>CM062294.1:95698851-97115254 GCA_031216915.1 Pictodentalium vernedei
GGCAAAGTTTGGATCGAAGGTAGGGGTTGTCTAAAACAACTGTTTTTTCCAGCCTAGTATCAGTATTTTGTATTTGCAACCCCACCACCTTCTCGAGTCTAAGTTGAGTTTTAAAAGTTATTTCAAACTGAGCACCAATCTTTCTCAAATATGTTCAATCAGCGCCAAATTTCATCCACTACACCTGAAACGAGTAGATGAGTAGGCAAATATTCTAATCTATTTTACTAGTATACCATCAACTCACAGTGGATAGGTCGTCATAAGTGGAAAATACAGAAACCGAAAGTTGCAACTCGCGAGGCGGAGAATATTTTGCACCACCCATTGGGAATGGTCTGTTTGAGTGGGCGACCAGAGACAACCCCCCTCCCCCCCCAAAAAAAGAGGTGAAACGGTAAAACAATTGAGAGAAGAAAAGGAAGTATGCGAAAAAAGAAGGCAGACTGTTTTTATATGGGCCTACGAGCCTCATCGTTCGAATGCCGAACAACGACATTTTCTGTCCGATGCCGATTGGATTCGCGGCAGCAAATTCAGTTTCGTACGCAACCACACACATGTGCCAATGTCAATGAGTTCCTATATCAATTTTCTCTGACAAAAGCTTCAGGTAAAAATAACACATCGGACCCCAGATCTGTTGCCACAACTGCAAACGTGCGCTTAGCTTCACTTACAAGCCACACGGAATGTGCTGCGTGACGCAGACCAATATGCCCAAGTTTTGAATTTGAATTCGAGAGTGAAACAAGGTTACAGGTATCACAAAACTAAATATTTTCCCACAGGCGACAATTGTAATGTTCAGGCGAAAAAATATCGCATCACTTTAATTTTGCTATTCAAATATCTTTGTCAAGTATAGCCTTTCAGACAACTTTTTCTCACCTGAGAACAGGGGTTATGCAACAAATAAGAGAGAAAAACTGACACGTAGGGAAGTACCGGTCACATGCATTTTTCAGATAATTCCCTACAAAAAACACACAAAAAGTAAATTGTATTTTTTAGGTCCAAGAGTCATCAAATCACCCTCTTTTTATCAGGCATATTCAACAATAGTGCAAGATGTCAATAGAATGTTTTAAACCTTTATTGAAACAATATATTTTCCGAAGGCTGTTTATTTTTAGAGATTGTGTTGCGAAATTGGCCCACACAAGTTAAGCAAGCTCGAAAGACGAGCTATAGCTCTTCCATGGAAATTATAGAAATAACAGGACAGTTTTCTATTAGTTTGAATGGGACTCATATTATTGCTGTTAATTTTCCTCAGAACCGATATTCATAGAATTGGATAAACTAATAAGAAATACTCCGACCTACACTCGACCGACTGACCTACACTCGGTGGAAGAGCTGATCAGAGATAACGCCGGTAGTCGAGTTTTAGTTGATAAATGTCACGGGCGAAAATCTCTGAATTGGTACTATTTGAACTGTCATAGCTGTCATCAACCCATAAATCACACTCCCAGAACAAACAGGCATCACATAATGCTAAAGTTGCTGAATTGTAAATTCTATCACACAATTGCCCCGGTTAACAGAACCCCGGCGGAATGTGTTTGTGGAACAACCACTTGATAGATTGCATGCAGATTGCCGACAGTCTGCATGGCAGTACAAGCATCTAACAATGGTGACTGCCACGTCACGGGAGCTTTCCCTAACTATTCTGCTGACTGGTAGTCGCGTGATCAGGTTTGGCATCAAAAATATAGTGGATATAAGCACTGATTCCTGGATGTTTGGGAAGTTGTCTCTGGGCTCCTGACGAGCAAGTACCTACCTACAAGAAGTAAGATGGATGCCGCCACTGTTGCTATAAGGTATGAACTTTGAACATTGTGAATTTTACTTTATATCAGAGAAAACGATTGGTAGTTGAGTTTTATTTGTTAATAAAAATTGTAGATAACTGGTAAACTGGTCTTCGTTGTGCTGAACACGACAAGCTCGTGAGGTAACCAACCTGAACCCAGAATCTGGAGCCTGTGTATGATATCGTCTGATAAGGAATCACATAACGCCACGGGCTGATGGGACTTTGCAGTTGATGGGGCTCAGTAGTTCTCTCAGTAATCACAATGCTTGGAGTCAGAATTTATGATCGCAGATCGATAGACTTTTTACTAAATTCCGTAACAATTGCATCATTTCCGAGTGCAACCTTTTAAGGCGAGTAACTCTATTTCAAGGCGGGGTAACTCTAATTTAAATTTTTAGTTCCCTGATACCTGTTGAGAGTATCTATATTTAATAATAGAGGTTCCTCATTCTTATAAAAACCGATGTCAGATCCACTGTGTGCCGCGACAGATTAGGCGGCCGCGCGATGACAGCTATTGAGTGATCGGAAATTAAACGACTTGACATGGACACTGTGGACTGAAGATTTTGCAGTGCTAAAGGCAAGGAAGATTTCTTACAAAAAGTCAATCGTCAATGACTGATCATGTCCAGTCATTTCGCCGCCCATCAAATCTGTCGTAATTTTTACGATACACATCACAATAATTTTGATGATACAATCAGCATGATGGTATTACAACGTAAAACTCTACTCACAGTTGCGACAATTGGTTCTGTTGTATTGGCCAATATATGTTTAACAAGTATCATATGATAATAGAATTAATAGTGAAGTGTCATTTAGCATTTAGTTTGGGTTTTGGGATTTGTTGTATCACTGATGTTTCATGCTATGACAGTGAATGCATGTCTGACAGGATCGTATCCAGAAAATTTACCGTATTATCAGTGTGTGCGCTTAAGCTTCAGGTGCCCCGTGGGAAAAAAATTATTAAATTTATAATTAAGTGTTGGGAAGGTGGGGGACTGTCGTTCCACGTGTAATAGAAGTGATTGATATCTTGGGTTTTCGGTCACTTCGTCTTTATCAACGATTATAAAAAATATAAACTTCATCACGCAGGACGCTAATGTTAACTGTATTTCTGAAAGTCTACCTGTATGATGTTACTGTATTGCGCATTTAAGTAACATCATCAGTACTGGTTGTGGAGATCGTGCCACATGGGGGTGGTGGTGGGAGGCTTAATGGGAAACCTTGGAAGGACGTCATAGTCACGTGACCCAGTTACGCCAAGTTAGTCATGTGACCCAGTTACATCAAGTTTGGTTGATGTGCTAGCCCGCGTGAGCGGTCATCTTGGGGCATCATTTCATAGTGATACGTGGTCTTAGTGCGCATGCACAGCTCGTGTTGTTAGGGTGATACGCTGTTCCGTCGGGCATTTTGTATACTGGCTTTCCTCAAATACCTAACTAAATGAGTCGAAGAAAGTATGTTCGAGTCACTCGAACGAGCAATTGTTCTATAGCTCATTTGCTCGATGGGATTCGAGTCGCTTGAGCAATGACTTTTTTGTACAAGTCCGTTACGGTTGTTTTGGGCACATTTTGGTGATTTGGAGGGATTGTCGGCTTGTTTGTGATAATTCTACAAAGTAAAACTACTCTTATACAAAGGAACGTACCTGAAAAAAGAAGGATTCGTGAGGAATCCGTATCAAATAGTCTTTTTGGGTGGTTTGGATGGATTGGTGGGTCTTTCTGGGTAATCAGATTTACTCCTATTCAAATGAACAAACCCTCCGCACATATCCCCGTCTTGGCGTAGGCCATTCAGGCTCATAGCAACCACGTACTACCTTAGAAACCAAGATGGCAGCCTCCATCAGACAAAAATAGCCGACAGAAATACCATCACCCTAACAACACGCGCTGCGCATGAACACGGAGAGCATGTGCTACTATGGAGATGACGTCACAAGATGGCCGCTTCCGTGGGCTACCATGACAATCTAACATGATGTAATTGGGTCACATGACTGTGACGTCACTTCTCAGGTTCCCTCACTAGGTCCCCACAATGTGGCAAATAAGGTCAAGTGGGTGAAAGCTCCAGTTACTGATTGATTTTATTATATAAAATGTCACACTATCTCCCTACCCACTGAAAAATGTTGGCAGGCTGAATGGGAACATAGTTTATTAAGTGGCCAAAAAGCCCTTGGGGATTGAAATCTTGGGAGATGGGAGAATAAAGGACATGGTTAGTGGTTGACACAAATGTGATGGTTAGTTTGCTTATTGAAGGGAACAGAGTGTCTTCAAACAGTTTGTCTCAGTATTGGGAGGAAAGATGCGTGGGAATCGGGAGGCAGTTGGAAGCACATGAGTAACCAAAACCTTCTCAGCTGAGAACCACAGCAAATCAGCGGCCAGCCAAACTGTTATTAATAGTATGTCGACCCACGTATATAGTGTCAAAGCCTCATCCATCTGTAGGGTTCGATCCTCTAATGCTATGGGCACACAGGCCTTACATTACTCCAGCTGAATCCCTAGAAGCATACAATGTTTTATTGCAGTTGACTGATACCAGATGAGACCGCTCGAACACATTCAGCCAGGCACCTCTACAAAAGCAATCGTCTTTTCTTCCAATTACAAGGTTCAAAAGGTAGCCTGGGTTCTCTAGAAACCCTCAAGCGGATCAGATTTTTAAAAATGTTCCTGGGGAGGGTTTCCTTAATCCCACCAGTAGGAGAAGACACGCTCATGAACATCCACACCAGGGCTACGCACAAAGCTACTTTTTGGGCAAAATCTTCCAACCTGGGTTCACGATACACCTTCTTTATTATTTGACGCCAAAATCAGAATCTTGTGTATGGGGGGGGGGGGGGGGGGGGGGGGGCCGAATTCAATGGACGTGCCAAGGTAAAAAATTAAAATAAGGTCTTTTAGGCCATATTTGGATGGGGGCAGTCCAAACCCAAGAAATCCGGACTCCTGTGCCAAACCAAAAGTAATGGGCCCCGGATTTCACACGGTGCTGTTTTCGCCTAAATGGAGGACTGTAGCAACATACTACTGAGGGCAGTTGTCGGCAAGACATGACAAATTTGGAAAACTGGTACGGCACGTATTAATAAAATAATTTACGTCACAACTACAATACATGTATATTTTATTTATTCACTAACGCGTTTTTGAACAAGAATTGAGTTTTATTTTGAACCATCATCACGTCTAACTGATATTCCAACTTCGTCAAAATATGCCTTCTGCAAAGGCAAGCTGTGAAAATTCAAATTTTACCTGTTCTCAAATGGACCGTCCAGTTACGTCACTTGTGCATTGTTGCAAAATGGACGCTCTTCCAAAAATACACACAATTCCCATAGAGAATTAAAAAATTTGTTCATATAATTTATTCCGAAGTGCCGGTATCACAATTTAACGGCTTCATATTCTGTGGATGTGCTTCATATTATCTTTGAAGCGATATTATTTTATATGTTAGGATTTGCCTTGTTACAATTTATTTGTGCATCTTTGCCATAAATTGTAAGAAGACAAAGATGCACAAAGAAATTTTAAGGACAAAAAATAATTTAGAACTCTACCAGTTAAACTTCCATACTTTCCAGTTATGTGTCTGTTCTGATCATTTGTAAATGTTCTGATAAATGTCAAGACTGCTTCAGTTTCAAACTGTTTTCATTATTTTTGCAGGCCGCTCAGCGGAACGATTGTGGAGCCAATCCATGTATGAATGGGGGAACTTGTGTGGACACACATTCTGGCTTCACATGTATTTGTGCAAGCAACTGGCAGGTTAGTCAAATCGCTTAGAAAATAACATGTTACTGTTTAATTTTCAGTTTTTCAGGAATGAGAATTTTATGTAGAATAATTGTAATCAAGTTCTGAGTACAGTTTTTTTGTTTTGTTGAAATGATTGACCTTTTTTTGCCTCGACCCATATAGCAGGATGTATTAATCTTGATGATGATTTAGTTGTAATACTTATTAGCTTACCTGTGCGAAGCTCAAGGTGAGATTTAGTGATCACTTTCTGTCCATCATGTGACCATCTGGCGTGAACTTTGCACGTTCAACTTTTCCTTAAAAACTACTGGACTGATTTTAACCAAAAGTAGTATGCATGGTTCCACATCATATGTCAATTCATGGGTGTTTAAATAAAGTTGACATGCCCAGAGAGGGCATCACAAGGGGCAAAAATCTCGGCACCTCAAAACTTTAAAAAAAAAAAAAATTTCAAGAACCACCAATCAGAATCCTTTGATATTTGATATACATCATCCTTTGGGGAGATAGATTCAGGTTTGTTCAACTCAGGTCCCTGGGGTTTATATTTAGGCTTCCAATTAGAGCAGAGATTTTAAGTGGTATTTATGAAGGGATTTCATTGTAACTTGGTAGGATGACTCAGCATAAAGTCTGGATGAGAATGTCTTCTTTTGGATGCAATCAGTCAACTGTGATGATGGCAGCAGTGGCCCAAAACCCAAAAGCCTTTAGCAAAGTCTAAAGGTAGTTATGAAGGGATTTTATTGTAACTTCGTAGGATGACCCTGTATAATTTTTAGATGAGAACATCCTATTTTGATTGGATTCAGTCAACCGTGATGGCCGCAGGGGCATGTTACCTCGATTTCTTTAGCACAGTCTACAGCTTACATTTATGAAGGAATTTCATTGCAAATTTGCAGGATGACTCAGTATAATGTCTAGATGAGAACGTCTTATTTTGGCTGTGGTCAGTCAACCTTGATGGCTGCACAGGCACCTGACCTAGATTTGATTTATTTAGCACAGTCTTCAGTTCATTTTTATAAAGCGATTTTATTGTAACTTGGAAGGATAACTTGGTATGATGTCCAGATGAGACTGTACTATTTTGGTCACGATTGGTCAGCTGTTGACTACGCCTGGTCACTTTACCTAAATTCCTTTAGAACTGTCTACAGGTTGTTTTATGAAAGGATTTCATTGTAACTTGGTAGGATAACTTGGTATTATATCCAGATGAGACTTTCCTATTTTGGTCATGATTGGTCAACAGGGACCACTGAACCATCATATGACCTAGATTCCTTTAACAAAGCCTGCAGGTTATATTTATTGAAGAATTTCATTGTAACTTGGTAGGATGACTCGATTTGGAATGATTTTACCGTAAATTGGTAACTTTGGTTGACATACATTAACTGTGAGGGCCACATTAACCTAGGCCTCAGTTCTTTAGTACAGCCTGCACCTTAAATTATTCTTGTTGAAAACATAGCATGTAGGGTACAGAACTTAACATATTCTCACTTATCACAATTCTTGTCTTATTTCAAAATCCTTTCATAAACATTGAACATTATCCCTTTCATCAAACACTACACACAGTCAAGTTAATTTACAATGCCATTGACACTTTAATTCAAATTCTCTAAAGTCAAAATGTCCCCCAAATAAAAAATTGGAAGTGTGGGGGGGAGGGGGGTTATACTGGAATCACCTTGTCCATCAGCCTGTCTGTCTGTCTCATACATTTGTCCATCTGTCCGTAGACAAAATTTTGTCTGGAGATTTATGGACCAATCTGCTCGAAACTTGGTATAAATGTTCACCACCATGGGAACCTGTGCACCTGCGATTATAGTTCCGGTTGGTGTATTTTTGCCAGAATTATGTCCTTTTTTGACTTGAAAAAAGCAGGCCTAGAATTTTGTCCAGAGATTTTCTCAGATGTTTATGGGTTGATTCCTTTGAAACTTGGTATCGATGTGCACTTCCATGGGAACCTGTGCACCTGTGATTATAGTTTTGATTGAATTTTTTATTTGTCAGAGTGATGCCCTTTTTGGACAGGCTCATCAGGGTCAGTCACACCTCTAGTTAAGACTGTTCCAATCATACAATGGAAGATGTTTTCTGCTGGTCCGCACCATCCCTGCACTATCAATGAGCTATGCCACTTGATGTTTTTACAAACTCACTTTTACCATTTTGGGGATGTTTTCACCAAGATGTGAATGACACAGGGTGTTTTGACAAATAATGTTTGGAGGACGTTTTTACTTTGTGCTGTGTTGACCAGTACACTGCAAGTCTTAACTGGTAGAGTGCTGAATTATTTTTGGTCATCAGAATTTGTTCACATATGTTTGCCTTGTTACAATTTATGGGAGGGTGCCAATAGGCACTCTCCCATAAATTGTAACAAGACAAATCCTAACAGACTAAATAATTTCACTTCAAAGGTGATATGAACAACATCCACAAAATATGAAGCCTTTCAGTGCTAGTACTGACACTTCAGAGTAAAGCCCAAATATGGGCTTCCACCACTCTACTAGTTAACTGATGGTCAACGAAACAAGCAACAGATCAACTGTATGGTTGACTTACTTAATAAGTTAATTAAATCACAGACAGGTATTTTATGTTTGTGTTCTTCAAAAGAAACTAAAATATTTCACAATGCACAACCCGACTTGACAGTGACCTGGGACATATGAACTCAAAACCAATAAACACTTAGTTGAATGTTTTCTTAATGTTTTTCAGTTCAGGTTATCAAGCAGCTTGATTTGCATGTGTGAGAAGTTTGATGCATTTATGTTTTTGAACGAGATGATTGTTTTGCATTTTTAGCTCACCAACAAAGTTGTGTGAGCTTATGTCATGACCCGAGGCATGTCTGCATCAACACTTGTGTTCAAGTTATTGTAGGAGTCCACTTTGACTTTCAGCCCTGTTGCTATGCACCTCATACTGTGTTTCGATGGCATACAATTACCCACAGACCCTTAACCAGTGATATTTTATTGATTTTTAGTGTTTTTGCAGTGTTCGACTTTTTGTCAGTGTGGACTAAGAAAATGTCAGACCTGTTTTGCTGTATATGAGTGGAGGCTACCACCAGAATGCTGTAGCTTTCATATTTCATATATGTGTTAAATGCATCAATATAAGATGACATTAGCCCTTGGCCGGAGTACTTTTATCCACTGAAGCATTTGATTGGTTCCATTTATGATCCATGTGACTACCTTGACATCCAAAGTGGGGAAGCAAGTAATGTTTCTGTCACTTGATATTATGTTCACCGTATAATTTACGAAGGATAATAAATAAAATATTGACTGATTTGAATACTATTTCTACAATCTTGATGCTTTGAAGGCCTTTAGATTACTCCAGTTTCACAACTTTTACAGGTGTGCCCAAATTAGAGAAGGTGTGAAGGCATCAAGAAAAATATATAAATTCTCTGTGCCTATTCTGTATTTTAGAATAATAACTTCCATCATAATATGACCATAGAAACACAAAGAAAGACATGACAATAAAAAATAACAGGATAAAACTGGTATTTCTGGTTTTAATGTCCCCAAAGTAGGGGAAAACGGTGTCCCCAAAATAAATGAATTTAAAGGCCTGCTTTGATTCAGATTCAAATCATTCACTCCCATTTAAGTGACCTGTCGCATGCAACAAGTATGTTTTATTTTTTCTATCTGTTTCCACTCATTTTTTTTTTTTTTAACTGTTGGCGACCAGTAGGCAGGTAAACATTTCGAGCCCTGAATCACAGCTTCCAGGAGTGCTGTCTGGGTTGTACTCGGAGTCTGTTCTTACCCTTGGTGCTTGACTTCTGTTTTGTTTGAAATCATGGTGCAACAACAAATCAAAGGACATAAAATTAAACCCAAGTCTTTTATGGCATGGAACCCTGGCAAATGTATTTACAACTTATTAGGCCACACAAAGTAGATCTTCTGTTTCTCAGGCCATTTTTTGTAAAATTGCATTAGGGCGAGCAGTTTTTTATTTCTTTTTTATGTGTACCCATACTATGTATGGTACACATAATGCCGGCATCCGGGATGACCATCCGTCGTTCGTCCATCCTTTGTCCATCCATCTGTCTGTCCATCTGTCCATCTGTCCATCCGGCATCCGTATCCATTTCTTTGTCATTCGATAACTTGAAAAATATTGCTTGGATTGTCAAGTTACTTTATATTTGTGTTCAGGTTACTGATGTGCTGAGCTGTATAGTTTTTGGTGTAAATTGGATAATTTGATCCTGAGATATTAACCCTTTATCCTTCAAATTGAAAATTCCTCCAATCCCTTTGGCATTCGATAACTTGAAAAATATTGCTTGGATTGTCTAGTTACATCATATTTGTGTTCAGGTTACTGATTTGCCGAGCTGTATAGTTTTTGGTGTAAATCTGATGATTTGATCCCGAGATACTAACCTTTTATCCTTCAAATTGAAAATTCCTCCAATCCCTTTGGCATTCGATAACTTGAAAAATATTGCTTGGATTGTCAAGTTACTTTATATTTGTGTTCAGGTTATTGATGTACTGAGCTGTATAGTTGTTGGTGTAAATCTGTTATTTTGATGCTGAGATGATATTAACCCTTTATCATTCAAATTGAAAATTTCTCCAATTCCTTTGGCATTTGATAACTTGAAAAATATTGCTTGGATTGTCAAGTTACTTTATATTTGTGTTCAGGTTATTGATGTACTGAGCTGTATAGTTTTTGGTGTAAATCTGTTATTTAGATACTGAGATATTAACCCTTTATCCTTCAAATTGAAAATTCCTACAATCCCTTTGGCATTCGATAACTTGAAAAATATTGCTTGGATTGTTAAGTTACTTTATATTTGTGTTCCTGGTTACTGATGTGCCGAGCTGTATAGTTTTTGGTGTAAATCTGATAATTTAATCCTGAGATATTAACCCTTTATCCTTCAAATTGAAAATTCCTCCAATCCCTTTGGCATTCGATAACTTAAAAAATATTGCTTGGATTGTCAAGTTACTTTATAATTGTGTTCAGGTTACTGATGTGCTGAGCTGTATAGTTTTTGGTGTTCATCTGATAGTTTAATCCTGAGATATTAACCCTTTATCCTTCAAATTGAAAATTCCTCCAATCCCTTTGGCATTCGATAACTTAAAAAATATTGCTTGGATTGTCAAGTTACTTTATAATTGTGTTCAGGTTACTGATGTGCTGAGCTGTATAGTTTTTGGTGTTAATCTGATAGTTTAATCCTGAGATATTAACCCTTTATCCTTCAAATTGAAAATTCCTCCAATCCCTTTGGCATTCGATAACTTGAAAAATATTGCTTGGATTGTAAAGTGACTTTATATTTGTGTTCAGGTTACTGATGTGCCGAGCTGTATAGTTTTTGGTGTAAAGCGGATAATTTGATCCTGAGATATTAACCCTTTATCCTTCAAATTGAAAAATTCCTCCAATCCCTTTGGCATTCGATAACTTGAAAAATATTGCTTGGATTGTCTAGTTACCTTATATTTGTGTTCAGGTTACTGATGTGCCAAGCTGTATAGTTTTTGGTGTAAATCTGATAATTTGATCCTGAGATATTAACCCTTTATCCTTCAAATTGAAAATTCCTCCAATCCCTTTGCCTTTCGATAACTTGAAAAATATTACTTGGATTGTCAAGTTACTTTATATTTGTGTTCAGGTTACTGATGTGTCGTGCTGTATAGTTTTTGGTGTAAATCTGTTATTTTGATCCTGAGATATTAACCCTTTATCCTTCAAATTAAAAATTCCTCCAATCCCTTTGGCATTCGATAACTTGAAAAATATTGCTTGGATTGTCAAGTTACTTTATATTTGTGTTCAGGTTACTGATGTGTCAAGCTGTATAGTTTTTGGTGTAAGTCTGATAATTTAATCCTGAAATATTAACCCTTTATCCTTCAAATTGAAAATTCCTCCAGTCCCTTTGGCATTTGATAACTTGAAAAAGATTGCTTGGATTGTCAAGTTACTTTATAATTGTGTTCAGGTTACTGATGTGCTGAGCTGTATAGTTTTTGGTGTTAATCTGATAATTTGATCCTGAGATATTAACCCTTTATCCTTCAAATTGAAAATTCCTCCAATCCCTTTGGCATGAGATAACTCAAAAAATATCAATCCGATTGTCATGTTACTTTAAATATTTATTCAGGTTACTGATGTGCTGTGCTGTATAGTTTTTGATGTAAATCTGATAATTTGATCCCGAGATATTAACCCTTTATCCAGCAAATTAGACACTCCTCCAATCCATTTCTATATGTACCCATACCTTGTATGGTGTACATAATGTCAGCATCTGTGGTGGCCCTCCGTCGTACAGCTTTCTACTAGTTGCGCGTATGGGTACACATCTGATGATTTCATCAGCCTCTTTTTTATTTTTGTAATTATTTCTTTGGCATCAAAAGTTCATGTTCTTGGTTTATGTTTTAGGCCTCATAATCTCTGGAATAGAATGGGTGATGGTGTATTTCGTCCCTTGAGAGTAAGAAGGCTTTGCAATGCTAATGCATTGCAAAGTTTTCTTGCTCTCAAGAGACAAATTTATCAATTTTTTTAACTTGGATAAAATATCAGACATAAACCATTTAATTTAAGTTTATATTGGTTATAAAAAGAGAGCATGCGGCAACCAAAAGGACCATTTGGGAGGACCTGAGAAACATATTTTTAATTTTTGTAGGCCTAACTTGTTCAAATGATGGCAGCCCTAAATAATGGGTGGATTTGGGAACTTTAGTGGGTTTGTATGATGGTTTTATTTTCCTTTAAACATCTCATAATCAAAGGTAACAGATCATAACATAATATATTGTGTGGTTCAACTTTTAACCCTTTACCCAATGCAGACGATATCAAAATTGATTATTTTAAATATTATTTTTTTTAATTTTTCAAAAAAATTCAACAAAACCATATCATATGACCCCTCATTGGAACGAGCTCGTTCCAAATCTGGGTCACATGATATGGGTTTGTTGAAATTTAAAAAAAAAATTGTTTCAGCTGTTGAATTTGCATATTACGCGTAGGATGTGGCCTATTTATTGGGTAAAGGGTTAAAGTTTATTATTATATTATATTATTTTTATTTTATGTATTATTTTATGGTTATTTGTTATCATTTTATGTTAGTGCTGTTTAGAGCTGGTTTAGAATCATCATTACCTCGGGATAGCTATTGGTTGTTTCCACTGTAGGAAGGCAATTTTTGGCTTTCCCTCAATTTCTCATTTCGACAGCAGTTGACAAATTTGTTGGGCATAAAATGGAATTTTTTTCATGCTGATCAATCTTTGTATGGTATTTCAGGGGCTTACTTGTGAGATGCATGTTAATGAATGCAATTACCAAGAATGTCAACATGGAGGCACCTGTGTGAACCTCGATGGATCATTTAGGTTCGTTTTTACAAGATAAGTGATCTTCATACCTTTTAATCTATCTTCACTTTTTGAAAGAGAAAATCATATTATTCTTATGCCCCCTGACTTAAGTCGGGTGGCATATAGTGATTGAAGTGTCTGTGTGTCTGTTTGTCCGTGTGTGTGTCCAAGCCAATAACTCGAAAATGGTTTGGGCCACAGTCATCAAACTTCACACAATTATAAAGGTTTTTACAAATGTTAAGGACAGTCAGAAGGTCGCGTATAATAGTTTCCGCCGCATCTGCAAGGTGAAGGTCACAATTGACTTTCATATGTTCAGGTTCACAAATCGTGTCTCAAGCATAACTCCAAAACTATTAGGGTTTCAATCATCTAACTTTGCTCAGTTATAAAGGACAATGGGTGGATGTGTCACACACCACAGATAGGTCTGTAAGGTCAAGGTCACACTGAAAATCATCAATATTCATGTCTCAGCCATAACTCAGAAATGGATCCATTTACAATTGTTAAACTTTCTACAAATGTTAAGGACAGTCAGAAGGTGTGTCATGTATAATAGTTTCTGCCGTATCTGCAAGGTGAAGGTCACAGGGGGGGGGGGCATGTGTTACCTTAGTAACATTTTTCTTGTTTTTTATACGCCCGTTTAAAAAACGGTCGTATTATGTTATCAGTCTGTCTGTCTGTCTGTCTGTCCGTAAACAATTTGGTTTCCGTTCATTTAAAGTCGAACGCCTTGACGGATCGACATCAAACTTTCAAAAGTTGTTTTTAGCATTAAAATACAGGTCAAGTTCGATATTGGTATTTCTCAGTCCATCTGCTGCAGAGATATGGCCCTTTGAAAACACAATTTTTCTAAAAAAATTGGTTTCCGTTCATTTAAAGCTGAACGCTTTGACGGATTGACACCAAATTGTTCAGATGTTGTTTGTAGCAATAAAATACAGGTCAAGTTCGATATTGGTGTTTCTCAGTCCATCCGCTGCAGAGTTATGGCCCTTTGAAACCACAATTTTTGAGAAAAAAAAATTGGTTTCTGTTCATTTAAAGCCGAACGCCTTGACGGATTGACACCAAATTTTTCAGATGTTGATTTTATACACCCGTTTGAAAAACGGGACATATTATGTGAATGGTCTCTCCATCCGTCTGTCTGTCTGTCCGTCCATGGACACATTTCATTTCCAGACGATAACTTTAGTTGTAATGGATTGAGCTGAGTTAAATTTGGCATGTGGATTTAGTATGACAAAATACAGGATGGGTTCGATTTCCGTTTCTAGCAGCCCATTTGCAGTAGAGTTATGACTCTTTATTTATGGGAATTTAGCCCAACTTTTCGTTTCTGGACGATAACTTTAGTTTGCCTTGACCGATTTATTTCAAATTTTCAGTTTTTTGTTTTTGACCACAAAATACAGCTCAAGTTTACTTTTGACCACAATCGCATATACCTTTCCAGAGTTATTCCCCTTGAATGATTGCAAATTTGTGGATTTTGTGGTTTCCGGATGATAACTTTAGTTTGCCTTGACCGATGTTTTTCAAATTCTCAGATTTTGTTTTTGACCACAAAGCACAGCTCAAGTTCACCTTTGGCCATAATCCCATGTATCGTTCCATAGTTATTCCCCTTGAATGATTGCAAATTTGCAAATTATGTGGTTTCCGGATGATAACTTTAGTTTGCCTTGACTAATTTGTTTCAAATTCTCAGATTTTGTTTATGACCACAAAGCACAGCTCAGGTTCACTTTTGGCCAAAATCGGATGTACCTTTCCAGAGTTATTCCTCTTGAATTTGTGCATTTTGTGTTTTCCGGATTATAACTTTCGTATGGCCTAACTGTTGGACATAGAATGCATCAAATATTTGGTTTCTGGATGATAACTTTTATTATTTGTTTTCCGTTTGGTTCCAAACTTGGTATGTTGTTTAATCACAACAAAATACAGGTCAAGTTCGAATATAGGGTTGGTCCAAACAATTTTCACCCTCACCCCCATCCTTACCCCAACCCTTCAAAAATACAAAACGCGTATATTGTCCCGCTACGTGGTGCTCTTGTTTTAAATTGAAAAAAAGATAAAATGTGGATGACCATTTTTGTCACCAGCTCTGGCCAGCTTCAGTCATTATGTTATCTAAAATGTTATTTATTCATTTATTGGTCTTTAAGGTCACATAATTATGAACAATGGCTAATCATGACCGTGACAGTTTTATGGGAGGAGGAAGCTGGAATACCCAGAGAGAACCACCAAGCATCAACAAGCAACTGTCAGCTGATCAACATTCTCTGTTCAAGCTCCACTCAAGCAGGGTTGAAGACAGGTGCACCATCGACATGCAGTACACCTCAGTACATGGAGTCATCGTGTCCTCATGTAGGCAACCAGGATAAAGTGCCTTGCCCAAGGACACAATGTGGGTCATCCCGAACGGGGATCGAACTCTGGACCTCTAGCATAGAAATCCAACAATCTACCACTGAGCCACCACGTTCCCACATGTTAAATTGCTCATTATGCGATGAAAAGAACTTCAAATTCATCACAATTTGTCATGAAATTTATGAACACCATTTATTTAAATCGATCTGGACCAAGGATTACCGAGGCTCAGATCAGTTTTAGTGAATTTGGTGCAGAAATTTCATTTGAAATCGCGATTCATTAGAGATCCTCTATTTTTGTTCTTATTCTGTATAATCTACTTTCCTTTAAAGTCTTGTGACTCTGGTTTCAGTTTGATTCAAAGTCAAGATAAGCTATTGCCATCACGCATGCGGAAGTCTGTGAGTCTGTGAATGTCTGTGAGTCTGTTCACATTTTCTTTTAGCCCAGGCTACACCCTGTATAGTTCTTGTCTGATCGTTGTAAAATTTCATATGCAGGTTTAGGGTCATGTCTAGATGAGAACGTCCCCTTTTGGTCATGATCGGTCAACCGGTATGGGTACCTGAGCCCAAAACCCGAAAATCATTAGCACAGTCTGCAGGTCATATTTATGAAGGGACTTCATTGTAACTTGGTAGGATGCCTCTGTATAATGTCTAGATGAGAACATCCCCTGTTGGTCAAGATCGGTCAACCGTGATAGCTGCCCAAGCCCGAAACCCAAAAACTTTTAGCACAGTCTGCAGGTCATATTTAATATGGAGGGATTTCATTGTAACTTGGTAGGATGACTCCGCATGATGTCTAGATGAGAACTTCCCCATTTGGTCGCACAGTCTACAGGTCATATTTATAGATTGATTTCATTGTAACTTGGTAGGTTGACTTCATATAATGTCTAGATGAGAATGTCCCCTTTTGGTCACGATTGGTCAGCTGTGATGGCCACAGGGGCCTGAAGCCCAAAAACCTTTAGCACAGTCTACAGGTCATATTTATGGAGGGATTTCATTGTAACTTGGTAGGATGACTCCAAATAATGTCTAGTTGAGAACGTCCTCTTCGTGGCTGCCTGAGCCCAAAAACCTTTAGCATAGTCTATAGGTCATATTTATGGAAGGATTTCATTGTAACTTGTTAGGCTGACTCCATGTAATGCCTAGAGGATGACATCCCCTTTTGGTTGTGATTGGTCAACTGTGACGGCTACAGTGGCCCGAAGCCTGAAAACGTTGAGCACAGTCTACAGGTCATATTTATGAAGGGATTTTATTGTAACTTTGTAGGATCATTCCAGATAATTCCCAGATGAGAACGTCCTCTTTTGGTCATGATCATTCAACCATGATGGCTGCCCGAGCCCAAAACCCGAAAAACTTTAGTACAGACTACAGGTCGTATTTGTGAAGGGATTTCATTGTAACTGGGCAGAATGACTCGGTATAATGTCGAGATGTGGACGTCCCCTTTTAGTTGCAATCGGTCAACCGTGATGGCTTCACAGGCCTGAAGCCCGCAAAACCTTTAGCACAGTCTGCGGGCCATATTTATGAAGGGATTTCAGTGTAATTTGATAGGATGACTTGTTTTGGAATAATTTCACTGTAACTTGGTAACTTTCATTGACATACGTTAACTGTGAGGGCCACATTAACCCACCCCTCAGTTCATTAGCACAGTCTACACCTCATATTATTTTTATTAAAAACATAGCATACAGGAAACAGAAATTAACATATTCCCGATTATCATACTTCTTGTCTTATTTCATAATCCTTTCATAAACATTGAACATTATCCTTTTCATCAAACACAACACACAGACAAGTTAAGCCACAGTGTCATTGACACTTTCATTTAATTCTGAGTGTTGGTGTCCTACTCTTACGACTGTATCAAAATCTCAAAATCTTTTTCAAATCAACAGGTGAGAGGATGCTGGCTCAGTGTTTGGGGGATTGGACTTTAAACCAGTTTGATCCTGACCAGTCTTTACAGCATTGTGTCCATGGCCAGAATCCTTTATCCCACATGGCAACATGGTGGCATTGTACCCTTGCCTTCAACTGATGCTAACTCGGCTTGCACAGACTCAGTAAGTTGGAGAGTATGACAGTTACTTGCTGCTGCTCAGTGGTTCTCTAAATATTTTCCACCACAATGTGACTCTGGCCATTGTAAATCTTATTAAACCCCAATAAAGGAACAAATCAATGGGTGAAGTGAAGTATTCTAGCACAAATGCAAAGTATATTGACTAAAATCGGGTTACTGATAGTGTTAGTTGGAATTGAGAGATGCAGTGATGTGCATAATTTGGATGTAAAACAAAAGCAAATATCAACAGCACTACTACATTGAAATATACAGAGAGGATACCTATGGTTTTCGAGTGGATACCATACTGTACTGACTTGGGAATAAGCCCAGGGGGTGTGTGAAGTGTAAGAGGGCAAAGGTAGATGGATGGTTTATTTTCAACTGTTGAATTTGTATATTACGCAGGTGGATGCAGTTGTTGTTTTGGTATGCTTATTCAGGGTGACCAAGATAGGAGCTATCGATTTTCTTTTCATTTCCATCAAGAACTGTTGCTGTTAGCAACGATCTTTGAATTTAGTACACTTGTGCATCAACATTCTTCTTTGACATGGCCTGCAGATTCTTCTTTGACATGGCCTGCAGGGTGCATTTATCATGGATTTTTTTTACCTTGGTGTGCTCATTAGGAGAGACCTCTAGATAAGAGATATCAATTAGTATTCATTTCTATGAAATAGGTTGCTGTTTACAATTACCTTTAAACTTACTGCATTTGTGTATCAACATTCATCCTTTAGCCGGCCTTATAGTATACATTTAAAAATGCATGGATTGCTCTGATATTTTGCATTCACAGTGCTGTTATGTTCCACCAAATAATGTTGGAACCACCTATCTTCAATTTTGTCATTTCACTTATAACTTACCAAGTTTGTCAAGTTGAGCTACAATGTCATTTACAATTTCATTTCTGGCAAAGTGTTTTTCATTACATAGGGTTCAGGTCTGAAAATAAGCAGTCTGACATTTGCAAAAAAGGTCCCCAGAGGGTGAATTTGATGATGCTATCCCATACAGTGGGCCAATTTATCCTCTGGGTATCTCTTTCTGCTTAGTTTTGAGGCCCTGTTTCAGACTGAGGTTCACAGAGGGTAAATTTAGTGATGCTACCCTGCTGTGCATGGTAGCATCACTAAATTCACCCTCTGGGGACCTCATTTTATAGATGACGGTCTGCTTATTTTCTGGCTTGATTGGATTCAACTGTACTGTGTTCACAATTATACAATGCTTAGCATTCTCTCAAAATATAGTCCCCAACAATGTAGATATTTTGGTAACAGAATTTTATTGAAACAATGCTTCAAACTCATAAAATGATGTCGCCAAGATGTTTTTATTACAAACATTAAACAGGTGACCAGGGCACACGCTGGCTCATCGTTAGAGTAATGGACTTGAGATCGAAAAGTTCTACAGTTTGATCCCCCATGGGCACCCCGGGAAGTGAAGCAGTGCTGGTCTACTGTGGTAAACAAGCTCTGTTTTACTGGTAAAATAGGACTCGGTCAATGATGCTTGGGGTCGAAGTCCTCTAAAATGTGCAACATGAGTATAAACAATTGACTAAACTTGACTTTGTGTTTCAACCATTGAGCAGAAATGTGTGACCTAAACCCTTTACCCAGTGTAACGGCCAAAACTGGCCAGCACTATTCTCAAAAATCGCCAGTTAAGTTTCATTATTTTTTTCATTTTTTGGTCTCAAAAACTTAGGTTATGACCCCTTGTTGGAATGAGCTCGACTATGACACCTCGTTAGAACAAGCTCGTTCCAATGAGGGGTCATAACCTATGTTTTTGAGACAAAAAATGAAAAAAATTAGTTATTGAAGAATTTTTTTTTTGCAAGTCTCGTCTGCTTTTCATGTTAGGTAAATGGTTAAAAGCAAACAAATTGGACAGTTCGATCCTGATCTGCATTGTATTCTTGGGCAAGACACTTACAGATGGACAGACAGATGGGCGGATGGATGGATGGATGGACAGACAGACAGACAGACAGACACACACAGACACAGACAGACAGACAGATGGATGGATGGATGGATTGACGGAAGGAAGGACGGACGGACTGATGGATGGATGGACAGACAGACAGATGGATGGGCAGATGGATGGATGGACTTATGGATGGACAGACAGACAGTCGGATGGATAGTTTATTTTAGAGCAATAAAATGGTTTATTTTAGAGCAATCTGTCAAGACAGACAGACAGACAGACAGACATATAAAAATGGTAAATATTGAATTATTGGTATACCGTGCAAACCTATCTGCACTGTGTCCTTGGACAAGACACTTCATCCTGATTGCATGTATGGGAGTATCTTGGTGCTGTGTACTAAGCTGAGGCTTAATGATGATACACTTGCCGTCAACTTCAATTGATGGTGAGCCTGTTCTGTCAGGTCAGTAAGTTGCAGAGTCTGACAGTTATTTGCTTTTGCCCGAGCCCATTGAATCATGTGCTTGCATTGGTGTCACCCCCCATCTACACCCCCCACCCCTCCACCCCCACCCCCCAATGATGATAGACCTTTTATTTACTTTTCACTGGATCTGCTGATTCTTTCAATTCATTTCTGTTGTAGATGTGATTGTACCGCAGACTGGGAAGGCACTTTATGTTCCAGCAGATATGATGCCTGTGCACACACATCATCAAGTACTCTTTGTGGTCATGGGATATGTTTGAATGTACATAGAAACAACAGAAATGAGGTACATCTATTATTGCAGGTGTTTTATTGCATGTCTGGAAATGAAGAGCTTACATCATAAACTGTTTGCAGGTTATGCTATATAGCTGGGTAGTATAACCCGTTAGCAGGTTATGCTACACAACAGAGTGGTATAACCCATCAGCAGATTATGCTATATAGCATGGTGGTATAACCCATCACCAGGTTATGCTATATAGCAGGGTGATAACCAATAGGATTTGAAATAAAGAGCTTACATTGTAACCCATTAGCAGGTTATGCTATACAGCACGGTGGCATAACAAGTTGTGCTATATAGCAAGGTGGATGTCACAGCAACTACACTGAAATCACAGCAACTACACTGATAAAATTTAATAATATGAAAATGCTTTTTATTCATTACATTATTGGAATGCTTGTAGTGCGTCTGGTATGTATATATCTTTGGGAATGATATTCTCGGTTAACTCAGATTGGCTAGAGCACTGAAAGGATCAGCTTGTCTGGTAGCATGGTTCAGAGAGTTCAGTATTCAATTCTTTTGGTATGACCATCAGCGGCTAATGGGTCACAGTATTCCAAGCCAATAAAAATTATTCACAATTGGCCAAGACTGATGCATCATCTGGAGTTTGCACCTACATAGAAATGCAAAGAAACACCAGAATCAAGATTGGATTTCTTCACAAATTATTCAAGGGCCATCAAAATAAACACATGTATTTCTCAATTTGAGGTTTGGAAATATGCAGGTAATTATCAGCAATCTAATAAAGTAAACTGGAATAATAATGTGTATGAAGTAGAGTTTGGACCTTGGAGCAGAATATATTTTGCATCACTGATGCAGAAAGGTCTTCTTATACAATACATTCAAAAAATTTATAAAGGTAATGGATGTAGTTATATATATATTCTTATCACAGCTGATGACATGAAAGTGCTGTTAATAAAAATTGGCTGATCAGGTCTTATTTTAAGATTTTGCCGATTTGAAATTACAGATCAAATGGCTGCATTCTGTGTTTGTAACCTCTTCTTGTGGTTGATTCTTCCATTCTTCTATTGTGCATTGAACACACATGGCATATTACATAAAAAATATTGATAGTAATATGGCAAGAAAGATGACAATATGTTATGTACTGGTATTGCGAAGAAAATGCAAAGTTCTGTTTTAAACCCTTAAGTCTTCAGATTAAATTTACTTAAATAACTACTGTATATTCATAAGCACATGTACAACTGCAGATGACTTTACAGTGTTTCAGCATTATTGTTGGCAGCCTGTGTAGGCAGCCAACAATAATGCAAAAACACTATCAAGATAAATGCATCCGATCAGTGGAGTTTTCAAGGCAAAATTCGCTTGGAACAACATTTTTCAGAGCAATATAAATTGGGCAGTTTGTAGCTGTATGAGGACTTAAGAGTTGAAATGGAATCCTAGGTTTGCATCAAATTCATTGGGATCTGGTAAGCAATCCCTTCTGTATAATACAGGATATATCATGAATTAGTTTTTTTGTTTTTTTGAGGGGGGTTGTGGGTGGGGGGGAGGGTTGGTGGATTAATGACACTTTCAGTAGCCAGAGAAATATTTTGTTGAACAGTTTTTAGAGGTGGATGAAGCTGACCTGATCAAAGTTTAGTTCACTGTGGCTGAAAGCCTTTGTGGACAAAACTTGGTCAGATTGTATAATCACATTTCAACTGAAGCTAAAAGTCTCTGTGTTTTTATGACACCACATAGCTTTGGGATTAATACAAGAAACAACTAAAACCAACATTTCTCAGGTTTGAACAGCTAATTCGACAACAGTATCTTATTTGCCTTTGTAAACAACTTTAACTGCGAATCAATTTCCAACTGCCTATGTGATTGAACAGAAGTTTCTAACAATTGATACATGATTGGCTGAAGTGTTCCTTAACAGAGTCCCTCTGTTTTTTTTTAGCTCACCGAAGGGAGCTTAACTTATCACTCACCGTCTGTCGTCGTCCATCGTGAACTTTACATTATCGACTTCTCCTCACAAACTACTTGACCAAATTGAACCAAATTTTGTGTGCATGTTCCTTATCATACGTCAATTCAAGTTTGTACAAATAAACTTGCCACACCCACAGGGGGAACCAAAAGGGGCATAACTCTGATAGCACCCATAAATTTTTAAAAAAATTCAAAAAAATCTTCTTCAGATCCACCTGTCAGAATCTTTTCATATTTGTTATACAACATCTCTAGGCCGGTCGGATTCAAGTCTGTTCAAATCAAGTCCCAGGGTTAAGATTTGGGCTCTTTATTGGAGCCCAAATTTTAACTTACTGAAATATGAGGAAATTTCTTTAAAAATCTTCTTCCGATCCACCAGTCAGAATGCTTTCATATTTGGTATACAACATCTCTAGGGGGGTCAGATTCAAGTTTGTTCAAACCTGGGCCCAGGGTTATTAATTTGGGCTACCTATGGGAGCCTGAATTTCAACTAAGTGCAATATGAGGGAATTTCTTTTAAAATCTTCTTCTTCAGATCCACCACTCAGAATCCTTTCATATTTGGTCTACACCATCTCTAGGTGGGTCAGACTCAAGTTTGTTCAAATCGGCACCCTGGGTTAATATTTTGGCTCCCTTTTTGAGCCCAAAGTTTAACTTAGTGCAATGTGAGGTGATGTCTTTAAAAACCTTCTTCATATCCACCAGTCAGATTTCTTTCCTATTGGGTATATGACATCTCAAGGGGGATCAGATTCAAGTTTATTCAATTTGAGTCCTTGGCTTAATATTTGGGCTCTATGAGGGGTGGGGTGGGGTGGGGCATGTTTGGTTCAGGTTTGTTCAAATCCATTCTTTAGTGTTTTTCCATAAAATGTGCCTCTCATGACTTCATTCCTTTGTAGTGTTATAATAACAATAATAATATACACATTTATATAGCACCAAAATTATAGTTCAGAAGAAGTAGAACCATATTCTAAGGTACTATACATGTTACTGAGCTCGTGCAAATATACAAACGGAATATATACAGTATCTTACAGTCTACAACATCACTTATAGGCGTTTTGAAACAGGTATGTTTTGAGATCTTTCTTGAAAAGGTTGACATTTGACATTCTTTTTATGTGTTCTGGTAAATTATTCCACAAGTGAGGGCCAGCAAATGAGAATGACCTATCTCCAAATGGCTTACACCTATGTTTTGGAACATGTAGTAGCATTTTACCATCGGGCCTCAGGTTGTATTGACACACATTCTTGGTATTAAGGAGTTCTTCTAAGTAGGCTGGTGACATGTTGTTTTGTCTCTTTAAAACTAATAATAAAGTTTTGAAAATTATTCTGTACTTGACTGGCAGCTAGTGCATATCCCTCAGAACAGGAGTGATGTGTTGAGATCATGATACCGTACATACCACTCGGGCTGATGCATTTAGTACCCTCTGCAGGCGAGAGTAATGATATTGTGGAAGGTTGAAAAGCAAGGCATTACAATAATCCAAATGTGAAGTTACAAAGGCATGAACTAGGGTTTTTGTGGAGTCTTTCATGAGGAACTGTCTTATCTGTTTAACTTTGTATAGACCCCTGAAAGCCTTATTGCACATATTTGTAACATGTCTGTCCATAGACATGGTAGAGTCAAAAAAAGCACCAAGATTACGTACACTGTTACTTGCACTGATGGCAGAATCTCCTACCTTCACTGAATTGATGTCAACTTTAGTGAGTTGTTGTCGTGAACCAATTATTAAGAATTCAGTCTTATCATTTATCATTAATTTGTTTGAAACCATCCATGTGCGAATGTCCGAAATACATGATTCAATAGTTGCTAGAGCTTTAGTTTGATCCTTGATTGATGGTCGAAAAGAGAAATAGACCCATGTGTCATCAGCATAACCATGGACGTCAGGCATGTGAGATTCAATGATGGTGAACATTTTTTAAATATAGAATAGAAACAGAACAGGACCGAGGCAACTGCCCTGTGGGACTCCACATTCAAGATGGAAGTCTTTTGACAGATTACCATTTATTGATACACGCTGCTGTCTATTCTTGAGGTATGATGATAGCCAGCTAGCAGCTACACCATTAAGCCCAAAATCAGAATTCATTGTCTCTAGCAGAGTTTTATGACAAACAGTGTCAAAAGCAGCACTAAGGTCTAAAAGAACAAGCCATGTTACCCTTCCAGACTCCATATTAAGGAGGAAGTCATTCTGAACCTTGAGTAATGCCGTTTCAGTCGAGTAAAATTTTCTGAATCCAGACATGTTGGCCGGTAATGGAGCTTGTATATCACTATGTAACATTAGCTGGTCAATTGTGGCTTTTTCACACAGCTTAGAGACGAATGGTAAGTTACTCACTGGTCAGAAGTTTTTAAACACAAGTTCCGCACCTTGTTTCTTCAGAAGAGGATTAACAATTGCTATTTTCCACGCATCAGGCACATAGCCTTCTAGCAGAGACACGTTGATCATTTTTGTGATTACAGGAGCCAAAGAGTCTACACATGATTTGACAATAGATGTTGGCATTGGGTCAAGTTGACATGAGGCATTTGAGGATTCTTTTATTAATTTGGTTACCTCGTGGATTTCTAATGGTCGAAAAGTTGAAAGCTCTTTTTCTGATGGTCTCTGTTTGATGTCAATTTTGTCCACATTTATGTTCTGAATTTTTTACGAATTGATTTTGTTTTTGGAAGAAGAATTCGCCAAATTGATCAGCTAGTTTTGATGAATCATTGTGTGGTGGAAATGACACACTTTGTTTTCCTGTACACAGATTTTTAACAACTTTAAACAATTTTTTGCTGTCACCATTACAAGCTTCAACACACATTGTGTAGTAAGATTTTCTGGCATCTTTTAGTTTATTGGAGAACTGATTACGAATAGTCTTATATGCTGCTTCATCATTGTAAGATTTAGATCTTTCCCACTCCTGCTTTTGACGATTAGCTTTCAGATTTCTCAGTTCATTGGTAAACCAGGGTACATTTGGGCGAATAATTAATGTTTTTGTTTTCCGAGGGGCATGCTCATCCAGTAGACAAGACAATGTGTTGTATGATTTTGCCAGATCATCCAGGTCAGCACACTGAGAATTACACAAATCTGATTTTTCGTTGTCACATATAAGCTTGTTAATGTCAATTGGATTGAATTTTCGAAGTGTTACTTCCTTACGTGTCAGTGATGGTTTTCGAACACCTAGTGTGCACTCAACAAATGAATGGTCAGATAATATCTGAATGGGATTAATGGCTCAGAGAGCTGAAAGTCATTAGTACATCTTGTGATGATAAGGTCAAGAGTGTGTCCAGAGGTATGAGTAGGCCCAGTAACTTGTTGTTGTAAACCAAATGTTTCTAAGAGGTTCATAAACTTGTTAGCATCACTGTCATTGTTGTCATCCATATGTATATTAAAATCACCAATGATAAGGAGTTTTTCAGAACACATAACAATGGATTCAAGGTACACAGAAAATTCTTCAAAGACATGTTGATGAACCATGTCTAACTGAATGTGACCCCAAATACTTCTTTGAACCACTTTGGCCAGTGAGCGATTAAGGCCCCTTGGGGCCTCTTGTATCACAAAGCAGTGAACTTCATTTATATTACAAACTATTCAAGAGTTAGAATTTCATAAGCTCATGTGATGACAATTGGACAAATCTGAAAGCAGAAAATCTAATATCATGTAACAAAACTGTTTGTTTGTGACATTTTTTTATATTACTTCAGCGGGGATATACATGCCTATGTGAAGATGGATGGAAAGCCAATTCCAGTAATACAGATCCAGCCTGCAGTGTTGACATCAATGAATGTAAGAACCGAAACCCACCATGCTCTTATGATCCAGAGGTGCTGTGTACAAATCTTGATGGAACATTCAGTTGTGGGAGCTGCCCTCAAGGTATTTAACATATGTTTTCAAGTTGCCATTTGTTAACCCTTTACCCAACATAATGGCCAAAACTGGCTTGTGCTATTCACAAAAATCGCCATTTAATTTTCAGTATTTTTATCATTTTTTTGTCTAAAAAAACATAGCTTATGATCTCTCTTTGGAACAAGCTCGTCAAGCTCATTCCAAAGAGCTCCATAGAGGTGTCATAAAAAATTACTTATTCAAGAATTTTGTTTGCAAGTGTCGTCTGCTTTTCATGTTAGGTAAAGGATTAATATAATATCCCTTTTAATCCTAAACCTAACACCCATAGAAGATAACACTTTCAAAAGAACTTCTCAAATAGGTCTTAACTGAGTGAGTGCTAGAAGCCACTATCATGGCTCTACTGAAAAGTTCTGGAAGCCACTTTGGTGGCTTTACACTGCATTTGCTTATTGTTTGAGCAGCAGTAAAGAAATGATCATATGAAGCACTCTCCAATAAATAGTAGCAAGATAATTCTCGAGGAACAAAATCTTACGAAACATGGGCTCCCCTTGCTGGTAGCAATATATCTGAAAAAATGATCATGATACAAAATTACCGTTTAAAAATAATTTAGCACTCTAGCAGTTGATATATTAAAAAAAAAAAGAGTTATCCCGGTTGCCTACATGGGGGCATGATGACACCAGGTACTACTGCGCGTCGATGATGCACATGTCTTCAACCGCTGTAACCCTGCTTGAGTGGAGCTTGAATAGAGTTAGAATGTTGAAGAGCTGACAGTTGCTCGTTTCTGCTTGGTGGTTCTCTCCGGGGACTCCAGCTTCCTCCACCCTGTAAAACTGTCATGGTCACGATTAGCCATTGTGCATAAATATGTGACCTTAAACACCAATAAATAAATAAGTACTTAATCCCAATTGCCCACAAGGGGACCTAGTGGCACTGTGTACTAAGGCATACTGCACATTGATAGGGCACTTGTCTTCAACCAATTCTAATCCTGCTTGTGTGTAGTATGTTGGGCAGTGACTTGCCATTGCTCGGTGGTTCTCTCCAGGCACCCTGGCTTCCTCCACCTGTAAAACTGTCCAACACGAGATGACCCTGGTTGTTGAAAGTGTCATTAAATCCCAATAAAGAAATATCATATTTATGACACTTCAAAGTTTGAAAAGAATTGGCTTTAATTTCACTGTTCAACCCTTTACCCAAAATAGACAATATAAAAATTTATTAATTTAAATATTTCAACATTCAAAATCATATCATGTGACCCCTTGTCATATGACCCATGTGACAAGCTTGTTTCAGTGAGGGGTCACATGATATGTTTTTCTTGAAAGTTGTTGAAAAATAATATTTTTCAACTGTTGAATTTGCATATTATGCAGACAGACACAGTCGATTCATTAGCTAAAGGGTTAACTGTTTATCCAATGCACAGGATATCAAAATTATCTTTTCGAATTATTTAAAAACCTGCAACAAAACCCATCTTGTGACTCCTGATTGGTACGAGTTCATAATGCTCATTCAAATGAGGAAAGGGGGGGGGGGGGGTCACATGATATGGTTTTGTAGAAAATATTTGGAAAATGTACTTTTTTTAACTGCCAAGTTAATTATGTTGCGAATGCAGCCGTTTAGTTGGGAAAAGGATTAAAATGAATCATGAAACAAATTTGAGGGGTTTTTTTTATTTGTTTTTTATCGAATTTTTTTTTTTCTTCTATCGGGGAGGTGCCTTAGAAACACAAGTTTGTTTTTTGTTTTTTTGTCTCAATAGTTGTGTTTAAAAGTTTCATTTCTGCCACAAAAACATATCTTATGATCCCCTCATTTGAATGAGTTCTACAAGCTTGTTCCAAAGAGAGTGTCATAAGCAATGGTCTTGAATTAAAAATGAATGGGGCAGGGAGTGGATGCCGAGTAATCAGCTGATTTGTATTTAGAATTATTGGTCAGTGGTTCTTTTTGAGCTGTTTTAATCTTTTCTGATTCCTTGGGAACCTTGGGAAGTGAAGCAGTTCTTGTTTACTGTGGTAAACAAGCTTTGTTTTACTGGTAAGATAGGACCTGATCACCAGTGCCTTGGGTGGAAGCCCTAAAAAATTAGCAATGTAGGTATAAACAGTTGGCTGGACTTGACTTTATATCCATGTTGCGATAAACCATTGTCGAGAAATATGTTAAACATCAATAAATAAATAAATAAATAAATCTTTTTCTGATGTGGATGTACATGTGTTGGGCCCCTGCAAAGCTTCGAGTATTCGATTCAATTTGAAATCAAGCCAGAAAATAAGCATGTCGTCTGCAAAATGAGGTCCCCAGAGGGTGAATTTGGTGATGCCACCCTGCACAGCAGGTAGCACCACCAAATTTACCCTCTGTGAACCTCAAGCTAAATCAGGGTCTCAAACCAAAACAGAAAGAGGTACCCAGAGGATACATTGGCCCACTGTATGGGATAGTATCAGCAAATTCACCCTCCTCTGGGGACCTCATTCTGCAAATGTCAGATTACTTATTTTCAGGCTTGTTTGAAATCACAAGCTTTTGATTCGATTTTTTTTAGGTTTGAGATTTCAAATCTTGTTATTTGAAGCAACGAGCAAACAATAGGGCCAACATTCTCACAATTGTGCAATCCATCAGTGTGCTTACACTTCTTATCGTTTACTGATCTTGTGGTTCATGTTTTTGTAGTCATTAGAAATGTCACTGTGTTTCCTTTGAATCATTTCTCGGGATACAAAACTACCCAGAATATGCACAAAAAATAGAAGTTTTGAAATTTGCATGATAATCTTGGTGGGCCAGGACTTGGGATGCCTGAATTCTTTGTCATGCAGCACGGGATACAAACTATTTTATTGAGACATTTCCAGTTTTCCAGCCAGCAGCTTCTAATGGTCAACTCTAAGCCACTGGCAGTTCATTTGAAGTGCTTGAGCCTTTTGGCTCATTCCACTCCACTTCCGTTTCCTAATTTTAGACCAAGCATGTTTGACGTAAAGTCTTAAACTGTAAATAAAAGTTTGCGATGGCAGAAATTGACAGAACGGCATTTTTTGGCATCACGTTCAATATTATCCCTCCGCCCGAAATCGATTCCGTGTGATAGAAAATGACAGTTTGAATGTGTATGCTGTTCTGTATTTATTGCATGCCTACAGTTTACTAAAAAATATTAAAAACACTTAATTATTGCCAAAAATAACCCAAAGGTAAGAAAAAAGAAGTTAAATAGTCCATGCACGTGATCCGTATTGTTCAAGGGCAATATAACAAAAATTTTGTTCGCTTCGGTTTTTGCAGAAAAAGCGTGTATGTTATGAAAATAAAAGCATAGGTATGCAATAAAAGAAAAATCATTTCAATGTTACAGGCGACAAGTTTATTTGCAAGATGTGTGCAGTCATTTTAAAGGCACAAAAAACTGGCTCTATTTCTCATCTTTGGAGTCATATGAAAATCAAACAAAGGGAAGTTTACAGTGAGTCAACGAATAAATCTGCAGTAGGGAAGAGAAAGTTGGATGTAAAACAAGAAATGAGCACTACAAATGATCTGTACTGAAAGAAGTAGTTACTGATTTTGGAAGGAAAGCATCACTACTGCAGGCTCAGGGTATTAAAAGGTTGTTAAAATCCAATTAAAAAAATCCCATTAAAATCCCATTAAAATCCCTTTAAAACCCCATTATGTGCACCCATTAAATTCCATTAAAAGGAACATAGTTAAGTGGTATTAATTTTCAAGAAATTAATGGCCAATGCCATTAAATAAGTGTTAAACATTTTAAGGGTTCTCCACTTCTTTAATAACCATTAAATACCGTTTTAATTGTCATAATTTTATTAATATTTAATAGCCATTAATTGTTATTTAACGGCCCCCTGTAAAAATATTTTTAAGTGTCTTTTAATGACATAAAACATTTGATGGTCATTAATTTCCATTAAAAGGAACATGTTTAATGGCAAAATTAATAGCTGTTAAAGTTATCACTAGTTTTATTGGATAAAATTAACAGCCATTAAAAATAAGACCAGCTTAATGGATAAAATTAATGGCTATTAAAATTAAACATTAGTTTCAATGGATAAATTAATAGGAATTAAAAATAACACCAGTTTCAATAGCACTTAATAATTATAATGCAGCAGTTTCTCAGATCAGGTCTTTTAACTATTATTAAATTGTTAATGGTAATTAAAATTAAAATTAAGGCACACACAAGTTTACCCTGAAATGGAACAGCATTCTAACACGTTTGAAAAAGAGGCCTAGATATTGGGGCCAGCTTGCCTCCCTCCCCTCTGTCATTTCTGCATGGTTGAAATTTTTTATCACTTTTTCTTTCAACTGGTGGGTGTATTACTACTAAATCGAGGTGGGAGTAGATTTTCCACCAGATAAATATTTTCAATTTTTCAAAAAAAGTAACAAAAAGAACTAGCTAATAATGTTGAGCTCATGGACTAGTGTGAAAATCTGATTTTGCAACAGGCACTTTGTTTTCAGAAACTGTAAATAATCTTCAAGTGGAAAATCCACCCAACTGTGATTTAATGGTAATCAACCATCCTTGCATGGACCGTACATACATTTCATTAGTACATTTATTTATGGGGTGCATTTGTTCTTTTTACTACGAATATCTTTCAACATTAACACTATTTTTGTTTTGAAGAACAACAAGGTTATATTAATATAATGATATGTAACATGTTAACTTTCAACCCCCCCCCCCCCCTTAAAAAAAAACACTCCAATTTTCACTCAATGTGAGTTTCAACCACCACCCCCCCCCCCTCCACCCCCCCCACCCCCCCAGATTATTATCCATTGATATGATACCACAATAACCCCGTTTTGTAGAGACAACACCGACTCACCTTATCCCCATGATAGCATCTTCCCTGAAAATTCTCTCCAGCTGGAGGTCGGCCGCTACCTCTATTTTTAATCACCCACAACTCACTGATTAAAACCTACGAGATTCTAAAAAAATCTTATATTTTTGGTCGGTGCTCATTTATGTTTTTGGTCGGTACTTATTGATTTTTGGTCGGTAATTAGCACTTTTGGACGGTTTTGGTCTGTAATTAGTAGGACCCATCACACCAAGAAAAATCCCTGCCATCACTATTATTCAGCCATCACTATTATTTGGCACTTCAGAGTACAGCACGGGGATCGAGACCGTTGGACCCAGAGGCCGTACCAACCCCCAAAATTATATTACTGACCCGACCCGACACCCCCGGCTCCTCATTATATGGAGGTCGAAACGTCCCAGTACCTAAAGTAACAAAAACCTATTCAAGTGTTGTATCTGACAGTTAGTAGGTTCATTTTCAACCGGTTGATGCCGTTTTCACCTGATTCCTATTGATATCCCAACCAATTCCCAATTTTCGAGAAAAACAATATTCAGCACTGGTACGAAATGCATGCGACACTTTCGTCATTTTTGTAGCGGTTTTTAACTTCGTGCTCGCTTAAATTAGACAAGTTCCTTCAAAATTTCGACATGCATCGGAAAACAAACCATTCATGGTTTCAACAGCCTGACTGCTCAGATTGTCCATACTGGATTATTTATTTCTGTTTCTCAAAATCCGTCAGTTGTAAACGTGCCGATGACTAAGTGCATTTTTGGCAATCGCACGTCTAAACGGTTTTCGCCGCTTGGGTTGTGTTGAGTTGAGACAGACATACCCAAGGCAAGCGTACATGTCAACTCGTACACATAATTAGACAATTCGCACCCTTCTTCGACTGATGATTCATTACCCAAGAGTGCAATAGGCCCTACCTGTGAATGAGCCATTGTGTCAAATGCATCCCAGTGAAACACAATAATGAATTTATCAGTGACACAAGATCGGGCTGATGTTTCTTACCGAATCTGCACATTTGTTCCCCCCCCCCTCCCCCCGGTCACCACCACCACAGTCAGACATCCTAAAATACGCAAAATAAAGTGGATGACTGTGTCCAGTTGAATTAGGAGTGGTGAAGTAACGTTCAATGGAACTTTATGATTACTTTTCTCAGTTTCCATTTACAATGGATTTTAAATTAAGCTCAGTATCATTATCAGTATAAGGACTAAGGTTACTTAATTATTTTACGATTGTTCATACCATACTGACCCGTGTCGATGCCCATATTCGTGATTAAGGGCCTATATAAGTAATGGAATTTTGTTTATTTTGAAATTCTCACCTCTCATATTCCTTAAATTCAGATTAAATATACACAAATTATACATCAAAATGAAGGTTGGGATGTATACAACACGAAACACATATGAAATCAACTCGTAAAGTCGACTGTAGGCACCACTGGTTCCTGGAAGTCTGCTACCGTATTCGCACCAGAACTGATAATAAAATAATATTTCATCAGAATAACTTGTGGCTTCATATATCCAAGAACAAAGCTAGGCATTCAAAACACTTTCGAATACAGCGATAGGTCTGCATTTTGGAAAAGGACAACACTGTCTGCATTTTTTATTGAAGATGGTTTCCATGCTCGACCGACATGCGCAAATCACTCATTACCACGAATTTCCATCAAAAAAACAAAATCGTAATTCTAAGAAATATCAACAGGTATCATGATATCTTGCATTGAATATGGCAACTGTGCAATCTCTATCTAATAACAGTATACTGTATGAAGGCGATCTTTTTCACTATTTGATTTTAGATGGCTTTGTTTTTACATGCTTTTTCTGTCCGATGACGTCGGCCGGAAATTGAAAGTATACCCATACGTAAACAAAAGCAAAGGCGTTGGAATTTTCCCCAATGCAGCTCTGTCGCCGTGTTTTGAAGAATTTTTATCCCCTAGCTTTGTTCTTGGATATGTAAAGCACATTTGGCCACAAGTTGTTTTCATGAAATATTATTAAATTATCAGTTCTGATGCGAATACGGCAGCAGACTTCCAGGAACCAGTGGTGCCTATAGTCGACTCTGTGAGTTTCTTACACATGTGTTTCATGTTCTATACATCCCAACCTTCATTTTGCTGTACATTTTGTGTATATTTAATTTGAATTGAACGAATATCGGAGGTGAGAATTTTCAAAATAAACAAAATTTCATACTTATATAGGCTCTTAAGCCCGCCCCCCCCCCCACCCCCCCCCCCCTCCTTTTAAAGCAAATTCTAGAAAATTAGTGGGCGGTTTCAAAGAAACGTAACATACCCAGTGGATACTTACTTGTCTTATATAGGCCTATCGCCAATTCCGACGCACCCCAACACTATCAAATCTGCAGGAATCCAATCCACCCATTGGTGTCACAACAAGATTTAATAGCACTTATTACCACCTTTATTGCATACAAAACAATCAAGTCACTATAGCGCTGGCCCTTGTGGAGTGTCAGGGACGGAAGACCTGTGCATCAACACCACCACCATCAGTCTCTTGTACTCTACTCTCTCCCTGTTGTGTTCTGTCCTAATCTGCCATCATGGCCATAACTTGCTAGCCAATTCAGAAAAGTCTCAGTTGAACTTTTGCTGTTTTTGCTTCTTTCTGCTCCAAAACATAGTATGTTACTCAGTGGAATCAATGGAATGGGCCCATTGATTTATGTTGTTGAGGAGAAAAACAAAACATTTAGTTATTCAAGAAATGAATGTAGTCTTCTAGTATTGAAGGTAAAGAGTTATTATACCATGATTGTTTGTATCCAATGTTATCCAGTAGAATACAGACATAAAAATTGTGTTTGGTAAACCACACATGGAATCTGAATTAATAAATTTAAATAAGGCCCTCATAGTAAATCTGTTTCTCTCTCAGCCCATTATTTGTAAAATTGCATGCGGGCGAGTGCTTTTTTATTTCAGTAATTATTTCTTTACCATCAAAAGTTCATGTTCTTGGTTTATGGTTTAGGCCTCATAATCCACAGAATAGCATGGGGGGTGGTGTATTTCGTCCCTTAAAGCATTGCAAAGCCTTCTTGCACTCAAGGGACAAATTTATCAATTTTTTTTAACTTGGGTAAAATATCAGACATTTAATTTTTTCTGTTTTTTAAGTTTGCATCAGTTATAAAAACAGAGCATGCGGCAGCCAAAAGGACCATGCAGGAGGGCCTGAGAAACAGATTTTTAATTTTTTTAGGTCAAAATTAGATTTTATCCCAGATTAAAAAAATATTGAATAACTATAACATGAGTTTAACAAGTCAAACTTGTTTTGAACTTAGTTGTTCCTCATCAGTGGCACTAAGCTCACTCCCTTTTTAGTTTAACTTGACAAAATCAAGATAATCTATTGCCATTGTAACTTGATAGGATGACTCATTTTGGAATAATTTCACTGTAACTTGGTAACTTTCATTGACATACATTAACTGTGAGGACCACATACATTAACTGTGAGGGCCACATTAACCCACCCCTTTATTCTTTAGTACAGTCTACACCTCATATAGTTTTTATTGAAAACATAGCATATAGAGAACAGAAATTAACATATTCCCAATTATCACAATTCTTGTCTTATTTCATAATCCTATCATAAACATTGAACATTATCCTTTTCATCAAACACAACACACAGACAAGTTAAGCTACCTGACTGACACTTTCATTTTACTCTCCTGTGATCCCTATGTTGTACTGGTCATGGGGCTCATAACTGGATCAAGTGGGCTATGGTAAAAAATCAAATCAGTGGGTATTCAACAGATACCTCGTGGTTGGGGTCCAAAAGATTCTTGTTTGGCCTGAAGTTGATCTGCACAGTTGGCCTTAAATTATGACCCTGTGTTTGGGGTTACTGTGTATGCAGTCTGTGACTGAATGACTGTGCCGGGTTGAGTTCGACCTGGTGTCATTGGTGATTACTGCTAGGTCACTTAATCCAGTTAGATTACGTGTAATGTTCTTCTCATCTGTTTTTTATACAAAATAATCCACTTTAGGGTATACTATGTAGTGGTCCAGCTAAAATTTCCTTGTTTTGAGTAAAAACAATAAAAAACGACAAAGAACATATTGGGTGTGAAATTCGAAAATTCACATTGTACAAATTACCTCCCTTTACTCCCCTGACCAGACATGTTAACCTCCAGAATAATTTTTCAGGGAACCTGAGGGTGATTTTCAGGGAAATGGGATGGATTTCAGGGAAAAGTTTGCGCGAGGACAAAACAAAAGAAAAAAATTGCAAATTTTCAGCTCATGGCCCACTATTAACACCAGGTTATATCCCGATCTAGTTGTCAGTTATGCTGATGCTTTTATGCTATGTTAAAAAATCATAAAATAATTGTTGATTTGACCCCACCCCCGGCCATCCTCTTCATCATGATCCCCCACCCACAGAGCACCACCACCTGTGGTTTGCTTTTATCAAAGTCTACTAAGCCAATAATTTCCCAAGTCTGGAAGTGCTAACAGGAAAAGATGTCCTGATGTTCAGTTACTTCAAGAAGAATAGTACTTGAAAAGTATCTTTATCAAAATCCTTCATGCATGTGTGGATGCTTGTGCCCTGCACAAAAATTTTCTTTTCATCATTGAAGCATTGTTTTTTTTTTTTTTTAAATTTCATTCGAAATTTGTTGGGTACAGATGTCCAACAGTTAACAGTTCTGTAGTCAGCACAACGGAATAAATGTGGTGTTAGAAAATAAGTCCATTGTGTATAAATATGCAGTCATAATTTTTCGGCATCCTAAGCGACTTGAACCTATTTTTAAACTGTGTTAAACAGTCGAGGTCAAGGTATTGTTTATGTTTTGATTTGGAAAAGGGATGAGGATTAAACCTATTCTATGAATAAATAAATATATATAATTTAATTCTTTTTCATATATTTTATTTACCAAAAAGTGCATTGAAGGTGGTGTTTTCAATTTTTTGAAAGTCACCTATTTTCACTTCGACACTCGCACATTGATCACGAATCTCTGATTACAAAGAAAAAAACCCAGAAATAAACATGCACATAGTTGAAATATATATCATAAAATATGAATAAAGAATAGACTAGAAGTCCTTTCTGTTCAGGCTGAAGGGTATGAGCGTTTTGAGTTGGAAAATCCATTTTATTTCAGCAGTGCATCTTCTATCCATATTACTCGAGTTGTCGGGATCAGAGTTTAGGATTTGTATTATCTTGTAGTTAACATTATTCTGCTTGATTATAATGGTAGAAGACAGGCGTGTCTCTCTTAAATTTAATATCGGGTAAGTGTTCTTTAATGCAAATGTGGAATTGACATTTGGTTTCGCCCACATATTGTTTTCCACATTTGGAACAGCTAATTAGGTAAATGCAATTTCTGGACATGAAGTTAGTTTTGAAAGGACAAGACAGTTCTGGTTCGAGCAAGGTGTGAATGGGTTGGGTATGCTTCTACCGCTAATTTGCTTGAGTGTTGGTAGTTTGGCTCTGGTTAAAATATTTTTGAGTGACGGGTTTCGTCTTCTGGCTAAGAAAGCCGGTTGGGAGAATATAGTGCGTCCCTGTGTGGTGCTTTGGAGTATAGGCCAGAAGCGTCTTATATGTTGATAAATGTCCTTACTTTCAGGGTTATATGTTACCACTAGTGGCATTTTATCCATTTGCTCAACTTGTGGTGTGTTTTTATTTTTAAGCAGGCAAAGTCGGTCAAGATTCTGGACCTTATTGTATGTTTGGAGGAGAAGATTGTGAGGGTAACCTCTGTTAATAAACTGTTCGATCATCAGGAGGGCATGTTTGTCAAAGTCTTCAGTTGTGGTGCATATTCGTTTTATGCGTAATAGTTGGTTGTAGGGTATCCCATCTTTTTGTTTTTGTGGGTGGTAGGAGTCTGCCCTTAGGTAGGCATGAGTGTCAGTGTGTTTGGTGTATAGGTCCGTAGTAATTCTATTGCCATTTCTGGTGAGAGTGACGTCAAGAAAGTTGACTGAGGTGGTGGAATAATCAGCTGTGAACTTAATGGTGTTATGTGAATTGTTGAAGTGATTGATAAACTACTTGAGAGAGTCCTTTCCATGTGTCCATATAAGGAAAATGTTGTCTATATAGCGGAGATAAAGTTTCGGTTTAAGTCTGGATTCGTTGAGCATTTTTGTTTCTAATTCTCCCATAAAGATGTTGGCAAGGCTGGGTGCTACTTTGGTGCCCATAGCGGTGCCCCCAATTTGAAGATAGTGTTCTTCATTGAAATCGAAGTTATTACAGTGGAGTACAATTTTGAGGAGGTCAAGTAGGTTGGTTGGTGAGATGTCCCATTGGGGTCTGTGTCTCCTAATACAGCGTGCCACCGAGATTAGACCTTTTTGATTTGGAATATTGGTGTAGAGTGATATCACATCCATAGTGCATAGGATGTATTGATCTGGTAATTCCAGTAATTCACTTATTGTGGTGAGTAAATGTGTGGTGTCTCTCAGATAGCTAGCGTAAGTTGGAACAAAACATTTGATGTATTCGTCTAGGAAACTGCTACTAGACAGCAAAGAGAAGCACGCACAACGAAGACCCCAGAACCAATAACCAACACAAAATTACGCCAAAAGAAGGGGCAGCCGAGCACAGAATAACAATGATCGAAGAAGAAACCAACAGAGAATAAACCGGAATCCACCGACCCACAGAAGAAACAACAAAGGATTTAATAACTTTTTACATGAACTGAGAACTTTTTGTCAGCAACATAAAACCAATACCAATTATAATGCTGATTACCCAGACTTGGTTATCAATCTCTCTGATCAAGAACTCAACCCTTCACAGCTTTCCCTCCTGACCAAAGGCCTCAACTTCTGCCCCACACCCACACGCATAGACCGGGCTCAACTGTCCAAAGATGTAAAAAATTTCTTCCGCCGACTACAGCTTAAACTTTTCTTTCATGAGCTGGATCCATCCTCGCTGAACAGTGACCCACTATCATCTAAACTCACCAAAAAATTCTGACCAAAATGTCATTGGTCACCCAATCCAGGATAAGACCCTTGCCTTGAAGCCCTATACCGTACAACCAACTATCCGATCCTAACAAACCCCTCTTTTTGTCCGGGCACTCAGAATCTGAAACCGGAAGAATACACAGCAATGAACAATTTAGTCAAGGACCCAAATATTGTCATAAAAAGGGCTGACAAGAGCTCCGCAGCTGTAATCCAAAACCAGTCTGATTACATTGCAGAAGCGAAATGCCAGCTTGATAACCAACAATTCTACACCAAAACTGAAGAAGACTTAACTGAAAAACACAACCTAGTGGTGGAAAAAGCTTTAGATAAAATATTCAGGTAGGGACAAATCACCGAAAAAATCAAAGAAGGGCTCATTCACCACCAAACCAGGACACTGCAGCTTTACCTTTTATCCCAAATCCACAAATCCAGAACCAAGGACTCAGTTCCGGGATGACCAATCATAAGTGGCAACGAAGGTCCCATGGAACTCATCAGCAGTTTCATAGACGAACACATCAAAAGTTTTGTTCCAACTTACGCTAGCTACCTGAGACACCACACATTTACTCACCACAATAAGTGAATTACCAGAATTACCAGATCAATACATCCTATGCACTATGGATGTGATATCACTCTACACCAATATTCCAAATCAAGAAGATCTAATCTCGGTGGCACGCTGTATCAGGAGACACAAACCCTGATGGGACATCTCACCTACCAACTTATTAGACCTCCTCAAAATTGTATTCCACTGTAATAACTTCGATTTCAATGAAGAACACTATCTTCAAATTAGTGGTAGAAGCATACCCAACCCATTCACACCTTGCTCAAACCAGAACTGTCTTGTCTGTCCACAATTACCCAAATTTAAATGGTTCTCGGGAATGGCCTCGAAATTCAGACACAGAGGCCCTTTCAAAACTAACTGCATGTCCAGAAATTGCATTTACCTAATTAGCTGTTCCGAATGCAGAAAACAATATGTGGGCGAAACCAAACGTCAATTCCACATTCTATTCTTTATTCGTATCTCTTTTTTCCACTTTTTCCACTTTCTATTCACTACGCCAAGTGCCCTTTTCAAGATGACGCTTTAGACGACACATATGTCATAGTTAAGCGACATAACAATAAACTCAATCAAGAGGAGACTATGTTACGTCACTCCAACTTCAAAATGACTTACCTATGCACAGATTGCTCCAAGAAACACACCAGCCGCCACAGCTGGTGCAGACATAGACACATCCACTACAAAAAGAAAAACTGGGTCCAATGCAAGATATGCAGCATTCACCTTCAACGTAAAGAATATCTTGTCAAACACACTCAAAGGAGACACGGCAACCGACCATCCCCCCCAAACACCACCGGGGGAAATTCAATAGAAGATATTCTATATAACGTCACAAGTGGAATGGAATCACCCATTTCACCCATCCAAGACCCTGGGACAACACAACATGTTGACATTCTGAGAGCAGCGGCCAGTAAAATATTTAGCTCTACAAACACCCCAGTGAATGGAGAATGTGCAGCCACCACTCAAGCAAGAGAAAGAACAATAGAAAACCAACACAACATAGATGGAATTCCAGAAACACAGAACAATTATACTCCAACATCAGGATCAATACAGACATTAGATCACCACACCCATTTATTCCGAGTCACCAAGGAAACACCCCCCCAAATGGGAATACAAAGAAGTTATACAACACAGATAGAATACTTTTATTTGCCTGCCAGGGCTTGGAGCAACTAGCTAACAGTCATGCACACCACGACTGAACCAGGGCTGTATTTATTTTCTAATATTCAACAACAAATAGTCAGTATTACTTTTTTCATTCATTCAACAAGTTTGCCGAGGCACCCCCCACCTCTTCATCGCTTGTCATCTCTTAGCTTTACGACTACACCTCTGTGATCTCACCTTCCTCCATCATGGCAAAACTGCTACTACCTATAAATAAAACAAATTATGGAATAATTCAATTTGATATTTAAACATTTAAGACTCAAATATTGAGACCTGGTTGACATCATCAACACTGTCATAGAACATCGGTACCGCCACACCCTAAACGGTACCCTCAGATGTAACTCTAATATACAGTCCACTATACGTCACAGAACAAACAAAATGGTACCGGTACCGCCACCCACATCTGTACCGGTACTGCCACATACAACAAAAGAAACGGTACCTCCACACACACTGGCCGGTACTGCCACACTGAAAAACGGTACTGCCAAACCAAATAGTATATAAAGGGGAAGATCAACTCAACACTTCTCCTCTGATGAGTTCAAACTAGAACGAAACCGGTCAGGCAACTTTAGCTACCAGTAAGGTATAGCCTAACTATCCACTCTCTTGGGCTCCTCCAAGGGCTTTTATTTTATTAAATATATCATAAAATATCCTTTTCTTAAATAAATTGAACTTAATTCCATATTTTACTGCTTTGTGTGTTTTTACCAGAGTTTGAAACGCATGTGATTTGACTCTGAACATTTTACATGAGTTACAACAGGAAAGAAATATTCAACTGTTGTTTTCCAGGATTGTTGGTCCAAAACTGACTCCGGTCCGGGAGGCTGGGAACTACACTGAAATTTTGGGATTTTCCCGGGCATTCTGGGAGAGTTAACATGTCTGCCCCTGACATACCTCAACAAAAGAGATTTTGTTGTGTTGTCTCAATTCAGAAGTTCATTATAGCTTGAGATTTGGGGTTTAATACAGGTATACACCTGAATAATTAACTCAAATGTTGTTCTGTCACTGCATCGTAATGTGTTTTGAATGCCTGGTTTTGTTCTTGAAACGACTTCTCCGGAAATATTATTTTATCAGTTCTGGTACGAATACGTTAGCAGACTTCCAAGAACCGTTGGTGCTTGCTCTCAACTCTGTGGGTTGATTACATATATGTTTCGTGTTCTAAATGTCACAACCTTCATTTTGATGTGTAATTTGTGTATATTTAATTTGAATTTATGGAATATCAGAGATGGAAATTTCAGAGTAAACAAAATTTCCCTTACTTAATAGCACCATAAGTTGCTCAGCCATTGTTCTCAAGCATCGACATCATGAGAATTGGAAGTTTTTAGTAGGGAATTGTGGGATGTGCGGGACTTCCCCTGTTTGTTGACAGATAATGCTTTTCAACTCAGGTGATGTTTTTGTTTCTGACTGATCTGTTTTCACCTGAGGATGTGTATTGTCATATTCTTGACAATCAGGATTTTAAATATGATAACAAAATGGATGAATGTTATTTATTAACCCTTTACCTAACATGAAAAGCTTATGACACTTGCAAACAAAATTCTTAAATGAGTAATTTTTAGCTCAACTTTGGCGAAGCCAAATTTGAGCTTTTGTCATGGCCTGTCGTCCGTCTGTCCATCTGGCCGTCTGTTCATCTGTCCATCTGGCCGTCTGTCCGTATGTCAACAATTGAATACGGCTCGGGCTAGAGGTCGTATTTATGAACCGATCTTTACGAAACTTCTTGGGTACCTTTGTTATGACCGTGGGACGAGAACGAGTGTTTTTGGGTGCGGTCCAAAATTCAAGATGGCTGCCAGCCGCCATTTTGTACCGACGATGCAGAAATCTGTTTTTTGTACAGAACTTCCATATGAAAGCTCTGATTTGAATAATTTTTTATATGAATGTTTAGTACCATGGGATACATCACACATAATACGGGTTTTTTTCTTGTGCGTAAATTGTGCAAATTAGACTAATTTTGATGTTTTTTGGGGTTACTTTCAGCACTGTAAGTGCAAATGCCAATACGGCTCGGGCTAGAGGCCGTATTTATGAACCGATCTTTACGAAACTTCTTGGGTACCTTTGGTATCACCGTGGGACGAGAACGAGTGTTTTTGGGTCTGGTCCGAAATTAAAGATGGCCGATGGCAGCCATTTTGTACAAAATTAGGTGCAGAAATCTGTTTTTTGCACAGAACTTCCATATGAAAGCGCTGATTTGAATAATTTTTTGTGTGAATGTATAGTACCATGGGATACATCACATATAATACAGGTTTTTCTCTCGTGCAGAAATTATGCAAAGTAGATGAACTTTGATTTTTTCAATGCGACTTACACACAGTAAGTACACATGTCAATACGGCTCAGACTAGAGTCTGTATTTATGAACTGATCTTCACGAAATGTCTTGGGTACCTTTGTTATCACCTTGGGACGAGAACGAGTGTTTCTGGGTGCGGTCTAAAATTCAAGATGGCTGCCAGTGGCCATTTTGTACCGAAATTAGGTCTAATCAGTTTTTTTGTACACAACTTTTATACAGCTCAGACTAGAGGCCATATTTATGAACCAATCTTTACGAAACTTCTTGGGTACCTTTGTTATCAACGTGGGATGAGAGCGGGTGTTTTTGGGTGTGGTCCAAAATTCAAGATGGCCACCAGCAGCCATTTTGTACCGAAATTAGGTCCAATCAGTTTTTTGTCACAAGTTCTATACAGCTCGTATTTATAAACTGATCTTCACAAAACTTCTTGGGTACTTTTGTTTTCACCTTGGGACAGGAACGAGTGTTTTTTGGTGTGCCTTTGTTATCACTGTGCTATGAGAACAAATATTTTGGGATTCAGTCAGACCCACTCTGGGACTCAAAGATTTCGTTTCTAGTTTAGCATCTGACTGTCACCCACCTTTACAATACTTTACCTATACATTTGTTACAGGCAACGGTCAGTATTTTTGTACAGACCGTTACAATACTTTATATGTACCTTTGTTATCAGGTCATTACCTAGATGTTTGTCATTGCTGTGTCACATACTATACATGTACATGTCTTTGTCTTGACAAGTTGAGCTACAGTGTCATTGACACTTTCATTTTAATTTTTTGTCTCAAAAACATAGGTTATGTACTGAGGCTAAATAGGTCCACAAACAAGGGGAATTTGATGATTATCAGTGTAATTTCCTGACCAATAACAAGATTTCTTATTCAATTAACAGGAGTTTACTCCATAACATATATGCAATTAATAGGTCAGATTTGTACTGAAGGTATAGTAAATGGTTTTGTGTTTGAAGGTTTTATTCAATTAACAGGGATATTCATTCAAGGGATATTCAAATTAAGTGGGCGCCACTGTTTTAGCTTTGTATGTTTCTTTTGTGTAGGTTATACAGGAAATGGTTTTACTTGTACTGATGTAAATGAATGTCTTATTAACAATGGCGGTTGTTCTGTAGTACCCTACGTGCCATGCATTAACACAAGAGGATCCCACACTTGCGGTGTATGTCCTGATGGTGAGTATTCTATACTTTTCTTTAAACAAATGCTAGAAAAGTTTGGCAAAACACAACATTATTGTTCCAAGGAATACACAACTCAGTGAAGCATACAGTGATGTATGTGTTTCTTAACCCTCAGCAATCTGATGTAAAAATGGCAAAGTTTTCAGCAACAGATGGGTGCGTGGTGGCTCAGTGGTAGACTGTTGGACTTCTATGCTACAGGTCCAGTGTTTGATCCCCATATGGGACAACCCGCTTTGTGTCCTTGGGCAAGGCACTTTATCCCGGTTGTCCACATGGGGGCATGATGACGCCGTGTACTATGGTGTACTGCACACAATAGTGCACGTCTTCAACCCTGCTTGAGGAGTTGACAGTTGCTTGTTGATGCTTGGTGGTTCTCTTTGGGTACTCTGGCTTCCTCCACCTGTACAACTGCCACGGTCACAATTAGCCATTGTGCATAAGTATGTGACCTTAAACACAAATAAATAAATAAATAAATAAATATTCAGCAACAGATATTTCCCATAATGCAATCTGATATTTAACCAAATATATCTTGATAGAGAAATATAGAGTGATTGGAGAAAATTCTGTTGCACTACCAGAGTGCTAGGGGTTAATTAGTCATGAAAAACACAGACCACCTGATAACTCTAATACCAATCTTCTTATCTTGCTGCTTTTTGGCATACTAATACAGAGCCACTAGTACTTGGCTATCTATGTTTTTCAGGCTCATGGGTCATTGGGGGGCATCCCTAGAGTTTTGTTGAAAGTGTATATCTCAAGCATGGTATGACCTAGGGACCTGGGACCAATACCAAATGAGTTGAAATTCAATAGAGGTGCAAAATATGTATCACGGTTACAGAGTTCACCAAGAGATCAGTGAGTGCATTTTATCTGAATTATTGGAAATCTTACTTTATTACCACTTAATGCATTCCCAAAGTTCATACATATATTTCTGCACTGAAAAAAGTGAGCAGATGTATTTCTTCATTCCAACAAGTGGTCGGAGCAAAAGATTTTTAAAGTGAGTCACACTCATATCTCAAGCATGATAAGATCTATGGACCTGGGTCCAACACCAAATGAATCAATATTCAGTGGATGTTCAAAATATGGGTAAATGTCATGGTGGTCACTCAGGGGTCTTTGAGTGCATTTGTTATGAATTGCTGTAAATCACATTTTATGAAAGAAAGTGAGCAGGCCAAGCATTCTGAAAGAGGGCCAAGCTCATTTCTCAAAGCATGGTATGACCTCTTGACCTGGGACAAATACCAAACAAGTCCAAACTCAGTGGAGGTTCAAAATATGGACAGTGGGGTCATCCTGCAGTCATTGGGTGCATTTTTCAGAATTGCTTTAAATTTCTTTTTATGGCCCCTAATGCATTCCCGAGGTTCATACATATATTTTTACGCTAAAAAAAAGTGGGCGGGGCCAGACATTTTGAAAGTGGGACACACTCATATCTCATGCATGGTATGACCTCATGACCAGTGACCAACACCAGAACTCACTGGAGGTTCAAAATATGGGTCAATGTCACTCTGATCTCCTTGGGATCATTGGGTGCATTTTCTAGAAATGCTGAAAATTGCCTTTTATGCCATTCTAATGCAATCCCAAAGCCACAAATTTAAAAAATCGGTCATGCTCACATCTCAGGCATTGTATGATGTATGAATCAACACTAAATGAGTAGACTTTCGCTGGGCATTCAAATCATTTGGGTCCAGATCACTGGGGTCACTCAGGGAACATCAAGTACATGTAGAACATTTTTCAAAATTGCTCGAAATCCATTTTATAACTTCCTAATGCATTTCTGGAGTTTATACATATATTTCTTCACTTTAAAAATTGGGTGGAGCCAAAATTATTCATTTCTGATTTCTTTATGGAACACGTTGAATTCTTGACACGGAACTTATTTCTGGTTTGTTTTTTTTTTTTAAAAACATCGTCAGATTTCTGTATGAAAATCTTATTTACGAAAACCCAATTCTGATTTCTTTAACCCTTAAGGGCCTGACTACAGCCTGTACACACTCAGTGGCTTAATAATGATTTCTATTCAAGCCTTGGCTGCAGCCAAGACTTCACTAGAAACCACTGTCTATGTAATTTGTCTATTGTCAGCAGGTCCTACTCATGATGGCATGTTAAGGGCTTCTGTAAAAGTCAAAATAGGCCATGTTTACAGACTAGAATTTACTGAATTTACTGATCACAGTAAATTTTGTTTCTCTTGGATTTATTTACTGAGCCACCACTCTCCCTCTTTAGTTAGATACTGAGATTTTATTTAGATTCTTATGCTATCTGCCTTCTTCTGAAGTGAATCTTAGCTGACATACCTTCAAACTTGGCTGATATAAATTGTAGAGAGTTATTTTGATTTTTTTGCTGCATGTGCATTCATTCTCCTTGCTAACAGATCTGATTCCATTCCCCAGGGATTATTCTGCTCTTCTGGGCCCATGCCATTGGGAAAATTTGCTTCCTGGGGGCTCCAATTGGGAATTTGTTTTGGACGGGGAGAAACATGCTAAGACCAAGAAATTCCAAAAAGAATACTAAGACTGATACCTGAGCAACTGCATGTATACTACACGGATGTTTTGTAACAAACAATCATATGCAATCTTGTTCACACAGTCTCTGTAGATTCTTTTAAATTATTAGCTCACCTGTCTGAAAGTCAGTGTGAGCTATTGCCATCACTTGGCGTCCATTGTCTGTTGTCCACCATACGTTAGCTTTTACAAAACAATCTTCTCCTCACAAAACAATGGCCCAAATTGAAACATATTTGGGCCACATCATCTTGGGGGTATTCTGTTTTAGTTTTGTTCAAATGGGGTCTCTGCCCTTTTTGGGCTTGGGCTTATGTCCAAATATCGTGAAATTCATTAAAACTTATCTTCTCATGAACCACAAGTGGGAATTCTTTGATATTTGATATGAAACTTCCTCTGGTGTTCGAGATTAAAATTTGTTCAAAGAAAGTTGATAGGTCCATATTTGGGCTCTCCAAGGGATGGGCTCACTTTTGAGCTCCCCTGAAAATTTCTACTTCAAGAACCAATGGAGCGATTTGAACCAAATTTTATATGTGGCGTTAGTTGACCCTAAGTACTTCATTCATGCCCCCCGTGATTCCCCGTTGGAACACCTGGCGCTAAAAATTGAAACAAAAAATGGAATGTCCTATATTTCCCAAACTGCACGGACTAGAGATTATGTATTTGGTATGAAGCTTTCTTCTAGAGCGGTTGAAACAATTGGACAAAAAAATTGCTGGCGAATCTGTCATATGGTTCATTCAGATTACATTTTCTCCATACCCATAGCCCTTACAGTTTAGGACAACTTGGTCCAGGTGAGCATTTTAGGCTCTCTTGAGCCTCTAGTTTTCATACTACTAAAGATCTTGTCATTTGCCTTTGCATTTAGGGACTTTTCCTTACATTTCAGCAGTGTTTCTGCTGTGTCTTCCCAGTTTCTCTGCAGTGTGGGCAGAATAGATGTCAGCAGTGTACACTGCCATGGCAGTGAAGGTCTTAGCAGTGGTCTGACAGTGTCCTATTGTTAGTGATTCGAATTGAATATTATTGAATCCTTAGAAATATTGTCCACCTGTGGAAAGTGACCAGTCCACAGTGGCCGTACTGTAAGCTATTGTTTTTGAAACCAAAAATGGAAATATAATAAAACATATGAATTGTGATTTGCATGAAAGGTCCTGACAGGTTTGGGTTCTTACATTGGGTAAAGGTTTAAATGATAATTCTATTCTCACTTTCATGATAAATGTCGGACCTGTTCCTTTTTCATAATTTTGCTGAAGCTGTATTTATCATCATCATTGTAAATTCTGTTAGGCTGTCTCCATTTGGACCAATCAATGGACCCATTCCCCTTGCAAACTGCGTCCCACATAACTAGCCTTCAAGCTTAACTTAACTTCAAGCTTAACTACATGTACTATGTTGGACCCACCAATGTGACCGTTCTGGTTGAAGTAATTTCCCTTTGTAGTCTAGAACTCGAAGCTCTCAGATACATGGTTGATTGGATATGTGAAGCAAGTCTTGACATATTCAAAATGTTCAAAAGTTTTGTAGTATCAGCCAGTTCATCAATGTGCCCTCTACCCACTCCAGAGGCAGTGAATGTTAAAAGTAGATCCTTTGCAAGTATAGTTATTTATTATCAGCAGATCTAAATTATTAATATATTTATTGGTGTTTATGGTCACATACTTATGCACAATGGCTAATCGTGAATGTGACAGTTTTACGGGTGGAGGAAGCCAGAGTACCCGGAGAGAACCACTGTGTATTGACAAGCAACTGTCAGCTCCTCAACATAACGCGGGTCATCCCGGATGGGGATCGAACTTGGGACCTCTAACAGAGAAGTCCAACAGTCAACCACTGAGTCACCGCGCTCCCTCAGCAGATCTAAAACTAGAACAAAATCATGATGTTCATATCATATAAGGAGAAATACTGACAAAATGTGAAAGCACTTCATAACAGTGTCCCTGTGGCATTTTTAGTCGAGTTGTGATGAAGTCAAACTCGACTTATAGTTTGATGAATGGCAGGCATCGGGCGGGATTCGTAAACAATTGGTTTCCGGATGATAACTTGATAATTTCATGAGATAATAAGAGAGGGTAAAGTCAAAACTACTGCCTATTTTCGTGATATGAACAATGAATACAAAGGAGAAGTCTAAAGTGTGCTTGTAATGCACTTAGTCGGTTTCTTGAGAAAATAAGGTCGAAAATCACAAGAAATTACCAAAGAATTTTTAGGTAAAAAAAAACAGTTTTGCTGTGCTCGAATTTTATTTTGTACTAGACTACCATGTTTAGCATCATTTATTTTATTTTATTAGCTCAACTTTGACGAAGTCAAATTTGAGCTATTGTCATGGCCCGTCGTCCGTCGTCCGTCTGTCCGTCTGTCTGTCTGTCCGTCTGTCCGTACGTCAACAATTGGCTATGGCTCGGGCTAGAGGTCGTATTTATGAACCGATCTTTACGAAACTTCCTGTGTACCTTTGTTATGACCCTGGGACGGGAACGAGTGTTTTTAGGTGTGGTCCAAAATTCAAGATGGCTGCCAGTGGCCATTTTGTACCGATGATGCAAAAATCAGTTTTTTGTACAGAACTTCTGTATGAAAGTTCTGATTTGAATAAAGTTTTGTATAAATGTTTAGTACCATCGGATACATCACATATAATACGGGTTTTTTTCTCGTGCGTAAATTATGCAAATTAGACTGACTTTGATTTATTTAGTGTTACTTTCAGAGCTGTAAGTGCCAAGCTGCTATGGCTCGGGCTAGAGGCCGTATTTATGAACCGATCTTTACGAAACTTCTTGGGTACCTTTGTTATGACCGTGGGACGAGAACAAGTGTTTTTGGGTGCAGTCCGAAATTCAAGATGGCTGCCAGCTGCCATTTTGTACCGACGATGCAGAAATCTGTTTTTTGTACAGAACTTCCATATGAAAGCTCTGATTTGAATAATTTTTTGTATGAATGTTTAGTACCATGGGATACATCACATATAATACGGGTTTTTTTCTCGTACGTAAATTGTGCAAATTAGACTAATTTTGATGTTTTTTGGGGTTACTTTCAGCACTGTAAGTGCAAATGCCAATACGGCTCGGGCTAGAGGCCGTATTTATGAACCGATCTTTACGAAACTTCTTGGGTACCTTTGGTATCACTGTGGGACGAGAACGAGTGTTTTGGGGTCCGGTCCGAAATTCAAGATGGCCGATGGCAGCCATTTTGTACAAAATTAGGTGCAATCAGATTTTTGCACAGAACTTCCATATGAAAGCCCTGATTTGAATAATTTTTTTGTGTGAATGTTTAGTACCATGGGATGCATCACATATAATACGGGTTTTTTTCTCCTGCAGAAATTATGCAAATTAGATGAACTTTGATTTTTTCAGTGCGACTTACACACAGTAAGTACACATGTCAATACGGCTCAGACTAGAGTCTGTATTTATGAACTGATCTTCACGAAATGTCTTGGGTACCTTTGTTATCACCTTGGGACGAGAACGAGTGTTTCTGGGTGTGGTCTAAAATTCAAGATGGCTGCTAGTGGCCATTTTGTACCGAAATTAGGTCTAATCAGTTTTTTGTACACAACTTCTATACAGCTCAGACTGGAGGCCATATTTATGAACCAATCTTTACGAAACTTCTTGGGTACCTTTGTTATCACCGTGGGATGAGAGCGAGTGTTTTTGGGTGTGGTCCAAAATTCAAGATGGCCACCAGCAGCCATTTTGTACCAAAATTAGTGCAATCAGTCTTTTGTATAGAACTTCTGTATGAAAGTTCTGATTTTAATAAATTTTTGTATGAATGTTTAGTAACATGGAATACATCACATATTGTAAGGGGTTTTTTTTCGTGCAGAAATTATGCAAATTAGATGAACTTTGATTTATTCAGTGCTACTTGCACAATGTAAGCACACATGTCAATACGGCTCAGGGTAGAGGCTGTATTTATGAACCGATCTTCACAAAACTTCTTGGGTACCTTTGTTATCTCCTTGGGATGAGAATGAGTGTTTCTGGGTACGGTCCAAAATTCAAGATGGCTGCCAGTGGCCATTTTGTACCGACATTAGGTCCAATCAGTTTTTTGTCACAAGTTCGATACAGCTCGTATTTATGAACTGATCTTCACAAAACTTCTTGAGTACTTTTGTTTTCACCTTGGGACAGGAATGAGTGTGTTTTGGGGTGCCTTTGTTATCACTGTGCTATGAGAACAAATATTTTGGGGTTCAGTCAGACCCACTCTGGGACTCAAAGATTTTTTCTAGTTCAGCATCTGACTGTCACCCACCTTTACAATACTTTACCTATACATTTGTTACAGGCAACGGTCAGTATTTATGTACAGACCATTACAATACTTTATATGTACCTTTGTTATCAGGTCATTACCTAGATGTTTGTCATTGCTGTGTCACATACTATACATGTACATGTCTTTGTCTTGACAAGTTGAGCTACAGTGTCATTGACACTTTCATTTTTTTTTTAAATAATAAATTTTATTTCCATAACTGAAATGTGGTTTGGCGAACAAGCATGGCCTATATAAATGGAACCCCATACACAAATATACAGTCACATTAAAATAGAACAGGTGCATGTACAGTAGAGAAGCAAAACACAACATTCAAGTGATTAAATCGTTGCATATCACAGAACTTACTTTTGTATTAGCTGTATTAGCTTTTCTGGAATTGGAAGAGGTTAGATTTTCAGAGAGAGACCGACAAAACAATGACTGTAACATCATGGTAAAAGATTCCATTGTATTAATATTGAAAGTAGGCAGAGTAGGAGCGACAAAGCAGCGATTAGGTTCCAAAATTACGCCTGACCTGGGTTACCCCTGATGAGTGGCCTTTACGCATCATAGAGCTTTGATGCAATCCTTTACTAAATCGCATTGCCGGATGATCAAACACTACTAAGAAAACAGGACCGTCGCTACAGTCGTGAGGAATCATGACAACTGTTATAACAGTTGTTACTACAGCTTATATTAAAGAAATTTGTAGGCCGGAGTAACGGTCTCAAGAGTTCTTCGTTTCAAGAGTAACAAGAAAATATTGATGCAGGCATCATGTCACAAAAACTGAATTATTATGGTTTATTTATTGGCGCTCTGTTTTATGCAATGCCCACTCCTTGTGGGACATTGTTTATAAACTGGACTCCCCTGCGGGAACCCCAGGAAGTCAAGCAGTGCTTGTTTACTTTGGTAAACAAGCTCTTTTTCACTGTTAAAATAGGACCCAGTCACTAATGCTTGGGGTGCGAGTCCTCTAAAATAGGCAGCATGGGGTATTTACGATTGACTGACCTTGACTTTATCTCCATGTTGTGGTCATGATTAGCCATTGTGCAAATGTATGTGACCTTAAACACCAATAAATAAATAAATATAAATAATAAATGGGACTAGGAATGAACTGATAAATGATTTTCCAGCAGAGTAGCCACTAAAAAAAGAAACACATTTTTTGAATGTTTATAACCGCATTTTGATATTCGATTATACCGTGGTTGTTAAATTTCTTTCTCCCTGCTACTACCCCAACTGTATCTCTGTTCAAATTGCTCACAGATGTATTACCATATTAAAATATTAAATTTTAAATTAAAAAACCAACTGCATCGACCGAAAATTTTGTGAAGAATGACTTTGTAGTGTCGAAATGAATTTTCGACTAGTCGAAGCTGATGCGATTAGTTCTGAACAAATCGATTAACTGATTAGTGAATCACTCGTCGATTAGTCGCCTGAGTGTATTCTCTAAAGTCTTGAAGTTTCCACTTTGTTTAACATTAAGAAATTTAATTCAATTTTATTATATTTAATTCAGTACTTTCGATTTGAGGTGCGCTATCGTGCTTGCGCTTCTACATTGGAAACAAAAGCTCTTTGCAGATGTTCATGTTTTTTCAACCTGTTCTTGTTTTGGGTAAATGTTGCTGTAATAAGATGGCTAGAAAACAAAACGTCACATAATGATATTTACTACTGAATAAAGTTTTACAACTCACATCATGTAGTGCACATACTGACCAAACAAATCGCAATTTGGTCACGTGATGTATTTAATATTCAATGTGGCTTTTGTTTATAGTTTGTCTAGTATTTCATTGGGGATTGATTAAGTTATGCAGGTCATGGAACAACACGTCATCAGTGTAACTTTCTTCAGTGACCTGTTTTCTGCTTTCAAAGTTTTTTAGCACAATAACAAAATGCAGAAATTTCTTATTAGACCACAATATACAAGGGAATTTGGGGGGAAAAGTTCAATTTCGCTTAAAAATACCTGACTGAACTGAATATTGGAACACCAAAGATTTATTATTAGACCAATTTATTTTTTGAGGCACCGGTTGTTTGGTCGCAAGGACATGGAGACAGCTGCTTACGTAATGTCATGCAGTTAGACCCTTTAATTGTATCGTAATTTAGAAGCCACTCCAGTCAATGAATTCAGTTAAAACCAGTTTTGTGCAATTATTGTACAGATTAGCATAACCGACTAGTCGATTAATTGTTGACTACTACCTGGCAAGTAGTCGATTAGTAAAAATCCAAATGGCATTAATCGTTTCAACACTATGACTTTGAGACAATTAATTTTACTCACGTGATTTAACCAATCAGACATCAAGTCTTACTGAACAATACCTGTGCTACTAATTTGATCCCCAAAGGCAATTAATGTATTTGATGCAGACAAATAACATCTTTATTTAACTGTATTCTATTCTGAAGCATTAGAATCACAACACTACTAAGACTTTTCTATTACCCTACCCCCTCCCCCTCCCCACGTTATTTTCTTTCACTTCTACAATCAGTTCATGACTACTGTGTGCAGCAGCAGCAATTTAAAGAAAAGGTATTTTTTCAAAATTAAATACCCCCCCCCCAAGGAACACTTCACTCTCCAGGGAAATTCTTGTTGTTCTGAGAGTGTTCTCCTACAATCACTTCATGGCTGATGAACAACACTCAGCAGAGATGAGTGATACAGATAAATAAAATCCTAAGCAGTATAAATTATTCAACAGAGGATCTTTTGAAAAATGTGAAGCCTGAAGGGCACGAAGATGAATTTCTCTGTAGGTCCCATCTCATTTAATATAATTTTGCAAAAAAAATAGTAACAAACATACCAGTATCAATAAAATTATGAATAAATAAGAAATAAAACAATTCCAAATGAGGAATTTCAACATGGAATTTAAGCTGTCATGTTTGACCCAAAACATCCCGGTTTCGATTTCAATTTTCAGGATGAACTGCTTATGGGTCAGAACGTTCCGTAACCAAAACTGGCACACAAAAAAAATCAGTTTGTATTTGCGATTCAACCAACAATAAGTAGATAGGGATTTTTTGCACCAGTGCATTTGTAAATAATCAGTGATATGCTCATACCATGTGGAAGAGATAACAGTATGTTTATTTCTTGTTTAGTTGAACAAAACATATTGTTACTTTCAGAAGCAAATATCTGCTTTCCAGATATTAACTATTCTATTTCTATTTTGAATTTGTCGCGTGTGACGTAAGAATAGATTTCCGGTCGACTGTTTCTAGCTTACCTGAGCAAAGCTCAAGGAGAGCTTTACTAATCACTTTCCATCCGTCATCTGGCATTAACTTTACATTATCAACTTCTTCTCACAAACTACTCAACCAAATTGAACCAAATCTGGTGTGCATATTCCCTATCACATGTCAATTCAAATTTGTTCAAATCAAGTTAACCTGCCCTTGGTAGGGCCACGCCCAAAAAGTGAGCTTAAATCTTCTTCTCATGAACCAGCAGTAGCAGAGACTTGATATAAAGTATACAGCTTCCTTTTGAGATGTAGACTCAGATTTGTTCAAGAGAAGTTCTAGGGTCTGTATCCCGTGTCACTGATTAAATGTGGACCAGCCTAATCATTGCTTACCAGACTGCTTCGAGAGTTCCTCGTTTCAAGAGTAACAAGAAAATATTGATGCAGGCATCATCGCACAAAAACTGAATTATTGTGTTTTATTTATTGGCGCTCTGTTTTATGCAATGTCTATTTCTTGTGGGGTGAAGGTGGGACAAATTTTGTTTGGCCTAGGGCTCCAGCCCACCCCCATTACACTCAGGTCTGCATTCACTCCCTTATTTGGTAGGAAGTATGGCTTTACACACGATTTCCCTGTCTGCATTGTTTTTCTTTTGGTGGCAAATTGTTTTGTGATATCCATCTTTTACCAAGAGTAGCATAGGCATTGCCAGGGTGGGGTTGGGGCAAAGGAACCCCCTTTTGCATTTTATCAAGAACGGAGAATGCAAAGAAATCCCCAAAAGGCCACCAGGGGGCTCTATTTGATACTAAATTTGACAATTTTCGTGGGGGAAGGGAGGAATGTTTAGTATGCTCATCAAAGTCAAATCCCTTTTTACCTCACCTGGCCCAAAGAGTCATTGCCATCACTTGTCATCGTCCATAAACTTTTCACATTTTTATCATCTCTTCTCGGAATGGTCTATGTGAGGTTCTCCACAAACGATCCTCATTTTGTTCCCGTTGGTTGAAAAACATGGCCTGTTACAACCGATAATGTTACAATGCCGCATAATGTTACACCAGCGCATAATGTTACAAAAAATGTAGTAAACAACCGATAATGTTATAAACTCCGCATAATGTTATAACTTTTTTCAACCCGTAATGTTATAAAAATCGACGCATAATGTTATAACTTTTTTCAACCGTTATGTTACAACAAATTAACCGATAATGTTATAACTTCTGTATGCTAATTCCAGTTACAGCTATTGTAGATGGACTTTACCACTTACCATTTATTGTCGCATAAAGGTATGTAATATTTATACTAAAGGTTTCTGCTCTGGTTAAGGCGAGGAGAACCCCCCAACTCCCGGGGATTTATCATAGAATGACCTAGTCACATTACATAGACGTGGATTATCCTGGTAACTCAATCGCATGACGCCATTACCATGATCATCCAGTGCCCAACATGGTGAAGGCGGGGGTGGTGGAGGAGGGGTGCTATTTTATCTGGTTGGTACGTTTACCAACATGCATAGTCTCCGCTTCCAGAAATGTAGTGTACCATAGTCCCCTGACGCCTTTGGGGATGGGCAAATGCCTCTGTTTCTGCTTGTTTTGGGCATCTAAAACTCATTTGTCGCATATTTCTTAGTCATAAGGATATCTTATTGTTCATTAATTTGACATTTTAACAACTAACAGTGAACAAAAATGAGGTAGTGTCGCACGGAAGCCGAAGAATAAGATGCGAGACTGGGTAGGAAGAGGAATGGGGCTTAGGAGGATTGAAAGGGGTGGGCAGGGATTAGGCTGAGAAAGAGAGGAGGCCATGGATTAGTACATCAGGGTGATTGTGCAGAGAAAGCTATCTGAGAATACTATAAGAGAGTAGTGCTAGACAGTATGATAATATAGATGGTGGAGATGTTGGAAGAAGTGGAAGTGATGAATTTGGGATTACAGGTTCTGGAAAAGGCGGAATCACTAAAACAGGCAGTATAGGGGGAAGGAGGAGATTGTGGAGGAGGAGTTGTGTTGATGTTGGTGTTGTGGTGGTGTTGGTGATGGTGTTGAGTAGTTATGTATGTTGAAAATGAGCCATTTTGTAGGACCCCGGGCAGGACCCCGGAAGTGATGTCATGCCACGTGATTGGGCGGTCATGTTGGGTTGTCATGATAGTGCACGTGGGTGGCCATGTTGTGATGTCATTATCATGATAATAGGTGGTAGGAGTGCGTATGCGCAGCGCGTGTTGTTATGGGGACACATGCTCCGTCTCACCCCTAACAACCCGACAATAGATATCGAATTAATCCAAACAACCCAACAATCTTCAGAAAACTGACCCAAACACTCCCGAAAACACTCCCAAATAAAGGTAGGATAGTATCCTTAATGAGGGTATGAGACGTATGAAGAGGTACTCATTGCGCTCATTTTCATAGCTTTCATTTTGAGACGTATGATTTTGCGCGCATTGTGCTTATTTTCATTGCTTTCATTGCTTCATACGACGAAAAGGGGGATTCTGTGGGTTTAGTATCCTTAAAATATAGGATAGTATTGTTACCTAATGTCTGACCATATAATGGACGCGTAATTTATCACAGAAATAGGTTTATTACAGTAATGGCTGGTTTATTACAATAGTGTTTTTTTAACTGAGAGATAAACTGGAAGGGGGGGCGGGGCACTGCCCCTGTTCCCGAAGCCCTACTGTCCCTTGCCCCTGGAGCTCCTGAAGTCAGGGACACTCAAGTTTCTGGCGAGTTACTAAATCGGTACTGGCAAGATTCGGGAGTGTTTTTGGTAATGTTTTGGACAGTTTCCTGAAGATTGTCGGGTTGTTTGGATTAATTTGATACCTATTGTCGGGCTGTTAGGGATGAGACTGAGCACGTGTCCCTATAACAACACGCGATGCGCATACGCACTCCTACCACCTTTTTTTAATGATAATGACATCACAAAATGGCCACCCACGTGCACTATCATGACAACCCAACATGACCGCCCAGTCACGTGACATGACGTCACTTCCGGGTCCTACAAAATGGCTCATTTTCAACATGCATAACTACTCAACACCATCCTCAACACCGCCACAACATCAACACAACTCCTCCTCCACAATCTCCTCCTTCTCCCTTTTCTGCCTGTTCTAGTGATTCCGCCTTATCCAGAACCTGTAATCCCAAATTCATCACTTCCACTTCTTCCAACATCTCCACCATCTATATTATCATACCGTCTAGCCCTACTCTCTTATAGTATTCTCAGATAGCCTTCTCTGCACAATCACCCTGATGTACTAATCCATGACCTCCTCTCTTTCTCAGCCTAATCCCTGCCCACCCCTTTCAATCCTCCTAAACCTCATTCCTCTTCCTACCCAGTCTCGCATCTTATTCTTCGGCTTCAGTGCGACACTACCAACCCGCCACATCCACCATATGTACCTCACTCCATCCAACTTTTTGACCTCTTTTAACTCCACCTCATTTTTGTTCTCTGTTAGTTGTTAAAATGTCAAATTAATGAACAATAAGATATTCTTATGACTAAGAAATATGCGACAAATGAGTTTTAGATGCCCAAAACAAGCAGAAACAGAGGCATTTGCCCATCCCTAAAGGCGTCAGGGGACTGTTGTGCACTACATTTCTGGAAGCGAGATTACGCATGTTGTTAAACGTACCAATCGGATAAAATAGCACCCCGCCTCCACCACCCCCACCTTCACCATGTTGGGCACTGGATGATCATGGTAATGATGTCACATGATTGACTTACCAGGATAATCCGCGTCAATGTAATGTGACTAGGTCATTCTATGATAAATCCCCGGGAGTTAGTGGGGGGTGGGGGGGGGGGGGGGGTGGTGTCTTCTCGCCTTAACCAGAGCAGAAACCATTAGTATAAATATTAGATACCTTTATGTGGCAATAAATGGTAAGTGGTAAAGTCCATCTACAATAGCTGTAACTGGAATTAGTATACAGAAGTTATAGCATTATCGGTTAATTTGTTGTAACATAACGGGTTGAAAAAAGTTATAACATTATGCGTCGATTTTTATAACATAACGGGTTGAAAAAAGTTATAACATTATGCAGAGTTTATAACATTATCGGTTGTTTATTACATTTTTTTGTAACATTATGCATTGGTGTAACATTATGCGGCATTGTAACATTAACGGTTGTAACATGGCCACCAGAGGCATTCTTTGTTTCTGAGAGGCAAATTTTCAAAAATCTTTTCCCTTGAAACTACTAATGTTGATCGGACTACAAATGTGGCTGCAGTGGCGGCTTATATTTATTATAGAAACCTTATGGAAAATCACATTTTCATATTCTACTCTGGAACTACAGTTAAAACTAGAAGTCCTGTCACAAATAGTGCAGAACACACTTATTGTTACATAGTGCGCTATGTAGTACAGGAAGCTTGTTGGATCCGGTTTACATATGCAAGATGGCCTGGGCTATATACTGCAGAATATAATGCGCTAGTAGCGAGGTTGGTAACTAGTGGCCATTACGCATCTGGATGACGTGTGTAATTACTTATGTGGGGAATTCTTATGGGAAAGTCACAGACATTGGAAAAAGAACTGGCCTGGGTAATTCTTCAGTAACGACATTGGGATCACTGTGATGAATCAACAGAAAAAATATAAATAAAGATAAAAAAAAACAGTTGCTGTAATTGCTACTGTCGCACTGACCAGTATGAATTGCCAAATTTCAGATAAAATCGACGGTGTTTCCCTCAGGGGACCCGTCTGTCCATGGCATCAACAATATTTGTTGAATGTTTTTGTAGTATTATTCAACGTTATCTAAACGTCATGCATGTTGCGCAGAAGGCAAGATCGATTCATTCTATATTCAGTTCAGTTCAGCACGACTCGACCCATTTCATTAATTTTAATACACCCCGCGCCCAATTGTGGGCAACCAGTATTTTTTTTTTTTTTCCTATAACCCGACAAAGACTTATATACAGAATACTGATAGTCCAACTTCATAACCACGCATGCCTCCGCCAAGGCATGCCTTGATTATATACTTGGAATCGGGATTATGGCAAAAAAAAAAATAGATTGCTTGGATAAATAATATAATATATATAGAATAATAATAATAGGCCTATATATATATTGTTGTCACGCATTTTGAAATTAATCAACTCGTTAGATTGTCTTATCTGAATCGGTTATTAGGCTGCCTTCAGACCTCTATTTGATGGTATGTGTGTGAAACGATTCCAAGTTTCAAATCTAGTCTTTTTTAAAAGTTTGCTTACTGGAACGAGTCTGCCGATCCTAGCGAATATTTCCCAACTGGGAATTATTGGGAGTGGGGATGGAGGTTGTATCGCTTGTATTTTAACAATTTTAACATCCATTTTACAAGAACTAAGCATTTCCTACATGTACGTATTGAACCAAAGATATGAACAAATATATATATACTACTCAAAGTTTGCTAAGCACCAAGTATATCCAACTACCTGTTTTACGTTTTAGTTGAAATATTGTAATGAAAAGTGTATATATTTTTTATTTAATTATATCTTTAATGATTTAAGTACAGAAATTAAGATTTTATTCGTGTTTGACATTATTTTTTAGCTTTTGAATACGATGACCATGGAAAATGGATATTATTAGTAAAAAAGGAAGTTTTTCAATTTGGCAAAAAGTTGACGGAGCGAACTGGTATGGTTTCAATACTGTTAATTACAGCTTGACAATGCCTTCTCAAGCTCCCAGTCAGGTTTCTGGTGGTCCTTTGTAGGATGTTGTTCCATTCTTGGACCAGCATGGCACCAAGCTCCTGGACACTTCTTGGCTGGACTGGACGGGCTGAAATTGCAAGCTGCAACTCATTCCAGACATGTTCGATGTTTGATTGGATTGAGGTCAAAGGATCTTGCTGGCCAGTCCATACGCTCAATCCCCTCCCTCTGTCAGTACTCCCCGACAACATGAGGATGGGCATTATCTTCCATGAGAATGAATCTATCATACAATCTTGACGTGGACATCCAGGATCTCATCAATATACTGTTGTGCAGTCAATGAACCACGTTCCAGGACACAGAGCTCTGTACGTCCATCCCAGCTGATGCTGCCACAGACCATGATTGACCCTCCACCATAGCGGTCATGCTCAGCAATGTTGGCTGCATGGAATCACTCTCCTGGTCTTCTCCATACCCTAGAACACCTATCTGTGTGGTCTAGGCAGTACCTTAACTTATCTGGTCCATCCAACGTGGTCCATGGCCCATTCATATCATGCCTGGCAGTGGTTCTGGGACAGCGGAATGCGAATACATTGTCTTCTCGAATGGAGACCACCTTCGTGCAACCTTGCCCAGATAGTCTGCGTCAAAACATTTACCCCGGATACATTCTGAAGGTCACTACTGAGCAGGGTTGCTGTGGCAAAGCAGTTCCTATGGGCCTTAATGATCAAAAACTGGTCTTCAGCTGTAGATGTTACCCTGTCTCTGCCACCACCATGCCGTCTTACTGGTGTGCCATACTGCTGAAATCTTGTCCAGGCTCTGGTGATCACCGTATGGTTCACACCAAGGGCTTCACCAACCTGACGATGGGTAGCCCTTTGCTCCACCATCCAAACAGCCCACCACATTTCTGCTTCAGACAAATGTCTTCTTACATTTGCATTTGCCATATTCAATCATTAAATCACAATGGTTTGTGTTGAAATGAAGACTGAATACCATGTCATGTGCATGTTGACAGTACACGAAAACATCATGAAAATCAAGAGGTAGATGCTTTCCATGACTGTCACAAAAAGTCAGCCTGTCAAGAGAGCTAATGTAAACACTGGGGATCATCTCAATACATTCCTCAATCATATCCACCAAAAATATCGCAAATATGTCACAAGCAAATTTCACAATGATGTGTCAAATATTTGAGTAGTATATATATATGCCTATATTTTTTCTTCTTTGGCTGATCATTGTTTTTTATCAGTATTTTATTGTTTATTGACACTCTGGATAATCTGGAAGACAATAGTTTCCTAACTACTTTTAATTATGTGTCTTTGATAATCTTGTTGTTAAAAGGTCATAAAACTTGGCAGTTACGCATTCACACCTACTACCATAGATTAAAGTCGGTTTATTTGTTACAAACGCTTTTAACTGGTAGCAAAGTACTTTTAAGAATACATTTTTCAGTAACTGACAATAAACACCAAAAATACTCTGATTGGTTTTTGTCATCTCTGCTGATAGCCATTCATGGCATGGAACTTTCGTTCCATGCCCTGAATGGCTATCAGAGATTACAAACACGACAAAAACCTTCACAAACAGGAGATTTAATTTTTTTTTTAAATGGCTTTATCTATACCATGCAAGAAAACAAACACGTCCATATGCCAACAGATAATCTGTTTGTATCAAGAAGGGGTAAATATTACTGACATCTGTTGGGTGATTGGGGAGAGTGAAAACTGGAAAGTTCACAAATGAACAGTTCAGCGACAGATTGAGAAATTTAAAAGATATGGCCTTATTACAGATAAGCCTAGAAGTGGCTGTCCAAGGATATTGAGTGACATTCATAGACAGTTGTTGGATGAAACTATTTATGACAATGATGAAGGAATGGCTGAAATGCTTAGGACTGATTTGGGACTGGATGTTTCTTTGTCTACCATCAACCGAGAGAGGCGTTCATTGGAATGGGGGAGAAAACCTGTTCCACATTGTCAAATTGTTAGGCAACTTAATCGGCCAAAAAGAATGGATTTTGCAATTCACTGTGTGGAAAGAGGAGACAATTTCAGTGAAGTTGTTTTACTGATGAGTTCACTGTAAAACTAGAGAGTTGTTCAAAAAAACTTTACAGAAAGAGCAACAAACTAAAACAGGGAAAGCCCAAACACCCCTATTCTGTTCATGTTTGGGGTGGAAAAGGAAGAACCCAGTTGCACATATTCACCGGAATAATGAAAAGTGACTTTTACCAAAATATCTTGAAAACTTTCTTGGTCCCATTTGTAAACGAGAAGTACCCAGAATGGTACAGATTTTACCAAGATAACGACCCAAAGCATACAAGCAAAGCAACAAAAGATCTCATGGAACAAAACAATATTTCATGGTGGCCATCTCCAGCTGAATCACCAGATCTGAACTCCATGGAGATGATTTGGGGAACTATGAAAGAATACCTGAGAAATCATGTTCAACCGAAAACAAAAGATGAACTTGTGCATACGTCATTATTGGGAGAAAATAGTAACACTGGAGCGATGCAACAACTGCATAGATCGCACTCAGAATATAATTGTAAAGGTGATCGAATGTGATTGTCAGGCAACTGGCATGTGAATTTATATCGTTGGATTTAATGTTGTGTAAACTAACGTCAGTATTTGAAGCAATCGTCTCTCAAAAGCAACTTGGAATTTAGCCAATAGTTTTGTGTTATTGGCTTTGGTAAAAAAAAAAAAAAAACATGCAGCAATAAACATGCTGCAATCTTTTCACATAACACAGCTTTAAATTCACTGATGCACTATGCAAAAAGATAGCTGCATATTTTTTTTTATTTTGACATCAGGGTGTCTGGTGGGAGGGGGGGGGGGGGGCAGAGGGCAAACTGGTGAGATGGGGGCACAGAAAGCAAGAAACAATCAACTTATGAATATTTTTATTGTAATCACTGTTATCTAGAGAGAGGCAAACATTGGCCCACTGGCGTTTAGTCATATGAGGTTAGATATTCATAGCCATGGTGTACTATGAGAAAAATCCTTGGTGAATAAACACTTTACCTGGCACAAAAGGAAGACGACGTTTGCAAGCAAGTCTTGAAAAAAATTTTTTGTCAAAAACATCTTATGGCAACTCACAAGAATAAGCTCAGTCCAATGAGTGGTCATAAGCTTTGTGTTAGGGACAAAAATAAAAATTAAATTGTTATTTTTTAAATACTGCTGGCCAGTTTTAGTAGTCACATTTGATATTAAGGATTAACGAATCCGATAACTGTAGACGTTATCTTTTTAGTTTTTAGGTATTTTTTTGGTGGGGGTTTGGGGGACAAATGTTTTGCATCAAAACCATAACTTATGACCCTCATTGGAATGAACACCATGAGCTCGTTTCAGTGAAGGATCATAAGCCATGCCTTTGAGACAAAGTATGAAAATAATGAAAATTTAATTGCAATTTTTGTGAATAGCGCTGCCTGTTTTGATATTACATTGGATTAATGAAGACGATAGCTGTGGAGGCTTCTTTTGTTGGTTGCGAAAACTCCTTGAAGAAACTGATAAAAAACCTAAGTAATGTGTGCACTTGCCAATCAGTTGAGTCGTAGATGACAGAGCAAGTCTGCAATTCACTTACTGGGCTTAAAATGACAAACCCATCCGTGTGAATATTAGCATCTACATCTAGAAATTTATTCACCACAGCTGAAGCACATACGTGACGTAATCGGCAATTAAATTAGAAATTGAACCAATTCAGTCTTGTTTAACAAGAGCTGAATGATCTGCCAAACAAGATTAAATTGGTTAAATTTCTTGTTGCATCATAGGAGGTATTTGCAGTTTCAAAATGTGATATCTCTGTGCAATGTGTTGATAAACCTTGGTCACTGCTATAATATTATTCGCTGCTTCAGGTTTTGTTTCAGAAATCACACAAATGCAGGTACTATTGACCGATAGAACATGAAAAGAAACGTTCTAATTATTTTATTATGCCGAACAAAAAATAACTTTCATTGTTAAGTGTTAACTGCTACATGCCATCAGTCTTGTAACAACAATGTATTCGAATCCAAAAACATGACGTCATTTCGAACGAATGACGTCTCTTCGAAAATGATTTGTCATAAGTGCCGTCACTTTGGGAGTTTCTATATCACCAAATGCCAGTGTTTACAACTGCATCATACTGTTCATGTTATAATTCATTGTTAATGCTTGTGTGATAAGTGGTATAAATTAATACAATATAAATTCATGTTTCTTGGATGACAACATTTGTTAGAATTAAGTGGAGTCAAATAATTTATTATGAACTTGAGGCGGAGGCTCAGTGAGGTCAGGGGGTACTAAACTTGTGGAAATATAATTGACTGAAGTCATAACTCATATTCAGGATTCACTGAAGTGGTGAGCAACATGTGAGTTTTTAATATTTCTGATTCTTTTGAATTCATTGTTTGCAGTTAAAATTGAAAACACACCCACTGAAGATGATATATTTGTTGGTAAGTTTGTGTCTATCGGTGACAAATAAAGTTAAACAGACACAGCGCCAGTGTTTGGTGTTGAGAAATTCCAATCAGGACTTGCGTAATCGACGCTGATCAATGGAAGTGGAGCTTACATTTTCTTTGTTCTCTTGTCTCCAGGGAAGAATGTTCCAATAGTACCCGTGTTTTGCCCCAAAACTCCAGTACTATGACTTTTTGAAGGTGTCAAATTAACCAATCATGGCTGATGTTACAAAAGTGCTGCATAAAGTGTAATATTAGCTGGGTTAAAAATGAATTCAAATGAACTGAGTTGGTTGAATATGAACTAAGTAGGGTTCATATTCACTCAACTCAGCTGATTTGGGATGTTTTTAACCCAACTGATAATAGAGTGAAAACATTCCATCTTATAGTCCCCCTTATTACATGTGACTTATTTCATGAAAGTTGAATAAGGCCTAAAAAAATTAAAAATCTGTTTCTCGGGCCCTCTCGCATGGTCCATTTGGCTGCCGCATGTCCTCGTTTTATAACCAACGTAAATTTAAAAAAATAAAAAATAAATGGTTTATGCCTGATATTTTACCCAAATTAAAACAAATTGATAAATTTGTCCCTTGAGTGCAAGAAGGCTTGAAATACACCACCACCCATGGTATTCTGTATAATATGAGGCCTAAAACATAAACCAAGAACACGAACTTTTGATGGCAAAGAAATAATTACAGAAATAAAAAATAAAATAAAAAATGCTTTTGTGGGAAGGCAGATCCATAAACGTTACCTCACACCTTCTTTTGGAACATTTCCCCTAATGTGAAAATCTTCCCAAATATATTTTTGTGAGGTCGTTTCTTGATAACCTGCATTCCCTCATGGTGGCTGAAGCTGTATCTGGGTTTATTTTGTAACCATCAGTAGCTAAAATTTGCGGTTTAGCTTCTGCCTCACATATAGCTTGTTTTATTGTCTCTTCATTATGAGGTGTTGGAAGGTCACATAAATATATTCTCCAAAAAGTTTGGTCTGTGATTTTATATTTTACCGATGTGTTTGTAAAACGTTTTGACGTACATATAGTTTTACATTTAAGATCGTCAATTTGCTTTTGTTGATTTTCAATTTGTAGCCTCTGCAGTTCAATTTTAACTGTTTGAGTTTGTACTAACGTTACAAGATTTTCAAGCTTCCTCTCAAAGTTCTGCTCCATTTCTTCAATTTTCTGAACGAGTGGTATTGAAACTGAGGTCGAAATTGAGTCTTTATAAACTGCCCTCTCCAAATTGTGAATTCTCTCACCAAAGTCATAACTTTCCACATATGGCTTGGAATAAAAAATATCATCGTTTGCAATCCGTTCATATGCTGTGATGAAACTGCTATTAAGAATGCACTCAACTGCTTCATGAGGGGGTGTGGTGGCATTGTGGTAACTGGTTCTCGTCCGAAGTTAAGCAACAGTAAGCCCGGTTAGTCCTCTGATGGGTGACCGTCTGAGTGATCGATTTGGACTCCCGCATTGTGTCCTTGGACAAGGACTTAACCCCGATTGTCCACATGGGGGCACGATGACACCGTGTATTAAGGGGCACGATGACACCGTGCACTAAGGGGCACTGCACATCGATGGTGGGCATGTCTTCAACCAATCTAACCCTGTCTGTGCCACGGTGCAGAGTTACGATGTTGGGGAGCTGGCAGCTGCTCGTCGTTGCTCAGTAGTTCTCTCTGGGTACACCAGCTTCCTCCACCTGTAAAACTGTCACGGTCACGTTTAGCCATTGTGCATAAGTATGTGACCCTAAACACCAATAAATAATATAACTGCTTCATGAATTTGAGGAACCTGAATATCTGCTGAGATATGAGTCTCTTTTGCTTTCTCCTCTCTTTGAATTTCAATCTTCTGATGTATGCAATCTGACAGTTCGTAAGTGAAGATATGTTCAACCTCTATGTTGGTGGCAGTAGATGACTTCGCGCCCATGAGAGGTGCTGCCAAAATAGAAAAAAAAAAACAGTTGAATCTCAAGTCTACTGTAATTCCTAGAGCAGCTGCAAAGAAAGGCCGCTTTCTCCAATTTTCCACCCCACTGCACCCAGCATTGTGTGTGTGTGTGCGTGAGGGGGGGGGGGGGGGGAGGAGGGTAGAACTATGACAAGATTTCATGTAGGCCTCATAATGTCACAGAACTAAACATTTTCCCATAGGCGACCATTATAACATTCAGACGCAAAAAAATATGATCGTATCACTTTAATTTTGGAATTCAAATATCTCTGTCAAGCATTGCCCTTCAGACAACTTTTTCTGATCCGAAAACAGGGGGTCACGCAAGAAATAAGAGAGAAAAACTGTCACAAAGGGAAGTACCGGCCGCGTGCACATATTTTTCAGGGAATTCCCTACAAAAACACACAAAAAGTAAATTGTATTTTTTAGGTCCAAGGGAGGCGTGGTGGCTCAGTAGATAGAGGTGCAGGCTGCAAGCCGAGAGGTCCTTGGTTTGAATCCCACCTGCGGCAACCGCGTTGTGTCCTTGGGCAAGACACTTCACCCCCATTGCCCACGTGGGAGCACGGTGACGCTGTGCACTAAGGCGTACTGCACGTCGATGGTGCATCTGTCTTCAACCAGTGCTAACCCTGCTTGTGTGGAGTTAGTATGTTGGGGAGCTGACAGTTGCTCGCCGTTGCTCGGTGGTTCTCTCCGGGTACTCCGGCTTCCTCCACCCGTAAAACTGTCATGGTCATGATTAGCCATTGTGCAGAAATATGTGACCTTAAAACACCAATACATAATACATATTTTACGTCCAAAAGTCATCAAATCACCCTTTTTTTATCAGGAATATTCAACAATAATGCAAGATGTCAATAGAATGTTTCAAACGTTTATTGAAGCAATATATTTTCCCAAGGCTGTTTATTTTTAGAGATTGCATCATTTCCGAGTACAACATTTTAAGGCGGTTAACGCTAATTTCAATATTTAGTTCTGCGATACATTATGCCTATTGTGAGCATCATTTTGACCAACTTGTTTATATTTCTGTAATTTCTAATATAATTCAAGAAACGGCTCTCTAAATACCTGTTACAAAATGAAAGCCTTCTGTCTGTTGGAGACGTCAGAAATGTAACACAATATTGTTTTTTTTTTTGGGGGGGGGGGGGGAGGGGGTGTGCCTAGAATTGTATTTTCTACCTAAATATAACTGACTAATATGAATCATCAGCATTTTAAAAGATATGGCAAATTGCCAAATCTGAAAATGCTAATGGTTCATTTCAACCCATTTAAAATTATAACTAGAAACACAATTCTAGAAAATAGAGTTGTAAAAGTTGTATAGTATTGGCCTAGGGACTTGTTTCTCTGCAGTGTGTATGTGTGTGGTGGATGTGGGATGGGGTTCAAAAATCATGTTGAGATATATGCACCCAGAAATGCCTTCACACTGGAACATTTCGTTTTAGAATGCCCCAAATATTTGTCTTATAGAACAAGTCTCATTGTGAAGCTAAAGGAAAAATGGGAAGAAAATCTAAAGGATAGGAAGAAAAATGGGAAGAAATTCTCCTAGGTGAAAAAAGCCGAAAACTGTGGAAAGTATGGTTTTGTTGTTAGGCCTACAGTGAATTTTATTCTTTTCCAAGTTGGGCCGTTTGTGACTGACAGAAATTTGTGATTTTTCAACTGAAACGAAAATCGAGAACAAGAGAACCCAAATGTAACATATTTCACATGATGAACATTTGGAAGTCAAGTGTGGTGGGGGGGAGAGGGGGAACTGGCATTTATCACCTCACATGTGCCTCGACGTTGTAACCACTAAAATTTCTGATATAACTTTACCCTTTGTGTTGGGGGGTGGGGGGGGGGGGTGGGGTGGGGTTGGGGGGGGGGGGGGGCAGAGAGGGTTGCTGTTTCCTCGCCGTCTAGTTCGGTTCAGAACAATTGAAGTCAGTGGTGCTGCATTTCGTGAAGAAAACATCATAATTAGGGTATCATTTTAGCTTACCTGACTGAAAGTCAGTGTGGGCTATTGCCATCACATGGCATCCGGCGTTTGTCTTTCGTCATCCGTCGTCTGTCGTAGTTAGCAAAACAAAACAATCTTCTCCTCACAAACCAATGTCCCATATTGAAACATATGTAGGCCACAGCATCTTGGGGGTACTCTGTTTTAGTTTCGTTCAAATGGAGTCTCCGCCTTTTTGGGGCGTGGGCTTATGCCCAAAAATGATGAAATTCTTTAAAAATCTTGATAGGTCCATATTTGGGCTCTCAGGGGATGGGCTCACTTTTGAGCTCCCCTGAAAATTTCTATTTCAAGAACCAATGGAGCGATTTGAACCAAATTTTATATGTGGCATTAGTTGACCCTAAGTACTTCATTCAGGCCCCCAAAATTTTTCGCGGTTTTCCATGGGAACACCTGGTGCTAAAAATAGAAAAAAAATGAAATGTCCAATATTTCCCAAACTGTATAGACTAGAGATTTTGTATTTGGTATCAAGCTTTCTTCTGAGCAGTTGAAACAATTGGACAAAAAAATTGCTGGCAAATCTGTCATGTGGTTCATTCAGATTACATTTTCTCCATACCCATAACCCTTACAGTTTAGGACAACTTGGTCTAGGTGAGCATTTTAGGCTTTCTTGAGCCTCTAGTTATTCATCTACTCGGCATTCCCGACACTGAAACGAATAATCAAGTTCCGGTAATTTCCTTTTTAAATTGCTTTACAGCTATATGCATGCAGCACAAGTCACAAAATGAAATGGTTAACCAGTAACGTTCCGACTTGCTGGTAGTCCCAATCAATATTTTACTTTACAATAGCATCATTTCAGTTGTACATCTGTTAGCGATTACTAATTACTTTATTCAATTCAACTGGCACCTGCTGCTCATTAAGGTTCTGCAGAAATCGCGATATGCTACCGAGCTCTGGATGTTGATTTGTTGGCGATGTTCTGCTTCTGCGCTAACCTAATGCATTATTACTTTACAATAGCGCACTACACATGATAGGACTTTAGTTTTAACTGTACTAAACCGATGTGAACCAAACTTGCCAGAAATGGTCTATGGGAGGTCTTAAACAAATGATCCTCATTTTGTTCCCATTGGGTGAAAAACATGGCCACCAGAGCCATTCTTTAATTCTCATTGGTGGATTTTCAAATCTTCTCTTCGGAAACAAGAAGGCCAAATGTTTTGAAACTTCACATGATTGATAAATGGGACATCCTCTACCAATGATCCTCATTTAATGTTGATCCGGTTGCAAATATGGCAACAACTGTGGCTTACAGTTATCAGTCAACCTACGGGAAATCACATTTTCATCTTCTACTCTGGAACTACTGAGCCGATGTGAACGAAACTTGGCAGGAATGGTCTATGGGAGGTCCTCTACAAACGATCCTAATTTTGTTCCTGTCGCATGAAAAACATGGCCACCAGAGGCATTCTTTGATTCTGATTGGTGGTTTTCAAAATCTTCTATTCTGAAACAAGAAGGCCAAATGTTTTGAAACTTCACATGATTAATGACTGGGACACCTACCAATGATCCTCATTTAATGTTGATTGGGTTGCAAATATGGCAGCAATTGTGGTGGCTTATGGTTAGCATAGACATCCTATGGGAAACCACATTTTCATCTTCTATGGAACTACTGAATCGATATGAACCAAACTTGGCAGGAATGGTCTATGGAAGGTTCTCTGCAACTGTTCATTTTGTTCCTTTGGATGAACAACATGGCCACCAGAGACATTCTTTGATTCTGATTGGTTGATTTTGAAAAATTGTCTCCTCTGAAACTCCAGGGCTAAATGTTTTGAAACCTCACATGATTGATTACTGGTACATCCTCTACCAACGATCCTCATTTAATGTTGATTGGGTTGCAGACATGGCCACAATTGCAACTCATAGTTACCATGGAAACCGTATAGGAAATCACATTTTCATCTTAACTGAAACTACTTGGCCAGTGTCACCCAAAAATGGCACAAATAATGTATGGAAGTCCTCTGAAAGCATTCATCATTCTGTTTCGCTCAGATGAAGGAGCATGGCAGCCAGCTGCATTCTTTGATTTCAATTAGAATAACTGAGGGATATGAAGTTCTGCCAGGGGAATGATTACAGGCTCTTTAGAGTCTCTTGTGAAAAATCCTGGGGATGCCCATGAGTGGTGGTTGTAGTCAGAGGTGGTTGGGAGATTCATGGTAGTGTGGCTTTTTGCAATATGGGGAATAATCTTTAAAAGTCTTCTTCTTCAGATCCACCAGTCAGAATCCTTTCATATTTGGTATGTTATCCCCGTGGAAACCCCGGGAAGTAAGCAGCACTTGTTTACTGTGGTAAACCAGTTCCGCTTCACTAGTAAAATAGGACCCAGTCACCAACGCTTGGGGTGAAAGTCCTCTAAAATGGGCAACATGTAGATCAACGATTGACTAAACTTGACTTCATCTCCATGTTGTGTCACGATTAGCCATGGTGCATAAATATGTGACGTTAACCACCAACAAACAAACAAATTTGGTATGTTACGTCTCTAAGGAGGTGGGGGGGAGGGGGGGAGCAGATTCAAGTTTGTTCATATTGAGTCCCTGGGTTGATATTTGGGCTCCCTGTGGGATCCCAAATTTTAACTTCGTACAATATGATAAAATTTCTTTAAAAATCTTCTCCAGATCCACCTGTCCGAATCCTTTCATTTATTTGGTATACAGCATCTCTAGAGGGGTCAGGTTCAAGTGTGTCAGATTCAATTTGTTCAACTTGAGTCTTTCAATTAATATTTGGTCTTCCTTTGGGGGCCCGAATTTTAACTTAGTGCAATATGGGGAATAATCTTTAAAAATCTTCTTCAGATCCACCAGTCAGAATCCTTTCATATTTGGTATACAACATCTCCAGGTGGGACAGATTCGAGTTTGTTTGAATCAGGTGCCTGGGTTGAAATTTGGGCTCTCTTTTGTAGCCCAAAATTTAACTTAGAGCAATTAATGGTAATATTCTTGAAAAATCTTCATCAGATCCACCTGTGAAAATATTTAAATATTTGGCATGCAACATCTCTGGGGCAGGGCGGGGAGGCAGATTCAAGTTTATTCATTTCAACTCCCTGGCTTAATATTTGGTCTCTGTAGTGGGGGGTGGGGGGGGGGGAGGGGTGAGGGGGGAGAGCTTCTTAAGTTCAAATTTGTTCAAATCCATTCCTTTTTTCCATGAACTTTGCCTTTCAAACTGCAGTGCCAAAACAACCTTGGAAGTTTGGGAGTGCTTGTCTACAGCTGATAGAATTGGAAGCAGTCTTGGGGATGTATGAAAATAATCATCAAATTCATAATGTGACCCAAAATACTTCTTTGAATCACTTTGTCAGGTGAGCAATTAAGACCTCTTGGGGTCTCTTGTTAGGGTTTGTTTTGAAACAATTTCATTAAAATTTTGAAAACAGAAGTAAATGTTGAATTCTTGGAAAAAATCTGAAGGGTTTAATAGGCTTTGTTTTTTTAGGGTACATGTGCCATTTAGTGATTTTCAATATGCTATGTGTTATTTCTTTTGGTATCTCTCTATGCAGTTATTCAACCTTCAATTTGTATTGTAAGTCATGGCAGTGTTTCTGCAGTGTGCTGAATTCACTCGCTGAAGTTTTTCTAGTGTCAGCGGTATTCTGCAGTGTACCTAAATGTTTTCTAAACTGAGGCAGTGTCTCTGCATTGTACTCAAAATATGTTCAAAGTTCTTGCCGTGTCTGCAGTGTGTTGAAACAATTTTCAAAGACCAGGCAGTGTCTCTGCAGTGCGCAGATTTACTATCATGGTTGAAGTGTTTCTGCAGTGTACACTGCTGTACCACAGCAGAAACACTGCCAGACGTAATGTACACTGTTGTACCACTGCAAAAACACTGCCAGCTGGAGTGTACACTGCTGTGACACCACAGAAACACTACCAGCTGGAGTGTACACTGCTGTACCATTGCAGAAACACAGCCAGCTGGAGTGTCCACTGCTGTACCACTGCAGAAATACTACCAGCTGGAGTTTACACTGCTGTACCACTGCAGAAACACTGCCAGCTATAGTGTACACTGCTGTACCACTGCAGAAACACTGCCAGCTGGAGTGTACACCGCTGTACCATTGCAGAAACACTGCCAGCCGTAGTGTACACTGCTGTGCCACTGCAGAAACACTGCCAGCCATAGTGTACACTGCTGTACCACTGCAGAAACACTGCCAGCTGGAGTGTACACTGCTGTACCACTGCAGAAACACTGCCAGCCATAGTGTACACTGCTGTGCCACTGCAGAAACGCTGCCAGATGGTGTGTACACTGCTGTACACTGCAGAAACACTGCCAGCTGGAGTGTACACACCACTGCAGAAACACTGCCAACCGTAGTGTACACTGCTGTACCACAGCAGAAACACTGCCAGCTGGAGTGTACACTGCTGTACCACTGCAGAAACACAGCTAGCCACAGTGTACACTGCTGTACCACTGCAGAAACACTGTCAGCTGTAGTGCATACTGCTGTACCACTGCAGAAACACTGCCAGCTGGAGTGTACACTGCTGTACCACTGCAGAAACACTGCCAGCCGTAGTGTACACTGCTGTGCCACTGCAGAAACACTGCCAGCTGGAGTGTACACACTGCTGAAACACTGCCAACCGTAGTGGACACTGCTGTACCACAGCAGAAACACTGCCAGCTGGAGTGTACACTGCTGTACCACTGCAGAAACACTGCCAGCCACAGTGCACACTGCTGTACCACTGCAAAAACACTGTCAGCCATAGTGCACATTGCTGTACCACTGCAGAAACACTGCCATCTGGAGTGTACACTGCTGTACCACTGCAGAAACACTGCCAGCCGTAGTGTGTACTGCTGTACCACTGCAGAAACACCACCAGCTGGAGTGTACACTGCCAGCCATAGTGTATACTGCTGTACCTCTGCAGAAACACTGCTGGCCATAGTGTACACTGCTGTACAACTGCAAAAGCACTGCCAGCCATAGTGTGCACTGCTGTACCACTGCAGAAACACTGCCAGCTGGAGAGTTCACTGCTGTACCACTGCAGAAACACTGCCAGCCACAGTGTACACTGCTGTACCACTACAGAAACACTTCCAGCTGTAGTGTACACTGCTGTACCACTGCAGAAACACTGCCAGCTGGAGTGTACACTACTGTACCACTGCAGAAACACTGCTAGCCATAGTGTGCACTGCAGAAATGTGAGCGTTTGTTAGGCAATTAAGCAATTAAAATTGAATGTATAATTGGCGTCCTGAACTTGGTGGTCTAAAGGCCTCAGAAAACCATGGTTTTCTGAGACCTTATGACTACCCAGTTTAGGGCACTGCCAGCCATAGTGTGCACTGCTGTACCACTGCAGAAACACTGCCAGCTGGAGTGTACACTGCTGTACCACTGCAGAAACACTGCCAGCCACAGTGTACACTGCTGTACCACTGTAGAAACACTTCCAGCTGTAGTGTACACTGCTGTACCACTGCAGAAACACTGCCAGCTGGAGTGTACACTGTTGAACCAGTGCTAGCCATAGTGTACACTGCAGAAATGTGAGCGTTTGTTAGGCAATTAAGCAATTAAAATTGAATTTATAATTGGCGTCCTGAACTTGGTGGTCTAAAGGCCTCAGAAAAACCATGGTTTTCTGAGACCTTATGACTACCCAGTTCAGGGCACTAATTTTTGTTTGAGTGAGATTGGGAAATTCAGGGTTAAGAATTGGAAAAAATCAAGCTCAAATGTTATTGGGAAAGAGACCCATAAACAGCCCTGTAGACACCTCAAATTATCCCTGTTCCGGTTTGTGTTTCAGAATACTGCAAGAAAACTTTTGTGCAAGCTCAAGTGCTCAAGAAATGGTTCATGAAAAACTATTTTGTGCATCTATCATGCAATCTCTTCATATTAGAACATAAACAAGAAACAGTCTGTGAACAAACTTGAATCACTGTCACTAAAAGAAGTTGAATACTACATCTCAAAGCATTGTGACTGGTAGTTCATGGGAAATTCTTTTAAATAATTTCAAGGTTATGGGACAGGTTTATAAAGTTTGGGGGTTAACATCTTCAATCGAAAACACTTGAAAGGGTACCCCCTCCCACAAAGAAAAAACCACACAAACCCCAAAAATCAGTTTCTTGACTAATTGTCATAATACAAAACTCAATATATATTTGGGATAAAATACCAAGGCGAAACTTGTTTTAAGATGAAATGCCCTAGAACCTCCTCAAAGTATTGTGACTGGTGATTCTCGAAAATTGTTTTTAAAGAATTTTAAACTTATTGGACAGGGTCCAACACTTAGGGAGTTGAAACCTTCATTTGGAAAAACCTGGAAAAGTAACTCCCACCAGCTCGACAAAAAAACAATGCTTAAATGTATAGTCAGAGTTAGAAATAATTCACAAATAATTTTGTTGACTGGAATTCTGCAATCGAAAAAATAGCTAGATAATCAGAAACAGGTTACAATAATTTCAGGTTCAATTGCGTACAAGAAGAAAAAAATATTTAAATACAGAGAAAGAGTTAGAGATAACTGAATGATAAAAATCAAGGAATACGTGAGGTCATCGGCTCTCCCAGTTTTCATATGCAGTGTGAAAGCTAAAAATGGTACATGTCTAAAGCAAGCTTTTATCTTGTACTCTTTCTCCAGACATATCATAATTTGGGGTAAAATATTGATGCAGACATCTTATTTAATACAACTGAAGGTGGATGTATAGTACGTGGAGAGTGTATTATCACTAAATCACCTGCAGAGTGGAGATTCCACCCATGCAATAATTGCAAATTTGTTGCAAAGCATAACCAGCACAAGCGAAGTTTCAGCCAGTGGACCTCCGGGTTAAACCTGGAGGTCCATTGACTGAAACATTGCTTGTGTTTTTTGTTGATATGTACAAAATTTGAAAGTTATAACTTGGGTGATATCTCCACTCCACAGGTGATTTAGTTACAGTCCACTCTCCATGTACTGTATTATAACAATGCGTACTTCTGATGCAGAAATACATAATTTTAGATCTTTAGTAATCGCATTCGTTGCCTTTACCACCTGAATTACCACCTGAATTTTCATTCGCAGTTTATCGGTGGTGGCACAACATGACAACACCTGTATTGATTGCACTGAATGCTGTAAATTGCCGTTAAGAATTTCTATCTGAACTCGGCCAATGAAATTTGTAACAAGAGTGAAATACTTTTTTCAATGGAGTATTAACCTAATGTCCACAAAGATTTAATTTCTAAACATTATCAACGAAAATGTTTCGAAAATTGGATTTTCAGTCAAATTTCCTCCAAGGTTATATATTTTGCCTTGTAATTCATCCTGAGCTCCAAATCTTATTTCTGGAATTTGACGCCTTATATTATGATGGCTTATAAATGTTACTAAAAGATATAAAAGTGAATATGGGTTGGAAATTTAAATCATATTGTGCAGTTTTGAAAAGAAATTGGAAAATATACACTGCCATCCAGGACAACAGAAAAAAAAAGGGGGGGGGATATTATGGTGATTGTCATCTGTCCCATCCACCTCATCCATCCCTTCTGTCCCATCCGCCCTCTCCTGTCCATATATCCAAACTTCATATCACCAAGAGTATGTAATTCGAAACATTTAAACAATGCTGAGGTGGTCAGGTAGCATCTGTGGATGTACATAAAGGTTTGGAATTTTGATTTGTCCCCAAGTGGTTCCAGTGGAACCACTTTTATTGTTATTGTTAGAAAATCGATTTCCATTGAAAGGTTCCTGTGGTGATTAATTCGAAACCATTAAACTATACTAAGATGTTCCAGTAGCATCTGTAGATGTCTATAAAGGTTTTGGAATTTTGATTTGGCCCCAAATTATTTATTTATTGGTGTTTAAGGTCACATACTTATGCACAATGGCTAATCGTGACCGTGACAGTTTTACGGGTGGAGGAAGCCGGAGTACCCAGAGAGAACCACCAAGCATCGACAAGCAACTGTCAGCTCCTCAACATTTTAACTCTGTCCAAGCTCTGCTCAAGCAGGGTTAGACATGTGCACCATCAACGTGCAATATACCTTAGTACACGGCATCATCATGCCCCCATGTAGGCAACCGGGTTAAAGTGCCTTACCCAAGGACAAAACACGGGTCGTCCCGGATGGGGATCGAACTCTGGACCTCTAGCATAGAAGTCCAACAGTCTACCACTGAGCCACCGTGCTCCCCTGGCCACAGTTGGTCCCAGTGGAACCACTTTTATTGATAGAAAATCAGTTTCTGGTGGAAGTCTTCTAGGGGGTTTAATTCGAAACGTTGAAAGTGTGTTCATATGTTCTGGTAGGGTGTCTAGATGTGCATCAAGGTTTGAGATTTTTTATTTGGCCCCATGTGGCACCTGTAGCACCAGTTATGTTGTTAGAGTATTGGTTTCTGATGGAGGCCTTCTAGGGATTTCAATTCGAAACGTTGAAAATGTGTTCATATGTTCCAGTAGGGTCTCTAGATGTACAGAAATTTTTTTTGATTTTCAATTCAGCCCTATGTGGTGCCTGTAGTGCCACTTTTGTCATTAAAGAATAGGTTTTTGGTGAAAGTTTTTATTTGATATGTTGTTCCAAATTTCCAGTAGGGTGTCTAGATGTGCATAAAGGGTTCAGATTTTTGATTTGGCTCCATGTGGCAGGCGTAACACCATTTCTGTCATTAGAGAATCTGTTTTCGGCAAAAGTTCCTAGGGGTTTCAATTTGAAATGTTGAAATGTTATTCATATTTTATGGTAGGGTCTCAAGATGTGTATAAAGGTTTCAGATTTTTGATTCGGTACCATCTGGCACCCATAGCGAAATATTTGTAATTAGGGAATCGGTTTCCTGCGAAAGGCTCTGAGGGGAGTAAATTCAAAACTTTTGAAAGTGTGTTCATATGTTCAGGTAGGGTCTCTAGATGTGCATAAAGGTTTCAGATTTTATATAATACCTTTTAATTTTTGTCTGTATCAAGCATTAACCAGTAATCAAGAATGCAAATGCAGGATATACTAAAGTGTGATTTGCACACAAATGACACCATCTAGTTTGAATTTTTGGCAGATGGGCCAAGTTATTGTGAACAAACAAATTGTTTTTGTCTGCACTTATTCTGAATCCTGCATTGTTATGAGAGTACCGTGGCTTGGTAAAAGGATGTTGTCAGGCTTTCTGGACGGAATGTTCTTCAGACATGGTTGTAAAATACTGACGTATACCATAAATTCAGAAATATTTCTGCTAGTTTAGTCTTTGAACAAAAGGAAGCCTTCATGCTGTGTTCAATGCCTGGGAGTGCCGATCACCTTGTGCATTCCTCGTTCTCGTTCTGTTATCTTCAACCCTCTGGGAAGTGTATCAGTGCTTGCTTACTGTGGTAAACAAGCTTGGTTTTACTGATAAAATAGGACCCAGTCACCAATACCTGGGGTGGAAGTCCTTTAAAACGGACAGCATGGGTGTAAACGATTAACTGAACTTGATTATCTCCTTGTTGCATTCATGATTAGCCATTGCACAGAAGTATGTGACCTTAAACACAAGTAAATTCATAAATATTTTTATTACACATCCATTCAACTTTAAACCCTTGTATTTAACGGAATAGACGCTATGATATAAATGATTCTGTATTCAATGGATGATGTACAAACTGAAACTTTTTTCCCAGCACCGTTCATACTAGTTCCTTTCCCATCGAGTCATTGGTTACGCTTCAAAAAGTTTCCAAATTTTGTTATACAGTTATCGACAGTCTGTCGCATAGTATGAAAATGAAAACGTCCAAAGCTAAATAAAGTTGGTTCACAAAAAATTAGTTAACCAAAAATGAGATGATATTTTTCAAAAAAAACCCAATCATTTTCATCTAAATTGGTCAACTTTATTTCGGTAAATCTTCGTATATCTTGACATGCTTTGAATTCCTTTTAAAAATGTTTCTCCCAGCTGTTTTGCAAATCTGCACAAATTTGTACTTATATTCTTACTAACAGTAATAGCCACCAAATGGTTAGGTGTGAATGGGTACAAGCAGAAGAGAAATGGCGATACGAATTTCAACAAACACTGGTTCCGAAAGGGTTGTTTTGATTTTTTATCAATCCATTTGATCAGTACAGCTTCAGTCAAAACAAACAGACTCTTCAGCTTTGGGTTTAAACATCAGAATTAAAATTTGTTTATTTAAATGAATTTTAATGCATAGGTTGTGTAATAAACACAGAACGCGATGTGTGTTTGAATCGATGGGTGTTTTACATAACTGGTTGGAATGGCATAATCATATTTCACTCGAGACGTAATATGACTACTCCATTCCAACTTAAAACACGCACCAATTCAAACACACCTCACGTTCTGTCTATACAGTACGTGGAGAGTGGATTTTAACTAAATCACCCGTGGAGTTGTGTTATCACCCAAGTTATAACTTTCAAATTTTGCACATATCTACAAAAACACAAGCAATGTTTCAGCCAATGGACCTCCGGGTTTAAACCCGGAGGTCCATTGGCTGAAACTTTGCTGGTGCTGGTTATGCTTTGCAACAAATTTGCAATTATTGCTCAGGTGGAAACTCCACTCTGCCGGTGATCTATTGATAATACACTCTTCACGTACTGTATCTTGAACTTTTTCTCTGTATTTAAATCTGTTTTTCTTCTTGACAGCACACTGATGTCATAATTGTGACCTGTTTCTGAGGATAGAAACAGTTTATGCTAAAAATATGATAGGAAAAAATAAAATGAGAAGTAACAACAAATTCTGTATTTTAGTGGCTACACTTTATATAGAGTTCCATTTTTTTGTTTCCCAAGTCAGTTGAATCGACTTGAGAACTGAATATTGCTGAATCAAAATTTCTAATCGAAACAATGTACATGCGCCCCTCCATGTTAAATAAATAAAAAAATCATTGATTCATTGATGTAGATTTCTGCATGAAATTCTTTTGTGTTCAACTCCTCATACAATTATGAATCAATTTGGATGAAACGTTTTTGTTCATGGTGACTAGCAAGTGAACATGTACATATTCCAAACTTTTTCCGCTGCAAAGTTATCTCAGTTTGAACACATTTCTGTATAAATTTCATGTGTGTACACTTCCTGCTACATTTATGAATTCATTTCCCTGCATTTCCATGAAATTTCTGACGGGACTGGAATTTAAATATGCAATAGAATCCATGGAAATTCAATAAATTCTGCTGAAACAAAAGTCAACAAAACCATTAAAATATCTGGCAAAGGAGAATATTTCCCTGAATCGAGCTCGATTATTATATTTGTCCCAGGATTATAAGAAGCAAAACTGACATCTATTGATACTATGCTTTCCATTGGGATGCCCATAAACAGTGATAGGACCAAGAGAACTGCTTAACTCTACACACACATGTGAAAAATCCAATACTTTCAACCACAAAATTTTCCAATAATGCAAATAATAACAGTATTGAATGGTTATATTCCCTGTTACATTATGGGAAGTTGGGATTGCTTGAAATTTTAATATTTCAACATCCTTGTGCAGAGGGTTAAGTCCCCCCACCTCCCTCTCCCCAAAATGGAATGCAATTAGTTAACCAAGGATACATGCAGTTATTAGTATAATTTACAGAAGCTTGTACAGTTAAAACTAGAAGTCCTGTCATGAATTGTGCACTTATCTAGGCTTAATTACGCGTAGGAATTGCGCGCAATTGCCATATCGAATGGCATCGAAAGCACGGCAGGTTCTCCTGGTTACTCATAGCAAACACAGGCAATGTTTCTGCCAATGGACCTCCGGGTCACCCGGAGGTCCATTGGCTGAAACATTGCTTGTGCACAGGCCATATGTACAGAATTTGATAGCCTTACTATGGTCATAACGCATAAATTAACGCGCAGATCGACGTACTATTTGTGCACATTTTGTGACAGGACTTCTAGTTTTAACTGTACATGTATCACTTAATTCTACTTACCACACTTAAGGGACATCAGCAAGAAAATCTCTTTTCAAACCTCCGGAGTGCTGCAGAATCAATAAACGACTTGCCATGATATAGCCTTAGATGCTGATGTGACATTAAGCACCAATATATCAATCAATCAATCAATCAATAAAGGATGCTGATTATTCTGTAAATGCAAAATGAAGTGTAGTTTGTAGAATTAAATGATTCAAACTTTTGGAATTGATACAAATAATTTGGTGTTCTGTGTGTGATCTGTACTAGCCCCATTTATTGTTGGTTAACTTGTATTCCCATTTTAGGGTCTACCCTGGCCGACTAGTTTGCATGGTTTAGTATAGTTTTGTTAGGCGGTTGGTGCCAAGGAGTTTAAAACCCTCTAGGCCACTTGCAATATAATCAGCTCCTATGTGGCAAGCCCTGGAAGTGAAGCAGTGTTTGTTTACTGTGGTAAACAAGCTCTGTTTTACTGGTAAAATAGGATCCAGTCACCAATGCTTGGATTGAAAATCCTCTAAAATGGGCAACTTGGGTATAAACAATTAACTAACTTGATTTGATATCCATGATGTGGTCATGATTAGCCATTGTGCAGAAATATCTGACAAACACCAATAAATTAATATAATCAGCATTATTACCATATAGCAGGGCGTTCCCTAGTGCATTAACAACATTTCTGGGGTCAATCAAACTGCACAATGCACGTCGCACTGTGTACTTGGCGAATAATGAAAACGTCATTCCATTATCCGCCTAGTGCACAGTTGTCACGTGACTCCCTGACTTTTCATTCTTCCCACTATTCTCTGTCCTTGTTGTACCAGCAATGCCCGGCTGCATCGTTCTTCTCGTGAACAACCAGTTTAAATGGAGTTCGCCCTAACAATGGAAATAAATGCCCTAAAAGTTTGTTGTTTTTACTTCTCCATTAGTAAGTGGTTGATTGATAAATAAATTCTGTGCCTAAGTGAACTTTCATCTGTTTTTGTTTTGATCGGAAATTGATCCTGTTTACAAAATCCACAGACTTCTGATTTTGTTGTTCTTTAAATTCTCATCTTATCAGTTCAATTAAATCATTATCAGTAATATAGGCATATCATTTCGATAGAGATGTGTGTGAGAAGATGAGTGGTAATAATAGTAATAACATGATTTTACTGGGCATTACGATCTATATTACCCGCCAAGTAGAAATAGTTGACAGCCCTTGGGCCAATTAGCGGCCCTCGACTTCGTCTCGGGCCTCTCATAGGCCCTCGGGCTGTCAACTATTTCTACTTGGCTGGTAATAGACCGTAATGCCCAGTAAAATCATGTTATTGTATAATTATTACCACTTTAGCGTACGTTCTCTAGTATATTAACACAATTTTACCTTTACAGTAAAAGTGCATAATGCACAGACTCAGACCAGAAGTTGTGTGTTAACGTGGTTAACAGCCCGCTTCTGGCTAAATGTTTCGTTAACAGCCCTGGCTCCGGTTACAGTTTATGTAATCCGTCATACCAAACGTGCCACTGGTTCCTAGATGATGAAACATGCTTAACTGTAATGAATGTTAAAAAAACATGTGAAATTTGTGTGATTTCCCCATTACTTCGGTGATGAAGCATTCGAATTGTCAAGGTGAATGTAATTAATTCATTACGGTAGGTTTTTGTTAGTAGATTTCGGGAGAAGGCCAATTTTTCATGGCAAACAAAAATATTTAAATTAAGCTCTCATGTGATTGACCATGTGACGTTTTGTTTATCTAGAAACGGACGACACGTGTTTTGGTTAAATGTCATTGCGAAAACTCGGGATGTCACAATCAAGTGAACTTGATGAAGAACCTTTGGATTTAACCATTTTAGAAGTGGTAATAATAGTAATAACAAGATTTTGTTGGGCGTCCCTGTTTATTAACAGCCCTCCAGGTATGATTAACAGCCTTCGGGCCATTAACGGCCCTCGACTTCGTCTCAGGTTGTTAATCGACCCTCAGGCTGTTAATCATTCTTGCCGAGCCATTAATAAACCGTAACACCCTCCAAAATCATGTTATTGGTATATTTAAGCCTGGAAATAAGCAGACTGTCATCTGTAGAATGAGGTCCACAGAGGATGAATTTGGTGATACTACCCTGCTGTAGGTTAGCATCACTAAATGTACCCTCTGTGAACCTCAATCTGAATCAAGGTCTTAGGCCTAAACAGAAAGAGGAACCCAGAGGATATATTTGGGGATTCTAGCTCGCTATATGGGATAGCATCAGCACCTCTGAGGACCTCCATTTGTAAATGACAGATTGTGTATTTTCTGGCTTGTTGGCATCCTTTCTTGATTCTACACCTCTCAAGAAGTTTACAAAGAGATGTTCTCACTTATTTCCAGTGAAGCACAGTATTATAACCAGTTACAAAAACATCAGTGTGTCCAGTTGGAGAAAATGATAATATTTATTTTCTGTTGCTTGGCACTCTTTTCTTTGTCGCTGTATAATTTCAAGATGTTCCTAATGTCCGTTCCACCTGCTTCCCTCCAGGCTATTTGTAGGGTAAACATCCTTTAAAACAATTTGCAACTTTAATTAGGTGATTGGAAATCCACCCTGCTAGGATTAGGGGTTTCAATTCCAGTAAAATTGTGTTGTGAGACACCTTATCTTTAACTGAAATCTTCAAGTAAAAGACAACAGCTGTTCTTTATCTAAGGTTTATCATTTAAATTGACCATAACAAATTCACAATATGGCTGTTTTCCTGTCCAGGGTAAGTGGATGGAACTGACATTCTAGGCCAATCAAAAAGAGCTGGGTGGGATTATAGGTGGAGCAAACATAGCCTGTCACTTGCAGATAGATGGAAACCTTTTCGATATACAGGGAGATTGGCAAGCTCTTAGCAGACAGTGTTAAGACAGTCAATGAGTCCGCAAAAAAGTCCAACAGTTCAAGTTACTTTGTTATTATGTTAGGCGAGTGTTTAACATGTTGCCAGTTAATCAGTTAGCAGACCGCCATTTTAGTAGCCCCAGTTGCTAAAGTTACCATGTTTTATCAAATTAGTCATAGGCTGATCCAAGAATGTATTTTACCATGTTTGTGTCAATGTAGCCCATTGTAATGTAAATATTTGATGGTCCATTAATAACAGTTGAACAAAGATGTAATTAATTACCTCTTGCAGCCAAGCCTGCTGAACTGCAGCCATGCCTTCATGACCAGTAACCCCAGCAGGCCATATTATAAAGAATTGAGTGAAAATTAAAAAAATTATTTGCAGTGAATAGCATTTTTTTCTTCAATATATTTAAGGTTATGAAGGAGATGGTACAACATGCTCATGGGTTGGTTTTTGCAGAAGTAATAATGGTGGATGTCATCCACTGGCAACTTGCACAGAATCAGAAGGTATATCCCATGTATTATTTCAGCTGTTTTGGGTTCTTTTGCAGACAAGATAACAACTTTACAGTTTTTTTTTTTTTAAACCTAAGCAACTGGACATTCAGTAAGCAAAAAATGTGTGAGCAGTCATTTCATTCACATGCTGGTCTCTTGATGACTGACTGACTTGGTCCTTTTGCCTTGCAGTAGTTTGTAGTCAAGTCTCGGCTGCTCATACAGGCAGTCAAGACCTACTTGTATGAAACAGTCCTGTAGGAATCAAAAATAGGATTCCTATAGGTTTCCTATAGGAAATTTACATAGGTTTCATATAGGAAACCTATAGGTAATTTGTATGGAAATAGTAGGATCATACAGGAATCCATATTGGAAACACAATATATTCCTATAGGATCCTACAGGAATATACATGTAGCCCTCTCGATTAGAAGAGTTTGCTGAGGCAAACTCTTCTAATTAACAGTGCTACAATGTATATGAAACTTTTTTCGTTTGGCTGAAATGAAAAGAAATATACTTATGCTTATTAAAGGAAATAGACTTTTACTTAAATTCAGCTATAATTTACAAATAAAAAAACCCCAATGCTTTCCTATAATTGCCATGAATTTCCTATAATAATCCTATAGAAGTCTTAAACGTTTAGTTGAATCCAAAGAGACTGAACTGTTAAAGGTGAGCAGCGTTCCTATTGAAATCCTACATCTCCCAATAGTTCAACAATTAAATGAAAAATCCTATAGGAATGCATATAGGATGTTAGGTGAGGGATTAAATTTAAGATTTTTCTTCTAAAATATTAAATTATTTATTATAGGTGTGTCAGAAAGAACTTGTGTTTGTCCCAGTGGTTATGTTGGTAATGGTGTTGGTAATCAGGGTTGTATTCCAGTACCAGCGTGTGATTCACATCCTTGTCTGAATGGCGGAACTTGTTTGGTAATTATTTTTAGCCAATGATTAAGAACAGAATATATGATTAACTAAGGTAAGAATGTAAAATGGCTGTCCACTGTGTGAGGAGAAACACACTGTGTGTATGTAGTATTCGAGAAGAGCGATGTCCCAAAATTGAAGAGTATGGAGGGCTTCCCTCATACCCATGGCATTGGGCCAAAGACTTAGAGAGGTGTTAATATAAATTATAGAACTTGCTCTTCCTTCCTTGTCAAATAACAAAGCTTTAACTAAAGCTAGTCTGCGTTAAACATTGGAAATACAGTATGTGGAGAGTGTATTATCACTAAATCACCCACAGAGTGAAGATTCCACTTGAGTAATAATTGCAAATTTGTTTCAAAGCATAACAAGCACAAGCAAAGTTCCAGCCAATGGACCTCCGGGTTGTACCCGGAGGTCCATTAGCTGAAACATTGTGTGGGTTTTTTGTCCACATGCACAGCATTTGAAAATAATACTTTGGGTGTCAGCTCCACTCCCCAGGTGATTTAGTTACAATCCACCCTCCATGTACTGTATTCCCATATTAGGGTAATGGATTTTTCAAAGCTTTACTAGCAAATTGAAGAAAGTGTAAAGTTGTAGTAGACAGGGTAAACTCACAGTAATCTTGCTGATCAGGGTTTGGTCGTGTACATAGAGGATACCTAGTGTTTTTGAGTGGATACCGAAAATTATCTCATGAGTGACCGAGACAAATGTTTATTTTTCGGGAGAGCTTGCACGAGTGAAAATGACCATTTATCTCGGTCACAAGTGAGATAATTTTAGGTATCCACTCAAAAACACTAGATTTTCTTTTTTTTATATGCTTTTTATAAGAATCTGATAATTCCACTCGTTTCAACCTTGAATTGATGCATGAAAGTAAACAGTGCATTGAATCATTGATACGCGGAAGTTATTTGATTGATCATTATGTGTACACTCCATACGAAAAAATTATCCCCAAATCGACTGAGTGTGTTATGTGTAATTACATAATGTCAGACATCCACTCACTAATCAGTGTTGATTGGACTGTATTGGGAAAAGATTCGCAAATTAATTTCTGTTCACTAAATCTTTTTTTTTGTACCTGATACATTTTGTTTGGGAATTTTGTGTATCAAATAAAATCTTTAAAGGTGAGAATCGGTTCGGTAAATCCCGTTATTTTGTGTGATAAATTTGACCCAAAAAATGAGAATTTCGCCGATCACGTGCAACAATGTTGGTCTTCCGTCAGTTGGATCTACATTGCATGAAATAGTCTGAAGTCACTGGAGACCGGCGAACAAACTCAGGGGGGAATCCAAATCATATATCAGCAAAAATTTTATTTTAATATGAAAACAAATCGAAAATCTCACGAATTAACGAATGGATTTTTTCAATTCCTATATTAAACAGCAGTACAGAGTTCTGGAAATGAAAGATATGGCATTTGTATCTGAATATTTTATTAAATGTAGGTTTTAGAAATTTTCTGACTAAACAATAAAAATTGCTAATCAGGGAAGTCTCTGAACGATTTTTCTCGCGAAACATTAATTGGTTATGTAATCCTTCTCACGTGACTGCACTAAAACAGCTTTTCATACCTGGTCGTTTCTCTACAAACGACAGGGTATTAACAAGTGCGGTTTTGTATGCAATGTACACGTGATGATACTCGGAATAAATAGCGTCTTGCGATCTGATTCAGCTGGTGGGTTTCTAGTCCAAACATGGCCTGAAAGTCTGTAATATAAGTTTTTGGTTTGGTATGTCCTTTGAAAGGATGTACTAAACCCCAAACTTATATTACAGACTTTCAGGCCATATTTGGACTAGGGGGTTTCATGCATCAATTCAATGTGAATATGTGTTGAATTATTACTGGAAATGTTTGGTATCCACTCAAAAACACTAGATTTACTTTTCATTATACGTTTTTAGAACAAATTGATCATTTCCAGTGTGATAATTTGACTTGTATTCACCTTGAAAAGATGCTTTGAAAGCTGCCATTTTGATTGATACCGTGAAAGTGAAAATTTCTGTATCTTCACAGTGGGAAATACAATTTTTACCTTTCCGCAATTTTTTGATAATCTATCGTTTAGCATATAATAAAAGATATTATCCATTAGTTAGCACTGACGGCACATCAATACAGCTGACATTGTGGGACTAATTTGTCATGTGATGCACCACCTTTGTTTTCTCTCAATTCCACGGAAGTGGATAGGGTTTCGTGAATGTGAGCAGAAAAAAATTTGGTAAAATAGTCCACCACTGCAAGTTTACAGTTGAAAAAAAAAATTATTTTCTAAAAATGTGTCTTCAAATGTATCTTAATTTAGCAGTAATTTTCATTTGATCACCTCCTTCCCAATTTAGTTACCACTTTGGCATGTTTTGCTGGAACAACATATTCGAACTGTCCCTGCAGTGTTATATTAAGTCAGCGGAATCAGTGTGGGTCTCCATGGTTAGGCTATCCTCAAGCTGTGATATTAATTTGGCTGGATGGGGGAAGGGGGGTGCTTATTTTGTTCTAATTTTAGAATTTTTAGTTTTGGCTACACTTCTGTAATCAATAATATATATGGAGAGTGTGTGATTCCTTGACTCAGTGACTCTGTGATTCAGTCTGTGTCCAGCTAGAAATTGATATGCAATGAAACTAGAAATTTTCTGTCATAATGGCGGCCTGCTAGTTGTGCACAAAGCAAGAAGTAAATACAGTGGAGCCCACTTAATTGTATATCTCTTTATTGAACAACCCTGTTAATTGAATACAACACAAACTCATTTACCATACCTCCAGTACAAATTTGATCCATTTTCATTAAAAAATAATTTAGGAATCTTAATGGTGAAGCCACTTGTCAAAGCTCAAGTCTTTATTAAATATACCCAGTCATGGAATAAACAGAACTATTTTAACACTCAGTATTTCAATGGAAGCTTGTTAACTGGTAGAGTGCTAAATTATTTATGGTTATCAGAATTTGTTCACTGGCCTTTGCCTTGTTGCAATTTAAGGGAGAGTGCCCGTGGGCACTCTCCCTTAAATTGTAATAAGGCAAATCCTCGCAGACTAAATAATTTCATGTAAAAGATAATATGAAGCATGTCCATCGAATACGAAGCCTTTATTTGGGGTCACCATGGATTGGATTAAAGCCCAAAAATGGGCTTCCAGCACTATACCAGTTAATTGAATATCCACTTTGTCTGTGAAGAATATCTAATTAAAAGGAATTTTACAGTTATCCAGAAATTATTTTCAAGATTCTGCTTATAAATTTACTTTTCCGGTTTTTGCCAGATTTCAGGCAACTGATTTTTCCCACCTTCTAAATTCAGTGTTAACCCTTAGGGGTCAAATTCCGATTTTGATAACTTTTTAATACAAAGGAACAGGTACCCCAAATTCAAAACTTGTTTTCTAAGTACCTTGTCAGTTGTTTCTAGGCAAGTCTTAGCTGCCTCTGTTAGCAGCCAAGTCTTGATTATAGATACAATTGCAAAGATACCAGAGGTAGATTTTACAAAACATCTCTGTTGGATGTATCTGGTGAATATGCCTGGTTAACTATTGATACTGACACAAGTCAGTCAAGCTCATGTAACACTCGATATCACCTCAGGCTTGCTGAGCATAGGTAAGTCTGCAGTGATGCTGAGTTTTACAGACACAAGCTATCTGTACTGACAGGCCAGCCATACACTAAAAGTTCAATTTTCCAGCATTTGGATTAATTTCCATTTAAACTGACTTACATTACTGATTTTATAATAATTACTTGTTTGACAGTGCTCATTATCTGTGGTTAACAAGTTCGGTTTTACTAGTAAAATAGGATCTGGCAACAATGAGGGGGGGGGGGGTGGAAATCCTCTTAAGTTAGCAAAATTTGATAAATCATTGGCTAAATTCAACTTTATACTTACGGTGTGGTATTAATATAGCCATAGATGCTGAAAGTGACCTTAAAGGCCCATGAATAATAATACTGTACAGTGTGAATCATGAATGAATGGAGTGATGTTATTTTATTAGAGCGTAAAGGACATGTTGGGAGCATGATTGGCCGAGTGCTGAAAGCATTGGACTTCAAACAGAAATTGAACAATTCAATCCTGACCAGCGGTAACTGAGTTCTGTCCTTGTGCAAGACACTTAAGTCTGATTGCTCATGTGGAGACATGGTGATGCTGTGTACTAATGATTATTTGCCTTCATCAACTGCTAATTCTGCAAATGCTGTGTTAACTCGTTTACTGAGGACTCTGACAGTTGCTTCCCACTTGTATGTGGTTTTCTCCTGGTACTCCAGCTTTCTCCATCCACAAAACTGTCAGATGCTATGTGACCCTTACTGTTAATAGTCTTGTAAAGGACATGCTGGCACTTAATGGTGAAGTGTAACAAGATAATAAGTATGAACAGAACCCTATAATTAATCAGATATATTGGAATTCAACTCTTAAAAGTTTTTCATCATTTCTACAACACAGAACACAAGTCAAATGGCTAAGCTGTGATTTCTAGTCAAGTCTTGAATGCAGGTTTAGGCAGCCAAGACTTAATCCTTATGGCCGGGACAATTGTCCAGAATTCACACCCGACCACAGCCTGTATGCTTCCAGTGGCTTAACAGTGATTTCTAGTCAAGTCTTGAATGCAGGTATAGGCTGCCAAGACTTAAATATAAAGGACTCACTACTATGTTAATTCGTGGTACTTACTCCTGTTCTGAGGCCATGAAAAATGCAATTAGGCATTTAACTGTTAAAGGCCTACAGTACTAGTGGAAATAACTACAGTGGGAAAGAATTGTTATACTCTGCTTGTTACACCATTTATGACTGCAAATTAACTGTGATGCCTCCATTCATTAAATAAGCCAACCTCATTAATTTCTTTGTTTACCGAATGATGCTGCAACCGGAGATAACTGAAAATTATTGAAATGCCATTATATCATGGTTGCATGCAAATATGTGTTCAGTCATATGTAATATGCCACTGTTGAGTTCAATTAAACATAAGCATAGATCTGTTTTGGCAGCTGTATATGAGATTTATTATGCTTCACGAATAATTTCAGTGGAGCCCACTTATTGGATATCTCTTAACTGAATAACCCTGTTAATTGAATATAATTTCCCAACACAAAACAATTTACCATACCTCCAGTACAAATTTTACCTGTTTATTCAATATGGGTTATATTGTAAACTCCTGTAAATTGAATAAAAGATCTTGTAACCTGTCGGGAAATTACCTCGACTCTCCCCAGTTTTCTTCTGTTTAAAGACCTATTTAGCCTCAGTACATCCAATACAGGCAATTAATATATTATATCTTGTTTGACAGAGCTCATGAATGTGGTTGCATGGACACTCTCTAATAGATGAATGAGATTAAACCACAAATTTTACCAAATAATTGAAATTTGGATGTTTATATTTGGCGAATATGAGTTTAATCTTTTCTTTGCATTTCCTATTTGCAAAGTTGAGATAGAGATTCTATCAACTGTCACTGTACAATTTAAAGTCAATTTTATATTACCTGGCTGGCACTGATAACTGGCTCTTATGTGAAACATTAAACTTTTCAAAATAAACAGTTTTCTTCCTGAAATAATCTGATGTATCAAAATATAACAGCTTTTTACTGAATTGTCAGTGAGAACATGAAAATAAATACGTTCTGTTTGACCCATATTCAAGTTACTACGAAACAGATTGAAACGAATTAACAGAATCACAGAAGTTCTGGACAAAGAAGGATACAATGAACTAAATATTACAAACGCTCCAATTTTGTTTGAGACAATTATATATGTTTATGGGGCACAATAACAACAAACGGAAACTTTGCATATTAATTATTTGAGGCCACACAAAGTAGATGTTCTGTTTCTCAGGCCAAGTTTTGTAAAATTGCATGCGGGCAGGCGGTTTTTTATTTTATATTTTACTTTTGTAATTATTTCTTTGCTATCAGAAGTTCATGTTCTTGGTTTATTTTATGTTTTAGGCCTCATAATCTACAGAATATCAAGGGTGGTGGTGTATTTCGTCCCTTGGGTGCAACAAGGCTTTGCAATGCTAAAGCATTGCAAAGCCTTGTTGCACTCAAGGGACAAATTTATCAGTTTTATTAACTTTTGAAAAATATCAGACATAAACCATTTAATTTTCATTTTTTCAAGTTTGCATTGGTCATAAAAAGAAAGCATGTGGCAGCCAAAAGGACCATGCGGGAGGGCCTGAGAAACAGATTTTTAATTTTATTAAGCCTAATGCATGACTAGGGTTCTGAGTGGAGGGTGCTGCAATATATGCACCCAGCAGTGAAATTCAAATGAAGACATAAATGCACATTTAGAAAACAAACAAATATTTACACATGGGATATACGATGCTGCTATATGTGCGCCCTGTAACAAGTGACAATTGTTTAAGACAAGAGGATGCTGCAACATACAACATATGCATCCACAACCAGAAATTAAGCATTAATTGGTGCTGCGACTTGCACACCATTCATAACAGGATAATGGTCATATGTAAGGATGCTGCTACTTACGCATCCGCCAACTAGAATTACTTTTACTACATTTTGCTGCAACTTATGCGCTGGTAGCGGAGATGTAGGATTGCGGTCCTGTGAGATAAGGCCATTCTAGCAAACTGTTGGGTAAAATTAGGGGGCTCCCCATCGATACCAGTCCAGGCACAGGTCTGCTTGCTCAATGCTAATTAACATGCTGACTCCCAACAGGGACAGATGTCACCAGCATTCAGCACGTTGCTACAAGTGTAACAAAGTGCTGGAGGCTCCTGACATCTGCCCCTGACTTCCCCGTGGGAACCCCGGGAAGTAAGCAGCACTTGTTTACTGTGGTAAACCAGTTCCGCTTTACTAGTAAAATAGGACCCAGTCACCAATGCTTGGGGTGAAAGTCCTCTAAAATGGGCAACATGTTGATCAACGATTGACTAAACTTGACTTCATCTCCATGTTGTGTCACGATTAGCCATGGTGCATAAATATGTGACGTTAACCACCAACAAACAACAAAACAAACTGCCCCTGACAGGAACCGAAAGGAACTGGATGGGGGAACAAGTGCCCTGAACTGGTAGGGAAATCCTTCCCAATTTAACGGTGACAACCTGATGGTGGAGATATGGGAATGGAGGTGAGAAAACAAATTACTAATGTTATTGTGATGTGACTGACTTCAGTGGCTGACTAAAAGTGAATGATGCGGGTGGCCGTGAAGCATTGCGTTAATTGATTGGTTCCTTGAGCCGTGATCTTTAAACTGTTGTTTATTTGGAGGGGTGACACCTGTTGCACGTGCTGGACATGCATGTACATGTACACATCTATGAAATTCAGGTCGCCTGTCCTAGAGAATCTACACAGGCATGAGAGTGTTACTATGCTTACGACCGGTGATAGGACAGTTGTGTCTGAATTAATTCAATTACTGTTGTGCCCCATAAACCTTAGGAAACTGTTTCCAATCCATATAAATGTGTATGCCACAATTTACAAATGAATGGAGGGCATCACCACCTTTTAATGCTAGTGTGGAGGCAGAATTGTATTCTGTAAATGGGCCCAAATCTTATTTTCATGTTTAACAACTTTTGATCAGACCCTTTCCAGGTTTTGACATGTTTAGTTTCTGCTTCATTTTCGAAGATTTTACATACAAAGTTCAAATTTTCAGATTTTCTCACTTCTTCATTGAGATATTGTAAATCTTTCTCTTATTAATGTTGAAGATATATAATACAGACTGAAAACAGTACTTACGGTCAGGCCTGAAAATAAGCAGTCTGACATTTGCTGAATGAGACCCCCTGAGGGTGACTTTGGTGATGCTGTCCCATACAGTGGGCCATTTTATCCTCTGGTACCTCTTTCTGTTTATTTTTGAGACCCTGATTCAGATTGAGGTTCACAGAGGGTAAATTTAGTGATGCTACCCTGCTGTGCAGGGTAGCCTCACTAAATTCACCCTCTGGGGACCTCATTTTGCAGATGACACTCTTCTTATTTTCTGGCTTGCTTACGGTAAGATTTATGAGCATAAAATGAACCTATCCTCATGAAGTCTGTCACAAAATTTTTTGCTAATGAGGATTTGAATGATAATTGTAAACTCTGATGATGCCAAACATCTATAAAAACATAAATATAAATTAGTTTGGTGAAGTCAGAGTTTAATGTTATTGAACTAACTCTCAGATGGATTTGTATTTTGCTTGCAGTACATAGAGAGTCAGATCTATACATGTCTTTGCCGACCAGAGTTTAGTGGAGGACATTGTGAGACAAGAGTTTATTTCTGTAACAGCCAGCCTTGCCAGAATGGTGCTACATGTATGGAAGAAGTTGGTGGGTTCACCTGTCAGTGTTTGGGCTCTTTCACTGGTACCAACTGTGATACAGAGATTGAAAGTAAGTTATCTATATTTATCTTACAGTCAACATGTATTTTGTCTGTATTAACTCTGCAACTCTCGTATATCTTCCCCCCTGTTGCAGATGTTTGTATCAGGGGGTCGGATAAAAGCACTTTCATTTCGTGTGAGTTCCATTTTCTTCTTTTTGTTCTTCCATACGAATAAATAGTTCGTTATATACTCGTCTACATTCTTGACTTGTCCCCAATATATTGTAAGATAAAATGATTATTACCATTATGTGGATGTTTGACTCGTTGTGATCTGCCCTTAGAACCCAGAGCTTGACTCGGATACATATTTTGTACATCCACATAATGGTAATAATACCTATGGAAGTTGTTAAAAGGGGCTGAATAACGAAGTTTATAAAATTTTGTTTTTATTGAGATTAATCACACTTTCAACAGCCAGGGTCACCTCGTGTCAGACAGTTTTATGGGTGGAGGGAGAAACAGAGAACCACCAAGTAGTGGTGTGCAACTGTCAGTCTCCCCAACTCTGCATAAGCAGGGTTAGCATTGGTTGAAGACAAATGCACCATCAAAGTGCAGTACACATTAATACACAATGCCGCTGCCCCTAGGTAGGCAGTCAGAATGAAGTTTATCAAATGAGTTCCGAAACAGGCCATGGTCGGGTTCATTACAAGGCCTTTCAAGGGGGTTAAATTTCTGCTACCCCATTTGAATTGTGAAATAGGCAAAAAAATTCACAATTGAACTGCTTTTACTTTCTACCCTACCCGCTACCTGTAATCCATCCAATCAGCACCAAGTCCAAATTCCGAACATTCAGTGGTACCCTGCTAAATAGCCACTTTGCCAGCAAAAAATTTTAAATTAAAGGGACTGTACAATTAACAGGAATCAGATTATTTTCCTATCTTCTCGTTATAAACTGAGCATTTATTCTGTTATATCTTGTTTTATCAAACAGTCATATTGATTTTGGCCTGAAAAACACGAAAAATGGTATGTTTTTATCCAGTTAACAGGAGTTTACTCCATAACCTATATGCAATTAACAAATCAATTTTATACTGAAGGTATGGTAAATGATTTGGTGTTTTTATATCCTATCCAGTTAACCATGTTTTTCCATTAAAAGGTATATGTATACAATTGGCTTCAATGTATTACATATTACTTACAGGTAGGTACTAAACTACCATGGTTTATGTTTTCACAGGGTTTTATGGAGGATGAGTTGCCAGTGTTCCTTCAAGTGCCACATTTCCAGAGACCTCAATAGATCTGTGATCAGGCACCATAGCTCTATTGGGATCCCTGGAATTAGGATGTAGTTTGCTCCACTTAACATTTTGTTGTGACAGCAGTGGGTTGTCAATCCCCCAATATACGCTTCTTGATTTCCTTGGATTAAACCCTGCATAGTAATCAGAAACAAGATTTTAAATTAATTTTTTTGGCTACAGCAACAGATTACCATAGCAAAGTGTCAATGAGTAAGTGCAGAAAGTCTGTCCAATACATTTGAACTTGCAGTTGAAATAGTCGAAGGTACAAGTTGAGAAGTAAAAAAATAAAATATAAATGCTGCACAGCTTGGAGTTGACAATGCAATAATAGTGGTCTTTGGGAAAGAATAGAACCAAAGGCCATTGGACTATTCTTCCTCAAGGACAACATTCTTGGCATAGTCAACAACATGCGGTGCATTAATTATTAGTTCTCCATCGGTTACCGTGAGGGGACTTATGGTTTTCACTCCATCCATCTGTCTGTCAGTCTGCCTGTTTGCCTGTCCTGTTACCACCTATATCTCAGATGCTTTTGTTTCAAATTTTCAGCATTGATCAGACATTATGTAAAATTCATGCACGTCATTTTGTTATAAAAAAAATAAAGATGGCTGACTGATGCCCATTTTTGTTGAAAATTGTGTGTACTTAGTTTATTAGAACTTCTAAACAGCATTTCTGATTTCAGAAGTATTTGGTATGGACTGTAGCAGCATACGATAAATAACATATCATATGGGTTTTTTTTCTTGTACATAAATTATTCAAATTAGATGAACTTGAGCTTTTTTCAGTCATATTTGTTTATATTATGTTAGTGTGTCCCATTATCATCTGTATGATTCTCAGAGATGCTTTGATGCTTTTATTTCAGATTTTTAGCCATGATCAGACATTATGTAAAATTGATGCACATCAGTATTTTAGGAAAAATTTCAAGATAGCGGATTGGCGACCATTTTTGTTGGAAATTGTTTGTAATTACTTTTCTGCCTCGAACTTCTAAACATTCCGATTTCTGTAATTTTTAGCTTAACTTGACATAGTCAAGATAAGCTATTGCCATTACGCGTGCGGAAGCCTGTTAGTCTGTGAGTCTGTTCACATTTTCCTTTAGCACGGGCTACACCCCGCAGTTCTTGTCAGATCGTCACGAAATTTCATATGCAGGTTTGGGGTCATGTCTAAATGAGAACGTCCCCTTTTGGTTGCGATCGGTCAACCGGTATAGCTTTCCGAGCCCAAAATCCGAAAAACATTAGCACAGTCTGCAGGTCGTATTTATGAAGGGATTTCATTGTAACTTGGTAGAATGCCTCTGTTTTATGCCTAGATGAGAACGTCCCCTTTTGTGCATGATCTATCAACTGTGATGGCTGCCCAAGCCCGAAACCCAAACACTTTTAGCACAGTCTGCAGGTCATGTTTAATATGGAGGGATTTCATTGTAACTTGGTAGGCTGACTCCTTATGATATCTAGATGAGAATATCCCCATTTGGGCGTGATCTGCCAACCGTGACAACTGCCCGAGCCCAAAACCCAAAAACCTTTAGCACAGTCTACAGGTCATATTTATTGAGGAATTTCAATGTAACTTGGTGGGTTTTCATACAATGTCTAGATGAGAAAGTCCCCTTTTGGTCCTGATTGGGCAACTGTGACGGCTACAGGAGCCCAAAGCCCAAAAACATTTAGCACAGTCTACAGGACATATTTATGAAGGGATTTCATTGTAACTTGGAAGCATGACTCCAAATAATGTCTAGATGAGAACATCCCATTTTGATCGCGATCATTCAGCCTTGATGGATGCCCGAGCCCAAAAACCTTTAGCATAGGCAAAAGGTCATATTTATGGAAGGATTTCATTGTAACCTGTTAGGTTGACTCCATATAACGCCTAGATGATGACATCCCCTTTTGGTCCTGATCGGGCACTTGTAGCCATCACATTTGACCAAAGTCCGAAAACCGTGAGCATAGTCTACAGGTCATATTTATGAAGGGATTTCAGTGTAACTTTGTAGAATCACTCCGGATGATGCCCAGATGAGATAGTCCCATTTGGTTGCGATCATTCAACCATGATGGCTGCCTGAGCCCGAAGCCCAAAAACCTTTAGCACAGTCTACAGGTCATATTTATGAAGGGATTTCATTGTAACTTGGTAAGTTGACTTCATATAATGTCTAGATGAGAACGTCCCCTTGTGGACACAATTGGGCAGCTGTGACAGCTACAGGGGCCCGAAGCCCGAAAACTTTTAGAACAGTCTACAGGTTATAATTATGAAGGGATTTCATTGTAGCTTGGTAGGATGACTCCAAATAATGTCTAGATGAGAACATCCCCTTTTGGTCGCGATCATTCAGCCTTTATGGCTACCCGAGCCCAAAGACCTTTAGCATAGTCTATAGGTTGCATTTATGGAAAGATTTCATTGTAACTTGTTGGGTTGACTCCATATAATGCCTAGATGATGACATCCCCTTTTGGTTGTGATTGGTCAACTGTGATGGCTACAGGTGCCCGAATCCCGAAAATCTTGAGCACAGTCTACAGGTCATATTTATGAAGGGATTTCATTGTAACTTTGTAGGATCACTCCAGATGAGAATGTCCCCTTTTGGCTGCTCTCATTCACCTATTATGGCTGCCCGAGCCCAAAGCCTGAATACCTTTGGCACAGTCTTCAGTTTATATTTATGAAGGGATTTCATTGTAACTTGGTAGGTTTACTTCATATAATGTCTAGATGAGAACAGCCCCTTTTGGACACCATTAGGCAACTGTGAGGGCTACAGGGGACCTGAAGCCCAAAAACGTTTAGCACAGTCTACAGGTGATATTTATGAAGGGATTTCATTGTACCTTGGTAGGATGACTCCAAATAATGTCTAGATGAGAACGTCCCCTTTTGGTCGCGATCATTCAGCCTTGATGGCTGCCGAGCCCAAAACCTTTAGCATAGTCTATAGGTCATATTTATGGAAGGATTTCATTGTAACCTGTTAGTTTGACTCCATATAATGCCTAGATGATGACATCCCCTTTTGGTCGTGATTGGTCAACTGTGACGTCTTCAGGGGTCCGAAGCCTGAAAACCTTGAGCACAGTCTACAGGTCATATTTATGAAGGGATTTCATTGTAACTTTGTAGGATCACTCCAGATGATGCCCAGATGAGAATGCCCCCTTTTGGTTGTGATCATTCATCCATGTTGGCTGCCCAAGCCCAAAAGCCTTTAGCACAGTCTACAGGTCATATTTATGAAGGGATTTCATTGTAACTTGGTAGGTTGACTTCATATAATGTCTAGATGAGAATTTCCCCTTTGGACGCAATTTGGAAACTGACGGCTACAGGGGCCCTGAAGCCCGAAAACCTTTAGCACAGTCTACAGGCCATATTTATGAAGGGATTTCAATGTAACTTGATAGGAAGACTCGTTTTGGAATAATTTCACTGTAACTTGGTAACTTTCGTTGATATACGTTAACTGTGAGGGCCACATACATTAACTGTGAGGTCATATTAACCCACCCCTCAGCTCTTTAGTACAGTGTACACCTCATATTATTTTTATCAAAAACATAGCATACAGGGAACAGAAATGAACATATTCCCAATTATCACAATTCTTGTCTTATTTCATAATCCTTTCATAAACCTTGAACATTATCTTTTTCATCAAACACAACACACAAGTTAAGCTACAGTGTCATTGACACTTTCCTTAGGTATGGAGGTGCAGCAGCATAAGATAAATAACATATCATACAAGTTTTTTCTCATGCATAAATTATGCAATTTTGACAAACTTGATCTTTTTTCAGTCATATTTGAATGAATGGCTGGCTGGCTGGCTGGCCGGCCGGCTGGCCAGTGTGTCAAAACAGAATAGCACTCCACAGATTAAAATGTATTACTGACACATACCTTTGTCAAATTAATAATTTTCTTTTGGTTATACATTTTTTAACAAAATAGTTTTCTTTTGATTGATTCAACTCTTCCCTGTTCGATATTTAATTTGTGTGGTGTGATTTTTTTTGTCAGGTCGTACTGATAGCATGGTTATTTGGTTACACTTGGTATTTTCCCAGTGCCATTGATGGTAATGCAGACTGGGTTCATCACCCCAAGTTTGGCACTGGAAATCGGGTCTTTAATAGACTGTACACGTAATGGCTTCTTGTGAGTCTCAGATTCATTCAATTTTGAATCAAATCGATTTGACACTTGACATTGGTGATGTACATATGTGGAATTTCTTTTTTCACTCTACTCATTGGGTTTGTGTCCAGAGGATTTTTGATTTTCGAAAGATTTTCAGATGAAAAAAATACTTTCCTATTTGGTGTGGGGAATAGGGGCCTATTGGATGAATTGTGGTGTGGGGAATTCATTGTGTGATTTTTCTTTTTGCTCCAAAATGAATTTTGAAGAAAGATTTCATTGTGCGAGTATTTTTAAAAAACTCAACCTATAGTTTGGTGAAGTCACTGGGCTGGTGGGAGGATGGGGGCATCTGTGGATGAGCGGGCAGGCGTAACCTTTCTCAATGTATTTGGTAAGTTTTTGATATGTGAGACTTTTGTAATGTCTTAAATGAGTTTGAAAACCAGGGTGGTTTGGCCATACCAGTACTGAGTAGTGTTATGACCTTGATCAGTTAATTTTTGCCTGTTTTCTGCTAGTAACCATGCTAACTTGGAACAAGTATCAATGGATTTGGTTAATATTTCATATGTAAGACTTTGTTAACAATGTCTTAATGGAGTTTGAAAACTTGTACAGTTCTGCCATACTGAGCAGCATTATGGCACTTAATTAGTTTGTTTTCAGCTCATTAGTGTGATGACTTGAACAAATATCAGTGGATTTAGTTAATGTTTGGTATGCGAGCAATTCTTAACAATGTCTTGAATGAGTTCGAAAACTGGTACAGTTTGGCCATGCTGAGTGGAGTTATGGCCCTCAGTTAATTTTTACCTGTTATCAGCTTGATAGTGCGATAACTTTAACAAATATTAATGGATTTGGTTTTCTTTTAATGACAAGCCTTGTAGGTGCAAAACATCATCGTTGTGTAATCCTTGTAAAAAAAAAAATTCACCCATGCTTTGTGGGGTGGGGGCATTGGTTGATTTTTAGCTCACCTACTTCAAAGAAAGGGGGGAGGGTTATATGGTGATTGTTGCAGCATCAGGGTTTGCACTGGAATTGGCATCAGACGTATGTATCCAATTTTGTAAGAATTTGTGTTTAGGTCAATTTTTAGCTTAACTTGACAAAGTCAAGATAAGCTATTGCCATCACGCGTGCGGAAGTCTGTGAGTCTGTTCACATTTTCCTTTAGCACAGGCTACACCATGCAGTTCTAGTCTGATCGTCACAAAATTTCATATGCCGGGTTGGGGTCATGTCAAGATGAGAACGTCCCCTTTTGGTCATGATCGGTCAACCGATATGGCTGCCCAAGCCCAAAACCATGAGCACAGTCTACAGGTCGTATTTATGAAGGGATTTCATTGTAATGTGGTAGGATGTCTCTGTATAATGCCTAGATGAGAAAATCCCCTTTTGGTCATGATCTGTCAACTGTGATGGCTGCCCAAGCCCGAAACCCAAAACTTTTGCACACAGTCTGCAGGTCATATTTAATATGGAGGGATTTCATTGTAACTTGGTAGGATGACTCTGGATGATGTCTAGATGAGAACTTCCCCATTTGGTCATGATCTGTCAACCGTGATGACTGCCCGAGCCCAAAACCCGAAAACCTTTAGCACAGTCTACAGGTCATATTTATGAAGGGATTTCATTGTAACTTGGTAGGTTGACTCCAAATAAAGTCTAGATGACAATGTCTCCTTTTGGTCGCGAACATTCAGCCTTGATGGCTGCCCGAGCCCAAAAACCTTTAGCATAGTCCATAGTTCGTATTTATGTAAGGATTTCATTGTAACTTGTTAGGTTGACTCCATATAATGCCTAGATGATGACATCCCCTTTTGGTTGTGATTGGTCAACTGTGATGGCTACATGTGCCCGAAGCCAGAAAACCTTGAGCACAGTCTACAGGTCATATTTATGAAGGGATTTCATTGTAACTTTGTAGGATCACCCCAGATGATGCCCAGATGAGAATGTCCCCTTTTGGTTGTGACCATTCAACCATGATGGCTGCCCGAGTCCGAAAACCTTTAGCACAGTCTTCAGGTCATATTTATGAAGGGATTTCATTGTAACCTGGTAGGTTAACTTCATATAATGTCTGGATGAGAACGTCCCCTTTTGGTCGTGATTGGTCAACTGTGACAGCTTCAGGGGCTCGAAGCCCCAAAACCTTGAGCACAGTCTACAGGTCATATTTATGAAGGGATTTCATTGTAACTTCGTAGGATCACTCCAAATGATGCCCCCTTTTGGTTGCGATCATTCATCCATGATGGCTGCCCGAGCCCAAAGCCCAAAAAACCTATAGCACAGTCTACAGGTCATATTTATGAAGGGATTTCATTGTAACTTGGTAGGTTGACTTCATATAATGTCTAGATGAGAACGTCCCCTTTTGGACGCAATTGGAAAACTGACGGCTACAGGGGCCCGAAAACCTTGAGCACAGTCTACAGGCCATATTCATGAAGGGATTTCAATGTAACTTGATAGGATGACTCGTTTTGGAATAATTTCACTGTAACTTGGTAACTTCGTTGACTTTCTTTGACTGTGAGGGCCACATACATTAACTGTGAGGTCATATTAACCCACCCCTCAGCTCTTTAGTGCAGTGTACACCTCATATTATTTTTATCAAAAACATAGCATGCAGGGAACAGAAATGAACATATTCCCAGTTATTATCCCCGCTTTCGTCGGGGATATTGTCGTTATCTCCGTCCGTACGTACGTACGTCCATCCGTCCGTACGTCCGTCCGGTGTTACATTCACTTGCATTAATGTTTAAACTATGCTAATGTGTTCAGGTATCACCAGTACATGTGCATGAAGGTTTCGGGATTTTGATTTGGTTCCAAGTGGTTCCAGTGGAACCATTTTTATCCTTAGAAAATCTTTGTTTGCTCAAAGGTTCTTAGGGTATTGAATTCGATACGTTTAAACCATGTTAACATGTTCAGATAGCATCTGTAGATGTGCATGAAGGTTTCGGAATTTTGATTTGGGTCCAAGTGGTTCCAGTGGAACCACTTTTATCCTTAGAAAATCTTTGTCGACTCAAAGGCTCGTAGGGTATTGAATTTGAAACATTTAAACCATGTTAACATGTTCAGATAGCATCTGTAGATGTGCATGAAGGTTTTGGAATTTTGATTTGGGTCCAAGTGGTTCCAGTGGAAACACTTTTACCCTCAGAAAATCTTTGTCCGCTAAAAGGCTCGTAGGGTATTCAATTTGAAACATTTAAACCATGTTAACATGTTCAGATAGCATCTGTAGATGTGCATGAAGGTTTTGGAATTTTGATTTGGGTCCAAGTGGTTCCAGTGGAAACACTTTTACCCTCAGAAAATCTTTGTCCGCTAAAAGGCTTGTAGGGTATTCAATTTGAAACATTTAAACCATGTTAACATGTTCAGATAGCATCTGTAGATGTGCATGAAGGTTTTGGAATTTTGATTTGGGTCCAAGTGGTTCCAGTGGAACCACTTTTATCCTTAGAAAATCTTTGTCCGCTCAAAGGCTCTTAGGGTATTGAATTCGAAACATTTAAACCATGTTAACATGTTCAGATAGCATCTGTAGATGTGCATGAAGGTTTCGGAATTTTGATATGGTTCCAGGTGGTTCCAGTGGAACCACTTTTATCCTTAGAAAATCTTTGTCCGCTCAAAGGTTCTTAGGGTATTGAATTCGAAACGTTTAAACCATGTTAACATGTTCAGATAGCATCTGTAGATGTGCATGAAGGTTTCAGAATTTTGATTTGGGTCCAAGTGGTTCCAGTGGAACCACTTTTATCCTTAGAAAATCTTTGTCCGCTCAAAGGCTCTTAGGGTATTGAATTCGAAACGTTTAAACCATGTTAACATGTTCATATAGCATCTGTAGATGTGCATGAAGGTTTTGGAATTTTCATTTGGGTCCAAGTGGTTCCAGTGGAACCACTTTTACCCTCAGAAAATCTTTGTCCGCTCAAAGGCTCTTAGGGTATTGAATTCGAAACGTTTAAACCATGTTAACATGTTCATATAGCATCTGTAGATGTGCATGAAGGTTTTGGAATTTTCATTTGGGTCCAAGTGGTTCCAGTGGAACCACTTTTACCCTCAGAAAATCTTTGTCCGCTCAAAGGCTCTTAGGGTATTGAATTCGAAACGTTTAAACCATGTTAACATGTTCAGATAGCATCTGTAGATGTGCATGAAGGTTTCAGAATTTTTATTTGGTTCCAGGTGGTTCCAGTGGAACCACTTTTATCCTTAGAAAATCTTTGTCCACTCAAAGGCTCTTAGGGTAATGAATTTGAAACGTTTAAACCATGTTATCATGTTCAGATAGCATCTGTAGATGTGCATTAAGGTTTCGGAATTTCAATTTGGTTCCATGTGGTTCCAGTGGAACAACTTTTATCCACAGAAAATCTTTGTCCGCTCAAAGGCTCTTAGGGTATTGAATTCGAAATGTTTAAACCATGTTAACATGTTCAGATAGCATCTGTAGATGTGCATGAAGGTTTTGGAATTTTGATTTGGGTCCAAGTGGTTTTTCAATCATGTGACAATGATGTGATCAGAACACTACCCTTTATACATCATGTTGGGTGAAGTATCTTGTTTGAAATATTGAAGTAGTTTCACATGTGAGTCTTCAGAAGGAAATTAAATACTGTTTTATCATTTTAAATCACACACATGCGTGAAGCCTTTTTATCCAAGTCTGTATCCTGCACTAACCAAAAAGGAAAGTGCAAATGCGGGGATATACTATAGTGTGCTTCGCACACAAATGGCACCATCTAGTTACAATTCTTGTCTTATTTCCTAATCCTTTCATAAACATTGAACATTATCCTTTTCATCAAACATAACACACAAGTTAAGCTGCAGTGTCATTGACACTTTCATTCAAAGTACAGTGGACCTAGGGCTTTTATATTGCATAGGTCTTTGTCAGCCCAAACTTAGAAGTCAATTTCTGATTGAAAGGTCAGCTTTTGTGCAGTTTGTGGGGGCCTTAACTTCTTGGTACTGTGTATTTTTTTTTATTTAACCCTTGAACCAACATAATGGCAAAAAGTACCCAGCACTATTCACAAAAATCTCCAATTCCAGTATTTTTTCTTTTTCTCTCCAAAACATAGGTTATGACACCTCTTTGGAACGAGCTCGTTGTGCTTATTCCATTGAGGGGTCATAACTTATTTTTTTTCGACAAAAAATGAAAAAAATTAGTTATTCAAGAAATTTGTTTGCAAGTGTCGTCTGCTTTTCATGTTAGGTAAAGGGTTAATAACATCATTAGGTATTAACCCTACTCGATGAAACATTTAACTGAATGTTTTCTATTTTACAGTTAACATTTTCATGTTTTTCTCAGACCTTGTCAATTTTAGGTTGTAAAAGTTTGATGATGTGTTTTGTGTCTTTCCATGTGCAGGCCTGGCATTCTTTAGGAGTGCAGGAGTGCTGCATGCCTACCACACGCTTAGAAAAAATTGAGGAGGGCAATTTTTTTGCACCCCTTGATTTTCTGGAATGCCAGACCTGTTTGGAACTGCTTTTAAAATCTATTATCATTTGGTCTCCCTGAGTCCCAATGTGTTCTCTGTGCCAACTGACACAGAGAACACTTTGGAACTCGGGGGACGATTTGTCAGTGTATTGATTCGCAATAATTAATGGCCCATTCTGTGTCGCATTTCGATACATTTTGAGTGTAGAAGACAGAAACATAAGAATTGAATGCAACATTTTTAATGATGTTAATGAACAGAAGATGTGTGTGCCAATTTTTCCACCATACAGCTGAATATAGAACAATTTTTCAGTCAGAATATTAATGCCTTGAAGTGAATATAACCAAAATAGCATACAACACCATAACATATAACCGTATCTCATTCACACTTCTTCCATTGAAGCTAGAAACAAATTCTACGTGATTACGCATCAGCAACCATAAACTGTGGATCGAACATGGAAGGCATTTACAACCTCCTTGTCCTATCGAACACAGAATATGCGAAGCTTGTAAAATGGGGGAGGTGGAATCGTAATGGCATTTCGTAATGGAATGTCCACTTTATGCACCATTTAGAGAAAAATTATTTTGTGCAATATCTGATGAAAAAATTGACTTTCCTCTAATGGATACAATGGACAAATTTAAAGAAATAATGACTAATGATAATCCAGTGCTGTGCAATGTTATTTGTAACATGGACCAGCTCTTCCTTTACAAGAGGAACTTATCTGTAATATGATTTATGTATGTCATATGAATTAGTGTGTTTTATGATTCTGTTTATGTTGATTCTGTGTGTAGCAATCTGCCTTTATTCTGGTGTCTTTGCTGAATAAATCTTATCTTATCTTACAAGTTTTTGCATCGAAAATTTAAGGTGCAATTGCACTCCCAAGCAATCTGAGGAGGGCAATTGTTTTGATTTTCTAGATTGCCAGGCCTGCATGTGATTGATTGATATTATAGACTTTGGTTCCTGAAGTCCATTGCAGTAATATTTAACACTTTACCTAGCATGAAAAGCAGCAAAAATAATTCTTGAATAACTCATCTTTTCATTTTTTGTCTCAAAAACATAGGTTATGACCCCTCATTGGAACGAGCTCGTTTTTGAGACAAAAAATGAAAAAAATAATGAAAATTAACTGGCAATTTTTTAGAATAGTGCTGGCCGGTTTTGGCCATTACGTTGGGTAAAGGGTTAATCCTTTTTTTATGTATAATTCAGAAATTTGATGGGTAGTTTTAGCCAAAACTTAGTATTTAGTAAGAATTAGCATTTCGTTTATGCACATTGTGGTCCTTCAACTTTTCATTTCACTACTATTATCTTGAGATATTAACTATACTTCATGGACAAGGGGGTGCAGTGGCTCAGTAGGTAGAGGTGCAGGCTGCAAGCCGAGAGGTCCTCGGTTCGAATCCCACCTGCGGCAACCGCGTTGTGTCCTTGGGCAAGACACTTCACCCCCATTGCCCATGTGGGGGCACGATGACGCCGTCTACTAAGGCGTACTGCACGTCGATGGTACGCATGTCTTCAACCAATCTAACCCTGCCTGTGCTGCAGTGCGGAGTTACGATGTTGGGGAGCTGGTAGCTGCTCGTCGTTGCTCGGTGGTTCTCTCCGGGTACTCCGGCTTCCTCCACCCGTAAAACTGTCACGGTCATGATTAGCCATTGTGCATAAATATGTGACCTTAAACATCAATAAATAAATAAATAAATAATACTTCATGGACAAATGTTATGGATTTTTTTTTCCTGTCAAAATATTCATAATTTTCCTCATAGTCAATTTTAGGCTGTAAAAGTTTGTGTTAAGGCGAGTTCTCTGGATCCTTTCAGGTGATTGATATGGAAGACACAAGTTACTGAAGTCCATTCTTATCACAACAGTATCCAATGATAATACTGTGATTTTTTCCAAATTTCACCTCAAATTTTCAGCCCAATCTTATGTAATTTCTGGTTGTAAGAAGCGTTTAGGTCAGCTTTTTGTTCACATTATGGGGCATTCACTTCTCATTATTTGAGTTACTGAAAACCATTGCTGTAATATTAATTATGTGATAATTACAATATATCCTATTAAAAACTATATATATCCATTATTTGGAATGAAAAAACAATAAAAATGCAGCTTCAAGGAACTTCTTTGGCATTGAATCCAGGATGTTTTTTTTTTTTTTTTTTTTTCTCCTGTCTTCTGTCTTCTGAGCACTTCCTTGTCTGCACGATAACACGAAAACGAATTGCCCTAGCTCGTTGATTTTTGGCATACTGACAGTCACAAGTTCACAGCACCCTATGTGTTTTGAAAGTGTGTTACGCCCATATCTCAGATGTAGTATACCTGGGGACCAACACCAAATGAGTGGACACATGATGGAGTTCCAAAATATGAGTCAAGGTCACTGAGGTCACTTAGGGGTCATTGAGTGCATTTTTCAGAATTGCCGAAAATCACGTTTTTGGATCACCTAATGCTTTCCCGAAGTTTGTAAATGCATTTTTACACTAAAAATAGTGGGCATAGCCAAACATTTTGAAAGTGGGTCACGCTCATGTCTCAAGAATGGTACGACATATAGAGCTGGGATCAACACCAAATGAGTCGAAACTCGAAGGAGATACAAAATGTGGGTCAAGGTCACCCTGGAGTCATCGAGTGCATTTTTCAGAATTGCTGGTTTTCACATTTTTGGACCCCCAAATGCATTCCCTTGATCGAACCCTTTTAATGTCACCCGTAAAACTGTTTGACACAAGGTAACTATGGCTATCGAAAGTGTCATTAAACCCCAATAAATTAGTGTGGGGCTTTGGGTGTGGCTCTAGAGGCTAAAAAATGTTCTTATAGCCATAGCCAATGGCATCGATGGGACCTCTGTATTTTGCGAATGCCAATAAGTCTTCAGAGGGGCCTTTAAGGCCTTTTTACGTCTATATTCCAACATTACTGAATTCATTTACTTGCAATATATTTTCCAGAGGTACCAGGAGGTACCTTGTACCTTAACATTTTCTAGGTAATATGAATATTTGCTGTCACCTTCAGATATGGCAGATCTGGAGATGTTGGAGGCAATATTTTTTTAAAGTGGTTTATGCTAATACTTCAGGCTTGGTATGACCTAAAGACATGAGACAAAAACCAAATGAGTTGAAACTTACTGGAGGTTCAAAATGTGGTCAACCTCAATGTGGTCAACAGAGGTCATTCAGTGCATATTTTTCAGAACTATTAGGATTTGCATTTTATGACAAATAATGCAGTTCTGAAGATTATACATGTATCTCATCATTCAAATAAGTGCAGAGCCAGTAATCTCAATTTCTGATTCCTTGATTGAACCCTTTAAATGCTGTGCACATATATGTATGCCTTTTCTGGTTTCTTAGAAAAATTGTTCTGATTCCTGTATGAATATCTGTAAATACTGTTAACGAAAATCCATTTCTGATTTGTTTAAAAATATTGTACTCCCGAAAATAAGCCTTCATAAATTCTCTTTCTATGTGTTTTTTTCTGATACTTTAACCCTTTTCACACAGACTTGAATTTACTGTCTGTCCATCAACAATTCAATACGTCTCGGGCTAGAGGTCGTATTTATTAACCAATCTTTATGAAACTTGGGTACCATTGTTATCACAGCGGGACGAAAACAAGTGTTTTTTGGTGCGGTCCGAAATTCAAGATGGTTGCCAGCAGCCATTTTGTTCCGAAATTAGTGCATTCAGTTTTATGTACAGAATGTCTGTATGAAAGTTCTGATTTGAATAAATTTTTGTATGAATGTTTAGTAACATTGTGTGTAGCCTCTTTGTACCGAAATTAGGTGCAATCAGTTTTTTGTACAGAACTTCTATATGTAGGTTCTGATTTGAATAAATTTTTGAATGTTTAGTAACATGGGATACATCACATATAATACAGGTTTTTTTCTCGTGCAGAAATTATGCAAATTAGATGAACTTTGATTTATTCAGTGCTACTTATACACAGTAAGTGCACATGTCAATACAGCTTGGACTAGGGGCTGTATTTATGAACCCATCTTCACGAAACTTCTTGGGTACCTTTGTTATCACCTTGGGACGAGAACAAGAGTTTCTGGGTGCAGTCCAAAATTCAAGATGGCTGCCAGCGGCCATTTTGTACCGAAATTAGGTCCATTCAGTTTTTTGTACACAACTTGAATACAGCTCAGGCTAGAGGTCGTATTTATGAACCGATCTTTACGAAACTTTTTGGGTACCTTTGTTATCACCTTGGGATGATAACAAGTGTTTTTGGGTGCGGTCCGAAATTCAAGATGTCTGCCAGTGGCCTTTTTGTACCAAATTAGGTACAGTCAGTTTTTTGTTCAGAATTTCTATATGATGGCTCTGATTGGAATAAATTTTTGAATGAATGTTTAGTAACATGGAATACATCACATATAATATGGGGTTTTTTTTCTCGTGCAGAAATTATGCAAATTAGATGAACTTTGATTTATTCAGTGCTACTTATACACAGTAAGTGCACATGTTAATATGGCTCTGGCTAGAGGGTCTATTTATGGATTGATTTTCACGAAACTTCCTGGGTACCTTTGTTATCACCTTGGGACAGAAACAAGAGTATTTGGGTGCCTTTGTTATCACTGTCCTATGAGAACAAATATTTTGGGGTTCAGTCAGACCCACTCTGGGACTTCATTTCTTTTCTAGTTTAGCATCTGACTGTCGCCCACCTTTACAATACTTTACCTCTACATTTGTTACCAGCTACGGTCAGCATTTATGTACAGACCGTTACAATACTTTATATGTACTTTTGTTATCAGGTCATTACCTAGATGTGTGTCATTGATGTGTCAAATACTTTTCATGTACATGTTTTACACAAGTTTAGTTACAGTGTCATTGACACTTTCATTTCAAAATGATGTAGATGAGTGGAGGGTACCACTTATATGCTGTGTCTTTTAAGACAACATTAACCCTTGGTCAGACATTTTTTGGAGATTTTGGACTTTTTTAATGCAATGTTAGACTTTTTTGTTAGTGTGAACTTAGAAAATTTCTGACCTGTGTTGCTGTACATGAGGGTAAGCTTCCACTTGTATACTGTGACATTTATGTTTCATATATGTGTTAAATGCATCAATATAAGACAACAGTAACCCTTGGCCGGACATTTTTTGGAGATTTTGAATTTTTTTGATGCAATTTTAGACTTTTTTGTAAGTGTGGACTTTCAGACTTGTTTTGCTATACATGTACATGACTGGACATTTTTTGCAGATTTGTAATAAGCCTAGGTTTATTGCATACCATGTGTTGGTGAGCTAAAGGGGATGGACAACCTCCTCTTGTTAATTATATTAAAGCTTAGTACGAAGTCCTAAAATCAATTTCCCAACTATCTCAATTTTTCCAATCATTTTGGAAGTTAGTTTTCATATAAGCCAGCCTAGAGACATTCTGTCAGGTTGCCTTGCACTATTACTCCCAAGATTCACGTGAGCTCCATTTCATGAGGATCTACTCAGATTCGCCCAAAAGTTGGAGAAATGTTGACACGTTGCAAGGTCCTTATCCAGGGTTTCCGCTAGGGGAAAATTTGTGGGCCCGGTAGTTTAAAGAAAGTGAAACTCACACGCCAAAGGCGCGTGCCGCATGTGCCAAAGGCATATGCGTATAGAGGGGGGGGGGGGGCCTGGGAGGTTCTCCCCCCAAGAAAATTTTGATTTTTAGGTGCTCTCTGGTGGCCTCTGGGGACATTCTGGTCGCTAAAATGCTGAATAATTGATGTGGAAAATATGTATTTTTCCTCCTACAATTCTCTAAATTCCCACGGGACACACAATACTACATCCGGTCGGAGGTTTCATAAAAATACAAACCCAAAACAACACAAAATCCACGAATCCTAACAGTGACTGAGCTTTGTTTACAACCGCTTGCGGTAATATTCGAAAAGAACTATGATGCGGACGTGTGACGTCATGCATGTGCAATTTCCGTACTGACTCGCGTAGAAGCCCAGTGGGGTGCTTATAGTGGATAAATTGCAAAGTGTGTGTGTGGGGGAGGGGGGGCTTTGGGACGAGTAATAGTGCTTGCAAGTCGCGTTGGGATGAGTCTGAAATTGGCGATATAAGGCAAGTAAATATCTACTGGGTATGTTACGTTTCTTTGGAAACCGTCTACCGATTTTATAGAATTTGCTTTAAAAATTCTCAAAATTATCTTGTACATACGTTTCATTTTCAGATTTCGGGTTTTAATCCTCAATTTAATGAATAAAACAAACAGAAAACCATGCGGTGTTGTTTTTTGTGCAGGCCACTCTCGAAAGGCGAAGCCAGAAATGGACGTTAATTAAGTATGTCAATCAGCACTGCAAACCACCCCCTTGAAAACAGACAAACATAGTCTGTTTAAAAATAGCTGTTTTTTTTAAATATGTACATTTTTAAAAAAATTTACGAATAAAACAAAATATGGCTTCACACAAACTCAATAAAAATATCATAATATGAAGACCAGATAAAATTTACACAGCGAAATATGAATAACAAAATAGTTGCCTCCCTTGGCACCATTAGAAAAATTGATTTTACACTGAAAGTCATAACTTTACATGTTGCGGGGCATGATGAAATGATAAATGAGCATGTTTTATTGAACCAATAAGTCATAAATCATATCCCTGGTTATATTGTTATATAATTCTCAAATACCAGAGTTGTAATTATTTTTTATTTTTAATTACCACTTTCTCATGAATTTCTGAACACCCATTTTTCACAATGAGTTGTGCACGCTCGAAAGTGGCAGTGTTCTTTCACAATGAGTTGTGCACCACTCGAAAATGGCAGTGTTCAATCAGTATCTTTCTGATGATATTCAACCACTGTGAAATCTGCGAAAACTATATGTTGTGGGCATGTTTCAGACAACTACTGACAGCAGCCTGCACACTCATTTGAAACAAGTGACAGCTTCCAAAACGAGTACATCATTTGTCGCTCAAAATAAAAGCCAGTGATTTCGGACCAAACACAACAATTTGAGTCCGAAATTTTATAGGCGACATTTAGGATTTGAACTTTGTTTCCCCTCTCGTCTGGGAGTTATAAGGTATCAGGTTGTCGCCACCAATAGTAGGCATAGTATACAACATAATTATGCCTATATTACGTGGAAACAAAGGATCCTAAGTGTCGTTACGATACAGCATTGTACTTGACATTTTAACCACCAGCTTTTCTGACTGATCATAGTATGATCGGCGGTGGGAATGGGTCCGGTCGACGGACCCACTGCCGGAATAGCGGAAACCCTGCCTTATCTAAAATAATTGTTTTTCCATGTATTAACTTTTAAATAAATTTTTAACTTATGTGATTTTTCAGCTGGTCCAATGTGTGGTGGCAACTTCAATGCAACTAGTGGTGTGATAAGATCGCCAAACTACCCAGAACATTATGATGATAATGCACAGTGTGTATGGACAATAACAGCACAAGATTATGAATATATTACAATTACCTTCAATACTATTGACATTGAAAACCATGCGTCATGTGATGCTGATTATATTCAGGTGATACACTATACAGTTTATTCCAGTTACATTTTTGGATGAGTTTCATAAATTTTCATATCAAATAGGAACAAGTTGATTATTCCATTTATTACTCAGTCCAAACCTGATAAAACATGCCAAAATGTATTGTGAAACAAATACAGTGGGGCCCACTTAATTGGATATCTTTTAGTTGAATAATCCTGTTACCATTTACCAAACCTTCAGTCCAGATTTGACCTGCTAATTGCATATAGGTTTTAGAGTAAGCTCTTGTTAATAAATAAAATCTTGGATGTCGACAGATTACTGGAATAGTCATCAAATTTCCCTTGTTTATAGACCTATTTGGTCTCAGTAAGTCTGTACAGGCATTTAATCTACCATATTCAGTTGTTTGGCAGAGATTCAAACTCCTCGTGGGAACCCCTGGAAGTGAAGCAGTGCCTGTTCACTGCGGTAAACAGGCTCTGTTTTACTGGTAAAATAGGATGCAGTCACCAATGCTTGGGAGGTGCAAACCCTCTCTAAAATGGGCAACATGGCTTATTAACGCTCACCCCTGGTCTTGAGTTGATACTCATGTTGTGGTCATGATTAGCCTTTGTGCAAAAATATGTGACCTTAAACACCAATAAATAAATACTTAAATAGAGCTTCAAACAGGATGTAATAGAATAAATGATCACTTTATCTTTAGAATGTAGAAAACTTACCAAATCGTTAACTGAATACTCCTGTTTAATACTTGCACTGCCCAAAGTGACTTTTGTCACCTGGTTTATCCCTTTACCCAACGAATCGCCTGCATCCGCCCGCGTAATTTGCAAATTCAGCAGTTGAAAAAATATTATTTTTCAAAAAATTTCAACAAAACCATATCATGTGACCCCTCGTTGGAACGAGCTTGTCGAGCTCGTTCCAATGAGGGGGTCACATAATATGGTTTTGTTGAAATTTTTTGAAAAATTTGAAAAAATGCTATTTAAAATAATAAATTTTGATATCGTCTGCATTGGGTAAAGGGTTAAGATGATTATCTGTATGTTCTGGTATGATCAGATCAAACCTACCATCAGAGAGCCCTTTCCAACAATTAATCATACATCACAAATTTTAATAAACTTCCACGCATGCAGGCAAACATAGAGGTCCTCTCATATGGCTTAAGTGGGCGTGGCAGTAAAAGGGTTAATGAATAATTCTTACTATTCTATTAAAAAGGATGTTATAGAAAAAATTATCAGTTTATTTATAGAACGCACATAACCTACCAAATCGTTGTTGATTGAATACTTCTGTTTAACTCCTTACATGCTGCTGGTGGATATTCCTGCCCAGGGCAGGATTTCTCTTGCCACTGAAATAAGTATAATTTGGGCACATTCCATAAAATTTTCTCTCTGTAAATTGAATGGTTGTTTTCATCAATGATTCCTTGAGATAAATTTGGATGAATTTTTCATCAAATCTAGTCATGGCTTCTTTATAGCAGCCATGTCTAGATTTGATGAAAAATATCTTGATTTGATGAAAAATATCTTGAAAATACACAGCGGGTTAAGGGTTAATGAATAATTCTCACTTGTAAAGTGGCTCTTCAGTTAAGATTCTACTGACTAGTCTCCAAGAACTTTGATATTTTGAAGTGTTGAGCAATGGTCTTTGATTGGAATGATGATTTGAAACTCATTAACTGTTTAATTAGTTCTAAATTATTTTTTATCATCAAATCTTGTACACATGTCTTTGCCTTGTTACAATTTATGGGAGTGGGCACTCTCCCATCCCATAAATTGTAACAAGGCAAACCCTTTCAGATTGAATAATATCACTTCAAAGATAATACAAAGCACATCAACTGAATATGAACCTTCAAGCTGTGGTACCTGCACTTCAGAATAAAGCCCAAATATGGGCTAACAGCCGTCTACCAGTTAAGTGATATCAAGGGAAGTATTTCAAACTGACAACCAGAGGCCAGGTTAAACTTCACTCAAGAATAAGCTGACCGACACCTGTTTCTCCTTTTTGAATGTTATTGAATGATTGTACTTTGCAGCTGTTAATATATGAGTGTTGTTGTGCTTCCTTTAGTTCTCAAATTATGTTGTTATAAACAATGCAGTTTATGCCCCGTTTCAGACTTAACAGTGAGTTTATATGAACTAGAAGCTCCCCTGTTAACTGATTCTAGACCCCTCTGGAGAGCCAGAGAGGAAAACATAGATGATATCTACGCTATTTTTGTGAATATCGGGAATTATCTCATGAGTGTGGACCTGAAAGTATTATTTTTCACGAGCGCTTGCGCGAGTGAAAAATAAAACTTTCAGGTCCACACGAATGAGATAATTCCCGATATTCACTAAAATAGTGTAGATTTTCTTTTTATTATATGCTACTTGACATTTTACTGTGCAATATTCAGCCCAATTTCACTGCAAACAGTTATGTTTCAGGACGACGTTCAAGGCAACGTCATGTGCCTAAGCGTAACGTCATTTAGGAAGGTACTGAAAAAAATTCACCGTGTGGCCCTAAAAGTATTATTTTTTGCGCGTGAAAAATAAGACTTTCAGGTCCACACTCATGACATAATTGCAGATACTGACTAAAATAGAGTAGATTTTCTTTTTATTATATGCTATGAGACATTTTATTGCACAATATTCAGCCCAATTCGATCCCAAATGCGTACCTTTCAAAACAATAACAAAGATCACCTGATCATTCCTTCAAGGCGACACGTGATGCGGCGTAGCGTGACGTCATTTAGGAAGCTACTGAGAAATATTTCTCGATATCTATCGAGCCGATAGATATAAAGAAATATCTTTTAGATAATTTGTGATAATTCACAAGCTAGCATATAATAAAAATAATTTCTGTAATAAGTTGATGAACATTAATAAGTTGAAGCTGAAATAGGCTTGGCCAAACCAAACCAATTTGTTAAAATTTTAGTATTAACATTTTACAATCTATTCCCCCCCCCCCAACTTTGGTGGGCTCACCCTAAAAAATGCCAGACATATGAGAGATGAATGGAAAATGAAGCCAAGGATGGAGAGGATGAGAAGGAAATCACTATAGAAAATAAGCCAACACCAGGCAGCAGAAGGCCCTGGTTACACACGGGACAAACAAGGTATGGGTCTGGGAGGGTGGGACAGATGTTACCCATGCTGAAATCAGCTTTCACATTACCCGTCCCCAAACGAAAAGATCTGATATTTGATTTTCTCATTCCAGCTTGGCCTGAATGGAATTTGATTGTTTCCAATTTCTAAGATCTCACACTTGAACTTTTTTGGGGTGGGGGGGGGCCTCCCTAGTGGTGCTCAGACTTTACAAAGATCTACCGCTTCCCAGTACAAAATAAGTTTATGTGAATTAAACACACCTACACCCCATTTCAGACTTACATGTAACACAGTGAGACATGTGCATCAATGGGCTGATGTGAACCAATTCTATACCCCTCTGAACAGTAAGAGAGGAAAAACAAATAACTCCAATAAAAAGTTGATAAACTTTAATAAGTTCAAGCTGAAATAAGCTCAGCCAAACCAAACCAAAAAATTAACATTTTACGATCTATTTTAAAATCTATTTTACCCCCAATGTAGGAGGGTTCACCCGTATGAAACACTCCTATAGGAATCAAAATAGGATTCCTATATGTTTCCTATAGGAAATTTACATAGGTTTCCTATAGGAAACTTACAGGTAATTTTTATGGAAATTAGTAGGATCAAAAAGGAATCCATATAGGAAGCACAATATATTCCTATAGGATCCTATAGGAATATACATGTAGCCCTGTCGATTAGAAGAGTTTCCTGAGGGTTGGGATGGGGTTTGTCTGATGAGATAAAAAATAACTCTCCACAGGAGGAGGGGGGGGGGGGGAGGCTGTGTTTTTTTTCTTACAAGAAATAGTGCTGGAGGCATAGCGAAGGGTTACAGTTTTGTTTTTCTTATCGGAAAAGGTTTGGAAATGAGGGTGTGGATGGTTGCATTTTTTTTTCTTCATTGCAGTTTATATTTGTATGGCCTTTCTATAAAATTTGCACAAAATTATGACAAATTCTGACTCAGTGCCAATACTAGTTCATACATACCATCATTTTCATAATTTTTCAAGTTGCTGGAAAAGTCAAAAAAACATAAAAAAATCATAGAAAACTCTCTGACTTCTGTATACACAATTCTTTCAATCCCGTAATGAACTTGTTCAACCCAAGAAGAGGTAATTTTACTAAGAAATGCCATATTCTTGTGCTTGTCCAGGCTTCATTTTGTTTCTGAACGGGAACTCAGGGAAGTGAAGCAGTGCTTGTTTACTCTGGTAAACAAGCTCTGTTTCACTGGTAAAATAGGATCCAGTCACTAATGCTTAGGGTGCGGTCCTCTAAAATAGACAACATGGGGTATAAATGGTTGACTGACCTTGACTTTATCTCCATGTTGTGGTCATGATTAGAGATTGTGCAGAAGTATGTGAACTTAAACACCAATAAATAAATATTTGTTCCTGAACTGCCTCCAAATAATGTAACAACAAATGAAATGTTTTATTGATATTTTGTACAGATTGCAACAAGCATTCATGAGATGTCACACATATCTGTACCAGGGTCTCCTTGGATGAAAGTATTTTTGTGGGTGGGATTAATGTTATGCCATTGTATCATGATACAGGTAACACTTTCATTATTGACACATTTGCGACATGCGTGTCTGTCAGATTAATAATTTTATAATATTTATGAATTGGAACATAAAATGGTTTCCTTTAGTTTGAGTTAACGTACACTTATTCAAAATTTAAATCTTGTGGAGTGACTTTATATGAGGCCTCAATGACATCATAGTTAATTGTTTTTGAGTGGAATTCTCCAGTGCATTATTTATAATAATGAAAACGGGGGGCACCATGGCTCAGTAGGTAGAGGTGCTGGCTGCAAGCTCAGAGTTCCTCGGTTTGAATCCCACCTGTGGTAACCACATTGTGTCCTTCGGCAAAACACTTCACCCCCTCCCACCCCACATTGCCCATGTGGAGGCATGGTGGCATTGTGTACTAAGGCGTACTGCACGTTGATGGTGCACTTGTCTTCAACCAATGCTAACCCTGCTTGTGTGGAGTTAGTATGTTGGGGAACTGACAGTAGCTTGTCATTGCTCAGTGGTTCTCTCTGGGTTCTCCAGCTTCCTCCACCCATAAAACTGTTATTGTCATGATTAGCCATTCTGCAGAAATATGTGACCTTAAACACCAATAAATAAATAAATAGTAATGAAAGCAGGGATTTGTCACCCATCTTTATCACTCAATTTCTCGAGTGTTGAAAACGGGGTCGTTAAGTCAGGGTACATGTAATGTTGAAATTTTCGTATTTTAACTGGTTGAGTGCTGAATCATTTTTCCAAGGCGATTTTAAACATGAGTATTTTGTTCAAGACTACCCTACTATCAGCATAAGTAGCCTTAGGTTAGCAAGATTTTGTAAAGAAATAATTGTTTTGTTACAATTTATTGGAGAGTGCCAATTGCAGCCATATAGATTTATATAAAAAAAAATTCTCCTGCTGATCAATCATCAAGCTATAATGCATACAGCGTAAAGCTACTAAAATGCCTTCCAGCACTTTTCAGAAGAGCCATGATAGTGGCTTCTAGCACTCAACAAGTTAATGTCAGTGCTTAGAGGGTTACTCAACGAGCTCATTCCAAAGACATGATATGGTTTTGTTGGAATCTTTCAAAAAATAATATTTTTTCAGCTGCTGAATTTGCATATTACGAGGACGGATGCGGGCGATTCGTTGGGTAGAAGGTTAACTTACATGATATAATGTGCATGTCTCTTGTTTTTCACTTTGCCAAACTTTGACCCTTATTTTCTTTCTCATGCTTTATTTTTTGATAGATCAACAATGGAGTTGAGAAAGAATCACCATTACTGGGAAAATTTTGTGGATCTCTTCTACCAGCACCTGTACTATCAACATCTAACTTGGTGAAAATAACCTTCCGGTCAGATGAATCAATCACTGCTACGGGTTTTCAGGCATCATGGACTGTTAGTAAGTGTCTTATCATTTATTGATATTATAATATTAGAATGTTTCTTTTCATGTTCTATCGGTCGATAGTACCTGAGTTTGTGTGATTTCTGAAATTAAACCTGAAGCAGCAAAGCAGGATTCACTAAAGTGAACAACACACAAGTTTTTAATATTTCTGATTCTTTTTATATTTGTTGGTAAGTTTTTGTCAATCGGTGACGAAAAAAGTTAAACAGACATGGCGCCAGTGTTTGGTGTTGAGAAATTCCAATCAGAGCATGCGTAATCGATGCTGATCAATGGAAGTGAAGCTTATATTTTCTTTGTTCTCATGTCTCCAGGGAAGAACATTCTGATAGTACATGTGTTTTGTCCAGAAACTCCAGTTCTATGACTTTTAGAAGGTGTCAAATTAACCAATCTGGCTGATGTCACAGATGTGAGGCATAATAAGCTGTTTTATATAATAGTTTTGTTAACTGGTAGAGTGTTGGAAGCCCATATTTGGGCTTTATTATGAAGTGCAGGTGCTGCAACTTGACAGCATCATATTCTGTAGATGTGCTTCTTATCTTTGAAGTTATATAATTTTGTCTATTAGGATTTGTTTTGTTAAAATTTATGGGAGAGTTCCTATAAGCAGTCTCCCATAAATTGTAACCTGCAAAGACATGTAAACAAATTCTGATGACCAAAAATAATTTCGCACTCTACAAGTTAATAAAATGCACATAACAATCAAAGAATTACCGTACCTATTTACCATCCTTTAGAACATTTTCGACCTGTGAGTTTCACATGGTTTACAGAGTAAATCCAGGTTGACTACTAGAAACCTGATGTTGTGCTCACCTGTGGTACAATAGTGCAGGTGCTCTGCCACTGATGGTCTGAATCTGCTGGTCTGGATAATAGTAAGAGAGAGAATCTTAAAAATCAGACCAGTTGGGCAAAAAAGGTTTAAAATGGTGTTTCTCAACACCCCACCAATCACCCCTGCATTTTCATTTTGACTGCCACATGCTCTCTTTTTATTACCAAGTCACCCTTGAAAACAATAAAAATTAATTGGTTTCTGTCAGATAAGTTACCAAAGATAACAAGATAAATTACACCACTGCCCAAGTCATTCTGTAGACTGAGGCCAAAAACCTAAAACAAACCAAGTACAGTGAAACCCTGTTAATTGAATTAGCTCTGTCAAACAAGATATAATAGATTAAATACCTGTATTGGATGTACTGAGGCAAATAGGTCTTTGAACAAAGGAAAACTGGGGAGAGTCAGGGTAATTTATCGACAGGTTACAAGATTTTTTTTATTCAATTAACAAGAGTTTACTCTATAATCTAGTCAAAAACAAAGGAAAACCGAGTAGAGTCTGGGTAATTTCTCGACAGGTTACAAGATTTTTTATTCAATTAACAGGAGTTTACTCTTTAATCTATATTCAATTAACGGGTCAAATTTGTACTGGCGGTATGGTAAATGGTTTTGTGTTGGGAAATTATATTCAATTAACAGGGATATACAATTAAGAGATATCCAATTAAGTGGCCTCCACTGTATATGAACCTCTGAGGGTAAAGAAATAATAATTACAAAATAGCAAAATACCTGCCGCATGCTCTTTATTAAAAATTGTGACACTCCTGCACATGTTATAAAAAGATTTGCCTGCATATTTTTTATCAAAGTTACGGTCCTTACTTTGTCAATTTTTCATGATTTTTTGGTCCATACTTTGTTTTAACCTTTTACCCAACGCAGACAATATAAAAATCTATTATTTTAAATACATCATTTTTTTTTTAATTTCAAAAAATTTCAACAAAACCATATCACGTGACCCCTAATTGGAATGAGCTCAGTGAGTGCATTCCAAAGAGTGATCACATGATATGGGTTTGCTGAAAGTTTTTGAAAAAAAAAAATGTTCAGCTGCTGAATTTGCATATTACGCAGGCAGATGTTGCCGTTTCGTTGGGTAAAGAGTTAAATTAATTTATGCTGCATTGGTCCATCACTTCAGTAGGGGTATAATTGCCTTCAGCAATAGCTCTTGTCTGAAGTGCACATAATAAACAGAAAACAGAGAATACAGTATTGTTGCTGTTTATTTTTTGCAACATTTCAAGGTGGGTAACTCTATTTCAAAAATGTAGTTCAGTGATACCTGTAGAGATCTTACAATTCATCATTAGTCTGTGTGTTTCACACAGGGATATACAATTGTATAAATTGTTTTTGTATGGTTTCTTTTTCTTTTTTTCTTCTTCTTCTTCTTCTTCTTCTTCTTCTTCTTCTTCTTCTTCTTCTTCTTCTTCTTCTTCTTCTTCTGTCTTCTATGCACTTCCATGTCCTCACAATAACTCGAAAACAAATCGTCCTATCTCGCTGATTTTTGGCATATGGGTGGACAGTCAAAAGTTCTCGCCCACCTATGTTTTTCAGGTCACTAGACCCACTGAGTATGGCCCAGTCGGCCACAGGGTTTTCACAGCCTCCAATTTCTTGATACAGTAAATTCTCCCCAAGCAATACGTTGCTATGTTATTCACACTGGAGATAATGTAAACATCAGTGGATTCAGCTGTCAAAAAATGAAATGTAATCTTGTCTTGTTATGATAAGGGAATGTAAATTCCTGGAAGTAAGTTGACAGAAACCCTTTGCCTTGCAGGGAAATAAATTAGAAATTATTCTGTTCAATGCTTTTAACCCTCTCAAGACTTCAATGTGGATTGCACATATTTTATTTCAGACTGAATAAAGTTAACCCTTTCCATAAAACTGCACTGAATAATTGTTGAAACCTATCACAAAACTGTCAGGATGCCAGTAACAATGCAAAACTGACATGGTCGACTGTACTGTTAACTGTGTTAGTGCTATGACTGTTTAAAACTCATTTGTTAGAGGAGTTCTATAGTCTTTCACTGTGCTCGACTCGGTCTCACCGAGAGTGCAGCAAACCTTGGTGCCAAAGTGCCATTAAGAGAATTCTCTGATATGTGCTGTTTCATCCCTTCGGAGTGCAAAAGCAGGCACTGTCAGCTGAGAAACTTAATGTTTTTCGCTTTATATTCTGTAACATTTAATTCTATGTGGAATGAGACACCTTTTCAGAGTGCCTTCCAAAGTAAGGGATTCTTAACCCTTTATCCAACATAACGACGAAAACCGGTCAACATTATTCACAGAAATGCCTATTCAGTTTTAATTACCTTTTCATTTTTGCTTGAAAAACAAAGCTTATGACCCTTTATTGGATTGAGCTCATTTTTTAAAGGATAATTTATTTAGTGGTGTTTAATGTCACATATTTCTTCACAGTGGCTAATAATGACCACGACAGTTTTTCGGGTGGAGGAAGATGGAGTACCCTGGATTAGAAAGTATTATGAGCTTCTCTCACATTTGTTTGGGGTTCCACAATTAATGCCTATGTCTTGGTATGGGTATACTTAACCCTTTACCCAACGCAGACGATATCAAAATTTATTATTTTAAATATCATTTTTTAAATTTTTTCAAAAAATTTCAACAAAACCATATCATGTGACCCCTCGTTGGAATGAGCTCGACGAGCTTGTTCCAATGAGGGGTCACATGATATGGTTTTGTTGAAATTTTTTTTTGAAAATAATATTTTTTCAACTGGTGAATTTGCAGTTTACGTGGGCGGATGCGATCGATTCGTTGGGTAAAGTGTTAAACTCATTACTATTATCTAAATTTAAAAAATATCTCATCTGAAGGAACTTATATTGTGATAACTTTAATTTAATTTTAACCTCTCGGGATAAACATGCTGAGAGGAAATCAAGATATCTCCAGAATAAGATTCTATTATCTGTTGTTAGTTGTTTTATCTTTCAATAGTTAGTCAGTTATTATTGCTAAATGTAGACTTTCTTAGCTGAAATTAATTATACATGCCTACTTTATCCATTGTCTTAATCCTGTATGATCCCGCCACCTGTTATTTATTCAGCAATGCCTGGGCCAGTGGTAATGATGGATAAATGTTGGAAATTTAAAATAATTTCTTTTTTTTTCTTTTTTTTTCATACCAACTACTCGCCTAGACAGGAACTGCTCTCCTGTGCATTGTTCACTCACGCCTCCCCGCATTTAACTATAAACACTTAGTACGCACTACAACAAAATGATTATGGGTGGGAATGGATGGCATTTTCTGGATCTGTGCACATATGCACACATCATGTACAGAATGTGGAGAGTGTATTATCACTAAATCCGCATAGAGAGGAGATTCCACCCAAGCAATAATTGCAAATTTGTTGCAAAGCATAATGAGCACAAGCAAAGTTCCAGCCAGTGGACCTGTCTGTTAAACCCGGAGGTCTATTGGCTGAAACATTGCTTGCGTTTTTATCCTTATGTACAAAAATTTGAAAGTGATACTTTAGGTGATAACTCCCCCCATGGGTGATTTAAGTATGATCCACTCTCCACATATTGAATGGAGGACAAAACAGGACTTTTTTCTGTTGGTTGGCTTAATTTTGGGCGTTTGGGAGGTTCAAAATTAAGTGTTTGGCCTGATTCTTCGATTGAGCTGGCTTAGCAATGGCTAGGCCAGTGATAGGTATGATAAATATAAATCTAAAACTTATTTTAATTTTGGGTTGGAAGGGTGTCGGAAGTACAAGAAAAAGACTGAATTCACTGAAAGTATAATTTATTGGTCAAATGCCACTAAATTTGTTTTCATTACTATCACAGGAAAGCCTGTATATGCATTCACCCCAATAATTTGAATTAAATTTAAACTTAACCTAAAGGCACAATATTGTCTTGGATTACTTTTTCTGCAACAAAACAGGTGCTGCAACGTGCAGTCTTGGGGTAAATTAGTAATTCCAGGTACCTTAACCCTTTACCTAACCTGAAAAGCAGACGACACTTGCAAACAAAATTCTTGAATAACTAATTTTTTTCATTTTTAGCTCAACTTTGGCGAAGCCAAATTTGAGCTTATGCCATGGCTCGTCAGTCCGTCTGTCCGTCTGTCCGTCAACAATTGGATACGGCTCGGGCTAGAGGTCGTATTTATGAACCGATCTTTACGAAACTTCTTGGGTGCCTTTGTTATGACTGTGGGACGAGAACGAGTGTTTTTGGGTGCAGTCCGAAATTCAAGATGGCTGCCATTTTGTACCAACGATGAGTGTTTTTGGGTGCAGTCCGAAATTCAAGATGGCTGCCAGCTGCCATTTTGTACCAACGTTGCAGAAATATGTTTTTTTGTACAGAACTTCCATATGAAAGCTCTGATTTGAATAATTTTTTGTATGAATGTTTAGTACCATGGGATACATCACATATAATACGGGTTTTTTTCTCGTGCGTAAATTATGCAAATTAGACTAACTTTGATGTTTTTTGGTGTTACTTTCAGCACTGTAAGTGCAAATGCCAATACGGCTCGGGCTAGAGGCCGTATTTATGAACCGATCTTTACGAAACTTCTTGGGTACCTTTGTTATCACCGTGGGATGAGAACGAGTGTTTTGGGGTCCGGTCCGAAATTCAAGATGGCCGATGGCAGCCATTTTGTACGAAATTTGGTGCAATCAGATTTTTGCACAGAACTTCCATATGAAAGCGCTGATTTGAATAATTTTTTGTGTGAATGTTTAGTACCATGGGATACATCACAAATAATACGGGTTTTTTTCTCGTGCAGAAATTATGCAAATTAGATGAACTTTGATTTTTTCAGTGCTGCTTACACACAGTAAGTACACATGTCAATACGGCTCGGTCTAGAGTCTGTATTTATGAACCGATCTTCACGAAACGTCTTGGGTACCTTTGTTATCACCTTGGGACGAGAACGAGTGTTTCTGGGTGCGGTCCAAAATTCAAGATGGCTGCCAGTGGCCATTTTGTATCGAAATTAGGTCTAATCAGTTTTTTGTACACCACTTCTATACGGCTCAGGCTAGATGCCGTATTTATGAACCGATCTTTACGAAACTTCTTAGGTACCTTTGTTATTACCGTGGGATGAGAACGAGTGTTTTTGGGTGTGGTCCGAAATTCAAGATGGCCACCAGCAGCCATTTTGTACCAAAATTAGTGCAATCAGTCTTTTGTACAGAACTTCGGTATGAAAGTTCTGATTTGAATAAATTTTTGTTTGAATGTTTAGTAACATGGAATACATCACATATAGTACGGGTTTTTTTCTCATGCAGAAATTATGCAAATTAGATGAACTTTGATTTATTCAGTGCTACTTATACTCTGTTAGTGCACATGTCAATACGGCTCGGGCTAGAGGCTGTATTTATGAACCGATCTTCACAAAACTTCTTGGGTACCTTTGTTATCACCTTGGTACGAGAACGAGTGTTTCTGGGCGCGGTCCAAAATTCAAGATGGCTGCCAGTGGCCATTTTGTACCGAAATTAGGTCCAATCAGTTTTTTGTCACAACTTCTACACAGCTCATATTTGTGAACTGATCTTCACGAAACTTCTTGGGTACCTTTGTTTTCACCTTGGGACAGGAATGAGTGTGTTTTGGGGTGCCTTTGTTATCACTGTGCTATGAGAACAAATATTTTGGGGTTCAGTCAGACCCACTCTGGGACTCAAAGATTTTTTCTAGTTTAGCATCTGACTGTCACCCACCTTTACAATACTTTACCTATACATTTGTTACAGGCAACGCTCAGTATTTATGTACAGACCGTTACAATGCTTTATATGTACCTTTGTTATCAGGTCATTACATAGATGTTTGTCATTGCTGTGTCACATACTATACATGTACATGTCTTTGTCTTGACAAGTTGAGCTACAGTGTCATTGACACTTTCATTTGTCTCAAAAACATAGGTTATGACCCCTCATTGGAACGAGCTCGACGAGCTCGTTCCAATGAGAGGTCATGACCTATGTTTTTGAGACAAAAAATGAAAAAATAATTAAAATTAATTAGCGATTTTTTAGAATAGCGCTGGTCGGTTTTGGCCGTTACGTTGGGTAAAGGGTTACTAGTTGTTTCAGCCAAGACTTTGTTAGAAACTTGTGCAAAGCCATTGTATGTTGACAGGCAAGGTGTATAAAAAATTAATAAAAATCTCCAATCTTCTAAGGATTAACTCTTAACCCGCTGAGTATTTTAAAAATATTTTTCATTAAATCTAGTCAGGGCTGCTGTGAGGCAGACATGGTTATTTTTTATGGTAAATTCATTAAAATTTGATGCAAGAAATTGCTTGTCAAAAAGTTGATACAATTTGCAGGGAGAAATTTAGTAAAATGTGCTCAAATTTTACTTTATTTAGTGGCAAGAGATTTCCTGTCCTCGACAGGAATATCTGCCAGCGGCATGCAAAGTGTTTAATTCAGTGCCAAAGCACATAACAAAAACTTAAAAAGTGTGGGGTGGGAGCATGTTCTTCTGAACACTTGTTTGTATAAGTTGCTTGATTGTAATGTAATTAATATCATCTGGGGCCCGGTTGATTCACTCTCGGCACAGCACAAACTGTGACGGAACAGGGATTCCCCACAATCAACCATGAACAGAACATGTGACGGGACTGTGCCGACCGGCACAAATTTACACCTCCTCGCGAGGTGTGGTGCAAGATTTGTGCCGTGATGTCATTCGACAAAATGTCTGACAGACAGACGATGTTTCAATGCGACTCCATCATTTTTTGTTTACTTTCGCTTACAACTGAGCTGTCCTGGTTGATTCACCGGTACAAGTGACGTCATAACTTTGTTACAATTTGTGCTGTGCCGAGAGTGAATCAACCAGGCCCCTGGACATGTTTAGTCCAGTTTTCATCAATTTTATTCAGTAATTTTTTGCATATCTCAGGAAGCTTTATAATTAAAAAAAAAGTTACTGAAATCATAAGGCCTAAAAAAGTTAATCTGTTTCTCAGGCCTCCACATGGTCCTTTTGGCTGCCACATGCTCTCTTTTTATAACCAATGTAAACTTTAACCCTTTGCATACTGATGTCAAAATATCAAAATTTCAAATTGCAGTTTTTTCCCATAATGCAACTAGGAATTTAACCAATTCAGTCTTGTTTGACAGAGCTCAATGAGCTCTGTCAAACAAGAATGAATTGATTAAATTCCTAGTTACATTATGTGGAATAATCGCTGCTTGAAATTTTTGAGTTTTGACCTCAGAGTGCAGAGGGTTAAAAAATAAAAATTAAATCCATTATGTCTGATATTTTACCCAAGTTAGTAAAATTGATAAATTTGTCTCTTGAGTGCAACAAAGGCTTTGCAATGGCTTAGTATTGCAAAGCCTTTTTTGAACTGAAGGGATGACACCACCACCCATCCTATTCTGTAGATTATGAGGCCTAAAACTTGAAACAAACCAAAAACATGAACTTTCATGAACTTTTGATGGTAAAGAAATAATTACAAAAATGAAAAATAAAATAAAAAACACCCACCCACATGCAGTTATACAAAAAATGGCCTGAGAAACAGAAGATCTACTTTGTGGGGCCTAAAAGTTCTTTGTGGATCTTCTTTTTCCTGTTTCTGTGTTACTTATTGTTAAACAAATTAATGGAATTTAACATGTAATTTCAGATTGTGGAGGATTTTATGATGCTCTTTCTGGTATTATTCAGTCACCAGGTTTTCCACAACCTTTTCAAGTTAATGGAGAATGTGTTTATGTAATAAGTCAGACTGAAGATTATTTCATAAATTTAGAATTTAATTCTTTTTCTGTGGGAAATGCTTTTCAAAACGGATGTATAGATGACTATATTGAGGTGAGTAACTTGAAGCAGCTCTGTCTAAGTCAAATTTGTGTATTACAGTTGAGAGAAAAGCACTGACATTTATTACATGCCGGTTGTATGAAATATCCATCTAAAGCAACACTAAACCTTGTGGAAAATTCTGCACATATGTTAGAGCTGTAGGTTTTTAAATTTCTTGTTCGGTTTCGGTTTTGGTTTTTCAGGTGGAGTAAAACCTCTGTTCGGTTCGGTTTTCGGTGTGTTCATGAGGCCAAATAAAATTCAATAAAACTCATTCTTATGTCCAGAATCAAAACTGAATGGCAGTGAAATTGAGTGAAACTCAATGAATGCCCGAAATAAGCTATAATACATGAAGAATCAGGAAGGCCAATATAATAATTACCTAAATATACAGAACTTTTATTGTGCTTGGCCATTTTTCGAGGTCTGACACCTACACGCAACCTGAGGAAAGCTGCAAACACAACTAAACTGAAATGTCGGAAATTCACAGAATGTAGCCTTCCCAGAGTAGTGAGAGTACCCAGACACTGCCATTGGCAGTCTCTAGGTACTCTCACTACTCTGGGATGGCTACATTCTGTGAATTTCTGCAGCAAGAGAATATTCAATAAAAAATGAAAAACCTTAGATTACGGGATGTCGACGGTTTTGGTTTCGGTTTTTACAGAAAACTAAAACCTCGGTTCGGTTTCAGTTAATCTACAGCTCTAACATATGTGCCAAATGGAAGTCATTCAGCAAACGATTGATCACTTGAAATTGAACTGATTGCGAAATATGTCCAAAACTGAAGGATATGGTGAGTTTAATGTGTACGAAAATAGCGAAGAAGAAATAGAGTCGATATATGAAAGGGATAATGAACATCCAGAAGAAGAGTATGAGTACGCAGTTTTAGTTGGCGATAAAATGTGTTCCTTTTGTTGATAGTTGTTATATGAATTGTTGAGTATCCTCCTTGTAATTGTTTTTTGGATGTGAAGGCGTGTGATAAATACAGAATGACATACGTGTGTGAATGGGTTAATCGATATGACACTTGTGCCAATGCAAAAGGATAAAACTCGAGACCTGCAGCCTCTCGTTTTATTCTTCCATGTTGACACTCGTGCCATATCAATTAACCCATTCACACGTGTTATTCTGTGTATTTTCGCCGCCTTGGCATCTGTTTCATGTACTTTTCAGCTTTTTTCTGAAGAAAAAATAAATAAAAATGCAAACCCAAAGTTTACAGTCTTTCCAGTTATTATTATTTATCCTCTTTGAGCTAAACATTTACCTTGAAGATTTCTTAGTTTTCTGGTTCCCTGTAGTAAACAGGCTCTGTTTTACTGGTAAAATAGGACCCAGTCACCAATGCTTGGGAGGTGCAAACCCTCTCTAAAATGGGCACTATGGCTTATTAACACTCACCCCTGGTCTTGAGTTGATACTCATGTTGTGTTCATGATTAGCCAGTGTGGAAAAATATGTGACCTTAAACACAAATAAATAATAAATATTAGTTTTCTAGTGTCAGGCATAAATCCTATTTAAAAATGGGCCAAAATTACGCATCAAGTTTAACTGGTGGAGCACCAGAAGCCACTAACATGGCTCTATTGGAAGGTGATGGAAGCCACTTTAGAGGTGGCTTTACAATGTATTTATCAGCATGGTGTTTGCTCAGCAGTAGGAGAAAATTTTTGTATATAAAACTTGTTGATTGCAATTAATTGGAGAGTGCACTGTTGGGACTCTCAATGAATTGTAAGAAAATTATTTATGGAGAAAATCTTGCTAAACTAAGGGGGTACTCTTGCTGGTAGCATGATATATTTGAAAAAAATACCCTTGTTTCAAGTCACTTTTGTTAAATAATTTAGCACTCAACCAGTTGATAAGAAATGCCACAAATATGAATATATTAGACCTCAAGCTTTGAGTGGTTGCTCATACAGAGTTGCCCAATGATATCGACAAAATAACTATTAGTGGCTAGGGTTTCTGCTAGGGAAAGCGACTGATGATCATCAGTACGTGATAGGAAAATTTTGAATTCCGGAATCCCAAAACCCCCATTTCCTCGCATCTGAGAGGATATTTTGCATCTTTTCACGGAGATATATCTGTCCGATTTTACACATTGACAGCCAGTAATTTCCGATGAATAAGACGTAAATAAGAGAAAATGGTTGCTCAACCAAAAAATAATTTGTAGTATACGTAACTTTTTATTCGCCCAGGGCATTTCGTCCCGATAAAACTGTCAAGCCTTGGCATTTTCATTGGGACTAAACATCCAGGGTGAATAGAAAGTGTGAGTAGGAAGGGAAGATTCGCCCATAATTTAAAAATTCAATTTTAAATTAGGGGCGAAATGACGCATGTGAGATATTTTAGCAGACACAAGCACTGCGCAAAAATCTCATTGCACGTGCATGGTACAAATTTTGACATTTGCAGCCACAGTGAAAACGAATACTAAAGTAGACTTGGGTTCGGTAAATCTCTACTTTAGAAAAACATTGCGGGTAAAATAGCTAGGATCTTACAAATTTTTCCCTGTGTAAAATCTGTGTAGAATTTCTGAACTCCTGATTCTCGCAGTCAAGTCGAATGCAGGGGGGCAAGGTGGCATTGCGGTAACCGATTCTCATCAGATCACCAAAGTTAAACAACGTCGAGCCTGCCTGGTCAGTCCTCGGATGGGTGACCGTCTTATTTAGCGATCAATTCAGACTCCCGCATTGTGTTCTTGAGCAAAGGAACTTAACCCCAGTGGCCACATGGGGGCATGATGACACCTTGTACTAAGGCACACTGCATGTCGTTGGTGTGCATGTCTCCAACCAATCTAACCCTGCCTGAGCTGTGGTGTAGAGTTACGATGTTGGGGAGCTGGCAGCTGCTCGTCGTTGCTCAGTGGTTCTCTCAGGGTACTCCGGTTTCCTCCACCCATAAAACTGTTACGGGCATGATTAGCCATTGTGCATAAGTATATGACCTTAAACACCAATAATTAAATAAATTACCCAATGCAGACGATATCAAAATTTATTATTTTAAATATCAGTTTTTAAAATTGTTAAAACAATCCCAACAAAACCATATCATGTGACCCCTCATTGGAACGAGCTCAACATTTTTTTAAAAATAATAATATTTTTCTGCTGCTGAATTTCATATTACGCGTTCGGGTAAAGAGTTAAAAAGGTGCATTGTGTTCCATCAGTCAAATGTCTTACAATATTCCACATCTGGCTGTTTTTAGAAAGTGTATAGTGCACTGGGATATCGAGGAGTCTGTCAGGATGAGTCGATATATGAACCAGGGGTGAGGTCGAGACTAAAAAAATACTCAGAAACCCACTTGGTGGTAATAGTCAATTATACAAAATTCCTCCCTTTCTTGACTTGTTCACATCAATTTGACAATCGTTCAGCATCTATGAGTTGATTTTTTCTGAATGAAAATCATGACTTGATGATATTGCATTCTTGTGCTCTACATAACGTAATCCGAATTCATTATTATACCCCCACTTTCGAAGAAAATTGGAGAGTATACTGGATTACATGCGTCCGTCAGTCTGTTTGTCCATGTGTCTGTCCGTCCGTCCATCCATCCGTCCGTGTGCGAGTCCGTACGAGAATATTCTTAACTTTCATAGCTTAAGTAAATTATTATGGAACTTGGTATGTAGTTAAATTCTAACATTTTCCAAGACTAGAATGATTTTTGGTGTTGTTAGATTATTTTTTTTTTTATTACTTGTTATTTATTTGCTACATTTTAACCCTTAAGGGCCCAGTTCCTGTTTTTGAGAGTTTCTTGTTCATTTATGCTTCATTGGCCCAGCAGTGCAGTGGGGGTATGAATTGCCTTCAGCAATAGCTCTTGTTCTTCTTGTACTATAGTCTCTGAAGTTTATAGCAGTGTTTTGGCTGTGCGTTTCTTTGTTTTATTTTTCAGGTTTAATGCATGACAGGCCTATATAAAAATATTATGGGAAAAAATGATCAAGTCTAATTTATTTCTCTAAGTTAGTGATTTATTTATCATTTAATTACTTTTATCAAAATGGTGGCCTCGACATGTGTAATCAGTTTTCAATGAGTGCAGGTAAAAACGTTCTCTTTCAGATCGAATGTTCACTCACGCGGTTGCTACCCTCAATACAGATTTGTATTTTGTCTAGACATTTTCACTTGTATTGGTGGAAATACATTTATGTTGTAATATAAAAAATTTGTTCTATTGGTGTTTTGTAGGTGAGAGATGGGAGCAGTTCATCCTCACCTTTAATTGGTCAGTTTTGTGACAATGAACAACTGCCTATTGTGGACTCAACTGAACAGTTCATGTGGATTAAATATCACTCACTTGCATTTGCAGACAGTTTTCGTGCACAGTACACAGCAGTTCTCAGAGGTAACTCTTGTAATACATATTTAGGCCCGAACTCTTGTAATATTGTAATACATCTTCAGACCCGAAAGAATAATAATCTGTTTGTCAGGCCTCCCTGCATGGTCATTTTGAGAGCTACATGCCTTCTTTTTATCACCGTGACAAACCGTAATGGTAGTGAGTAAGAATGAAGCTATCAGGGATTTACTGAAATGCATTCAATCATGATTAAATCCTTCCTTTTCTTTGCATTTGTTTCTTATTTTGACAGGAGCAAACAGTATTTTATTGATGACAGTTTATAATTATAATTTATAAGAGAGTATCTACAGGTAGTCAATACTAAAAGAAAATACCATGGAACCATGTTAATTGAATAGTCACTTTGCCATTGAAAATTATTCAATTAACAGGGATTGTGTCACCCCGTAGTTCTTGTCCAATCGTCATGAAATTTCATATGCAGGTTTGAGGTAATGTCTAGATGAGACGTCCCCTTTTGGTCGTTACTGTAATGGCTGCCTGAGCCCAAAATCTGAAAACTTTTAGTACAGTCTACAGTTCAAATTTATGAAGGGATTTCATTGTAACTTGGTAGGATGCCTCTGTATAATATCTAGATCAGAACGTCGCCCTTTGGTCATAATCTGTCAACCGTGACGGCTCCCCAAGACCGAAACCCAAAAACTTTTAGCACAGTCTACAAGTCATATTTAATATGGAGGAATTTCATTGTAACTTCGTAGGATGACTCCGTATGATGTCTAGATGAGAACTTCCTCATTTGGTTGTGATCTGTCAACTGTGATGACTGCCCGAGCCCCAAACCCAAAAACCTTTAGCACAGCCTACAGGTCGTATTTATGGAGGGATTTCATTGTAACTTGGTAGGTTGACTCCATGTAATGTCCAGATGAGAATGCCTCCTTTTGGTCAGAATTGGTCAACTGTGGTGGCTACAGGGGTCGGAAGCCCGAAAGCCTTTAGCACAGTCAACAGGTCATATTTATGAAGGGATTTCATTGTAATTTGGCAGGATGACTCCAGATAATGTCTAGATGAGAACGTCCCCTTTTGGTCACGATCATTCAGCCATCATGGCTGCCCAAGCCACCCAAAAACCTTTAGTGCAGTCTACAGGTCATATTTATGGAGGGATTTAATTGTAACTGGTAGGATGACTCCATATAATGTCTAGAAGTTAACGTCCCCTTTTGGTCATGATTGGTCAACTGTGATGGCTACAGGGGCCCGAAATCCGAAATCCTTTAGCACAGTTTACAGGTCGTATTTCGGAAGGGATTTCATTGTGACTTGGTAGGATGACTCCAGATAATTCCTAGATGGGAACCTCCCCTTTTGGGCGTGATCATTCAACTATGATGGCTACCCAAGCCCAAAATCCGAAAAACTTTAGCACAGTTTACAGGTCGTATTTATGAAGGAATTTCATTGTAACTTAGTAGGATGACTCAGTATGATGCCTAGATGAGGACGTCCCCTTTTGATTGCGATCGGTTAACCGACACATGACCGAAGCCCTAAAACCTTTTAGCACAGTCTACAGGCTGTATTTAAGAAGGGATTTCATTGTAACTTGGTAGGATGACTCGTTTTGGAATAATTTCACTGTAACTTCGTAACTTTCATTGACATACATTAACTGTGAGGGCCACATACATTAACTGTGTGGACCACATTAACCCACCCCTCAATTCTTTAGCACAGTCTACACCTCATATTATTTTTATTGAAAACCTAGCATATAGGGAACAGAAATTAACATATTCCCAATTATCACAATTCTTGTCTTATTTCATAATCCTTTCATAAACCTTGAACATTATCCTTTTCATCAAACACAACACAAAGACAAGTTAAGCTACAGTGTCATTGACACTTTCATTTTATTTTTATCTTCACTTATAATCTTTGAGCACATGAATTGTCAGTAAAGTTAAAATAAGTGCTGATTTCACTTATGTTCTACAATACATTTTGACTCACTGGCCGAGTGCATCCAAATTTTTTGACCTGAAAAGCTGTCCTTAACATGATGGGTAGGTAGATACTTCATTTGCAGTGTCCATAAAATACTTCAATGGTTTTTATAATTATGATGAGAATCAAATAACACACTTCTGTTCAATGCCATATCAATATTGGCTGTCTATCCTGCCATGCACATCGGAAAAGAGAAATAGTAACAGTAAACTAGTTATAGAACATAAAATGAAAAAACCTACAAGAAAGAAAAGAAAAAGAAGAATCCTGAAAAAGAAATTCCTGATGGTCGGGTTATTGTTCAAAATTTCTGAAAGTATAATCAGTGGGAAGTTTCCGCACTATTAGCTTGGACCATTTTGAATGATAGTTACCATTCGAAGTGGAAATACTTAAGGAATCCAAGGAATCTGCTTCATGTGTTGGGTGATACCGAGCTGCACAGCAGTAAGCTGTTAATTCACAGGATAGGTTGCTCAAATCCATGATCCACCAACAATGGGGTTGTTGGCTGATTCCCACCTTTCCATTTCTCCATATAACCCTTTACCTAGCACAAAAAGCAGATGACACTTGCAAATAAAATTCTTCAAAATCTAAATTTTTCACTTTTTGTGTCAAAACCATAGCTTTCATTGGAGGGGTCATAAGCTAAAGTTTTTGAGACAAAAAAATGAAAAAATAATTAAAATTGAATTTGAGCTGGAAATACTTAAGGAATCCAAGGAATCTGCCTCATGTGTCATGTGATGCCGAACTGCATATCAGTAACATATTACTTCACAGGACAAGTTGCTCATATCCATGATCCACCAACAGCGTGGTTATTAGCTGAATTCCATCATTCCCTTTGCAGATTTAACCAAGCATAGGGACTTGCATTTACTAAGTGGACCAGAGGTATTCAGTTGACGTCACTTGAAAACCTAGTCTGTTTTTCTGTCAGGTTATTTCATGGTGGTTACCTACTCCAAAAAGACAAAGAAGCAGGGGTGTAATCTAACTAATGAAAAATGAGAATAAAAAACTCCGTCAGAAATTGCAGATTAATTGTGAAAGCAATTTGGACATGTTGGGTTATTGCACATAACACAAACTGTGCATGAGTTTTTTAATTTTTTAGTGAGGGTTTTTTTATTAGGACCTCGTTAATTGTGTCTTGGGGTGTATTTGATTCCTGTTTCTTACAAAAGAATGAATTGGGAGATTGGCAGTAAATGTATTTTTGGGTTTGGGTGTGTATAGGCTTTCTGTTTGGTGTGTTTCAATTCCAGAAAGATTCATTTAGATTTGGAAACATTTGTCAAATCTTTGGGGTAATTTGGCATTGAGCCAGTCATGCAGAAGAACATGGAGAGTGTATAGATCATCAAACTTCAATATATCGAAGCTTTTGAACAGTTGATCCGTATGAGCGTTATACTTTTTGTTAGCTAAAATACAGATGGCCTTTTTTATGCTCCCAGCCTCTCCTGAGGAGGGGGCATTATGTTATCACCATGTCCAGCATCCATCCATTATCTTTTCACTTTCAATCAGTTAACTAAACTTCTACCAACCAGATCTTTACCAAACTTCATATGTGGGTTAGGTATGATGAGTGGAAGAAGCCTATTTATTTTAACCATGATGTGCCAAAGGTCAAGATCACAGTGACCTCCAATGTTAAGTGCATTTGAAATTGGTTTCTGCTCTAAAACTAAAGTTCTACCATTACTGTGGTAAACAGCTCTGTTTCACTGGTAAAATAGGACCCAGTCACTAATGCTTGGGGTGCGGTCCTCTAAAATAGACAACATGGGGTACATGTATAAACGATTGACTGACCTTGAGTTTATCTCCATGTTGTGGTCATGATTAGCCATTGTGCACAAGTATGTGACCTTAAACACCAATAAATAAATAAATAAATAAATAAATAAATAAATAAATAAATAAAGTTCTACCAACCAGATCTTTACCAACCTTCATATGTGGGTTAGGTATGATGAGTGGAAGAAGCCTATTTATTTTGCCCATGGTGTGCCAAAGGTCAAGGTCACAGTGACCTCCAGTGCCATGTTGCTCTTGTCTGCAGTTTAAAAGTCCCACTTTTTTGAAGGCAGTGATATCATACAACAAATGGCTGTGTACAGTGGAGCCCACTTCATTGGATATCTCTTAACTGAATAACTCTCTTAATTGAAAATAAATTCCCATCACAAAACCATTACCATACCTCCAGTACAAATTTGACTTGTAAATTGAATATAGGTTATAGAGTAAACTCCTGTTAATTGAATAAAAAAACGTGTAACCTGTCGAGAAATTACCCTGACTCTCCTAAGTTTTCCTTTGTTTATAGACCTATTTGACCTCAGTATATCCAAAGCAGGCATTTAATCTATTATATCTTGTTTGACAGAGCTTATGGAGCTCTGTCAAACAAGGTATATTAGAATAAATGCTAAGTTTATCTCTGGAATACAGGAAAGTGACACGTTCCCTGTTAATTGAATACTCCTGTTAATTGAATAATTTTCATTGGGAAAGTGGCTATTCAATTACCAGTTACCAGGGTTCCATTGTACTAATTAAAAGTACAAGGTTTTTATAGCACAATGAGGCAGTACTTTTTTAGCTCTGTTAATTACATAGATAACCTGTGCCATTTTTCTTCAGGTTCCCTCTACAGTAAAGAGAGACCAACTGTCTTGAGAGACCTCTGTGACCTTGTGCCATTTGGTTGTTTTACTCTTATAATGGACCTGTCATGAGAGACCACCTGTTTTGAGAGACCACTTTTGCCTGTCAAAATGCGTGGTCTCTCAAGACAGGTTCTACTATATACGGTTTTTAAATTTTAAGTTTTCATTCAAGTTGATTCCTAAAAATTCAACAAATTTTTCGGTTTCATTATTGCCAACCAGACTGATTTTTGTGTTGTTCAGACTAGTATCCTATCCACAATATTTTATATATCATTATGTGGATGTATTTAAATGGATTTTGTTTTATTATGCCCCCACTCTCAAAGAGAATGTGTGGGTATACATCCATCCCAGGGACATGGCTAGAAGTTTCTGATTGGGAGGGGGAGGGTTGTAGGGTTGTGAACATCCCCTCCCATCCCACCCCCTAGTTGGAAATTCACTACCAAGAAACATTTTGAAAATGAAGCCATGATAGGGGGGCATCAAATTGATTGTAGTAACTGAAATGAAAACACATTTATAATAGAATTATCAGGTTATTATTATTTGTTATTATTCTGGGAATTGAATGTGCTAAACAAATGCTCAAGCTGAGAACTTTGAGCAATTTACACTGTCCTAACATTAAATCTGTTCTTATGCAGAAATGTTCAATTTTCGATGTTTCATCATTTTGTAACTGTGAATGATGGAATTAACTCCAGATAACGATTTTACTTGATGTGATTTTCTTGAAGTGCATTTCAAGGATTTTTTATTACGATAAATAACGTACTATAGAAATCTCATACCGATTGACATCGTGCATACTTATGAAGCTCGATATTGCGTACACTGCAGTTGTAAATAGTAACAGTTAGAATTTTTGCCGATTTGAAACCGAGTTAGAATTTTGGGAAGTAAAGGAGACATCATCACCAAAGAAGCTCTAAAATCCAGATAGATAGAATTTCCAACTACTCATGACTTGCCCTCCAAATTACCAACTATAGAAAATTTTTGCTAGGATTGGGGGTTGACCCCCCCCCCCCCCCACACACACACACACACACACCCCTCCTCCCCCTGTCGCCACATCCCTGATCCATCCATCTATCTATCTGTTCGTCTGTGCATCTACCTGTGCATCCATCCATATCTCAGCAGTCTGCAGATGGATTTCAACAAAATTTGGTATGCAATACCCATGGGTTGACCCGCTTCTGTCACACTTGAATGGAGTTGCTCACACTATTTTCACCCAAGTTACAGCCCTTACTTCATAAAATTTTCAGTGACTTTTGTTTTTGTCTATCCAAACATAGCCCCATCCTTCAACTGGACTCCTGTGGTGGTATTCCAGCACCTCTGGTGCATTTTCTTGTTGGCATTGAGGGTCACTTTGTTTGCCAAACACCAGTTACCAATTTTACTCAGTTCCTGGTTATCCTTGTTAACTGGTAAAGTGCTGGAAGCCCATATTTGGGCTTTATTCTGAACAGTGGGTACCTAAAGTTAAAGGCTTCAGATTCTGTAGATGTCCTTTATATTATCTTGGAGGTAAAATTACTTCATCTCCATCGATTTCCATTGTTACAATTTATGGAAGAGTGCCTATAGGTGCTCCCCCATAAATTGTAACAAGACAAAAACATGTGAACAAATCTTGAGGGTGAGAAAAAATTTAGCACTCTACCAGTTAATTAAACAGTTCCACCAAATGTTTGGGTAGTTGTGCCATTTGCAAACGACAGGACATTAAAGAACATTTATTTATTGATAAATCTTTTATATATAGTGTGAATAATAGAGGACCAAGAGTAGATCCCTGTGAAACTCCTGTGTTTATATCCTCGAGATTTGTATCTTTGAATGACACAAACTGGATTTTCCAAATCAAGTAGTTATATCACTGGGAAAAAGACAGATAAGAAATTTAATTTTATAATTTTTCCAGTATGTTGTGTTTTCCTTGTAGGTTGTGGTGGACACTTACAAGCTGGTGGTTCATTCAGTTATCCTGTCCACTCAGGTGTCTACCTCAATAATTTGAACTGTACATGGACATTAAGTGTTGACCAAGGCAGTGTTATAGCACTTACTTTCAATACTATGAATACTGAAGGTGAAGAACCATGCATACAGGATTATATTGAAGTCTTTGATAGCTCTGCAGTTTCTCTAGGAAGGTAGGTATTTGTGTGTGCAGGGATTTTTTTGGGCTGAACATTGGCTGTGGCAAAACGTGGAGTGGGTGACTCATCCCATTCATATTACCTGGAAAATGTCAGCCATATATATATAGAGGATATGGAATGAGTGTTTTTCTCATATAATATTTATGAAACAAGTCTAAGAATTTTCCATTTGGGCGAGTCTTTGGTGAGCCCAAACGGAAAATTCAGATGAGTTTCATAAATATTATATGAGAAAAACACTCATTTCATATTCTATTTATCATATGACACACACATGCACAAATTAGTCACTTAGTATGACTTTTTAACCCATCATCTAACTTGAGTTGCAGATGGCACTTGGAAAAAACAACCTCGTAAAACTAAAATTTTGTTTTTTTACTTCCAAAACATAGGTTATGACCCCTCATTGGAACGAGCGGGACATGCTAGTTCCAATGAGGGGTCATAACCTATGTTTTGGAAGCAAAAAGTGAAAATATAAAAAAAAAAGAATGGCATTTTTCTTGTCGGTAAAACATTAATACAATACAACCCACCCTAAATAGGACAGATAACGTAAATTCTCCCTACTGAAATTATGCAAATGTGACCCAGTTGTATTTTGTTTAGCCAATCAAATTGTCCAGTTTTGAAATTGACCAATGAAAGCCCCCAACTCTAATTATACAAATTATGAAAATGTGGCTCAGTTGTATTTTGAGCAGCCAATCAAATTGTCTAGTTTTGAAATTGACCAATGAAATTGATGGAAGGCTTTATTTATCACTGATTAATATGAAAACAAAATATCAAATGTTTTAAAGTGAACAAAACGGACAAGGCATATGATAAATATATATATTCATGCCTGAAATCACTATATATGGTGTGTTCATGTACTCTTACCCTGATATTAGTAGCCTTTACTTACGGAGTACTTAAGCCTCATAAATTAATCAGGGGACTCCAGTTGGTATGAACATTTTTTTTCTCAGGGGAAGACCTTCACCTGTGGGGAAAACACAGTCTTAACCTTCTAACTGATGAATCGGCTAAATTTCAAATTAAGTACAGTGGAACCTTGTTAAATGAATAGCTACTTTGCCAATGAAAATTATTCAATTAACAGGAGCATTCAGTTAACAGGGATGTGTCACATTCCTGTATTTTAGTGATAAACTTAGCATTTATTCTATTATATCTTGTTTGACAGAGCTCCATGAGCTTTGTCAGACAAGATACAATAGAATAAATGCCTGTACTGGATGTACTGAGGTCAAATAGGTCTATAAACAAAGGAAAACTGGTGTAAGTCAGGGTAATTTCTCGACAGGTTACAAGATTTTTTATTGAATTAACAGGAGTTTACTGTATAACCTATATTCAATTAACAGGTCAAATTTGTACTGGAGGTATGGTGAATGGGTTTGTGTTGGGAAATATACTCAATAACAGGGTTATTCAGTTAAGAGATATCCAATTAAGTGGGCTCCACTGTAGTTGGAAAAAATAATTTTTCAGGAAATTTCTGCAGTACCATATCATGTGACCTCCTCTGCCTCATGGTTAAAACCCTTATTCTACGAGTGGTATTACCGGCCCTAGTACCTATTTGTTTTATTAGCCAGAGTTTCCGCTACCACGACTGTGGGTCCGTCAACCAGAAACAATCCTCCACTGATCATTTACTGATAAAGCCTAAAATCTGATCAAAAAAATAAACAACATGACGCTGTAAAATTCTAGTCAATATGCGGTCATTCTCCCAACAAAGTTGACACATTTTTGGAGCACCGTTTCCGGAATTGGCATTCTGCAACTTAAGAGTGTCGAGTATCATTCAGAAACTATCCTTATTTTGGGGCATTTGCCCATTAGGTAAGATGCCACATGATGATTGTAGCAAAGAAACGGTGATAGTTTTTGGCGTTTCCCCAAAGATTCAACATAATTAGTCTCACAAAATCGTTCACACTGAAACATGAATCGCCATCTCAGATGCAAGGAAATGACCTTTCTGCAATGTTCAATTCTAAAGTTTTCTTTGGCCGGCTCGAACCATGGTTGTGCCAGCTCATCTGTGCTTTGCATACAGCATCCTTTGGGAGGTCAAACCAAAGTTTATTCAGATCTAGGCTCTGGGTTAATATTGGGCTCTCCATTGGAGCCAAATTTTAACTAAGTCCAATATGAGAAATAATCTTAAAAATCTGCTTCAAGAGATACAATCAGAATCTTTTGATATTTGGTTCAGATTCAGTTTGTTCAAATAAAGTCCCGGGGTTGATATTTGTGTTTCTTAAGAGGTATGGGGGCAAAATTTTAACAGTGAAAAATTGGTAGTAATCTCAAAATCTTCTTGAGAACCACCAGTCAGAATCTTTTGATATTTAGTATACAACATCTTTCAAGTTTGTTTCAGTCAAGTCCCTTGGTTCATATTTGGACTCCCTAGTTTTCCACTACTGAAAATCTGGCATCATTTCTGTGGTAGCACCCCAATACTAGAAAAAAATCATTTGGCATGGACAGAAGAGCTCAAAATAATTAAATAACTCCATTACTCTGTTGTGTTAACTAGCTACAGATAGTAATTAAATCCTTCTTTAACCAAATTTGGTCAGGTGAGCACCTCAGGCCCCATGGGGCCTCTTGTTTATACCATGCTCTTAATGAAGAACCGACTTTGTCACTAAAAATGGAAAAAAAAACGATACTTTCTATCACATGGGTTTGTTTTGTTAACATATGTGCTGGTGGGCTGTACTTCCAGCAGCACATGAATGCTTGATTGACAGCTAGACACATCATCAAAGTTGATTGAATTTACCTTGCTTTTTCCGACAAATTATTATTAACAATTCTTAAATTTTATTTTAAATATTTAACTCCAGGTATTTTAAAACTTAAGTCATTGCGCGTAGTAGATAGTACTTGCCTGTAGGCCCGTCTCACCGGTGGATGCCTCGCTCTGTGTTTGACATCCTTGCATAAAACGTAACAATTGGAGTTATGCCAAGATTGTAACGCTACAATATATAATCTATTGAAATTGTCCATTTTCGGTTGAACATAGGCTGCCCGATTTAAAGTTGTCAAACTTCCGCGCTTTGCTGCAAGGAACAACTTGCATATTCTCTTAACTGGTAGAGTGTTAAATTATTTTTGGTCCTTGATATATCTTTGAGCATCTTTGCCTTGTTACAATTTATGGGAGAGTGCCAGGCACTCTCCCATAAATTGTAACAAGGCAAATCGTAACAAATAAAATGTATATTTTTTTTTTATATTAGGGTTTAATGACACATTAACAGCCAGGGTCATATCATGTTGGTGACAGTTTTACGGGTGAAGGAAGCCGGAGTGCCCAGGGAGAACCACTGAGCAATGACGAGCAGCTGTCAGCTCTCCAACATCGTAACTCTGAACTCTGCACTGCGGCAGAGGCAGGGTTAGATTGGTTGAAGACATGTGCACCATCAACGTGCATTACGCCTTAATACACAGCATCATCGTGCCCCCATACAGGCAATCGGGGTTAAGTGCCTTGCCCAAGGACACAACGCGGGAGTGCGAATCAGTCGCTGAAATGGTCACCCATCCAACTACTAACCGCGCTCGATGTTGCTTAACTTCAGTGATCTGACGAGAACTGATTACCGCGCCGCTACCGCGCCCCCAATAAAATGATATCACTTCAAAGGTAATATGAAACACATCCACACAATATGAAGCCTTCAAATTGTTGTACCGGAACTTCAGAAGAAAGCCCAAATATAGGCTTCCAGCACTCTACCAGTTAAGGGAAGAGCAGGTAGACAGCCTGCTTGGCTGTGCCCTTTCCATGCAGCTTATTGTACAATATGCTAATTGTAATCTTTATTGTTATGTGCTGCAAATAAACAATCTTGAATCTTGAAATTATTTTTTTTTAAATTTCAACAAAACCATATTGGAACATGCTCATCAAGCTCATTCCAATGAGAAATCGCCTCATATGGTTTTGTTGAAATTTTTTGAAAAATTAAAAAAAATAATATTCAAAATCACAAATTTTGATTTCATCTCCATTGGGTAAAGGGTTTCACCTATAACTCTGCCACTCTTGATGAAACTGCATAGTTCAAAGATTGTGCCAACCGAAACAGAACATTACTGATTCAGAACTGCATTAGTAAAAGTTATGTCTTAAGAAATATGTGGTATATCTGATCAATAATAGAATTTATAAAATGTCTCAGCTGAAGACCAGTTTGCAGTTTGTAAGATATTGTGTAAAGAGACATCTGCATTGTGGGCTGTTGAAGTGGATGAAGCTCTCAGAGAATGTGCCTTAAAAATGGAAACAACAAGACTAGTATTATCCAAAATGTTGCAAATCCAGTAAGAAATCGTGCTAGAGCAAACTGAAGAATATGTTTTGAATGAAATAAACAAGTTTGAACTTTTCCTCTCGTTTTTTGTTCTGTTAAGATACTCTGAGAGAACAGCAATAACACACAGTTGATCTTTGTCAAATTTGAAGAGATTAATGTTATTAGCTTAACTTGACAAAGTCAAGATAAGCTATTGCCATCACACGTGCGGAAGTCTGTTAGTCTGTGAGTTTGTTCACATTTTCCTTTACCACGGGCTACACCCCGCAGTTCTTGTCTGATCGTCACGGAATTTCATATGCAGGTTTGGGGTCATGTCTAGATGAGAATGTCCCCTTTTGGTCGTGATCATATGGCTGCCTGAGCCCAAAACCCCAAAACCATTAGCACAGTCTACAGGTCGTATTTATGAAGCGATTTCATAGTAACTTGGTAGGATGCCTCTGTATAATGCCAAGATGAGAACGTCCCCTTTTGGGCATGATCTGTCAACCGTGATGGCTGCCCAAGCCCAAAACCCCAAAACTTTTAGCACAGTCTACAGGTCATGTTTACTATGGAGGGATTTCATTGTAACTTGGTAGGATGACTCCTTATGATGTCTAGATGAGAATTTCCCCATTTGGGCGTGATCTGCCAACCATGACAGCTGCCCGAGCCCAAAACCCAAAAACTTTTAGCACAGTCTACAGGTCATATTTATTGAGGAATTTCATTGTAACTTGGTGGGTTGACTTCATATAATGTCTAGATGAGAAAGTCCCCTTTTGGACGTGATTGGGCAACTGTGACGGTTACAGGGGCCTGAAGCCCGAAAACCTTTAGCACAGTCCAAAGGTCATATTTATGAAGGGATTTCATTGTAACTTGGTAGGATGACTCCAAATAATATCTAGATGAGAACGTCCCGTTTTGATTGCGATCATCCCGTTTTGATTGCGATCATTCAGCCTTGATGGGTGCTCGAGCCCAAAAACCTTTAGCATAGGCAAAAGGTCATATTTTTGGAAGGATGTCATTGTAACCTGTTAGGTTGACTCCATATAATGCCTAGATGATGACATCCCCTTTTGGTCGTGACTGGTGAACTGTGATGGCTACAGGTGCCCGAAGCCCGAAAACCTTGAGCACAGTCTACAAGTCATATTTATGAAGGGATTTCATTGTAACTTCATAGGATCACTCCAGATGATGCCCAGATGAGATCGTCCCCTTTGATTGCGATTGTTCAACCATGATGGCTGCCCGAGCCCGAAGCCCGAAAACCTTTAGCACAGTCTACAGGTCATATTTATGAAGGGATTTCATTGTAACTTGGTAGGTTGACTTCATATAATGTCTAGATGAGAATGTCCCCGTTTGCACACGATTGGGCAACTGTGATGGCTACAGGGGCCCGAATCCCAAAAAACCTTTAGAACAGTCTGCAGGTCATAATTATGAAGAGATTTCATTGTAGCTTCGTAGGTTGACTCCAAATAATGTCTAGATGAGAACATCCCCTTTTGGTCGCAATCATTCAGCCTTTTTGGCTGCCCAAGCCCAAAGACCTTTAGCATAGTCTGTAGGTCATATTTATGGAAGAATTTCATTTTAACTTGTTAGTTTGACTCCATATAATGCCTAGATGATGACATCCCCTTTTGGTCGTGATTGGTCAACTGTGCCCGAAGCCCAAAAATCTTGAGCACAGTCTACAGGTCATATTTATGAAGGGGTTTCATTGTAATTTCATAGGATCACTCCAGATGATGCCCAGATGAGATTGTCCCCTTTGGTTGTGATCATTCAACCATGATGGCTGCCGGAGCCCGAAAACCTTTAGCACAGTCTACAGGTCATATTTATGAAGGGATTTCATTGTAACTTGGTAGGTTGACTTCATATAATGTCTAGATGAGAACAGCCCCTTTTGGACACCATTAGGCAACTGTGACGGCTACAGGGGCCTGAAGCCCAAAAACCTTTAGCACAGTCTACAGGTAATATTTATGAAAGGATTTCATTGTACCATGGTAGGATGACTCCAAATAATGTCTAGATAAGAACGTCCTCTTTTGGTCGCAATCATTCAGCCTTGATGGCTGCCCGAGCCCAAAACCCCAAAACCTTTAACTTAGTCTATAGGTCATTTTTATGGAAGATTTCATTGTAACCTGTTAGTTTGACTCCATATAATGCCTAGATGATGACATCCTCTTTTGGTCGTGATTGGTCAACTGTGACAGCTTCAGGGGCCCAAAGCCCGAAAACCTTGAGCACAGTCTACAGGTCATATTTGTGAAGGGATTTCATTGTACCTTTGTAAGATCACTCCAGATGATGCCCAGATGAGAATGTCCCCTTTTGGTTGCGATCATTCAGCCATGATGGCTGCCCAAGCCCAAAGTCCAAAAACCTTTAACACAGTCTACAGGTCAAATTTATGAAGGGATTTCATTGTAACTTGGTAGGTTGACTTCATATAATGTCTAGATGAGAACGTCCCCTTTGGACGCAATTGGGAAACTGACGGCTACAGGGTCCCGAAGCCTGAAAACCTTTAGCACAGTCTACAGGCCATATTTATGAAGGGATTTCCATGTATCTTGATAGGATGACTCATTTTGGAATAATTTCACTGTAACTTGGTAACTTTTGTTGATATACGTTAACTGTGAGGGCCACATACATTAACTGTGATGACTCGTTTTGGAATAATTTCACTGTAACTTATTAACCCACCCCCTCAGCTCTTTAGTACAGTGTACACCTCATATTATTTTTATCAAAAACATAGCATACAGGGAACAGAAATGAACATATTCCCAATTATCACAATTCTTGTCTTATTTCATAATCCTTTCATAAACATTGAACATCATCCTTTTCATCAAGCACAACGCACAAGTTAAGCTACAGTGTCATTGATACTTTCATTTTTATGATGTTAGGGTCTGGTTGTTTTAAGATGTTCTGTTATGAGGAAAACCACCCTGAATCAGTAACTTTAATATTTTTTATATCTGAAGCCAGGGGAGTGCGGTGGCTCAGTGGTAGACTGTTGGACTTCTATGCTAGAGGTCCCGAGTTCTATCCCCATCCGAAACGACCTGCATTGTGTCCTTGGGCAAGGCACTTTATCCCTGTTGCCTACATGGGGGCACATTGACGCCATGTACTAAGGTGTATTGCACGTCGATGGTGCACATGTCTTCAACCGCTGTAACCCTGCTTGAGCGGAGCTTGAACAAAGTTAGAATGTTGAGGAGCTGACAGTTGCTCGTCGTTGCTCAGTGGTTCTCTCCGGGTACTCCGGCTTCCTCCACCCGTAAAACTGTCACGGTCACGATTAGCCATTGTGCATAAGTATGTGACCTTAAACCCCAATAAATAAATAAATAAATAAATCTGAAGCCACAAGTGTCTGAGCTCTTTGAGCAGCACACAAAGCTATAAGAGTGGCCAATTTTGGGGTCAGGTGTTCCAAAGAAAAATTTGTATGTGGATATAGAGATTCTAAATATTGAAGTAAAGTAGAAAAATTCCAGAGGGTCGAGTAACGAGACTTAGGAAGATTTTTGTTGAACACTCCTTTGACAACCCTGTTGATCAGTGTGGAAGTAAGTTCCAACTTATGACCACAAATATTGTCAAGAATCCATGAATCTGAAGTGATAATTCTCCAGTTGGACAGAAAATATTTGAGGGTAGCAAATGGAGAAGGGCTATTCACCTCTACTTGTCTTGATTGTGGTGTCTGTCGAATCTGTTGGGATACCAATTCTTTTTGTTTTGTCTGTTTGGGAAGTTGCTGTAATTGTGCCATTTGAAGGATTGAGGTTTTCGACCTTGACCCCAAAAAGGTTTGCAATTGGTGAACAAATCCTTGAAAGATTTGGTACCAGTAGTTCTCTGAACATCACCTAATTCCTTAATTTTTTACACACATCTTCGCCAAAAAAGGAAAGAAGAAACTGGGTTATCAGTAGAGAAAAGTCCCCTTTCTGAGTTGTGCATGATGTGTCGAACCAAATTTCGTCGGAACATAGAAGTTTCAAATATAAAATTGCTACAGAGAGTAAGGTTATCTACTAAAGCCTTCCTGACCAAATTTAAATCTGGGTTTTTCTTTCGGAGTTCTTCAGTATCCTTAAGAGTGCAAACAATGGTAGAGACAGATAACCGTTGAATTTTTTGCAACTTACGGTCTCTGGTTCTGAATTGACTGCTGTGAATTTGAGCCCAAATTTCAGGGTTCACTTTTGGAGGGGGTTACTTTCCTCAGCATTGGCTGGGATCAAATTTTCATCCAAGATCTTTTCAATATGCTCTTTCTCAGACAGAGTTGTGCATGTAGAGCTCACATAGAAAACAAATTTTTTTGCTAATATTTGGTCCTAACTTGTATGAAGTAACTTGTGAAATGGAAGGAATAATAAAGCCATCTTTATCAAAATTATCAGTAAATTCTGAAATACTGTAATCAGAAAGCTTGTCCGCAGTTGGAGCTGACTGCTGAGAGTCCAAATCTTTGATTTCAATTTTTTCATCTGAATCAGGCTCATTGTTCATCATTATGATAAGGTTTGGTTTTGACAGATTTCTCCTAAGCACGATGGGGCACCACGAGGGGCCGAATCGTTCAGATCTTGAAAAGCCTTAGGCTTGGATGACGAAGACTGTGAATGAGAAAATGCTATGAAATTAAGGAAGATTTGGAAAATTCAGTCTCTAGTTCCATTTTATTAAGTCTGGAACTAATGTGATTCACAGAATCGAGTAACTTAGCTAGGATATCCGAATTGTCCACCCTTTTGCTGACTGATGTGACTTTGTCACAACAGATCATGAAGGAATGACAACTTTTAAATTTTACTTTTGGTTTCGATATGGTGATATTTGTGCATTTTTCGCATTAGTCTCGTCGGGTTGAAACCCAGAAAAACTACAGTCCTCTGCATTTGAGACAAAAATCTTTAGAATATCATTATTTAGCTTGGAATGTGGATTAGTAACACTGCCGTGTTTGGAGTCTATAACCGAAAGATCAAGTGAATCTGTGAAAGGACTACAATCCAAAGCAGACTTACCAACACCAGCTTTATGATCAGACAAAATAAACATTAAAGGTAACATAAAATGAAAGTATATTTTCACTGGCATGCTCATGATGAAAAAAAAGACATGTTTTTTGTTAAGAGACTGTCTTTTATACTCAAGAGTGGGATACCACATCAAAAAATCGCCTGTGAATGGCACCTATTTTTTACCTCTTTTAAAGAGTTTGGCATGCCACCTATTGGTGACGATGCAGTTTCATTCCGAATGACTGTGAGTTTTATGTGAAAAAGAATTAAGTTTCATTGTTGAAATGGTGACAAATATTAAAAAATTAATACCAGCATACCTGAGCACAGCTGTTTCTATTTCAGTATTGTTGTTGTGTTGTTGATATTTGTTATCACTCTTTTGTTGACAAGTCTAAAGTCTTGAGCTGAGTGTTAGTTTACCTTTTATAAACTACTGGCCTGTCCTTTTTAAATCCCCAACCCCCATGAATCCCAACCAAGTTTCTCAGAGTTGTCGAAGCACTGATGTTGGTCCCACTTCAGCAGTCAAGATAAACAAACACTGTACATTAGGTCAGACCTTTCATCGAACCAAGACACCTCCAACAGTCTTACAAAACAACTGTTCTAAATACTGACATTACTATGTTGCAGATGCTTAAATTTATAAGAAATGGCTCTTGTTATGATCAAAATTATGAAGTTATCAGGGGTTGTGGAGTGCGGTGGCTCAGTGGTAGACCGTTGGACTTCTATGCTAGAGGTCCCGAGTTAATTCCCCGTCTGGGACGACCCGCATGGTGTCCTTCAGCAAGGCACTTTATCCCGGTTGCCTACATGGGTGTACGATGATGTCATGTACTAAGCTGTACTGCACGTCGATGGTGCACTTCTCTTCAACTGCTGTAACCCTGCTTGAGCAGAGCTTGAACAGAGTTAAAATGTTGAGGAGCTGACAGTTGCTTGTCGATGCTCAGTGGTTTTCTCCGGTTTCCTCCATCTGTAAAACTGTAACGGTCACAATTAGCTGTTGTGCATACGTATGTGACCTTAAACACCAGTAAATAAATATAAATAAATAAATAAATAATCAGGAGTTGTATAAAAACACTGGATACAAATTTACCCTTATGCCTTATGTGTGATGAATAATTTGTTTTCAAGCCTTTTTATATGACTCCAGATAACTGACTCCAGATAACTTCATTAAACCAAACAAAATCACTGTGGGAATTCTGGGAAGTGAAGCAGTGCTTGTTGACTGTGAAATACAAGCTCTTTCTGGTAAAATAGGTATAGGTAACCAGAGCTTGGGATTACATTCACACAACCAGGCTTGGCCTTTTGAGGTGGGCGATCACCCTTGCACCTTTTTTTTTGGTCTTAGGAGGACATTTTATTGTCCGCCTTCCTCAGTATTCTGTTTCGAAGTGCCAATTGTTTACCCAATATATTTTCACTAAACGTAAATCCTATTTTCACACTTAAACATGAAGTGAACAAATTTAATGCAGTATAGAGTTAACCCCTCCAGAAACTATTTGCGCCCTACACATGCTCTGTTGTTGTATTCATGTTGGATTCTCCTGAACGTGATCAGCACATTCAGGAAAATCCAACATAAATACAACTGTGCATGTGTACAGTGCAAACTGTGCTCTGAAACTTTGAAGTTTCAGTTACACAATCGAGTGATACAGATTGATTTAAGGGAATAAGTAACTTTATTTATTTATTGGAGTTTAATGACACTTTTAACAGCCAGGGTAATCTCGTGTCAAACAGTTTTAGGGGAGGAGAATGCCAGAGAACTACCAACCAACAGCAAGCAGCTGACCGACTCCCAAACGTACTAACTCCACACAGGCAGGGTTAGCATTGGTCAAAGACAAGTGCACCATCAACGTGCAGTACACCTAAGTACACACAATGCCACCGTGCCCCCACATGGGCAATTTGGATTATGTCTTGCCCAAGGACACAAAGTGGTTGCTGCAGGTGTGATTCGAACCGAGGACCTCTCGGCTTGCAGCCTGCATCTCTACCACCACACTCCCGAATAAGTAAATCGAGGTCAGCAAAATTTCTGTCTTATTCGTGTGTCAGTGATGTGAACCCATAAAAAAGGATGCATGTTGAACTGCATTTTAATGCCATAGTCAATGTTAAACCCATGAAATTTGCTACAGCAAACTGTTACAGAAGGGAAAATTTCTGAATTGTGAGGGCAGCATCAGCCCAGCCCAGCCCAGCCATGAATTTAGGTGCCAGTGATGAAGAAATGTGTACAGCAGGGTATTTCCGACAAAAATAAAATGAAATGTGTTGGATAACAATAAACTCTAAATTAATTAACTGTGATCTAAAACTGAATAACTTAATACCAATTGTTAAGTAACGTTCTTGGAGGTAGGGAGAAGACTGCGAATCAAAATTTTACAATAGTATTCTTTAACTGGAGGCGTAGTTATGTCTGCCAAAAGGTCATAAAAGTATATACTCCATTCCATGTGTAGTAGATTGTGGCAAAAGTGTTTGGAGCAGCGACTCCAAATTTTCAGCGTTCGTTCTAGAAACTCTGCTGAATTTGATCATATCATTCACAATACCAGAAAACCCATGTGTGCCCCACGGAAACTCCACACGCATGTGCACACTTTCTTTTCATATTTGACATGATGAAATGCGACATTGGTGTCGCTTGATATGGCACATGCTACCGCAACTATTTGTGAATGATGAGTGAAAATTTCATGGAAATCCGCCAGGAATTGGCTGAGATATAGCATTTTGATGAGAGTAGGTAATTGTTTGAATTTGGTCTTTTTTTGCAAGCCAGTGCGGAACGGCTTGGGGACATAATCGAACTGATCTCTCTCTGAGCTAGGGCCATTTAAGACTGATAATTAACTGTTATGGGTGGAGATATGTGACAAAATGAAACGTGCATCTTCATAACTGTTGCCAATGGGTTCCCACACAGCCTTTAACACTTAGATAATTTCCAGAAAGTAAAAGTTAACAGAAATCGCCCATGGATTAATGGCGAAAAAGGTGTAATTTGACTAATTTGACATTAAAATTGAACAGACACCACTCTCGGACAAAGGTTGCCTGAATCCAGACCATCAAAGGCTGCTTCTTGAAATTTTCAGTTTGTTCTACGAAATACAGGACATGAAGAGTGTATTATCACTAAATCACCCACAGAGTGGAGATTCGACCCAAGCAATAATTGCAAATTTGTTGCAAAGCATAACAAGCACAAGTAAAGATTGCTTGTGTTTTTATTCGTTATATACAAAATACGAAAGTTATAGTTTGGGTGATAACTCCACTTCACGGGTGATATAGTTACAGTCCACTCTCCACGTACTGTACCTGTGTCGAGACCATGTGGAAACACCAGGGATCGTGTGGAAACCGAGAGTATGATTCATCCTGACTCTATCAGTTTAGAAGCGACATGGGCTGTACTGTAGAGTACTGTAGAGCAGCAATTGCACATCAAGTCTACTCTTTTGTCACGAAATTAACTACCCGGGTCCGAAGTATGATTTTATGTCTGTGTGAAAATAGCTTTTAAGAATTAAGTGTTTAATTTGATATGAAACATTGATGAGTGTTTTAAAACATTTTATTACTTTCCAAAGTGTGATTTACTGGGATTTCCAGGTTTGATTATAAACGATAACTTCACAAGTGAATTATGCAAACAACAATTGTGTCATGTATCTGTGTGCATAAATGAAGACGCTTTGCTGTGGATGTAATGGGGATTTCATTGGTTTTTTGGGGTTTTTTTTAACCATTTACCTAACATGAAAAGCAGACGACACTTGCAAAAAAAATTCTTGAATAGCTATTATTTTCATTTTCTGTCTCAAAAACATAGGTTATGACCCCTCATTGGAACGAACTTGTTCCATTGAGGAGTCATAACCAATGTTTTAGAGACAAAAAATGAAAATTAACTGGCGATTTTTTAGAATAAAGTAGGCCGGTTTTGGCCATTGCTTTAGGTAAAGGGTTAAATAATATAATTATTGTTAATATTGGAACCTAATAAACAGAGTAATCGCTTGACTGGACTGGTTGTGTGAAATAATTCATTCGAGGCGAGGGACTATATTGTAAAACACCAGTGCGCGAATCCGCGCACTCGTGTTTGTACAACGTCCCTCACCTCTCATGAATTATTTCACGTAACCAGTCCAATCAAGCGATTATTTAGCGTGCATGTGCGCTATTTGGTGACTGTTTGACACCATTAAGAGAAAAATTAAATTCTCATGATATTTTGAATTGACTTCAAAAATAAAAAAAACCGGAATCCTATTGTTGTGGACATATTCGATATTAACTCTCGTTGGTTTAATTAATTTTGGCCTGTTATTTTATATACATTTTGTTCCAATATTACACAACCATAAAAGCATGCAATAAATTCTGCATTTATGGCGTACTTAAATATATTATAATCGATGTTGTCATAAAACTCCGAGTCTTTCGGTTTAACCCTTTACCCAACGAATCGCCCACATCCCCCCGCAAAATATGCAAATTCAGTAGTTGAAAAAATATTATTTTTCAAACAATTTCAACAAAACCATATCATGTGACCCCTCGTTGGAACGAGCTCATCGAGATCGTTCCAACGAGGGGTCACATGATATGGTTTTGTTGAAATGTTTTGAAAAATTTCAAAAAATTATATTTAAAATAATAAATTTTGATATCGTCTGCGTTGGGTAAAGGGTTAAAAGTCCAAAAACGATTTTACATAATGGGTTTTAAAAATAGGTTGGGACATGTTTCTCTTATAAAGGCTGCCATACTCTCAAATTATAGGATTCACCTTCTCGTTATAGATACGTCATTTTATAAATATATTCATTATGTAGGTCAAAGTTACTCGCTTGAAATTGTCAGCTGTGTAAGTTTCGTTTCTACATACGTTTTATGTGTGTATAGCGTTTAAAATGCAATGGATTTGTTTAATTAGTTTAGCGAATGTTTGCACATCTCATTTTTATGATGGGCAGTATTATTAAAGAGATTCACAAACAATTCACTGATGGCTTAATTGACATAAGAATAGTTTTTAAATAGGTTGGTGGATGGGACATTTCCCTTTGATAAACTCAGCAGTACTCTTATTGATTTCAGAAGAGATACAGGAAAAAATATGCCATGGTGTAACTTGATGTGTTCAACAGTTGGCTTAAGATTCTGGTTTGTGTGTTCTGTGAGGTGTCTGCCCTCTGTTGTATTTTGGACAATTTTGTCAACGTATGTACGATATTTCAGGTTCAATGAGAGGTTTCCGTCGAGTTATGCATCGCATTAACCTTTCATCCATAACAGTGATGTGGAATTGCTTCCTACATTTTCAAAAATATTGAGCTGGCAGCTGACATCTGTGTGTAAATCTTATATAGCATATAATATGGGTTTTTTTCTCTTGCATAAATTATGCAAATTAGACTAACTTTGATCTATTCAGTGTTACTTTTAGCATTGTAATTACAAATGCGAATACACTCCAGCTGGAGTCCATATTTATGAACCGATCTTTACAAAACTTTTTGGATATCTTTGTTATCACCGAGGGACGAGAACAAGTATTTTGGATCCGTTCTAAAATTCAAGATCGCCGCTGCAAGCCATTTTGTACAAAATTAGGTGCAATCAGATTTTTGTGCAGAACTTCCATATGAAAGCTCTGATTTGAATAATTTTTTCTATGAATGTTTAATACATGGGATAGATCACATATAATATATTTTTTTTCTCGTGCATAAATTGTGTAAATTAGACTAAATTTGATTTATTCAGTATTTATTTCAGCAATGTAAGTGCAAATGCCAATAAGGCTCGGGCTAGAGACCATGAAAGTTGTGATTTGAATAAATTTTTGTGTGAATGTTTAGTAACATGGAACACATCACATAATAATAACTCTTTGGCCAGCCGCTGATTTGTCGCGGTCCTCATAAGAGAAGGCCATCATTCCCCCTGCACCCCACCCCCTCTTCCCCTCCTCTCCTCCCAGCATTCAGATATAAACTGCTTAATAGTGTCCCTCACTTCCTCTTTTTCAATTTCTTCAATAAGCATTCCTACCCTCTCCCTCGTGTCCCCCTTCAGCCATCTATCCTTTGTTTCTTCACCCCACTTCTGCATTATTCTTCCAGTAAATTTTATTCTATGAGGTATATACTGTGGGCATTCCAAGAGAAAATGTTCCAGGGTCTCCACTACTCCAGAGTGGCACATTTGGCATCCCTTTTCCCCATCTCTCCCAATTTTTCCCCGAAGCTCCAGTGATCTTGATCTCAGTTTGAACAGCAGTGACCCTCCAAAGGTGCCATCTAGGTACTTCTCAAAAGCTGGCTTTTCTTTATATTGTAACCCCTGCAGTGATCTTTTCACGCTAACCCCTGCTCGCCAGTTTCGATTGCAATCTTCCATGACTCTCTCTTTGACAAACCTTTTGCCTTCTTTCATTCCTACTTCTATGTTTGTGACCTCTATAGAGTAATTATCCATTAGTTCCCTCACATGTTTTGACCACCCCGTTTCTATATTAGAATTCCAAATGGTATCGAGCATCAATTTGCACCACCGGTTGTCAGGCAGGTTTCTCAAGTAGTTAAAGTAACACAGTTTTCCCAAATCTACCCTGTCCTTGATTTTCATCCACCCAAGCTCCCCCCTTACTGCTTCCAAAGCTGCAGCATTACTCGACCCTGTTATCCATCTGCCGGCATCATTTTGAGTATTTTCCAACTTCTTAGTAACGGTTTGGTTTAATGGAATCACGTCCGTGCCATACGTTATACTTGGTAAACCCACCCTCTCCCACAGTGTTTTCCCCACAAAGACCTTGTTGAAACTATTTTTCCCTAAAAGTTTTAGTTGGTTCAGAATTCTTTTCCCCTTCAGAATCAGTTTGGCTGAGTAATTTCTGTACACCCCTCTTCCCGTTATATTTATGCTTACCCCTAGATACTCATACTCTCCCGTTTCTCCTACAGTGATTTGTTTGCTTTCCCCTTCGGGGATTGAGAACTCCCCCACTCTCCATCTCTTCGTCATATCTACCTTGCGTCCAACGGGTATTACCTTGCTTTTATTTTCATTTAGTTCAAGCCGCCAAGTGTTCCCATATCTACCAACAATTTCCAGCAGTTTCTCTAGCCCCTGTTCAGTTCTAGACATTAACACCATGTCGTCCGCAAAGAATAAGCCTGGTATCTTTATGTCTCCAACATTTACCCCCTCCGCACTCTGAATTAGTTCGTCCCCTAAATCTTTAACATACAATGCAAACAAAATCGGTGAAAAGATACACCCCTGCTTGAGGCCTATATCCATAGGGACTCGTTTTGTAGTGATACTCCCTAGACTGAGTTGGCTTTGCACATCTGTATACAGTGCTTTCATGATTCCCACAAAGTCACCCCCCAGTCCTATGCCCTCGAGCTTTCGCCACATACCTTCCCTCCACACTCGGTCGTACGCTTTTTTCACATCTAGAAATGCCAGAAACATCTTTTTCTTTTCAGTCTTTGTTGATTCTATCAGTTGGGTGAGTGTAAATAGGTATCAGTGACTCTTCGTCCTTTCCTGAAACCATTTTGAATTTCTCCTAAAAAACCTTTCTCTTCTATAACTTCCTCTAGTCTACCGTATATGACCTTACAGAATACTTTTCCGATGTTACTACTAACTGATATCCCCCTATAGTTATCTAGAACTTCCTTATCCCCCTTTTTGTGTATGAACGACACCTTACTTTCCCTCCACTCTCTGGGGACCTCTTGCTTTCGCAGAGCCAGGTTGAAAAGGTTTGTCAGGACTTCAATAAGTGCCTCCCCTCCATTTTTGAGGAATTCGTTCGGAATTTCATCAGTCCCTCCCGCTTTACCATTTTTTAATTTCGAGACCACGTTCCGCACTTCTTCTGCCGTTATTTCGCTACATACACGATTGGATAGGTTCTCCTCCACCAGTGTATTTCTTTTTGGTGGGGACCCACTGCCCCATCGCCTATCGTTTATCTTTTCCCAGTGCTTGACTAACTCTGAAGCGATACGGCCTTTATCTTCTGTACTTTCCCCATCCACTTTGATACTCTGCACACTACTTTTCCCCTGTTTATTTACCCAGTTCCAAAATACGTTTGAGCTCGAACCCCCCGTTTTCTTTATTGTTCTGGCAAGACTGCAATTGCGCTCCTTCCTATTATTATCCTTTATCTCATTCACCTTTTTCCGTGCCAGTTCATATTCTCCTTTCATTAGTCTCGTGTCATTGTTATCCACCCCTTTAAGCTTCCTACTTCTTCTGTAAGCAGCGCATTTTACCTTCCTTTCTTTTATAGCCTTTTTCAGTCCCTCGTTAACCCTGTATCCAAGCTCTCTCGTTGGGACCCTCACCCTTCCTATACACTCCTTTCCTGCCTCTGTTAGGCTATTTACTATGCCATCTGAAATACTCTGGACATTTGCATCCCTAGGTATACATTCAAGATTTGGTTTTAGTTTTTCCCGAAACTGCTTCCAGTCGGCTCCTTGTTTTAGTCCCCAAACTTCCTTGAAGGTATTTCTGTCTCTATTCGTCTTTTTGCCCATAATCTTAACTGTTATCAGGTTGTGATCACTACCCAAGTCATTTTTTCCCTCGTCATCTATTTCTACATCTATAACCTCCCTCCATACGCTAATGTCAGTGAGTATATAATCAATTATTGTTTTCTTATCGTTCCTCTCCCAGGTCCATTTACCCTTACATTTCGCATCCCTGTTCAGGATCTTTAAACCAAGCTCTTTTGATAGGTCCAACATCTTCCTCCCATTCGTGTTAATTTTCCTATCACCTCCCTTTATGCCCTCCTCCTTATCCCCGATGTGCCCATTGAAGTCCCCCATTAGGACAATACTGAACCCTCTGCTCCCAAGCTCTGTGATATTCGATCTAAGAGTTGTATATATTGAATCATTCCACTCGGGCTTACTTCCCTCCACTGCTAAGTATACAACACCAACGGCAACACTCCTGCTTCCTAACTTGATTTTTGCCCAGACTATTTCGTTGGATACTGGAATCTGAGTCCTTGCTTCTGTGAGATCTGTAATCAATGAGGGCTGTAATTCCTCTTTAGCGTAGATGCCAACACCCCCACCCCGTTTCTGACCCTCAGTTCGCCCAGCTCCTATCCACATGCAACCCTTCATCTGATCAACCCGCTCATCCCGTCGTATCCACGTCTCACTTAGACCCATTATATCGAAGTCTCCTTCATCCATCATTGTTGATATTTCGCTTACTTTCTTGTGCAGACCCTGGATGTTGCAGTACCCAAACTTAATGAATCTTTGTTTTTTTGTCATCACTGGCACATTATTATAACCCTGGTATGTCCCTGTATTGTGCATGTTTGTTGTTCTTCCTATGTTCCCAGCATTTGTGCCACTCTGGGTTACCGGCTGTGGTCCCCTACCCCCCTTTTCTCCAAAAAAGGCCCAGCCACCTGTAAGATTTTTTGGCCCAACAGGTCTGTACCCATCCTACTTAAATGCAATCCGTCTCGCCCATACAACTCTCCTTGTCCCCAGAATGAATCCCAGTGGTCAATGAAATGTACTCCCAAGTCTTTGCAGTGCTCTCCCAGCTCCTCGTTTAGTGCCATAATCTGCGAGTTCCTCTCATTCCCACCACCCATAACGGGGAGCACCCCTGAAACGATGATCCGAGCATTCCTGCTAAGTAGCTTACTAATTAGGTCCTTGTATGTGTCCACCAAACGAACTGATTTCCTCTCCCTGATGTTATTGGACCCCACATGTAATACCACTACCGGATCAGGCCCCGACCCAGCTACAATACCGTCCACTCTATCCCTCAGGTCCTCCACTTTAGCCCCCGGAAAGCACAGAACTGTTCTATTTTTACTGTCCGGACCACAGACAACCTTGTCGATCCCCCGAACTATGCTACTTCCCGCAACCACCAACTTACTTTTGGACCTCGCCCTATTTATCTCCTCTAGTCTCCTATTGTTTACAGCGTCCTCTTCCTCTCCAGCAGCCCCACTCGGAATCAATATCGGTATCGGTATCTTTGACCTAGGATTACTCCTACCCTTGTCCCTCCGTCTCTTTCCAGGCCCTGAGCTACCTGGACTACTCCCCTGGTCTTCCCCCGGATCCCTCCTCCTTTTTCCTGGTCTAGACCCCAAGCTACTATCTGTTGCAACTACCTCCATCTCCTCCTCTGTCTCTTCCGAATCGAGCACATCAAATCTGTTTCTGGTGCTGCACTCCCCACTGCCTTTGGACTTTACACCCCTATCTACCTGCTTCTCTGGCCCCCCTTTCCTACCACTTTTGGTAGTCCACGCCAAACGCTTTACAGCATTGCTCCGGCCTGGGCCCCCCTCATCTGTCCTACGTACTTTTCTAGCAGCCCCCACCTCATCACCTACCTCATTCACATCAAAGGTTCTACCCCCATGTTTCCTCTTGGAACCACCGACAACCTTCCATCCTTCTCGGAAAGCCACTTTCACAGGCGTAACTCCAGACAGCCCCGCCCTACCAAGTTTTCCCTTCAGCTCAGCAATCTCCCCCTCAAACTTAACAATTGTCTCAAGTAGGCGGAGGATTTCCTGACAGTTTGCACATACCTCTCCATATCCCATCGAGCGACAGTCCCCATACATCATAGAACACTGTTTACAAACTTCAAGCCCAATATCGCCATCGGTGGCCCCACCAACCCGGCTCTGACCGACACCCCCAGTGACCTCTGTCTGCACACCAATACTTACTCCGTTGGCACCGTTGACCTGGACTGCGATATTACACGTATTTACCTCCATACTTACCTCCGTCTGAACAGACTTGCTCGCCATCATCAAGACAAAATTACGCGATCGGACAACGAAAATTGTAAACACGCGACAAAAGGCAACACGACGAACCGTTCGACAACTTAGCGCTCACAGTTTTATTTAAGGCCTCCTAACTTTGTCCCAGTTACTATACTAAACTAACTCCCCACAAAGTTGAATAAAATAACCTGAAAATGAAATATATATGATTAGTAAACAATAAAAATACTTAATTTCGATTCGTAACCAAGGAGACTTCTTCTGTATACTTGCATAACATATGGGTTTTTTCTCATGCATAAATTATGCGAATTAGATGAGAACTTTGATTTATTCAAAGCAACTTGTACACAGTAAGTGCATATGTCAATAAGGCTCAGGCTAGAGGCCTTACTTATGAACCCATCTTTACGAAACTTCTGGGAGCCTTTGTTATCATTGTAGGACAAGAACAAGTGTGTTGGGTTCAGGTACGAAATTTAAGATGGTCTCCGATAACCATTTTTTAACAAAATTAGGTGCAATCAGTTTTTTGTACAGAACTTCTATATGAAAGTAGTGATTTGAAAAAAATTTTGTATATGAATGTTTAGTAACTTGGCATTCATCACATATAATACATGTGTTTTTCTCATGAATGAAATTATGCAAATTAGATTAACTTTGATTTATTCAGTGCCACTTACACAAAGTAAGTGCACATGTCAATAAAGATCAGGCTAGAGGTCATATCTATGAATCGATATGTAGCAGGGTTTTTGGTCTGCCTGATATTGTTCCCATTATCACCAATATGATATTTTGTGACTTCTTTATCTCTGACAAGGATTGAAGACAATTTCCCATCTAATTTTTTGAAAATTGTCTTAAATGATTGGTCATAATCTTTAGTCTATTGCAGTCAACTTGTAATTCTTTTATTGTTGTTGACTTGGTCACAGCAAATAATAATTAATGTCATATTAATTATTGTTGACTTGGTCACAGCAATATTAAATTCCTGTCATATTGAAGTTGAGCTAGAGTGTCATTTTATTATTGTATATTATGTAATTTTATTTTTATACTTATGTTCTTAATAAAAGATATTTTTGTCACAAACATGAATTTCTGATTTTGTTTAATAATGAACTATATAATTTCAATACATTAAACCTTTAGGTCAAGACTAATTGAACACAATTGCTGTTCATTTTTTTAAATCTTGCCAGTTTACCAAAGGCTAAAGGTGATGTGAGTAAATTTAATATATATATTATTATTTTTCTCCCAAGACTGGCATATTAGGCAAGTAGGGTTATAGATTTGATTATATTTGTTCTCATACAATGGTAAAATATGATAAACACAGATGGGGGCAAATGTTTACTAAATGGGCGACATAAACAAATGGCAAAACTTTAATCTATGCTCATGTTTTCTCATGGTATAGCACAGAAGCTGATAACATAAAAGACTAATAAAAAAATTAATGTATAAGATAATGCAATTTAAATTAGAACAATTCATGAAATGTTATGGATTTCGTTTTTTTAATATGCCACAAAACAATGTTTATTTTAATGTAAATTATTTCTATGCCCCAGACTTAAGTCAGGTGGCATATAGTGATTGAAGTGTGCATGTGTCTGTCCATCCATCCATCCATCCGTGTGTGTGTGCATCTGTGTGTGTGTGTGTCTGAAACAATAACTTTAAAACTGTTAGGGCCACAGTCATCAAAATTCACACAATTATGAAGGACCATGGGAGGATGCGTCACACACCATAGCCGGGTTTGTACCTTCAAGGTCAAGGTCACATTTCAAGGTCACACTAAAAATCCGTCAATATTTGTGTCTCGGCCATAACTCAGAAACGAATCATAGTACAATTGTTAAACTTTTTACAAATGTAAAGGACAGTCAGAAGGTGTGGCGCGTATCATAGTTTCTGCCACATTTGCAAGGTGAAGGTCACAGGGGGGGGGGGGGGGGCATGTGTTACCTTATAACATTTTTCTTGTTAAACCTGTCAATCTAATGTGAAATATTATTGAATGTTTTCACGAATTGTACTTTTTTCATGTTCCTTTGTCTGCACGCTTGTGCTCTGCACAAAACTTTTCGTGTTCTCTATTGAAAGACTTCTCTTGTTTTCAAAACCAAACCTTATGGCATTATTTCTTGGTGAAAAGTGTTTGTGTTGTGCATTGCATTTGAAACTGATATTGTTTGAAAAACAAGTGAAAGTCCAGACTTTTCTGTTTTCTTTTTTGTGATATCCCACTAATTCTCGAGCATAAATGTTAATTGCCTTCAGCTGAGATAATAGAATTGAAGAATTGAATACTCTCCTGTTCCAAATAAAAGTACAGGTAAGAATAAAAGTACGGGATGGAATGTTTATCAAAATTAAATTAAAGTGTACGAATGCATGTACAGTAGAACCTGTCTTGAAAGACCGTCCTTTGGGCCACACAAAAGTGGTCTCTCATAACAGGTTTCAGGTTTTCTCAAGTCGGTGAATAACCAACCACAAAATTCAGAAATGGAGAAGAATGGATTCTTGTAATTACTTTGTAGTTGTTCTTTTTTTATGAAGTTTTTGTAACAAATGGAAACGGACTGTTATAAAAATTAGAAAAATAAATTAGTGTTGAAAATCTTCATTCATCTTCATATTATATTATTTTTATAATTTTTATAACAGTCCATTTCAATTTGTTACAAAAAGATTTTCAACACAAATTTATTTTTATTCCTGTCACATTTCAGGTATGTATGAAATTGTTTATTCAGCAATAATCCTAATCTTTTCACAGGGGTCTTATAAAAGGTGTCGTCTACTTTCGCCTACAGTGCACTTTTGCCTACAAAAATTATCAGGTAAAAGTGTAGGCAAAAGTGGGGGCGCGGTGGCCCAGTAGGTAGAGGTGCAAGCTGCAAGCCGAGAGGTCCTCGGTTCGAATCCCACCTGCGGCAACCGCGTTGTGTCCTTGGGCAAGGCACTTAACCCCGATTGTCCACATGGGAGCACGATGACGCCGTGTACTAAGGCGTACTGCACGTCAATGGTATGTATGTCTTCAACCAATCTAACCCTGCCTGTGCTGCAGTGCGGAGTTACGATGTTGGGGAGCTGACAGCTGCTCGTCGTTGCTCGGTGGTTCTCTCCGGGTACTCCGGCTTCCTCCACCCGTAAAACTGTCACGGTCATGATTAGCCATTGTGCATAAGTATATGACCTTAAACACCAATAAATAAATAAATAAATATAAATAGTAGGCAAAAGTGCACTAATTAAGGTATGGATATTACTAGATAATTACCTGCTCTACCTACAATAAATGGACTGACCGACCATTTTCTAATGTTATGTGTTTTTTTTCTTATGTTATGCGTTTGTTTGTTACAATTAGAACATGAGTGTAAGATAGTTGTTTTAGACAAATATTGATTTGTTTTTAAAAGCACAAATCAACTTACTGGAATGGCCTCAGTTAGAACAAGTACAGTGTTTGTTGTTTTTAAGACAAACTACTGATATGTTTTTAAAGCATAAATCAACTTATTAGTATGGCCTCAGTTAAAACAACTTTTTTGTTTGTTGTTTTTAAGACACTCAACTTACAGACAACAAACACTGTTGTTGTTGTTGTTGAAGACATATCAACTGCTGATTAATTATCATATCAAAGACTGTAGTTTGCAATAATAAAGTAATCAACCCTCAGATTTGTGTAAACTGTGAACATCTAAAGGTACATATCACCATTCTCGATCCGCAAGTATACAGAAGAAGTCTCCTTGGTTACGAATCGAAATTAAGTATTTTTATTGTTTACTAATCATATATATTTCATTTTCAGGTTATTTTATTCAACTTTGTGGGGAGTTAGTTTAGTATAGTAACTGGGACAAAGTTAGGAGGCCTTAAATAAAACTGTGAGCGCTAAGTTGTCGAACGGTTCGTCGTGTTGCCTTTTGTCGCGTGTTTACAATTTTCCCCTGTCCGATCGCGTAATTTTGTCTTGATGATGGCGAGCAGGTCTGTTCAGACGGAGGTAAGTATGGAGGTAAATACGTGTAATATCGCGGTCCAGGCCAACGGTGCCAACGGAGTAAGTATTGGTGTGCAGACAGAGGTCACTGGGGGTGTCGGTCAGAGCCGGGTTGGTGGGGCCACCGATGGCGATATTGGGCTTGAAGTTTGTAAACAGTGTTCTATGATGTATGGGGACTGTCGCTCGATGGGATATGGAGAGGTATGTGCAAACTGTCAGGAAATCCTCCGCCTACTTGAGACAATTGTTAAGTTTGAGGGGGAGATTGCTGAGCTGAAGGGAAAACTTGGTAGGGCGGGGCTGTCTGGAGTTACGCCTGTGAAAGTGGCTTTCCGAGAAGGATGGAAGGTTGTCGGTGGTTCCAAGAGGAAACATGGGGGTAGAACCTTTGATGTGAATGAGGTAGGTGATGAGGTGGGGGCTGCTAGAAAAGTACGTAGGACAGATGAGGGGGGCCCAGGCCGGAGCAATGCTGTAAAGCGTTTGGCGTGGACTACCAAAAGTGGTAGGAAAGGGGGGCCAGAGAAGCAGGTAGATAGGGGTGTAAAGTCCAAAGGCAGTGGGGAGTGCAGCACCAGAAACAGATTTGATGTGCTCGATTCGGAAGAGACAGAGGAGGAGATGGAGGTAGTTGCAACAGATAGTAGCTTGGGGTCTAGGCCAGGAAAAAGGAGGAGGGATCCGGGGGAAGACCAGGGGAGTAGTCCAGGTAGCTCAGGGCCTGGAAAGAGACGGAGGGACAAGGATAGGAGTAATCCTAGGTCAAAGATACCGATACCGATATTGAGTCCGAGTGGGGCTGTTGGAGAGGAAGAGGACGCTGTAAACATAAGGAGACTAGAGGAGATAAATAGGGCAAGGTCCAAAAGTAAGTTGGTGGTTGCGGGAAGTAGCATAGTTCGGGGGATCGACAAGGTTGTCTGTGGTCCGGACAGTAAAAATAGAACAGTTCTGTGCTTTCCGGGGGCTAAAGTGGAGGACCTGAGGGATAGAGTTGACGGTATTGTAGCTGGGTCGGGGCCTGATCCGGTAGTGGTATTACATGTGGGGTCCAATAACATCAGGGAGAGGAAATCAGTTCGTTTGGTGGACACATACAAGGACCTAATTAGTAAGCTACTTAGCAGGAATGCTCGGATCATCGTTTCAGGGGTGCTCCCCGTTATGGGTGGTGGGAATGAGAGGAACTCGCGGATTATGGCACTAAACGAGGAGCTGGAAGAGCACTGCAAAGACTTAGGAGTACATTTCATTGACCACTGGGATTCATTCTGGGGACAAGGAGAGTTGTATGGGCGAGACGGATTGCATTTAAGTGGGATGGGTACAGACCTGTTGGGCCAAAAAATCTTACAGGTGGCTGGGCCTTTTTTGGAGAAAAGGGGGGTAGGGGACCACAGCCGGTAACCCAGAGTGGCACAAATGCTGGGAACATGGGAAGAACAACAAACATGCACAATACAGGGATATACCAGGGTTATAATAATGTGCCAGTGATGACAAAAAAACAAAGATTCATTAAGTTTGGGTACTGCAACATCCAGGGTCTGCACAAGAAAGTAAGCGAAATATCAACAATGATGGACGAAGGAGACTTCGATATAATGGGTCTAAGTGAGACGTGGATACGACGGGATGAGCGGGTTGATCAGATGAAGGGTTGCGTGTGGGTAGGAGCTGGGCGAACTGAGGGTCAGAAACGGGGTGGGGGTGTTGGCATCTACGCTAAAGAGGAATTACAGCCCTCATTGATTACAGATCTCACAGAAGCAAGGACTCAGATTCCAGTATCCAACGAAATAGTCTGGGCAAAAATCAAGTTAGGAAACAGGAGTGTTGCCGTTGGTGTTGTATACTTAGCAGTGGAGGGAAGTAAGCCCGAGTGGAATGATTCAATATATACAACTCTTAGATCAAATATCACAGAGCTTGGGAGCAGAGGGTTCAGTATTGTCCTAATGGGGGACTTCAATGGGCACATCGAGGATAAGGAGGAGGGCATACAGGGAGGTGATAGGAAAATTAACACGAATGGGAGGAAGATGTTGGACCTATCAAAAGAGCTTGGTTTAAAGATCCTGAACAGGGATGCGAAATGTAAGGGTAAATGGACCTGGGAGAGGAACGATAAGAAAACAATAATTGATTATATACTCACTGACATTAGCGTATGGAGGGAGGTTATAGATGTAGAAATGGATGACGAGGGAAAAAATGACTTGGGTAGTGATCACAACCTGATAACAGTTAAGATTATGGGCAAAAAGACGAATAGAGACAGAAATACCTTCAAGGAAGTTTGGGGACTAAAACAAGGAGCCGACTGGAAGCAGTTTCGGGAAAAACTAAAACCAAATCTTGAATGTATACCTAGGGATGCAAATGTCCAGAGTATTTCAGATGGCATAGTAAATAGCCTAACAGAGGCAGGGAAGGAGTGTATAGGAAGGGTGAGGGTCCCAACGAGAGAGCTTGGATACAGGGTTAACGAGGGACTGAAAAAGGCTATAAAGGAAAGGAAGGTAAAATGCGCTGCTTACAGAAGAAGTAGGAAGCTTAAAGGGGTGGATAACAATGACACGAGACTAATGAAAGGAGAATATGAACTGGCACGGAAAAAGGTGAATGAGATAAAGAATAATAATAGGAAGGAGCGCAATTGCAGTCTTGCCAGAACAATAAAGAAAACGGGGGGTTCGAGCTCAAACGTATTTTGGAACTGGGTAAATAAACGGGGGAAAAGTAGTGTGCAGAGTATCAAAGTGGATGGGGAAAGTACAGAAGATAAAGGCCGTATCGCTTCAGAGTTAGTCAAGCACTGGGAAAAGATAAACGATAGGCGATGGGGCAGTGGGTCCCCACCAAAAAGAAATACACTGGTGGAGGAGAACCTATCCAATCGTGTATGTAGCGAAATAACGGCAGAAGAAGTGCGGAACGTGGTCTCGAAATTAAAAAATGGTAAAGCGGGAGGGACTGATGAAATTCCGAACGAATTCCTCAAAAATGGAGGGGAGGCACTTATTGAAGTCCTGACAAACCTTTTCAACCTGGCTCTGCGAAAGCAAGAGGTCCCCGGAGAGTGGAGGGAAAGTAAGGTGTCGTTCATACACAAAAAGGGGGATAAGGAAGTTCTAGATAACTATAGGGGGATATCAGTTAGTAGTAACATCGGAAAAGTATTCTGTAAGGTCATATACGGTAGACTAGAGGAAGTTATTGAAGAGAAAGGTTTTTTAGGAGAAATTCAAAATGGTTTCAGGAAAGGACGAAGAGTCACTGATCACCTATTTACTATCACCCAACTGATAGAATCAACAAAGGCTGAAAAGAAAAAGATGTTTCTGGCATTTCTAGATGTGAAAAAAGCGTACGACCGAGTGTGGAGGGAAGGTATGTGGCGAAAGCTCGAGGGCATCGGACTGGGGGGTGACTTTGTGGGAATCATGAAAGCACTGTATACAGATGTGCAAAGCCAACTCAGTCTAGGGAGTATCACTACAAAACGAGTCCCTATGGATATAGGCCTCAAGCAGGGGTGTATCTTTTCACCGATTTTGTTTGCATTGTATGTTAAAGATTTAGGGGACGAACTAATTCAGAGTGCGGAGGGGGTAAATGTTGGAGACATAAAGATACCAGGCTTATTCTTTGCGGATGACATGGTGTTAATGTCTAGAACTGAACAGGGGCTAGAGAAACTGCTGGAAATTGTTGGTAGATATGGGAACACTTGGCGGCTCGAACTAAATGAAAATAAAAGCAAGGTAATACCCGTTGGACGCAAGGTAGATATGACGAAGAGATGGAGAGTAGGGGAGTTCTCAATCCCCGAAGGGGAAAGCAAACAAATCACTGTAGGAGAAACGGGAGAGTATGAGTATCTAGGGGTAAGCATAAATATAACGGGAAGAGGGGTGTACAGAAATTACTCAGCCAAACTGATTCTGAAGGGGAAAAGAATTCTGAACCAACTAAAACTTTTAGGGAAAAATAGTTTCAACAAGGTCTTTGTGGGGAAAACACTGTGGGAGAGGGTGGGTTTACCAAGTATAACGTATGGCACGGACGTGATTCCATTAAACCAAACCGTTATTAAGAAGTTGGAAAATACTCAAAATGATGCCGGCAGATGGATAACAGGGTCGAGTAATGCTGCAGCTTTGGAAGCAGTAAGGGGGGAGCTTGGGTGGATGAAAATCAAGGACAGGGTAGATTTGGGAAAACTGTGTTACTTTAACTACTTGAGAAACCTGCCTGACAACCGGTGGTGCAAATTGATGCTCGATACCATTTGGAATTCTAATATAGAAACGGGGTGGTCAAAACATGTGAGGGAACTAATGGACAATTACTCTATAGAGGTCACAAACATAGAAGTAGGAATGAAAGAAGGCAAAAGGTTTGTCAAAGAGAGAGTCATGGAAGATTGCAATCGAAACTGGCGAGCAGGGGTTAGCGTGAAAAGATCACTGCAGGGGTTACAATATAAAGAAAAGCCAGCTTTTGAGAAGTACCTAGATGGCACCTTTGGAGGGTCACTGCTGTTCAAACTGAGATCAAGATCACTGGAGCTTCGGGGAAAAATTGGGAGAGATGGGGAAAAGGGATGCCAAATGTGCCACTCTGGAGTAGTGGAGACCCTGGAACATTTTCTCTTGGAATGCCCACAGTATATACCTCATAGAATAAAATTTACTGGAAGAATAATGCAGAAGTGGGGTGAAGAAACAAAGGATAGATGGCTGAAGGGGGACACGAGGGAGAGGGTAGGAATGCTTATTGAAGAAATTGAAAAAGAGGAAGTGAGGGACACTATTAAGCAGTTTATATCTGAATGCTGGGAGGAGAGGAGGGGAAGAGGGGATGGGGTGCAGGGGGAATGATGGCCTTCTCTTATGAGGACCGCGACAAATCAGCGGCTGGCCAAAGAGTTATTATTATTATTATTATATATAGAGGCATGGCAATGTTTAGTCAGAGTTACCAAAATGGCACACCTCCAACGTGTGGAGTATGTACAGTCTCAAAGAGGTGGAATGCAGGTTCTGTTTAATGGTTACAGATATAGACTGAATAACCGTTACATTAGTAAAAATTCTATATAAAGTGTCAGGTTCCTCTATTATTTCATGGAGAGTTCACTCATGCAGCCTCTCCATGGAATAATAGCAGACTCTGGTGCCACCAATGAAGCGCAACAAATTACATATTGGAGCCAAAATTCTATATAAAGTGTCAGGTTCCGCAATTATTCCAAGGAGAGTTCGCCTATGTTACATTCTTTCTTTTCTAATTTATGTATATTTATTACATATTGATGTCTAATATTCTGTTAGAATTAAAATGTTGTAATAAAGTAACTTGACTGCAAGGTTTGTCATTATTTCTATTCCCAAAAGGTCAGTCTATTTTATTCTGGGTAGAGATGGTAATTAGCCACTAATATCTATACCTCAATTAGTGCACTTTCGCCTACACTTTTACCTGATAATTTTTGTAGGCGAAAGTGCACTGTAGGCGAAAGTAGACTGAACCTTATAAAAACGTCTCAATCTTTATTAACCCAATTAAGAGCTTTTAATACTTTTAATTATGTTAGTATAACCACAATGGATTTTCCAATTCCAGAACAGGTAAAAAGTTTTTGTCATGGTTTCAGTCTTCAAAGGGGCGGTCTCTCAAGACAGGTCTATTATGGCATAAAAATACAAGTTGGTACCAGGTCACAGTGGTCTCTCAAGACAGGTGGTCTCTCATAGGTCCATTATAGAGTAAAACCAATCGGTGCCTGGTAGATGTGGTCTCTCAAGACAGGTGGTCTCTCAAGACAAGGGTCTCTCAAGACAGTGGTCTCTCAAGACAGGTTTTACTGTATGTTTAGTGGGAACACAAGAGTAATGACTTTGAAAAATACTTTAAGAATAAATTGAAATACACATATCACATTGCTATTGTTTTGTTTTTTACATGCATGCTTTGTACATGAAAAAGTCTCGATATTGATTAATCTTGTATTCATTCTTCTTGTAAGCTTGCTGGGGCTGTTGAGGGTTCAGTTGTTTACATACATATACATTTGATATCTGGCATTGTTCAGGCTGAAATGGTAAAACTCTTGAGTTTGTCCCAAAAGATGCTTGAAACTGAGAAAGATGGTGGAAAAGGGGAGAACCAGTACTTTTTGGAAATCGCATGGCTATGTCAGTGCCATTTCTCTGTTTTGCCTCACCAAATAGATTACAGAGGATTAAGTTTTTAACCCTTTACCCAACGCAGACGATATAAAAATTTATTATTTTAAATTTAATTTTTTCGAATTTTTCAAAAAATTTCAACAAAACCATATCATGTGACCCCCGTTGGAACGAGCTCGACGAGCTCGTTCCAACGAGGGGTCACATGATATGGTTTTGTTGAAATTTTTTGAAAAATAATATTTTTTCAACTGCTGAATTTGCATATTACGCGGGCGGATGCGGGCGATTCGTTGGGTAAAGGGTTAACAGATTTACTAGGGTGAAGCCAAGAAACACAAATAATTCATTTGCTGTTTTTACCACTGAATTGAAATTGAAGGCAATGTTGTTTATACCTGTTTGTGAGCAAAATGATTTGCAGAAATAACGCAAACGGAAAACTAAAAACATATCCAGCATGAAGTAACACCTTTATTATATAACAATATTTGTTGATCTCAATTTTTCAATTTGAGTAATATATTTCAAACTGAATTTTAGCTTGTATTTCAGCATTATGCTTTCTATTTTTTAGGTTTTGTGGATTCCATTCCAACCCAGTTTCTCTAACGTCTTCAGATAACACCCTCACAGTAATTCTTATAACAGATTCTGAGAATGGCATGGAAGGGTTTTCTGCAACTTATAGTCCACTTGATTTGTCAGGTAATAATTGTTGTTGCTTGTTGCAATACTTGAAAGATAATTTTTTTATTTGTAAAATATGACCTGGTAACCAATGTCAGGGGTGGAAGTCCTCTAAAATGGGCAACATGTGTATAAATGATTGGCTGATCTTGACTTTATGTCCATGTTACGGTCACACTTGACCATTGTTTATAGAATGAATGTATAGTGTTTTCAAGTAAAAAATTTATTCCTGGAGTTGGATTAAGAATGAAACTGATGAGCCTCTGGCAAGTCGGTTTCAATCTTAATTCTATGAGTAGAATAAGTTTTTTTACTTGAAAACACTATACGTTTATTTTGTTTATCCCATAAATCTTCTACAGGGCAGTCGAGGCAAAACCGTGCTATAATTCACTACAAAACACAGCGAGAAATGAGGAGCACATTGGTCCAATTCGATCAACCAGTAAAATTGGTAAAAATAAACAAGGCACAGTAATACATTTCTGTCTAAAAATAATTCTCCTACAAACTTGAGCTAAACTTGCAAAAATACTTTATTATATGAGCAGTGGGTGGTGTTTTCTACTGGCATTCTGTAATACTTTCAAAAAGATTCAACGAAATCAACAATTGAACTATTAATTATGCTAGACAAATGTGGTAGAGACCAGAGGTCAATAAGTCCGTCGCTACTAGGGGAATAAATTTTTTCAGTGTTAAACCTATGGGGAAAATTTATCACCCTGCTAGGTGAATAAAGCAAAAATTTATCCAAGGCCTTTATTGTTCAAATAAACGGCCATTTATTAGATAAAAATATTTGACGTTGAACACCTGTAAAAAAATAAAAAGATGCTACTGTCTCCTTGAACCCATCACTTAGAGGCCCATGGTTGTGTTGAAAATTGATGAAAGCCACTTAAGTGGCTTTATACTGTATGCAGTACATTATCTTGTTTGTGTAGCAATGAAAAAATGTATGTATAAAATTATTTATTTATTTATTTATTTATTTATTTATTTATTTTTGGGGTTTTTAATGACAATTCTGACATCCAGGGTCACCTCATGTCAAAAAGTTTTACAGGTGAAGGAAGCCAGAGTACCCTGAGAGAACTACTGAACAGTGGCAAGCAACTGACAGACTCCCCAATGTACTAACTCCACACTGCAGGGTTAGTCTTGGTTGAAGATGAGTGCACCATCAACATGCAGTACACCATAGCACCACCATGCTCTAATGTTAGCAATCAAGATTAAGTGCCTTGCCCAAGGACACAATGCAGTTACCCCTGGCAGGGATCAAACTGTGCACCTTTCAGTTTGAAGTACAATGCCGTAACCACTGAGCCACGAATAAAATGGTTGCAAAACAATTATTTATGAACAATATTTCAGAACAAAATCTTGGTAAACTAAGGCTCCCCTTGTTTCTAGAATGGGATCTTTTCAAAAATAGTCAGTTTACAAATCACCTATGAGACATAATTTAGAACTATTTTTATACGCCCGTCATTTTTTGACAGACGTATTATGTTATGGCATTGTCTGTCTGTCCGTCCTTCCATCCATCCATCCGTCCATCTGTCCGTCCGTCCGTCCGTCCATCCATCTGCCTGCCTGCCTGCCTGCCTGCCTGCCTGCCTGCCTGCCTGCCCTGCCCTGCCCTGCCCTGCCCTGCCCTGCCCTGCCCTGCCTGCCTGCCTGCCTGCCTGCCTGCCTGCCTGCCTGCCTGCCCTGCCCTGCCCTGCCCTGCCCTGCCCTGCCCTGCCCTGCCCTGCCTGCCCGCCCACCCGCCCGCCCGCTCGTAAACAACTTTTGTGTCGCCTACTCCTCCAAAGGTTTACATGCTACATTGTTCAAACATTGATCAGTAATTGCCGTTGTGCATGTGACAAGTGTAAGTAACTCTGTTTTGTATTTCCAGAGTTATGCCCCTTTTTGTACTTAAACATTACAGTATTGTATCGCCTTCTCCTTCAACATTTTACATGCTATATTCAAACGTTGCACACATGATGATCACCAATTGCTGTTGTGCATGTGACAAGGGCAGATAACTCCATCTTATATTTCCAGAGTTATGCTCCTTTTAATACTTGAAACATTACACTATTGTGTCGCCTACTCCTTCAACATTTTACATGCTACATTGTTCAAACTTTGCACACGTGTTGATCAGTAATTGCCGTTGTGCATGTGACAAGAGCAGGTAACTGTGTTTTGTATTTCCAGAGTTATGCCCCCTTTTAGTTATTAAAACATTGCTGTATTGTGTCACCTACTCCTTCAACATTTTACATAAAAATATTGTTCAAACTTTGCGCACATGGTGATCACCAGTTGCCGTTGTGCATGTGACAAGAGCAGATAACAACTCCATTTTGTATTTCAAGAGTTATGCCCCTTTCAGTACTTAAAACATAACAGTATTTTGTCACCTTCTCCTTCAACTTTTACATGCTATATTGTTCAAACTTTGCACACATGTTGATCACCAATTTCCATTGTGCATGTGAAAAGAGCAGATAGCTCTGTTTTGTATTTCCAGTGTTATGCCCCCTTTTAGTACATAAAACATTACAGTATCATGTCGCCTACTCTTTCAACATTTTACATGCTATATTGTTCAAACTTTGCACACATGGTGATCACCACGGGCATATGTTGCCCCGCTAGGTGGTGCTCTTGTTTTATTTTGTAAAGACCTCAGATCGCTTAATATGAAAACAGGTGAATTACCCTTTACCCCAGACAGGGCAGGGGAATCGGTAATGTTTGGAGTGGGGGGAGGGGGGGACAGACATAGTCGAGTCAATAAAAATTTCAAACTTCACCCCAGAGAAACTTGTGCATGTTCCAATTTTGATGGGTGTATGTTTCTCCGCTAGGCGGTGCTCTTGTTATCATTTGCCTCACAACAGGCGCCCCCTATATGCAATAATGAGGTTTAGTCTATCAGACTTGTGGAGCCTGACCTGGTAGTGGTTTCCATTCAAGCCCTGGCAGCCTATGCAGGCAGCTAAAACTTGATTATAAATCATTGCCTGCAACTAGACTTTGCAGCTTGTTGTGGGGTACAGTGGCTCATTGGTTAGTGCAATAGACTTCCAACTGAAAGGATGACAGTTTAATTCTGATTCATGTCATCTCTGTTGTATCCTTTCACAAAACACTTAATCCTGATTGCTTGATTGGTAGGCCAGTGACACCATTCAGTAAACTGTGTATTAAAACACTCAATCCTTTTGTCAGACACAAGGTGAATGTCACCCCAGTTATGTATGTATGATTAAGTTTATATTTTTTCATTAGATATTTTTCTGAATTCATCATGTGATGCTCCATTTCAAATATTACCGCTCTTAATAGTACTATTTAATTCCAGTTGTGGTAACCGGTTCTCATCAGATCACCGTAGTTAAGCAACATGGAGCATGGTTAGTCCTTGGATGGGTGACCATATGAGTGATCGATTCGGACTCCCATGTTCTGTCCTTGGGCAAGGCACTTACCCCCGATTGTCCACATGGGGGCGCGATGACGCTGTGTACTAAGGCATACTGCACGTCGATGGTGCGCATGTCTTCAACCAATCTAACCCTACCTGTGCTGCAGTGCGGACTAACGATGTTGGGGAGCTGGCAGCTGCTCGTCGTTGCGCGGTGGTTCTCTCCAGATACTCTGGCTTCCTCCACCTATAAAACTGTCACTGTCATGATTAGCCATTGTGCATGACCTTAAACACCAATAAATAAATAAATATACTACTCAAAGTTTGCTAAGCACCAAGTATATCCAACTACCTGTTTTATGTTTCAGTTGAAATATTGTTACGAAAAGTGTATATATTTTATATTTAATTATATCTTTAATGATTTAAGTACAGAAATTAAAATTTTGATTGTGTTAGACATTATTTTTTAGCTTCTGAATCTGATAACCATGGAAAATGGATATTATTGGTAAAAGAGGAAATTTTTAAAATTTGCCAAAAGGTTGACTGAGCGAACTGGTATGGGTTCAATATCGAGTATGAGAACCATTACAGGTATTTTCAGCTTGACAACGCCTTCTCATGCTCCCAATCAGGTTCCAGATGATCCTTTACGGGATGTTGTTCCATTCTTGGACCAGCATGGCACCAAGCTCCTGGACACTTCTTGGCTGGACTGGTCGGACTGAAATTGCAAGCTGCAACTCATTCCAGACATGTTCGATTAGATTTAGGTCAGGGGACTTGCTGGCCAGTCCATACGCTCAATCCCCTCCCTCTGTCTGTACACCCGGACAGCATGGGCAACATGAGGACGGGCATTATCGTCCATCAGAATGAATCGATCACCCACTGCACCTGCATACAATCTGACATGGGCATCCAGGATCTCATCAATATACTGCTGTGCAGTCAATGTACCATGGTCCAGGACAAGGAGCTCTGTACGTCCATCCCAGCTGATGCCACCACAGGCCATTATTGACCCTCCACCATAGTGGTCATGCTCAATAATGTTGACTGGATGGAATTGCTCTCCTGGTCTTCTCCATACCCTAGAATGCCTATCTGTGTTGTCTAGGCAGTACCTTGACTCATCTGTTAAGAGGACAGGTCGTCAATCTTCTCTGGTCCATGCAATGTGATCCATGACCCATTCATATTGTACTTGGCGGTGGTTCTGGGACAGCTGAATGCGAATTCATGGTCTTCTTGATCGGAGACCACCTTCGTGCAACCTTGCCCGGATAGTTTGCATCGAAACATTTACCCTGGATGCATTCTGAAGGTCACTGCGAAGCTGGGTTGCTGTGTTAAAGCGGTTCCTATGGGCCCGAATGATCAAAAACCGGTCTTCAGCTGCTGATGTTGCCCTGTCTCTGCCACCACCATGTCGTCTGACTGGTGTGCCATACTGCTGAAATCTTGCCCAGGCTCTGGTGATCACTGTATGGTGCACACCAAGGGCTTCACCAACCTGATGATGGGTTGCCCACCACATTTCTGCTTCAGACAAATGTCTTTTTACATTCTCATTTGCCATATTCAATCATTAAATCACAAGGGTTTGTGTTGAAATGAAGACTGTATACCCTACACATCTCATGTACAGGTAGACAGTACACGAAAACATCATGGATATCAAGGGGTACATGCTTTCCATGACTGTCACGAAACGTCTGCCTGTCAAGAGAGCTAATGTAAACACTGGGGACCATCTCAATACATTCATCATATCCACCAAAAATATCGCAAATGTTGCACAATAAAATTTCACAATGATGTGTCAAATATGTGGTGCTTAGCAAACTTTGAGTAGTATATTTAATACCAGTTGGCTGATGTGCAAATGTATTGTTTGAACCACCCCATGGGAATACTGGGAAGTGAAGCAGTCCTCAAAAATGGGCAGTATGGGTATTAACCCTTAAGGGCCAGGAGATGTTTATAAATTTTTACTTTACTTTGAAAGCCAACCTCCTGCAGGTTTTGCAGCTGTTTCTAATCAAGTCTTTGCTGCCTAGAGAGGCAGCCAAGACTTGCCTAGAAACTACCGACTAGGTACTTTGAAAACAAGTTTTGAGTTTACCAAACAGTGCTGTTGGGGCAACTGTTCCTTTGCATTGAAAAGTTATGAAAGTCGGAATTAGACCCTTAGGGTTAATGATTGCTGGATTTGACTTTTTTTTCAAACTGAAGTGGCTCTGGATTGTTTATATTACCAGTTTGTTTTGGACTTCGTGATAATGTCTAACCATCATTACAGAATTGACTCTCTTCCTCTGTTACTGCAGATGTTTCCTACAAAGTCATGAATTTGAGCAAACCATTACGACACTCAGAAGACAATATTTCATTCCTTCTGCACTGAGACATTAGTTACTCCTCCAGAAATCACTTTCACTTTTCTGTCTCATGACATAACAGTATTGATGGTCGTCTGGACTGAGAGATGCACTAAAAATTCACCTATAGACATAAAAGCACACATATATGTGGTAGAATGATTGATTGTGTATCTTGACAACATTATAATTTGAGAAAATCAGCATTATGGAATTTGTTACTGTGTCTCAGAGTTTAAATTTTATATATTTTCCAGAAAAATTATTTAAAAATTTTGAAACTGCACCGTGAAGCATGAACTTCATCAAAGTAGAAAAAAGGGTCAGACATGTAAGCTTGATCGTTACTGAGAATTCAGTTGTTTGGGTGTATTCTATGAAACATTCATTGGTAATTTTTCTTGACAGTAAAATTAATGTGAGAGTTGGTTGAGTTGCAGTTGATTGACATATCAAAACATGGTGACAGTTAGCAGTTGATTCAGCGTGGACATGGGAATTAAAAATGAAAATAGTCCAGACAAAGACTTGAGACAAAAAGATCAGCCTCACAGATGGGGCATGGATCTTTGTTGTTGTTGTTGCATGAGCAGAAAAAAAGTATTGCTCATGCAATACAGCTGTTCTATATGGAGACCAGATCGAAAAAAATGGTTCACTTCTACATAGATTATAAAATGTGAAAATGTCATTTTAAAGCACTCTCGAGATTATGCCGATGCATTTCCTCTATATTTTTATTTGATGATATGCCTTAATCTTTTTGAGAAAGTAGCTCAATTAATCCTATATAGTACAAAGGCTTATCTCTGATAGTGAGGCTCTATTTCAAGAGAAGTATAGCAAACTACTGCATGTCGTCATGAAATTGCAGCGCTTAATTCTACATACTGCACTTCATGGAAATCAGCGAGAACATCTCTTTTTCAAATTTTCTGAGTGCCATAGAATCAAGAAAGGACGCTGTCTTTATTTATAGTGGCATAGTGGGGGTTCGAACCCACTCCAAGAGAGTTTCTTTTGCCACTAACTGTCTAGCAAAACTAGACTAAACCCAGTCTGTCGGTGGCTGGGTGGTATGCATGGTTTAGTATGATTTTGCTAGGTGGTTTGTACCGAAAGAAACTCTCTTGGTGGGGGTTCGAACTGCCTTTGTAAATACTCAGGGAGAGCACAACCTTGAAAAGTCCTTGAATTTAAGTCAAACTCCTTGAATTTTAAAAATTATTTAAATGTCCTTGAATTGTCCTTGAAAATCTGTCCCACTCCTTCAAAGTCCTTGAATTTGGCCTGCCTGTGCTCTTGCTAGTGCAATTCAGGTCAATAAACGTGAGTAGCATAAGACACTTGGACTAATAACTGAAAGTTTTCATTTTTTGTCTCAAAAACATAGCTTATCGCCCCCTCATTGCTTTGACACAGCAACCCAGCTTCACAGTGACCTTCAACAACCTTCAACAAGCTTGTTCCAATGAGGGGTCATAAGCTATGTTTTTGAGACAAGAAATGAAAACATAATAAAATTTGAATGACGATTTTTCTGAATAGTGCTGACCGGTTTTGGTTGGGTAAAGCTTTATAGTGATATTTCACTGTCGAACGACTCCTTGAAAAATGCTAATATGTCCTTGAAATGTCCTTGAATAGTCTTTGACTTTATGGAGTTCTTGAGTGTATGAACCTTGATACTGCATTCCATTTTGGTGTGTTTGGCATTTGTTCTTGTACCTGGTGGTCTTTCTTTTAGTTGGTGTTTGAAATATGTCTAAATTTTATGTCCTTATGATTCTTCATACTCAGTTTTCATCTCACCTTACTGAAAGGCAGGGTGAGCCATGAGTGATTACTATTCGTCCATCAATCTGGCTTCTTTGAACATGGTATTCATGAAAGATCCTCCAAAACACCTGAACCGATTTCTGTCAGATGATTATTGGTTATGACACTGCATTTTGACTTTGTTCAAATTAAGTTGCCTTACCGCATAGGGGCCCCTATGCCTCAAAATTAAAAATAATCTCATGAACTGATGACTTGATATTTGGTATTGAGTTTCATTTTGAGGTGTAGAATAAGGTTGGTTCAACCAAAGTTCATAGGGCAACATTTTCCTTTGTTACAGAAGTGTTAAGTTTTTTGGCTATTTTCTGAAAATTTAACTTCTTTTTCAGATCCATTAATAAGAATCCTCTGATATTTAGTATACAGTATTCTTATGGGATTTAGATTCAAGTATGTTCAAATCAAGTCTCTCGGTTCATACTTATTTATGGAAGCCCAAATTTTAACTTAATTCAGTTTGAGGAAAATAAATTAAAAATCTTTTTATCCAGATCCATCAGTTAGACTTTTGATATTTCGTACAGAGTATCCTTATCAGGGATAGAGGCAAGTTTGTTCAAATCAAGTCCCTGGGTTTATATTTGGGTTCTTTATAGGAACCAGAGTTTTAACTTAATGCAATATGAAGGAAATTTAAAAAATAAATTTCTTCAGATCCACTGGACAGAATCTTTCGATATTTTGTATTCAGCATCCTAAGGAGGGTCAGAATCAAGTTTTGTTCAGATCAAGTCTTCGGTTCATATTTGGGCTCCTTATGGAACCCAAATTTTTAAGTCAGTGCGATATTAGGAATATTCTTCAAACATCTTGTTCTTTAAATCCACCTCGCAGAGTCTTTTAGTATTTGGTAATAGCATTTTATAACTCCCAGATTGAAGTTAAGTATGTTCAAGGCATTGCACTTGACTGATTTTGGAGGGCACCAGAAGGGTTTAAAATTTATCAAAGAACTCTTTGGATAGTCATTAGTTCAAATGAATTCTGTCTATGAGTTATGATGCTGAGTGTAATCAAATTTAGTCTGATGTTTTTGTGGGTTTGTAATGTTTGAATGTTTGTTCAAAGGCGTCGGGGGCACGGTGGCTCAGTAGTTAGAGGTGCAGACTGCAAGCCAAGAGGTCCTCTGTTCGAATCCTACCTGCGGCAACCACATTGTATCCTTGGGCAAGACACTTCACCCTAATTGCCCATGTGGGGGCACGGTGGCATTGTGCACTAAGGTGTACAGCATGTTGCTGGTGCACCTACCTTCAACCAATGCTAACCCTGCTTCTGTGGAGTTGGTATGTTGGGGAGCTGACAGTTGCTTGGTGGTTCTCTCCGAGTACTCTGTCAAACTGTCGTGGTCATGATTAGCTGTTGTGCAGAAATATGTGACCTTAAACACCAATAAATAAATAAATAAATAAATAAATAAATAAATAAATAAATAATTCAAATATGACCATATGAGACCCTAGAGGGAGGTGAGTGAGGCTCCATTAAGAGAATGTGAGTGGTGGTCCATTAGGATAACAATTATTTTTTCTGGTACTAATTCACACAAAATCCTTCAAAATTTCTGTAAAAGCAAAAAAAAATTTAAAATCCACCTAATGAAAAGCCCCCAAAAATTTAAAACCCTCCTCCTCCTCCTCCTCCCATGAATTCCTCCCCAGTTCAAAATACAACATTAACACATGGGAGTTTCTTTCATTCGAATGTGAGGTTTGCCGCCTATCCCAGAAAATTAAAAATAGAGATTTAGGGTACCAAGTCTTTGAAAAAATACTCTTTTTAGCATTACTGGGAATTTGGACATTATTTCCGTAGTAGCATCCGAATACTAGAAAAATCATCTGACATGGGCAACAGTTATAAATAATTAAATGACTTCTGTAGTATTAAAGAGTCATCCTTCTTTAAACACCTTGGTCAGATGAGTGCCTCAGGCCCCATGGGTCCTCTTGACTGTACTTCACGTTAAGAGAGAGAGGCAGGCTCTCCAGCTTTCATATTGACATACTTCATAGGAAGATCCTTCTTTAATTGTATACCTCCACCTCCTTTATTCTGTGGTCATCTTCTTCTGAGAGACCAACTGTAATTAACTCTTAACCTGCTGAATATTTTTTTATATTTTTTTTTTAACCCTTTACCCAACAAATCGCCCGCATCCACCTGCGGAATATGCACATTCAGCAGTTGAAAAAATATTATTTTTCAAAAAATTTCAACAAAACCATATCATGTGACCCCTCGATGGAACAAGCTCATAGAGCTCGTTCCAACGAGGGGTCACATGATATGGTTTTGTTGAAATTTTTTGAAAAATTAAAAAAAATGATATTTAAAATAATAAATTTTGATATCGTCTGCGTTGGGTAAAGGGTTAAATCCAGTCATGGCTGCTGTGAAAAATTTGATCAAATGAAGCCCAACTATAATTCATGATATGATCGGTATAATGCTTCTTTTGAACAGAAGCCAAGTTATACCCTTCCTATTGGCATGAGTATTGGTGTCCCAGTGGGAATATCTGTCAGTAACTTGCAAGAGGAGAAATTTAAGTGTTTTGCTCCTTGGGGAAGAGCATTATTGAAATCTATATTGATGCAGTTTGGATCGTCTCGTAGATTGGATGTATTCTAAAAGGTTCCTTGTGCCCTGCTACACAAACAGAATGTCATTTAAGTATGGTTTACTTATTGTTGGAGCCTTATTTTTTTATGCTGGTGATTCACTTTGTGTTTATGCTGTCAGCTGGCTTCATAAGTCCAGAAATAATGAAGGTCATATCTGTAGTATTACGGAGTTTCAGTTAATTAATACAAAAATCAGATCTCATTTTTTTCTTGAGTGATCAAGTTTTCAGAAGGGGTTGGTTTGGGTTAGGCAAAATGACACTTTTCTTCTTGGGTATAATAATGAAAATTTTTATTACTGGCTCAAGGTTACTTTTCACATGATTTACCTGTATACATATACAGACTCTAGATCCCTCGGTGTCCATTTTGAGCTTCGACTGGCAATATCACTCAGGCAGCTTTTGACACTCTTGATTTATATATACTACTCAAAGTTTGCTGAGCACCAAATATTTGACACATCATTGTGAAATTTGCTTGTGACATATTTGCGATATTTTTGATGGATATTATTGAGGACTGCATTGAGATGATCCCCAGTGTTTACATTAGCTCTCTTGACAGGCAGACTTTTCATGACAGTCATGGAAAACATGTACCCCTTGATTTTCATGATGTTTTCGTATACTGTCCACATGTACATGACATGAGTCTGGTATTCAATCTTCATTTCAAAACAAACCCTTGTGATTTAATGATTGAATATAGCAAATGCAAATGTAAGAAGACATTTGTCTGAAGCAGAAATGTGGTGGGCTGTAGGGATGGTGGAGCAAGGGGCTACCCATTGTCAGGTTGGTGAAGCCCTTGGGGTGCACCATACGGTGATCACCAGAGCCTGGGCAAGATTTCAGCAGTATGGGACACCAGTAAGACGGCATGGTGGTTACAGAGACAGGGCAACATCTGTAGCTGAAGACCGGTTTTTGATCATTCAGGCCCATAAGAACAGCTTTGACACAGCAACCCAGCTTCGCTGTGACCTTCAGAATGCATCCGGGGTAAATGTTTTGACGCAGACTATCCGGGCAAGGTTGCACGAATGTGGTCTCTGATCAAGAAGACCATGTATTCGCATTCTGCTGTCCCAGAACCACCGCCAGGCACAATATGAATGGGCCATGGACCACTTTGGATGGACCAGAGAAGATTAGCGACCTGTACTTTTTACAGATGAGTCAAGGTACTGCCTAGACCACACATATAGGCATTCTAGGTTATGTAGAAGACCAGGAGGGAGAGCGATTCCATGTAGCCAACATTGCTGAGCATGACCGCTATGGTGGAGAGTCAATCATGGTCTGGGGCAGCATCAGGTATATTTATGAGATCCTGGATGTCCACATCAGATTGTATCCAGGTGCAGTGGGTGAAAGATTCATTCTGATGGATGATAATGCCCAGATAATGCCCGTCCTCATGTTACTTATGCTGTGGGGGAGTACCAACAGAGGGAGAGGATTGAGCATATGGACTGGTCAGCAAGATCCCCTGACCTCAATCCAATCGAACATGTCTGGAATGAGTTGCAGCTTGCAATTTCAGCCCGCCCAGTCAAGCCAAGAAGTGTCCAGGAGCTTGCCATGCTGGTCCAAGAATGGAACAACATCCCATAAAGGACCACCAGGAACCTGATTGGGACCATGAGAAGGTATTGTCAAGCTCTAATTAACAGAAATAGGTCTCATACTCGATATTGAACCCATACCAGTTTGCTCCGTCAACTTTTTTGCAAAGTGAAAAATTTCCTCTTTTACCAATAATATCCATTTTCCATGGTTATCATATTCAAAAGCTAAAAACATAACGTAAAACACAAATAAAATTGTAATTTCTGTACTTATAATTAAATCATTCAAGATATAATTAAATAAAAAATATATACAATATTTCAACTAAAACGTAAAACGTAAAACAGGTAGTTGGATATACTTGGTACTTCTAACTCTGTTTGTACAAGGCAGTACATTGGAGTGTTTGATGCTTCTAATTCTGTTTGTGCCATGGCAGTATGTTACAGTGCTTGGTGCTTCTAACTCTGCTTGTGACAGGGCAGTTCATTGGAGTGATTGGTGCTTCTAACTCTGCTTGTGCCAGGGCAATACATTGGAGCGCTTGTTGCTTCTAACTCTGCTTGTGCCAGGGCAGTACATTGGAGTGTTTAATGCTTCTAAATCTGCTTGTGCCAGGGCTGTACGTTGGAGTGTTTAATGCTTCTAAATCTGCTAGTGCCAGGGCTGTACGTTGGAGACAGGGCAGTACAATGGAGTGTTTAATGCTTCTAACTCTGCTTGTGTCAGGGTAGTATTTGGTGTGCTTGGTGCTTCTAATTCTGTTTGTGCCAGGGTAGTACTTTGGAGTGCTTGGTGCTTCTAACGCTGCTTGTGCCAGGGTTATATGTTGTGTGTTTGACATAAGTCCAAGTAGCAAATCTAGTCTCATAAGAAAGGATATGATATTACTATGACCAAAGGGTCTGCCTGCAAAGTGGAATCACGCGTTACTTCCACTGGGGAATCGCTCAATTAGTGTCTATACAGGTGTTAGCACTTTCTGATAAATAGAAATTACTGTCCCCTGGAATGCCACCATGGCAACATCTCGGAGAGAGTGAATATTTATTTGCCAGAGGGCGCTTGTCAGCGGAGGGCTACGGCTGGGGTTGATCAACTTTGCTGGGGACCTCAGATACTCTTTCACCGGGGACGGGGGATTTTCACTAGCTCACTCTTGTAGATCGCAATTGCTTATTCACAAGCCACAGAATGGCGCCGCGCTTCAATCAATTGCTTTCAGTGGTAATGAACTAACACAAGCTAATTTCTTGGTGGGGGCTGAGGTTTCATCAACTGTTGGGTACTCAGGGCTTCTTCATTAATAAGATAAAGACTATCAACAATCCAACAATTTGTATTTATAAATCTTCTGTGCTCTTATTTACAAATAGCCAACAAATCCTAAATAAATAATCCCAACACAATTGAAATGAGTTTTGTGACTGGTCACTGAATCCCACCGAAAATAAGTGCTTAAATATTATCTAAAATTAAATTGTTTCCCAAATTTATATTTGTAGAGAAAGTCGAAGCTGCGACTACTGATAAGAAATCACGAAATCTTTCACTCAACCGCCCATGCGCGTATTTATCCCGTTGTGCCTACCACATTATAGGGAATTGCCTTTAATACTAAATTTCACCTTTTAGAATATTTTATCATCTACAATTTCTTATCAACCTACTCACAATTGTTTACTACAGGCTTGCACTACAGTGGAAGTCCCTAACTCGGATAAAATACTCTCCATTTTTGTCTTTCCCAAGCAAGTTGGGAAAGAAAAGTGGTGCAAAAGCACCAATAAAAATAAGCCAAAACTGGGTCGAGTGCAACCGGCGCAGACCCAGTACGGGACGCTCTCTCCCAAGTACAACTCCACGACTTCCGTTACCAGTGTGCATATACCGTCTCTAAAGACTCATTCTTTTTAAAATCCGCTTCGTGTCGAGATGTTTTTGCACGCTTATCAGTGTTCCACCAGCTCGATGTTTGATGATTCCTGATTCATTATACCACAGTGTATCCTTTGTATTCTCAGGAACAGTGTTTTATATTCTCTTTTCTATTATATGTCCATAATGTATATTTATTTGCTCTCTCTCGAGTCGCGCGCGAATTTCGCGTGCCACGCGGTTCGGACTTAGATTTTTCACAATTATTGTTAATGCTTTTTTTGCAAAATTTTCTAATTGTGTTAGAGTTAGGTGTCAGCGGGGTACCACTCCTACAGTGTTTTTTCTTTCTTTTGAGAGTAGTCTTCCTGTTGGGTGGTTCCCGGTCGAGCGTCTGGGGTCTTTGTTTCCGTCACCTTTCTCTCTTCTTTGGGGGTGTTCTGTTTTCTCATCTCACCTTCTCTGCTCCTCTCACCTCTATCATGCCCAGGACAATTCCTTGTGGGCAATGTCTGCTGCCAAAGCATGTGGACGATGTACATTCGTCTTGTTCCTCCTGTAATGGGTGTTCGGCCGAGCGGCCATGTGGTGTCTGTGGAACATGGTCTTCCACCTTCTGGGCGTCAGTAAACCGTGTCATTCGTTCTCGTGGCCGTGCCTCCCGCTCCCGCGGGAAAGGAGAACGTGGTCGTTCGGGGCCTCCCGAGCCGACTTTGTCTGGTGAGAGTTATTCCTCCTCCATGGGGGATGTGCAGTCTTTTCCTGTGGTGGATACTGCGGGAGCCGTTGAGTGTTCTGGTGTAGAGATGCCTGGTTCCGGGACTACGGTCCCCCTCCAGTCGACATCTGAGGCTGTCACTAGGGTTGTGACTCCTCCTTCGGAGCCGAGCCGGTGTGCTCTCTCCACTATTTCACCAGCCTCAACGACTCTCGACGTATCTACTACTGCTGCTGGCCCGTCTGCTTCGTTGTCTGTTTCAGCCGGCCTCGGCTTTTCGCTGCAGGGGACTGCAGGACTGTCCGATACTGTAGACGTGGGATATCGGCCTCAGCCTTCCCTGACTTCAACTCGGCGAAGTCGGAAGGGGCTGTGGTCTCTTCGCCGTCGAGCACCACAGTTGTGTCTTTGGATTCGGATGTTCGTAGTGGACACACTATGAACTCCGTGGCGTTTCCGTTTATTCACTCTGGTCACACGACCAGTTTTGGGGGACCAACGCCTTTTGTGCAGCCTGGACCTTCTGCCCCGCAGAGGTCCGCGGTGACTCTCATGAGTTCTCGCAATATTGATCCTCGGGGTGCATCGTACCCCTATACACGTCTGCCTTCAGATGTTTCGGCTGCCGCCCGTCGTCCCGCGTCGGGTGTTTTGGAGAATCGTGACCCTTTGCTGGTTAAGAGGGTTAGAGGTGAAGCCACTTTGCCGGTTCGCTCCCCTGTCGAACCGGTCGGTACAGGCAGTGAGCTTAGGGAGGCCCTCTCCTTACTCACTCAGGTTCTTTCTAAGAGCCTTCCTGTTGCTTCCAGCGAGGCTATGGGTGGTTTCCACGCGCCTCCCATTGCGCCGCCTCCCGGGATTGGAAACAGGCCGGTTTCCGATTCCTCTGGTGTCCCGACACCATGGGAGGCGTCGGCTGGTTTGCCCATGATGGGCTATGTGTCTTCCGACTCTGGGGAGGAGTCCGACATGCTTGAGGTCGAGGGCCAGCAGTCTTCGGACTTGGGGGCTGCTCTTGCCTTTGTGTTTGGGTTTCTGCCTGAGCTCAAACCTGCTAACCAGCCGACAGTGTCAGCCTGGCCGCGATCATCGGTCGCGCGCCAACAGCCTATGGAGCAACCTGCTTCTGGGCGCCTTCGACCATGCCAGTCGGTACAGGTGGTTGAAGCTTTTTCAGCATTGGATGCCAAGCTGAATTCCAAGGCTTTGAAGAATTCGTTCTTCACCAGGGTTGACACCTTTTTGCCTCCTGTGCGTTATCGTTCCTACGATTCCGCCAATCCGTCAGTCTGCCAGGCTTTGACGGTTCTGGATCAGGACTCCACTTCCTTCGTCCAAGTCTGCCGTCATTCCAATGACGACTCTGGAGTCCACGTTGGGCTTATCTAGAGAGATGCTTGGCATGCTTTCTCTCTCAGATCACGTCGTCTCAGCTTTGGCTGCTTATCTGCCTCCAGATAAGTTTGACGAGGTACAGGCTCCTTTGCGTGTGCTGTCCAAGGCGCTTATGCACCTTACTCACACGCATGCCTGTAACACGGCTAATTTGGAATTAGTTCAAAGGGACGCTGTGCTGGACACAGGACGATCCCTTCCCGAGGAGCAGCGTGCTACTCTTCGATCTGCTTCTTTGGCAGGTCCGCAACTTTTCCATGGTTCCGTGTCAACGGTCCGGGATGACGTCCTACGTCATTCCAAAGATCAGCTGCTGTTTCGTCAGCTTGATCAGCCTTCTCGGGGAGGCAAGGGCCGTTCCAAGCCTAACAAGTACCCTTCTGCTTCCTCTGTGAAGCAAAAGGCTGGTCCTTCTGCCGCCGCCTCTACTTCTTACTCACGGGGTAAAGGTAGGGGTCGGCAGAATCGAGGGAAGTCTCAGGATTCTTCATTTAGCAGAGGAGGTGGTTTCTCCTCTCGCAGGCCTCGTCGGGGCTCGAAATGAAGGTCCTCACCTCGACTCGTCCCAGGTTGGCGGAAGGATAGCAGAGTTCGCAGACCATTGGACTACCATCACATCCGATCCATGGGTGTTAGATGTTGTTCGGTCCGGGCTGCGCATATCCTTCCGACGGCACCCCACTCTGTCAAGGGTGCCTCTTCCAACCACAGTTCCTTCAGACGTTTTACGTCGGGAACTTTTGTCCACGGAGATTGCCAATCTCCTGGCAAAGGGGGCAATCGAGGTCGTCAAGAACGTTCAGTCAGTGGGTTTCTATTCCCGCCTGTTCTTGGTGCCGAAGAAGGACGGCCGACTCCGACCGGTTATCGATCTGAGTATCCTGAACCAGTCTATCATTGCTCCCAAGTTCAGCATGGAGACTTTCAGGTCGGTCCGCCAATCAATTCACCAGGGAGATTTCGCAGCCAGCATCGACCTGCGAGACGCTTACTTCCATGTTCCGATGCATCGGGCGTCACGGAAGTATCTCAGGTTCGCTTTTCTGGGGCGAGTTTACCAGTTCAAGGCCATGCCTTTCGGCCTCAACCTGGCTCCTTGGGCGTTCACCAGACTGATGTCGCATGTGATAGCGTTCCATCGCACACAGTCCAGGGTGACTACTTCGGCATATCTGGACGATATCCTCCAGAGGCATTCCAATGCTGCCTTACTGGAATCGGATGTCGCCACTCTGTTGAGCTTGCTCACGTCGCTAGGATTCAGAGTCAACGAGGAGAAGTCGGACCTGGTCCCTTCTCAGTCGTTTTGTCATCTGGGGATGTCTTTCCAAACCAAATTCAATTTGGTGGCTGTTCCCCAGGCCAAGGCTGTGATTCTCTCAGCTTTTGCTCTGACTCTGTCCCAGTCCAGGTCCGCGACCGCTCGGAGGTTTCTCCGGCTGATCGGTCTCTGCGGTTCGGTGACGGATCTCATTCCTCTAGGTCTGCTGCGTGTCAGACCTCTCCAACACTTTCTGCTCAGTCGTTGGAGGCCGAATGTAGATTCTCTGGATCAGGTGCTTCCGTTTCCGGACTCTCTGTATCCTCACCTTCTTCCCTGGACAGATGTTCAGTGGATTACGCAGGGTGTTCCGCTGGACTTACCCACGTCCGATCGCGTTCTGACGGCAGATGCCAGCGATCTCGGATGGGGTGCGACATTGGATCCTCTCGGTCTTTCCCTACACGGGATGTGGGACCAGGATCAAGCAGCTCTACACATCAACCAGAAGGAGCTTCTTGCTCTTCTTCTGAGTTTCAGGCAGTGGATCCCTCACCTGTCGAATCGCCAGGTCCTTCTATAATCCGACAATTCGACAGTGGTTGCTTACATTCGGAACCAGGGCGGCACGCACTCGCTTCCGATGTACGAGTTAGCTCGGGATCTTCTACTGCTCGCTCAGGAGGTTCACGCCGGAGTGGTTGTTCGTCACATTCCCGGTCGTCTGAACGTACTAGCCGACTCCCTGTCCCGACAGGGCAGGGTTATTTCCACCCAGTGGATGCTTCACAGGGCAGTGTTCCAGTTGCTTTGCGATCTCTGGGGACGTCCCCACATCGACCTCTTTGCGACTCGTTGGAACCATCAGGTGGACACTTTCGTGTCCCCGTGTCCAGATCCTCTGGCTTTTGCCATGGACGCTCTGTCACTCGATTGGAACGGTCTAGTCGGCTACGCCTTCCCGCCGGTTCCGATTCTTCCTCAGGTTCTCGCCAAAATTCGAACCTGCAATTGTCGAATCATTCTGATCGCTCCCCTGTCGCCTCAGCGGGTGTGGATCAATCAGTTCCGCTCGCTGATGGCGGCGGTTCCGGCACGTCTCCCGCTACGTCGCGACCTTCTTTGTCAAGGTCGCCCAAGGAGGTTTCACGTCGACCCGACTTCATTGTGCCTTCACGCATATCTTTTGTCAGTTCCTGTCTCCTCCGTAGAGGTTTTTCGAGACGAGCAGTGGAGTGCATTTCTTCTTCAAGGAGGCAGTCCACTGGTTTAGCTTATGCAGCTAAATGGAAGGTCTTCTGTCGATGGTGTGCTGATCACTCTGTTGATTATGCCAGTCCTTCGATTTCACAGATTGCGGAGTTTCTGGTATATCTGTTTGATTCTTGGGGTCTCCAGCCTGTTACCATCAAGGGTTACAGGTCTATGCTTTCAGAGACTTTTTCTTATGTGGGGAAGCGTCGTATCGGCACTAATCCTTACCTCTCCAAGCTTGTTCGGCACTTTTCTTTGAAAAGGCCTCGGACTTTGTAGCTTACTCCACGATGGAATCTTTCGTGGGTGCTGCTTTGCTTGGGGGGGGGGGGGGGGGGGGGGGGCGCCGTTCGAACCTTTATCCCAGGTGGATATGCATTTTCTCACATATAAGACGGCTTTTCTGATGGCATTTGCTTCGGCCAGACGGGTTAGTGAGCTTCACGCCCTCTCGGTTGACCCGGCCTTTTTTAGGAGCTCTCCCAACAGTGTTACTTTTACCACTGATTGCTCCTTTTTGGCTAAGAATCAGTTACCAGATACTACTCCTCCTCCTATCTGTATCAGGGCTCTTCCCTCTGTTGAGGGTACTCGCCCTTTGCTCTGTCCGGTCCGTGCTGTTCGCATTTATCTTGATCGGACACGCTTCATACGGAAAGGCAGAAAACGTTTTTTTCTGTCTCTCATTCCGGGTCGACAGAAGATCTCTCCTCAATCCATTTCTCGATGGATTTGTCTTGCTATTCGTACGGCTTATAGTCGTTTAGCAGCTGGTGATTGTATTACCAATCGTATTTCTGCCCACGAGGTGCGGGCACTGTCTACCTCTTGGGCTTATTCTAACTCCGTCAAGTTGTCGGATGTTATGCAGGCAGCCTATTGGAGAAATGCTTCTACTTTCTCCACCTTTTATTTGCGCCAGTTGCAGGAGCAGTCGGAGGACCTTTTTGCCCTGGGTCCTCTTTCTTCTGCTCAGGCTGTTGTCTGCCATAGCCATTAGGCTTCTTGAAGGTCAGTTTCAGCCTTGTGCTGTTACTGCCCTTTTTCTGTCTGTGTGTCACCCAGGCTCATATGTCTCTTTTCATTGTCCTTTACCAATGATTGCGACATTTAATAATGGTTGATAAGCCTCGGGACCTCTTCCTTCTACTTCACGGTTCCAGTGCACTAGGGTTATGTGGGGGTTGGTTATGCGATTCCCTCCAGCCTTTTGTCTATTCAGCCTGTAGTAAACAATTGTGAGTAGGTTGATAAGAAATCTAAATTTTATAGTAAATTTCCTTTCTTATTATACCTACCACAATTGTTTACATGGAGGCCCTCCCGTCTTCTTTACGGGTAAAGAATCTTTCCTCCCCGCTGATCACATAACTCTAACGGTTACGGATTCAAAAAGAATGAGTCTTTAGAGACGGTATATGCGCACTGGCAACGGAAGTCGTGGAGTTGTACTTGGGAGAGAGCGTCCCGTTGGGTCTGCGCCGGTTGCACTCGACCCAGTTTGGGCTTATTTTTATTGGTGCTTTTGCACCACTTTTCTTTCCCAACTTGCTTGGGAAAGACAAAAATAGAGAGTATTTTATCCGAGTTAGGGACTTCCACTGTAGTGCAAGCCTGTAGTAAACAATTGTGGTAGGTATAATAAGAAAGGAAATTTACTATAAAATTTAGATTTCTGCTAATAGTGCTTCTAACTCGCAATAATAACAACTGATCGTCCAATAGCACAGGTTCACTAATACACTTAAAACTGTTAACTAATGACTATGTAACTATAACATGTTATCACAACTAAATACTATAAACTAAATACTACATATACTCATCGGTTCTTCTTCGGCATCTCCCCTCGATACAAATCATCAGATCGGGAATCCTGTCATCCAAATGACGGCTTACCGGAACCACACAAACACATTAATGCTTTACTACACCACGTGAGCTAACGATTATTCCATCCTAGCAAGTCTGTCTTGAAGTTAACTCGAGGGGTCTCATATAGGCACGCGCATCACTTGTCAAAAACTTGATTTTGGCGAAGGTGCTAATTTAGAAAAGACGGCTTTGATGACTTGCAGTGACATGAACTGACTTTTCATTAAGTTGTAATTTGGAATGCATTGTTTATACAGTCCCTGCATGACAGCGACTGAACAAAGAACGCTTTCCGAATACAAACTTAATTAAATTAATGCACTTACCTAGTTGACTGCCACTGATTATTAAAAAGTTTCTTTCTTTCATTCATTCTAAATAACTCGAATTGTTTACTTATTTTTAAAATTTAGAATAACCTTAAAATAACAACCCTGTGATATTACTATTAAGATCGAATTGGTATCTTTGACTCCAATCCAGATGAAAACTAGACCTGTTAACCCTCCCGATTTTGCCGGGAAACTCCCAGTTTGGCATCCAATCTCCCACCCTCACGGCAACCCCCTATTTTCTCCTGCTTTGTAATTTTCCAAACCTGTTTCCGGTAATCCAACATTTTTTGTGTGTTTATAATGTGGAAATCATGATCTGCGAGAGTCAGCAAGAGAATTAAGTGTTCCAGTTGACAGGTAAAACAGGGCTGTTCACATTTTGATGGCTCCACCGTGATTGGCCAGATGATAGAGATTGACAGCTTGCAGTCACACCGTTATTTTGCATTAAAATTTAGAGTGAAAAAGTTGATAAATATATGAAAAATATAAATCTTACTTTCAAATAGTTGGTAAATATGTTTGAATCCAATAAAAAATAATAAAATTTTGATTATATTCCATTGTTTATTCTCTGGGTTTCCCCAACTATCAGTGTGATGTGATGTAAACTGCAGGTAAAGTGGAGATCATGTGAGGTGCACAATGGGTTCAAGCAATCAATACTACACTGAAAACATTGAAATTTTAAGAAAAAAATACCTGGTGAATTTTTCTAAATCTTTAGTAATAATCCCTGTCAGTGTATTCAACATATGAACCCACCAGTTGTTGCTGCTGGTATTTTTTCACACTAAAGAAAATAGATTCTGCACAAGACAACACATGTACTCCAAATCAAATGGTTTTCCGCGCCGAAGGCGCGCAGGGACGATATGGGGAGCAAGCCCCTTTCGACCCTCATTAGCTGTAGAATTTGAAAGTGTCAGACCGTGGTATTGGAGGAGAAGTTGTGGGTTGTTAGCGGTGCTTGTGTCTTTTCTGCTTCTTTTTCAGAGGTGGAGTTTTGGAAGGAGAGACAGTGGTAGTTGGTGTTGTTGGTGGGCTGCCTGATGGTGGTTGCTGAGTTTTGTAGGGTCTGGTCCTAGCTGAGTCTGGAGTGGTTGTGGGTGATTGATGAGTCTTTAGTTGTTGTTGATTTCTGGCATCTATTAGTTTTTGGGTTTCTTCGACTTTTTGCATGAATAATTAGTATTGCCTGTCCATCGTTTGTCTGTGAAGGTCCTTTTGTATCTCGTGTTCCCGTAACATGTTCTCTATCCTGTCGTCCTTGTCCTGGCATTCTGGTTTAGAAGGAAGAGGTGAGTGGAGATCAGGAAGAGGCGAGAGGGCAGCTTCCATTTCCACTGCAGTCTCCACAGACTCTTCCACATCCGACAATACCGACTGGGAAGCCGGCATTTGGATGGGGCTGTCTGTTGGTGTGGGAGGGGAAGTGGTGGCCGCCTCTGGCTCTTTCTTTTCCTCACCTTTCTCTTTCTTCATCTCCAAGAAAGGTCCCCTTGTATTTCGTGTTCCCGTAAGATGTTCTCTATCCTGTCGTCCGCGTCCTGGCATTCTGGTATAGAAGGAAGAGGCCAGTGGGGATAAGGAAGAGGCGAGAGGGCAGCTTCCATTTCCACCTCAGTCTCCACAGACTCTTCCACATCCGACAATACCGACTGGGAAGCCGGCATTAGGATGGGGCTGTCTGTGGGAGTGGGAGGGGAAGTGGTGACCGCCTCTGGCTCTTTCTTTTCCTCACCTTTCTCTTTCTTCATCTCTAAGAATGCCTCCAAGCATCGGGAATCCCTCCGCTTGGTGGACGGGCTCTTCTTTCTTCTCTTTCTCTTTTCAGGGCCTCCTTCCCTCTTCGGGTGAGGACCAGTGTGAGAGGGGATCCTCTCACCAAAGCTACTACCTCTCTCCGAGTAGGGTGGTGATTTCTTATCTTCCTCGATCTTGAACTCAAGAGACAGATGGACTCTCTTGCCTGTCTTCTGGATAGTCCAGGTGACAGGGCAAGAGACGTCCAGAGCTACTATCATTTTCTTCAGTCGCGCTGGTAGTTCCAGTGTTTCCATAATTGAGGTTCTAATTAGGATGCTTGCACTCTGAGTTCAGAGGTGCGAATGTACTTGGAAACTGAAGCACTTTTCAATAGGGGTTATCCCAGTCTATAAATATCTTTATTTACAGTATGTGGAGAATGCAGTTATTTCCCTTTCATCAATAGCTGATTTGCATACAGGGAAACCTCTTTGTCTGATTTACAGCCGCATTCAGTAAAAAGGGAAATAAATGAACAAAGTGAACATCAGTATATATTTTTTATTTACAAAGTTTATAAAATAAAAGTTAAAAAAAGTCAAAGGAAAAATAAAAACTCCAATATCCAGTCCTGATTTGAAAAGTAGCAAAAAGCTACCTATTGACGTTTCAGCCAACTTGAAACTTGGGGAATGGGCTTTGATGTGGGTACTTTCTAGTTCAGGGAGGGGGGGGGGGGGCTGCCACTAAGTTCAGATTGCTGAATTACCCCACTTTGCTACATGAAAAGTATGTGGAGAGTGGATTGTAACTAAATAACCCACAGAGTGGAGTTATCATTCGAGCTATAACTTTCAAATTTTGTACAAATTGACAGAAAACATAAGCAAAGATTCCGGCAATGGACCTCTGGGTTTAACCAGGAATATTCTTACGCATCTTGCAATGTACCTTCATTTAGTGAGCAGGGGTAAAAAGGGCTCTGTTGTATTGCCCATAGTGTATAATGTCAGTGAATTTTGACGTGCACAGAAATCTCCCTGACAAGCACGGAAATCTCCCTGAGAGCTCAACAAAATCTCCCTGACAGCTGCATTCAGAGGTTAACAGGTCTGGTCCCAACTGGAGAAATTACCTGGGAACTGTCACATCCCTACCCACCTCCCACCCTCCATCCCCACTAAACTGCCCTTTCCATGTCCTGGATATTGCTTCCTTACTTCATACATATTATGCCTTCCTGGAAACGAATTCAGCTGCAGAACTGGTGGTCGAAAAGTAATGTTGTTGCAAATAAATGTGATTGAACTTCATTTCCTTGAGGAAGCATCACATTGGTATATTTTCATCATCAGGAATACTATTCTGGTAATCAAGTTCAAGGGACACCACCATGAAGAGAATGTTTATACCTGAGCAATGTCCTTGAGTTTAATAGGTGGGGTAGATGGGGGGCACAGTGGTACAGTGAACTAAGGTACACTGCACATTGAAGGTGTACTTGCTTTAACTAGAGTGTTAAATTATTAACTAAAGTGTTAAATTATTAACTAAAGTGTTAAATTATTTTTCAAGGGTAATTTGTAACATTTTTCTATCAGAGATACCATGCTACTAAATTTGGAAATAAGCAGTCTGTCATTTGCAGAATGGGCTCCCCAGAGGGTGAATTAGCTGATGCTTTCCCACACAGTGAGCAGGAATTCCCCAGTTTATCCTTTGGGTACCTCTTTCTGTTTAGGCTTGAGACCTTGATTCAATCTGAGGTTCACAGAGGGTAAATTTGGTGATGCTACCGTGTTGTGCACGGTAGCATCACCAAATTCAACCTCTGGATTTAATTCAGTCTGCTTATTTACAGGCTTGCATGCTACCAGCAGGGGTAGCCTTGGTTTAGCAAGATATTGTTCACAAGTAAATGTTTTGCTACACTTTATTGCACTCTCCAATAAACTGTAACAAAATTTATGTAAACGATATTATTTTACTGTTTCACAAGCAACAAGCATATGCATAGAGTGTAAAGCCACTGAAGTGACTTTCAACACTTTTCAATAGTGCCATGACAGTGGCTTCTAACACTCAACCAGTTGAACAGCTGCTAACTGCATGTGCTATTTTGGAGAGTCTGACAGTTGCTTTCAGCTGCTTAGTGGTTCTCTCTGGGTACTCCTGCTTCCTCTACTTAATGGACATCCCTCATGATATGAAAGAATCATTGAACTGAAGAACTGTTTTAGTAATCAAGTTTGAGGGACACCACTGTGAAGAGAATGTTTACCCCTGAGCAATGTCCTAGAATTTCACAGGTAGTGTAGATGGGGGTACAATGGTAAAGTGAACTAAGGTGCACTGCACATTGATGATGCACTTGCTTTAACTGGTAATGTGCTAAATTACTTTTCAAAGGTAATGTCTAACATTTTTCTTTCAAAGATACCATGCTACCAAAGTTGGAAATAAGCAATCTGTAATTTGCAAAATGGGGTCCCCAGAGGGTGAATTGGCTGATGCTATCCCATACAGTGGGCAAGAATTCCACAATTTATCCTTTGGGTACCGCTTTCTGTTTAGGCTTAAGACCTTGATTCAAATTTTGGTTCACAGAGGGTAAATTTAGTAATGCTACCCTGCTGTGCAGGGTAGCATCACCAAATTCACCCTCTGTGTACTTAATTTTGCAGACAACATTCTGCTTATTTACAGGCTTGCATACTACCAGCAAAGGTAGCCTTGGTTTAGCAAGATGTTGTTTTGTTACACTTTATTGCTCTCTCCAATAAATAGTAACAAAATTTTATATGAACAATTTTATTTTACTGTTTTGCAGGCAACAAGCATTTGCAGTGTAAGGCCACTGACATGGCTTTCCACACTTTTTAATATAGCTATGATACTGGCCTCTAGCATTCAACCAGTTAAACAGATTCTAGCTGCATGTGCTACGCTGGAGAGTCTGTCAATTGCTTGCAGCTGCTCATTGGTTCTCTCTGGGTACTCCAGCATGATATGACCCTGTGACCCTGGCTGTTGAAGGTGTCATTAACCCCCCCTCCCCCCTCCCAAAAAAGACAAAAACAAAACTAATAAAAAAAAAAAAAAAGGTAAGGCCACACAAAGTAGATCTTCTGTTTCTCAGGCCATTATTTGTAAAATTGCATGCGGGCAAGCGGTTTTTTATTTTATTTTTTATTTCAGTTATTACTTCTTTGCCATCAAAAGTTCATGTTCTTGGTTCAAGTTTTAGGCCTCATAATCTACAGAATAGCATGGGTGGTGGTGTATTTCATCCCTTGAGTGCAAGAAGGCTTTGCAATGCTAAAGCATTGCAAAGCCTTCTTGCACTCCAGGGACAAATTCATCAGTTTTTTTAACTTGGGTAAAATATCAGACATAAACCATTTAATTTTTATTTTTTTAAGTTTAAATTGGTTATAAAAAGAGAGCATGCGGCAGCCAAAAGGACCATGCAGGAGGGCTTGAGAAACAGATTATTTATTTTTTTAGGCCTAATGTAGGAAATGTGATTTATTTTTCTTTCAGAATGTGGTGGCATCTTGTACCATCACTCAGGCTCTCTAACAAGTCCTAATTATCCTGGAAATTACTTCTCTGACAGGGCATGTATCTGGAGAATAGTTGTACCACAGACTGAGAATATCCAGTTAAATGTACTTGATTTTGATTTAGAAGACAGTAGCAACTGCGACAAGGACTATCTAGAGATTAGGTATGCTTAACCCTTTACCCAGTACCCAAAATTATTGTTTTAACCCTTAACCCTTTACCCAGCGCAGACGATATCAAAATTTATTATTTTAAATATTTTTTTTAATTTTTCAAAATTTTTTTATCAAAACCATATCATGTGACCCCTCATTGGAACGAGCTCAATGAGCTTGTTCCATTGAGGGGTCACATGATATGGTTTTGTTGAAATATTTTGAAAAATTAAATTTTTTCAACTGCTCAATTTGCATATTACACGGGCGGATGCGGGCGATTCGTTAGGTAAAGGGTTAAAGGCCATAGAGATTTTTGCATATTTTTGCTAAACTTTGACAGCCTACATGTGACTTTGCTGCTGTTTTTTTGGCATGTCTTGGCTGCCTAAGATGTGCCAATAAACAACTACCGAGGTACTTAGAATGTAACTTGTGAGTTAACCCAAAGACTGCATTTAGGAACACCTGTTTTGTTGCAAAAACAGGGATCAAAGTTGGACTTAGGCCCTTAAGGGTTAAACAGTCAAGACCATATATGCCCTCACCCCCCCCTCCCCCCCCCCCCCCCCCCCCCCCCCATTGGAACATGTTTTCTGGGTCACATGATATGGTTTCATTGAAATTGTTTGAAAAATAATATTTATTAAACTGTTTAACAATTTGTATATTACACAGATGGATGCAGTCGATTCTTTAGGTAAAGGGTAAAAGGTCTGGAGATGTTTATACATTTTGGCTATAAACTAACAGTACACACATACTTTAGCTTTACAGTTGTTTCTATGTGAGTCTTGGCTACCCTATATATGTCACCAAGACTCAGAAGTAACTGACAAGATATTTAGAGTGTAATTCATGAGTTTACTTGGAAACTGTATTTTGGGGCACCTGTTCAATTGCTGTAACATGTTCAAAGTTAGTATTAGGCCTTTAAGAGTTAAAGGCCACAGACAAGTTTACAAAATTTTTACTATCCATGAGTTTGTCCAATCATGCTGCTTTGCATTAGTTTCTTGTTAAATCTTGGCTGCCTAAACAGGCAGCCAAGACTGGACTTTTATCTACTGTCAGGGTGCACTAGATACATTGTATAATGTGTAGGTTCCATAATGAATTAAAAATTGGAGTATCTGTTTAGGAAAGTAAAATGGAACAACAAGCCTGCAAACAATTCTGTTTGATGCCTGTCATTTTGACAGGGACCAACCATTTTGCACCAGTCTTTCCAAACATGGTACCAATCACAAAGATTATGTTCGTATAGTGTACTGCACCTCTGCTTTGTCTGACCAACGTATTCCATTTCTGTGTAAATGCATGAAGCAGTATTACTGTCATGTAGAACACTATATAAAATGCCTGATTGATTCAGTCCCTGAAATAATTTTTTAATTTTGAAGGTCTGTCAGTCAGTATGCGAGGCAATGTGTTTGTCAAATTTCGCTTATCATTTTCTGTTCCTTAATTCTTTAGCATGTTAAGTTTATAGTTTGCATATGTATGTTCATTGTATTCCAATGTAAACCCTGGGAAGTGAAGAAGTGCTTGTTTACTATGGTAAACAAGCTCTATTTTACTGGTAAAATGCAGTACAGCTGCCGTGGACTGGTCACTTAATGTCCATTTTGCGATGACGATAAGCCATTGTGCAGAAATATGTGACCTTAAACACAAATAAGTAAATAAATAAAAAAAACATTAATAAATAATGTTCATTGTATAGGCAGATGTGACATAAATATTGTCCTATCATTTCAGGGCACATTTATGATCGGATTGCTTTGAAACCTGACACGCTTGTTTGGGGTGATCTCTAAATGGGAGCTATTGATTTTCTTCCATTTCCATCAAAAAATGTTGCCACGGCCAACATTCTTATAACTTAGTTTAGTCAGACCTCAATATTTCCCTTTGGCACACCCTACAGGGCACATTTATAATCGGATTGCTTTGAAACCTGCCATGCTTGTTTGGGGTGACCTTTAGATGGGAGCTATCGATTTTCTTCCATTTTCGTAAAAAACATGTTCTTAGAACTTAGTTTAGTCAGACCTCAATATTTCTCTTTGGCACATGCTACAGGGCACATTTATGATCGGATTGCCTTGAAACCTAGTATGCTTGTTTGGGGAGACCTCTAGATGGGAGCTATCGATTTTCTTCTATTTCTGTCAAAAAATGTTGCCGCAGCCAACGTTTTTAGAACTTAGTTTAGTCAGACCTCAATATTTCCCTCTGGCACACCCTACAGGGCACATTTATGATCGGATTGCTTTGAAACCTGGCATGCCTGTTTGGGGTGACCTCTAGATGGGAGCTATCGATTTTCTTCCATTTCTGTTCATCAAAAAATGTTGCCACTGGCAACGATCTTTGAACTTAGTTTAGTCAGGCATCAATATATTCATTTGGCATGCACTACAGGGCACATTTATGATCAGATCGGTTTGAAACTTTGTATGCTTGTTTTGGGTTACCTCTAGATGGGCGCTATCAATTTTCTTCAATTTCCGTCAAAAAATGTTGCCACTGGCAATGACCTTCGATGAACTTAATAAAAGCTTAGTGCAGTTGAGCATCAATATTTCCCTTTGACACAACCTGCAGGGCACATTTATGATTGGATCACTTGGAAACTTGGTGTGCTTGTGTGGGGTATACCTATATGGGAGTTATCGATTTTCTGCCACTTGTGTCAAAAAATGTTGCTGCTGGCAATGTCCATGGAACTTAGTTTAGTCAGGCTTCAATATTTCCCTTTGGCACACCCTTCAGGGTACATTTATGATTGGATCACTTAGAAACTTGGTACGTGGGTTCGGGGTTACCTCCAGATGTGAGCTATTGATTTTTAGCTCAACTTTGACATAAGTCAAATTTGAGGTTATGCCATGGCCCGTAATCTGTCTGTCCATCAACAATTCAATATGGCTCAGGCTAGAGGCCGTATTTGTGAACCGATCTTTACAAAACTTCTTGAGTATCTTTGTTATCACCGTGTGACGAGAACAAGTGTTTTGGGGTGCGGTCCAAAATTCAAGATAGCCACCAACAGAGTTTTTGTACAGAACTTCTGTATGAAAGTTCTGATTTTAATAAATTTTTGTCTGAATGTTTAGTAACATGGAATACATCACATATAATACAGATTTTTTTCTCGTGCAGTAATTCTGCAAATTAGATGAACTTTGATTTTTTCAGTGCTACTTACACACAGTAAGTACACATGTCAATACTGCTCGGGCTAAGGGCTGTATTTATGAACCGATCTTCACAAAACTTCTTGGGTACCTTTGTTATCACCTTGAGACAAGAATGAGTGTTTCTGGGTGCGGTCCAAAATTCAAGATGGCTGCCAGTGGCCATTTTGTACCGAAATTAGATCCAATCAGTTTTTTGTACACAACTTCTATACTGCTCAGGCTAGAGGCCGTATTTATGAACCGATCTTTACGAAACTTCTTGGGTACCTTTCTTATCAGCATGGGACAAGAACGAGTGTTTTTAGGTGCGGTCTAAACTTCAAGATGGCCACCAGCATCCGTTTTGTACCAAAATTAGTGCAATCAGTTTTTTATACAGAACTTATGTACACTTATACACAGTAAGTGCACATGTCAATACGGCTTGGGCTGGAGGCTGTATTTATGAACCAATCTTCACGAAACTTCTTGGATACCTTTGTTATCACCTTGGGACGAGAACGAGTGTTTTTGGGTGCAGTCCAAAATTCAAGATGGCTGCCGGCGGGCATTTTGTACCAAAATTAGTGCAATCAAGTTTCTTGTGTAGAACCTCTGTATTAAAGTTCTGATTTGAATAAATTTTTGTATGAATGTTTAGTAACATGGAATACATCACATATAATACAGGTTTTTTTCTCGTGCAGAAATTATGCAAATTTGATGAACTTTGATTTATTCAGTGCTACTTATACACAGTACGTGCACATGTCAATACGGCTCGGGCTGGAGTCTGTATTTATGAACTAATCTTCACGAAACATCTTGGGTACCTTTTTTATCACCTTGGGACAGGAACAAGTGTTTTTGGGTGCCTTTGTTTTCACTATGCCATGAGAACAAATATTTTTGGGTTCAGTCAGACCCACTCTGGGACTCAAAAATTTCTTTTCTAGTTTAGCATCTAACTGTCGCCCACCTTTACAATACTTTACCTATACATTTGTTTCAGGCTACGGTCACCATTTATTTACAGACCGTGTCAATACTTTATATGTACCTTTCTAATCAGGTCATTACCTAGATGTTTGTCTTACACAAGTTGAGCTGCAGTGTCATTGACACTTTCCTTTTTCATTTCCATAAAAAATTATTGTCTTTAGAACCAGCCTTTGAACTTACTGCATTTGTGCAGCAACTTATCCCTTTTGCACTCTCTGCAGGATATATTTATGAATTTCCATAAAAAAGAGAGAAAAAAAAACATTGCCACAAGCAATGACCTTCAAATTTAGAGCATTTGTGCATTAACATCTTCCTTTGGCATGCCTCAGAGGGCACATTCATTATCAGGTTGTTTTGAAACTTTGTATGCTTATGCAGGGGGACAAAGATAGGCGCTATTGATTTTCTTTTCATTTCCATCAAAAACTGTTGCTGTTGGCAACAATCTTCGAATTTATTGCATTTGTGCATCAACATTCTTCTTTGACATGGCCTACAGGCAACATTTATCATAGGATTGTTTTTGAACTTGGGGTGCTGATTAGGAGAGGCCTTTAGATAAGAGCTATTAGCATTCATTTCTGTGAGAAAAATTGGCATTTTCAGTAATAACTTCTGAATGTACTGTATTTGTGTATCAACATTCTTCCTTTAGCCAGTGTTACAGTTTATATTTAAAAATGCATGGATTACTCTTGAAGTTGTGCACACACAATGATGTTATTTTGAAATTTTACCAAATAACAATGGTACCAATGATCTTCAGTTTTGCCATTTCACTTATAACTTACCAAGTTCAAGTTTGTCAAGTTGTGCTACAGTAAAACCTGTCTTGAGAGACCACTGTCTTGAGAGACCACCTGTCTTGAGAGACCACATCTACCAGGCACCGATTGGTTTTACTCTATAATGGACCTGCTATGGGAGACCACCTGTCTTGAGAGACCACATGTCTTGAAAGACCACTGTGACCTGGTACCAACTTGTATTTTTATGCTATAATGGACCTGTCTTGAGAGGCCGCCCCTTTGAAGACTGAAACCATGACAAAAACATTTTACCTGTTCTGGAATTGGAAAATCCATTGTGGTTATACTAACATAATTAAAAGTATTAAAAGCTCTTAATTGGGTTTCAGTTGCTAACTCATTAAAGAGATGTTTTTATAAGACCCCAGTGAAAAGAGTAGGATTATTGCTGAATAAACAATTTTATACATACCTGAAATGTGAGATAGGAATCAAAATAAATTTATGTTGAAAATCTTTTTGTAACAAATTGAAATGGACTGTTATAAAAATTATAAAAATAAATTAGTGTTGAAAATCTTCAATGAAGATTTTCAACACTAATTTATTTTTATAATTTTTATAACAGTCCATTTCAATTTGTTACAAAAACTTCATAAAAAAGAACAACTACAAAGTAATTACAAAAATCCATTCTTCTCCATTTCTGAATTTTGTGGTTGGTTATTCACGGACTTGAGAAAACCTGAAACCTGTTTCTGTTTCTTAATATATCGAGAAATATCTTCTAGATAATTTGCGATAATTCACAGGCAAGCATATAATAAAATAGATGAAATGCTCAGTTTATCTGCAGAACACAGTAAAGTGACCCTACCCCTGTTAGTTGAATACTCCTGTCAATTAAATACTTTTCATTGAAAAAGTGACTATTCAAGTTACATGGTTCAACTGTATTACGACCTGGTGATCACAACATATTAAAGGCTGTTTCTCATTGGGCACTATATAAACATTGAATGCATGGGCAGATTTGGCCCAAAAATGTTAGTGAGAAATCACCAAGAGGGACCTCACTTTATCGTCACCAAACATATGCATCCCACCATGTTTGGGCCCATGAGCACAAATTTGGATGTGGGGTCTGAAAGATACCCATTCCTCACATCAGTGACATTTGCCAATGCTCCAAATATCATGTTTTAACAAAAGAATTCCAAGGAGTTATATCTGGTGGCTACATGGGAAATTTCCCAGTGCTGCTATATATGACAGTCCTGTTTTGCTTCCTTACAAGGTGAACCAGATTTGAAAACTTCTTTCATGGTGGACCAGATCTAAAAAAAATATTCCCTGTTGGAACCCCAGGAAGTGAAGCAGTACCTGTTTACTATGGATGACAAGCTCTGTTTTACTTGTGAAATAGGAAGTTCTCTAAAATGGGCAACATGTGTATAAACGATGGGCTAAACTTGACTTTATGTCCATGTTGCGGTTACAATTGGTCATTGTGCATAAGTGTGTGCCTTGAACAGTAGTTATCAACAGATAATCAGAATTGGCAATCGGAACTGACTGGTTTTGGGGCATTGGCCATTTATGACAACCGGCAGTTAAAAACAGGCATTTTTCAATTATTCTTTATTTAACACTGACTGTTGAAAATCTCTTTGATATCTGGCTATTTCAATGAAGTTTGTCCATTAAAAACATATGTAGTGCATAGCAGAATATAAGAATTAGTGCGGAGGTATTACAGGATTTACCAACTGTAATTAGTATAAGATCGGCACTGTTTCCTGGCTGATCGAAGTCAGTGGCCTTCGATCATGATGCTCACAACATTACATTGAATATATAACATTAATGAATAAATACAGTGTGTTCAGCCAGCGGTCTGCAGTATTTCATGATGCTGTAATCACATCACAATCTTTTTTCAGTGGCAGATTATAGTTACATAACATGTATGTCGCATGGCTATTCCAACCACATTTTCAGTTTAAGTTCATTGTTCAATTCAGTTACCTCCCTTGATATTTCTCTCAATGTTGTTGGCAGAGTAAATATTGGAGAAACACATCAAGGGAGGTACAAAGTTGAAAATTGAACATTAAATTCTGATAAGCCCCCATACCTATCCATCTGTAAACCATGCATAAACACAAGTTCACAACAAACGTTTACATCAAATTTATTATTAAATTAAGACACTAAGTATGTATGCTCACTGTATTTCTGGTTAATAAAGCTGAATGTATTGTATTTCAAACACAAAGCTGAATTAATATAAGTTATCTTCGCCAACATGTATGGTATATGGAGATTTAATACATGGATGGCAGATTTTAAGCACCGAGCCATAGGTCCAGGTATTAAATCTCCATATACCATACATGTTGACGGAAATGACGTTTTTGTCCCGTTTGAAACACAATAGAAACATAGAGGAGAAACATTTGTGGATGCGTTTCTCACACACCATAATCACTTGGACCAAATTCGTGAATATATTTTGTTTTTATAAATTCAGAAGATAACAGATAGAGTTATATCCCTTGGGTTGTTGAGGAAATGAGTAAACAGTAGTTTGTTGACATATCGTCCCCTGTGTTCCAGTGGGTTCTATGGGCACATAGAACACAACGGAACTCTGAAACAACTTGAGTAAAACAAAATAAGAGCAAATATCATCCCCTTTTAATTACTCTACTATTTGATTTATAATGGCAAAATATGATCAAATTGTTGGAAATCTGATAATATTTGTGACTATTTTCGAGGTTTTTCGGGTAGATTTTTATACTGAAGTGAGTGAATGTGAAAAGCTTTCATTCAAACCATATACCCCCGATGTTTCGTGTGCGCTTATACCCTGGATGTTGCAAGCTGTCATATACCTTGGATGTTGGGTGCACCCTTTGCCATGTCTATTTGTCCAAGGCATTCTGACCAATCAAAAGACAGCATTTATCGGGATATAGGGACAAAACTATTTACAAGAAAAGCACAACTTTCACAACAGAACAATATTGTGTGATTATATTGTTAATCCTGATCTTCTTTCCAAAAAAAACCCCAAATATATTATTTTAGCTAGTATTGTCCAGCACCAAACATGCATATTCTGAGAACTTATGTGCTATTAAACTTTCATAATTGATGATTTAGTGGTATAATATCCCTGTAGGAACTCCGAGAAGTGAAGTAGTGCTTGTTTACTGTGGTAAACAAGCTCTGTTTTACTGGTAAAATAGGACCCAGTCATTAATGCTTGGGGTGCGAGTCCTTTAACCCTTTACCCAACGCAGACGATTTCAAAATTTATTATTTTAAATATCATTTTTTTAATTTTTTAAAAACATTTCAACAAAACCATATCATGTGACCCCTCTTTGGAATGAGCTCGTTGAGCTCGTTCCAACAAGGTGTCACATGATATGGTTTTGTTGAAATTTTTTGAAAAATAATATTTTTTCAACCGCTGAATTTGCATATTATACGGGCGGATGCGGACGATTCGTTGGGTAAAGGGTTAAATTGACTGACCTTGACTTTATCTCCATATTGTGGTCATGATTAGCCATTGCACAGAAGTATGTGGCCTTTAACACAATAAATAAATAAATAAGTAAATAAATAAATAAATAAATAGAAGAACTTTAAATTTCCTTTCTCCCAGACTCTTGGAGATTGAAATATTGCAAGTGATTATTTATTTCTTCTATATATGGAGGTATTGTAAATGATTAATTATGCTACAGTAGAGCCTGTCTTGGGAGACCACAACTTTGGGCCACACGAAAATGGTCTCTCAAGACTGGTGGTCTCACATAACAGGTTTCATTGAAGATTTTCAACACTTAATTTATTTTTATAATTTTTATAACAGTCCATTTCAATTTGTTACAAAAACTTCATAAAAAAGAACAACTACAAAGTAATTACCAAAATCCATTCTTCTCCATTTCTGAATTTTGTGGTTGGTTATTCACTGACTTGAGAAAACCTGAAACCTGTTATGAGAGACCACCTGTCGTGAGAGACCACTTTTGTGTGGCCCAAAGGGCAGTCTCTCAAGACAGGTTCTACTGTATTGTAAATGATTAATTATGCTACAGGCAATTAAATCCAATGCTCAAAGAGGCTACCCCACAAGAGCATTCATGTCTATTGGCGCATCTAGTTTAAATCTACAAATTTATTTATTTATTTGCAGGTTAGAAATCGTATCCCCCCACTGTGAAGCTATAGAAATTTTAACTTTCACTATATCAATCAAAATGGTGGTTTTGAAAGCATCACTTTAAGATGAATACGAGTCAAATTATCACTGGAAATGATCAATTTGTTCTAAAATGTATAAAGAAAAGTAAATCTCGTGTTTATGAGTGGATACCGATCATTTGCAGCAATAATTGAACACATATTCACCTTGAATTGATGCATGAAACCCGCTAGTCCAAACATGGCTTGAAAGTCCGTAATATGGGTTTTTGGTTTGGTACATCCTTTTAAAGGATGTACCAAACCAAAAACTTATATTACAGACTTTCAGGCCATGTTTGCACAAGAAACCCGCCAGCTGTATCAGATTGCAAGACGCTATCTGTTCCGAATATCATTCAAATCACTTCCGCGTTTCAATGATTCAATGTGCTTTTTATACTTTCATGCATCAATTAAAGGTTGAAATGAGTGGAATTATCAGATTCTTATAAAAAGCATATAATAAAAAGAAAATCTAGTGTTTTTGAGTGGATACCGAAAATTATCTCACTTGTGACCGAGACAAATGGTTATTTTCGCTCACACAAGCGCTCGCGAAAAATAAACATTTGTCTTGGTCACTCATGAGATAATTTTCGGTATCCACTCAAAAACACTAGATATCCTCTATTTATTTATTGTTTGTTTATTTATTTGCAGGAGTGGCTTTGATACAGATGCATACTTAAATGGAAAATATTGTGGCACAAATATTACCAGCAGTATTGTTTCAAATGCTAACAGTTTTTACATAAAGTTCCGATCTGATGACACTGTTACATCTAGAGGATTTAACCTTTATTATAGTATACTGAGCGAAGGTTTGTATGTCTCAAGGGGAGGTAATGAGTGTTTTATCTTGATAATATCATCTTTTTTTCGGTTTTCCATTACTTACCCTGTCTTGCTGTTTATTATCACCTCCACCACATTTACAGTTGTAACTCCTGTCCAGATTTCAAATTTTGTTACAACTGTTAAATTTCATTCTGTGTTTTCTCAAGTTATGAAGTCCAGTGAGGATGTTCTTAGACCTTGTCAAAACAGATGAAAGTAAATGACCACAACTAGACTGGTAATGCTAGAGGTTAAAGTTTTCTGGTATTTAATGCAATTTAGAGATTTGAGTTCGTAACTTCCTGCAAAAAAGTTGTCATCAGAATTCTGAATTTTGACAAAACCCCAAAAGTGAAACCCCCCCTCTATAATTAACATATCACCATCACCATGTACGTCCGCACATCAGTCCAAAATTTGTGTGTATTCAACTCCCTTACATTTATAAACCGATCTCAGTGAAACGTCTCATGAAACATGACACTACATGTAACAAAATGATAAGCACAATTTCTAAAATTTTCAATCTGTGATGAATTAAACTAAGCTGTATCCCCTTGAATTTAGATTTTAGACTTGATAGATTTTTATTTCTATGTGAGATTCTTGTGTGTGTGACTCCTACAATTACAACCAATTGGGTTGAAACTTCTCAAACATAACCACTTAACGGGTAGAGTGCTGGAAGCCCATATTTGGGCTTTACTCTGAAGTATTGGAAGTATTGGTACCACAACTTAAAGGCTTCATACTTTGTGGATGTTGTTCATATCACCTTTGATTTGAATTATTCAGTCTGTTAGAATTGCTTTGTTACAATTCATGGGAGAGCGCCTGTTGGCACTCTCCCATAAATTGTAACAAGGCAAAGATATGTGAACAAATTTTGATGACCAAAAATAATTCAACACTCTACCAGTTAACAGTGAACAGGTGTTAGTTCCCAAATTTTTAATTTGTGATTCTTTCAATCGGGTGATCTCCCCGTTAACTTAGTAGAAGATTTATTATAGCCCTCAAAATGACTCATTTGATTGCTGCTCCTATGTATAAGATACAATTTAGATGAAACTTCTCAAACATGACCACAAACAATTGAATATGTGCAAATTCCCAGAATTTCATTTTGTGATGATTGTAACCTGCTTATCTCCCTTTGAACTTAGTAAGAGTCATTATATATTTCTATATGATATTCCTGTGTGGGCAATACCTCCTCCTTTAATGAACTGATTTTCAATGAAACTTCTCAAACTTGACCATTAGCAAGTGAATATGTGCCTCCCAAAGTTTCAGTCTGTGACAATTTGAACCAGGTTATCTCCCCATAAACTTGAGATTTATTATCGTCTTATGTATGAGATATTCATTTTCAGCTGAAAATCAGGGTGAGTTATAGTTATCACTTGCCCATCCATCCATCCATCCATCCATCCATCCATCCATCCATCCATCCATCCATCCATCCATCCATCCATCCATCCATCCATCCATCCATCCATCCACATCCATCCATCCATCCATCCATCTATCCATCCATCCATCCATCCATCCATCCATCCATCCATCCATCCATCCTGGATCATCCATCCATCCATCCATCCATCTGTACAAATATCCATTGGACCAAATGTCCATTCGTTCATTGCCTGTGAACTCAGTATTCATGATTCCCCCCCCCCTCCCCAAAAAAAAACTGCTGAACTGATTTCAGTGAAATGTTTTTGTTTTTTTTTAAAGGTTTTTGTTTATTATGACATTGCAGTTTCTGTTCCACTATTCATGCTCCCATTTTGGAACCCGGGGAAGAGAAGTATTGCTTGTTTACTGTAGCAGACAAGCTCTGTTTCACTGGTAAAATTGGACCCAGTCACCAGTGCTTTTGATGGAAGTCTCTAAAACGGACAACTTGGGCATAAGCAATTGACTAAATTTGACTTTATCTCCATGTTGCGATCACAATTAGCCATTGTGCAGGAATATGTGACCTTAAACACCTAAAAATAATAAATTAACTGGTTGGGTGCTGGAAGCCCATATTTGGTCTTCATTCTGAAGCGCAGGTACCACAGCTTAATGGCTTCCTATTCAGTCACTATGATTCATATTATCCTTGGAGTAGCATTATTTATTAAGTAAGGATTTGCCTTGTTACAATTTATGGGAGAGTGCCCAATGGCACTCTCTCATAAATTGTAACAAGGTAAACATATATATGTACAAATTTTGATTGTCAAAAATAACTTAGCACTCTACCAGTTAATAAATAAATACCCATGCTAGTTACAGTCTCACTAATCACTACTACAGTGGAACCCTGTTAATTGAATAGTCACTTTGCCAATGAACATTATTCAATTAACAGTATTCAATTAACAGGGATTGTGTCACTTTAATGTATTTTAGATAGTTTACTCTATAACCTATATTCAATTAACAGGTCAGTTTTGTACTGGAGATGTGGTAAATGGTTTTGTTTGCAAATTATATTCAATTAAAGGTGTTATTCAGTTAAGAGATATCCAATTAAGTGGGCTCCACTGTACCAGTGAAAGCAAATTTAAAGTTTCCAAACAATGTCGATGATGAGCTGTTGCTAGCAGCTTGCCCTCTATTCCTATAGTACCGATAATTCTTGAACTTGTTCCTTTTAGTTTTAAGTGAAGTGGAGTGAGTTTGCTAATGGCATTTACTCTCAGATTACATTCCTGTCCAGGCTAAAGGAATTAACTCTCAGACCACATTCTGTCCAGTGCATGGAGATCTTACTTGCTAATGGAATTCACTCTCAGGTCACATTCCTGTCCAGTGCTAAGAGCTCTTACTTTCTAATGGAATTAACCCTCAGATGATATTCCTGTCCAGTGCTAATGGAATTAACTCTCAGATCACATTCCTGTCCAGTGATTAGAGATCTTACTTACTAATAGAATTAACCCTTTGATCACATTCCTGTCCAGTGCTTAGAGGTCTAACTTACTAATGAAATTAACTGTCAGATCATATTTCTGTCCAGTGCTAATGGAATTAACTCTCAGATCACATGCTCAGTGATCTTACTTACGAATGGAATTGACTCTCTGATCACATTCCTGTCCAGTACTTGGAGATCTTACTTACTAATGGAATTAACCCTCAGATCACATTTCTGTCCAGTACTAATGGAATTAACTCTCACATCGCTTTCCTGTCCAGTGCTAATGGAATTAACTTTCGGGTCACATTCCTGTCCAGTGCTAAAGGAATTAACTCTCGGTTCACATTCGTGTCCAGTGCTAAAGGAATTAACTCTCGGATAACATTCCTGTCCAGTGTTATAAGAATTAACTCAGATCACATTCCTGTCCAGTGCTAATGGAATTAACTTTCAAATCACTTTCATGTCCAGTGCTAATGGAATGAACTCTCAGATCACATTCCTGTCCAGTGCTGATGGAATTAACTCTCAGATCACATTCCTGTCCAGTGCTAAAGGAATTAACTCTCTGTTCACATTTGTGTCCAGTGCTAAAGGAATTAAAACTTTTGGATCATATTCCTGTCCAGTGTTGAAGGAATTAAACTCTCGGATCTCATTTTTGTCCAGTGCTTAGAGATCTTAATTGATAATGGAATTAACTCTCAAAAAACATTCCTGTCCAGTGCTAATGGAATTAACTCTCAGATCACGTTCCTGTCCAGTGCTAATGGAATTAACTCTTGGATCACATTCCTGTCCAGTGCTAAAGGAATTAACTCACAGATCACATTTTTGTCCAGTGCTAATGGAATTAACTCTCAGATCACATTCCTGTCCAGTGTTAATGGAATTAACTCTCAGATCACTTTCCTGTCCAGTGCTAATGGAATTAACTCTCAGATCACATTCCTGTCCAATGCTAAAGGAATTCACTCATGGATCACATTCCTGTCCTGTGCTAAAGTAATTAACTCTCGAATCACATTTTTGTCCAGTGCTTAGAGATCTTAATTGATAATGGAATTAACTCTCAGATCACATTCCTGTCCAGTGCTAATGGAATTAACTCTCAGATCACATTCCTGTCTAATGCTAATGAAATTGACTCTTAGATCACATTCCTGTCTAATGCTAATGGAATTGACTCTCAGATCACATTCCTGTCTAATGATAATGGAATTAAGTCTCAGATCACATTCCTGTCCAGCACTTAGAGATCTTACATTTAGATTAGTTTGCCAAAGTTAATGTTACATTCTTCCTGCAAATGGCAAATCGTTCTTAGGAAGAAATACAGAACAAACTCATGGAATGCATCTGAGTACGGTAACTCCACTCTGTGGAATCGAATGCAGGACAGATATTTTCATTTGCTGGTTACGAACATGGTTATATAATCTAACCACAAAAAGTAAATTACTAAAAGTTGCCGGCACACAAAATGGTGACAAATGTTTTCAAATTTTATTCAGTGACCTCACAAGTGGGCAGAAATTGCGAATGTGATTTGATAAACATAGTATTTTACTTTTTGGTGCACTCCTATCAGCTCTGACTTCATTGACAGGGCTAATTTGATTCAAGATTGAATTTGATTTTCAAATAATAGACGTGATTAAATTTGTAATTCGATTGGAATCCAAAATGTATGATTTGCAGGGCCCAAACAGACACACAAGCATTATCTTTTCTGCTTGTTTTACCTGCGTTGCCAGCGGCAGAGCAGGTCTAGTAACTGCTCGACTCTGTCTGTCAGTCCATCCATCCGTCAGTCCGTCCGAAACACTTCTTCCGTCCAAGTTTTCTTGGCTTCTATGAAAGGGAATGATTTTACATTTGGTCTGCTGCTTCATAATGATGAGTTGTATCGTGTATCTAATTTTCAAATCAATTGCATGCAGCGACGCGGGTCCACACCTGGTATTGGTCTTGGCTTGTTCATAGTTAACCATTACAGTGGAACCACTGTTAATTGAATAGCCACTTTGCCAATGAAAATTATTCAATTAACAGGAGTATTCAGTTAACAGGGATTGTGTCACTTTTCTGTATTCTAGAGATAAACTTAGCATTTATTCTATTATATCTTGTTTGACAGAGCTCCATGAGCTCTGTCAAACAAGATATAATAGATTAAATGCCTATATTGGATGTACAGAGGCCAGATCGGTCTATAAACAAAGAAAAATTGGGGAGAGGCAAGGTAATTTCCCGACAGGTTACACAATTTTTTATTCAGTTAACAGGAGTTTACTCTATAACCTATATTCAATAAACAGGTCAAATTTGTACTGGAGGTATGGTAAATGGTTTTGTGTTGGGAAATTATATTCAATTAACAGGGTTATTCAGTTAACAGAAATCCAATTAAGTGGGCACCACTGTATTGCATATTCTTGCTTCTTATTGTCTGTTAAAATTCTTGTATTGTATTGACAACTGTTTGATCAAGTCAGTCAAAAAATGTGGACTATTCCAGATCAGAATCTATAAATAGTTTTTGAAATGGATCTTCTTTGAACTCTTCCTTTGCAGCAGTGGCGGCTCCCTAGGCCCCCCCCCCCCCCTTTTCCTTCCCCCTCCCAAATCAAACATCAAATTGCTATCCGACCGTGGTTTCTCATCAAATATCATATCACACTCACAAACAGCACACAACAATACACATCATGTACTGTTAATCATTACTACAATGTCTAACATGCAATTTCTTTATACAACTGAATAAATACTCAGTTTATGAGGTGAAACCCCCATGGGAAGTGAAGCATTGCTTGTTTACTGTGGTTTTGAAGTGGATCTTCTCTGAACTCTTCCTTTGCAGCAGTGGCGGCTCCCTAGAGGCCACCCCCCCCCCCCCCCCCACACACACTTTTTCCTAATTTTTTTTTTTTATAAAAACAGTAGGCCTATAAGCCTTTACTGCAAAATCCCCAAAATAACTTGTACCGCCTGACAATATTCTGCTGGTGACAATTTTTTGTCTATTTTGGCAGAATTATTATTTACCGATCAAGTTTAATGTTCTTTCAGTGAAAATACTTCACTGATATTACAGCAATACGAATAATAAGTGTATTTGCATAATAATACATTGTGGAAGCATTTACACATAATGATGTGAGACCAATTTTAGACACAATCTGGGGGCCTTTATAGAAATGTTCAGATATTGCTCCCAGCGCATCCAAATATGAAGATTTTTCCTGGGGAAGATCTCCCAGACCCCAACTAAAGAGAGGGCACACCCCACCTATAACCTCCCCCAGCTCAGGCCTGTGGCCTTTGGGAGTTGCCTTCGGTATCTCGACCTTGGACCCCCATATCTTACTTATCACCCCCACCTCATCCCCCTTCCCCCTTCCCCTACATCAAAATCCTGGTGCCGCCACTGCTGTGCAGGTGACCTAATGATAGAAAAAGTGTTCCGGAGGAGACATTAAGTACTCTCATCTGCCTAATATGTATTTATTTATTTATTGGTGTTCAAGGTCATGTACTTATGCACAATGTCTAATCATGACCGTGACAGTTTTACGGGTGGAGGAAGCTGGAGAGAACCACCAAGCACCGACAAGCAGCTGCCAGCTCCCCAACATCTTAACTCCTCACAGGCAGAGTTAGATTGGTTGAAGACATGCATACGCCTTAGTACACTGCATCATCGTGCCCCCACGTGGACATTCAGGGTTTAGTGCCTTGCCCAAGGACACAATGTGGGTGTCCGAATTGATTGCTCAGACGGTCACCCATCCAATGATTAACCAGGCTCAACATTGCTTAACTTTGGTGATCTGATGAGAACCGGTTACCGCAATGCCACCACGCCCCCATCTGCCTAATAATAGTGATGGCTGAATAATAGTGATGGCCTGCATTTTCGGTAAAAATTTATAATAGTGTTGGCATTTTCACTCTGTCTTGTTACCAAATAATAGTGATGGCCAAACTTTTTCTTTAAAATTAATAATAGTGACATCACTATTCTTCAGTAGGTGAGAGTAGGATTTTGAGAACTTCTTGGCAGTTTAAAAATTTCTCAATCGGCACAATACAAATTGAATTGAATCATTGCAGGAATTCGAAATTGAATTGAATTGAATTTCAAAGCTTCACATGGCCTCATTCTTCAGATCATATAGATACAAGTTATTGTGATGAATTGACGGTAACATGGTCTGAGGTTTGTGGCATAGAGTTTATGTTCTAACTGAGATATGAAGCACTGAGATTGAACATACACTCCGAGCCACAAACCCCAGACCATGTTTCCGTCAATTCATCACAATGACATACATGTTCCAATAAGACTCTGCTCACAGCCCAAAATCCTCATCGTGAAATGAATACTGCAACTTTTACTGATAACAAGTTTAGTGAATAAACTTTTTGTGTACCCCACAATGTCTCTGAACAAATAATTAATCAGATAAAGGTTGAGGTTACTCCTGATATACACAGGCCTTTAAATTCTTCCTAACTCATGACGGTAAACCCTGTGCTCAAATAGGATAATTACGCCCAAATTACGAAGAGTTTGAAACATTTTCCAAAGTTTTGCAGTGCTTTGGCAACAAATAGTTTGGCCATGTTTCTCTGATGCTTGTAATATAGCTTAGAGCTTACCTTCGAATGGAGGCGCGGTTGGTCAGTAGGTAGAGGTGCAGACTGCAAGCCGAGAGGTCCTCGGTTCGAATCCCACCTGTGGCAACCGCGTTGTGTCCTTGGGCAAGACACTTCACCCTCATTGCCCATGTGGGGGCACGGTGACGCTGTGCACTAAAGTGTACTGCACGTCGATGGTGCACCTGTCTTCAGGCAATGCTAACCCTGCTTGTGTGGAGTTAGCATGCTGGGGGACTGAAAGTTGCTCGCCGTCGCTCGGTGGTTCTGTCCGGGTACTCCGGCTTCCTCCACCCATAAAACTGTCGTGGTCATGATTAGCTTTTGTGCAGAAATATGTGACCTTAAAAACACCAATAAATAATAAATAAATAAATACCTTCGAAGCAAACAATGCAACACATCAATAACTTAAAAAAAAAAACACAGAGTTTGCCGCAGAAAAGCAATCGCTGTCGACAGTGCCATATACGATACTGTTGACAGCGATTGCTTTTATGTGGCGAATTCTATATGATCATGTACTTAAAGCTTGAAATCAATTGTATTCGTGTTTGTGGCAGTTCTTGGTAAACGCCATGCATAATTTAGCTTACATTCAAATAGGCCTTTGGCTCGATACTTTGAAACTAAGAAGCCTTCTCAAGTCAGTCAAGTAAACTTACATCAAAGGGTGGTGGGAACCAGTGACAATGGTTAAGACATATAACAAGGGGTTGTAAACTATCATTTTAAGATGGGGACCGAAAACCTAAAACAGATGGCAAGAAGAAGGAAATACCGGTGCTTTTTCACCAACCATGCAGGCCACATCTATATTTGCCATTGTGCCAGAATTAGACTGATCGAAAGGTCTGGATATACATTTGTACATGATTTTACAGACCACAAGGGGGTTCTTGGTGAAATTAGATGCTAATGTAACTTTTGGTCAGATCACTGTCAGTGATCTGTTCATAGGGAATAAGGTCACCTTTGCCACACAATTTTTATTTCTGTCAATGCAGTTTTGAAACTTTTATTGAATTTGGTGAATTCAGGATTCGCTATAACATCGAATATTTGACATGGTGATGTTGAACAGTAATACAGTGGAGTACCTTAATTGGAAATCTCTCAACTGAATAACCCTGTTAATTGAATGTAACTTCCCAACACAAAACCATTTGCCATACTTCCAGTACAAATTTGACTTGTTAGTTAAATATAAACTGACTCTCCCCAGTTTTCCTTTGTTTGTAGACCTATTTGGCCTCAGAGCTTCTGAAGCTCTGTCAAATGAGATATAATAGAATAAATGCTAAGTTTATTTCTAGGATTCCCTCACAGGAACCCTGGGAAGTGAAGCAGTGCCTGTTCACTATGGTAAACAGGCTCTGTTTTACTGGTAAAATAGGACCCAGTCGCCAATTCTTGGGAGGTGCAAACCCTCTCTAAATGGGCAACAAGCCTTATTAACTTCGCCCTGGTCTTGAGTCGATGATTAGTCATTGTGCAAAAATATGTGACCTTAAACACCAATAAATAAATAAATATTTCTAGAATACAGGAAAGTGACACAATCCCTGTTAATTGGATACTCCTGTTAATTGAATAAATTTCATTGGCAAAATGGCTATTCAATTAACAGGGCTCCACTGTATATGCTATTGGAGCTGTAAACATAGTAAAACTATGGAAGCTCTTGACCATTTGGGTGGTAAAGATTTTTAATGTTTGATTTACCATGTTTTTAATATGTAGGTTGTAATGATATAATGAGTGACAGTGGTGGTATATTGTCACCTAACTATCCAGCATTCGTGATGGTTGAATGTACAAGGCAAATTCGTGTGAGGTCTGGACATAGAATTTTCATCGAATTTGAAGATTTCAGTTTTGGTGAGGGAGTGCAACAAAGTAACTGCTCAATGGATGGTTTTAAGGTGAGTACGATTTTTTTTACAATGTGTACCTTTCTCTCGCCACTGACCTGCAGAGGCATGTTTTTCTTAGATAAGATAGCTGGGTGGGACCGACATTTCTCCCACCACTTGCTCACTGAGATGTTATGTGTCCTCGTTGAAACAAATCTATCTTACCCATCCCACATGACCATTGTCATTTAGATATTTATTAGTCACCAGATTATTTCATGATCATCTGCATTTTGTAAACAAATCTGGCATCTGCTTTGCTCCACTTGACACAGCTACCTACCCTACCATTTTGCCAGTCAAGGATAATTTTTCTAGCACTGCATGCCCCATGATGTCACCAAAATCAATAATTTTCAAAGCTATTTCACCATCGCTGTTGTGAACAACCTCTTGTTTCTGTGCAACTTACACAAGTGCATGAATATTCTATTTTCCAATTCCTCCTTGGAAATGAGCGATTTCTAATGTTCTCTAAGAGAAAAATCCCTTAGAGAGCTCAAGATTTAAAAAAATGACAATTTTGAGCCAGACCAGACAAGCCCAAGGTCAAATGTGCATTTTGCACATAATCCGGTGTACAGGTACTTTCTAGTAGAGTCACTCATTGTCCATTACCCTCCAGACTAGCGCAATCAATTTCCCATTTCTAGCCATCTTGGATAGTCTGTTTCTAATTCATCAAAGATATGATGCAGTTTCTAGGAAATTCAAAGGGAAACTGACTGGAAGACTGGGAATGATGCTTAGATGCCAGTATGCAGTTTCCAGCCATTAGTTTCTCAGAAAAGTGGTTTTAAAAATTATTGCACTTTGTAATTACAATGAAATCAAATGATGTTACTCATTTCTTTGAATCTTATCAAAGTAACACAACAACCTAGTCTTCATTATTTATACCATGGTTACCTTTTCTACTATATATGAAAAGCCTATGACATATATTTTAGCTTCACACACCAACTGTGGTGAACACACCAGCAATGGGATTTCAGTAGTAAAAATTAGCACCCACAGTAGAACTACATCCAAGTAGACCTTTGGTGACATCAACCTGAGTGCAAACTTGTCTAAATTTATTGCACGTCACCTTGCGAAGCGTGAAATGAAAGTGGCAATTGTTTATTAGTTTTTAAATGGTTTTACCTCATAAGGTGCCAAAAATTAACAAACATAAGTTGTCTCAGGTTAATGAAGCATCCATAACTCGAAATAGCATGTTATTATAATATTCAAATGAAAAAGACCCTGTTTATTTTTCTATTTCGTTTCGGTGATAAAATTGACAGCAGAAGTACTGTTCACTGATGCTCATGTAAACAAAACAATTTCGCTCATATGTTCAGCTGCTGCTCAATAAAATCGAGAAAATATAATAGCAACTTAATAATCTGACGTTCATGGTATAAATAAAATATACTCAATGTAGCTTGGTGTACCAAATGTTCACCAATCATGGTGAAGTGGTGTTAGCCGTGTGCTGAAGGCTCGTGGTTAACACCACTTCATCACTCGTTGTGAACATTTGGTACACCAAGCTACTATGGGTATATTCTATATTTCTCCTATGAAAATAAGCAATGTTGAATGCTCCCTAACAGTAAACACTTTTAGAGAGCTTAAAAATGTCAAAAGACAAAAGGTAGCCCAAACCGGACTGATCAGAGGCCAAAAGCGCATGCTACTCTCCACCTAGTGTCCTGAATACTGGTTTAAACAATCAGCCATTGTCTAATTCACACCAGACAAATGCAAATTGAATTTCTCCATTTTCTTCTAACAATGGAGGACGTTGTCTAATTTCTTTGTTTACCTTGAAAAGATGAAAATAAAATATACTCAATGTAGCTTGGTGTACCAAATGTTCACCAATCATGGTGAAGTGGTGTTAGCCGTGTGCTGAAGGCTCGTGGTTAACACCACTTCATCACTCGTTGTGAACATTTGGTACACCAAGCTACTATGGGTATATTCTATATTTCTCCTATGAAAATAAGCAATGTTGAATGCTCCCTAACAGTAAACACTTTTAGAGAGCTTAAAAATGTCAAAAGACAAAAGGTAGCCCAAACCGGACTGATCAGAGGCCAAAAGCGCATGCTACTCTCCACCTAGTGTCCTGAATACTGGTTTAAACAATCAGCCATTGTCTAATTCACACCAGACAAATGCAAATTGAATTTCTCCATTTTCTTCTAACAATGGAGGACGTTGTCTAATTTCTTTGTTTACCTTGAAAAGATCGAAAACACTGAAAATCAAACCTAAATAGGCATATAGAACACATTGGAACTCAGGGGACGAAATAGTAACACAGGTTCCCCTCCCAAATTTTGTTGGCTGGCGATGAAATGGGTTCTTTTTGTTGATAGTTTTCAAATGAATTGCTGAGTGTCCTTCTAATAATTGCTTTTGGAGACATGAAGGCATGTAATAAACACAATGACATGTGCATGTGAATGGATTAATCGATATGGCACTTCTGCTTTTGCAGAAGGATAAAACTCGAGGCCTGTGGCCTCTTGGTCTATCTTTCCGCACTGGCACTCATGCCATATCAATTAACCCATTCACATGCATGTGTCGTTCTGTGTATATATGGTATACAGAATTCTTACAAGGGTCAGGTTTAAGTTTATTCACATCAAGTCTATTGGTTAATAATTGGGCTCTCTGTTGGAGCCTGAATTTTAACTTAATGCAATATGGGATTTATTCTTTAAAAATCTTCTTCTCATGAACCCCCTGTTCAAATTTTTTGATAGATGGAATACAATATCCTTGTTGGAGTCAGATTCATGTTATTCTTGTGTTCCTAATACACATACATGTTTGTTTATTAATTCTAGGTCATTTTTCCACCCTGTATGCACCTTATTTGGGCCTGTATGTTTATTAGTCCTCTACCGGCATCGCCGGAGGGGACTATAGGTTTGCACTCTGTCCATCCGTCAGTCTGTCAGTCTGTGAGTCACACTTTAGTTTTCCGGAGTTTTTTTGGAAATGCTTCAACGGAATGATTTCATTTTTGCTAAACTACTATAGAACGATGACTTACAGATCATGTTTGAGTTTCATGCTGATTGCGTTATTCTTGTGTGAGTTACGGCCCTTGGAAATATGGGAAAAAGCACAAAAATATCAGCTTTCCGGAGTTTTTTTTTAAACGCTTCAATGGAATTTTATTTTTGGTAAACTACTATAGAACGATGACTTACAGATCAAGTTTGAGTTTCATGCTGATTGCATTATTCTTGTGTGAGTTATGGCCCTTGGAAATATGGAAAGGCGCCAAAATAGTTTTCCAGACTTTTTTTTGGAAACGCTTCAACGGAATGATTTCATTTTAGGTAACCTACTATAAAACGATGACTTACAGATTAAGTTTGAGTTTCATGCTGATTGCCTTATTCTTGTGTGAGTTATGGCCCTTGGAAATATGGAAAAGCGCCAAAATATCAGTTTTTCGGACTTTTTCTGGAAACGCTTCAACGGAATGATTTCATTTTTGGTAACCTACTATAGAACGATGACTTACAGATCAAGTTTCATTTACACTCTGTCCATCCATCCGTCAGTCTGTCAGTCAGTGTCTGTCGGTAATACTTTAGTTTTCCGGACTTTTTGGGGAAATGCTTCAACGGAATGATTTCATTTTTGGTAACCTACTGTAGAACGATGACATACAGATCAAGTTGCATTTGCACTCTGTCCATCCTTCAGACTGTCGGTCAGTCTGTCAGTCATACTTTAGTTTTCTGGACTTATTTTGGAAATGCTTCAACCGAATGATTTCATTCTTGATAACCTACCATAGAATGATGACTTACAGATCAAGTTTGAGTTTCATGCTGATTGCATTATTCTTGTGTGAGTTATGGCCCTTGGAAATATGGAAAAGCGCCAAAATATCAGTTTTCTGGACTTTTTTTGGAAATGCTTCAACAGAATTCATGCTGATCACATATAGGTTATAACATTTGTATAATTATTAATGTTCATTAGTCCGGTAGGGGACCTTGTATTGCTTCAGCGATACGTGCGCTCTTGTTAAAATTGCCCTTCAAACAGGGAGGAGATCTTCAAATCAGTAAATGTTCACAAAATTGTGATATTCTTTTGTTTAGCACTGTGTATTTATTGTTTTAATCATGATGCATAAATCCTTATTAGTTTTCTGTAATAAATCTAACTACAGAAATAGAACATAAGTTAGCCTACAGATAAAATTAACAAGCATTACTCCCTCCTCCTAATGGATTTCCACCCCGTACTATAATTTGGGTCTATACATTTATTTATTTTTTATAGATGTTCCACCCTGTATTTTTATTCTCACCTGTACTTTTATTCACACATGTACTTTTATTCTCACCTGTACTTTTATTCTCACCTGTACTTTTATTCGCACCTGTACTTTTATTTGGAACAGAAGAGTAGTTAAAATCAAGTCTCAGGATTAATTTGGGATCCTTATTGGAGCCTGAGTTTTAACTTAGTCCAAAATGAGAAATAATGTTTAACTCTTTGCATTCTGCTGGCAGATATTTCTGCCCAGCACAGGGTTTCTCTTGTCACTGATATAAGTATAATTTGGGCATATTTAAACATATTTTCTCCTGTAAAATGAATGGATTTTTTAACCATTGATTTCTTATATTTAGATTAATTTTTCATCAACTCTAGTCAAGGCTGCTTTTCAGCAGCCATGACTAGATTTGATGAAAGAATATCTTGAAAATACTTAGTGGGTTAAGAGTTAAAAAATCTGCTTCTTGAGACACAGTAGTCAAAATCTTTTGATATTTGGCATCCTCAGAGGGGTCAGATTCAATTTGTGCAAATAAAGTCCCTGGGTTGATATTTGTGTTTCCTATGGGGAGCCCAAATTTTAACTTAGTGCTTTAGTGGAAATATTCTAAAAATTTTGTTCTCCAGAACCACCAGTCATAATCTTTTGATGTTTGGCATACAATATCCTTGTGGTTCAGTGTGGGTCAAAATAAAGTGCCTGGGCTAATACTTAGGCCCTAATTTTAACTTTGGACAAAAGATGAATATTCTTTAAAATCTTCTTGAGAACCACCATTCAAAATGTTCTGTTATTTGGTATAAAACATCCTAGCCAAGCTCTGATTCAAGGTCAAATCAAGTCTCCAGATTCATCTTTGGGCTCCCTATGGGTGTCCAATTTTTAACTTGGTGTAATATGATGAATAAGCTTTAAAAACCTCCTTCATATCCACCATTTAGAATCTATTGATATTTGGTATACAGGGGAGCGCGGTGGCTCAGTAGGGAGAGGTGCAGGCTGCAAGCCGAGAGGTCCTCGGTTTGAATCCCACCTGTGGCAACCACGTTGTGTCCTTGGGCAAGACACTTCATCTCCATTGCCCGCGTGGGGGCACGATGACGCCGTGTACTAAGGCGTACTGCACATTGATGGTGCGCATGTCTTCAACCATTCTAACCCTGCCTGTGCTGCAGTGCGTAGTTATGATGTTGGGGAGCTGGCAGCTGCTTGTCGTTGCTCGGTGGTTCTCTCCGGGTACTCCGGCTTCCTCCACCTGTAAAACTGTCACGGTCATGATTAGCCACTGTGCATAAATATGTGACCTTAAAACACCAATAAATAAAAAAATTTGGTATACAACATCCCAGGGTTGGAGGGGAAAGGGTCAGATTCAAGTTTGTTCAAGTTAAGTCCCTAGATTGATATTTGGACTCACTAGTTTTGCATTACTGAAAATCTCTGTGGTTGCATCCAAACACTAGAAATAATCATCTGATATGTATAAGAGGTACAAATGATAAAATAACTTCATTTGTCTGTAGTGTTAACTAGCCATAGATGCTGATTAAATCCTTCTTTAAACAACTTTTTGTCAGGTGAGTGCCTCAAGCCCCACAAGGTCTCTTTGTTCTTTGAGCCTTCACCTCTGCTAGAAAAGTAATTAAGCTTCACACTTTATCTATTGAACCTGAATACTATCGTAGCATAGACAATACAGTTACTTTTACCCCTTATGCTACTTTTTTTTTAGCTAAGACCTTTACCAATTCATATTAGGGCTTTCCCTCCCAAAGATCAGTTCAGAAATAGACCTCTCTTGTTTCCAGTTATGGCTATTCAGACATATGTCGACCAAACTAGATTCATTAGGAATGGCAGGAAGTGATTCTTCCTTTCTCCCATGCCAGGTAGAAAGGATATTAGGGATCTGTGAATCACAAATTTTTTTTCGAATTGAATTGTGTCTCTTATATCTATCGAATCGAATCTTAAAAGACAAGTTATTTCATATTGCACAAACGGAAGTTGTGGAACACTGTGATGACCCTTACAAGACTTAGTGAACACCTTAAATACCAATAAATAAATATTCTCTGTAGCATCACAGGGTTTGACAATTCAGAATTTTGATGGACCCATTTGAAGGTTGCCCCATCACATGTTCATTAACCTTTTGATATTTTGCCCCAAGTTTTGGGGGTTAACCCTTTACCTCACATAACTTTCCCCCAAATATCCTGAACTTCATGATTAAAACCTTTGTCTCAAATTTTCAATAGAAGCATACAAATATGGATATCATTGGAACCAGCTGATTCAGCTGGTTCCAATGATATCCATTTTGGTATGAATGTATTGAGAAATTGCCATGATGTGTGATGGTGTGTAAGCCATACTTAGGCTAATTTTCTGGGCATTTTTGCCATTTTGTGAGGTAAAGGCTTAACCTCTTGGTTAACCATTATAATTGGCAGATTTGGGGATGTGAATTTTGTTGAGAAATAAAAGTATAAAAGTCATTATGATTTATAATAATTTATCTTTTATCATTGTCATGTGTCTTCTTATGTCATTACCTTCCAATCAGATCTTTAATTATGAAACTATTTTTTGGTTAACCAATAAAGAGGTCTCTCAAAAATCTTTTTGCGTAACCTATAGGCAACCGTCCTATAGGTTGCCCCAACTGTCAAGCCCTGCATCATCGCTGAAACAGCTAGGCCTATTATCTTGAGAACGTGAATAGTAACAAGTTATGCCTTCAAAAACTAAAACTATGGATAATGTTCTGGGCAAAATTCAGTACTACCTAACAATTGAACATTGTCAATTACTCAATTAAATAGGAATTGAGCCTACATGAATGTATTTTCTAATGAAAATTTTATCCAATTTTTGTTGGAAATGTAACAAATTGAAGTTAGTTAGAGAGATTAAAAAAAATTGAATCTTAAGACTGATTCAGGATCGATCTCTTGTTCAAGGCAACTTTTAACGATCACAGGTTTCGTAAATAAACCTCTTGTGTATCCACGACAGCACTGAATAAATATTCAATAAACCAGATAAACTCATTCCATCTTAGTTCAGATAGTAAATCGATTTGTAATTTAAACAACACTTCATCCGGAACACCATTTGCTGCACACATGAAACACCCAGAACAATGAAGCGGCTTGCTAGTCACTCCATTGAAGAAGCGATTACAAATCGGGCGACATCATTTGATATATTTCGCATTGTGACATCAGATGGTAACATTTGCCAATTGAGCCATAAACATAGAATATACTAAGCAAGCTTTCATCCAATCAGAGCAGGATGATTTTAGTCTTATTGGAACATCATGCCATGTGTTGTTGTGTTAGTTGTTGTTAGAAGACTCCTTTAATAAGGAATAATGTTTTTATTATATTACGGAGCTGCCAGTGAGCCCATTCTCGCCAGAAAGCCCAGTCCCCAACTTTACTGGGTACGATTCTATGGGGTTGCAATTGTACATGCATTTACATGAAGGCCCATCCCCAAGAAATTTAAGTTCAAATGAAATATATTCAAAACCTTTCGAACTTCAAAGCATGGTAATTGCGTAAATAAGAAAAGTATTAAAATAAAAGTGTTTGAAAACAAACCTAATGTTGTTGGTGTTGAGTGCATTTTTCATAAATCTCATGCAAATAATCAACTGAAGCCCAGTTATTGTATGTTTTATCAATTTTCAGCAAACTGAGTTGTATGAATGCAGCCATTGATGTTTTGTTTTTATTAACCCTTTACCTAAAGTAACGGCCAAAACCGGCCAGCGCTTTTACTCAAAAATCGCCAATTAATTTTCATTTTTTGTCTCAAAAACATAGGTTATGACCCCTCGTTGGAACGAGCTCGTCGAGCTCGTTCCAACGAGGGTTCATAACCTATGTTTTTGAGACAAAAAATGAAAAAAATTAGTTATTCAAGAATTATTTTTGCAAGTGTCGTCTGCTTTTCATGTTAGGTAAAGGGTTAAGGGGTCACAGTTATTCAACTAGAGTATCCTGATTACATATTCATAAGCTGTATTGTTTTATTTCTCAAGTCACATGTGTGAGTCCCGACATTGTCAAAACACAGTGACTTCTAGTTTTGGGCAGTTTCATTGCAAACAGTATTTCAAGGAAAGCCTGTTACATTATAAATAAGATGTTTCTGTCAAGGAGTTACAAGTGTACAGTACGTGGAGAGTGGATTGTAACTAAATCACCCGCAGAGTGGAGTTATCACCCAAACTATAACTTTCAAATTTTGTATATATCGACTAAAAACACAAGCAATGTTTCAGCCAATGGACCTCCGGGTTTAACCCGGAGGTCCATTGGCTGAAACTTTGCTTGTGCTTGTTATGCTTTGCAATTATTGCTTTGGTGGGATCTCCACTCTGTGAGTGATTTAGTGATAATACACTCTCCATGTACTGAAATATGAGACAGTGTAAGTATAAATGTTTTCTGAAGCCTGCAATGCCCAATCCAATAGTAAAATATTTCATTTCCTACTACGGTGATGTAGTTGCTTGCAGTAAAGGAATTCAATTAATTGAACCATGTTTTTCAGTCATGTGTCAAATAATTTAAATCCCCATTGTCTGATTGGACAGTAACATGCCATCAATTTATGACATGGGAAACAGTTACTGATATATCTGCTCCTGCTGCTGCTCTATCGGTGATGTCATCGGTCTCTGTTTCAGCCAGCCTCGGCTTATCCCTACAGGGGTCTGCAGGGATTTCTGCTTCTTTGGACATGGGATATTGGCCTCAACCTTCCATGGCTTCAACTCAGCGAAGTCGAAAGTGGTTGCTGGCCGATCTCTCTGCTGTAGTCTCTCAGCTGTCGAACCCAGCATGTTTTGTTTTGGATTCAGATGGCCATGATGGGGGTCACCATGGACTAGGTTGCACTTCCGTCCATGCACTCTGGTCCTTCGGCCAGTTTTGTGGGACCGGCACATTTTATGCAGCCTGGACCTTCTGTCCCTCAGAGGTCCGCGTCGACTCTCCTGAGTTCCCACACTTCAGATCCTTGGGGTATTTTATACCCCTATAAGCATCTGTACTTGTGACTCTTCGCTGGTTTAGAGGGTCAGATGCAAAGCCACTGTGCCAGGCCATTCCCATGTCAAGCCAGCAGATACAGATTGTGAGCTTATGGAGGCCCTCTCCTGGCTCACACAGGTTCTTTCCAAGAGCCTTCCTGTTACCTCCAGCGAGGCTTCTAATTCTAATGGCTTCCAGGTGCCCTCCGTGGCACCGCCTCCCAGAATTGGAAGCAGGCACTTTCTTATCCCCTGGTGTTCCTACACCATGTGTCTTCTGACTCAGGCGATGGGTCATACACACCTGACATTGAGAGCCATCAGTCTTCTGTCTTGAGGGCGCTCTTGACTTTGTGTTTGGGTTCCTTCAAACTGTCAGACCAGCCGGAGGTTTCAGCCAGGCCGTGATCATCAGTCGCGCACCTACGTGGAGCAACCTGCTTCTGGGCACCTTCGACCGTACAGGTGGTTGAAGCTTTTGCAGCATTGGACTCTAAGCTGAGTTCCAAAGCTATGAAGACTTCGTTCTTCACCAGGGCTGATACTTTTTTGCCTCCAGTGCATTATTGTTCCTATGATTCCGCCATTCCGTCAGTCTGCCAGACTTTGACGGTCTTGGATCAGGACTCCACCACCCTCAGGCTTTCCAAGCCCAAGTCGGCCGTTATTCCTATGGCGACTCTGGAGTCCCTGTTGGGCTTATCCAGAGGGATGCTAGGCATGCTTTCTCTCTCAGATCACGTCATCTCAGCCTTGGCTGCTTATCTGCCCCCAGATAAGTTTGACAACGTACAGGCTCCTTTGCATGTGAGCTCCAAGGTGCTCATGCATTTTACACACACGCATGCCTGTAACACGGCTAAATTGAAATTAGTTCACTGGGAAGCTGTGTTGGACCCAAGTCGTACCCTTCCTGAAGGGCAGCGCACTGCTCTTTGATCTGCTTCTTTGGTGGGTCCACGAATATTCCATGGTTCCGTGGCAATGATCTGGGATGACGTCCTGCGCCATTCCAAAGATCAGCTGATGCTTTGCCAGCTTGATCAGCCTTCTGTCAGAGGCCGGGGCCATTCTAAGCTTAACAAATGCCCTTCTGCTTCCTCTGTGAAGCTAAGAGCTGATCCTCCTACCACTGCTTCTTCTTCTTACTCACGTGGTCAGGGTAAGCGTCGGCAGACCGGAGGGAGGTCTCAGGATTCTTCATCTAGCAGAGGAGGTAGTTTCTCATCTCAAGGACTTCGCTGGGGCTTGAAATGACGGTCCTCACTTCGATTTATCCCAGGTTGGAGAAAGGATATCAGAGTTCGCAGACCGTTGGGCCACGGTCACATCCGGACATTGGGTGTTAGATGTTGTTTGGTCCAGGCTGTGGATATCCTTTCGGAGGCACCCCACTCTGTCAAGAGTGTCTCTTCCAACCCAAGTTCCTTCAGACGTTTCACGTCGGGAACTTTTGATCTTGGAGATAGACAGTCTCCTGTCAAAGGGGGTGATCAAGGTCGTCAAGAGCATTCATTCAGTTGGATTTTATTTCCCCCTGTTCTTGTTGCTGAAGAAGGATGGTCAACTATGATCAGTTATCGATCTGAGTATCCTAAACCAGTCTTATCATTGCTCCTATATTCAGCATGGGGACTTTCAGGTCGGTTTGCCGCTCTGTTCACCAGGGAGATTTCTCTTCCAGCTTCGACCTAGGAGACACTTACTTTCACATTCCGATTCATCGGACATCATGAAAGTATCTCAGGTTCGCTTTTCTGGGTTGAATTTACCAGTTCAAGGCCATGCCTTTCGGCCTCAACCTGGCTCCTTGGGCCTTCACCTACCTGATGTTGTATTTGATAGCCTTCCATCACACCCATTTCAGGATGACTTCTTTGGCGTATTTGGACAATATCCTCCAGAGGCACTTCAATGCTGCTCTTCTGGAGTCAGATGTCGACACACTGTTGAACCTACTTTCATCACTAGGGTTCAGAATCAACGAGAAGTCCAACTTGATCCCTTCTCAGTTGTTTTGTCATCTGGGGATGGACTGTGGACTGTGATTCTCTTAGCTTTTGCCCTGACTCCCAGTCCACGTCTGCGACAGCTCGGAATATTCTCCGGCTGCTCGGTATCTGTGGTTTGGTGACGGATCTTATTCCTGTAGGTCGGCTCCATGTCAGACCTCTCCAACACTTTCAGCTCGGTCATTGGAGGTCGAATGGTAATCCTCTGGATCTGGTGTTTCAGTTACCAGCATCTCTTCATTGTTACCTTCTTCCCTGGATGGATGTTCCGTGGATTATGCAGGGAGTTCCGTTGGACTTGCCATGTCCGATTGTGTTATGACGGCAGATGCCAGCGATCTCAGATGGGGTGTGACGTTTGATCCTCTAGGTCTTTCCCTTCACGGGTCATGGGACCAATATCAGCTTCTTGCTTTTCTGAGTTTCTGGCAGTGGATCCTCCTCCTTTCGAATTATCAGGTCCTTCTGTTATCCGACAATTCAACAGTGGTTGCTTACATTCGGAAACCAGGACGGCACACACTCAGTTCCCATTTATGAATTGGCTCGGGATCTTCTACTGCTCGCTCAGGACGTTGATGCCGGAGTGGTGGTTCGTCACATTCCTGGTCATCTGAACGTCCTCGCTGTCTCCCTGTCCCTATAGGGCAAGGTCATTCCCACCAAGTGGATGCTTCACAGAGCAGTGTTCCAGTCGCTTTGCGATCTCTGGGGGTCGTCCCCACATTGACCTTTTTGCGACCCGGTGGACCCATCAGGTGAACACTTTCATGTCCCGTGTCCAGATCCTCTGGTTTTCACCATGGATGCTCTGTCACTCGATTGGAACAGTCTAGTTGGCTATGCCTTCCTGCTGGTTCTGATTCTACCTCGGGTTCTAGCCAAGATACGAACTTGCGGTTATCAAGTCTTTCTGGTCACTCCCCTGTCACCTCAGCAGGTGTGGATCAATCAGCTCCACTGTCTGTTGGTGGCAGTTCTGACCCATCTCCCTCTATGTCACAACCTTTTTTGTCAGTCACTTGAGGAGGTTTCATGTTGACCTGACTTCATTGTGCCTTCACACATATCTTTTGTCCTGTCTCCTGCATAGAGGTTTTTCGAGATGAGCAGTGGAGTTGCTTTTCTTCAAGGAGGCACTCCACTGGTTTAGCCTATTTGGCTAAGTGGAAGGTCTTCTGTCGATGGTGTGATGATCACCCTGTTGATTATGCCAATCCTTCGATAACACAGATTGCGGAGTTTCTGGTATATTTGTTTGATTCTCGGGGTCTCCAACCTGTTACCATCAATGGGTACAGGCTCATGCTTTCGGAAACCTTTTCGTACTTGGGAAAGCATTGTATCGGCACTAATCCGTACCTCTCCAAGCTTATTAGGCACTTTTCCTTGAAAAGGCCTAGTATTTTGCAGCTTACCCCTAGATGGAATCTTTCTTGGGTGCTGCTTTGCTTGGGTGGTGGGGGGGGGGGGGGGGGGGGGGGGGGGGGGGCACCATTCAAAGCTTTATCACAGATGGATATGCATTTTCTCACATACAAGATGGCTTTTGCCTCAGTCAGAAGGGTTAGTGAGCCTCACTCCCTCTCTGTTGATCCAGCCTTTTTCAGGAGCTCTGCCAACAGTGTTACTTTACCCCTGATTGCTCTTTTCTGGACAATAATCAGATACCAGAAACTACTTCACCTCCAATCTGTATCAGGGCTCTTCCTTCTGCTGAGGGTAATCGCCCTTTGCTCTGTCTGGTTCGAGCAATTCGCATTTACCTCAACCAGACGCAGTTCATTAGGAATGACTGGAAAAAATATTTTTCCGTCTCTTATCCCTGGTCGACAGAAGATATCTCCTCAATCCATTTCTAGATGGATTTGTCTTGCTATTCGCACGTCATACACTCCACTAGCGACTGACAATTGTATTACCAATCGTTTTTCTGCCCACAAGGAGCGTGCATTGTTTACCTCCTGGGCTTATACTAACTCCGTCAGTTGTCGGATGTTATGCAGGCAGCCTACTGGAGAAATGTTTCTACTTTCTCCACCTATCTGCATCAGTTGCAGGAGCAGTCTGAGGACCTTTTTTCTTTAGACCGTCTTTCTTCTGCTCAGGCTGTCATCAACTCTAGCTATTAGGGTTCTTGCAAGGTCAGTTCCAGCCCTGTTCTTGCTACTGTCCTTTCTGTCTGTGTGTCACACAGGGCCATACGCCTCATCTCCCATTGTGATTTACTAATGGTTGTGGTGCTAAGGTTTTATAGGCCTTGGGAACTCTTCCTCTGTCCACAGCTCCAGCGCAGTCAGGTTATGTGGGGGTTGGTTATGAGATTTCCTCCTCCTCTTGTCTCTTCAGCCTGTTGTAAACAGTTGTAAGGTAGGTTGATAAGAAATTTAAATTTTATAGTAAATTTCCTTTCTTATTATACCTACCACAATTGTTTACGTGGAGGCCCTCCCGTCTTCTTATTCTGGTAAGAATCCTTCCTCCCCGCTGATCACATAACTCCAATGTTGGCAGATTCAAATAGAATGACACGTTGGTTATATGTCTGCACACTGGTTCCAGAAGCCGTGGATTAGTACTAGGAGAAGAGGGTCCTCTACTGGATGTGCGCCGCTCGCACTCGACCCAGTTTTGGCTTATTTTTTTTGGATGCACCACTTTTCTTTCCCAAATCACTTCGGAAAGAAGAAAATGGAGAGTATTTTTCTGAGTTAGGGACTTCCACTGTAATGCAAGCCTGTTATAAACAATTGCGGTAGGTATAATAAGAAAGGAAATTTACTATAAAATTTAAATATCTCTGCAATATGAGAAGAGTGCTTTAAAAATTATATTCAGACCAACCTGGCAGAATATTTACATATTTGGTATACACCATCCTTGTGGGGGCAGATTTAAGTATGTTCAAATCAAGTCCATGTGTTCATATTTCAGCTACCTGTACTGGAGTATGCTATTTAGTATTTTAGTATTTCAGTTTTATTGCATGCCTGTTCTATGAAATCACCAACTACAGCAACACTAAACCATGCAGGAAATGAAAATCTGTTCCACACATATGTGCGGAACGGATATCGTTGACAGACTATTTTTAAACAGCAGCGAAGAAATTTCAGTAGCATTTTCTACAAATCATGCAACGCAATTACAATTTGAATCGCTAGCGATAGCTGAAGATTGTCCCCTGAGTTCCAATGTGTTCTATGTGCCAGTAGGCACATAGAACACATTGGAACTCAGGGGACGAAATAGTAACACGGGTTCCCCTCACAAATTTGTTTGGCGATAAAATGTGTTCTTTCTGTTGATAGTTGTCAAAGGAATTGAAGAGTGTCCTTCCAATAATTCTTTTTTTATAAATGTGAAGGCATGTAATAAACATAGAACAACACACACGTGCGAATAGGTTAATTGATATGGCACTTGTGCCATCGCGAGGGATAAAACTTGAGGCCTCTGGCCTCTCGTTCTACCTTCCGCGTTGGCACTGGTGCCATATTGATTAACCTATTCACACGTGTGTGTGGTTCTGTGTATGGTTCTGTTTTCATTATTGATTACATCTAACCATAAGTGTGTAAGTAACACAACCAGAAAGCCCCAACTTGGTGAAAGAAAAAACCCTGTCTCGGTTGGTTCTTGCAATGCCAGCTCACTCTAAATAATCAATTCTCTGAATACTCACACACCAATTAATTTCTTCCACATAATGCAGTTAGTTTGCATTATAGTTTATTCAACATTTGTGAGCTATTTTCAGATTTGCTTGTGCTCTCTCTCTCTCTCTCTTTCTCTCTCTCTCTCTCAAACCTATTCAATGCCCCTGTTAACTGATGCTCTGCAATTTTAGACCTTACATCTTTTCTTGCATGACCATTCCATTAAAAAAATATTTACATTAATAATAATGTTGTTTTAGAAAATGCAAATGTTCTGAAGTTTATAGATTGTGAACGAGCAGTGTTTAAAATGTCAGGAACATGAATGTGGAACCATTTTTACACTGTTGGTCAAGAGTAAGCATGGAAAGCTGGCATTAAAAAATGACCAAGTTAATTGCAGTACACCTAAAATGTTTTAGATTTATAGATCGAGCAGAAAAAGAACAAAATGAAATAGAATATGCTGATTCTCTATCACATCTTGTTTGCTTACAATTGTTAAGGTTGTTTGTGAGTCATGAAATTTTATATATTTTTTATGCCCCACCATTACAAGACATATACTGTGACAGGTGTCTGTCTGTCATTCCGAAACAGTGTGCTTGTTTGCACGATCACTTCCAACAAATATTATCTGATATTTGATATGGGAGTTGTCCCTGACACTTTTTTGATCGAGTTTGAAAACCAGTCTGAATCACTGATCAGGAGTGGAGCTTTGGCTCCTCATTAGTCAATTTTAGCAAATTTTTGTTTGTTAACATGATAACTTCAACAAATATATATTGATTGGACCAATATCTGGTATTTGAGTTCAGCCGAAGATTGTACAGGAAAAGTTAGAAAACCAGCTCAGTCTGATAATTGGTGGAGAGCGAGTTATGACTCCCACTTTGTCGATTTTAATGAATCTGTTGTTCAGCAGCACAATAAATTCAACAAATATTAATTGATTTGGCCAATATTTGGTATTTGAGTTTAACTGAAGAATGTACAGGTTGAGTTTGATAACAGCATGGTCCAGTGATTTGGAGTAGAGTTACAGTTAAAACTAGAAGTCCTGTCATGAAATGCGCACAAATAGTATGTCAATCTGCACTTTAATCTACCCATTATGACCATAGTAAGGCTATCAAATTCTGTACATATGGCCTGTGCATAAGCAATGTTTCAGCCAATGGACCATTGGCAGAAACATTGCCTGTGTTTGCTATGACTAACCAGGAGAATCTGCCGTGCTTTGGATGCCATTCGATATGGCAATTGCGAGCAATTCCTACGTGTAATTAAGTCTAGATAAGCACATAGTTCGTGACAGGACTTCTAGTTTTAACTGTACAGCTCCTAATTAGTTCTTACCTTCATCTTTAATTTTAACTTATTTCACTATATGCTGATTTTAGTTTGTGCCTTTGCCATGGGCACTTATGTGTAGAAATTGAATTTTACTGAGCTTGGTTGATGTTTTTACAAAGTTACTAAACTTTAATTTAATCTTGGAAGTACTTAGAATTTCTGTTTTCTCAGACTCTTGAAGATGGAGATATTGCAAGTGATTATTTATTTCTCCTATATATGGAGATATTGTAAATGGTTAATTATGCTGCAGGTGTTTAAATCCAACACTATGCCCTGCAGGGGGTGGGGGAGGGGCATTCGTGTCGAATGACACATCTAGTTTAATATTTGTTTATTTTGTATATTTCTTCCTATAGTATTTTCCGAAACATACTTGGCGAAAGACTGTATCGCGTATCTCCTGTTCTGTTTGTTATTCAATTATAATCAACCACTCAAATTAAAGAATAGATGAAGGAGACAATTTTCGCATTACTACCTTATCGGTGGGTCTTCATTTTCCCTTGATTTCACTCAAAAGCTCACCGTTGTTGTCATTTTACGCCAGCAGCCGACATGTTTGTTTACCAATGACGTAACGGATAGCATAATCTATTTTTTCCTGAGGGTTTCGAGGTTGTTGCAAGGAGTTGTGTTTTGATGGATTTGGATACAGATCAAAACATAAATCTGAACCGTTCCACAACATCGGTACGTTTGTTGCGAAATTCGGGCCCAAGTGAAACTTACGATCACAAAGTGATGACCGTTTCTATAAAATAAATAAAATATGTCGGAAAATAACTGTTGATGCTTTCTAAATAAAATTTTGAAGTTCATCCTGATAAATTTTGTAACAGCTTTAGAAACATTGTGCACGAAAGCAGACTTGTGATTTAATAATGTTTTTCTGCCGAAAATTCCTTTTCGATGAAAATTCTTTAGTAGAGTCGAAGTTTATCGCCGATTGGGGTGGGGATAAACCCCATATTTTTCAATATATGGGATTTATCCCCACCCCATTCGGCGATAAAACACCGATTTCAACAGGTTTCTGATTGAAGACCAAAAACACTGATTTCAACAGATTTCTGATTGAAGAACCAAATTATGTACCGTTTTAGTTAGCTAGTTATTGGTGTTTAAAGCCACATATTTATGCACAATGGCTAATCATGACCACGACATTTTTACGGACAGAGGAAGCCGGATTACCCGGAGAGAACCATCGAACAATGGCAAGCAACTCTCAGCTCCACAACATGGTAACTCCACACAAGCAGGGTTATAACATAGGTTGAAGATAGGTGCTCCCATCCACGAGGAGCAGTAGGCCTTAGTACACAACGCCACCATGCCCCAACGTGGGCAATGGGGGTGAAGTGTCTTGCCCAAGGACACAACCCGGTTGCCGCAGGTGGGGTCTCGAACCAAAGTACCTCTCGGCTTGCAGCCTGCACCCTACCAACTGAGCCACCGCGCCCAGATGTAACGTTTTTTGCATCCAACGCGGATTACTTATCGAAAAAATCAAGCTATAAAGTATGTTGCTGTCAGAATACCGGCTTTTACTTCCATTTCGCCAAATTTACCAACATGAAACCTAAAACAACCCTCCCCCCCGCCCCCACCTCCACCACCTGAAGTCCACTCCGGCACTGTCCTGCCCTTGAACTGCGAAGAATATAATTAAGTCAAGCGAATCGCATTGAAATCAAGTTTGGGGAAATGGGCTAACCCATCTTTGGTTTATCGCATATATGTGTCTGCAGAGAAACAGATTCAAGACAGTATGGGGTTGAGATAGCTGGCGGCAGATCCTCGATCTGGCATCACTGACTGTGTACAGTACACGGTGCTCACAAAAATGCACTCCACCTCTCCAAGTGACATATAGACACACGTTCCAATTTTTCTCTGCCAGTGAATTTATAGCCCATACTCTTTGAAGTCTGGGGCAGAGCATATAACTTGAAACTAAATTTTAAAAGATTAACATGGCTATTCAGGGACGTGTCATGTTTCGAACCCCCCCCCCCCCCCCCCCCCCCCCCCCCCCCCCCCCCCCCCACCCGTCCGAACCAGTTCAATAACATTGAACTTGGACTTCGCCAAAGTAATTCGCGTTCGTTTTTTTACATATGTTTTGGGTCGACGGCCTTTAATACCATTCAAATAATCGTTAGAAAAAAAAATTGTAACATACTTCGCGAGGGTAGGTTAATTTTAGGCTTGTAAAACTTACCGTACGTAGTTTTCAGTGTGCGTGGATTATCTCTCTTCCACGTTACTAAGAGGAAAAGTTACAACGTCTCAGTTATAGCTCAAAGTTTTAACTTTACAAACAAAATCTTCAAATATGAAGAAATAAAGAAAATATAAATCAAATGCAAAGTCCCAGGGGCGGAGGCATGCAGTGGGTGAGATATTCCGTTCATGGCTTGCGTGTATCTTTTTCATCTTCCACCAGTCTTGGGAGCCAGAAATAAGCTTTTTAAAAGCAAATGTTTTTTTTTTATATTTAGAGAGGGGAAACACACGAGATTTTATCCTATCGGGTGGGGGTGAAATGTAGGGAGAAAGTTAAACGGCTACACCAGAACTGACACATATCATTAATTAACAGGGAGGTCATTTTGAATTTGTTCCAAGAACCATGCGCGCATGAGACGATGGGTGGGTGGGGGGGGAGGGTGCGGTTGCCACCCCTCTTGGTCACAGGGAATTCAGCTATAATCATTGTTACATGTATGTCGTAAAAACGTCACGTTTCTCGATGACGTGCGCGTTCGTTGTCGCAGGAGTGCCCCCCCCCAAAAAAAAAAATAAATAAAATCAACGTCTAGAAATTTCGAATTTCGAATCACTATTTGACTAACAGCTGGAACCTTCACATACTATGGTAGAAATCGTTGAAATACCTCTTGGAATGCAACACAAACAGACAAAATTACATCCTGTGCAGGAGGGTGGGAAGTAAATTCAAGAGGGGCAAAGTTTGGATCGGAGGTAGGGGTTGTCTAAAACAACTGTTTTTTTCAGCCTAGTATCTATATTTTTTATTTTCAACCCCGCCTCCTTCTCTAGTCTAAGTTGAGTTTTAAAAGTTATTTCAAATTGAGCACCAGTCTTTCTCAAATTTGTTCAATCTGCCTGAATCTGCGCCAAATTTCATCCACTATGCCTGAAACGAGCAGATGAGGAGGCAAATATTCTAATCTATTTTACTAGTGTACCATCAACTCACAGTGGATAAGTCGTCATAAGTGGAAATTACAGAAAACCGAAAGTTGGAACTCGCGAGGCGGAGAATATTTTGCTCCACCCAAATGGGAGTGGTCTGTTTGAGTGGGTTCAGGGGGCAGCCAGAGGCGCCCCACCCACCTCCCCCCCCCAAAAAAAAATACGTGAAACGGTAAAACAATTGAGAGAAGAAAAGGAAGTATGCCAAAAAAGAAGGCGGACTGTTTTTATATGGGCCTACGAGCCTCATCGTTCGGACGCCGAACACCGACATTTTCTGTCCGATGCCGATTGGATTCGCAGCAGCAAATTCAGTTTCGTACGCAACCGCACACATTTGCCGATGTCAATGAGTTCCGAAATCAGTTTTCTCTCTGACAAACGCTTCCGGTAAAAATAACACATCGGACCCCAGATCTATTGCCGCAACGGCAAACATGTGCGCTTAGCTTCACTTACAAGCCACACGGAACGCACTGCGTGACGCAGACCAATATGCCCAGGTTTTGAATTTGAATTCGAGAGTGAAACAAAGTTACAGGTATCACAGAACAAAATATTTTCCCACATGTGACAATAGTAACGTTCAGGCGAAAAAATATGATCGCACCACTTCAATTTTGCCATTCAAATATCTTTGTCAAGTATAGCCCTTCAGACAATTTTTTCTCACCCGAGAACAGGGGTCATGCAACAAATAAGAGAGAAAAACTGACACGAAAGGAAGTACAGGTCACGTGCATTTTTCAGGCAATTCCCTACAAAAACACACAAAAAGTAAATTGTAATTTTTTAGGTCTGAGAGTCATCAAATCACCCTCTTTTTATCAGGCATATTCAACAATAGTGCAAGATGTCAATAGAATGTTTCAAACCTTTATTGAAAAAAATATATTTTCCAACGGCTGTTTATTTTTACCGATTGTGTTGCGAAGTTGGCCCACAGAAGTTAAGCAAGCTCGAAAGAAGAGCTATAGTTCTTCCATGGAAATTATAGAAATAACAGGACAGTTTTCTATTAGTTTGAATGGGATTCATATTATTGCTGTTAATTTTCATCAGAGCCGATATTCGTAGAATTGGATAAACTAATAAGAAATACTCCGACTAACACTCGACCGTCTGACCTACACTCAGTGGAAGAGCTGATCAGAGATAACGCCGGTAGTCGAGTTTTAGTTGATAAATATCACGGGCGGAAATCTCCGAATTGGTACTATTTGAACTGTCATAGCTGTCATCAACCCATAAATCACACCTAACTATTCCGCTGACTGGTAGTCGAGTGATCAGGTTTGGCATCAAAAATCTAGTGGATTATAAGCACTGATTCCTGGATGTTTGGGAAGTTGTCTCTGGGCTCCCGACGAGCAAGTACCTACCTACAAGAAGTAAGATGGATGCCGCCACTGTTGCCTATAAGGTATGAACTTTGACTGAACATTGTGAATTTTACTTTATACCAGAGAAAAACGATTGGCAGTTGAGTTTTATTTGTTAATAAAAAATCGTAGATAACTGGTAAACTGGTCTTCGTTGTGCTGAACACGACTAGCCCGTGAGGTAACCAGCCTGAACCCAGAATCTGGAGCCTGTGTCTGGTATCGTCTGGTAAGGAATCAGAACGCCACGGGCTGATGGGACTTCGCGGTTGGTGGGGCTCCGTAGTTCTCTCAGTAATCACAACGCTTGGAGTCAGAATTTACGATCACAGATCGATAGACTTTTTTACTAAATTCCGTAACAATTGCATCATTTCCGAGTGCAACCTTTCAAGGCGGGGTAACTCTAATTCAAGGTGGGTAACTCTAATTCAAATTTTTAGTTCCCTGATACCTGTTGAGAGTATCTATATTTAATAATAGAGGTTCCTCATTCTTATAAAAACCGATGCCAGATCCACTGTGTGCCCGCGACAGATTAGGCGGGCCGCAGCGCGATGACAGCTATTGAGTCATCGGGAATTAAATGACTTGACGTGGACACTGCAGACTGAAAATTTTGCAGCGCTAAAGGCAAGGAAGATATCACACAAAAAGTCAATCATCAATGACTGATCATGTTCAGTCCTTTTCGCTGGCCATCAAATCTGTCGTAATTTTTACGATACACATCACAATAATTTTGATGATACAATCAGCGTGATGGTATTACAACGTAAAACTCTACTCACAGTTGCGACAGTTGGTTCTGTTGTATAGGCCAATATATGTTTAACAAGTATCATATGATAATAGAATTAATAGTGAAGTGTCATTTGGCATTTTAGTTTGGGTTTCGGGATTTGTTGCATCACTGATATTTCATGCTATGACAGCGAATGCATGTCTGATGGGATCGTATCCAGAAAATTTACCATATTATCAGTGTGCGCGCTTAAGCTTCAGGCGCCCCGTGGGAAAAAAATTATCAAATTTATAATTAAGTGTTGGGAAGGTGGGGGACTGTCGTTCCACGTGTAATAGAAGTGATTGATATCTTGGGTGTTCGGTCACTTCGTCTTTATCAACAATTATAAAAAATATAAACTTCATCACGCAGGACGCTAATGTTAACTGTATTTCTGAAAGTCTACCTTTATGTAACATCATCAGTACTAGATGTAGTGCTTGTGCCACATGGGGGGGGGGGGGGGGGGGGGGGGGCGGGGGGGGGTTTAGGGGGGCTTAATGGGAAACCTAGGAAGGACGTCATATTCATGTGACCCAGTGATGCCAAGTTAGTCACGTGACCCAGTTACGTCAAGTTTGGTTGATGTGCTAGCCCGCGTGAGCGGTCATCTTGTGGCGTCATTTCATAGTGATACGTGGTCTTAGTGCGCATGTGCAACTCATGTTGTTAGGGTGATACGCTGTTCCGTCGGGCATTTTGTATACTGGCTTTCCTCAAATACCTAAATGAGTCGAAGAAAGTATATTCGAGTCACTCGAACGAACAATTGTTCTATAGCTCATTTCGATGGGATTCGAGTTGCTTGAGCAATGACTTTTTCAGTAACTCTTCGATGGATTCGTGGGCTATAAGAATCATATAGGCTTTCGTTATACACACTGAAGATAAATCTGCATACATGTTATGGGAAACCAAGCACTGGTGATTATAAGACTTGGACGAGGGAACGAACTAGAGCTAGTTTGGGCCTAGACATACTGCTAGTGTTAGAGTAGTATCTGTAATAGGTACAAAAAATAGGGTTCTTGGAAAATCTGGACCAGTACTTTAGTGTAATAGAACATACTCTCGATCCTATAGCACTACGTGCTACTACTAAAAACCCTAGATGTGGAGTACAAGTCCGTTACGGTTGTTTTGGGCACATTTTGGTTATTTGGAGGGATTGTCGGCTTGTTTGTGGTAATTCTACAAAGTACAACTACTCTTATACAAAGGAACGTACCTGTTATTGAAAAAAGAAGGATTCGTGAGGAATCCATATCAAATAGTCGTTTTGGGTGGTTTGGATGGATTAATGGGTCTTTCTGGGTAATCAGATTTACTCCTATTCAAACGAACAAACCCTCCGCACATACCCCCGTCTTGGTGTAGGCCATTCAGGCTCATAGCAACCACGTGCTACCTTAGAAACCAAGATGGCGGCCTCCATCAGACAAAAATGTCCGACAGAAGTACTATCACCCTAACAACACACGCTGCGCATGCGCACTAAGACCACGTGTCACTATGGAGATGACGTCACAAGACGGCCAATTCCGTGGGCTAACATGAGGGTCACATTACTGCGCCATCACTTCTTAGGTCCCCTCACTAGGTCCCCACAATGTGGCAAATAAGGCCAAGTGGCCGAAAGCTCCAGTTACTGATTGATTTTTATTATATAAAATGTCACACTTTCTACCTACCCACTGAAAAATGTTGCAGGCTGAATGGGAACATAGTTTATTTAGTGGCCAAAAAGCCCTTGGGGATTGAAATCTCTTTTCCAATTTTCCCGGGGATACTCCCCGCCGTCATCTATAATTCTATTAGCATCCCACCTTAGGTCTTGGGCATATATGACGCCCCTTGCTAAAGTATATCCAGAGGGGAGGCACCTTTGAGCCGCCACTGGACCCAGGTGGAAGTAAAACAGGTATGTAGAAATATTAGACAGTCGAGGTAATAATTCATAGCTTAGGGTTTTTAAAAATTTCGTTATAATTAACTGCAGTAATGGTAGAAGTTTGTAGGGATTTATCCAAACGATGTATCGAACTCAGAAATAGAGACAACCAAAGGTAAAAAAAATCGTTAGAGAAAGAGTCATGGGGATTGTAACCAAAATTGGCGAGAGTAGGTCAAAAGAAAGAGGTCTTTTGTGTGGCCTGCGTGACAAAGAGAAGACAGGTTTTGAAGAGTACCTTGACAATGACACCATTGTAAGGGGAGGAGTGGTCACTGTTGTTCAAGCTGAGGGTCGCGATCACTGGAGATTAGGGGGAATTGGGAAAGACGGTGGAAAAGGAGAGCCAAATGTGTAACTTGGGCGTAGTGGTGACCTTGGAATACGTTTTATTAGGAAGTCCAAAAATCTCAATCTTCTAGATCAAAATTTACTGGGAGCAGTATAATGAGGACGTGGGATGGGAGAATAAAGGACGTGGTTAGTGGTTGACACAAATGCGATGGTTAGTATGCTCATTGGAGGGATTGTGAAGAATGGGGGTACAGAGTGTCTTCAAGCAGTTTCGTCTCAGTATTGGGAGGAAAGATGCGTGGGAATCGGGAGGCAGTTGGAAGCACATGAGTAACCAAAACCTTCTTAACTGAGAACCACGGCAAATCAGCGGCCAGAGCCAAACTGTTATATATCGACCCACGTGAATAGTGTTAAAGCCTCATCCATCTTGTAGGGTTCGATCTTCTAATGCTATGGGCACACAGGCCTTACATTACACGTATTTACTCCAGCTGAATCCCGAGAAGCATATAATGTTTTATTGCGGTTGACTGATACCAGACGAGACCGCTCGAACACATTCAGTCAGGCACCTCTACAAAAGCGATCGTCTTTTCTTCCAATTACAAGGTTCGAAAGGTAGTCTGGGTTCTCTAGAAACCCTCAAGCGGATCAGATTTTTAAAAATGTTCCCGGGGAGGGTTCCCTTGATCCCACCAGTAGGGGAAGACACGCTCACGAACATCCACACGCACGGCTAAGACGTAGTTACTTTTCGGGCAAAATCTTCCAGACCCCCCCCCCCCCCCCGCAGCCATGAAAAACAAGAGGCCCCAGGGGGCCTGAGGGCGCTCACCTGACAGGGTAGCCTAAATATCAACCCAGAGAATTGATTTCCACAAGTTGCATCTGCTCCTCCTAAGAAAAGCTGAAACCAAATATCCAAATATTCTGACCAGTGGATCTGAAAAAAGATTTTTAAAAAATATTCCTCATATTGAACTAAGTCATAATTCGGGCTCCCACAGGGAGCCCATATATGAACCCAGGGACTTGGCTTTAACAAACCTGAATCTCACACCCCTAAGGATTCTGCACACCAAATATCAAAACATTCCGACTGCTGGATCTGAAGAAGAAGATTTTTAAAGAAAATTCCTCATTTTGAACCAAGTTACAATTTGAGCTCCCACAATCAGCCCAAATATGGACCTAGGGACATGGCTTGAACAAACTTGAATCTTACCCCCCTAAGGATGCTGCATAAAAAATATCAAAAGCATTCATCTGCTGGATCTGAAGATTTTTAAAGAAAATTCCTCATTTTGAACTAAGTTGTCATTCAGGCTCCCATAGTGAGCCCAAAATGCCAAATATCAAAACATTCCAACTGCTGAATCTGAAGAAGAAGATTTTTAAAGAAAAATTCCTCATAGTGACTAAGTTATAATTTGGGCTTCCACAAATATGGACCCATGGACTTGGCTTTAACACACTTGAATCCCCCCTCCCTCCAAGGATGCTACTCACCACATATCAAACCATTCCGACTGCTGGATCTGAAGAAGAAGATTTTTAAGAAAATTCCTCATTTCGAACAAAGTTACAATTCAAGCTCCCACAGTGAGCCCAAATATGGACCTAGGGACATGGCTTGAACAAACTTGAATCTCACCCCCCTAAGGATGCTGCATACCAAATATCACAAGATTCTGCCTGCTGGATCTTGAGAAGAAGATTTTCAAAGAGTTCGAATTTGGGCTTCTATAGTGAGCCCAAATATGAATCCAGGTGGCCGATATGAACAAACTGGAATCAGATCCACCCCACAATGTTGCATACCAAATATCAAAAGATTCTGCCTGCAGGATCTGGAGAAGAAAATTTTTGAAGAAATTTGCCTGAAATGCACTAAGTTCAAATTCGAGCTTCTATAGTGAGCCCAAATATGAATCTAGGGAGCCGATTTGAACAAAATAGAATCAGATCCACCCCACAATGTTGTATACCAAATATCAAAAGATTCTGCCTGCTGGATCTGGAAAAGAAGATTTTTTAAGAAATTTGCCTAAAATGCACTAAGTTCGAATTTGGGCTCCTATACTGAGCCCAAATATAAACCCAGGGAGCCGATTTGAACAAACGTGAATCAGATCCACCCCACAATGTTGCATACCCAATATCAAAAGATTCTGCCTGCTGGATCTTGAGAAGAAGATTTTCAAAGAAATTTGCCTGAAATGCACTAAGTTCAAATTTGGGCTCTTATACTGAGCCCAAATATAAACCCAAGGGGCCGATTTGAACAAACTTGAATCAGATCCACCCCACAATGTTGCATACCAAATATCAAAAGATTCTGCCTGCTGGATCTGGAGAAGAAGATTTTCAAAGAAATTTGCCTGAAATGCAGTAAGTTCAAATTTGGGCTCCTATACTGAGCCCAATTATAAACCCAGGGGGCCAATTTGAACAAACTTGAATCAGATCCACCCCACAATGTTGCATACCAAATATCAAAAGATTCTGCCTGCTGGATCTGGAGAAGAAGATTTTTTGAGAAATTTGCCTGAAATGCACTAAGTTCGAAATCGGGCTCCTATTCTGAGCCCAAATATGAACCCAGGGGGCCGATTTGAACAAACTTGAATCAGATCCACCCTCCAATGTTTCATACCAAATATCAAAAGATTCTGCCTGCTGGATCTGGAGAAGAAGATTTTTTAATGTTTTTTTCCCATTGCCTACAGTGTTAAAAAGCGCTGACTCAGCACTTTTTCCAAGTTCCGAAACTGTACCCTATGATAAAACCGATGGCAATTTTTTTTTACCAATTCTTTCTGTTGGTCTAAAGAAGCTTCACACCAAATAAAAATTCTCGGTGCCGTGCAGTTTTGGAGATATGGGGCGTTTTAATTTTTTTCTATTTTTTAGCTCCTGCGGTTCCCATGGGGGCTACGGGAAAAAAAAATCAGCATAAATTAGGTACTTATGACCCAATAAGCCCTCACATAAAATTTGGTTCAAATCAGCCTCTCGGTTTGGAAAATAGAAATTTTGGGCGGGGCCAAAAATTTTTCCCCTCCCATAACGACGCCAAGTATAGCCCCACAAACTTCTCTTGAACAAATCTGAGTCTACGCCTCAAAAGGAAGCTGCACACCCAAATATCAAGTCTCTGCTACTGCTGGTTCATAAGAAGAAGATTTTTTAAGATTTCAGCACACTTTTTGGGGTGTGGCCCTACCCACGGGCGGGGCAACTTGATTTGAACAAAATCAAATTGCGATGTCATAACAAACTATTATCTCAAATATCAATTAAATTGGTTCAGCGGTTTGGGAGGAGAAGACGCAAACACCATGTTCACGGACGACGGACGACGGATGACGGACGGTGAGTGATCACTGTAGCTCTCCTGACTGAAAGTCAGGTGAGCTAAAAAGTTGGCCCGTTGGTCTATATACGCCTGTGCTGGGTATAATCAGTGGAGTTGAAATATGATTAATATTATATAAATTCTCTGATCAACTTTGCCTTGTGATTTCTCCCTCAGAAGATTTATCAGGTGCTTGCTGAGAAATGGCAGGGGGGGGGGGGGGGGGGGTGTCGGGGGGGGGGGGGGGGGGGTGTCGGGGGGGGGGGGGGCAGCGTGATCACGAAGTGGCGTATGTGACACCCCCCCCCCCCTCCCCTACAATTTTCCAATAAGCTTTCTAGTGATTATACGTATTCGTAAGGATTGTATCCGAAAATGCCAAGTCTCTCATGCTATTAGTTATATACTTTCTTAAAAGAAAATTGGTTAGGCCTACTTGGACTTGTGTCGGGTTATAGCGAAAGCGGGCACCGTGTGAAAACGGCACCTGGAGTAAACGGCACCGAGTGAGCGAAAACGGCACCAATTGATTGTGGCGAGAACGGCACCAGTTCCGATGGCAAAATTAATTCATTTAAATTCTGCTTTTTTTCTGTGTTTCGTTTTGAAACCGAGTATTTAGCCTATGGTTCTCTAATAAATTTGTGGAAAACTGAGCAGTTAAAAATGAGAGGATACATCTCCCCTCCCAACTATCTCATGGTTTTCTTGTTGTTTAGCAGTGACTTCTAAACATTAAAAGCAATAACACCTCTCCCCCAACCCCACCCTTTCCTCGGCCTTGGAATTTATCCAACCTGGATTCACGATACACCTCCTTCTTTATTATTTGACGCAGAAAACAGAATCTTGTGTATGTGGGTGTGTGTGTGGGGGGGGGGGGGGGGGGGGGGGGGAGGGGGGGGCGAATTCAAAGGACGTGCCAAGGTAAAAAATTAAAACAAGGTCTTTTAGGCCATATTTGGATGGGGGCAGTCCAAACCCAAGAAATCCGGACTCCTGCGCCAAACCGAAAGTAACGGGCCCCGGATTTCACACGGTGCTGTTTTCGCCTGTACCCGTGTCACTGTCACACAAACAATCAAAGCCTAAATGGAGGTTTGTAGCAACATACTGAGGGCAGTTGTCGGCAAGACATGACAAATTTGGAAAACTGGTGCGGCACGTATTAATAAAATAATTTACGTCACGACTACAATACATGTATATTTTATTTATTCACTAATTCACTAACGCGTTTTGAACAAGACTTGAGTTTTATTTTGAACCATCATCACGACGAACTGATATTCCAACTTCGTCAAAACACGCCTTCTGCAAAGGCAAGCCGTGAAAATTCAAATTTACCTGTTCTCAAATGGACGGTCCCAATTACGTCACTTGTGCATTGTTGCAAAATGGACGCTCTTCCAAAAATACACACAAATTCCCATAGAGAATTAAAAAATTTGTTCATATAATTTTTGAGCGAGCTAAAATCACAGAAACGTAACGACGGTGAAGTTAAATATATTACACGTAATCGGGAGCTGAAAACTAAAAGATATTTTCTTGATTTTGTATTATTCCAGAGTTTATTTACCATTGGGGGGTTATGGAAAGGACAATAGTATTTTTTTCTTCATAAGTTGCTGTCAAATCAAAAAAATATTGTATACAGTGGAGTCCACTTAATTGGATATCTCTTAATTGTATATCCCTGTTAATTGAATATAATTTTCAAACACAAAACCATTTACCATACCTTCAGTACAAATTTGATCTGTTAATTGCATATGGGTTGTAGAGTAAACTCCTGTTAATTGTATATAAATTTTTGTAATATGTCGAAAAAATTACTGTGACACGCACTAAATTCCCCTTATTTATCAACCTTTTTGGCCTCACTGCATCCAATACAGGCATTTATTCTATTATATCTTGTTTGACAGAGCTCTGTGAAACAAGATATAATAAAATAAATGCTCAGTTTACCTCCAGAACACAGGAAACCAAATCCCTGTTAATTGTATACTCCTGTTAATTGAATAATTTTCACTGGCAAAATGGATATTCAATTAAGAGGATTCTACTGTATTGTATGTTTTTGGTATATTTGCTTTTGTCAAATCTGTTGTCATGACTCTTCTTGTCTGTTAGCCCATTTTGTATATTTCTTTTTCATATTTTCATGTGGTGTAATTATCAGTTTGTAAAGTAAGACCTTCTTGTGTGAATAAAGGAATTTTTTCAAATGAGCCAATGTATCAAACTGAAGGTTTTTGTGTCCCAATGGCATGCAGGGCCAGTGTGGAGGTAAACTAACCCCTTACAACCCCTTTGGCAGTACAATGATACTCTTCCACTTCCAGCAGCTGAAAAGGAGGAGAAGTAGAAGAGCTAGGAAAGCCACTAAGACCCAGTCTGCAGCCCCGCCAAATAGTCTGTAGTAGGTGATTCTTTAGTATATTTTTGTATATTTCTTTCCGGTATTTTTTTCTTCATAAGTTGCTTGCAAATCAAAAATATGTATATTTGCTTTTGGCAAATCTGTTGTTATGCTCGGAATTGGGAGTAGTAACTATTCTTATCTGTTAAGCCTATTTTGTCTATTTCTTCTCATTATTTCATGTGGTGCAATTTTCAGTTTGTGAAGTGAGACCTTCCTGTGCAAATAAATGAATCTGTTTAAATAAGCCAATGTATCAAACCCAGGCCATAACATTTGAGAGGAACGATTTTATTATTCCTCTGGTGGTTGTCTAAATGAAAAAACAGATAACTGAAAAGTTGTTCGTCTGAAACTACAAACAGTTCGACAAAAAGTTGTGTCTGATCACCTTATTTGGTATCACTGTTTTAAAATGTTCCTGTGGGAAGACCCCACCTCTCTTCAATGCTCAAACTCCCTGAGACAGCTGATGCCTCCTGTGCTTGCCGCAGATGCTTTCGAAATCTGGGAACCATCAAACAGTAGGGCCAGTGTGTATGGGTTAAAATCCATGGGTTGTCATTTCTTTCACGCAGATAATTCAGAGATGATCTGCTATAACACCTAGCAAAATTTCCACCAATGGAGCACCAGGATTACCCTGGTGCTTCATTAGTGGATATATTGATGGGTGTCATAGTGGATCATCTCTGAATTTTATGCGTGGAAAAATTTTGACGCATCCATGATGTCTTTGCTCTAATTGGTCCTCTATCTCAAAATTCGAGATTTTATTGTCTGCAAACTAAATTTTTAGCTTAACTTGACAGTCAAGATAAGCTATTGCCAATCACGCGTGCAGAAGTCTGTTAGTCTCTGAGTCTGTTCACATTTTCCTTTAGCACGGGCTACACCCCGCAGTTCTTGTCTGATCGTCACAAAATTTCACATGCAGGTTTGGGGTCATGTCTAGATGAGAACGTCCCCTTTTAGTCATGATCGGTCAACCGGTATGGCTGCCCGAGCCCAAAACCCGAAAACCATTAGCACAGTCTGCAGGTCGTATTTTTGAAGGGATTTCATTGTAACTTGGTAGGATGCCTCTGTATAATGCCTAGATGAGAATGGCCCCTTTTGGTGATGGCTGCCCAAGCCAAAACCCAAAAACTTTTGCACAGTCTGCAGGTCATGTTTAATATGGAGGGATTTCATTGTAACTTGGTAGGATAACTCCTTATGATGTCTAGATGAGAAGTTCCCCATTTGGGCGTGTTCTGCCAAACGTGACGACTGCCCGAGCCCAAAACCCCAAAACCTTTAGCACAGTCTACAGGTCAAATTTACTGAGGAATTTCATTTTAACTTGGTGGATTGACTTCATATAATGTCTAGATAAGAAAGTCCCTTTTGGACGTGATTGGGCAACTGTGATGGCCACAGGGGCCCAAAGCCCAAAAACATTTAGCACAGTCTACAGGTCATATTTATGAAGGGATTCCATTGTAACTTGGTAGGATGACTCCAAATAATGTCTAGATGAGAAGGTCCCATTTTGATCGCGATCATTCAGCCTTGATGGGTGCCTGAGCCCAAAAACCTTTAGCATTGGCAAAAGGTCATATTTATGGAAGGATTTCATTGTAATCTGTTAGGTTGATTCCATATAATGCCTAGATGATGAGGTCCCCTTTTGGTCGTGATTGGTCTACTGTGATGGCTACAGGTGTCCGAAGCCCGAAAACCTTTAGCACAGTCTACAGGTCATATTTATGAAGGGATTTTATTGTAGCTTTGTAGGATGACTCCAAATAATGTCTAGATGAGAACATCCCCTTTTGGTTGCGATCATTCAGCCTTTATGGCTGCCCGAGCCCAAAAGACCTTTAGCATAGCCTATAGGTCGTATTTATGGAAGGATTTCATTGTAACTTGTTAGGTTGACTCCATATGATGCCTAGATGATGACATCCCCTTTTGGTCATGATTGGTCAACTGTGATGGCTACAGGTGCCCGAAGCCCAAAAATCTTGAGCACAGTCTACAGGTCATATTTATGAAGGGATTTCATCGTAACCTGGTAGGATGACTCCAAATAATGTCTAGATGAGAATGTCCCATTTTGATCATGATCATTCAGCCTTGATGGGTGCCTGAGCCCAAAAACCCTTAGCATAGGCAAAAGGTCATATTTATGGAAGGATTTCATTGTAATCTGTTAGGTTGACTCCATATAATGCCTAGATGATGACGTCCCCTTTTGGTTGTGATTGGTCAACTGTGATGGCTACAGGTGCCCGAAGCCCAAAAACCTTTAGCACAGTCTACAGGTCATATTTATGAAGGGATTTCATTGTAGCTTGGTAGGATGACTCCAAATAATGTCTAGATGAGAACATCCCCTTTTGGTTGTGATCATTCAGCCTTTATGGCTGCCCGAGCCCAAAGACCTTTAGCATAGTCTATAGGTCGTATTTATGGAAGGATTTCATTGTAACTTGTTAGGTAGACTCCATATGATGCCTAGATGATGACATCCCCTTTTGGTTGTGATTGGTCAACTGTGATGGCTACAGGGGCCCGAAGCTCAAAAATCTTGAGCACAGTCTACAGGTCATATTTATGAAGGGATTTCATTGTAACTTCGTAGCATCACTCCAGATTATGCCCAGATGAGAATGTACCCTTTTGGTGGCGATCATTCAGCCATTATGGCTGCCCGAGCCCAAAGCCTGAATACCTTTAGCACAGTCTACAGGTCATATTTATGAAGGGATTTCATTGTAACTTGGTAGGTTTGACTTCATATAATGTCTAGATGAGAATGTCCCCTTTTGGAAACGATTGGGCAACTGTGACAGCTACAGGGGCCCGAAAACCTTTAGAACAGTCTGCAGGTCATAATTATGAAGGGATTTCATTGTAGCTTGGTAGAATGACTCCAAATAATGTCTAGTTGAGAACGTCCCCTTTTGGTTGCAATCATTCAGCCTTGATGGCTGCCCGAGCCCAAAAACCTTTAATAGTCTATAGGTCGTATTTATGGAAGGATTTCATTGTAACTTGTTAGGTTGACTCCATATAATGCCTAGATGATGACATCTCCTTTTGGTCGTGATTGGTCAACTGTGATGGCTACAGGTACCTGAAGCCCGAAAATCTTGAGCACAGTCTATAGGTCATATTTATGAAGGGATTTCATTGTAACTTCATAAGATTACTCCAGATGAGAATGTCCCCTTTTGGTTGCGATCATTCAACCATGATGGCTGCCCGAGCCCAAAGCCTGAAAACATTTAGCACAGTCTTCAGTTCATATTTATGAAGGGATTTTATTGTAACTTGGTAGGTTGACTTCATATAATGTCTAGATGAGAACAGCCCCTTTTGGACACTATTAGGCAACTGTGTTGGCTATAGGGGCCCAAAGCCTGAAAATCTTTAGCACAGTCTACAGGTGATATTTATGAAGGGATTTCATTGTACCTTGGTAGGATGACTCCAAATAATGTCTAGATGAGAATGTCTCCTGGTGGTCGCGGTCATTCAGCCTTGATGGCTGCCCGAGCCCAAAACCCCAAAACCTTTAGCATAGCCTCATATTTATGGAAGGATTTCATTGTAACCTGTTAGTTTGACTCCATATAATGCCTAGATGATGACATCCCCTTTTCATCGTGATTGGTCAACTGTGACGGCTTCAGGGGCCTGAAAACCTTGAGCACAGTCTACAGGTCATATTTATGAAGGGATTTCTTTGTAACTTCGTAGGATCACTCCAGATGATGCCCAGATGAGAATTCCCCTTTTGGTTGCGATCATTCAACCATGATGGCTGCCCGAGCCCAAAGCTCAAAAACCTTTAGCACAGTCTACAGGTCATATTTATGAAGGGATTTCATTGTAACTTGGTAGGTTTTCTTCATATAATGTCTAGATGACAACGTCCCCTTTGGATGCAATTGGGAAACTGACGGCCACAGGGGCCCGAAGCCCGAAAACCTTTAGCACAGTCTACAGGCCATAGTTATGAAGGGATTTCAATGTAACTTGATAGGATAACTCATTTTGGAATAATTTCACTGTAACTTGGTAACTTTTGTTGATATACATTAACTGTGAGGGCCACATACATTAACTGTGAGGTCATATTAACCCACCCCTCAGCTGTTTAGTACTGTGTACACCTCATATTATTTTTATCAAAAACATAGCATACAGGGAACAGAAATGAACATATTCCCAATTATCACAATTCTTGTCTTATTTCATAATAGTTTCATAAACATTGAACATTATTCTTTTCATCAAACACAACACACAAGTTAAGTTACAGTGTCATTGACACTTTCATTTTGTGTGTGCAAAGGCATGCATGAACAATGTTGGACTAAATTTCCAGCCCTCAAATTTAGCAGTACAAGTGTACTCTTCCACATCCAGCAGCTGCAAAGGAGAGAGAAGCAGAAGAGCTAGTAAAACCACCAAGACCCAACCAGCAGCCCTGCTGGGTAATTTGTTGTGCGTGATTCTTTAATCTGTTCTCTGTTATTCAGTCATGTACAATCTGACACTTAATATGGCTCATTGAGACAGTCGGTGAGCTAATGTTCCCCATACCTCTCCCCATTTGTAAGAAACAAACTATAGATTTCTAACACACAGATATTGTTGTTTTAGTAATCAAAATGCACCACTAACTCCAGGGTAGAAAACAATAGGTATAAATAAATGAATTTCTAGAATACTAGAAATCCTTTCTGTTCAGGCCGAGTGGTATTAGTGTTCTAAGTGTAAAAATCCACTTAATTTCAGCAGCATGTCTTTTCGTGTGGCTGTGTAGTGCCTCGGGATCGGTAGGGAGTACCTGAATAATCCGATATTTTACATCACGGATATTGTGGTCCGGTTGATTGAAGTGGAAAGCCACCGGAGTATCCCTTTTATGTGATATATCCGAAAAATGTTCCCTTATTCGGATTTTGAAATGTCTTTTCGTTTCACCCACATATTGTTTGTGGCATGTGGCGCACGTAATGAGGTAAACACAATTCTTGCTAAGGCAATTGGCTCGGTTCGGCCCTTTATGTCTGTTCTTGGTGGTCGAGCCGGTGAACCATCTTTGTGTGGGTAGTGCCTTGTAAGTTGTGCAGTTCTTGTCGTGGCATGGTAGAAAGGGATTAGATATGGTGATTCCACTGATTTGTTTGAGAGGTGGTATTCTGGCTGTTAGTTTCAGGTGGCGAGTCAGTCCTCGGACGTTTAGAGGGATTGCTGGTATTATTCGGCTCTGTTTCCGACATGATGACCGTGCTAACAGAGCTGATCGATAATCCCAGGCTAATGTTGCTGCTGGAGCTTTCGGCTATATCTTTTGACATAGTTGTGTTGCAGGTCTTAAATGTGGTAAACCAAAAAAAACCAATTAGAATATTTTTTGGTTTACCACATTTAAGACCTGCAACACAACTATGTCAAAAGATATAGCCGAAAGCTCCAGCAGCAACATTAGCCTGGGATTATCGATCAGCTCTGTTAGCACGGTCATCATGTCGGAAACAGAGCCGAATAATACCAGCAATCCCTCTAAACGTCCGAGGACTGACTCGCCACCTGAAACTAAGAGCCAGAATACCACCTCTCAAACAAATCAGTGGAATCACCATATCTAATCCCTTTCTACCATGCCACGACAAGAACTGCACAACTTACAAGGCACTACCCACACAAAGATGGTTCACCGGCTCGACCACCAAGAACAGACATAAAGGGCCGAACCGAGCCAATTGCCTTAGCAAGAATTGTGTTTACCTCATTATGTGCGCCACATGCCACAAACAATATGTGGGTGAAACGAAAAGACATTTCAAAATCCGAATAAGGGAACATTTTTCGGATATATCACATAAAAGGGATACTCCGGTGGCTTTCCACTTCAATCAACCGGACCACAATATCCGTGATGTAAAATATCGGATTATTCAGGTACTCCCTACCGATCCCGAGGCACTACACAGCCACACGAAAAGACATGCTGCTGAAATTAAGTGGATTTTTACACTTAGAACGCTAATACCACTCGGCCTGAACAGAAAGGATTTCTAGTATTCTAGAAATTCATTTATTTATTTTTATTAATGCATTCATTTACTTTCTGTTCAACACGACAAGTGCCCTAGGTTTTTTGGAGACACTGCTCACGACGCTACGTCACAATGCAGGCGACGTCACAATGGTATTAATCAGGAGAATACCAGTACGCTTTACCAATATGGCGCGCGAATGCAACACCTGTAAAAAAACATATGCCAGTCAACACAGTTAGCGCAGGCACTACAGGACTGAACACCTACACATAGGGAGAGTCACTTGCGGCACTTGCGGACTTACTTTTAGAAGAACTGAATACTTAAAGAAACACTTCAGACGAAAACATCAACGTGTGACTGATAACCCGCTAGCCATAGCATTAAACGAATTTTCGGGGAGTCAAGTTCCCCTTTTAATACCTCTCAGTGCAGAGAATCCGCCCATCACTAGGAACGACAATTGCCAGTCCACGGACCTGCTTGCTACAGCAATACAGGATATTTCACAAAGTCTGCGTATTACTATAATGCCGCTCCAAGAAGAGAGTACCAGTCAACACAGTGACTACAATGAATACCAGGACGTGCACATTAACACCGTCATTGACTCAATCCCGGACCCCCCAAGGGCGAGCCATGCCGGCAACACACCGCCTCATGGCAACATTGCCTCACTGTATAAGAGTGGATTGGTATTACAATACGCCGCACGAAATCTGGAACATTTAATACAGACCACAGCGCCGGATATGGGACCACGGTTAAATCCTATAAAGGCAAGCCATCGCCAAATAAAACACAACTAAAATTAAAGGTATGTGTTTTTTAATCACAACTTCATCCTATAATCTCTAATAGCAGTATCCGGTATTCCCTGTAATATTGGTAACGATGAATCCATACCTCCTTTTCGCCCAGTCACCAAAACATCAACCCATTCACCCAAAACAGATGGAATGGGCCTCTTTCTTTCTTTTCTTTTTCTCACCTCACATGCCGCTCCCATTGCTAATCTGAAAATACCGGCATTGAAAATACAATACTCTGATAAATGAACGCAACAGTTTGGACGGACATCTCCGCCCCCCCCCCCCCCCCCCCCCCCCCCCCCCCCCCCCCCACACCAAGTGGATGAGATTTGGGTGCCAACGCTGGTACCGCCATACTTACCATGAGCGGGACCGCCAAACACCAAATCGGTACCCGCCACACTATTTTTAGATTAGACAATGATAAACGGTACCCGCCAAACAAACAAAACGGTACCGCCAGACTATTTTTAGATTAGACAATGAAAAACGGTACCGCCAAACCAACAAAACGGCACCGCCAGACATAAGGTCTCGTCCAATGAGAATCGAGAAAAACGGTACCGCCAAACAAAAGGGTATATATAGGAGCCGGCACGAGAGTGCTCTCCGCCTCTGATGAGTTCAAATTAGAACGAAACCGGTCAGGCTTAACAACAGGGTATAGTTGTTGTGTAGGTCACTCCTGCTCTTTAGTAGAGAATATTTTTTGGTTTACCACATTTAAGACCTGCAACACAACTATGTCAAAAGATATAGCCGAAAGCTCCAGCAGCAACATTAGCCTGGGATCATCGATCAGCTCTGTTAGCACGGTCATCATGTCGGAAACAGAGCCGAATAATACCAGCAATCCCTCTAAACGTCCGAGGACTGACTCGCCACCTGAAACTAACAGCCAGAATACCACCTCTCAAACAAATCAGTGGAATCACCATATCTAATCCCCTTTCTACCATGCCACGACAAGAACTGCACAACTTACAAGGCACTACCCACACAAAGATGGTTCACCGGCTCGACCACCAAGAACAGACATAAAGGGCCGAACCGAGCCAATTGCCTTAGCAAGAATTGTGTTTACCTCATTACGTGCGCCACATGCCACAAACAATATGTGGGTGAAACGAAAAGACATTTCAAAATCCGAATAAGGGAACATTTTTCGGATATATCACATAAAAGGGATACTCCGGTGGCTTTCCACTTCAATCAACCGGACCACAATATCCGTGATGTCAAATATCGGATTATTCAGGTACTCCCTACCGATCCCGAGGCACTACACAGCCACACGAAAAGACATGCTGCTGAAATTAAGTGGATTTTTACACTTAGAACGCTAATACCACTCGGCCTGAACAGAAAGGATTTCTAGTATTCTAGAAATTCATTTATTTATTTTTTTTAGTGATAACAAAGGTACCCAAGAAGTTTCGTGAAGATCAGTTGATAAATACAGCCTCTAGCCCGAGCCGTATTGACATGTGCACTTAAAGTGTAAAAGTAGCACTAAATAAATCAAAATTCATCTAATTTGCATAATTTCTGCATGAGAAAAAAACCTGTACTATATGTGATGTATTCCATTTTACTAAACATTCATACAAAAATTTATTCAAATCAGAACTTTCATACAGAAGTTCTGTACAAAAGACTGATTGCACTAATTTTGGTACACAATGGTTACTGGTGGCTATCTTGAATTTTGGACCACACCCAAAAACACTCGTTCTCATCTCGCGGTGATAACAAAGGTACCCAAGACGTTTCGTAAAGATCGGTTCATAAATATGACCTCTAGCCTGAGCCGTATAGAAGATGTGTACAAAAAACTGATTAGACCTAATTTCGGTACGAAATGGCCACTGGCAGGCATCTTGAATTTTGGACCACACTCGTTCTCATCCGAAGGTGATAACAGAGGTACCCAAGAAGTTTCGTGAAGATCAGTTGATAAATACAGCCTCTAGCCCGAGCCGTATTGACATGTGCACTTACTGTGTGTAAGTAGCACTGAAAAAATCAAAGTTCATCTAATTTGCATAATTTCTGCACGAGAAAAAAACCTGTATTATATGTGATGTATCCCATGGTACTAAACATTCACACAAAAAATTATTCAAGTCAGCACTTTCATATGGAAGTTCTGTACAAAAATCTGATTGCACCTAATTTTGTACAAAATGGCTGCCATCGGCCATCTTGAATTTCGGACCGCACCCAAAAACACTCGTTCTCGTCCCACGGTGATACCAAAGGTACCCAAGAAGTTTCGTAAAGATCGGTTTATAAATACGGCCTCTAGCCCGAGCCGTATTGGCATTTGCACTTACAGTGCTGAAAGTAACACTAAATACATCAAAGTTAGTCTAATTTGCATAATTTACGTACGAGAAAAAAACCTGTATTATATGTGATGTATCCCATGGTACTAAACATTCATACAGAAAATTATTCAAATCAGCGCTTTCATATGGAAGTTCTGTACAAAAAACAGATTTCTGCATCGTCTGTACAAAATGGCGGCTGGCGGCCAACTTGAATTTCGGATCGGACCCAAAAACACTCGTTCTCGTCCCACAGTCATAACAAAGGTACCCAAGAAGTTTCGTAAAGATCAGTTCATAAATACGACCTCTAGCCCGAGCCGTATTGAATTGTTGACGGACAGACGGACAGATGGACGACGGACAACTGGCCATGGCATAAGCTCAAATTTGGCTTCGCCAAAGTTGAGCTAAAAACATAGTAAATGCTTCATGTGTTGCAGATCATTTGGAAATGCCCAAAAATGGATGGAAACTTTTCTATCTACTTAGAAGAATTCAATACAAAACAGCATAACATAACTCTGGTACACAAAAATAGCTGTGTAATGTTTACAAAATTTTATTCATTTTTTGGAAATGTGTAGAATTTTGCTACACAAAGAAAAAAAGTTATTTTGAGCACTGCATGCCTAAGACCAACTACAAAGCTAAAGGAATGACTATCAGTATGTAGAAAAAAATGTGTACAAACATCAGGCTTTTGGGCATTAACTCTTAACACGCTGAAAATTTTCAAGATATTTTTCTTCAAATTTAGTCATGGCTGCTGGAAAGCAGACATAACTAGATTTGATGAAAAATTCATCAAATTTAACTGTACAAATCATTGGTGAAAAAGTCCATTAAATTTATTGGGAAGAAATTTTGATTAAATGTGCCCAAATTATCCTTATTTCACGGAAAAGAGAAATTCTGTCCTGTGCAGGAATATCCACCACCAGCATGCGAAGAGTTAACCCTCTGCTTATGAATTGGCCACCTCCAACTGCATAATTTGCAAAGTTGAGTATTTGAAAAAAAAAAACAATTTTAAAAAAAAAATTAACAAAACCATGTCATTTGATGTCTCATTGGAACAAGCTCACCGAGATCATTCCAATGAAGAGTCAAATAATCTTCTTTTGTTGAAATTGTGTGGAAAAATTTGTAAAACAACAAATTTTGATATTGTGTGCTTTGGTTAAAGGGTTAACACTTAAGGGTCTAATTCCGATTTTGATAACTTTTTAATGCAAAGGAACAGGTGCCCCAACCTGCATTGTTTAGGTAAACTCAAAACTTGTTTTCTAAGTACCTTGTCTGTTGTTTCTAGCCAAGTCTTGGCTGCCTCTGTAGGCAGCCAAGATTTGACTTGAAACAACTGCAAAGTCACTAGAGGTAGACTTTCAAAGTATAGCAAAAATGTATAAAAATCTCCAGACCCATAAGGGTTGACAGGTTCGAAAAAAAAATAACCCTTTCAGCACTGAATACCCTTCAATATATTTGTACCCATTTCAGTTGACTCAAACACCAGGCATTACTCTCACCCGCTAAATAATAATTTTGAAGACAAATTTTGGCTATCCCAATTATTTGGAAATGAGAAAAGAAGTGAAAATGCCATCACTATTATTTATTTTGACCAAATATGCAAGGCATCCATGGACATCACTATTATGCAGCCATCATTATTATTAGGCAGGTGAGAGTATATTGGTCACAATCCAGTCAAAACTCTCTTGTCTGCTTTCATGCCCGCAAAATTACAGAATCTCACTTTCAATGACTTTGATACCGGAAATACTGCCTTTTTTCCAATCTCCTTCATGCTGAGATACATATATCCTATGTGAGATACTTAGGTGGTACAGGTGTGTTTCAACCATGAATGTAACACAACATCATGTCATGTAAACAACAATTTCATGATCTGTGTAGTGGTGCATTTAGGCGTTTTCACATCACTTCAATGCCTTAACCCTGTCTTCAGTAAATACCTTTATTTTTGTTGCTTTTCCAAGCTCTACAGGAATATACAGCTGGATTGTGTCCATGATCAACCAACCTTCAGGTATCAAATAACCAATCTTCAATTCTTCAATAATGTCACGTAATATGACATTTGATGTGAAAAAAGTATCCACGATGGGTTTTTGATGTGAGATAGGTAAAGCTCATCCTTGGGGCAGGAAATTTGTTCCAAACTCATGGCATCATCATGCCTCATGTATGGCTCAAATATCTTGTCTCTCAGGTCAATTTCAAATACAGTGTTTCACAAATAGAAAAAAATGTTGCCAGTAAATTACTGATGGAGGGCTAGAATATTTCTGGTGATCTGAATGTGTTATTCAAAATTCGCTTTATTACAAATGATTGGTGAGTGTCCACAGGTGCTCTCCAATAATTTGTAATAAAACAAATTTATATTTATTTATTTACTGGTGCTTAATGACACTTTCAACAGCCAGGGTTACCTCCTGTCAGACAGTTTTACGAGTGGAGGAAGCCGGAGTACCCAGAGAGAAACGGCTAGCAACTATCAGGCTCCCCATCATACTAACTTTACACAGCAAGCAGGGTTAGCATTGGTTGAAAACAAGTGCGCCATCAACGAGCAGTACATCTTACTACACAATGCCAGCATGTGGGCAATGGGGGTGAAGTGTCTTGTCCAAGTACACAACGCAGTTGCCGCAGGTGGAATTCGAACGGAGGACCTCTTGGCTTGCAGCCTGCACCCCTACCTACTGAGCTACCGTGCTCCCAACAAATTAACATGAACAAAATATTATTTGCATTTGACTGAATTAGAAACACAAGCAAGGAAAATGATGGATTTTGCTATTGTCCAGTGGAGCCCACTTAATTGGATATCTCTTAATTGTATATCCCTGTTAATTGAATATAATTTTCAAACACAAAACCATTTACCATACCTTCAGTACAAATTTGATCTGTTAATTGCATATGGGTTGTAGAGTAAACTCCTGTTAATTGTATATAAATTTTTGTAATATGTCAGAAAAATTGCTGTGACACGCACCAAATTCCCCTCATTTATCAACCTTTTTGGCCTCATACATCCAGTACAGACATTTATTCTATTATATCTTGTTTGACAGAGCTCTAAGAGCTCTGTCAAACAAGATATAATAGAATAAATGCTCAGTTTACCTCCAGAACACAGGAAAGTGACCAAATCCCTGTTAATTGTATACTCCTGTTAATTGAATAATTTTCACTGGCAAAATGGATATTCAATTAAGCAGATTCTACTGTACCTTCATTTTTTTGAAAGCCCTGATAGTGACTTCTAGCATTCAACCAGTTAATAGAAGCTTGTTGCTCACTATTGCTAATGCCAATCATAATATAGTGTTTTATTAAGCCTCACGTCTGTGACATCATCCGTGATTGGTTAATTTGACCCCTTCTAAAAGTCATAGTACTGCAGTTTTTGGACAAAACACGGGTACAGTGGAACCCTGTTAATTGAATATCCACTTTGCCATTGAAATTTATTCAATTAACAGGAGTATTCAATTAACAGGGATTGTGTCACTTTCCTGTAATCTAGAGATAAACTTAGCATTTATTCTATTATATCTTGTTTGACAGAGCTCCCTGAGCTCTGTCAAACAAGATATAATAGATTAAATGCCTGTATTAGATGTACTGAGGCCAAATAAGTCTATAAACAGAGGAAAACTGGGGCGAGTCAAGGTAATTTCTTGACAGATTACAAGATTTTTTATTCAATTAACAGGAGTTTACTCTATAACCTATATTCAATTAGCAGGTCAAATTTGTACTGGAGGCATGGTAAATGGTTTTGTGTTGGGAAATTATATTCAATTAACAGGGTTATTCAGTTAAGAGATATCCAATTAAGTGGGCTCCACTGTACTATCGGAACATTCTTCGATGGAGACATGAGAACAAAGAAAATGTAAGCTCCACTTCCATTGATCAGCGTTGATTACGCATGTGCTGATTGGAATTTCTCAACACCAAACGATGGCGCCGAGTCTGTTTAACTTTTTTCATCACCAACAGACACAAACTTACTGACAAAAATGTCCTCTTCAGTGGGTGTGTTTTCAATTTTAACTGCAAACAATGAATTTAAAACAATCGGAAATATTGAAAACTCACGTGGTGTTCACCACTTTAGTGGATCATGAATGTGACTTCAAGTTCAAGTTCAATCAATTATATTTCCACAAGTTTAGTATTACTAGTGTTCCTCGACCTCACTAAGTCTCCACCTCAGGTTCAAAATAAATTGTTTCACTCCACTTAATTCTAACAACTGTCGTCGTACAAGAAGAATTTATGTTCCATTATACCACTTATCACACAAGCATTAATAATGAATTATAACACAAACAGCATGATGCAGTTGTAAACACTGACATTTGGTGATACAGAAACTTCCAAAGCGACGGCACTTGTAACAAGTCATTTTCGAATTTGGTGATCTGGAAACTCCTAAAGAGATGTCATTCGTTCGAAATGATGTCACTAAAAGCATGTTTTTGGGTTCGACTACATTGTTATTACAAGATTGATGGCATGTTGCAATTAACGCTTAACAATGAAAGCTATTTTGTGTTCGGCATAATAAAATAATTAGAATGTTTCTTTTCTCTTCGCTGCTTCAGGTTTTATTTCAGAAATCACACAAACTCAGGTACCGTATTTACTCTATGTATTGGGACACTCTATGATTTGGGACACACATTTTTTCCAGAAAACTATATTTTTTTATGCTCCAAAGTTTGGGACATTCAGATTTGTTTCCAGTTGGCCCGTCACTAGTAGCAGACGACACTCATAAAAAAATTCTTGGGTAACTAAAAATTTTCATTTTTTGCTTCCAAAACATAGCTTATGATCCCTCATTGGAACGAGCGCAATACGCTCGTTCCAATGAGGGATCATAAGCTATGTTTTGAAAGCAAAAAATATTTTTAAAAAATTGGACGGCGATTTTCGTATATAGTGATGGAAAACGAATCACACACAACTTTATTCAGCATCAAATCAAGACCAGGCTCTGTTCTTTCCCCATTTTCTAAGAATTGGGACACCTGTGAAAATAATTATTTTTAGCTGTCCCAATACACAGAGTAAATACGGTACTATCGACCAATAGAACATGAAAAGAAACATCCTAATATTATAATAGTCTATTTTGCTTAGAACTGTAGCTTTGTACATTTACATACACTACACCATAAGAGCACTTCAAGTATCAATGTTTCAAGCTGGTTATTTATGGCCAAACTAACAAGTTTGTTTTTTTCTGACAATCCAACAGTATATATCACCTGGTACTGTACTTTGGTGTACTATCTAAACAGGCAAAACTTTAGAGAATATTTGCTGAATGTCTTTCTGGATTCAAGGTAAAAAAAATCATGAAAACCTTGACAACACTTTGAGGGTAAAAATAATGCTAATAAAGACCTACATACACAACTGTATTGAACAGCCATGCATAATGCTTGTAAAACTTGAACTGCATTCAATAGTTTCACTGACACAAAAAAATCAATGAGGATTCACTGAAGCTTCTAAATACAATGTCTACAGAATATCAGTGTATTGACAAATCATCTAACAAGAAACACCATCAATAGTCATATATCATATGACTATATCAAGGCAATATTTGAGTTTCGTGTCTTGTCACAACCGAGTCTTGTCACAACTGGCAGGAACTGTTTATTTGCAAGCTGAGGTTTGATATCAATTTTAATTTTTTTCACTCAGTTACCGTTCTGGCTAAATTGTGCCAAACAGTATGCTGTCAGATAAAAACATAAAAAGAACTGTACAGTAAAACCTGTCTTGAGAGACCACTGTCTTGAGAGACCACCTGCCTTGGGAGACCACATCTACCAGGCACCGATTGGTTTTACTCTATAATGGACCTGCTATGGGAGACCACCTGTCGTGAGAGACCACTGTGACCTGGTACCAACTTGTATTTTTATGCCATAATGGACCTGTCTTGAGAGACCGCCCCTTTGAAGACAGAATCCATGACAAAAACTTTTTACCTGTTGTGGAATTGGAAAATCCATTGTGGTTATACTAACATAATTAAAAGTATTAAAAGCTCTTAATTGGGTTTCAATTGCTAACTCATTAAAGATTGAGACATTTTTATAAGACCCCTGTGAAAAGATTAGGATTATTACTGAATAAACAATTTCATACATACCTAATAAGATAAGAATAAAAATAAATTTTTGTTGAAAATCTTTTTGTAACAAATTGAAGTGGACTGTTATAAAAATTCTAAAAATAAATTAGTGTTGAAAATCTTCAAGGAAGATTTTCAACACTAATTTATTTTTAGAATTTTTATAACAGTCCATTTCAATTTGTTACAAAAAATTCATAAAAAAGAACAACTACAAAGTAATTACAAAAATCCATTCGTCTCCATTTCTGAATTTTGTGGTTGTTTATTCACTGACTTGAGAAAACCTGAAACCTGTTATGAGAGACCACCTGTCTTGAGACCACCTTTGTGTGGCCCAAAGGGCGGTCTCTCAAGACAGGTTCTACTGTATTGTGAAACAGCATTACTTGTTATTTATTTATTGGTGTTTAAGGTCACATACTTATGCACAATGGCTAATCGTGACCGTGACAGTTTTACGGGTGGAGGAAGCCGGAAGACCCGGAGAGAACCACCGAGCAACGTCGAGCAGTTGTCAGCTCCCCAACATCGTAACTCTGCACCGCAGCACAGGCAGGGTTAGATTGGTTGAAGACATGCGCACCATCGACGTGCAGTATGCCTCAGTACACAGCGTCATCGTGCCCCCATGTAGGCAATCGGGGTGAAGTGTCTTGCCCAAGGACACAACGCGGTTGCCGCAGGTGGGATTCGAACCGAGGACCTCTCGGCTTGCAGCCTGCACCTCTACCAACTGAGCCACTGCGCCCCCAGCATTACTTGTACAGTACAATGCTCACAAAGGTGAACAAAAGAATTTAGTCACAATCCAGTCAAAATTCTCTTGTAACAAACTATTAATTGAAAATAAAATATATTTTCATTTTTGGAATTCACTAAAAACAAACCCAACGAGGGTTCTTAAGCTGAGTTTGAATAGTACTGGCTGGTTTTAACCATTACTTTGGGTAAACAGTTGATAGATGACTTTTACACTAAGGCTGTACAGTGCACAGGGTTAGTTATTCAGTTAGAAATGAATTTTTCTTTTATAACCAGAAAGTGTGACTACCTTGTGCAGTGCACAGGGTTAGTCATACTTTCTGGTTATAAAAAATTGGTAAGGCCACGCAAAGTAGATCTTCTGTTTCTCAGGCCATTATTTGTGAAATTGCATGCGGGCGAGCGATTTTTTATTTTATTTTTTATTTCAGTAATTACTTCTTTGCCATCAAAATTCATGTTCTTGGTTCAAGTTTTAGGCCTCATAATCTACAGAATAGCATGGGTGGTGGTGTATTTCATCCCTTGAGTGCAAGAAGGCTTTGCAATGCTAAAGCATTGCAAAGCCTTCTTGCACTCAAGGGACAAATTCATCAAGTTGTTTAACTTGGGTAAAATATCAGACATAAACCATTTTAATTTTTTTAAGTTTAAATTGGTTATAAAAAGAGAGCATGCGGCAGCTAAAAGGACCATGCGGGAGGGCCTGAGAAACAGATTTTTTATTTTTTTAGGCCTAACTGCCATATTACATGCTACATGAAAATATATAATGACTAAGGTTGTAAAAATGCTTTGGGTAAGTAGTTACATGTCATTACATAGGGTCCACAAATCAAGGAACTATTGGAATTACTTATACTGGATTGTGGAAATCTTTTGAAGTGAATTCCAAAAACAAAAACATTCTATTTTCAAGTAATAGTGTGTTTTGTCTGCTTTTATCCCCACAATACTACAGAATCTCCCTTGTCAAAAGGAAATGTGAGAATTATGAATCTCTGATGCTATTTTTGTTTGCTTCTTTTTGGTGTGGTCTTCATTTCACAGTAATCTATTTTAAAATTCTCGATCCACTTATGTGTGCATGTGTCATAATCAAATCATGTACTTACAACCAAAAGGACTAAACATCTAAAAGTTTATCAACTACTTACAACCAAAAGGACTAAGAGTTATACATTTTATTTAACTTGTTAGTACACCATTTTCAAACCTCAACTGACCATGTCATGACACCTCTCACAGGGGATATAACTAGAGGTGTGACTGTCCCAGATGGGCCCGTCGATACCCCCCCACTACCTTGATTATTTTAAGACGAAAGGAGCATAACTCTTGCAAAAAAAGTCTGATCGAAACTATAATCGCATGTGTACAGGTTCCCATGGTTGTGAACATCCATACCAAGTTTCAAAGGAATCGACCCATGTCTGAGAACATCTCCAGACAAAATTATGTCTAGACAGATGTACGGATGGATGGATAGACAGACAGACAGATGTACGGTTGGACAGATGGACAGATGGATGGACAGGCAAGGTGATTCAAGTATACCCCCACAACTCATTGCCTTTGAACTTTGGCAAACCTCCATCATGTATTATATTTTATTATCATGATCAAATCATGCTCTGATCATGAAAAAAGCCATTTTTGTGATTATGACATTTAACCCTCCACCCAAAGCAGACAATATCAAAATTCACTATTTTAAACATCATTTTTTAAAATTTTTCAAAACATTTCAACAAAACCATATCATGTGATCTCTCACTGGAATGAGTTCGATGAGCTTGTTCTATAGAGGGGTCACATGATATGGGTTTTGTTGAAATTTTTTGAAAAATAATTATTTTTCAGCTGCTAAATTTACATATTACACAGGCAGTGTGGCTGATTTGTTGGGTAAAGGGTTAACCAGACATTGGGTTTCACATTGGGAAATTCTCTACCATTTCTGGTGTAACTCTATAGACACCTTGTCTGTAGAAGTCAAGGCAGGCCCTTAAATTAGGGGAGAATGATCATTTTGTTTCTCTAGAGTTCGCAGAAAGTGTATTTCATGCAAATGATGGCCATTCTCCCGAGTAAAGTTAATGATTACCTTGTGTTTGGAAATCATCAAATTTACCTCCCAACATTTATGTTACTGAATATTAAGTCAACATGCAGTGACATAATAACACCTTGGTAGTTGGAGATTAGGTACTAACTTGAAATATTACACTTTAGATATTAATCCTTTACCTAACACAGCGGCCAAAAATGGCCAGATCATTAACCAGAATAAGACTACCACAGCCTATAATATATCGCAAGTTTCTCAGTATAACCATACAAATATGGATTTCATTAAGTTCTAATGATATCTATATTTGTATGTTTTTATTGAAAAATTGAGAAATTTGCTTTTGCTAAAATGTGAAATTTAATTTATTTTTTAAAAATACTGTGTTAGGTAAAGGGTTAAACTAGCTGGTTCTGGATTAATATTGTGTCTGTTTAGACTTTTATAATCTCTGCCTGTGTACTGGTCTATGTTAGCATACATAATTAATGCTGTGTTGAGTCAAAGGAGCATTACCCTTTACCTAATGAATCGGCCGCATCTGCCTGCATAATATACAAATTGAGCAGTTGAAAAAATATTATTTCTCAAAACTTTTTAACAAAACCATGTCACTGGAATGAGCTTGTTCCAGTAAAGGGTCACATGACTGATTTTGTTGAAATTTTTTAAAAAATTAAAAAAAATAATATTTAAAATAGTAAATTTTTTATTATTAATTTATTGGAGTTCAATGACACTTTCAACAGCCAGTGTCACCTCATGTCAGACAGTTTTACAGGTGGAGGAAGTCGGAGTACCCGGAGAGAACCACCGAGCAACAGTGAGTAACTGCCAGACTTCCCAACATACTAACTCTGCACAAGCAGGGTTAGCATGGGTTGAAGACAAGTGCACCATCCATGGGTAGTAAGCCTCAGTACACAGCACCACCATGCCCCCACATGGGCAATCGGGATGAAGTGCCTTGCCCATGGATACAACACAATTACCCCTGGTGGGGATCGAACTGTGGGCATTTCGGTTTGAAGTTCAATGCCGTAACCACTGAGCCACCATGCACCCAAGTAAAGTTATGAGATCATGTGCATTAGTGCTCAAACGACTATTGAATTCCAAAGTTGACTAGTCAATACCCAAAAGTCAAGTCGACTTCGACTAGTCATTGGTGATAACTTGTCTCCTTATAACAGTGTTGGTGTTCCGGTAGAGTGCTGAAGATCCAAATTTGGCTTCACTTGGGCATTCATATACAGCAACTTACTGGAACATTATTCTGTTAATGTGCTTCTAATTATGCTAAGAGTGAAATTATACAGTCTTATTTAACTGGTAAAGTGCTAAATTTATTTTTGGCCGTCAAATCTTGTACACATGTCTTTGCCTTGTTACAATTCATGGGAGAGTGCCTATGGGCACTCTCCCATAAATTGTAACAAGGCAAACCATTTCAGACTACATAATATTACTTCAACATAAATACAAAGCACATCCACTGAATATTAGCCTTCCAGTTCTGGTACTTACACTTCAGAATAAAGCCCAAATATGGGCTTCCAGCACTCTACCAGTTAATTTGCCTTGTTGCGATTTATGGGAGAGTGCCTATAGGCACTCTCCCATAAATTGCAACAAGGCAAATTAATAACATATCCTGATAGCCCAAAATAATTCAGCACTCTACTAGTACCAGTTAAAACAAACTACTGTCACTACTATTAGATGGCAATAGATGTATACATTGATTGCCCAATATTGCTGTTCAAACTGACTGACAGTGGCACAGAAGGGATACTATTTACCTAAAAGCTTGAACTCCTCTGACTAGTCGACTGCACAATTGAGAGTCGACTACTGGTTTGCCCAGAGTCGACATCGACCAGTCAACTAATCGTTTGAGTACTAATGTGCATTGGCTAAAGGGATAAGCTTGTCACTCTGACTCAGTTAAGTGTTAATTTTGTATGTTAAAGTACATTGAGATTTAATGCATGCATCATATCTGACAAGTGTTGACAACTGGTTACATATACGTATTTACTCTATGTATTGGGACACTATATGATTTGGGACACACATTTTTTCCAGAAAACTATATTTTTTTATGCTCCAAAGTTTGGGACATTCAGGAGATTTATTTCCAGTTGGCCCGTCGCTAGTCGCAGATGGCACTCATAGAAAAAATTCTTGGGTAACTAAAAATTTTCATTTTTTGCTTCCAAAACATAGCTTATGATCCCTCATTGGAACGAGTGCAATACGCTCATTCCAATGAGGGATCACAAGCCATGTTTTGGAAGCAAAAAATGAAAATACAAAAAAAAAGTGGACGGCGATTTTCATATATAGTGATGGAAAATGAATCACACACAACTTTATTCAGCATCAAATCAAGACCAAGCTGCGTTCTTTCCCCATTTTCTAAGAATTGGGACACCTGTGAAAATAATTATTTTTAGCTGTCCCAATACATAGAGTAAATACGGTACACCTGGAACTTAATAAAGCAGCCCCTGTTTTTTTCGTAGTGGTGTTAATAGAAAATGTCATTACTTTCATGCTATCTTTTTAATGGCCAAAAGTGATTGTTTGCAGAAGGAATGGTCTATTGACAAATGAAAGACAACACAATGATGAAAATGTGCAGTATTTTAATAGCACTAATAACACATCTACACAGTATTTCTATGCCTCTACACTCTCATGCGACCATCTGTGATGTGAAGCAGGAACCTACTCTCGTTTGACCAACGGACCCTCCTCCACATCCTGAGATTCCAATGTTCTCGTGCCATACCCCACTCCAAACATCATCTATTATGCTGATTGGACAGAGCTGGATGCTTGATGACCCTTCTGGACCTCACACTCAGTGCTTTGAGACGGTTTCAGAGAGTTCTGTTGCACAAACACCTGTTGGGGAGCCAAAGGCATTTCAAAACCCCACTTGAAGCAAAGGGTTCACGCCTAACGAGGCATGCCAGACTCCAATCTTCCCTAGGAGAGGTCTTTTGGAGTTGTCCAGGCCATGGTCGGTCCTTAACATTGTGGGTTTGTTGATGTTTTTGAACAATTCTGCTGATAGCAGAATGACTATAGCCAAGTTCCCTTCCAATAGCTTTGAATGACATGTCTGTTGCATGCATGCCAACGATTTGCCATTTTAGTGCCACTGACAGTCTCCTCCTTGCCATTTAACATTTATGGATAAAAGAAGTGACAAATTTTCTTGTTTTATACCCAGATATTGCATGTGGATGATAGTGTTTTTATGACATCCATGGGAAGCATGCTTCATGTAGAAGACGGGATGTGTTTGGGGTTGCTATCATCCAAAAACATCATGTTTCACTAGATGAAATGTACTGCAAGACATAGCAATCATTAAAACATAATAATCAGTAACAGCAACTTCACTGTCATGAAACATTTCAGGGGGTGCTTAATTAAGTTCCAGGCGTAGAGATGACTTTTGAATCACAAACTGATCAGCTATGCAGTTGATAAACACAAGAATGATGAACTGCTTTTGCATAATTTTGAAATTTGTAGGCCAGCAATGTCACAGTGGTGTTTAACCCTTTACCCAACGCAGACGATTTCAAAATTTATTATTTTAAATATCATTTTTGAATTTTTTTTTAATAATTTCAACAAAACCATATCATGTGATCCCTCTTTGGAATGAGCTTGATGAGCTCGTTCCAAAGAGGGGTCACATGACATGGTTGTGTTGAAATTTTTCGAAAAATTATATTTTTTCAGCTGCTGAATTTGTATATTACGCAGGCGGATGCGGGCGATTCGTTGGGTAAAGGATTAATGGGAATGGGGTCTGGAAACTACACCAGCCATAGAAATGTGTAAATAGCATTGCAACATTATCTCAAACAAACCTGGGAAATAAGAATGAATCTACTGAAAATCATTCTGATCAAGATTTACAGCCTAAAGTTCTCAGGCCACCAGACTAATTCTGTAAGGAATTTGACTCTGTTATACCCTAGAACCAGTCTAGTCTGTAAATAGGCGATTACCTATGTATAAGATTTACACATCTTGAATATTTCAGTAGGTTCGCCTTTCTGACCAACTGATATATTCTAGACGATTAAAAAATATCATAAACATTCATTTTCTCCAAATCAACGTTAGAAGTGTTACTCAATCAAGACTTGGTTTGGTCAAATTTTTATGACATCACCATCAAGAAAGCCACTATCATGGCTCTATTGAAAAGTAATGAAAGTCACTTTAGTGGCTTTACACTGTTATCATAGCCTTGTTGTTTTCTTAGCAGTAGAAAATAAATGTATACATATAATTATTTTGTTACAATTTATTGGAGAGTTCCAAATTTACCCTCTGTGAACCTCAATCTGAATCAGAGTCTCAAAACTAAACAGAAAGAGGTACCCAGAGGATAAATTGGCCCACTGTATGGGATAGCATAATCAAATTCACCCCCTGGGGATCTCATTCTGCAAATGTCAGATTGCTTATTTTCAGGCCTAGTCTAGGCACAAACATCCATGAAAAGTGGGTAAACAAATAGGCCATAACAGCATCAAATTCCTAAAAGAATTAGAGTGGAGGCCTGGAAGCTTGTTACGGCCTATCCAGTGTTTCTAGTCAAGTGTTATCTGCCTATTCCTGAGGCAACAAAAAACACCTGCTCATAATTTAAAGACTATCTCTCTCTCGTTTCACTATTATCGAGCATATCAAGAGAGCAGTGGCTCAGTAGATAGAGATGCAGGCTGCAAGTCAAGAGGTCCTCGGTTCAAATCCCACCTGCAGCAACTGTCTTGTGTCCATGGACAAGACCCTTAATCCCAATTGCCCACATAGTGGAATGGGGGAATGGTGGCATTGTGTACTAAGGTGTACTGAACGTCGATGGTGCACTTAATTGTCTTCAACAATGCTAACCCTGCTTGTGTGGAGTGAGTAAGTATGTTGGGGAGTCTGACAGTTGCTTGCCATTGCTCAGTGGTTCTCTCTGGGTACCCCGACTTCCTCCACCCATAAAACTGTCTGACACAAAGTGACCATAGCTCTCAAAAGTGTCAGTAAACCCCATTAAATAAATAAATCCAGCATATCAGCGCCAGAGCACCCTATTTATTACATCATGGGCGAGTAAATACGACTTCAGGTTTCTATGTGTTAACAGGATGGGAGCTAGATAATATTTGGTGGTCTGAATTTGCTATTCAAAATTTGTTTTATTACAAATTATGGGAGAGTACCCTCAGGCACTCTCCAATAATTTGTAATAGAACAAATCTATATAAACATAATATTGATTGCGTTTGGCTGAATACGAAACATGAGCAAGAAAAATATTGGCTTTTGCTTCGGCATCCTCATTTTTTTTAAAGAGGCTTCTTGCACTCAACCAGTTAACAATCGCCAACAGCCCTTGAGTGGTAATATTTTGCATTGCCATCCATGAATACTAGTCTGGTTACCAATGGCTGGATATAAAAAATTAAGTTAGTAACATGCTGCTTATCAAGTAGAAAATATTATGATACCTTTGATACTTTTTGATTTGGCCTTAACCCTTTACCCAACGAATCGCCTGCATCTGCCCGTGTAATATGCAAATTCAGCAGTTGAAAAAATATTATTTTTCAAAATATTTCAACAAAACCATATCATGTGACCCCTCATTGGAACGAGCTCATCGAGCTCGTTCCAATGAGGGGTCACATGATATGGTTTTGTTGAAATTTTTTGAAAAAATTATATTTAAAATAATGAATTTTGATATTGTCTGCGTTGGGTAACAGGTTAAGATTGTTGACTTTGTGACTGGTTTCTATCCATGCAGTTGTGATCACAGTGAGTGATTCTGGAGTGTGATGTTTTTCATTCTAGACTGATGTAAATATTCAGACAGTAGTGTATTAATCTTTTAACCCATTACCCAATGCACAGGATATCAAAATTTATTATTTAATTATTGTTTTTTTAAATTTTAAAATAATATATCATGTGACCCCTCATTGGAGCGAGCTTGTTCCAATAATAAGTCACATGGTATCGCTTTGTTGAAATTTTTTGAAAAATATATTTTTTTTAATATTAATTTGTAAATTCCGTGGTTGGATGTTAACCAACATGAAAAGCAGACAACACTTGCACAGAAATGTCTGGAATAACTACAAATTTCCACTTTTTGTCTCAAAATCATATCCTATGCACCTTATTGGAGTGAGCTCAATTACAAAATTAATTAAATCTGAATGGCATTTTTTGTTAATAGTGCTGGTCATGTTTTGGCCATTACATTTCGTGAAGGGTAAAGTTGTTTGAAAACTACATAAATGACATACAAAAATCATGTTTACATATACAAAATTGTGAATTAAAAGCAAACTATGAGAAGAACTATATTTGTTTCATTTTACAAGAGGAGTTACGTAAAACTATAATCTGGGAAAACTAAATAGTAACCATAAAATTTTAAATCATGAGGCTACTTAGGTATTATATTTTGTGAAACATGCCTTTATTTATAATCTTCCCACATGACAAGCACACTGACAAAGAAAGCAAAGTTATTAAATACCAGAAATAGTCAACATTCAGTTAAAGATATATCTAGTTTGTGTATGGGAGAATTATAATGAAGTTCAAGTGGGGGCTCAATCAATAAAGTCTAATGTTATGTACCAGTACAGGGAACTTTTCCGTTCAACTTGAATCAGTTTACATGAATTGGAATTCAAAGTTTAAATAAAAGCATGGCTTCTTATTAACCCTTCAAATTTAGACTGATATTTCTAACAATGTATTTCTGTTCTTAATTCGGCCATCTGTAAATGTTTATTTGTTTGTTTGTTTGTTTATTTGGGGTCTGGACTCTTTGAATGGCCAGGAAAATATTGTGTCAGGCAGTTTTACAAGTATGTGGAGAGAAACACCGAGCAGTGGCAAGCAACTGTCAGAATCTTCAACTTACTAACTCTGTACAAGCAGGGTTAGCATTGGTTGAAGGCAAGTGCACCATCGACATGTAGTGTGCCTAAGCACCCAGTACCATCATGCCTCTTAGGTCATTATTAGTTACCCCATGTCTGATCATGTGGTACGGGTTTTTACCACCCGAAGCCAGCCGTATCCCATGAGGCCGAAGGCCGAATGGGATACTGCTGGCTTTGGGTAGGTAAAAACCTGTACTACGTGATCAGACACAGGGTAACGAATTTATCTACTGACTTTCCGTTTTAGAAGTACAATCTATTCCATGTGTGAACACACACAGCATGAGATCTTTTATCTTCCATTGTTGAGCCATACAGGTTTCTGTGGAATTTTTGTGCAAAAGAGTTTTTGTGAAAATATGCCAATATGACTAGTATAAAAAAATTATTGAATTTCTTTTTTTCTTTTTTGTCTCAAAAACATAGCTTATGAACCCCACATTGGAGGGTACTCGACAAGCTCATTCCAATAAGGGGTCATGAGCTATATTTTGGAGGTAAAAAATTAAAATATAATACATGTACATTGTAAAACTGGAATGACGCGTCTTCTACGGGATATGGACAATTTGTAGATTTCGGAACGAAGCTTCCACTGGGTATGGGAAATTTGTCAGTGGCTGGGCGGACGTATCGTCGGTTTCAATGAATATGGTCTCATACCACGTATCTATCAACCAATCAAATCAAAAAATTCACTTTAGTCAATAGATAACAGTAATTAACCCTTAAGTTTTCAGATTAATTTTACATTAATAACTACTGTATATACATGTACTTAGCTGCAGATGACTTAACAGTGTTTCTACATTATTGTTGGCTGACTGTACAGGCAACCAACAAAAATTTAAAAACACAGCCAATATTAATGCATCCTACCAGTAAAATTCTCAAGGAAGAATACACTTGGAACAACTTTTGCAGAGCAATATAAGAGGGGCTGTTTGTGACTGTATGGGGTTTTAAGGTTTAAGTTGTGGTACCACCACCTCAGAATAAAGTCCAAATATGTGCTTCCATCTCTCAACCACCAGTTTGCTCCTCGCCTGCTATGTTATCTACTAAAGGTATAATCCTAACACTTGTTAACAAACTATACCCCTTCAAATAGGAGTAGTCTTCTTATAGTTTCTTGATGATATACTATATTGAGTTTTATGTGCATTTTTTTTAACCCTTTACCCAATGCAGACGAATTCCAAATTTATTATTTTAAATATAATTTTTTCAAAAAATTTCAACAAAACCATATCATGTGACCCCTTATTGGAACGAACTCGATCCAATGAGGGGTCACATGATATGGTTTTGTTGAAATATTTTAAAAAATTTAATTTTTTCAACTGCTCAATTTGCATATTACGCGGGCGGATGCAGCGATTCGTTAGATAAAGGGTTAAACCAGGTGTATGAGGCTAAAAAAAAAATTCTCCAGCAATCTTTCACTGAAATTGAACCCCTCCATTAGACGTTTTTATTGCCAAGTAGTATCTTCCATTGTTACTACAAAATTGAGAGACTTAAAACGTTTTACGTTCTCTGCTTCATGTATGTAAATAATGAAATTTGAAGAGCATAATAACTAAAGATGCAAAACAGTTTTATTTTTAAAATTGAATGAGTTCATTTGTATAAAGCTGTAAGGCAAATGATATTATGGAGGCAGATGACTTCACAGTGTTTCTACATTAATTTACAGGCAGCCACCAATGACATAAAAAAGCTGTCAAGATAAATGCATCCTACCAGAAAAGTTCTTGAGGAAGAAAACACTTGGAACAACTTTTTCAGAGCCACATAAAAGGGGCAGTTTGTGGTTGTATGGGGACTTAAGAGTTCAATTTTAATCACACATTATTATTAAAAATTAAATATTGTTCTGACTCCGGAAAATCAGCTCATTGAGCCAATTCTCAAGAGCTAGAATGCAATGGTCTTAGATATCACGAAAAATGTTTAAAATAGGATGTTGCAAATGAAAAATTGTAAAGCATAATTTATACTTCATAAACTAATTATTGTTCAGTTGGCCTATGTGCACAAAATGAAATATTATACAAAAACCATTTTTAAAAAATATACCTTCCCACCACACACAAATTAGGATTTATTGATCATACTCAAGTAAAAAAAAAAAATTGGGGTCTTTCTTTAAGTATGATAAATCTCGCACCAGAAATCACAATGATGTCAACAAAAGCAACCCGAAAAGCTAAAGCGGAGATAGGAAAGATGGAAAAGTATGAACTAACTCTCTAACTCTAATTGCTATATGACTACTCATTTGTGTATATTCAGGATGTAGTATTAAATCTTGAAGATACCAATAACTCTTCAAAACATTTTTATGGAGCTGATCTTATTGCGTCGTCCAGTTTAAGCAAAAGTGTTAAATCCATGCTTAAATTATTTTTGACATATCATGTTTTGATTGCTTACGAATTTCACCACAACTTTTCAGCATTGTTGCCACCAATTCATAGTCCTTCAACCTTAGGTGTTTCAAAATCATATCATGTGACCCCTCGTTGGAACGAGCTCGACAAGCTCGTTCCAATGAGGGGTCACATGATATAGTTTTGTTGAAATTTTTTGAAAAATAATATTTTTTTCAACTGCTAAATTTGCATATTACGTGGGCGGATGCAGCCGATTCGTTAGGTAAAGGGTTAAGAGTTAAAAACACCAGGTTATTCCAGGGGGTTTATTCTCGGAATGCCGGCATGCTGTAATCATAAAACTTAAATTTGTTCTCATTATGCCGGTACAGGTCATTGTTAATTAGGTATAGTTTGTTTCTTATAACTGCTCACACTAGCACAACAAAATTCACACCAGTTTCAATTTGTGTTTCTACAAGAAACAGTGTTACCGGTAGTTGTTATTGAATAATGAGTGTTCTGTTTGTCAGCTAAGTAAAATGACATTATTTCAAGTCACTCAGGCCATTTATTTGTTTTTTATTGTCTATCTTTTATTCTTTTGAAAACTACTACGTAAACATGAGGCAGTGTTCTAATAAATATCAGAAACTAGCAAACCATTATATTCCAAAATGGCAAATTCACAAGTACAAGCAGAGTTTATACCCACGGCCCACAAGGATTGTTACCGACTTTGAAACTGCTGCTCAAAATGCTGTTCGGAATGTGCATGATTGTGAATTAAAGGGTTGCTTATTCCATTTTAGACAAGCAATTTGGAGAAATGCACAAAATCACGGGCTACAAAGTGTATTTGGAAATGATGACAGTGTTACCAAAGTTGTTCGTCGAGCATCAGCACTGCCTCTCATGAGAATGAATGATATAGACGATTTTTGGCTAAATGCTCTAGAAGAGACTGACTTTGAAAACCCTAAAGTTCTTGGGTTTGCAGATTATGTAACTGAGCAGTGGGTAGAAGGTGGCCGGGCCATGTGGAATCAGTATGGCAACCAGGACCCGAGAACTAACAATCATGATGAGGGGTGGCATGCTAAACTAGCCAAACTGTATCACCACCACCCCAGTATCTACAAGTTTATTGACTTGATAAAAGCAGAGCAGACATTCACAGAAACCACAATCCTTCAAATCAGAAATGGGGGAAAGATGCCACCTAGAAAGAAAAAAATATAGAGCATTGGAGGAGAGGTAACAGGGGGAAAAGGCAAAATTTATTGGCAGGTGACATGATGCCTGTTCTGTATGGCAATGCTGTGTCCCATCTTGTTGGACTATAAAACGTGTGTGAATTAAATCAATTTTTCTTCCAAATGATATGTTATGATCCAAAATTTAATTTTGAATCATAACATATGATTTGGAAGAAAAATTTATTTTTTACATAATTAAGTGAAAAAAATCTATTTTTCTTCCAAATCATAATATGTATATCCTTGAAAATCCCAATTAAAATTAAACAAAATGTGAACTGAGTTTCTGTTAATTACAACTCTGGCTGAACTGCCCACAAATATGAAGCAGGTTATAGATGCTCACACCTTATTACACCTTACTGGTCGACTGTATGAGAACAATAGATGTCGGCATTCTGGGAAGACCCCTTCCATGGTTACTGCCTTATTATTGCCAGATTACTCTGCAATCTGGCAAAAAAGGGCATTAAACTGACGTTATGAATATAATATTCTTGAATTTTATGTGCATTCACCTCATCGAAAAAAATAATTTGCACAAATGTTTTCCCATCAACAACACTCCTCTACTTTCTGATTTTACAAAAGTTTAGCAAATTTTTCTTTCTTAATTTTACCATACTGTGGTAACATTATGAAAAAAAGATGGCGTTATTAAGGCATTAGTTGATCCATCAACTTTCCACTTTATTATAGGTAGCAGTGTACCTCTATAAACAAGTATTATATGTTGAATCTCTCCTTTCCTCAGTAATTTGTGAATCATCATATTTGTTATATTCTATACCGCTGTATCTTAATTTTTATTTTTCTTCGTCCTGACATGTATTTTATATATTGTATACATATTACATAATTTTTCAAATAAATATTGTTTAACCCTTTACCTAACGTAACAGCCCAAACCGGCCAGCGCTTTTCACAAAAACTGCCATTCAATTTTCATTATTTTGTCATTTTTTGCCAAAAAACATAGCTTGTGACCCCTCATTGGAACAAGCTCTATGAGCTCGTTCCAATGAAGGGTCATAAGCTATATTTTGACGCAAAAAAAAATGAAAAAATAAGTTATTCACTAATTTTGTTTGCAAGTGCCATCTGCTTTTCATGTTAGGTAAAGGGCTAAACTAAGTATTATACAATGTATGCCTGACAGGAGAAATATTTCTCTCAGGGAGAACATGAATACGTGCGTTGTTGCAAAAATGTTTCCAAGCTTTATTTTTCAAGATTTCTTCTCAGATCGACGGTATATACAGTCTGTTGTCAATGCCATAGCAGGCTTTCATAATGCCTTCTATTAAACACAAATTTTTTATGCATTGTGGTGTATGTTTTCAAACAGACATTTGAAAATTAGTTTATGGATGTATTTGAAAATTAAATTCACACTTGAATATGTGTCCCCATCCTTCCTCCCATAAAACCCTTTATTTGAGCCAGGCCCCATGCTAGGAGGAGGCCATGGGTGATATGCTTCACCCTTCCAACCAGAAAAACTTTTGCAGTCTTTCAGAAAAAAATTGTTAGCAGCATGTGGGTAATCAGCATTAAGTGCCTTTTCCAAGGACACAATGCAATTACCACTAGTCATGATCAAGTATTATTTATTTATTGGTGTTTAAGGTCACATACTTATGCACAATGGCGAATCATGACCTTGACAGTTTTATGGGTAGAGGAAGCCGGAGTACCTGGATAGAACCATTGAGCATCGACAAGCAACTGTCAGCTCCTCAACATTCTAACTCTGTTCAAGCTCCGCTCAAGCAGGGTTACAACGGTTGAAGGCACGTACAGTACACCTTAGTACACGGCGTCATCATGCCCCCATGTATGCAACTGGGATAAAGTCCTAGACGGGGATCGAACTTGGGACCTCTAGCATAGATGTCCAACAGTCTGCTGCTTAGCCACCGCGCTCCCTGTCATGATCAAGTCATGGATGTTTTGGTTTGAAGTCCAATGCACTAACCACTGAGCTACTGCAATGCCTAGAAGGGACATAAGTAACAAGAGCTGGACTTTCGTCCGGTGCATACCCCCACATGGTGTACTGCCTAGTGTGAGCATACCTATGACCAACAAATATCATTTATGAATATTCTCATATGGACTGACGGACAGATGCACAGATGGACGGATGCAATCCAGTATACCCCCTCCTTCCATTTTCTTTGAAAGTTTTCAGCAATTTCTAAGTCAAAAGGTATGGTAAATTGTTTGGTGTTTGGAAGTTTTATGCAATGAAGCAGAAGCCTTTGTCATAGGCAAACTGCATGCCATATTTCACTGAAATCCGATAACCCCAATCCAGTATGCACCCCCCCTTCCATTTTCTTCGAAAGTTTTCAACAATTTCCAACAATTTCTAAGTCAAAAGGTATGGTAAATTGTTTGGTGTTTGGAAGTTTTATGCAATGAGGCAGAAGCCTTTGTCATAGGCAAACTGCATGCCATATTTCACCAAAATCCGATAACCCAAACCTGAGATGCAGGCTGAACAGACAAATAATGTCTATTTCCTACAATTTCTAAGTCAAAAAAGGGGGATAACTCTAAAAAGGAGAATGTGAGAAATACCGGTGAATCCTTTTTTTTAAAGCCTATACCATAAGCAGTGTTCATAGCAAATTTCATTGCAATAGAACATTCGATACCCGAGATACAGGCTGAACAGACAAAATTTGGCTTGGACGGACACAATTTCTAAGTGAACAATTAATAAAAAAAAAAAATAATAAAAAAAATAATAACTAGTGTGGGCATACCTATGACCAACAAATATTATAAAAAATAATAATTTACTTAAGTTATGAATACTTTCGGACAGACTCACACACGGACGGACGGACGGACGGACGGATGTAATCCAGTATAACCCCATTTTCTTCGAAAGTGGGGGTATAATAACACTGACATTCACAAGTTTTAGAATTTGCAACTACAGTGGAGCCCACTTAATTTTATATCTCTTACCTGAATAATCAGGTTAATTGAATATAATTTCCCAACACAAAACCATTTACCACACCTCCAGTACAAATTTGACCTGTTAATTGAATATAGGTTACAGAGTAAACTCCTGTTAATTGAATAAAAAATCTTGTAACCTGTCAAGAAATTACCCTGACTCTCCCAGTTTTCCTTTGTTTATAGACCTATTTGGCCTCAGTACATCCAATACAGGCATTTAATCTTTTATATCTTGTTTGACAGAGCTCATGGAGCTCTGTCAAACAAGATATAGTAGATTAAATGCTAAGTTTATCTCTAGAATACTGGAAAGTGACACAATCCCTGTTAATTGAATTTCCCTGTTAATTGAATAATTTTCATTGGTAAAGTGGCTATTCAATTAACCGAGTTCGACTATATTTTATATGATCGAAGAAAGACAAGTGCAAAATCTGTAGGATCTGTACACAAACCTTTTTAAGAAAATTATTATCTCCTTTCACATTGGATCTCTGTCTTACTATAACAAATCTTTCTGCCTTACTGTTACTAGCCATATTACACCAGTGATTTCTCAAATGCAAGTAGTTCATTGAAACGTTTCCAACAAACATATATATTTGCCTTCAATTGCATACTGAGAAACCTCTTTATTTCTTTCTTGATAAGGGTGTCAATGTAATTAATATATCGATAAAGCCGGCCCTTCATTGTGGAGTGCTATGAATAATAACAATAGTCACCTTTTCTTCAATTAACCCCCAAGTGTGTTACATTACAATAAATTATACTTTAATTAATTCAAATCACCAGAGCTGTGAATAAATCGTCCAATGTTCAACAATTCCTTCAATTTCCTTGTTATTTTATTGACCGCTTTCAGTGTCATTTTCAATTAGTAATAATGATATTGATTCACAAAATATACATATCAAATTTAGTAATCAAGATTAAAAACTGCATGATAGAATTAACCCTTTACCCAACGTAACGGCCAAAACCGGCCAGCGCTATTCTCAAAAATCGCCAATTAATTTTCACTATATTTTTCATTTTTTGTCTCAAAAACATAGATTATGACCCCTCGTTGGAACGAGCTCATCGAGCTCGTTCCAACGAGGGGTCATAACCTATGTTTTTGAGACAAAAAATGAAAAAAATTAGTTATTCAATAATTTTTTTTGCAAGTGTCGTCTGCTTTTCACGTTAGGTAAAGGGTTAACCCTTTAACTGGTAGAGCGCTAAATTATTTTTGGTCATCCAAATTTGTCCACGTCTCTTTGTCTTGTTACAATTTATGGGAGAGTGCCACTTGGCACTCTCCCATAAATTGTAACAAGGCAAATCTTCACAGACTAAATAATTTTAATTCCAAACTAATATGAAGCATATTCACAGAATATGAAGGCATCAAGTTGCAGCACCTGCACTTCAGAATAAAGCCCAAATATGGGCTTCCAGCACTCCATCAGTTAACCAATGCATACATTATCAAAATTTATTATTTTTTTCAAATTTAAAAAATATTTGATCAAAACCATATCATGTGACAGTCTCTGGAATAAGCTCTATGAGCTCATTCCAATGAGGGGGTCATGTGATATGGTTTTGTTGAAATTAACAAAAATTTGTTTTCAGATGCTTAATTTGTAAATTATGCAGGCAGATGCATCCAATTCATTAGGTAAGGGACAAAAAAAATAACTCAATATTCAGTTTATCATACATACAGGTTATTACCACCCTGGGGAGTGAGATGGTGTATTAAGTGGAGACTTTGGACTCGATATTATATGGCGCAGAGATAACATCGTGACTTCAAAACACCATCCTGGGAACCCCCCTCCTCCCACCCAGTGTAACAACTAATTTTTTTTGCATGCCTGTTCTATGAAATCCCCATCTACTGCAACACTAAACCATGCGGAAAATGAAAATCTGTTCTGCACACATGTGCCGAACAGAAATCGTTGAGCAGACGATTGATCACCTGAAACTGAACCGAATGTGAAATAACTAAATAAAATGTCTAAAATTGAAGGATACGGCGAGTTTAATGTGTACAAAAGTAGCAAAGAAGAAATAGAATCGATATATGAAGGGGATAATGAATATCCAGAAGAAGAAGGGTATGAGTACGCAAATCTGGTTGGCGATAAAATGTGTTCTATTTGTTGATAGCTGTCAAATGAATTGCTGAGTGTCCTTCTGATAATTGTTTTTATAGATGTAAAGATGTGTAATAAACACAATACGACACCCGCGTGTGAATGGACTAATCGTTATGGTACTTGTGCCATTGTGGAAGGATAAAACTCGAAGGTAGTTTAAACTTAATAAGACATTGCACATAATAGATAGTACTGTTAACACTGTATGTTTGAATGAAACATCGCAAAGTATGAATGTATCGAAGTCGGCAAATTGAGTCATGTCAAAGGACATGTTGGATGTAGTTCCTACTATAGGTGTAAATTTTTGTAATGGAATTCCCAGTGAAAATGTTTAACTGCATTAGAAGCTTTATGCCAATAGTGGGGTTAAAAGCTAAAATCTAACATACAGGCTTTTCACAGGTAGTAACATTGGTGAACATGGTATAAAAACATTGTCCCCGGCAATGGAGTTTCCATTTGACTTGAGCATAAAACAATTGATTTCAAAGTGTGCTTGACATCATTATGCATATTAAATTGGTTTGTATTTATTGACTTAACCCTTTACCCAATGCAGACGATATCAAAATTTATTATTTTAAATATAATTTTTTTAATTTTTCAAACAATTTCATCAAAACCATATCATGTGACCCCTCACTGGAACGAGCTCATTCCAAATATGTGCTTCCAGCACTCCAGCACTCAACCACCAGTTTGCTCTTTGCCTCGGTTTGCCTGCTATGTTATCCACTAAAGGTATAATCCTAACACTTGTTAACAAACTGTATCCCTTCAAATAGGAGTAGTCTTCTTATAGTTTCTTGATGATATACTATAATGAGTTTTATGTGCGTGTTTTTTAACCCTTTACCTAACGCAGACGATATCAAAATTTATTATTTTAAATATAATTTTTTTAAATTTTTCAAACAATTTCATCAAAACCATATCATGTGACCGCCCTCATGGGAACGAGCTCAAAGAGCTCGTTCCAATGAGGGGTCACATGATATGGTTTTGTTGAAATATTCTGAAAAATTTATATTTTTCAACTACTCAATTTGCATATTACGCGGGCAGATGCGGGCAATTCGTTAGGTAAAGGGTTAATTAGTTTTACCAAAAACGTGTAAAAATTGAAGTGTTTGACTACCTTTGTGATCAAGATCTAGAGCTGTTTCGAAAATCTTCCTTCCTTAGTTAGCACCCGCATGGGGTGTTGCTTCCCTAAATACAGATTTGTAACTAGTCTAAACATTTTACTTGTAGAGGAGAAAGTATCTGTTTATTGTATTTATTTATTGGTGTTTAGGGTCACATACTTCTGCACAATGGCTAATCATGACCATAACATGGAGATAAAGTCAAGGTCAGTCAATCGTTTATACCCCATGTTGCCTATTTTAGAAGACTTGCACCCCAAGCATTCGTGACTGGGTCCTATTTCACCAGCGAAACAGAGCTTGTTTACCACAGTACACAAGCACTGCTTCACTTCATCTGTTTGTTGTAAGATAAATTGTGGTACCAGTGGAAAAGGTGCAGCTTAACCTGAACAAGAGATCTCTTCATATGGCTTTCCATGAAACAAGGACAGAGTTACATTCAGGTACCCAAAAAACTTGCTGAAATACCTGGGATTGAACATGATAGTATAGGTTGAGAATTTAACCTGACTCAAACTTTTCTTACTATTTTCAGCAGGGTTACCCAATAACCCATTACCCAATGCACACAATGTTATTTAATTTTTTTTTTTGAATTTTAAAAAAACCCCATTAAACCCACACCATGTGACCTCTCATTAGAATGAGCATGTTATGATTTTATTATTGAGCCTTTTTGAAAAATAATTTTTTTCTGGCGACTCAATTTATAAATTATACAGCAGATTTATTTATTCATTGGGATTTTACAACACTTTTGATAGTCAGTGTCAGACAGTTTTAAACGAGGAGGAAGCCAGGGTTCTCAGAAAGAACCGTCAAACAGCAGTGAACAACTGTCAGACTCCCCACTGTGCTGCAGTGAACAACAGTCAGATCCCCAATGTACTAACTTCACACAAGCAGGGTAAGCATTGTTTGATGACAAGTGCACCACTGACATGCAGAATCCTTAGTACACAGCAACAAAACAGGTTGAAGTATTTATTTATTATTTTTTGGTGTTTAAGTGTATTTTGGTGTATTACTGGTGCATTTCTGTTTATAAACATGTCATTTCTACACAAATACCACAACTTTGCTATACAGTAGAATACTGTCTTTAACCCTTTACCCAACACACACGATATCAAAATTTATTATTTTAAATATCATTTTTTTAAATTTTTCAAAAAATTTCAACAAAACCATATCATGTGACCTCTCACTGGAACGAGCTCAATGAGCTCGTTCCAATGAGGGGTCACATGAAATGGTTTTGTTGAAATATTTGAAAAATTTAATTTTTTCAACAGCTCCATTTGCATATTACGCAGGCGGATGCAGGCGATTCATTGGGTAAAGGGTTAAACATGGGATATTCAGTGGATGTGAGAGTAAAGTCGATTTTTTTATTCAATTATAATAAGTTTTCTCTATAACCTATAAGCAATTAACAGGTCAAATTTGTACTAAAGGTCTGTTAATTTGTGTTAGGAAGTTAATTAACAGGATTATTCAATTAGTTGATATCCAATAAATTTATTTATTGGTGTTTAAGGTTACACATTTCTGCAAATCGTAACTGCAACATGGAGATAAAGTCAAGTTTAGTCAATCGTTTATTTTTACTTATTGGTGTGAAAGGTCACATAATTCTGCACATTGGCTAACTGTGACCGCAACATGGAAATGAAGTCAAGTTTCGTCAATCTCTTATACCCATGTTGCCCATTTTTGAGGAATCAAACAGTGCGTTGATACTTTTGTATGTCTTATTACGTACAAAATCAAACAGCGTGTTGATACTTTGTGGTCATTTGTTTTGTTATTATTTTTCAATTTTTTAAAGTTTCAACAACAATTCCTATTTTCTCCCGAATAGTGCTCAGTGACACCCGTTGAGTCAAATGTTATCGCAGCTTATTTATTATTATTTATTTGTGTTTAAGGTCACATACTTATGCACAATGGCTAACCATGACCGTGACAGTTTTACGGGTGGAGGAAGCCGGAGTACCCGGAGAGAACCACCAAGCAACTGCCAGCTCCCCAACATCGTAACTCTGCAATGCAACACAGGGTTAGATTGGTTGAAGACATGTGCACCATCGACGTGCAGTATGCCTTAGTACACGGCGTCATCGTGCGCCCATGTGGGCAATCAGGGTTAAGTGCCTTGCCCAAGGACACAACGTGGGAGTCCGAATCGATCGCTAAGACGGTCACCCATCCGAGGACGAATCGGGCTCGACATTGCTTAACTTCGGTGATCTGAGGAGAACCGGTTATCACAACACCACCACGCCCCCTATCGCAGCTTATTTATTTATTGGTGTTTTAAGGTCACATATTTATGCACAATGGCTAATCATGACCGTGACAGTTTTACGGGTGGAGGAAGCCGGAGTACCCGGAGAGAACCACCGAGCAATGACGAGCAGCTGCCAGCTCCCCAACATCGTAACTCCGCACTGCAGCACAGGCAGGGTTAGATTGGTTGAAGACATGCGCACCATCGACGTGCAGTACGCCTTAGTACACGGCGTCATCGTGCCCCCACACGGGCAATGGAGATGAAGTGTCTTGCCCAAGGACACAACGCGGTTGCCGCAGGTGGGATTCGAACCGAGGACCTCTCGGCTTGCAGCCTGCACCTCTACCAACTGAGCCACCGCGCTCCCTATCGCAGCTTAAAACATGAATATAATTCTGCTGTCAAGACTTCTTAACTGATTGAGTGCTAGAAGCCGCTATCAGGGCTTTCAAAAAATGAGGATACCAGAGCAAAAGTCAACACTTTCCTTGCTTATATTTCATATTCAGTCAAGCACAAATAATATTTGGTTTATATAAATGTGTTTTATTACAAATTATTGGAGAGTGCCTATGGGCTCTCTCCAATAATTTGTAATAAAACAAGTTTTGAATAGCAAATTCAGACCACCAAAACAACCTGCTCTCCACCAGATAATCACTAATGTGAAAAATATCTTGTTATTTGTACTTTCCGACGTTTGACGTCGCATTTTGAAAAACGCTGAAGGAACTGACGTTTGAAAGTCAGGATAAATAAAGTCTCAAAGGGTTAAATCTCCAACTATACACCTGGAACTTAATTAAGCACCCCCTGTTCTTTTCGCAGTGGTGTTAATAGAAACCGTCATTACTTTCATGCTCTCTTTCAGATGGCCAAAAGTGATTGTTGCAGAAGGAATGGTCTACTGACAAATGAAAGACAATATAATAATGAAAATATGCAGTATTTTAATGACGTTAATTACACATATCTGTCACTATTGTTTTTCTGGGAAAAATGTTCTCTCAACAAGTATGGTGCCGACAGCCCATGATGAAACAATGCAGGTAATTACTGATAAAAAAATGTAACTTGTGATCTCCTGAACACAGTAGGAGTGTCAGACGTCAGTAGCAAGTGTATCCACCACATGCCTGGATGACACCTTGAACCCTCCTAATGCCACTCGTGAGCCTTCTGATACAATCCAGAGGCAACTGCTGCCACCCCTCATGCAATGCAGCTTCCAAATTGGCCAAATTCTGCACAGGCAGATCCCTTGCTTGCACACAACATCCAAGAAAGTCCCAGATGTGTTCTGAGGGATTCAAATCGGGGCTCCTTGCAGGCCAAGGTAGTGTTGTAATAGTGTTATTCTGAAGGAATGCTCTCACAGCATTGGAACGACGTGGCCTTGCATTGCTGTCCATGAATACAGGGCAAGTAGCCAATGGGTGGTTGTCAAAATGAGGCACGACAACCAGATTGAGAATTTCAGGATGTGCTGATGACCACTGAGATTCCCACGTACAGTCACCATATCAAGTTTACAATCATGAGAGAGGCATTACCACATCATTACTGATCCTCCACCATAAGGAACAGTAGGTCTGATGTTCCTGGGCATGTAAACAGTATTTCTGTGCCTCCACATTCTCATGTGACCATCTATGACGTGAAGCAGGAACCAACTCTCATCTGACCAATGGACTCTCCTCATCCTGAAATTCCAAAGTTGTCATGCCATACACCAATCCAAACATCGTCTTTGATGCTGATCGGGCAGAGCTGGATGACCCTTCTGGACCTCATATCCAGTGCTTTGAGACGGTTTCCGACAGTTCTGTTGCACAAATGCCTGAACATTGTGGAGCCAAGGGTATTTTAAAACACCACCTGAAGCAAAGGGTCCATGCCTAATGAGGCGTGCCAGACTCTGATCTTCCTGAGGAAAGGTCTTTTGGGGTTGTCCTCGCCTTGGTTGACCTTTGTTACGTATTGTCATATAAGTTCAGCTTAATATTGAACACCGAAAAAATTAGTATGATATACTAAGGGTTAATTCATGTTTTGACTCATAGAGATGAATATATCTTATATTCATAACTATGTTGATAAATAATAATTATATCAGTGCGAGAATGGGGGTTAAGCGTGGGGAAATTGGCACCAAGAATTTCAACTTCTTCCCACGACTGTGTTCTGTAACAGAAATTAAATGTGACAGCCATATTGATAAGAAATGCTGGGAAGGGCTTGTCTGTTCTAAAATCTCTGTGTGTGTGTGAGAAAAAAATGTTAGTTTAGTTTTGTTGGTCACCAGTATGTGAAGTAAAAACAAGTTTTCTCCAGAACTGCTTTTTATAAGTAAAAATGAAACTTGGAGAGATTGAGATGGATGTTTACAGAAACTGTTAAAATGTTATATGAAATTGACTGTATGTTCCATATAAAATGGACTAAAGTTTAATCTTGATTCCAAAAAGGAAAATCCAGAGTATTGGCAGTAGTTATTCTGCCAGAGCTTGATCTGAGGTGAGCTCCACGAGCCGAGTAGCAACCGAGTTTTGAGACTGAACTGAGATGAGCTCCACGAGCCGAGTAGCAACCGAGTTTTGAGATTGAACTGAGATTGAACTGAGATGATCTACACAAGCCGAGTAACAATGAGAGATTCGAGTCGAGAAAATTAACATTCAACGAAATGAATATTATTCAAAGTGTGAATCCGAGAAGGACAAGTGTGGATGAATAAGTATGAGAAAACTTATACGTGAAAAGAAATCTTCAAGAGATCGAGTGAAAATCCAGGCCTGGACCGCGGAAAGCGTGAGTTTTAGTTATGGCGCCATAAACATTCCGAGTTAAAATATATTGTGCACAGACGGTAAAAAATAACAATCAGAGAGAGAGAGAGAGAGAGAGGGAGAGAGTGTGAAAGTGTGACCAATAAAAACCCGATATATTTATAAATCTCATCAGAATTCAAACCTGATATCAATTAACTCCTTTTACAGACCAAGCCATTCTCAATGTTTTTTATCATTCATTTTGTATAATAATGTAGATATTTCATCATATAATAAACTATATAAATATACTTCCAGTACTTGTTAAGAATACTATGTTCTGAGTTTACAGCCTTGGCTAATTCCTGTTAGGTCAAGGGTACAACCTTAAACATTGTTGGTTTGTTGATGTTTTTGGACAAGTCTGCTGATGACAGAATGACTATTATTGCCTTCCAATAGCTTTGAATGACATGCCTGTTGCATGCCAATGATTTGCCATCTTAGTGCCTCTGACAGTCTCCTCCTTGCCATGTCAAAATTTATTGATAAAAGTGACAAATTTTCTTTTTTTATACCCAGATATTGCATGTGGATGATAGTGTTTTTATGACATCCGTGGGAAGCATGCTTCATGTGGAAGACGGGATGTGTTCGGGGTATGCTATCCGGGGTATGCTATCATCCAAAAACATCATGTTTCACTAGATGAAATGTACTGCAAGACATAGCAATCATTAAAACATAATAATCAGTAACAGCAACTTCACTGTCATGAAACATTTCAGGGGGTGCTTAATTAAGTTCAGGTGTTTACATTATGAGAAATATTTCCTGCTGAAAACTTTGCCATTTGGACATCAAAGTGCAGAGGGTTAAATAAAACAGTGTTTGAAATATATTTTCTTCATGCTCTTGGCGGGGATAAACAGGACAGGAAGTCATGTAGCCAACCATAAAGGTAACTTATTACCATATATTATGCTAACCTTTAACAAATGTATCAAAAAAATTTGACCAGTATTTTTTCACACCAATATAGCCACTTAAATTTATATTTTTCAATTTAAGCTTCTGAAAGATAGCTTATGGTCCTCATTTATTTATTTACTGACATCAGGCTTAGCCTGCAATCATTTATACCTATGCTACCCACTTCAGAGGACTTCAGCCCCAGGTGATGGTTACTGGGTTCAACTCGGTGCTCATGTTGGCGGGTGCCAATGTCTCCAATTCCACTACAAAATGTGATTTGGCACTAAAAATCGTTGATTCGCTAAAATTTTGGAATCAAACAAGTGCCTTGTAGTAATGAAGAAAAGCCATTGCAGCCAAGGCTGGAAATAAGCAGACTGTCATCTGCTGAATGAGGTCCACAGAGGGTGAATTTAGTGATGCTACCCTGCACAGCAGGGTAGCATCACTAAATTTACCCTCTGTGAACCTTAATCTGAATCAAGGTCTCATGCCTAAACAGAAAGAGGTACCCAGAGGATAAATTGGGAGACTCTAGCCCACAGTATGGGAGAGCAACAGCAAATTCACCTTCTGGGGACCTCATTCTGTAAATGACAGATAGCTTATTTCCAGGTCTGATTGCAGCAGTAAAGAGAATGAATGGGTGGTGACAAAACAAACATGATTATTTTATTACTTATAATAAAATGAAATCATCTGCTGGCAACTACGACAGAGACAATTAGCAATTTTCACAAAACACACTTCTACCCAGTGATTGTGTCAATAAGGTAGAGCTGGTTAGCCAACTTGCTTGTCAAATATAGACTGGGATGTCAGAAATAGTGTTTATCGAGTGGTACGAGGCTTTGTTTTGTCATCAATAAAATATTATATGTAAAGAACTACTTTATAAAAAGCAACAATTAATAAGGTAAAGACTTCACACCATCGGCCTGCTATTAGTAGAGTGGATTGACAGTAATTAGTTAATTAATCTGTCCTTATCTAAGTGCAACAACAGTTATAGCCCTGGTGCTCAACTTGATCATTAACTGCATCACTGGCAACCAAGCCTAAAAATAAGCAGACTGTCATCTGCAGAATGAGGACCCCAGAGGGTGAATTTAGTGATGCTACCCTGCACAGCAGGGTGGCATCACTAAATTTACCCTCTGTGAACCTCATTCTGAATTAAGGTCTCAAGCCTGAACAGCAAGAGGTACCTAGAGGATAAATTGGTGCACTGTATAGGATAGCATCAGCAAATTCACCCTCTGGGGGACCTTATTTTGCAAATGACAGATTGCTTATTTTCAGGCTTGCTGGCAACCATCCCATGTACCAAGACTTTTTTTGCAAACTGTTGTCTGTTCACTCTTAAAATAATTGCAGGTTGTTTGTCTGTTAAAATTAAGAAGACTGTAGCTTCTGAACATGTATTTTTCAAACATTTGTCAAGTTCAGTGGCTGACATCCTCTCCTAACCCTTTACCTAACTAATTGGAAACATCCACCCACGTAATTAACAAACTGTGCAGTTGAAAAAAAAAATTCAAAACATTCCAACAAAACCATGTCATGTTACTGAGTTACTGTGAGTTCGTTTCAATGAGGGGTTGCATGATATGGTTTTCATATCATATCTTGAAACAAGGAATTGAGCAGTCTGTGACATATGTAGCGTCTGCGAGAGATTGAGTTTGACACTACACATGTGGACACAGGTTGGTTCTTAATTAGAAATGAGTGTCAGGTGAGGTTCCAGGAATGGACATTCCAACTACAGTTCATCTCATTTGAGGACACTTTCTATTTTTATACGACCACTGCGACACCCCTAATACCTCATTTACCTTGCATCTTAGATGATGGGTTTTTCAAGAAACCTGTTCCTAGACAAGGATCAGTGTTAATGCTGGCCAAGTCTGGAAATAAGCAGACTGTCATCTGCAGAATGAGGTTCCCAGAGGGTTAAGTTGGTGATGCTAGCCTTTACAGCAGGGTAGCACCACTAAATTTACCCTCTGTAAACCTCAATCTGAATCAAGGTCTCAGGCCTAAATAGAAAGAGGTACCCAGAGGATAAATTGGGGAATTCTAGCCTCCTGTATGGACAAGCATCAGCAAATTTACCCTCTGAGGGACCTCGTTCTGCAAATGATAGATTGTTTATTTCTAGGCTTGATGCTGACCTGGAATTGTCTAGTGCCAAATTTTTAGGCAATCTGAAAATTGTTGTTCCAAACAAAATGTTTTCAGTGCCAAACTTACATGAGGCAGATGGGTGCTTCTTCAGACTGTTCTCAAGAAAGTGATTAATTATATTGGTTTCAAACCTCCCTCCTCCACCGCAGTTTGATGGTTGTTTTCTCAAGAAGAAAAAAAAACAGAAAAAGAAAGACATAAAGAAGGAAAAAATCCACCACTATGTGTTTTTGGCGTCATCTATCAGCCTTTAAGGGAGAGTGGATGCTGAACCTTGGCCATCTGGTCTGCCTTCAGGGGGAACAGATGACAGGGTAATTGAGAGAAAAAAAACAACAAAAAAAAACACTCAAAGACACACACCCAAATGCCCTTAAAAGGGCTGTTATATATTTATTCATATTTTTATTTATTTGAAATGTTCACTGGTCCCAGCCAGACAAGCTTGTTTCAATACTTGCTTGGTGTTTGGTGGTTTCCTGTGTATGTTAACAGGAAGCTTGTTCCAATTCCTCCTGCGCTTTGTATACTTTTTCCATGCATCTTCTTGATAAATAAGAGTGTTTCAAGAAAATCTGAGAGTGTTTAATTAGAAAAGTTATAGGTAGAGAGAGAATCCGCTATTGTATATTGACTGTTGTGTGATTGTTGCTTTTGATGGAGCAAGGGGTGGGTTTCTTCGGAGCCCACTCTCCACACAAAGAGTTGTGAGACAGTCCTCATGGAGGGTTGGTCTCGCTATGCCGGTCGGCAGAAATTAATTAACACCACTGACGCAATAAAATCAAAGTATAGTTATTATCAAATATGTGTGTGTTTTTTTAGCTTGATTAGAAGTTTTCATCGGCGTTGTGATTGTGTTGTGATTTTCGCATCAACAATTTTGAGATGTGTTTTTTGTCTTTTTTTAACATAATTTATTAAAAAAACACACACATCTTTGATGAAAACCGTGTATTTTCTAGCTTGATTAGAAGTTTTCAACGGTGTTGTGATTGTGTTATGATTTTTGCATCGACAATTTGGAGATGTGTTTCTTTTATTTTAAAATGATAGATGGATCCAACACTGCTTCCTCTATTTACCAAGAAGAAATTGCAAGTAAGTATCCCAAGTATTTATTTATTTTTGTTCAATCAAGAGTACCGTTTTGTTTCCGAGGCGTGTCACATTCATTCATTCATTCATTCATTCATTCATTCATTCATTCATTCATTCATTCATTCATTCATTCATTCATTCATTCATTCATTCATTCATTTGAGGGATGGAGAGAGACAGAATAGAGATGGGAGAATAGGGCGAGACTGTGGTGGGTAGGGTGGGGTGAAGATAAACTATTAGCAATCATTCATTCATTCGTTCGAGAGATAGAATAAAGATGGGAGAATGGGGGAGACTAGGGGTGGGTGGGGTAGGGTGACGATAAACTATTAGCATTTTTTACATAACCTAGTTTCTTTTTTCCAGACCTACGTAGAGAAGATTTTGACCCAGGGTTTATCGCCAAGATACCCACATTCTACAGTGTGAGATCAGCACTCTACCGCTCCCGTTCAAAATCAAGGCCACCATTACCACGTCAACGATCCGATATAGATCTTCCTGCAATATACACAAAGACAACTGCTGGAGAAGACTTTTTAATAGCATGTGATGGGGACAACAACAAGATGCTTATCTTTGGAACTGAAAACAACCTACAACATTTATCAAGTGCGGAAATTTATTTTTGTGATGGAACATTCAACAAGTGCCCTGATGTTTTTTATCAATTGTACACTATTCATGCTTTTGTGGAAAATAAGATGTGTCCATTAGTGTTTGGGCTACTGCCTAATAAAACTCAGCAAACTTATGAAAGATTTTTCCGACTTGTTGTAGAGAAAGCCAGTCAATTCGGCATCAACCTTACACCAAGACAAGTTTTTACGGACTATGAAACTGCAGCTCAAAACGCCATTCAAATAACTTTTCCAAACGTGACCCTCAAAGGATGTTTCTTTCATTATGGGCAGGCTGTGTGGAAACATGCCCAGAAAAGTGGTTTGAAAACATTGTTCCAGGATGACGAAGAAGTTCAGTGTGTGGATCTGTTTCGCACAGTACTGGATTTTAATTGAATATATAGTGTTCTGAATAATTATAAATTTTATTGTCTCAAAAGGTTCATTTTTTACAAAATTACATTCAACTTTTCCTCTCCAAAAATAGTTATCAAATGTCATTTTATTTGATAACTATTTTTTTAGAGGAAAAGTTGAATGTAATTGTGTAAAAAGGTTCATTTTTTTACAAAATTACATTCAACTTTTCCTCTCAAAAAATAGTTATCAAATGTCATTTTATTTGATAACTATTTTTTTAGAGGAAAAGTTGAATGTAATTTTGTAAAAAGGTTCATTTTTTACAAAATTACATTCAACTTTTCCTCTCAAAAAATAGTTATCAAATGTCATTTTACCGTGATTAAGTCCAGTCGCGTTAACCAACTTCATCATTAAATGAGTAAACGAATAAGAAACGGACTATAATCCTTCTCCCTTTGATGTACTTAATCTTCACACATTTTTACTAAACAATAGCAACCGGCATAGCGAGACGACCCCCTCATGGACTCGATCTTAGAGTTCTCAATGAGTAGTGAGGCAATCCTCACTGACTCCACGCACTTTGATTCTGTTGTATAATTTTCTGTAACTTATAGGGGTAGAAGACGAACTTGCCTTTTAAGTATACTGTTCCGTGAAGAACAGCAAGTGCCATGCGGAGGGCCCAGCCAGTTTCCCCTCAACAAAATTAATTCTCCGGGAATGGAAAACCTGACTGCAGGTTGAGATTTTTCTGCTGTTTGCAGCTCCCACTGGTACCAGAGGCAAGCCTTGTGCATATTGTCAACTACCACTGTCCCAGGTTATTTACACCCTTCTCAATGCATCAATGGTAATGTATAGTGCATTGAGCAGTGAGGTAGTCCTCACTAACTCCACCCTTTAGGTTTTTTTGATGGGCGATGTAAACCTCACTGTCTTCTGTCACAATTCTAGCAATTTTAGTAGATCCCTAGATTTTGTTTAGTCACGCGATTTTAATTATGATAGCTAGTTAATGCCCTCGTCTTGAGCTTTTTATTTAGCTCATTTAGTTTTTCTGTTAAGGGTACGTTGCTTGTTTAGCTCTACCATTAATTCTCTATATTGGAGTCTATTGAGGGTTTTGTTGTAGGTCTTTTAGATGAATTTCAATAGTATCTATTTTTGCTAGCTCATGAAGTTCCTTTATCGGTGTCCACATAGGCTGCATAATGCACCACACAGGGCATTGTTTTGAACCCTCTGTAGCTTTTGAATGTTGGTTTTGCTCAGGTCACTTGTTATTATGGAACCATATTCTAGTACTGGATGTATAAATGATTTGTAAAGCTTCAGAAGCATGTCTTTGTTTGCTCCCAATTTTTACCTCTGATTGTCTTCAGAAAATTGATACGTTTAGTAGCTCTAACCGAAATGGAGTTTACGTGACTATTTAGATTGAGGTTGCTGTCCAGAATAAATCAAAAAAATTTGGCCTTATTGCTTGCTTCTAATTTGTGATCATATAACTGGAGATCAAAACTGGGAACAGATTGGGTGGGGGGGGGGGGGGCTTCTTAAAGAACATAACTTTTGAGTTTTGGCAGCAATGAGCTTGATGTGCCATAGAGTGAACCAGTTCTCAAGATTGCGAAAGGTATCCTGCAGGTGATTTTTAATTATGTTTCAGGACTTACTGGCCATCCACATGCATTTGTCATCTGAGAACTGCTATAGTTCAACATAGATTTTCCCTACTTTATCTATGTCATTCACATATATTATGAAAAGAAGCGGGCTTAGGACCGATCCCTGTGGTGTACCCCTTCAATTATTCCTGCCTCTGACACCTCGCGGTTAACCTTCACCTTATTTTTCGGTCAGTTAGAAATGATATGATCCTCAGTATTTTAGTGGGTAACCCCATTTTCACTAGTTTATATCTCATACCATTGTGCGATACCGAGTCGAACAGTTTTTCTACATCCAAAGAAAAGTGTTGTTCCTATTTTGTTTTGACTGAACACTGTGTATCCAAAAGCTGCAAGCTCCTTTATTCTAACATTTGACTCTTATTTTAAGCTTAACAGACAGTCATGCAAGAAAACTGGTTTACCCTTGCAAAACCCTTGGTGTGAGTGGGGTGGTGTGTAGAGTGAGCATCCATCCAATTTTTATCTATGCCTATGACTCACATTGTTGAATGCAGATAATAATAGATTAATATCTTAATCACTGTTGATATCCTGGACTTGGTGGGTCGATGGTGTGAAGTGTTTAATAATTTAATGTTGTCTTTCGTAAGGCTGAAGGTGTATTTGTAACATTCAATTAAAAAGCTTCACTGACAATCAAAAGTGACAATGCAAAGTGTTTGTCTAAGCCACCTCAGCCTCTATCTGTCAATCATTTGGACCAATCAGCCTTACATTATTGACACAATCACAGGGCTTTAATGTCTTTTGTGAAAATCTTTGACTGTCTCCGCCTTAATTTCCAGATGATGATTTTATTTTATGGTAAGTAATAAAATAATTCTTTTGTTAGTTTTATCATCAACATTTCTCATTACTGCTGCCTTGGCTTTACTGCATACAAGAAAATTATTTTTGTTGTCATATTTTTATTAAATTGATGTTTCAGTGCCAAATTAAATTTTTTAGTGTAAATAGGTTAAGTGGCACTCAACATCATGAGCACTGGCAAGGATCACCTTTAACCCTCTGCACACAGATGTCAAAATGAAAAAGTTTTCAGCAGCAAAAATTTCCCATAATGCAGTTTAATATTTAACTAAATATATCTTGTCTGACAGAGCTCACTGAGCTCTGTCAAACAAGCTATAATTGGTTAAATTCATAGTTAAACAAGAGAAAAACAGAGTGATTGGAGAAAATTCTGTATCAATACCCGAATACAAGGTGGTTAAAATAGTACAAAATCATGCATAGCCAACTTGCAGATGCATAACTGAGGTAGTGCCTGAGACTGTATTCCAAACATCGCAAAATCAAAATTTTCCCAGACCTCACTAAAAATTCTACACTTCCATTGCATGGATAACTGCATCTATTCTAATATCTTTAATCACAATAAGAAACTAGACTTTATGATTCTGGAGAATCATGGCTTTTCCCGATTAGATTCCATGATTTTTCTTGACCCCCACAGTGTCTGATGAATTGTTTTTAACTGTCTCACTAAAGTTCCTTCATTGATGTTATGAGAAAGGTGAGTATAGTAGTCTCAAATGATTCGGTTTGGTTTTGATAAAAAAAGGTTTAGGTAAAACCCATCATTAATGGTAGAATGGGTTAATATCAATATCAATGTTTCCCTATCGGTTTTGCGTCCGGTAAAAGAAGTTACGTTTCTCTGTGGCATTTCCGTTTGATGTTCTTGGTGTCCAAAAACAGACTATTTCCTCATTTTTTTTTTACATTTAGCAGCCCATGAAGGGTTAACAAATGCCTACCAGAATAATTGATCCATGCAACTGGTCATATGACACCAAGACCTATCAACGGCCATTTTCTCTTGAAAACCCCACAAAATGTTTGTAAAGAAATACAGGGAAAACGATTTTTAAGCTTTTGATGGGTATCCCTGTTAACCTCCCCAACAGGGGTTAACGCTTGGCTTTTTGAATACATTTGTCTTGAAACCCTACAAGTTACCATTAGGGAAATTCACAGAAAATGGGAATTTAAAGCTTTCAAGGGATATCTCTCTTTAGCCTGCCCAAAATGGGTTAAGACGTCGACTTTTGAATACCCTTACTACTTACAAAAATGTTTTCGTATAAATTGTACGCGCGATAAAAGAAGGCACTTTTCTTTGTGGTGTACCCTTTGGGTGCTGTTGGTGTGCAAAAACAGCCCATTGTATCGCAATTTTGACCTTCAGCAGCCCGGGGAGGGTTAACTAATGCTGACCGGAATATTTTGTTCATGCGACTTGTAATGTCACACCAAGACCTGCAAATAGCCGATTGTTCTTGAAAACCTACAAGATGTTGTTAGAGAAATCCACAGAAAACGGGTATTTTAAGATCTAATGGGTATCTCTCTTTAACCATCCAAAATGGGTTAAGACGTCAAATTTTGAATACCCTTACCACTTTCAAAAATATTTCCCGATCAATTTTGCGTCCGATAAATGAAGGTCCCTTTCTCTGTGGTATATCGTTTGGGAGCTGTTGGTGTCTAAAAACAGCCCATTTTATCACAATTTTTACGTTTAGCAGCTCGGGGAGGGTTAACTAATGCTGACCAGAATATTTTATCCATGCAACTTGTAATGTCACACCAAGACCTCAGAGTGACCAATTTTTCTTGAAAATCTACAAGACTCGTTTAGAGAAATCCACGGAAAACATGAAGTTTTGAGCTTTTTGGGGGTATTGCTGTTTAACCAGCCCAAAACGGGTTAACACTTGGTTTTCTGTAGCGGCGAGGGGGAGGAGTATCCTGACACTATCTTAAAACCTTAGATAATCGGAAGAAGTTGCAGTGAAAAGAAATCGGCGGTGAGTAGGTGTTTTGGCGGGAAACGATTAACGAAAATTTGCCAATTTGACATTAAAATTGCACTTCTCACAAACACGAACCGTGTCCAGACCGCTGAAGGCAGCGACTTCTAATTTTCAGAACTTGTTCTACTTACCCTGGCCGACATTTTGGCATCTGTTGCAAGTGTCGAGACCGCGTGGAGAACACCACGCATCGCGTGGAAAGTGAGAGTACTATTCGTCCCGACTCTATCAGCTTGGAATGGAATTGGGCACTATTGTAGACTGCTGTAGAGCAGCGATTGAGCATAAAGTCGGAGTTTTTTGTGCCAAATTACCTAACCGGCTCCAAGGTATGATCTTTCGTCTGTACATCGCCCAGATCGTCTGAAGTTTATACCGTTACCATATGTTGAAGTATCCTTTTGTCATTTTCGCCACTTTCGACCCAGATTTGAGGGTAACTTCCTTCAGCGAAATCTAGCCATGCTCACAACCACGCCCTCTCCCCGTCGGCCCGGGTGCTTCTAAAGATAGAAAGGTCAATGGGGAGGGGCGCGTTAGCAAACAAACGGGGGCAGGTGTAGTTGGTGAAAAACAGCAGGGGGGGAGGGGGGGCACGTGTCCTAGGTAAAAGAAACAATAGGGGGCAGGTGTCCTAGGTAAAAAAAAAAACAGCAAGAAGGGAGGGGGGGGGGGGGTGCAGATGTCCCCGCTAATTAATTTTAATAACAGGCAGGTGTTCATGGGGCAGGCCCACTGCTCGGTGTTCCAAATTTTCTATGGTACTTGGCCTTGACGGAAACAACACTTCAACAAGAAACAACGAGAAACCTATTTGCAGTAAAGCTGCAAATATAAACATGATTTTAGGACCATTCCACGGCCAGTTTAAAGCCTACTGTGATATCAGCGTTTATTACTCTCGTCCTTTCACTGCAGTATTTCACCCGAGTCGAGTTCTGACGTCATGCAAGTTTGACGGACATGCTTTCAATTTTGTTATTGACAACAACATATTTATAATTTCGTGATTACTGATCGGAATTTTGAAAACGACACATGCAATCGCGAAAGAGTTTTCTGAAAAACACGATTCTGCAAAAGGTTTTAGTGAAATTTGATTATTTTTTTTTATTTTCAATTTCGACGGCTCTTGTCAAAAAGGTGTTAATCACTGATCGTCCCAAACGAGATCAAAGACTGACGCTGTATATTAATAACACACAGAGAATCTTCTAAGAATATACACGCGCAATCCTAAAATGAAATAATTCAAGTCTTTTTTCAGGTTTTACGAGAGAAATATGTCCAATTGTATCATTGAATCATGTTTAGGTATATGTGGGCGAGACATTTTCTACACGGACAAAATACAGACTAAATAAAATATTTGCCATTATTTTCCGCAGACGTATTTTTGTCTTTGCTTCTTGGGGAAATCCATGCTGATAATACAACGAAGGAGTATTATCTAATGAGGTCAGAACCGTCAGGTGGTCGGGTCCGACACCGCACCTCGAAGTAGATTTAGTGGGGGTGTCGATTTTACAAGTAATGTAGGCAGCGTACACGGCATGGGCTGTCTGTCTTTAATCCTATAAACAGGGTTAAGGCTTGGTTTTTGAATACCCTTATTTATTTATTTATTTATTTATTTATTTATTTATTTATTTATTTATTTATTTGTTTATTGGTGTTTAAGGTCACATACTTATGCACAATGGCTAATCGTGGCCGTGACAGTTTTATAGGTGGAGGAAGCTGGAGTACACGGAGAGAACCACCAAGCATCGACGAGCAACTGTCAGCTCCTCAACATTCTAACTTTGTTCAAGCTCCACTCAAGGGGGGGTTACAGAGGGTGAAGACATATGTACCATCGACGTGCAGTATGCCTTAGTACACGGCGTCATCGTGCCCCCATGTCGGCAACCGGGCTAAAGTGCCTTGCCCAAGGACACAACGTGAGTCGTCCCGGACGGGGATCGGACTCGGGACCTCTAGCATAGAAGTACAACAGTCTACCACTGAGCCACCACGCTCCCTAGAATACCCTTAACACTATCATACATTATCCCTCATGAATTCTGAGTCTGATAAAAGAGGTTATGTTTACCTATTACATACCCATTTGCTGCCCGAAAACAGCCGATTTTATCAAAATTTTGACGTTTAGCAGCCTGTAGCGGGATTAACAAACGACTAGCGGAATATTCTATCTATGCAATTTGTAAGACCTGCCAATGTTCAATTGTTCTTGAAAATCGCCAACAAGCAGTTAGCGAAATCCACAGAAAATGTAAATTTTAAGCTTTTAAGGGGTATCTCTCCTTATCCAGTCTAAAATAGGTTAAGTTTCATTCTTTTAAATACCCTTACTACTTACAAAACTGATCCTCTGTGAATTCTACGCGCAGTAAAAGAAGTTATATTTCTCTGTTACACATCCATTGGGTGCTCTTGGTGTCTGAAAACGATCCATTTTATCAACATTTTGATGTTTAGCAGCTCGTGGAGAGTTAACAAATGCTCAACGGAATATTTTGTCCATGTAACTTGTAATGTCACATGAAGATCCGTGAATGGCCATTTTTTTCTTGAAATCTACAAGATGTTTTTAAAGAAATCCAGGGAAAGCATGAAATTTTAAGTCTTTGATGGGTACCGCTGTTTAACCAGCCCAAAACGGGTTAAGACCAGCCCTAAATGGGTTAATGCTTGGTCTGATGAATTCCACTTCCAAAGAAGGAGGTTATGTTTATCTCGCAGGTACACATTGCGTGCAATGGGTGCCCAAGGACAGTCCATTTTCTCAAAATTTCTTTGCTTTGCAGCCTCTGGATAGTTAACTAACGCTTACCGGAATATTTTGTCTATGTAACTTGTAAAGTCACTCCAAGACCTGCAAATGGTCAATTTTTCTTGAATACTTACTAGATTTTTTGGAGAAATCCACAGAAAACTGGAATTTTAAGCTTTTAAGGGGTACATCTTAACCAGCTGAAAATGGGTTAAGACCTCGATTTTTTGAATACCCTTACTACTTACTAAATTTTTCTCTGTCAGTTTTGCATCCGGTAAAAGAAGTTATGTATCTCTGTGGCATTCCCATTTGTTGTTGTTGGTGTCCAAAAACAGACTATTTTTTCAAAATGTTCTTTTCACTGCAACTTCTTCCGATTATCTAAGGTTTTAAGATAGTGTCAGGATACTCCTCCCCCTCTCCGCTACAGTTCATGGATAGTTGCGGCATCACTTTCCATGAAGAGCGATACGAATTTCGCATTTCGTCACGTCGAATTCAAAAAGAGCGCATGCGCATGGATTTCTCTGAAAACATCTTATAGATTTTAAGTAAAAATGGCCATTCGCACTTTTTGGTTTGAAATTGCAAGTTGCATGAATACATATGTCTGTGTGAGTATAGAAGTCTCAAATGACTCAGTTTGATAAAAAAAATTGTTTAGGTAAAAACCATCATTAACGGTGGAGTGGGGTTAATATCAATATCGTCGTCCGACAAGTTAATGACCCACAAAAGGAGTTATGTTTGTTTCACACATACCCACTGAGTGCTGTGTCTATTTGAAAATGGTCCATTTTATCTCAAATGTATCCAAAATATTGATGTCTGGCAGCTTGTAGAGGGTTAACAAGTGCTAACAGGAATATTTTTCCATGCAACTTGTAATGTCACACTAAGAACTGCAAATGGCCATTTTTCTTTAAAATCTTCCAAGATGTTTTCAGAGAAATCCCTGCGCATACGCTCTTTTCCAATTCGACGAAATGCGAAATTCATGTCGCTCTTCATGGAAAGTGATGCCACAACTATTCCTGAACAAGGAGTGAAAATTTCATGAAAATCTGCCTAGAATTGGCTGAGATATGGTGTTTTGGAGAGAGGAGGTAATTGTTTGAATTTGGTCCTCCCTTTTCAAGCCAGTTCGAAAAAAGACGTCGGAAATGGGCGCAGAATCCTTCAGTGCCTCCTCGCTGGAGTAAGTCCACTTAAATGTTACAGTTGTGTGTGACTGGTGGAGAGTTGACTGTAAATGGAAGTTGCTTCTTTAAGACAGCCACCAGGGATCCCAACACAACCTTTAAACCTACGAGAATCTCAGAAGTTTAAAGTCAAGAGAAATTGGCGGTGATTGGGTTTCTGGCAGGCAGGAAAAGATTGACGAAGATTTGCATATTGGACATTAAAATAGCACTTCTGACATACACGAACGGTGTTCAGACCGCTGGAGACAGCGACTTGAAATTTTCAGAACTTGTTCTACGAACCCTGGCCGACATTTTGGGATTTGTTTGGAGTGTCTGGACCGCGTGGAAAACACCACGCATCGCTTGGAATGTGAGAGTACTATTCGTCCCGACTCTATCAGTTTAGAATGGACACGGGCAGTGTTGTAGACGACTGTAGAGCTGCGATTGAGCATAACGTCCCAGGTTTCGGTGCCACATTGCCTAACCAGCTCCAAAAGAGCGGCGGGGGAGGGGTATCCTGACACTATCTTTAAAACTTAGATAATCGTCAGAAGTTGAAGTGAAAAGAAATCGGCGGTGAGTAGGTTTTTTGGCGGGAAACGATTATTGAAAATTTGCCAATCAGACATTAAAATTGCACTTCTCACAAACATGAACCGTGTCTAGACCGCTGAAGGCAGCGACTTCTAATTTTCATAACTTGTTCTACGCACCCTGGCTGACAGTTTGGCATCTGTTGCGAGTGTCGAGGCCGCGTGAAGAACACCACGCATCGCGTGGAAAGTGAGAGTACTATTCGTCCCGACTCTATCAGTTTGGAATGGACTTGGGGACTGTTGTAGACTACTGTAGAGCAGCGATTGAGCATAAAGTCGGAGTTTTTTGTGCCAAATTGCCTAACCGGCTCCAAGGTATTATTTTTCGTCTGTACATCGCCCAGATCGCCTGTAGTTTATACCGTCACCATACGTTGACGTAGCCTTTTGTCATTTTCGCCACTTTCGACCCAGATTTGAGGGTACCTTCCTTCAACCCCATTTTATAGCAAAATCTAGCCATGCTCCCAACAACGCCCTCTCCCCGTCCGGCCTGGGTGCTTCTAAAAATAGAAAGGTCAATGGGGAGGGGCCCGTTAGCAAACAAACGGGGGCAGGGCAGGTGTACTTGGTGAACAAACAGTTGTGTGAACATCCCCAGAAGTGAAAATCTTTGCTTCAGTGGCTGTTTGTTTGTTGGTGGTTAACGTCACATATTTATGCACCATGGCTAATCGTGACACAACATGGAGATGAAGTCAAGTTTAGTCAATCGTTGATCTACATGTTGCCCATTTTAGAGGACTTTCACCTCAAGCATTGGTGACTGGGTCCTATTTTACTAGTAAAGCGGAACTGGTTTTCCGCAGTAAACAAGTGCTGCTTACTTCCCGGGGTTCCCACGGGGATGCTCAGTGGCTGTAATCAAGATGTTAATTTAGACTCCCATTACGGCCAAGATACTACAGAATGCAAATGGGTGGGTGGCGGGCATCATCACTGGATCTAATGTTGTATTTCATGTTTTCTTTTTTCTTTATATTCTATTTATTTTTTATCTCTCTCTCTCTCTCTCTCTCTCTCTTTCTCTCAGTTTAATTTGTGTTTGTCTATAATGTTTATAATATTTAGATTTTGCTAGATTCTGTTATTTATGGAATACGTTCTGCCATATTGTAAATTATTAGTGACTAAACAGGAACGGAGGGGCTTTTAAGTGGTAAGCACTTGTCCTCCAATCCTGATTTGCATTGTCAAATGGCAAATAAAATATGTTTAATCTAATCTAACAGTAGGGGGGGGGGGGGGGAGGGGCATGTGTCCTAGGTAAAAAAAAAACAGCAGGGGGCAGGTGTCTAGGTAAAATAAACAGCATTGGGGGGGGGGGGGGGGGGGGGGGGTGTCCCCGCTAATTAATTTTAATAGGAGGCAGTTGTTCATGGGGCAGGTGTCCTATCCCACTGCCCAGTATTCAAATTTTCTATGGTACTTGGCCTTGACGGAAATAACATTTTCAACAAGAAACAACGGAAAACCTATTTGCAATAAAGCTGCAAATATAAACTTGATTTTAGGACCCAGGCCCGTCGGAACGAAATTTATATTGGGGGGGCTGATATTGCTAATTTGGGTGAACTGGCTGATACTAAATGGGTATGGGGTATCCAGATGCCGAAGGCATCTGGCGCAAGTGCTGAAAGCATGAGCTTTTTGAGGGGGGGGGGGGAGGGGATTCGGGGGGGTTACTCCCCCAGAAATTTTTTTGAAAAGGGCAATCAAAGGAAGCATTCTGGTAGCTTTTGAAGCAAAAACCTCTTGATTTTTTTAAATGGCAAAAGTTGTTTTTTTAACAAAATGTTTCAAAAATCCCAATAGAACCCCATAACATTTGGGGACGGTTCTCACACCGGGCTCACCTGCAGGCCGTGGCCGTATTCCGTCATGCTAAAAAACAGTCAGGCCTTATGGTGGATTCATTAGTTTTATCATTACGCCAATGGTTGTCGTGGTCTTCTAAGCTGCCAAAGGAATTGCTCAAAACATTTGCACATCAGCATATGCATGTGCATGTTATACATTCAGTGATAATTCTAATCCAGGGGCATAGTAAGCTAATTTTATTTGGGGGGGGGGGGGGGGGGGGGGGGGGGGGGGGGGGTGTAGGACCTATAGTCCCATGACGCGACATGTCATCCGAGCGGTGAGTGGGGGTGAACACGAGAGGGGTATCCTCCGTCTCATTGGTGGGGGGTCCGGGGCCTCCCCCAGGACAATTTTGAATTTAAGATGTAAAAACATGCATTCTGGTTGATTCTGAGCAAATAAATCGTATATTCCTATGACGCGAAGCGTCATCCGAACCGCGAAGAGGCGAGTGGGGCTGAGCACGAGAGGGGGGTACCTCCCCGACTCGTTGGTGAAGGTCCGGGGGATATTTTTTTAATTTAAGATGTACAAATATGCATTCTGAGTGATTCTGAGCAAATTACATCGTCAATAAGGAAATACGTCAGCTCTCTGATCAATTCAGCGTGATTTCCGAGCAGAATTACAGGAATAGTGAACATGCAATGAATTACCCTGTGGTTGGTTGGGGTTTAACATCGCTTTCCACAATTAGGCGCAAACAACACTGTCAGTTTTATTGGTGGAAGAAAGCCCACATGGAACCCACTCAATCCAGTAATCATTAACAGCAATGTCGGAATATGGTAACCAGTGGGCATCCCGTGTGGAGAAACCACCAACCCAGCCCAGTAAAGCCTAGTTTTGACAAATTTGTGGGGGTGGGGGGAATATCTCCCTTAATATCCCTCCCCTCTGCCCGGTTCCTACGCCACTGTTCTAATCTGAGTTAAATAATGTAATGTCCAGTTTTATTCAGATTACATTTGTTGCTCCCATCATGGATAAACTAACGACGAAATATGAGCAAATTACTGGGGGGGGGGCTGCAGCCCCCCCGGTTCCGACGGGCCTGGGACCATTCCATGGACATTCTAAAGCCTACTGCGATATCAGCGTTTCTTACTCTCGTCCTTTCACTACATCGCAGTATTTAACCCGAGTCGAGTTCTGACGTCATGCAAGTTTGACCGACATGCTTTCAATTCTGTTATTGACAACAACATATTTATAATTTCGTGCTTACTGATCCGAATTTTGAAAACGACACACGCAATCGCGAAAGCGTTTTCTGAAAAACACGATTCTGCAAAAGGTTTTAGTGAAATTTGATTATTTTTTTTATTTTCAATTTCGATGGCCCTTGTCGAAAAGGTGCTAATCACTGATCGTCCCAAACGAGATCAAAGACACGCCATTGTTTAATAACAGACAGAGATTCTTCTAAGAATATACATGCGCAATCCTAAAATGCAATAAATCAAGTGTTTTTTCACATTTTATGAGAGAAATATGTCCAATTGTATCATTGAATCATTTTTAGGTATATATGGGTGAGAAATTTTCTATACGGACAAAATACAGGCTAAATAAAATATTTGCCATTACTTTCCGCAGACGTATTTTTGTCTTTGCTTCTTGGGGTAATCCATGCTGCTAAATACAACGAAGGTGTGTTATTTGATGTGGTCAGAACCGTCAGGTGGTCGGGTCCGAAACCGCGCCTCGCAGAAGATTTAGTGGGGGGTGTCGATTTTACAAGTAATGTAGGCAGCGTACACGGCATGGGCTGTCTGTCTTTAATCCTATAAACAGGGTTAAGGCTTGGTTTTTGAATACCCTTATTTATTTATTTATTTATTTATTTATTTATTTATTTATTGGTGTTTAAGGTCACATACTTATGCACAATGGCTAATCGTGGCCGTGACAGTTTTATAGGTGGAGGAAGCTGGAGTACACGGAGAGAACCACCAAGCATCGACGAGCAACTGTCAGCTCCTCAACATTCTAACTCTGTTCAAGCTCCGCTCAAGCAGGGTTACAGAGGGTGAAGACATATGTACCATCGACGTGCAGTATGCCTTAGTACACGGCGTCATCGTGCCCCCATGTCGGCAACCGGGCTAAAGTGCCTTGCCCAAGGACACAACGTGAGTCGTCCCGGACGGGGATCGGACTCTGGACCTCTAGCATAGAAGTACAACAGTCTACCACTGAGCCACCACGCTCCCTTGAATACCCTTAATACTATCATACATTATCCCTCATGAATTCTGAATCTGATAAAAGAGGTTATGTTTACCTATTACATACCCATTTGCTGCCCGAAAACAGCCGATTTTATCAAAATTTTGACGTTTAGCAGCCTGTAGCGGGATTAACAAACGACTAGCGGAATATTCTATCTATGCAATTTGTAAGACCTGCCAATGTCCAATTGTTCTTGAAAATCGCCAACAAGCAGTTAGCGAAATCCACAGAAAATGTAAATTTTAAGCTATTAAGGGGTATCTCTCCTTATCCAGTCTAAAATAGGTTAAGTTTCATTCTTTTAAATACCCTTACTACTTACAAAACTGATCCTCTGTGAATTCTACGCGCAGTAAAAGAAGTTATATTTCTCTGTTACATATCCATTGGGTGCTCTTGGTGTCTGAAAACAATCCATTTTATCAACATTTTGATGTTTAGCAGCTCGTGGAGAGTTAACGAATGATCAACGGAATATTTTGTCCATGTAACTTGTAATGTCACATGAAGACCCGTGAATGGCCATTTTTTCTTGAAATGTACAAGATGTTTTTTAAGAAATCCAGGGAAAGCATGAAATTTTAAGTCTTTGATGGGTACCGCTGTTTAACCAGCCCAAAACGGGTTAAGACCAGCCCTAAATGGGTTAATGCTTGGTCTGATGAATTCCACTTCCAAAGAAGGAGGTTATGTTTATCTCGCAGGTACACATTGCGTGCAATGGGTGCCCAAGGACAGTCCATTTTCTCAAAATTTCTATGCTTTGCAGCCTCTGGAGAGTTAACTAACGCTTACCGGAATATTTTGTCTATGTAACTTGTAATGTCACTCCAAGACCTGCAAATGGTCAATATTTCTTGAATACTTACTAGATTTTTTGGAGAAATCCACAGAAAACTGGAATTTTAAGCTTTTAAGGGGTACATCTTAACCAGGCGAAAATGGGTTAAGACCTCGATTTTTTGAATACCCTTACTACTTACTAAATTTTTCTCTGTCAGTTTTGCATCCGGTAAAAGAAGTTATGTATCTCTGTGGCATTCCCATTTGTTGTTGTTGGTGTCCAAAAACAGACTATTTTTTTCAAAATGTTGACATTTAGCAGCCGATGGAGGGTTAACAAGTGCTTACTGGAATATTTTATCCATGCAACCGGTAATGTGACTCCAAGACCTATCAATGGCCATTTTCTGTTGAAAACTTACAAGATGTTTGTAACGAAATCCACGGAAAACATGATTTTTTTTTAGCTTTTGATGGTATCGCTAATAACCACCCCAAAAGGGGTTAACGCTTGGGTTTTTGAATACCCTTATTACTTACAAAAATGGTCCTCAGTGAATTCCACTTCCAACAAAGGAGATTATGTGTAACTCTCGGACATACATTGCGTGCTGTGTGCGTCCGAAAACAGCCCATTTCAACAAAATTATGATGCTTGGCATTCTGTAGAGGGTTAATAAACGCTCAGCGGAATATTTTGTCCATGCCACTTGTAATGTCACACAAAGACCTGCAAGTAGTCAATTTTTCTTGAAAACCTATGGAATGTATTTAGAGAAATCCACAGAAAATGGGAATTTTTAGATTTTAAGGGGTCTCTCTCTTTAGCCTGCCCAAAATGGGTTAAGACTTCGTTTTTTGAATACCCTTACTACTTACAAAAATGTTTCCCTATAGATTGTGCGCTCGACAAAACAAATCACTTTTCTTTGTGGCGTACCCGTTGGGTGCCGTTTGCGTCCAAATACAGCCCATTTTATCACAATTTTGACTTTTAGCAGCTCGTGGAGGGTTAACAAATGCTCACCGAAGTATTTTGTCCATGCAACTTCTATTGTCACATCAAGGCCTGGGAGTGACAATTTTTTCATGAAAATCTACAAGACTCGTTTAGAGAAATCCACGGAAAACCAGAATTTTTGAGCTTTTTGGGGGTATTGCTGTTTAACCAGCCCAAAACGGGTTAATGCTTGGTTTTTTGAACACCATTATTACTTACAAAAATGATCTCTGGTGAATTACACTTCAAATAAAGGAAGTTATGTTTATCTCTCGTGTATCGTTTGGGTGCTCTGGGGGGCCTGAAACTGGCCCATTTCATCAAAATTTCGATGTTTGGCAGCCTGTGGAGGGTTACCATATGCATCGCCTGATATGTCATGTGTATCAAAGGTCGTGGCACAGACAGGTCTATCAATGATGAATGTTTAAAAAAAATCTACAAGACGTGTTTCGAGAAAGTGCCGATAAACCCCAATTTTGGCAGTTTTTTGCCAATTCTGACGAAACAAGGGTTAAATCGAAAATTCCGCTTCGGTACATTTTTAGATTTTGTGCCCCTCTATGCGTGTGCAAAATTTCGTGAAAATCGGTTCGAAAATGGCTTCTGAATCGTACGGACAAAATGTGTGGAAAAAAAAAAAAAAAAAAAAAAAAAAAAAAAAAAAAAAAAACCCAAAAAATAATAATCCGTAGAAAAACAATAGTCTTTTCCAGAGGGAAAAGCCTAAATAGTACATTTCCATCTATTATTCCTGATTTATAAAGCTGAATTTTGAAGAGACCATGCACAGTGATGGTCAACAGGGGTGGGGGCACTCTAAGTGGCAAGTGTGTGGGCAGCGGGGGGGGGGGGGGGGGGGGGGGGGGGAGGTAGTAAAGTGTGTCAAAATATGTAAATAAAGCCATGAAATCCAGATGTCTACATGAAGCCAACCACCAAAAAATACTAAGAGATGCATGGAGATAGGGTGGCACCTAAAGGTTAACAATGGGCAGCAATCTATGCTTGACCACCTCTGACCATGCATATTAGACCCTAACTGAAATACATTTGCACAGGACAGAGAAGGTGCTAGACTTAATAACTGTATCGTTTTCTACATATTATTGGTGAGGGTAAATAGGAAAGTATGTAGTCTGTGACATTTACTGCATGTTATTGGTTGGGGGGAGAGGGTGGGTAAAGCATAACAGAATGTACAGTTAAAACTAGAAGTCCTGTCATGAAATGCGCACAAATAACATGTCGATCTGCATGTTAATCTACGCGTTACGACTATAGTGAGGCTATGAAATTATGTACATATGGCCTGTGCACACACAATGTTTCAGCCATTGGATCTCCGGGTAACCCGGAGGTCCACTGGCAGCAACGTTGCCTGCGTTTGCTATGAGTAACCAGGAGAACCTGCTGTGCTTTGGATGCCATTCGATATGGCAATTGTGCGTAATTCCTACGTGCAATTAAGCCTAGATAAGCACACAGTTCGGGACAGGACTTCTAGTTTTAACTGTAAAGTAGCTCATCTAATCAAACTTAGCATGACTGGAAATAATTGGTAATTGAACCCCCACCACTCCATCCCACCCCCCCCCCACCCCCAAAGGGTGCTAAACCTCAATAAGGAGTGACTGGATATTACCAGAAAACATCTTACGATTAACTAGTAGAGTGCTGTATTATTTTTCAAAGGTGATTTGTAACATGACTATTTTTTTAACCCTATACCTAACATGAAAAGCAGACGACACTTGTAAAAAAAATTCTTGAATAACTAATTTTTTTTTCATTTTTTGTCTCAAAAACATAGGTTATGACCCCTCATTGGAACAAGCTCGATGAGCTCGTTCCAATGGGGTGTCATAACCTATGTTTTTGAGACAAAAAATGAAAAAATAATGAAAATTAATTGGCGGTTTTTGAGAATAGCGCTGATCGGTTTTGGCCGTTACGTTGGGTAAAGGGTTACAGAATCTATTGCTACCAGTAAGGAGAGCCTTGGTTTAGCAAGATTTTGTTCTTAATAATTGATTTGTTACAATTTTATATAAACATTGTTTGTTCTACTGCATGCGGAGCAAACATCAAGCTAATGCATACAGTGTAAAGACTCTACAGTGGCTTTCAGCACTATTCAATAGAGCCATGATAGTGGCTTCTAGTACTCTACCAGTTAATAATTCAAAAACAAAAGTGTCCCCAGTGCCAAATTTGAGCCCTGTATCTTCAAAAATCCTCAAATGCATAGCCACAAAATTCAGAAAGAACGAGAGAGAGATAAAGTTTTGCATTTATATATAAAGCTTAATTTCTCCCCTGACTATTCCGAGTAATTTCATTAGCAGGGCAAAACAAATCTAAATACCATTGCACTATTTTCATCTCCCCCTCCTGGATATCCCCCTCCCCCATATCTTCTCCCCATCCATAATCAATATTTTTCTTGTTTATGCAATGCTCTCTGATGCTCAAACATTGATACATACATTTTTGTCATCAATTTCGGGTATTTATGTTTTGAAAAAACATCACTCCACCAAACAGTAAGGTCATTTGGGCCTTGACTGAGAAACTAGTGAAAGTTTTTCCAAAACTCTGTTTAGATTGTGTATGGATATCTCTCCCCCACCCCCACTCCCCCCTTCCCATGAAAAAGATTTGTCATTAATTCAAAACTATTTGACTTTAAAAGTGGAGACACACCCAATCTAAGCAAAATTTTGGAAAAAATTAGGTCAAAGAGGGTCGGTATCAGAAATTGGTTAGAAAAACAGTCGAAAATGGAAAAAAATTGGGGGAAAGGGGTGTGTGGTCTAACATGTCGAAAGTTAAAAATCATCTTACATTCCTGGAGATTTTTTCTGTCCCCCTCCCCCCCCCCCCCCCCCCGAGATGGGGTAAGATATTCAGGGTGGGGGAGATATTCTAAGATTTCTTTCCCCCTGAGGGGGGGGGGGGGGATATTATTAGTTACACCGTTTGTTCTGTGGTGGCCTAATATGGTATATATGCTGTCAGTTAATTTCATATTGGACGAGAGTGAAACTCGAGTCCTATATGGAATTAACTGATACCATATATACCATATTAGGCCACCAACAAACTGTGTAACGAATATATCTTACCGACTGCTGCATCGATGCACAGAACTAATAACAACAGAGATCAAAATTAAATGAGAGAATTCTCACAATGTGTTCACGTGTCTTTGCCTTGTTACAATTTATGGGAGAGTGCCTATAGGCACTCTCCCATAAATTGTAACAAGGCAAATTCATAGTTTCATTTCGAAGGTAACATGACACACATTCACAGAATATGAAGCCTTTTAAGTTGCCTAACCTGCACTTCAGACCAAATATGGGCTTCCAACACTCAATCTTTCACCTTGAAGCGTTTATCGGCTGCCGCCATTTTGAATAATCAATGAACAAAGGGGAGACTACCCATAGCTGTCAGCATATATTGATGTTGACAGGCAGTATATGGTTTTATATGCAGTCTGCATGTGACATCTTTGAACCAATGAAATTCCGCGATACTTGTAGGAGTTAAGATATCTTCGGATATCTATCTCCATGGGGGAAAATATCCAGGGGGAAGAAGACATGGTACATCGACTCTAATACATTTCTACAGCTCTAACTGCTATCTCCAGAATGTTATATATCAACAACACTATAACAAAACAAAAAACAATACATGTAACCTTCATCAGAATAGTTAACAAGGAAATATCGTAACAAATATATTGATCATACTCTGAAGCTTGATTGAAGAGTAATTGATTGTTAATGTCATACAATAAACACATTGAGATGTTATCCTAGAAACACAAGCACTATATACCTGCCAATATTATCGGAAATACTTCAGGTAATGTGCTTGTTTGTCACATTTCTGATAGCTTGATACATCTTTACAATGTCCCTCATAAATTTTTCCTATCTCAAAAATTCTTATCTCATAATATCTTTAAACTCTTCAGAGCTCAAGTTTGACACTTGACCTATTAGTGTGAAACACACAACCTAGCAACAAAACAGAAAACCCCAAGTTATCAGACAGCTAAAGGAACATTTATTCATGTCTTTGTTTCCAGGTTTTGTGGATATATACACAGAACAACATGCATGTGTGAATGTGTTAATCAATATTGCACAAGTGCCAGCACTGAAGGATAGAACGAGAGGCCGCAGACCTCAAGTTGTATCCTTCCGCAATGGCACAAGTGCCATGTCGATTAACCCATTAAACACACGTCATTCTGTGTTTATTATATGCCTATAAAAACAATTATTAGAAGGACACTCAGCAATTCATTTGACAACTATCAACAAAAAGAACACATTTTATTGGCAAACAAATCTGCGAGAGGAACCCATGTTAATATTGCATCCCCTGAGTTCCAATGTGTTCTATGTGCCTTCTAGCACATAGAACACATTGGAACTCAGTGGACGACTTTTAGCTACAGTTAAAACTAGAAGTCCTGTCATGAAATGCGCACAAATAGCACGTCGATCTGCACGTTAATCTTCGCGTTATGACCATAGTAAGGCTATCAAATTCTGTACATATGACCTGTGCACAAGAAATGTTTCAGCCAATGGACCTCCGGGTAACCCGGAGGTCCATTGGCAGAAACATTGCCTGTGTTTGCTATGAGTAACCAGGGGAACCTGCCATGCTTTGGATGCCATTCGATATGGCAATTGCGTGCAATTCCTATGCGCAAATAAGCCTAGATAAGCGCACAGTTCGTGACATGACTTCTAGTTTTAACTGTATTACTAGCGATGCAAATTGTAATTGCAGTGCACGATTTGTCGAAAATTCCAGTGAAACTTCACTTCTTTATAAAAATAGTTCATCAACGATTTTCATTTTAGTGTTACTGTCGATGTGGATTTCATAGAACAGGCGCGTAATAAAAAAAAAATGAAAAGCTTCATGGATTTTGCGTAAAGTTGTGCTTACACTGGTGGTTCTGCTGTATATACACACTTTGACAATGAGCAGCACATGCCGAAAGATGAAGATACAAAAACAGTGCACAAGCAGTGGTAGGTTGCATCTCTGCAACTTCTGTGGCTTCAAACTTTCCTACTGTTGTGAATTTCCAAACTGACATCTAAAAAAGGTCCAAGCAGTCAACTGACCCCACATCATCCCTGTGTGCCTGTAATGCACAAATACTTTGACTCTGACTAGACTTTTGACATTGACAGTCTCCTGTTTCCCTATCTAATTATACATTTATTGGGGTTTAACAACACTTTCGACAGCCAGTGTCATCTTGTGTCAGACAGTTTTATGGGTGAAGGAAGCCAGAGTACCTGGCGAGAACCACCAAAACACTCCTTTTTATTAACATCAAGATGGTTGGTGTTTGTTTTTACCGGCTTCATTTGTATATTTGCAAAAATTTCACTCATATTTCTTTCATGACACAATATATCAAAATTCCAGGTAGGGCTGCACGGTATATCGATAAACCGATATATACCGGTATTCAAACCAATATCGATTGAATACCGGTGTAATTACAAAAATATCGGTTTATCATCATTATTTATTTACCCACAATTTAATTTTCAAGATGTCTTGAGTTTTTTAACTGTAGCCCCGAATGAATAATATTATCCCTTTATCTAAGGAATCGTCTCCTTGTGCCCTCGTAATATACAAATTTAGCAGTTGAAAAAATAATTTAAAGAAATTTCAACAAAACTATATCATGTGACAACTCATTGGAACAAGCTCCTTGAGCTCGTTCCAATGAGGGGTCACATGGTATAGTTTTGTTCAAATCTTTGGGGAAAATCTGATAAACTAATTTTGAAAATAATAAATTTCGATATCTTCTGCGTTGAGTAAAGGTATTTCGAAATGCATCATCAATACACGCTAAATCGTTCCGACTGTGATGCCCCGAGTCTCGATTGTGGTACTTGTGTTCATGTATCTGAACAGTTTTCAATATACCGGTATACCATGGTATTTTTTTGAATACTGATACTGGTATTCAGTTTTGAATATCGTGCAGCCCTAATTCCAGGTCTCAGCTCATATACACTAGAAAAAGATAGATTGCACATTAATGACAATAACTGCCTCAAAAAAATGCTCCTTAAAAGTGAGATTATCAAATATTTAAATTATAAAATAATTTGTTGAAGGTCTCAGCATATTTTATTTATGATATGGAAAGCAAGTCCACTAACAAAACAAGGAATAAAAAGAAATTCCACACAACAGTGTCAGTTTTGCCAAATTGTTTCTGTTTACATTCCCCTTAAATCTGTAATTAAAAAGCTTTAATGCAGATGAAATATCACAAAACATAAGACTGTAAAAACATAAACAAAGTTACCTGAAAGTTATTGGTAGTAAATAAATCCTTGTGACATCATTTCTGAATACACATGGTTTCTAATTTCAACTAGAGCTGTAGGTTAACCGAAACCGAACCAAGGTTTTTAGTTCTTTAAAAAACCGAAACCGTCGACATCCCGTAATCTAAGGTTTTTCGTTTTTTATTAAATACTCTCTTGCTGCAGAAATTCACAGAATGTAGCCATCCCAGAGTAGTGAGAGTACCCAGACACTGCCAATGGCAGTGTCTGGGTACTCTCACTACTCTGGGAAGGCTACATTCTGTGAATTTCCGACATTTCAGTTTAGTTGTGTTTGCAGCTTTCCTCAAGTTGCGTGTAGGTGTCAGACCTCGAAAAATGGCCAAGCACAATAAAAGTTCTGCATATTTAGGTAATTATTATATTGGCCTTCCTGATTCTTCATGTATTATAGCTTATTTCGGGCATTCATTGAGTTTCACTCAATTTCACTACCATTCAGTTATGACTCCGGACAAAAGAATGCGTTTTATTGAATTTTACTTGGCCTCATGAACAAACCGAAAACCGAACCGAACCTAGGTTTTTCTCCACCTGAAAAACCAAAACCGAAACCGAACAAGAAATTTAAAAACCTACAGCTCTAATTTCAACTTTGCTGCTGTTCAAATAAATGACCTCCAAGAACAACAAACAACAACTGTGCATAATTTTTATAATAATTGGGCATAATTAGATAACAAACTTTGTATTATTTCAAACAAACTGCAGTTATGTATCCAATAGGGGGCATGGTGGCTCAGTTGGCAGAGGTGCAGGCTGCAAGCCGAGAGGTCCTCGGTTTGAATCCCACCTACGGCAACCATGTTGTGTCCTTGTGCAAGACACTTCACCTCCATTGTGACGCTGTGTGCTATGGCGTACTGCACATCGATGGTGCACCTGTCTTCAACCAATGCTTACCCTGCTTGTGTGGAGTTAGTATGTTGGAGAGCTCTCTCCAGGTACTCCGGCTTCCTCCACCCGTAAAACTGTTATGGTCATGATTAGCCACTATTAAATAAATAAATAAATGTATCCGATAAAACCCATAGCACGTTTATTGAAAACGTCAATCTGAAATAGATTTGGCCAAATATGGAAAACCACACTGCACTGAAATTTCTGTGAATGATTGGGTAACAAGATTGGGATGAAAAACTATGCCATAGATTTCAATAAAGCCTGTAAATTCTTGACTTCAAGTTCAACTTAAGTTTATTTAACCCTTTACCTAACATGAAAAGCAGACAACACTTGCAAACACAAAAATTGGGCAACTAATTTTTTTCCATTTTTTGCATCAAAAACATAGCTCATTCCAATGAGGGCTCAAAAGCTATGTTTTTGAGACAAAAAAATTAAAATTGAATGGCAGTTTTTGTGAATAGCGCTGGCTGGTTTTGACCATTACATTGGGTAAAGGTTTAATCAATACGAGAGCATTTATCTGAATGACACATGTACCATAACTATACTTTTGCATAACGAAAATTGTGGTTAAAATTTGCAGCTTATTGTCTCTTTAACTGAACAACAAGAGGGGCAAAGCAAAGTCAAAAAGAGTGAAAAGGAGCCACAACTCTGGAAAAAAATGTGTGAAAGAAACTCACGCTACACAGGTATCGTTCCCCCACAATGCTCTATCACAACACCAAATATCATTTAAATTGAAGTAGCAGTGTCTGAGATACAAGGAAAAATGTTGGTAAGGATGGACGGATGAATGGACGGTACGACGAACAGATGGATGGACAGATGGAGGGTCTCTATTAGATACCTCTTTGACTTTTCAATTCAGGGCATAACAAATACTTTGATTCATCAAATTATTATTCTAACTGTCAAATGAATTCTGCAGGTTCAATGAAATTTACTGAAAGGCCGTCAGTACTGCAGATGACAGCATTTACTCACATAATATCTTGTTTGACAAAGCTCAATTAAAGAAGATATAATACAACAATTGCTAAATTTATCAACAGAATGCCATAAAATTACCAAATTCTGATAAACTTTATAACCACTGCATATAAATTTTTCCCATAATGCAACTAGGAAATTAATCAATTCAATCTTGCATGATAAACCTCACTGAGCTGTAGGTATTTTAACATCATTGTGTAGGGGGTTAACTGAACACTTTTACTGGTGAAGTAGCTCATAAGTTAGGTTTCACTGTAAGAGAACATGAAGTTCTGTCAAACTAATACAGTGGAATCCAGTTAATTGAATAGCCACTTTACCAGAGAAAAATATTCAATTAACAGGAGTATACAATTAACAGGAATTTGGGCATTTTACTATCTTTCAGCTATAAACAGAGCATTTATTCTATTATATCTTGTTTGACAGAGCTCAATGAGCTCTGTCAAACAAGATATAATAGAATAAATTCCTATATTTGATGTATTAGACTAAAAATGTCTATATATGTGGGGAATTTAGTGGAAATTGGACTAATTCTTCAACAAATTGCAAGATTTTTTATTCAATAACAGGAGTGTACTCTATACTCCATATGGAATTAACAGGTCAAATTTGTACTGAAAGTATGGTAAATGGTTTTGTGTTTGGAAATTATATTCAATTAACAGGGTTATTCAATTAAGAGATATCCAATTAAGTGGGATCCACTGTATTAAATTAACTCTTTGCATGCTGCTGGTGGATATTCCTGCCCAGCACAGGGTTTCTCTTGTCATCGAAATAAGTATAATTTGGGCAAATATATAGAGGATATCTATGCTGTTTCAGTGAATATCGTGAATTATCTCATGAGTGTGAACCTGAACGTTTTATTTTTCACGAGCGCATGCGTGAGTGAAAAATAATACTTTCAGGTCCATACGAATGAGATAATTCCAGATATTCACTAAAATAGCGTAGATTTTCTTTTTATTATATGCTGCTTGACATTTTACTACGCAATATTCAGCCCAAATTGACTGCAAACAGTTTCAAGACAATAACAAAGATCTGCTGATTGTTCCTTCAAGGCGATATCGAAGGCGACATCATGCACCGAAGCATGACATCATTTAGGAAGCTACTAGGGGATATTCCTCGATGGATATCGAGAAATATTTTTTAGATAATTTGCAATAATTTACAGGTTAGCATGTAATAAAATAAAATTTTCCCCCTGTAAACTGAATGGATTTTTTCACCAATGATTTCTTATCTTACATTTGGATTAATTTTTCATCAAATCTAGTCATGGCTGCTGCACAGCAGCCATGACTAGATTTGTTGAAAAATATTTTGAAAATACTTAGTGGGTTAAGATCTTAGTTGATAAATAATAATTTCTTCCAATGTTTGACTAAATTGCATAATCCTGGATCATTCACTCATTTTCCTTACAAACATTTGACTAAAATGGATTTTCATTCTCAAGAGGGATTTTTTCTAAAAAGAATAAACAGGGTAAATCTGTGTTGAGGTAATTTTAAATGATTTAGTGTATGAGAAATGTATGCATTTGACTCTTTATCCAATGTAACGGCTAAAAACGCACAGCGCTATTCACAAAAATTACCATTTAATTTTCATTATTTTTTCATTTTTCGTCTCACAAACATAGCTTATGACCCCTCATTGGAGCTTTCAATGAGGGGCCATCAGGGCTCAATTTAACAGGATTCGCATAAAATTTTGCAATTCAATTTCGGAATTTTCCTATTCAGTAAATTTCAGTATGGAGTTAATTTTCATCAACAGCTAATTAGTTTGCCCAAATGAATAGTAAACTGCTATTCAAAATTTTTCAGATTAGATCGAGCCCTGGCCACAAGCTATATTTTCGACATAAAAACTGAAAAAAAATTAGTTAATCAAGAATTTTGTTTGCAAGGATATAATTTTGTAGGTTATAATTCATTGTGGTAATTAATTGCACATAACATGTATTTTGCCCATGCAGTACGAATTGATGTAAGAGTTATTTTATTACCAGTTCAAATTTCATCCCCAGAACCTATTACTTATTTATTGGTGTTTAAGGTCACATAGTTCTGCACAATGGCTAATCAAGACCACAACATGGACAGAAAGTCAAGTACAGCCAACCATTTATACCCATGTTGCCTATTTTAGAGGACTTCCACCCCAAGCATTGTGACTGGGGCATATTTTACAATTAAAACAGAGAAAGTTCACAACAGTAAACAAGAGCAAGGCGAAGCGTGCCCTCCTGCAATACCATGGATAGCATTATGCCATCAAAAGCATCACATGTGCGTGCAGCAATCTGTACTAATATAAACAAGCATGGTAAAAATTATTTCAATCCAACGTATGATGACAGAGCTAGAGTAGCAAATATGTTGGACAAACACATTTTTCAATCATCCCCTAAGTTAAACAAGGACAAATAACACTGTAAATGCTCATGTGAAGATATTAATTCTACTGTAGGATCCGTTCCCCCATGCTGAGGAACAAGCATGGTAAAAATTATTTGAATTCAACGTATGATGATAGAGCTAGCGCAGCTAATATGTTGGACCGACACATTTTTCAATCATTTTTCAATAATAATCCCCCCAAGTTAAACAAGGGAAAATAACTCTGTAAATGTTTATGCAAAGATGTTAATTCTGCTGTAGGATCCGTTCCCCTATGTTGACGGACAAGCATGGCAAAAATTATTTGAATCCGACAAATAATGACCATGCTAGAGCAGCAAATATGTTGGCCGGACACATTTGCGTTATGCATGAACATACGCAGCTCTCCACTAGATACCTACTCTGACCAAGTCAGGGGCATAACAAACTCTGCTTCACTTCATGGAGTTCCCATGGGGGAGGGGGGGGGGGGGCAGAATCTATTACATATGTTCTGCAAAACATGATATACTTATCTTCCTAATAATGAGTATTTTCTATGAAAATGGCCCTTTTTAAATAAAGTAGAAAAAGAGTTGACTGTCACAGCCATTTTTTTTTAAACAATATTTTATTTCACGAAATATGAAGTGGGGTTTGGTGAACAGTGCAATGCCTATATTAACACCGTACCCTTACAAAAATAACAAATACAATTGTGGTGCACGTACAACTGTACATTGGTTAACTGATAAGATGGGAACAGATAAACTGCATCATGAATTTGATGATCCATGCTTTCAAGGAAGGGAAAGGGAGTGGACAACTACATTACTCTCTCTCCTGCCAAACAATGATGACAATGCTGTTAAAATCCTGGAACAAGTCATTGCTGTATGGTTATGAGACAAAGAGAGGATATAACATTGCCTCTATTGTTAACTGGTTTAGAAAAGCAGGATTTTTCTTATTAGATGAGTCACCATTGTTTGGCAGGGTACAGGAGACATTATTTATTAGCTTTATAGGGGAGTTGGCCATGAGAGACACTCTACAGTAGTGCTCAAACGACTAGTGAATTCCAAAGTCGACTAGTCAATACCCAAAAGTCAAGTCGACTTCGACTAGTCATTGGTGATAACTTGTCTCCTTATAACAGTGTTGGTGTTCCGGTAGAGTGCTGAAGGTCCAAATTTGGCTTCACTTGGGCATTCATATACAGCAACTTACTGGAACATTATTCTGTTAATGTGCTTCTAATTAAGCTAAGAGTGAAATTATATAGTCTTATTTAATTTGCCTTGTTGCAATTTATGGGAGAGTGCCTATAGGCACTCTCCCATAAATTGCAACAAGGCAAATTAATAACATATCCTGATAGCCCAAAATAATTCTCTACCAGTACAAGTTAAAACAAACTACTGTCACTACTATTAGATGGCAATAGATGTATACATTGATTGCCCAATATTGCTGTTCAAACTGTCTGACAGTGGCACAGAAGGGATACTATTTACCTAAAAGCTTTAACTCCTCCGACTAGTCGACTGCACAATTGAGAGTCGACTACTGGTTTGCCCAGAGTCGACATCGACTAGTCGACTAATCGTTTCAGTACTACTCTACAGTGTTAACGATTTTAGCCCTTTCGGGAGGAAGTATTTGGGAAGTGCACTCAAACCTCTGTGAGAGATATATTCTTGGATAGTTCTAAAAATTTGTGTATTTTCCACATCAGATATATCGGGATTTCCGTACAAGAGATACTGGACATTTAGGACCATTGTTTCTAAATGATCACTCAAATGCTCTCTACAGTGAGAAAATAAAGGACATGATAATAAAAAGTGTTCAGCATCCTCATGTGGAAATCCATAACTGCATGTCGGATCGTCAGTTAAAAATTGGTCAAACTTTTGTCCTTTTAGGTCACTGCATTGCAACCTAAGTCTGCAGTGAAGAATCTGTCCTTTTCTCTCACTTGCATAATAGTACTTGGGGATGACTACATCATCACAAGCTAACTTCTTTTTAAATGCATGTAATGAAGAGCTATTCTGTAGCTCGCCTTTAAGGCTAATCCAAATTATTACAGCTGACGGGAGGAATGAGTTCGCAAAATGTGAAGTATTGCATTTGATGTCATGCAACAAATGTGATGACCTTACGGGATATATGATAATTTCAGAAATGGTTTGTGGTATGAGTAATCTTACATAATCGGGTACATTGCGCTCCTTGTTGCACCTATGATTGTATGCAGAGATTTTCAAGAAGTGCTGCATTTTGATCAGTGCAGTTATCATATATAACATCAGCATAATCAAACAAAGGGAGAATAAAACACTGATATAGCATTTCAAGAGCTGATCAAGATGACCTATATTTCAAACTTCTGAGGCAGTTAATCATAGATCTCATCCTGTCAAGTAAATGTTCAATGTGCAAATTCCAAGAATCTGTCTCACAAAATATAAGATCGAGGAGTTTGTGCTTTTTTCTTGACTTGTTGATCAAGCAAGTATATGGAAGGTGGGGCCTTGGTCTTGTTTTACACAAGATCTTCAGGCTTTTGGTTTTTTAGGGATTGAACTAAACTTGATAGGAGTCTGACCATTCAACAATATTTTTGAGGTCTTCATTGATTATTTCTGCTGATATATTTATATCCTTGATACTGAGATATAACATAGCATCGTCAGCATACAGTCTTATATTGGAAGGAATATTATCCACAATGTTGTAAATATATATATATTAAACAGAAGAGGACCTAATACCGACTCTTGCGGGACACCAGCAGAGACTAACTTGTTGTCTGATTTTTCTCCATTTATGACTACATACTGAGAGTGACCCATCAAATAGCTTCCAAACCATTCAAGCAGGTCACCTCTTATTCAATTTATATAATAATCTGTTATGACAAACTCTGTCAAAGGCTTTACTTATATCACAGAAAACAATTCTAATTTCCTTGTTGGTATCCAAGTTCCTGGAGATAAAGTAATCAATGTCAATGTCACTGTCATGTCTTTGTTCTGCAGATAGATCCAGGCCAGCACCATATGTGCTTAAGGGACCTCAATTAAAATTTTGAAAATTGAGAAACCTGCCCCTACCATGTTTTTAAAGAGGAACAGCCTAAATCTCTTGGTGTGGGGAGAAGGGTACAAGTACAGCTTCTGCAGATAAAGGGATAAAATTTAAAATAATCAATGCACACAAATCTCTTGTTATATATTTACATTTCACTATTACAAACAATCTCAATGATATCTACCATATACTGTGACTACTTGTGTCTGCACATTAAGAGATAACTGTCTCCTTCATAATGGTGTAATATGTCTCAGTCAACAATACTAACTCACAAGATTGTAAACAATCCATTATGATCATATGGCATTGTGCTGACAATGTGGCCTCCTTCAAACTCTAAAGCTACCAAAACCTAAAATTTTGACACATCCCCTCACATTTTGTCAGTTTACATGAGTGATGGACTGACCCTTGACCTACCATATAACATATTAAATCTGATTATTTTAATTACTGTTTTTTTAAATTTAAAAAAAAATTTCAACAAAAAACTATATCATGTGACCACCCCTGATTGAAACGAGGTTGATGAGCTTATTCCAATGAGGGGTCACATGATATGGTTTTGTTGAAACTTCTTGAAAAATATATGTTTTTCAACTGATTAATTTGTAAATTACATAGGCTAAAGTGGCCAATACATTAGGTTATTTATTGGGATTTAATGACACTTTTGACAGCCAGAATCACCTAGTGTCGGATAGTTTTATGGGTGGAGATAGCCAGAGTACTCAGAGAGAATCACCGAGCAGCGGCCAGTAACTGTCAGACTCCTCAACATACCCTAACATACTAACTCCGCTCAAGTAGGGTCAGCATTGGTTGAAGACAAAAGCACCATCAACAGGCAGAATGCCTTAGTACACAGCACCACCATGCCCCCACGTGGGCAACTGGGATTAACCCTTAAGCCCCCATACAGCCTCAAACTGCCACTTTTATATTGCATTGAAGCAGGTGCTCCCTTGTGTAATCTTTTTTATTACTCTTGTGTGTAAACTGAATTTTCCCTGGCAGTGATTTACATCACTGCTGGCTGCCTGTATAGGCAGCCAGCAGTGATGTAGAACCACTGCCAAGTCATCAATAACTATGTAAGCAGAAAAAGGTCATAAATACTTTAAAATTAATCTGAGGACTTAAGGGTTAACTGCCTTGCCCAAGGACACAATGCAGTTATCCGTGATGGGGATTGAACCATGGACCTTTTGGTTTGAATTCCAATGACTAACCAGTGATCCACCATCCTCCCTAATTCGTTAAATAAAGGGTTAATTAGTTTGAGAGGATGGTACACAATCATACACAATATTTTATTCTTTAACTTTTAAAGTTTCAATTAGAACTTTTCATAAAGTGATGCCTCAACTACGGAATCATACAATGGAAGAAATTAGTCTGAATATTTCATAATATTTCCCTCGTGATTTGCTTGGAAGTTATAACATCAATGTAAATTACTGAACATGAAATAGATTTAACCCTTTACCTAACATAGCGGCCAAAAACGGTCAGAAAATTAACCAGAATAAGCCTACCACAGCCTGAAATATCTCACAATTTCTCAATCAAACCATACAAATATGCATATCATTAGAACCAGCTCGTCGAGCTGGTTCTAATGATATCCATATTTGTATGGTTTTATTGAAAAAATGTTAAATTTGTTTTTGAAAAATGTGAAATTTAATTTATTTCTTAAAAATGCTGTGTTAGGTAAAGGATTAAAGTGTAACTGGCATTATTCTGCACAAAATTGCAATAGATTTTAAATCAATTTGAGAATCAGACAATAACGTGAATGAATAAATGATGTGAATAAATGTATATTGTATAATGCATTTTTCATTCAAAATGAATGTGAAATTCAAAAACATCTATGAGCAAGTCACCTGATTCCATGTGAATTTACCAAATTAACAATGAACCTTTCAAAAATGACAGTTTTTGCTTCAAAAACATGAGTGTGGTTTTCACTAAAGACTAAGAAAAAACACAACTAGGGTGGAGTATGGAGTACAGGACTTAATGACCCGAGCTGGAATTTTTGCTGTATTTCATGGGTGGTGAAGGCGAGTGTGAAGCACAGGAAAAACTTGAACAAGAGACATTTGATTCCTGTCCACCCATACTCTACCTGAGTTGTGTTCTGTATGTATACCATGATTAACCCTTAACCAGACACAGCTTTTTTAAAAACTAAATTAAATATCACATTTAAAAAAAAAAATTCCCACAATTTTTCAATAAAACCATATAAATATGGATATCATTAGAACCGGCCCGGCAAGCCGGTTCTAATGATATCCTTATTTGTTTGGTTATATCAAGATATTTGTATGATATTTTAGACTGTTGTAGGCTTATTGTGGTCAATTTTCTGGCCGTTTTTGGCTGCTATGTTAGGTTAAGAGTTAATCTTGAATTTAGTAAATGAAGTTGATATTTGTAAAGAAAAATATTACCTTTGGCGGCCTGTTTACTTTCTTGTTTGACGCTGTTTAATGTCAAAGCATTCAATTTGTGTCACAATGTCAAGTAGAAGCATTATTTATTTATTTGTGTTTACATATTTCTGCACAATGGCTAATCATGACCATGACAGTTTTATGGGTGAAGGAAGCCAGAGTACCTGGAGAGAACCACCAAGCTACTGTCAGCTCCCCAACATACCAACTCCACATAAGCAGGGTTAACATTGGTTGAAGACAGGTGCACCATTGACGTGCAGTACACCTTAGTACACAATGCCACCATGCCCCCACATGGGCAATGGGAGTGAAGTGTCTTGCCCAAGGACACAACGTGGTTGCCGCAAGTGGGATTCGAACCTAGGACCTCTCGGCTTGCAGCCTGCACCTCTACCTATTGAGCCACCGCGTCCCCCAAGTTGAAGCATAAAGACAAATCAGATGCATATTCTTACATGATATTCTTACATGTAGGTCATACTCCTATGTGGTGTATCAAGCACATTTTTTAACCCTGAAAGGCCTATTTCTGACTATAACAATCTCAGAACAAGTGTCCTCAACATACCATCATGAGGAAATCCTGCTAAAAATAGACAAATGACATAAGCAGAGGTTTTTAGTCAGGTCTTGGTTGCCTGTTAAGGCAACCAAGACTTGACTGGAGATCACTGCTTTGCCACTGGATGTATAGCCTGTTCAAAACAGTTGTCCAGGACCTTAAGGGTTAATGTCTGTATTGTATCAGATAATGTTGAATGCACACAGCAATTGTGGTATTAAAAGGGCAGATGTTTTTATGGAAATTAAAAATCTGACTTACACACAGGAGGTACTTAGTATATTACACATTATCAAATACATATAGGTTATTACCACCATGCAGGTTTCCAAGATAGTGTACTGAAGTCGAGACCTTGTCTCTGAGCATATATTGACAAGTCTGTTAGTCCGAGATTGAGACTTCAATACACCAAATACGTATGGATGGATGACAGATCACAATCCATCCCAATAGCCAATGTCAAGTTGAGCTAATAGAAGATCAAATGCTTATACTGGATGCACTAAGGCCAAACTGGTATACATACAAGAGGAATTTAATGTATGTAAGTCTTGGATGGATTGCAAGATTGTTTATTCAATTAACATGAGTTTACTCTATAACTGCAATTAACAGGACAAATTTGTAATGAAGATATGTTAAATGGTTTGGTGTTCTGAAGTCTTATGCAATTAACAGGATTATACAATGAAGAGCTATCAAATTAAATGTGACCCACTACAGTTAGTCTTAGATAAAAATAGTAGCAGACACTCATCTCAAAAAAACAAGAAAGCACAGCTAAACATATAAAACATTTGAATATCTAAAAACTTTTATTTGAACAGCAGCAACCAAGTGAGTAAAATGACTCTGGCTGATTCATTCTACAGCCTCTCAAGAAAAAAAAACTTTTATAGTTTCGGCAAATTGAAACCGACAATCAAAGAATTCTTGGTTAACCCTTTACCCAATGTAAGGGGAAACCGGCCAGTGCTATTCTAAAAAATCGCCAATTAATTTTAATTATTTTTTCAATTTTTGTCTCAAAAACATAGGTTATGACCCCTCGATGGAATGAGCTTGTCAAGCTCATTCCAATGAGGGGGTCATAACGTATGTTTTGGAGACAAAAATGAAAAAAAATTAGTTATTCAAGAATTTTTTTTGCAAGTGTTATCTGCTTTTTATGCTAGGCAAAGGGTTAAAAAACGCAAATGTTACATCTTGGGATGGCCAATTCCCTTCCACCTAAGTCCAACAATGGCAATAACTCTCAAAGAAATACTCGGACACAGCTGGTTCCCAATCCCCTTCATGATATACAGTACGTGGAGAGAGTATTATCTCTAAATCACCTGCAGAGTGGAGATTCCACCCATGCAATAATTGCAAATTTGTTGTAAAGCATAACAAGCACAAGCAAAGTTCCAGCCAATGAACCTCCAGGTTGAACCCGGAGATCCATTGGCTGAAACATTGCATGTGCTTTTTGTCCATATGTAAAGAATTTGAAAGTGATACTTTGGGTGATGACTCCACTCTATGGGTGATTTTGTTACAATCCACTCTCCATGTACTGTATCACGAAAAATCTATATATTACATAAGAAAAAGAAATAATCTTGAACAGATTTCTCTGAAATGCAGTGAAGCATAGGAAAGGCAAGCGATCGCTCTCGCGCACCATCACTCACACAAAAATTGTCCAAGGTGCACGAATAAACAGTCGCCTCTATTCTTGGGTGTGTTTTTTAATCCTTTTGAGTTGCGTCAACAGAAACATTCAATTAAGTTTTGATGTTGTGAAATTTTTAAGAATCACTCACAATTTGAAGCTTTTAAAGTACAATTCCAAACAATTTCCTTTCCGTCGTTATGAACATGACACACAGTAGTTCGCGTATACATCCACACACGACACGCTAAGAGTAAGAGGATTGTACATTGAGAACTTGCCCCAAGCAACAAAACGAACACCCATGTTCAGATAAAAAAAATGGTGGCCATTCTGAGATCTGAGAAACGTTTTAATTCTTCCGTATTTTTTTATCAAAGACATGCAGAATGTTGCCCCGTTACTTGTTTTCTTTTATACATGTGACACCTGTCGCTCCACTTCACCAGTGACATGAATTAATGTGCACCATTTGGAATTTATGCATCCATTTTCCACGATTTTAATAATCTGCCATTTAAAATCCAGTACTAATTTCAGTGGGTTACATATATTTTCACCGTCAAAATTTCTATTCGTGTTCAGTTGTATTCATACATTCGTTTCAAAGGACGCTTGTCAGTTGAAGTTAAACATTGAAATCAACACTCAATCAAATTCACTCTCCTCACAGTTTTCACTCTCGCAAACTTTATTTGAGGTGAGCGATTTTCCACTTGCCTCCATTTTGCTCGCATTCGTCACTGGAAATGTGACAACAATAAACGGTAATACAGTGGAGTCCACTTAATTATATATTTCTTAACTGAATAGCCCTGTGAACTGAAAATAATTTCCCAACACAAAACCATTTACCATACCTCCAGTGCAAATTTGACCTGCTAACTGAATATAGGTTGTAGAGTAAACTCCTGTTAATTGAATAAAAAATCTTGTAACCTGTTGAGAAATTACCCTGACTCTCCCTAGTTTTCCTTTATAGATCTATTTGGCCTCAGAAAATCCAATACATGGAGTTCTGTCAAACAAGATATAATAGAATAAATGCAAAGTTTATCTCTAGAATACAGGAAAGTGACACAAAGGCTGTTAATTTAATACTCCTGTTAAATGAATAATTTTCATTGGCAAAGTGGCGAGTCAATTAACAGGGTTCCACTGTATGACAACAATAAATGCAAGTCAAACAAGGGCAATAACTCTGGAAGAAATTTTTGAACACTTCTGGTTTGCAATTCCATTCATGATATTATCACCAAAAATCTTCAACGGTCTTCTTTGAAATGTGATGATAAGAAATGGCAATGTGATGACATGAAAGTCTAAGTCCAACAAGGCCAATAACTCTTGAAGTAATACTTGGACAAAGCTGGTTCATAATCCCTTCCGTATTGTTATCACCAAATTTGGGAGAAATATTTTGAACGGTTTTCTCCAAAAGGTGATGACAAGAAATGGGAAAGGGTGGAGGGATATAAAGACAGAAGGATGGAAGGATGGAGAGAACCCATTTCAATAGTCCCCTCCAACTGTGTGTCCGGAGATAATAACTGGAGATGGTCTGCCACCCGGTATACCTCCACTGTGGCAGAAAAGGGGCATTCAATTTTTCAAAGTAAAAAGAAATCCAATATGGCCACCAGTCGGCCATCTTGAAACTGAGTGGGAAAAGAATTATGTCACGCACTGCTCCTCATCATGTTGAAAGTTTTGGTGAAGTTTCATGAAAATGCGACTAAAATTGTGGAAGTAGTTCGCTCCACGAGTATTTTGTGAAATCCAATATGGCCTCCAGTCAGCCATCTTGAATCCGATCTGGAAAACATTTATGTCACACACTGCTCCTCATCATATCGATCAATTGATATTGAGTTTCATAAAAATGCAGCAAAAACTGTAGAAGTAGTTCGCTCCACAAGTATTTTTCAAAATCCAATATGGCCACCAGTCGGCCATCTTGAATCCGATCTGGAAAAAATAATTATGTCACACACTTCCCCTCATCATGTTGATCATTTTTGTGAAGTTTCATGAAAAAGCGACTAAAACTGTGGAAGTAGTTCGCTCCACAAGTTTATATGTGTAATGGACCGACGGCGACAACAGACCGACTGACGGACAAGTTGACTCCTATATATCCCCCTAAACTTCATTTTGTGGGAGTATAATGAATTGGTTAACCCCTAAAGGACTATTTCCTACTTTTATCTCAGAACAGGTGCCCTTAACATGCCATTATGAATAGGTTTTGATGACAATACACAAATGTGGTAAACCAGTTCCGCTTTACTAGTAAAATAGGACCCAGTCACCAATGCTTGGGGTGAAAGTCCTCTAAAATGGGCAACATGTAGATCAACGATTAACTAAACTTGACTTCATCTCCATGTTGTGTCACGATTAGCCATGGTGCATAAATATGTGACGTTAAACACCAACAAACAAACAGACAATACACAAATTACATGGGCAGTGGTTTCTAGTCAAGTCTTGGATGACGTTGGGCTCATTCCAATGAGGTGTTACATGATATGGATTTGTTGACATTTTTTTTTAAATTTGAAAAAAAAATAATTAAAATAACAAATTTTGATAACGTGCATGTTGGCTAAATGTCAAAGCAGGCAACAGGATTTCATTAAATCAAATACAGTGAAAAACAAAATGATGTGTAAGCAATATAAACTGTACTGTTTCTTGATGTCTTACCTTTCTATTCCCATCAAATGCAGCATGACTTGGTGATCGGCATCGAGAATGAGAAGTGCCTGGTCGAACACCAGTGCTGCTAAAATTATACCTCTCAGCTCTCAAAATGGCTCCACTAGACTTTGGACGAAATTTTGATGATGTTACCATACCAGAGTGCTTTGTAAGTGAAAGAGATGAAACCTGGGTTTCAGGCACTTGTGTCTCTGCAGTAGTGTCCATCTTCTTCCTCAATCAAAGTTCCACAACACTGATACACAAAAAGAATGTGTTCTCACACTATCATTCAAACATGAAGATCCACAGCCATTACAAGACATGTGAACTTCTTTAGACTGGTGTTAAAGGTTTCTTTTGTTCTGTCTCTACAAGAAAGGAAAAAATCCATACTTCATAAAGAGATAAACACTATTCTTCACGCTTTCTAAATGCTGTATCCAAAACTGATCAATATTTTCATCATTCTGCCGAATGATTAATGACTTTAATTGACACTACCTGTAATTATTATATGCATACCTTCAGAGAGAAGCATTTAATAGATCAATAAAAACTCATCTGTAAATATTTTTAATTCACACTCAAAATTAACTGCTTTCAAACACCTTTAAATTTGAGTGTTTGCTTTTCATTTTATCAACAGTAGTAATTCATAAATGAGTACAGAGTGAAACCCTACCAACCCTTTCCTTATGGTAATGGCAATATCTGGCAAACATTCTTCACAAACATCGTCATTTAAATTGCATTATATTAATTGTACAGTGGAGCCCACTTAATTGTATATCTTTTAACCCTTTACCCAATGCAGACGATATCAAAATTTATTATTTTAAATATCATTTTTCAAATTTTTCAAAACATTTCAACAAAACAATATCATGTAACCTCTCTCTGCAGGTATGCATATGATAATTACAGGTAGTGTCAATTAAAGTCATTAATCATTCAGCAGAATGATGAAAATATTGATCACACTTAACTGTATATCTTTTAACCCTTTACCCAATGCAGACGATATCAAAATTTATTATTTTAAATATCATTTTTTCAAATTTTTCAAAACATTTGAACAAAACCATATCATGTGACCTCTCTCTGCAGGTATGCATATGATAATTATGCAGGTATGCATAATTATCATATGCATACCTGCAGAGAGAAGCATTTAATATTGATCTATTAAATGCTTCTCTCTGCAGGTATGCATATGATAATTACAGGTAGTGTCAATTAAAGTCATTAATCATTTGGCAGAATGATGAAAATATTGATCACACTTAATTGTATATCTTTTAACCCTTTACCCAATGCAGAAGATATCAAAATTTATTATTTTAAATATCATTTTTTCAAATTTTTCAAAACAATTCAACAAAACCATATCATGTGACCCCACGTTGGAACGAGCTCGATGAGCTCGTTCCAACGAAGGGTCAAATGATATGGTTCTGTTGAAATGTTTTGAAAAATAATATTTTTTCAACTGCTGAATTTGCATATTACATGGGCGGATGGGGCTGATTCCTTGGGTAAAGGGTTAACTGAATAACCCTGTTAATTGAATATAATTTCCCAACACAAAACCATTTATCATACCTCCAGGACAAATTTGACCTGTTAATTGAATATTGGTTATAGAGTAAACTCCTGTTAACTGAATAAAAAAATCTTGTAACCTGTCAAGAAATTACCCTGACTCTCCTTAGTTTTCCTATGATTATAGACCTATTTGGCCTCAGTACATCCAATACAGACTTTTAATCTGTTATATCTTGTTTGACAGAGCTTATGGAGCTCTGTCAAACAGGATATAATAGAATAAATGCTAAGTTTATCTCTAGAATACAGGAAGGTGACATAATTCCTGTTAATTGAATAATCATGTTAATTGAATAATTTTCAATGGCAAAGTGGCTATTCAGTTAACAGGGTTCCACTGTATATAGAGCTGGGAGGTTTTGATTTTTCTGATTCGGTTTCTGTTTGGGTTCAGGAAAAAATCTCGGTTTGGTTCGGTTTTTCTGTGTGTTAACTGGTAGAATGCTAAGTTATTTTTGATCATCAGAATTTGTTCATGTGTATTTGCCTTGCTACAATTTATGGGAGAGTGCCAAGAGGCACTCTCCCATAAATTCTAACACGGCCAACCTGTATGGACTAAGTAATTTTACTTCTAAGATAATATGAAGCACATCCACAGAATATGATAGCTTTAGGTTGGGGTACTTGCTCTTCATATTAAAGCCCTGATAGTGGCTTCTAGCATTCTACCAGTTAATAACATATAGTAAAGAACACTTCAGGCTCCTTAACTTGGAAAAAAAATCCTCTATAGGTTGTACGACATCACTCACTACTAAAGCCCTCTCTGTATTGGGTTCAGCCTAACTTTCCTTTGGGTTCTAGAGGATTACTTACTAAGCCTATTCAATAAGAAAAAACACAAATCAGAGTGACAAATGAATAAGGTCCATCTAAACTATGTTGTGTTCTCATTGTCACGTATTTACCCTCATTGACTTATGCGGTGGCCGAATCAATAAGGGAGAAAATGTACCAATGAGAACATGGCCTATTTGCCCCACTGCTGGATAGACTAAGTGATGTGAGTCCATAGTGGTCACTAATTCGGTTCCCTCCCAGTAAGGTAGTTTGATCAGTTTAACCCTTTACCCAACGTAACTTTCAAAAACCGGCCAGCGCTATTCTAAAAAATCGCCAATTAATTTTCATTATATTTTCATTTTTTGTCTCAAAAACATAGGTTATGACTCCTCTTTGGAACGAGCTCGTCGAGCTCATTCCAATGAGGGTCATAACCTATGTTTTTGAGACACAAAATTAAAAAAATTAGTTATTCAAGAATTTTTTTTGCAAGTGTCGTCTGCTTTTCATGTTAGGTAAAGGGTTAAGCACAAACACAATAGAACCATTAGGTCGTTTTTTGCTGGATCTTGCGGGCTGGTTTTCCAGTTTGCCACAAAAACCAGAACCGAACTTAAAAACCGTAAAACAGCCCAACTCTAATTGCATATGCAGACCCAACAATAATCTTTTGTAACAGGATACTCTTGTGTTCTTAACTGGTAGAGTTCTGGAAGCCCATATTTGGGCTTTGTTCTAAAACACAGGTTCTACAGATTAAAGTCCCCATATTCGGTGGAGGTGCTTCTTATTTTCTTTGAAGTGCAGCTATTTTGTTTACAAGTATCTGCTTTGTTATAATTTAAGCACTCTCCCAAAAATTGCACTGAGGCAAAGACTCGGGAACAAATTCTGACAATCAAAATAATTTAACATTCTTCCAGATAAAAAACATGCATGTATGTTTATTAATTTTGTGGAATGTTTCCACTCTGTATGAAGCTTATTTGGACCTGTATGTCTATTAAAATCGCCCTTTCAATAGAGAGGAGTTCTTGAAATCAGTTAGTCTACACGTGATTGTGTTATATTCTTTTGTGTAAGACGGTGTATTCATTGTTATAATCATGATGGATAAATGTCTGATAGTTTTCTATCAAAACTAACTGTTATATTGGCAAAATAAGCTGGACTTTAGATAAAATTAACAAGCTTTTACCCTTGATGGATTTCAACCCTGTACTATTATTTGGGCCTATACTTTTATTTGACTTTGATAAATTTTCCACCCTGTACTTTTATTCCCACCTGTTCATTTATTTAGACCACAAGAGTAGCCTGACCAGTCTCTATTAAAGGTGAATTCAATTAGATCTGAGGTTCTAGTTGTGGGTAGTGGAAGATATGTATGCAGGAAAACAGATAATGTGGTTTATTCTAATGAAAGATGAGCACATGAACAAACTCAAATAAAAATAAATGAAATGTCCATTCCAACATTTGAAAACTGATTATTAATAGATGAAACCATGGCCCCTTCACTGACTAATGTTTGACTGCACTGGGAAGCTACTCCTCTTAACAGTCTAGGTCACTGTCAGATGGATGAGTTTGTAAGGTGTCCAAATTATAAGGGATACTATTCCAGTACTAAGTTGTAGGAGGAGCATCATTTTACAAGACCTTGAGTGGATAAATAGAATTCATCCTAGCTTCTCTAAATGGGTCTAACTGATAGGGGATATTGTCCCTGGTGCCCTTTTATGGGAGATTAGCAAATTTACCAACTTGCAGTAGGCTTGGCAAAATAACACAGCGGTGACAGCACACAGTTAACTAAAACAACATTGCTGCAGAAGTTGGGACCTACAGCCAGTAACATGAGACTTTTATAGGAAGTTTCCCATCAAACCAAAACAAGAAAAGTGTGTGAGTGGCTACACACTAATCAAAACAAGAGGCCCCATGGAGCTTGAGACGCACAGCTGAACAAAGCTGTTTAAAGAAGGAATTAATTAGCATCTATGGCTAGTCAACACCATAGAGGAATGAAGTTATTTAATTATTTATAACTCTGTTGTCCATGCCAGATGACTTTTGTCTAGTAAACTAGGGACTCCAATTATCAACCTAGGCACTTAACTTAAACAAACCTTGAATCTGAGCCTTTCCCCTCCACCCCCGGGATGCCATATACCAAGTATCTATAGATTCTGAATGGTGAATCTGAAGAAGGAGATTTTTTTTAAAGATTATTTGTCATATTGCTCTATGTTAAAATTGCGTCTCCCACAGGGATTCAAATATACATCCAGGGACTTAATTTTAACAAAATTGAATCTGAACCAAGTATCAAACAATTCTGAATGGTCTCAAAAAGATTTCAAAGAATATTCCTCTTTTGCACCAAGTTAAAATTAGGGCTCCTGACTGGTGGTTCGGGAGAAGAAGATTTTGAGAATATTACCATTTTATCACAATTCCCCTCTCCCCATAGGGAACACAAATATCAACCTAGGGACTTTATTTGAACAAATTGAATCTGAACCCTTTAACTGGTAGAGTGCTGGAAGCCCATATTTGGGCTTTACTCTGAAGTGCAGGTGCCACAACTTAAAGGCTTCATATTCTGTGGATATGCTTAATATTATTTTTGAATTAAAACTGTTTAGTCTGTGAGTATTTGCCTTGTTACAATTTATGGGAGAGTGCCATTACACTCTCCCATAAATTGTAATAAGGCAAAGAGACATGGACAAATTTGGATGACCAAAAATAATTTAGCACTCTACCAGTTAAGGATGGTGTATACCATGTATCAAAGATACTAACTGGGGGTTCGTGAAAAGAAGATTTTTAACCCTTTATCTAACATTAAAAGCAGACGACACTTGCAAACAAAATTCTTGAATAACTAATTTTTTTCATTTTTTGTCTCAAAAACATAGGTTATGACCTCTCATTGGAATGAGCTCATCGAGCTCGTTCCAATGAAGGGTCATAACCTATGTTTTTGAGACAAACAATGAAAAAATAATGAAAATTAATTGGCGATTTTTTAGAATACCACTGGCCGGTTTTGGCCGTTACGTTGGGTAAAGGGTTAAAGCATATTCCCCTTTGATTTGAAGAAACTTGAATCTGACCCCTGTGAGGATTCTGTATACTGACAAGTGGTTCTGGAGAAGAAAAGTATTAAAGATTATTCCTCATACTGGACTCGAATCTGATCCTTGTAAGCATGAGGTATACTCAGTATCAAAAGATTTTGAAAGGTAGACCTGAAGAAGAATTTTAAAGATTATTCCCCATATTGCATTACGTTAAAATTTGGGCTCCTATAGAGAGCCCAATTATTAACCAATGGACTTGCTTTGAACAAACTTTATACTGATCTCAGTAATGATTCTATGTAATAAATATCAAAAGATTCTGACCAGTCATTCTGGAGACGAGGAGTTTTAAATTGGTTTGAACAAAATTAGATCTAACCTCCCTGAGGATGCTGCACAACAAATATCACACGATTCTGACAGGTGGATCTGAAGAAGATTTTTAAAGATTATTCCCCATATTGCACTAAGTTAAAATTTGGGCCCCATAGGCAGCCCATATATTAACTGAGGGACTTTGAACAAAATTGAATCTGACCGCAGTAACAATGATGAATACCAAATATTAAAAGGTTCTGAATGGTGGTTCTGAAGATGAAGATTTTAAAGATTATTCCCCATATTGCCCTACGTTAAAATTCAGGGTCCTGTATTGAGTGAAAATATGAACCAAAGGGCTTAATTTCGACAAACTTGTATTTGACCCCTCTATGGATACTGTATACCAAATATCGAAAGATTCTGATCAGTGGTTCTGGGGGAGAGAAACTTGAAGAGATTGTTTAAAGTTGTTGCAAATATGCTGATTCAGCATTTTTTCAATCCCTCCCCCCCCCCCCCCTCCCCTCCCCCACCTCCTACAGAACACGCTGACATAACAGATGGCAATTACCAAATAACAGTTCTTTTTTTCATGCGGTTTTGCGAATATGGGCATTTGAAAAATACTTCTATTTTTAGTTACTGGGGGTCCCACAGGAATATGAGAATTGTTTTTAGCTGCTGCCAAAACAAAGTTTGTGGGGGATATAGAAATGGGGTTCATTCATCCTTCCGTCCATCCGTAAAAACTTTGGACCTTTACATCTCAGTCAGTGGATGCTGGATTTAAATGATCTTTGGTATGTTGATAGACCACCATGGGGGAAAGGATATTCACAAGTAACAGGTTTTGTCCATTTTTTTTTAGAGTTATGGGCCTTTTTCTGCTCTTTTCAACTTAAAAACCCTTGGCGGGGGATACCAGTGGCGTTGCACCTTGTTTTGCATGAATCAAGTACAAATGACTAAATAATACAACACACCAAATTTGGTTCAAATCAGCCCAGAAAATTTACTTTCAAATTGCAATTATCAATTCATTGTTCCCACAGGTGAATGAGAAGATTTTAAAAAAAGATTTGAGCAATTCCCACACATCCTCCCTATGGGACTGGGCAAGTTGATTTGAACAGAAACAAAATACGATGTCAGGTCTATTATGATCCCTGATGAGTCTGGAGGTGGGATGGGGAAATCTCATCTGAGGGGCAAGTTATTTGAACCAGACCCGAGGCTTGTCGAGGGTCTGGTTCAAATATCTTGCTCCGAGGGTGAGATTTCCCCATTCCCACCTTCAGACTCATCGAGGATGATTTTTCTCCCCACACACGAGGATTACGTCATTATAAATAATTGGCAGTCACGTGCTGACATACCCAATTTATCAAGTCGTAGTCCTTTCAAAAAACGGACAATTTCATCGGAAAGATCATACAAAAGTTAGGTACATACCATAGGTATATACTAAAATATTTATTTGTAACACTGTCCGTTAAGGGGTTAATGAATTTGACGTGTCAAACTCTAATGTAAAGGGCATTGTGAGATTATTGATCGATCAATAAATTTGCGCAGTGATATTATTAAATCTGCAGAGAAACATGGGGTTGTAACAAATGAAGTTTAATATTTTAATAATAATTAAGTATTGAGTCTACTTATATTTGCAAATCGTGAAGCCATTTTGTTTATTTACAATTGTGCAGACGATGATGAAATAGTTCCGGCGACCTAATAAAATATGCAAATGAGTATGTCACGTGGGGTGAGTGGGATAGAAATATACCATCCTGCTGTCTCACCCGGGACATGCTTATGTTTCACGTATAGTGGGGGAGAAAAGCAATCACCTCAAATTTAACTGAAACTGGATCTGCAGTTTTGGAGGAGGAGGTGCAAACAGAGACTGATGACAGACTGTGAGTGATCACAATAGCTCATCCAGACTTTCAGTCAGGTGAGCTAAAAAAATCCTAATGCTAATAACAAGCTGACCAAATAATAAAACCTGTAACAAGTATGACAATATACAACTGATAACATACAGTGCAGTCTGGCATAAGTCAGGCAACTGGACAGTACAAACTTATTAACCCAGTTACACTTTTCTTGTGATTGCTCTCTGTAAAAGAGCTTTCCAATAACTGAGAATAAGTTAATTCCTACTAAAACTGGACATTTTTAAGTCACAAGCTCATATTCAGTTCCAAGAAATTGTCCTCAACATTATGTCAGACACAAGCGAATTAACTGGTAGAGTGCTGAATTATTTTTCAAAGGTGATTTGTAACATGACTATTTTTTTTTAAAGATTTTACTGCTATCTGTATGGTGAACCTTGGTTCAGCAATTCTTTGTTCATATATAATTGATTTGTTACAATTTATTGGAGAGTGCCTGTTGGTACTCTCCAATAAATTGCAACAAACAATTTTATGTAAACATTTTTTTTTCTACTGAGCAAACATCAAGTTAATACATAGTATAAAATCACTATAGTGGCTTCCAGCACTTTTCAATAGAGCCATGATAGTGGCCTCCAACACTCTACCATCCAATGTTTGTAAAACATGCAAGTTGTGCCTACCAATGACCATAACAGACTGCCTGGTTGCAGGCTTGCAATCAGGAGTGTCATGGTAAATGCTCTAGTAGAATATGCAGACCATAGTAAAAAAAAACTATTTTGGCAAAACTACATATTTTCGGTTATTCCATGTTGCACATGATAAATTAAGAGTACAGCCCACAACAAAGTGCATCATTAGGCACCAATATCCACTAAATAACTTGATTATTGTCACATTATAGCCAGGCTGCAGCTGTAATATAGCAATAATGAGGCAATATTATAAATCTAGTGTTATTAAAATAATATTCTCTCTCTTTGTAAGATGATGCCTCCTCACCAGAAAAAGCAATTAAAAGAAATGTTTCCACCAATATCTTCATCTTCGCTTCAGAGTCTGATCAATACTTCTTCACATCCTGTTTCACAAGTTTTTAGCAAAACATTTATTCCTTAAAACTATCACATTGTATTAACATTATTGCAAAACTATGACATTATTTCCCCTATGAGAAACCAGAGAAGTGAAGCAGTGCTTTGTTAGAAAATCATTTTGGGAGAGGGTGGGATTAACAAGTATAAGTACAGTGGAACCCTGTTAATTGAATATCCACTTTGCCATTGAAATTTATTCAATTAACAGGGATTGAGAATCGCGCTGGCCAGTTTTGGCTGTTACGTTGGGTAAAGGGTTAATTGAATAGCCACTTTGCCAATGAAAATTATTCAATTATCAGGAGTATTCAATTAACAGGGATTGTGTCACTTTCCTGTAATCGAGAGATAAACTAAGCATTTATTCTATTATATTTTGTTTGACAGAGCTCCCTGAGCTCTGTCAAACAAGATATACTAGATTAAATGCCTATATTAGATGTACTGAGGCCAAATAGGTCTATAAACAGAGGAAAACTGGGGCGAGTCAAGGTAATTTCTTGACAGGTTACAAGATTTTTTATTCAATAAACAGGAGTTTACTCTATAACCTATATTCAATTAGCAGGTCAAATTTGTACTGGAGGTATGGTAATAATAATAACTCTTTGGCCAGCCGCTGATTTGTCACGGTCCTCATAAGAGAAGGCCATCATTCCCCATGCACCCCACCCCCTCTTCCTCTCCTCTCCTCCCAGCATTCAGATATAAACTGCTTAATAGTGTCCCTCACTTCCTCTTTTTCAATTTCTTCAATAAGCATTCCTACCCTCTCCCTCGTGTCCCCCTTCAGCCATCTATCCTTTGTTTCTTCACCCCACTTCTGCATTATTCTTCCAGTAAATTTTATTCTATGAGGTATATACTGTGGGCATTCCAAGAGAAAATGTTCCAGGGTCTCCACTACTCCAGAGTGGCACATTTGGCATCCCTTTTCCCCATCTCTCCCAATTTTTCCCCGAAGCTCCAGTGATCTTGATCTCAGTTTGAACAGCAGTGACCCTCCAACGGTGCCATCTAGGTACTTCTCAAAAGCTGGCTTTTCTTTATATTGTAACCCCTGCAGTGATCTTTTCACGCTAACGCCTGTTCGCCAGTTTCGATTGCAATCTTCCATGACTCTCTCTTTGACAAACCTTTTGCCTTCTTTCATTCCTACTTCTATGTTTGTGACCTCTATAGAGTAATTGTACATTAGTTCCCTCACATGTTTTGACCACCCCATTTCTATATTAGAATTCCAAATGGTGTCGAGCATCAATTTGCACCACCGGTTGTCAGGCAGGTTTCTCAAGTAGTTAAAGTAACACACTTTTCCCAAATCTACCCTGTCCTTGATTTTCATCCACCCAAGCTCCCCCCTTACTGCTTCCAGAGCTGCAGCATTACTCGACCCTGTTATCCATCTGCCGGCATCATTCTGAGTACTTTCCAACTTCTTAATAACGGTTTGGTTTAATGGAATCACGTCCGTGCCATACGTTATACTTGGTAAACCCACCCTCTCCCACAGTGTTTTCCCCACAAAGACCTTGTTGAAACTATTTTTCCCTAAAAGTTTTAGTTGGTTCAGAATTCTTTTCCCCTTCAGAATCAGTTTGGCTGAGTAATTTCTGTACACCCCTCTTCCCGTTATATTTATGCTTACCCCTAGATACTCATACTCTCCCGTTTCTCCTGTAGTGATTTGTTTGCTTTCCCCTTCGGGGATTGAGAACTCCCCCACTCTCCATCTCTTCGTCATATCTACCTTGCGTCCAACGGGTATTACCTTGCTTTTATTTTCATTTAGTTCGAGCCGCCAAGTGTTCCCATATCTACCAACAATTTCCAGCAATTTCTCTAGCCCCTGTTCAGTTCTAGACATTAACATCATGTCGTCCGCAAAGAATAAGCCTGGTATCTTTATGTCTCCAACATTTACCCCCTCCGCACTCTGAATTAGTTCGTCCCCTAAATCTTTAACATACAAGGCAAACAAAATTGGTGAAAAGATACACCCCTGCTTGAGGCCTATATCCATAGGGACTCGTTTTGTAGTGATACTCCCTAGACTGAGTTGGCTTTGCACATCTGTATACAGTGCTTTCATGATTCCCACAAAGTCACCCCCCAGTCCGATGCCCTCGAGCTTTCGCCACATACCTTCCCTCCACACTCGGTCGTACGCTTTTTTCACATCTAGAAATGCCAGAAACATCTTTTTCTTTTCAGCCTTTGTTGATTCTATCAGTTGGGTGAGTGTAAATAGGTGATCAGTGACTCTTCGTCCTTTCCTGAAACCATTTTGAATTTCTCCTAAAAAACCTTTCTCTTCAATAACTTCCTCTAGTCTACCGTATATGACCTTACAGAATACTTTTCCGATGTTACTACTAACTGATATCCCCCTATAGTTATCTAGAACTTCCTTATCCCCCTTTTTGTGTATGAACGACACCTTACTTTCCCTCCACTCTCTGGGGACCTCTTGCTTTCGCAGAGCCAGGTTGAAAAGGTTTGTGAGGACTTCAATAAGTGCCTCCCCTCCATTTTTGAGGAATTCGTTCAGAATTTCATCAGTCCCTCCCGCTTTACCATTTTTTAATTTCGAGACCACGTTCCGCACTTCTTCTGCCGTTATTTCGCTACATACACGATTGGATAGGTTCTCCTCCACCAGTGTATTTCTTTTTGGTGGGGACCCACTGCCCCATCGCCTATCGTTTATCTTTTCCCAGTGCTTGACTAACTCTGAAGCGATACGGCCTTTATCTTCTGTACTTTCCCCATCCACTTTGATACTCTGCACACTACTTTTCCCCCGTTTATTTACCCAGTTCCAAAATACGTTTGAGCTCGAACCCCCGTTTTCTTTATTGTTCTGGCAAGACTGCAATTGCGCTCCTTCCTATTATTATTCTTTATCTCATTCACCTTTTCCCGTGCCAGTTCATATTCTCCTTTCATTAGTCTCGTGTCATTGTTATCCACCCCTCTAAGCTTCCTACTTCTTCTGTAAGCAGCGCATTTTACCTTCCTTTCTTTTATAGCCTTTTTCAGTCCCTCGTTAACCCTGTATCAAGCTCTCTCGTTGGGACCCTCACCCTTCCTATACAATCCTTCCCTGCCTCTGTTAGGCTACTTACTATGCCATCTGAAATACTCTGGACATTTGCATCCCTAGGTATACATTCAAGATTTGGTTTTAGTTTTTCCCGAAACTGCTTCCAGTCGGCTCCTTGTTTTAGTCCCCAAACTTCCTTGAAGGTATTTCTGTCTCTATTCGTCTTTTTGCCCATAATCTTAACTGTTATCAGGTTGTGATCACTACCCAAGTCATTTTTTCCCTCGTCATCTATTTCTACATCTATAACCTCCCTCCATACGCTAATGTCAGTGAGTATATAATCAATTATTGTTTTCTTATCGTTCCTCTCCCAGGTCCATTTACCCTTACATTTCGCATCCCTGTTCAGGATCTTTAAACCAAGCTCTTTTGATAGGTCCAACATCTTCCTCCCATTCGTGTTAATTTTCCTATCACCTCCCTGTATGCCCTCCTCCTTATCCCCGATGTGCCCATTGAAGTCCCCCATTAGGACAATACTGAACCCTCTGCTTTCAAGCTCTGTGATATTCGCTCTAAGAGTTGTATATATTGAATCATTCCACTCGGGCTTACTTCCCTCCACTGCTAAGTATACAACACCAACGGCAACACTCCTGCTTTCTAACTTGATTTTTGCCCAGACTATTTCGTTGGATACTGGAATCTGAGTCCTTGCTTCTGTGAGATCTGTAATCAATGAGGGCTGTAATTCCTCTTTAGCGTAGATGCCAACACCCCCACCCCATTTCTGACCCTCAGTTCGCCCAGCTCCTATCCACACGCAACCCTTCATCTGATCAACCCGCTCATCCCGTCGTATCCATGTCTCACTTAGACCCATTATATCGAAGTCTCCTTCGTCCATCATTGTTGATATTTCGCTTACTTTCTTGTGCAGACCCTGGATGTTGCAGTACCCAAACTTAATGAATCTTTGTTTTTTTGTCATCACTGGCACATTATTATAACCCTGGTATGTCCCTGTGTTGTGCATGTTTGTTGTTCTTCCGATGTTCCCAGCATTTGAGCCCCTCTGGGTTATCGGCTGTGGTCCCCTACCCCCCTTTTCTCCAAAAAAGGCCCAGCCACCTGTAAAATTTTTTGGCCCAACAGGTCTGTACCCATCCTACTTAAATGCAATCCGTCTCGCCCATACAACTCTCCTTGTCCCCAGAATGAATCCCAGTGGTCAATGAAATGTATTCCCAAGTCTTCGCAGTGCTCTTCCAGCTCCTCGTTTAGTGCCATAATCCGCGAGTTCCTCTCATTCCCACCACCCATAATGGGGAGCACCCCTGAAACGATGATCCGAGCATTCCTGCTAAGTATCTTACTAATTAGGTCCTTGTATGTGTCCACCAAACGAACTGATTTCCTCTCCCTGATGTTAATGGACCCCACATGTAATACCACTACCGGATCAGGCCCCGACCCAGCTACAATACCGTCCACTCTATCCCTCAGGTCCTCCACTTTAGCTCCCGGAAAGCACAGAACTGTTCTATTTTTACTGTCCGGACCACAGACAACCTTGTCGATCCCCCGAACTATGCTACTTCCCGCAACCACCAACTTACTTTTGGCCCTCGCCCTATTTATCTCCTCTAGTCTCCTATTGTTTACAGTGTCCTCTTCCTCTCCAACAGCCCCACTCGGAATCAATATCGGTATCGGTATCTTTGACCTAGGATTACTCCTATCCTTGTCCCTCCGTCTCTTTCCAGGCCCTGAACTACCTGGACTACTCCCCTGGTCTTCTCCCGGATCCCTCCTCCTTTTTCCTGGCCTAGACCCCAAGCTACTATCTGTTGCAACTACCTCCATCACCTCCTCTGTCTCTTCCGAATCGAGCACATCAAATCTGTTTCTGGTGCTGCACTCCCCACTGCCTTTGGACTTTACACCCCTATCTACCTGCTTCTCTGGCCCCCCTTTCCTACCACTTTTGATAGTCCACGCCAAACGCTTTACAGCATTGCTCCGGCCTGGGCCCCCCTCATCTGTCCTACGTACTTTTCTAGCAGCCCCCACCTCATCACCTACCTCATTCACATCAAAGGTTCTACCCCCATGTTTCCTCTTGGAACCACCGACAACCACCCACTTCTCTCGGAAAGCTACTTTCACAGGTGTAACTCCAGACAGCCCCGCCCTACCAAGTTTTCCCTTCAGCTCAGCAATCTCCCCCTCAAACTTAACAATGGTAAATGGTTTTGTGTTTAGAAATCATATTCAATTAACAGGGTTATTCAGTTAAGAGATATCCAATTAAGTGGGCTCCACTGCCTAATGAAATCCTGTTAGCTCACCGTTTACACATGAACTGGAAAATGGATTAAACTGAAATCCCTGCGAAGGGAGTCTTCACACAAATACTACCAGTAATATAAACTTATGTCCTGTGTCTTGTGTTCTGTGTCAAATGACTCAAATCATATGAATTACAAAAGAGTTTCACATTGATGTCAATATACATGCCTGAAACTTAAGAAAGCATCCCCTGTTTTATGCAGTGGTGTTAATAGAAACTCATTACTTTCATGCTGTCTTTCAGATGGCCAAAAGTGATTGTTTGTGGAAAAAATGGTCTATTGACAAATGAAAGACAACACAATGATGAAAATATGCAGTATTTTAATGGCACTAATTACACATATCTGTCACTAATGTTTTGATGGAAAGATGCTCTCTCGAGAAGTACTGTGCTGGAACGGTGGAAACAATGCCGGTAATTACTGACAAAAAATGTAACTTGTGATCTCCTTAACACAATAGCAGTGTCTGACGTCAGTAGCAAGTGTATCCACCACGTGACCGGATGACAGCCTGAACTCTCTTCCTAATGCTACCAGTGAGCCTTCTCATATGGTCCAGAGGCAACTGCTGCCAGTCTCCTCATGCAATGCAGTTTCCAAATCAGCCAAATTCTGTACAGGGAGAGGCTTTCTTGCACACAACATCCAAGAAAGTCCCAGATATGTTCTAAGGGATTCAAATTGGGGATCACTGCAGATCAAGGTACCGTTGTAATAGCACTAATCTGAAGGAATGCTCACACAGCATGGGAATGGTGTGGCCTTGCATTGTTGTCCATAAATACAGAGTGAGTAGCCAACAGGGGGTTGTCAAAATGAAGCACGATAACCGGATTGAGAATGTCCCAGATGTACTGATGACCACTGAGATTCCCACGTACAGTCCATATCAAGTTTACAATCATGAGAGAGGCATCCCCAGATCATTACTGGTCCTCCAACATAAGGAACAGTAGGTCTGATGTTCTTGGGCATGTAAGCAGTATTTCTATGCCTCCACACTCTCATGCGACCATCTGTGATGTGACCAATGGACTCACCTCCATGTCCTGAGATTACAATGTTGTCGTGCCATACACCACTCCAAACATTGTCTTTGATGCTGATCGGACAGAGCTGGATGCTTGATGGCCCTTCTGGACCTCATATCCAGTGCTTTGAGACAGTTTTTTTGTACAAACACCTGTTGGGGAGCCAAAGGCATTTCAAAACCCCACTTGAAGCAAAGGGTTCATGCCTAATGAGACGTGTCAGACTCTGATCTTCCCAAGGAAAGGTCTTTCAGGGTTGTCCAGGCCTTGGTTGATCCTTAACATTGTTGGTTTGTTGATTTTTTGGACAAGTCTGCTGATGACAGAATGACTATAGCCAAGTTGCCTTCCAATAGCTTTGAATGACATGCCTGTTGCATGCATGCCAACGTTCTGTCATTTCAGTGCCTCTGACAGTCTCCTCCTTGCCATGTCAAAATTTATTGATAAAAGAAGTGACAAATTTTTTTGTTTATACCCAGATATTGCATTTGGATCATGGTGTTTTTGTGACATTTGTGGGTGGCGTGCTTCATGTAGACGAGGGGTTGTGTTTGAGGTATGCTATCAACCAGAAACATCATGTTATACAACAAGAAATGTACTGCAAGACATAGCAATCATTAAAACATAATAATCAGTAACAGCAACTTCACTGTCATGAAACATTTCAGAGGGTGCTTAATTAAGTTGCAGGTGTATATTATTGAAATTTCAAGAAGTACATTTTTCTCATAATGCCACTAGGAATTTAATTAATTCAATCAAGTATCATACTCTGTAATTGGATCAATGCAATGTGAACACCTCAGTGATAAATAAGGAGTAAAACGAGTAAAAAAAAATTACTTTTAAGCATGCCAGAAAATAAGCAGACTGACATCTTCAAAATGAGGTCCCCAGAGGGTGAATTTAGTGATGCTACCCTGCTCAGCAGGGTAGCATCACTAAATTTATCCTTTGTGAACCTCAATCTGAATCAGGGTCTCAAAATTAAACAGAAAGAGGTACCTAGAGGATAAATTGGCCCACAGTATGGGATAGCATCATCAAATTCACCCTCTGGGGACCTCATTTTGCAAATGTCAGATTACTTATTTTCTGGCCTGCTTTTAAGTGACAAAATGACTTTTTTAATCCTTTGATTTTAAAAAGAATGTACAGCAGAATTGAATTGGGGGGGGGGGGGATATCTAAGTAGTTTTAAAAATAAATAGATTGCACTGTGTGTTTTGTTTCACTGTGAAAAAAAATGCCAAAAGCAGACCTTCCCAATGCTAAGGAATCAGTACATCTGACATGCAGATAGAGGAGGGAGGTATTAGGAAAATATGGAACATGAAAAGATGAAAGCATTGTTTTGAAAGTAACTGTAAAATTGACCTCCTGTCGTTAGTTCTAAATCAGTCAGTTAACTAGGAAAAAAAACAACAAAAAATTAATATTAAGGCCCCACAAAGTAGATCTACTGTTTCTCTGACCTTTTTTTGTAAAACTGCATGTGGGTGGGTCGTTTTTTATTTTATTTTTTATTTTTGTAATTATTTCTTTGCCACCAATAGTTCATGTTCTTGGTTTGTTTCATGCTTTAGGCCTCATAATCTACAGAAAAGCATGGGTGGTTGTGTATTTCATCCCTTGAGTGCAAGAAGGCTTTGCAATGCTAAAGCACTGTTGCACTCAAGGGACAAATTTATCAATTTTATTAACTTGGGTAAAATATCAGACATAAACCATTTAATTTTTATTTTTTCAAGTTTGCATTGGTAATAAAAAGAGAGCATGCGTCAGCCAAAATGACCGAGTGGGAGGGCCTGAGAAACAGATTTTTAACCTTTTAGGCCCAACTAGTTTTGTATGTGGGTGGTACAGAGTATAATAGGGTCAACAATCCAACCTCAGATGGATAATTAAGATAATCATTGTTACTTGTTTTCTCATATTTGGAAGGAAAACTACTTTCTGTTATGGGTGAATTTATGTGTTACAAGCTCCGACACGAGGCAATCCTGGTTGTCGAAAGTGTTATTAAACCCCAATAAATAAATAAATTTGTGTTACAGGTAGAGGCATATACAAAAACCAAACCAATAAACTAAAACAAAGATGAAAAGAATTCTCAATCAGTTAAAACTTCAGGAAGGAGTAGCTTTAACAAGGTGATCGATCGTTGGAAAAAACATTTTGGTAGAGTGTGGGATTAACAAGTACACAGTACGTGAAGAGTGGATTATAACTAAATATCACTCATAAAGTGGAGTTATCACCCAAAGTATCACTTTCAAATTCTGTACATATGGACAAAAAACACAAGCAATGTTTCAGCCAATGGACCTCCGGGTTGTACCCGAAGGTCCATTGGCTGGAACTTTGCTTGTGGTTATTATGCTTTACAACAAATTTGCAATTATTGTTTGGGTGGAATCTCTACTCTACAGGTGATTTAGTGATAATACACTCTCCATGTACTGTAACTTGTGGAGTGGATGTGATCCAGTTAAACCAAGCAGTTTTATTAATTATTAATGGGCAGCAGGTGGTAATTAAGTTCTGCTTTATTTATGCATGCTTCTTATTGTTCGGTCAAACTGGACAGCATCTCTGACTCTCTGCATGTGTACTGGTTAACTGCCTTGGCATAGTGAGGATGTTCTGTTTATTTATTTATTTATTTAGCACAGGTTGTTTATAATGGTAAACAAGCACTGCTTTGCTTCCTGGGTTTCCAATGGAGATGATGTCCTTCTGTATCTTTAAAATTACCTTGGTGTTTTTTAAAAGGATGACCTTCTGTACCTTTTTAAAAACATGTACGTAATTTACTATTTTCTTAGCCCATTTTAAAATGCACTTTTGGGATTTTCAAAACTACATTGCCTTATACAGATGCATTATTAGAAATAGGGTTTATTTGTTTTGGGGTTTTTGGAATTAGGGATTACTGTAGCTCAGAAGGCATATTCGGGCTGACAGAAGTGTGTGTGTGTGTGGGCGGGGGGGGGGGACAAAACATTTTTTCTGCAGCCAATGGCTGTAGAAAAATATCCCCCTCCCCTTTCATTTGTTTGTTCTGGGTTAAAAAGTGTGCACCCCCCCCCCCCCACCCCTTAGGGTGAAATCCAGGGTATTTCCAGGGGAAAATGATTTACTTTTCCTGCAAGTTGGAGCACATTGAGAACCTTTTGAGGGCTCAAGTACCCAGAAAATGAATTAAAATACAATGTACCAAAATGACCCAAGAAGAAATATTAGGATGACATTGCATGAACCAGTTTTAAGGATTTCAAGCATGAATGTATTAAGGTTGACATGTTTTAGGAAAAGTGGGGGACAATTACCCCCCCCCCCTCCCCCCCCGACACTATGCCTATGCTGCTGTTGCAGTTTTTTTTTGCACAAATTCCAATTTAAAAGTAAAATTTCTTGTGGAAGGCTAAAGATTTAATGAAACATTTTATGCAAACTATTGGGTCCATACAAAATATTACTTTTAGGACTTTGAATACGCAAGTTTTCCTGGAATTTCACAGATTCCAACATCAGCACTCAAATGCAAACAGAAGGTCCGAAATTGAACCCCCATGTGTTCTACATATTTTAATATGACATTGATAGCAGTATTTAACCAGGAATTCCAAATTTGAATTTGCATTTCAGTTTTTTTTTTAATTTTCTTTTGAACCCAAAATCCCCAAAGTTGTGGGTTGAAAAATGAAAGTAATATTTGTCTCTTGGAAGATTGAAGAATGATGTACAAGAGAGAAATTTACACCAATAAATACATATTTTAAAATATTTGGTGACAAATTCAAATTACTAGATTTTGAAATTTTCTTTTTTAAGCTTATTTGTTTTACAAGGACTGGCGAACAAGTTATGCAACTTATATTAATGCCTCTCCTTGGCCCAATGGCATGGGTGTGTGGGATGACCTCCGCAGCTCTTCTCGAATACTACGAAGGGATCTTTAGCCTGCCCAGAGTGTATCTCTTTCCACATAGAGGACAGCCATGTTACGTCTCTACCCGATAGGATGGTATGCTATGAAGGCATCAACCCCACAATTGATGCTGACAGAGTGTTCGGACACCTCGAGAACTTTCCCTAAATGGGGATTGATCCCAGGACATCTGGCATGAGAGACCAGCACACTTATCCACTCTGCCATTAAATTTTTAAATTTTGACTGACGTGTAATTATAGGCTGCATGCATAACTCTCTTCTTTGTCAATCTGCAGTATCAAATGCAGAAACTCTTTGCTTTCATTTTTGAATTCAGGTAGTCACATTTTGATTTTGGGTTCAAAAGAATTTTTTTTTTAAAAATTCAAATTTGTAATTTTTGGGTGAAATACTGCTATAATTTAATAAATGTCAAGAGTAAAAAATCTGTGGGATCACGTGGGATTTCATTTCATACTTTCTGTTCGCTTTTCTATAAAGCTGATTTTTGAATCTGTAAAATTTCTGAAAAATTGGGTTACAAAGTACTTAATATCATTGTTTGAGTTTAACTTCATTGCACTTACATGGGCTTTCTTCGTTTAAATGGGCCTCCTGTCTTTTATGGACAGATTTGAGATAGCACAGTTCTTAATTCTTGAAATGCAAAAGTTAAGAAAACATTTTCTTATCACAGACAGATGCAAGAGGGCAATTGCACTTATGCAGTTTGAGAGGGGCATTTTTTTTTGCAACCTCACATTTTTCTTGAATGCCAGGCCTGCTTCTCAATTTTTAAAACAGGTCTAAAATAGTATTGTAGTATAAATAAGAGAAACAGTGACAGAAAAAAGAAGAAAATTAAATAGCCTATACGATTCTCTTATATAAGACAATTGTTTGTACCACATGGTGCAACATGAACTTCCCTTTTTTATTCCCACGGGTGCATCACTTCAAACATTTCACTTCAACTTTTATGCCTTTAAATTGGAAAATATAACATTCGAATATATACCCTCAAGACTGTGGTCTGTAAGAAACATCTTTCACATTTAATCACGTCTGTCGAGCATGTAATTGAATTAAAAGGTGTACTTTATATTTCAACTCTGATATCCATACTTACAAATCCATGAATTGTCAGTTTATTCTGTCGACAGTGCACCTTGTTGCTAAGGTAAAGACGTTTTGTAAAGGGGGCTCGGTGTGGAGACTTTCTTTCATATGATCGATAATTAATCTGTGGTTATTTCGCCAACCAATTAAAACTGTCGTATAATTTGCTTTTCAAACATACCATGATATACTTCAGTGTACATTACCAGTAATTTACGGTCCGTTGATTTTGTGTGTGCGTCTTTCGAGTCAACAAATGAAGGCACATTTTGAATGATAAACAAACACACGTGCTCTTAAATCTCATCGAATAGAATGGATCTTTTTAACTTCATTAGTCAAAATAATTGACCAATGATATATTCGAAAAATAAGGTCAATTCTGTTCCTGTTCAACTCTGCATGGATCTGTACTCGCACAAGAGATAATGAAAAACGAGCAAAAGTAACTGCTGAATGTTACTTTTTTGGAGCTGTGGAACTTCACAAAGTATATTTTCTCCCGTAAAATAACGTGGACAATACACATAATAAAGACCACCACAGTCGATGAATAGCAGTACTTACTGTCGATAGTGTTCTGTAGTTTTAATGTTAAAATCTCAACCCCGATATACATCTTCGCATAACTGACTGTTTTTCGCGCTGTTTCAACTTAATTTTGAAATATGACAGAAAACGTTACATTTATATACAACATTTAACCCTTTACCTATAATGAAAAGCAGACGACACTTGCAAAAAAAAATCTTGAATAACTATTTTTTTTTCATTTTTTGTCTCAAAAACAGAGGTTATGACCCCTCATTGGAACGAGCTCGTTCCAAAGAGGGGTCATAACCTATGTTTTTGAGGCAAAAAATGAAAATTAATTCTGATTAATTGGAGATTTTTTAGAATAGCGCTGGTTCGGTTTTGGCCGCTACGTTGGGTAAAGGGTCAATAATATATTGCGTTCAATGATAGTAAGTCACATGCCACTTAACTAGCCAATACAAAAATCTCCCATGGAAAGATAGACACCTACCCCCACACCACCGCCACAATAAATAAAGAAATAATAATATCGCTTGACACCCACAAGTAATAGTTATTGCCAAATGGGTTGAATCGGTTCAGTTCTCTAAATGAAAAGGCACCTTGGCTGAAATAATTGCTTGCTTTTGATCTCAAATGTGATTTGTACGTATTTTGTTTGTGTGGGTTTGGTCATTTGGGGTGCAGGCGAAAACGGCATTAATTCTCGTTGGCGAAAACGGTATCAACTAGCGAAAACGGCACCAAGTGTGGTTGGCGAAAACGGCACCCGACTGACGAAAACGACACAAAGTGTGGCTGGCGAAAACGGAACCAAACAAAAAGAACAACACTATGTTACACGATCAAATATTTAATTTTGATCAGATCGTCGTTTTGATTTTCCTCTTTTTTTACAAGTTATTTTATCTTTCCTCTCAAAAACACAATAGTATCGAATATGAACACAATATACAACTACAACATTTACGCATGTATACAGACCTACAGAGACAGTGGAATCCTGGTGAAAATATGTGGGCGGGGGGTGGGGTGGGGGAGGGGGCAATTACGTAAAACATGTCGCTGGAGACATTGATATACAGTACCTGACCAGAAGGGTGGAGCACTACTCAATCCGTGTTGGACAAATTTACCACCCAGACATTAAATACTCATATCGGATTAGACGGCACAAGAAACATTAGAAAACCTTCAGCCCATGTATGTAACATCGTGTACGACCCAATGGTTTGTGAATTGAAAATTTGCTAGTACTTTCTTTGCTGTTTTCGAGAAAGTGTACACTACATTTATTTGTTGCTATTTCTCCCTGAACGTACAGTTACATCCTGTTTGTATGGATGATGTGCAACAGGGGGGGGGGGGGGGTGGCTTTGGGTGAATAGTGACGATTTGCAGTACGCATGCATCGCGATATTTGAAAAAATATTAAAAATAATTACATTATGACCAAGTTTGTGTATAGCACTTGCTGTATATTGTGGGCAAAAACTGAGATATAACAAAATTGTTCTGGCAGGGTTTTTTGTGTGTAATGCTGGATAGATTTTTTGCTACTTTTGGTAAATGGCTAAACGACATGCAAACAATGCATATGAACCAAATATCGACAAAAAATCGAAGACAAATTATTGAAACGCTCACGGAGAACACCACCAGGCCATTAAAGCGACATTTCATTAGTTGAGTTTTTTAAATAAAACATGAAAACTCTATCTCTATAAATTGCATAGATTCATGTGGATTGGTGAAAAATAATCTACACCTCATACAACAAAGTCAAAGTGGCTTCAGAAGAGTAACTTTTATAACTAGATATTATCTGGTGGTGAAAATAGCCTATTGTTCCCACATTTGCCTTGGCTTATGCAGTTATGTCAGTGATTGCTATTTCTTGGCCACTCTGATTACAGTGAAAACAAATTGTGGCTCTCCCATTATACCCACTTCATCAATTCTTCCATTGGTTGATTATCTTTGCATTAACAACACGGGGGTGGCTTGCCGATGTTTGGGAATACATGATAATACCAGTTTATTAAATTATATCGAATCTTATAAGATAAAGAAATTTAACAATTTTGCGTTTATTCGTCGAAAAAGTTGTAGTGGAGCTTTTTTTTCAATAAATAAACGCGAAATTATTGGTGACAGATATATATATATAAAACTAAGGTTAGACTAATCTGGCAATGTATTAAATTATATATTAAAAATATTATATTAAATTTTCTGGCGTTTTTATGGGGTGGGGTGGGGAGGGGTGTCCTTTTAATGCCTAAACAAGAAATTCATTTAAGAGAGCGGCGGGGGGGGGGGGGGTGGGGTGGGGGGGGGAGGGGTATCCTGCAACTCTTAACTGCTCACTTTTCAATAAAATTCATTAAAGAACCTAAAATGCATCCGCAAGCTTAAATGCTCAGTTTAAAAAAATACAGAAAAGGGCAAAATGAATTAAATACTGGTGCCGTTTTGTCCATCCGAACCGGTGCACTTTTCGCCAACTCTTTCGTTTTCGCCAGTTCAATTTGTGTCATTTCGCTCACATGGTGCCGCTTTCGCTTGGTGTCGTTTTCGCTGTGACCCGTCATTTGAAAGTGGTTTGCGGAAGGAATATATTTTTATCATTGAACTTATACCTTGGGGTGTCGGAATAGGGACGGGGACATCGCCTCTGTCCTGCCCCAAGGGCGGGTGTGCCTTCGTGGTTTCCGTCTCTCTTCTCTGTCACAAGGGGAGGCCCGGGCAGAAGGGCACGGGTGCCTCACTTATCTAGCTAGATTTGACTCTACTGCAAGCTGTACGGCTCTTCTGAAGAGATTATGGCATTTCGTGTAGATGGTAGACAGAACAGGTGATATCTTGTTAATGTGGTGCATATACATTATCACCATTATCATAAGCTATGTGATAAAAAGTAAGAGATACCTGTTTCGCGAGGTGCTCAGATCTTGTCTTCACTGCCCTCAAGTGTTAACCCAATCTAGCACAAACTGCATCCCTGCTTTTACCCAGTACGATTAGAGGCGAAGCGTAACTGTCCCACAAATGCACCCATAGGTATTGTGGACGGCGTGTACACTTCGCCCTCGGACGATTTCCACCCTTTGCCACTCGTTTCTTGAACGTAGTTTCTTTGTATAGGAAAAGCTGTACAAATTCAATTCCACCTGCACCCTTTCTCATCCATTGTGCTCTCGTACACTAACTCATGCTCTGCTACTTGAATTTTTCCTTTTCTCTCTCTTTTTCATTGCTTTGTCCAACAATCGAAAAAGTGTACACATTTAGAATTTCAACGTATCTAGTAAAACTAATATTTGTATTTTGTAACTCTCGCCTCAATATTGTAATTTTTTAATGGAGATAGCTTACATAAGCAATATGCTTGCTGCTGAATTAATTTTCAGGTTCTGAATTATGCGACATAATTATGTATCTCTTTTGTTAAATGTATATATTTATCCATATTGGACTGAAATAAAATGTTGCTTAAACTAAAATCCCTTCTCTTCGATCTAATCTCCCATACAGGACTTTACAGAATACTTTTCCAACGTTGCTACTGACAGTGAGATTCCAATAATTATCCAATATGTTATTTTCCCACTGTTTGTGTATAAATATTTTCTCTGCAATCTTTTGGAATCTCTTGTTTTTCTACGGCGAAATTGAAAAGGGCCATCCATCAGATAACGGGTCAACTCGCTCCAGGTCAACGTACCCTCAGGTCAAGTCGTCCCGGATTACCCCCCCCCCCCCCCCAAAAAAAAGAAAAAAAAACAGAAAGAGGAAAGAGTGGCTAGTCTCAGTGATAGGTTAGGCAACCCATGCAACGAGATAATGACAAGAGGGGTTTTGGAAACTTAGCATAATAAAACACATTCGTTTTTAACATTTATCATTTTATACAGTATACATTACTCAGACAGTGAATTCATTGTGCGTGTTTTTGCTAACAGTTTCTCAAAAAGCTGGCTGTTGTTATTTCAGTATTGCATTCATTTCCACTGTCATAGAAGAAGAAAGATGAAAATAACTCTGAGGGGAAACGACCCTGGAGCAAAATGAACCTGGGCGACGTGTTTTCGATGTTAGATAACCTCGGGGCGATTTTACTTTGGGGCAAACTTACTTTGAGTAATTTCGTATCTATTTTAGTGTGTAATTTCATACTCCTCAAAATATTATCGGTGTTATTTATTTTTGCAGCTAAATATTCACATTTGGATTAAAATAAAATTTAAAAAAAAACAATATTAAAACGGTTTGGGGTACGAAATTACATAACTCTATTATTTGATAATTGTTGAATTTGCTTAGTGAAAACCGATCTTCAGTAAAAATATAAATAAACACGGACTGTTTTCTCCTGGTCAACTCGCCCTCAAATGCTAGTCAACTCATCCCAAATTAGGAACGACTTGACTCGGAAAATATGCCGGGGCGCGTGAACCCGTGGGCGATTTGGGAACGGTTCAATTCGTAATCAAGTCAATTCGTACTCAGTCTAAGCTAAGTTTACTGATTACGAGTTGACCCGGACTGCGAAAACACGGGCCAATTCGTAATCAGCTTGGTTTAGGATAGTGGTCAGTGAAAAAAGCTTGCGTCAATCCATAATGAATCCAGGATGGTACCACGCCTGGGAGGAAAGATGAAAAAATAACAAGTTACAGTACTGTTGAAAAGAAGGTTTATTCATGAATAAAAAAAGAAATTTATTACATACATGTATACAGGATAGTATAAATATATACAAAAAACTTACAAAACACACAACAACTTTCTCACATAATAATAAATTAAAATCCATTCAAATTAACATATACATATATAAATATTTTTTGTAAAACAGATTCAGTCACCTGGGGTATAAATATTGGCACATGCTCTCAACATTTTCATTTGTTTTATTTCTCCCTGCCTGTATTTGTACCATAACTTAAAGAATTTTGGGGTAGTTTTCTTGTGTTGTTTTCTTTGATTTAAAAAAAAAAATTCTTTCAGAAATCAGTTTTCATTGCATTTTCAGGTACTTTGCTTCTTCGAATAATCTGTCAATTGACAGTTAAGATGGTGGGATACAGCTGGTCTTGTAATCCAAGCGCCGATGCCAGCCCACAAAAGAAAATGTATAAATGTTATTGAATCGTAAACACACATGTTTCGGCGTTGTCTTTGAAACACTGGGTGATTTTTTGTGCAACACTGTCTTGTTTTTACAATAAATGATATTTGTGTGACTAAAAACATCATACATAACATTATATAACATTATAATAGTGTAAAATTATTTTTTCCTCACAAAATTTACTTATACTAAGATAAGAACTATTATGAATTTGATTATGAATTGACCCGACTTTTGCTTACAAATCGACTTGAGTACGACTTGAATTGATTATGAATCAACTCAGCTTTGACTGATTACGAATCGACCCGCATTGATTATGAATTGACCCTGAACCGCCCCTTTACCCACTTTAGAGGACTGCCTCTTCTGCCACGTATTGGTGGCCAGGTCATTTTTTACCAGTAAAAGAGAGCTTGTTTACCACAGTAAACAAATTATTCAGCAAAAGACAGTTTGGTTTCATATCAGGCAGATCAACATCACTACAATTATTGCACACACTAGAGAAATGGTCAAAGAGTATAGATAACAATTTATCAACGCACGTTGTTTACATGGACTTCATGAAGGCATTCGACACAGTCCCACATAGAAGACTTCTTCATAAAGATAAAAACTACAATATCACGGGGAATATAGCTTGCTGGATAGAAGACTTTCTGTCGGATCGCAAGCAGAAAGTAATTGTAAATGGAACCCATTCTTCAGAACACAAAGTCATCAGTGGAATACCACAGGGTAGTGTACTTGGACCGATCCTTTTTGTGATGTACATAAACGACCTAGCGGACAACGTCTCATCAGAAGTATACATGTTCGCCGACGACACGAAAATTTTCAAGGAAATAGGGGAAGAGAAACATATAGCAGAATTGCAAACAGACCTCAATAAGCCCCAAGAATGGTCTGAAAACTGGCTCCTGAAATTCCACCCCGACAAATGTGTGACAATGAATATTGGCAAAAACCAATTCACTCCTGACTATACTTTAACAAGATCAGATGGCGGTCTGTGTAAGCTTAAAATAGTACAGGAGGAAAAGGATATAGGAGTCATTACAGATGAAAAACTGAGCTTCGATAAACACATAAACGAGAAAGAAAACAAAGCAAATGCAGTCCTCGGAGCTATCAGAAGAACGTTCACACATCTTGACAGAGAAACAACTGTAAAACTCTACAAAGCACTGGTACGCCCACACATTGAGTATGCCCAGACAATCTGGAAACCCTACAAGAGAAAACATATAGACAAACTTGAAAAAAATTCAAAGAAGAGCTACTAAACTAATACCAGATCTTAAAGAGCTTAGTTATGAGGAGAGATTACGAAAACTTGACCTGCCCACATTACAATATAGAAGACATCGAGGCGACATGATTGAATGCTACAAACTATTCCACCACTACAACAAGGAAGTAACGGATATACTGAAAACAAATATAGGTGGTACAACAAGAGGACACTCATACAAACTGTATAAAGAGAACACAAGAACAGATATTAGAAAAAAACACGTTCAGTCAGAGAATAGTCAATATATGGAATAACCTGCCGCAAGAAGTTGTTGACTCACCCAATATAAACTTATTCGAAAACTGTTTAGACAGAGAATGGAAAAAGCAAGACGTGAGATTCAACTACACTGCAGAATTAAGGGCTGGCGGGTTCCGAGGCAAAATATATGTTCCAACAAAAAGACCAATTAGAGACATGGATACCACCGATTATGAGAGAACATAGATGGATATAGTGGCAGAAGTGCCAGCGTCCATGAACAACAATAAGTAAGTAAGTAAGTAAGTAAGTAAGTAAGTAAGTAGTGCTTCACTTCCCGGGCTTCCAATGAGGGTTGAAATCTGATACTCTAACCATAGGCGGAAGTCCGTAAAACATAGATAACCGAGTACTACTGATTGTCTAACATAAGCAAAAAAGATCCATAAAATAGGATTAGGTCTATTTGTCTTCCAGTTATAGCGCGCGCAAAAGCAGCCCAAAGGGCTGCTTTGAAGCAAGCCTAATAGACAACGTGTACGTGAAATTGGAAAAACCAAGGACTGCTATGCCATCCAATCTAAACCGGAAACTGGAAGTAAAAACATGGGGAACCCCAGCTCCCGTTTTCAGAAGCGAACAAATCGAATGACGCCCCGTAAAAAGCGAACGGTGTAATGCGAGATTTCTCCTTAGATCATTCCATGCAGACTGTGAATAATTTATTGAACATGCTTTTCAAAATTAAAGTTTTTCCAAACAAACTCAACTGTCGTTTGCTTTGCTGACTAAATGACAGAAATTGTCGAAAAGCTAAATGTTCCCATATATGCACATTGGATTTCATCATCTGCTGGCTGGCTGTTGGGATCCCGCTATTGTTCGATTCTGCGGAGTATTCTATCACGTGATTTATCTGTTTTGCATTTGCAAGTGCAAAACGCTGTTCACTTCAAACCAACACTGCGTGTTATTGGAACAAAGTTACCAAATGAAAAGCATCAACAACACGTCCGTTTGTTGTGACTTAAAAGTTCGCACATGTCGGATTGTGGCAAAGGTCGTTTTCATTCAGTTTTTCGAACCTAAGATGTCGAAGTGACATACTGTCTGACAAACGTCCACGAATTACCATTTCCAAAACAGAAGTTCCGTTCCACAGCACCCCAGCGAAACAAAAACAATAAATTTTCGACAATCCGTTTCGAGGCCAATTTTATATTGTAGGGCTGATATGTTTTTAGGGGGAAATACATCTACAAGACAGCATGTACATGCATTAGTTCACAACGCAAAATGTTTTGTTGGACGACCCCTTAAACACTGTTTTAATTTTTGTTAAGTTTATGTCATTATAATTTGAAAAACACTGTGAGTTGCGCGCGCTTCTTGGTTGTACCAAAGTTCATATTATTGGGGGAAAGGGAGAGAGAAGAAATTGCACAAAATATAGTCTGTGTTTCACACAGACTAACCATTCCGTTCCTGTAGGTCGAGTGACTCCCTTCTATTTCTGTGGTGCAGATTTTGTAATTTCGTCACCTAACAAACATTTCGACCTTCGTCATTAACTTTTATCCCACGATCTGGTAACACTATCTGAATATCATCGGAAAATATGCCTAGAAGAGGAAGATCATCGCCTATGAGGTGACATAAGATCATTCCAACGCAAGTTGCATGAAAACCCCTCAATATATTGCTGTCCAGTTTGTCTCCACGAAGCGAGCATGAAAATAGTGGCGAATTACCGAAATTACAAACTCTATGAAACCGTTTCTTGTATGCGTAGTTTAGGTCTGGCGTTTAGAAAAAAATCTGCTAGAGCTAAAAACTGCCTGTGCAGGACTGCTCCGCGAGAGCAAAACGCGAACTGATAATAAAATATTTCAGGAGAACAACGGGGTTTTTTTTGTTATACAGTCATTCAGGCGGTCACGGGTCGTTTCGCCCTTTTTCCCGTTCTCCCCGGGTCGTTTCGTCCCGAGTTGTTTCGCCCCCCCAGAATTGGGGCGAAACGACCCGGGGTAAAAAATTAAAACAGGGAGTAAGAGAGGTGGTCGATTACTAGAATCCAGAGACGCTTTCTCCTATGGTGTGAAGTTAAGGCATTTTTTGCTTTTATTTTAATAAAATTTACAGATTATACTTGCCCAGGGATTAGCAGAGTAACAGCACAGTGGCTGAAGAATAGCAGAGAAATAACCAAGTGGCAGATTATACTTGCCTGACGAATAGCAGAGAAATAAAAAAGTAGCAGATTATACTTGCCCGAAGAATAGCAGATATATAACAAAGTGGCAGATTATACTTGCCTGAAGATTAGCAGAGAAACAACGACGTTGCAAATCTGGTGGATTCGACAGATTATACATGTTTTTATTCGTTTATTATATAATCACTCTTTCATTTTATGAATTATTTTGATTGCATTATATTTGCCTGAAGAATAGCACTGACAGAAAAAGTGGCAGATTATATTTGTCTGAAGAATAGCAATAGCAGAGAAATAACAAATGTAGATGTATGTTTTTGCATTGTAACTGTTTATTCAACATTTCACTGTTCATATATCCTATCTTGTTTAAACTGTTCCGATGTTATGTATACATATGTTATGTTATATTTTAAGATCATGCATTTTCTATCGGTCAACTGTAAACTGGATGTGTTATATAAAATTTTATATAAAAATAAACTGAATTATCATTTTAAGCGCTAGTTCTGTTTTTTTTTTCTTTATCAAACCCACCCTATACTCCGGGAAAAAAGTGTGGCGAAACGACCCACTCTCAAAATTGGGGCAAAACGACCTGGGGCAAAACGACCCGGGGTGAACTGGTTTGGGGGTGAAACGACCTGGGGGGGGGGGGGGGGAGGGACAGGATTTGGGGCGAAACGACCCGACACCATGTAAAAACATACGCTATCTAATTCTAATTTCGGCCTAAATAATTTAATGTATTAAGTGAATTTGTTAGATGTTGTTCATTGCATTGATACATTTTATATATTAATAATTAGAGCGAGAAAAGTCGTAAATAATTATTTATAAATGAAGCAGTATTAAAAGATATAGAATTACAATTACTGTAATTAATAACAATACTTACTCTTCAAGATATTGATCAGGTTCAACAAATGATACCCTGGAGACATTCAACGACTCATTGCTCTGATGAGGACCTGGAGTTTTGGTCTGTTGTATCTTGTGTTGAATTATCCTCTACAAATAGTTCCTGCTGAGCATTTGTAGAATTATTATGTGATTCTGAATTATTATGTGACTCTGTTGTCTGCTGTTGGTGAGTGTGCGAACAGTTTGCACAGATAAAAGGTAGCTTGTCCACAGACCGCACTGCTGCACGATAAACGTCTCTTGTTATGCCCGTATTACAAGTTCTGTGCGTCCAGAGACCACAGTCATTGCACATTACCCCTTCCTGACGGGGACGAACCTTCTGTCCACACACAACACACAGTTCGTCTGACATTTTGCCAGCCGACCAAAGAAGAATGACATTTTCAAAATTTATTCAGTCTTATATACTTTACAGGGGAATGAAGCAACACATGGGATCAAACAATTGGACAAGCCAACTATTAAAATAACTGTTATCGATAAGCCATACTCCGCTTGTGTTTGTGATTTTTCTTTACTGATCAATTCCCCTGTTCACTGATTACAGGCTACCCGCCTGTAGAAAATTCACACAACAAAGGAGTAACTGATTGGTATTAATCTGTAATCACTGACCAAAAGCCTGTCAAAACATTGGTGGATGCCTGGGAGGAATCGATCATTCAATTCTGATGAAATCATTCTTTTTTCTCGGCAAAAATTGGGGCGACTTGTCACACGTGGGGCGACTTGTCCAGGGTGAGTTGTCTCTGGGGCGACTTGTCTATAGTCCACGGGTCACAGGCAGTAATGCGTCAGGCGATGTTGAGCCTTGAAAAAATCGAATTTGAAGAGTATTTCAAACTAAAATTTTATTCCAGGTTTGTGAAGTAATATGTTGCCCGTCGTCTTTGAAAGTTTCACAAGTTCATTGTTGTTTTTTGTTGACAAAAGCGTTTTTTTTTAAAAAAGACTGAATGTGCGCCGGAAGAAAATTTCGACACGCGAAACCGCAAAAAAGTTTTCGTCTCTCCTACGGGAAGAGGAATATAAAGAGTGTGAATGTAAGTATTACAATTTGAACAAGTTTGTATATGCTTCAAATTCACGATAAAGTAATTGGGATAAATATCGGGCATCATGATACATTTATTCTGTTTCAACAGCGAGTCGAGCTGTCAATACCAGGTCACTGTCAGACATGCGCAGTAATACCTATTGAACCACTGCTCAAGTTGAACTATTTTTAGAAAATTAACACAAAACTACTGTATTTGATCTACTTCATTTTCACTTTATTTCCACTGTAAAAGTTGTGACTATTTTGGTGAAATTAATTCAGAGAAGACACAAAAGACTTTTTGTGTCCAATAAATACATATAAAGTGAGAAAATAGATTGCCAGTGGATGCCAAAGAGGGTGATTCTTTATAGACACAAGCGACCCGTTACTGACCAAATTGCGACAGTCAAATGATCTAATTTTATAAAATAAACAGAAGTTTCATCTGAAGAATTCCACTGCAATAATGAGTGTCAGATACCTGTCTGTCAATAACAAAAACAAAATTTGGATAACTTATTTTATTTGAGAGAAATAAACGAAAATTTGAAAGGTGGCCCGTTATACCCTGAATGACTGTACCTGAACTTTAGTTTAGTGTTGAAACAATTAATGCCGTTTGGATTTTTACTAATCGCCGGGTAGTAGTCTACGATTAATCAACTAGTCTGTTATGCAATATCAGATGCTAAACTAAGCAATAAATTCTACAAAACTGTGGTTTTAACTGAATTCATTGGCTGGAGTGGCTTCTAGTTCAGCGATCTGAACATACAGTACATGGAGAGTGGATTGTAACTAAATCACCCATGGAGTGGAGTTATCACCCAAAGTATCACTTTCAAATTCTGTACGCATGGGCAAAAACATAAGCAATGTTTCAGCCAATGGACGTCCGGGTTTAACGCGGAGGTCCATTGGCTGGAACTTTGCCTGTACTTGATTTGCTTTGCAACAAATCTGCAATTATTGCTTGGATGGAATTTTCACTCTGCGGGTGATTTAGTGATAATAGACTCTCCACGTACTGTAGTGGCTACCCCTCTACGTTCAGATTCTTCCCATTCAAATCTGTGGTCAAATTCCCCATCAAGTTTTTATGGGAACTCAAAACTCGAAAAATTTGAATATATATCAAGCTTTCGCCTGTATTACGGACTGCATTCGATAGTACACATATCTCCTTACATTTGGGCAGAGTTTACTGATCCAAACTATGTTTTATCCTTTAATTATCGTTATTTGAATACTCGCGAAGCGTCAACGAATGTTTCGATATCGTCCATGTTTTTGTCTTAATATAAAACAGTAAAAACAATAACCCGGTAATGGCGCTGAAACGAATAGACCTTTTCATCGACGTGCAAATGAAATCTCGATCGCATTCATTTTTGTACAGAATTGAATGGGAGGAATCTGAACGTAGAGGGGTAGCCACTACGTTCAGATCGCTGAACTAGAGTGGCTTCCAAATTACGATACAATTAATGGGTCTAACTGGGTAAATGCGTGACATTACGAAAGCTGATGTCTCCATGTCCTTATGACCAAACAACCGGTTCTGCAAAAAATAAATTGGTCTAATAAGTGAAAATGAACTTTTCCCCCCAAATTCCCTTGTATACTGTGGTCTAATCAGAAATTTCTGCACTTTGTTATTGTGCTAAAAAACTTTGAAAGTGGAAAACAGGTCACTGAAGAGGTGTACACTGATGACGTGATTGTTCCATGACCTGCATAACTTAATCAACCCTCAATGAAAAGCTAGACAATAGAGCTGGTCGGTTTTGAAATTTTCCCTCGGTTCGGTTTCGGTTCAGTTTTGGACGAAAAAAATAAGTTTTCGGTTTTTGTAACACAATACCCATTTTCCATATCTTATGTATTAAACTAGGACTAAAGCATGTTAAATAACAAACAAGTGAACTTGAAATGAAGTAAAACTGTATTGCGATTGGTTCCTGTAAATTTAATGAACAAAAAAATTATATCTGCAATCTGCATAAGCCTTCATAAAAGTCATTCAAGCCCAAGGGTGTAGATACGGGAGTCGGGAGTGTGTGTCAAGGAGGGGGGCTCAAACAGGTTACAGTTAGTCACAAACATGCTGTTTGAGACGGAAACTTTATGATTCCACCATCCTGTCAGATTCGTTTTTTCATTTCCATTCACAGCATTGACATGTTGCCTGACATGAAAATGAGTGAAAGCAACTGCCCAATTTCAAGGAGAAGTTGCAAACTTTAGAATACGCCATTTACTTTCAGTAAAACAGATAACCATTTCACAATCTAACTAACTTGACAAGTTGACATTTGTACCCAAAAGGAGCAAACTCTAAATCCCAGAATCATTCATTTACAAAGCACTGAAGAGGTTATGCAAATTACCGACAAGATCATCACCTGACCTGATTTCCACGTCCATTATTCCTTTCAGTTTGCATTGAATTATCATTGTAAGAGAGTCACTGAATTCTGAGAATTCCCATTGCTTCGAAAAACAACCCAGCCCCATGCGTTTTGCATGTATAAGTGTATTTTGGATTTTTACTTTCATTCTATTCAAATTTCCGATTGACACTTTGTATGACAGGTATGAGCTGCTAATGATTTATTAATATTAATTTAACTCCTTTGCTGCAAAAAGAGGTTCCCCAACATCAACTTAGCTTTGAGCGAACTGATACTTTGCAGGTGTCACAGTCTGTTCTTTTTCAATAACAGTGTTGTAGTCTTCGGCCTGATGATTCTGTATGTGGCGACGTAGATTGGAGGTATTTACGCACTGGACGATGACTGACTTATTGCATAATTGGCTTTTTTTATGGTTGTTTCTTATTGATAAGCTACCATGCATTTTAGCTGACATTTTGTTGATTATACAAAATCTATGGCATGCTACATGTAAATGTGAATATTCAAAAGTTGAGCAAAACCGAAAATGTACGGTTTTTAATCTCTTTTTCGGTTCGGTTTCCACTAAAAACCGAGTTTCGGTTTCAGTTCCGTTAAACCGACCAGCTCTACTAGACAAACTATAAACAATAACTTCATTGAATATTAAATACATCACGTGACCAAACAGTGCGATTTGTTTGGTCAGTATGTGCACTACGTAATGCAAGTTGTAAAACTTCATTCAATAGTAAATAACAGTATGTGACGTTTTATTTTCTGACCTATCTTATTACAGCAACATTTACCCAAAACAAGAACATGTTGAAAAAAGCATGAACATCTGTAGAGAGCTCTTATTTCCAATGTAGAAGCGCGGGTGCGATAGCGCACCTCAAATCGAAAGCACTGAATTAATTTTAATAAAATTGAATTAAATTTCTTAGAAGTTAAACAAAGTGGAAACTTCAAGTCTTTATAGAATACACTCAGGCGACTAATCGACCTAGTGATTCACTAATCGGTTAATAGATTTGTTTAGTACTAATCATGTCAGCGTTGACTAGTCAAAAAATCATTTCAACATTACTGAACTTGAGGCACATTTACTTGGCCATGAGTTGTTCTCCTGAAATATCAGTTCAGTGATCTGAATGTTGTGGATACCCCATACATTCAGATTCCTCCCATTCAAATCCATTGTAAAATTCCCCAATCAGTTTGAATGAGAACTCAAAACATGAAAATAGGAATATATATCAAGCTTTCTCCCTTATTGCCAGCTACATTCGTTAGTAGTCATAGTACACATATTTCTTTACATTTGTGCAGGGATTATTGATCCAAACTGTGTTTTATCCTTTACTTATCAAGATTTGAACTCTTATTGCATGAAGTTAAATAAAATTTGTGCTCCCTTAGAGAGCCCAAATATTAACCCAGGCATTCGATTTGAATAAGCCTGAATCTGACCCCCCTAGAGTTGTATACCAAATATGAAAGCATTGTGACTGGTGGATCTGAAGAAGATTTTTAAAGAAATTTCCTCATATTGTACTAAGTTAAAATTTGGGCTACCGTAGGGAGCCCAAATATTAACCCAGTGATCAGATTTGAACAAACTTAAATCTACCCCCCCCCTCCCCCGCTCCCCCCACCTCCGAGATGTTGTATACCAAATATCAAAAGATTGTAATAGATGGTTATGGAGACAAAGAATTGCCCCGTATTCCAGGAAGTTCGATGGTAGTGATAGTACAGATATTTCTTTACATTTGTGCAGGGATTATTGATCCAAATTGTGTTTTATCCTTTACTTATCGAGATTTGAACTCATATTGCATGAAGTTCAAGTTCAGGCACCCATAGGGAGCCCAAATATCAACCCAGACACTCGATTTGAACAACCTTGAATCTCCCCCCAAATATGAAAGGATTCTGACTGGTGAAGATTTCTAAAGAAATTCCCTCAAATCACACTCAGTTAAAATCGGGCCTCTATACGGAGCCCAAATTAACCCAGGGACTTGATTTTAAAAAAATTTGAATCTGAACCCCCTAGAGATGTTGTAGACCAAATATGAAAGGATTCTGACTGGTGGATCTGAACAAGAAGATTTTTAAAGAAATTACCTCATATTGTACTAAGTTAAAATTTGGGCTACCATAGGGAGCCCAAATATTAACCCAGGCACTCGATTTGAACAACCTTGAATCCCCCCCTGCCCCCCACCTCCCCCCCCCCCCCCCACCCCATTTAGAGATGTTGTAAAACAAATATGAAAGGATTCTGACTGGTGAATCTGAAGAAGATGAATTTTAAAGAAATTCCCTCATATTGCACAAAGATAAATTTCGGGCTCCCTTAGGGAGTCTAAAATTAACCCAGGAAAGATTTTTAAAGAAATTCCCTCAAATTGCACTAAGTTAAACTTTGGGCTCCCATAAGGAGCCCAAATGTTAACCCAGGCACTCGATTTGAACAAACTTGAAACTATACCCCATAGAGATGTTGTATACATGTACCAAATACAAAATAGTCTTGAAACAGTTACCTGACTAATCAACCTCTACTCAATCTTCGGGGAAAGTCGGTTCTCAAATCTGCCAGTTGTCTAGACATTTATTAAGGCAGTGGTTGTCAGCATATAATGTTGTAAAATTAGTCTAACAAAATAAACCCCTCGATACAATTGAATATCTTGGGATTACATCCGGGAAAACCTCATAGAAGCGCCTCTAAAAAACACGCACCAATCAAGTCCACCATGTTGTTCATACCCTTTAATGTCGTCAATAATTGACAGTCCAACTGAGTTGTATTTAACATGGCATGGCATCAAAACAATCAGTAACAGCACTTTTCATCCTGATTGTTCAAAGACCATGTATATTTCAGCGAGTGTCTACTGATACCCTTTCAAAATATGACCTCAAACTTAGAGGCGGTAGGCCCGGTACATGCAGTGTCATCATCAGGATTTAGATACCATAGAATAAACTTTGCCACTTTACAGTTAAAACTAGAAGTTCTGTCATGAAATGCGCACAAATAGCACGTTGATATGCGCGTTAATGTACGCATTATGGCCCGAGTAAAGCTATCAAATTTTGTACATATGGCCTGTGCACAAGCAATGTTTCAGCCAATGGACCTCCGGGTAACCCGGAGGTCCATTGGCAGAAACATTGCATGTGTTTGCTATGAGTAACCAGGAGAACATGCCGTGCTTTGGATACCATTCAATGTGGCAATTGTGCGCAATTCCAACGTGCAATTAAGCCTAGATAAACTCACTATTCGTGATAGGACTTCTAGTTTTAACTGTACTTGTGCATGTTAGAAGTCGGAACAAATTTCAAATGGGAGTTCTTATCTGATGCATCGGACACCGCTTGCAAACTTTGAACTCGAGAACTTCCATTTAAAATTAGTTTCTACTTCAGTCACCCCATGCACATCGGCCAATGGCAAATCATTGTCTTATTTCCATAGAGATAGAGTTCTTGGCAATTTAGAATCTCTATTGATTTGAATCTCAGACTTATAATGTGACACCCAATTTGTTAAGCCAAGTAACTTTGGAGCTCCGCATACTTATATAGCTATTATTATTGAGAAACAATTCAAGGTTCTCATTATAATTTTATTTACTGATAGGAACGTCCTGACAAGTTGACTTTTGACTCGATTACTGCCGGTGACTAGTTGATTTCCAAAAATAGCTAATCATGTCAAGACTAATATGAAAGCATTCTGACTGGTGGATCTGAAGAAGAAGATTTTTAAAGACTATCCCCCATATTGGGGGCACGGTGGCTCAGTAGGTAGAGGTGCAGGCTGCAAGCCGAGTGGTCCTCAATTTGAATCCCACCTGCGGCAGCCACATTGTGTCCTGGTGCAAGAGACTTCATGCTCATTGCCCACGTGGGGACATGGTGGCGTTGTGAACTAAGGCGTACTGCACATCGATGGTGCACTTGTCTTCAGCCAATGTTAATGCAGTTAGTATATTGGGGAGCTGACAGTTGGTCGCCATTGCTCGGTGGTTCTCTCCGGGGATTCTGGATTGCTCTGCCCGTAAAACTGTCGTGATCATGGTTAGCCATTGTGACCTTAAACACAAATAAATAAATAAATCCCCCATATTGCACTAAGTTAAAATAGGAAGCCCAAATGTTAACCTAGGAACTTGATTTGAACAATCTTGAATCTGACCCTCATAACAGTGATGTATACCAAACATTAAAAGATTCTATACCAAACATTAAAAGATTCTGACTGGTGGTTCTGAAGAAGATTTTTAAAGATTATTCCCCATATTTCCTCAAGTTAAAAATTTGGGCTCCTGTATTGAGCCCAAATATAAAACAGGATGCTTCATTGTAACCAACCTGTATCTGCCCCCCTTTGGATGCTGTATATCAAATATCAAAAGATTCTGATCAGTGGTTCTGGAGAAAAAAGTTTATACCCCTGCTGGGGTTATATGGGATTTGCCTTGTCCATCCAACTGTCCATCCCGAAATTCAATCATGAATAACATGTGAAGTACTTGGTTAAGTGACTTGATATTTGGTATGCAAGTGTATCCTATTACTTTATACCCATAGTGAAATGCATGTGTCGTTTTGTTGCCAGAGTTATTGCCCTTTATGGACTTAGAATTTGCCCACCTTGAAATTAATTCATGAATAACAAGCAGTGTACTCAATGGAATGACTTCATCTTTGATGTGCAATTCTATCTTATTTCTGTCTACCCTCAGTACAAGGGGTGTGTCATCTTCAGTATGTTGGAAGAGAAGAGGGAGGTATTGCATTGTGAGTCTGCTCATTTTGTTTTATATTAAAGAAAGCCTACAGGAAAAGATTTCATATAATCATGAAAAACTATGTGAGCATTCACACTCTTGTATCTTATTCCAAGAGCATATTAGTGTCCTCCTGTGATTTTCAAAACTACAGCCTCATACGGGTCACAGTTTTCAAGCTGAGATCGCAGTCGCTGGAACTTAGAGGAAAAATTGGGAAGGCCTGTGGAAAGGAATGCCAAATGTGTAATACAGGAGTAGTGGAGATCCTGGAACACTTTCTGTTAGAATGTCCAAAATACCCGGCTAACAACATAAGATTCACTGAGAGTATAATGGGGAAGTGGAATGGGAGAATGAAGGATACGTGGTTAGTGGGTAACACAAAGGAGACAGTTAGTATGCTTACCAGAGTGATTGGGAAGAATGGGGTATGAGATGTCATCAAGCAGTTCGATTCCTGGTGTTGGGTTAGGAGGAGAGAAGAGAAGAGGCGTGGGGATAGGGAGACATTTGGGACCACGTGGTTAATCAAGGCCTTCTCACCTGAAAACCATGACAGATCAGCGGCCAGACAAAGTGTTGTTAGTATTATTATTCTTTTGATTTGACATGTAACTTTACTTAGTGTTTAGGGAAATAACCAAACAAGGAGTGGAACATTTCAAAGCTCAGCAAAATGTTTTCTGATAATTTGGACATAGCATTTGTTATACCCCCACTTTCGAAGAAAATGGGAGGGGGGGGTGGGTATACTGGATTACATGCATCTGTCCGTCCGTGTGTGAGTGTGTGTGAGAATATTAATAACTTTCATAACTTTAGTAAATTATTATGGAACTTGGTGAGCAATTAAATTGTAACATTTCCCAAGACTAGAATGCTTTTCGGTGTTGTCAGATTATTATTTTTTTTATTACTTGTTTCTTCTCTTGTCATTGTTTGGCAGTATGCACTGTGGGGGTATGCCGGGGGCATGGCCTCCCTCTTGTTGTCACTAACTTTCGGTAATTAATATTGTTTAAGTTTATAAATTTTACATGTAGTTGTTACCATATGTGGAATGTGATTGATTAACATGAAAACAACCACAATATCAAGTTATTTTCCAAACAATAAATATCAAATTCTATAGAAATATAGACAAAGTTTCCAGTTAACTCTTTACCCAACGTAATGGTCAAAACCAGCCAGCACTATTCACAAAAATCGCCAATTAATTTTCATTATTTTTTTCATTTTTTTGTCTCAAAAACATAGATTATGGCACTTCTTTGGAACAAGCTCATTGAGCACCTTCCAATGAGGGGTCATAACCTATGTTTTTGAGACAAAAAATGAAAAAATTAGTTATTCAAGAATTTTGTTTGCAAGTGTCATCTGTTTTTCATTTTGGGTAAGGGTTAATGGACAGTTAGTTCATTACATGTAGCTGCTGTTCCAATGACTCTTTTACAGATTTCAAGTTGTTGCCTGGGTGGAAACTCCATCCTCAGATGTTTTGGAGGAAACCCACTTACTACATATGGTACAGTAGAATTCTCTTAATTGAATATCCATTTTGCCAGTGAAAATTATTCAATTAACAGGAGATACGATTAACAAGGATTTGGTCAGTTTCCTGTGTTCTGGAGGTAAACTGAGCATTTATTCTATTATATCTTGTTTGACAGAGCTCATAGAGCTCTGTCAAACAAGATATAATAGAATAAATGCCTGTATTGGATGTAGTGAGGCCAAAAAGGTTGATAAATAAGGGGAATTTGGTGCGTGTCACAGCAATTTTTTCGACATATTATAAAAATTTATATACAATTAACAGGAGTTTACTCTACAACCCATATGCAATTAACAGATCAAATTTGTACTGAAGATATGGTAAATGGTTTTGTGTTTGAAAATTATATTCAATTAACAGGGATATACAATTAAGAGATATCCAATTAAGTGGGCTCCACTGTACTACATGTACAAAAGTGGACAGAGAATTTTGGCTGGATCATGACCGCGATCTAGGTTGTGATCCGAATGAAATTCCCTTCCACTTTCCTCCTTGTCACAGTTGAATGTCACCCGACAAAAACGAAATGTGAGCACATTGAATCTGAAATGATATTTTTGTTTGTTTTTGGTTGATGCAGTCTTGGTTGAGCGGTATTTTGTAACCAGGGCTTAAAATCCGGAGAATCAGAAATTCTCAGAATCGTTCTCTCAAATGATTCTAGCAAGGAAAACAATGAGAATCAACTTTGATTCTCAAAAAATATTCATTTAATTCTTGTCATATATTCTGTAAGTGTCCTTCAAAGCCTGGAAAATAGTACTTATTTTTTGCTCCCTCATGATAAGGTCACACTTTGACTTGGCGGTAGTATCTAGTGAAGTCTTGGCTGCCTCTGCAGGCAGCCAAGACTTTACCAGAAACCACTGATAAGGTACAGTAACTTCCATCAACAAGATGCCAAAGGCCTGTATGTTGGGGCATGTGTTCTACATGTATATGTGAAACAAGAAACTCACCAAAAATGGAACTTGGCCGACAAGGATAAGACTCCCATAAATATGAAGTTTGAGTTTCACTATGAAGTATGTGCTGGTTATACTCGCAAGAGTATAACAACACTCTCGAATTTAAAAACTGAAAATTGATTCTCGCAGCTGGAATTCACGAGAATCAAAACCAAATTTTAAGGCCTATGTAACAGTTGATTATTTCTACTAGGTTACTTTATTACCGGCAGTTTTCACCATGTTGTTTATTTTGGTTTTCCCCTACTTCCTGTTGTATATGTCCAGTATAAGCCGATGTGTCTCATTGGGTACTTTTGTTATTCCATTCTTCGCTTTTAGTTGGTCATTCTCATATTGAGGCATCAGTTATATTATTAGTAATCTTGTCCCTTCGTAGCTTTATAAGACCACATTCACTTTCTGATGGCGCCCCACTTCACTTTAGGATTAAGCATTGATCTTGCTGAGCTGCCGTGTTGCTAACTACAAAAGGTTGGTACTGAGTGTCATGCTTCTTAAGTGAGAGAGTACTGATTCTCTGGGAATTTCTCTACAGGAAGTGATCCATTGCATGACGTGCACCCACTGCTGAGCAAACGTTGACTGGTGTGTTTCTCCTCGGTGGAGGTGCTCACTGCAAGGCACATATTTTCAATATTTTATATTGATTATTTCTTTATTTTTAGCTTAACTTGACATAGTCAAGATAAGCTATTGCCATCACGTGTGCGGAAGTCTGTTAGTCTGTGAGTCTGTTAGTCTGTGAGTCTGTTAGTCTGTGAGTCTGTGACGTCTGTTCACATTTTCCTTTAGCACGGGCTACACCCCGCAGTTCTTGTCTGATCATCACGAAATTTCATATGCAGGTTTGGGGTCATGTCTAGATGAGAACGTCCCCTTTTGGTCGCAATCGGGCAACCGGTATGGCTGCCCGAGCCCAAAACCTTAAAACCATTAGCACAGTCTACAGGTCGTATTTATGAAGGGATTTCATTGTAACTTGGTAGGATGCCTCTGTATAATGCCTAGATGAGAACGTCCCCTTTTGGGCTTGATCTATCAACCGTGATGGCTGCCCAAGCCCGAAACCCAAAAACTTTTAGCACAGACTGCAGGTCATGTTTAATGTGGAGGGATTTCATTGTAACTTGGTAGGATGACTCCTTATGATGTCTAGAAGAGAATTTCCCCATTTGGGCATGATCTGGCAACCGTGACGACTGCCCGAGCCCAAAACCCGGAAACCTTTAGCACAGTCTACAGGTCATATTTATTGATGAATTTCATTGTAACTTGATGGGTTGACTTCATACAATGCCTAGATGAGAAAATCCCCTTTTGGACTTGATTGGGCAACTGTGACGGCTACAAGGGCCCGAAGCCCGAAAACCTTTAGCACAGTCTAGAGGTCATATTTATGAAGGGATTTCATTGTAACTTGGTAGGATGACTCCAGATAATGTCTAGATGAGAATGTCCCATTTTGATCGCGATCATGCAGCCTTAATGGGTGCCCGAGCCCAAAAACCTTTAGCATAGGCAAAAGGTCATATTTATGGAAGGATTTCATTGTAACCTGTTAGGTTGACTCCATATAATGCCTAGATGATGAAATCCCCTTTTGGTCGTGATTGGTCAGTTGTGATGGCTACAAGTGCCCGAAGCCCGAACACCTTAAGCACAGTCCACAGGTCATATTTATGAAGGGATTTCATTGTAACTTCTTAGGATCACTCCAGATGGTGCCCAGATGAGATTGTCCCCTATGGTTGTGATCATTCAACCATGATGGCTGCCCAAGCCCAAAGCCCGAAAACCTTTAGCACAGTCTATAGGTCATATTTATGAAGGGATTTCATCGTAACTTCTTAGGATCACTCCAGATGATGCCCAGATGAGATTGTCCCCTATGGTTGCGATCATTCAACCATGATGGCTGCCCGAGCCCGAAGCCCGAAAACCTTTAGCACAGTCTACAGGTCATATTTATTAAGGGATTTCATTGTAACTTGGTAGGTTAACTTCATATAATGTCTAGATGAGAACGTCCCCTTTTGGACATGATTGGGCAACTGTGGCAGCTAAAGGTGCCTGAAGCCCGAAAACCTTTAGCACAGTCTACAGGTCATATTTATGAGGGGATTTCAATATAACTTGTTAGGATGACTCCAAATAATGTCTAGATGAAAACATCCCATTTTGATCGCGATCATTCAGCCTGTATGGGTGCCCGAGCCCAAAAAACTTTACCATAGGTAAAAGGTCATATTTATTGAAGGATTTCATTGTAACCTATTAGGTTGACTCCATATAATGCCTAGATGATGACATCCCCTTTTTGTCGTGATTGGTCAGCTGTGATGGCTACAAGTGCCCGAAGCCTGAAAACCTTGAGCACAGTCTACAGGTCATATTTATGAAGGTATTTCATTATAACTTCGTAGGATCACTCCAGATGATGCCCAGATGAGATTGTTCCCTTTGGTTGTGATCGTTCAACCATTATGGCTGCCCGAGCCCGAAGCCCGAAAACCTAAAGCACAGTCTACAGGTCATATTTATGAAGGGATTTCATTGTAACTTGGTAGGTTGACTTCCTATAATGTCTAGATGAGAACGTCCCCTTTTGCACATGATTGGGCAACTTTGACGGCTAAAGGTGTCCGAAGCCCAAAAACCTTTAGCACAGTCTACAGGTCATATTTATGAAGGGATTCCATTGTAACTTGGTGGGATGACTCCAAATAATGTCTAGATGAGAACGTCCCATTTTGGTCATGATCATTCAGCTTTGATGGGTGCCCAAGCCCAAAAACCTTTAGCATAGGTAAAAGGTTATATTTATAGAAGGATTTCATTGTAACCTGTTAGGTTGACTCCATATAATGCCTAGATGATGACATCCCCTTTTGGTCGTGATTGGTCAACTGTGATGGCTACAGGTGCCCGAAGCCCAAAAACCTTGAGCACAGTCCACAGGTCATATTTATGAAGGGATTTCATTGTAACTTCTCAGGATCACTCCAGATGATGCCCAGATGAGATTGTCCCCTTTGGTTGCAATCATTCAACCATGATGGCTGCCCAAGCCCGAAGCCCAAAAACCTTTAGCACAGTCTACAGGTCATATTTATGAAGGGATTTCATTGTAACTTGGTAGATTGACTTCATATAATGTCTGTATGAGAATGTCCCATTTTGATCGTGATCATTCAGCCTTGATGGGTGTCCGAGCCCAAAAACCTTTAGCATAGGTAAAAGGTCATATTTATGGAAGGATTTCATTGTAACCTATTAGGTTGACTCCATATAACGCCTAGATGATGACATCCCCTTTTGGTCGTGATTGGTCAACTGTGATGGCTACAAGTGCCCAAAGCCCGAAAACCGTGAGCACAGTCTACAGGTCATATTTATGAAGGGATTTCATTGTAACTTTGTAGGATCACTCCAGATGATGCCCAGATGAGATTGTTCCCTTTGGTTGTGATCATTCAACCATTATGGCTGCCCGAGCCCGAAGCCCGAAAACCTTAAGCACAGTCTACAGATCATATTTATGAAGGGATTTCATTGTAACTTGGTAGGTTGACTTCATATAATGTCTAGATGAGAACATCCCCTTTTGGACACGATTGGGCAACTGTTACGGCTTCAGGTGCCCAAAGCCTGAAAACCTTTAGCACAGTCTACAGGTCATATTTATTAAGGGATTTCATTGTAGCTTGGTAGGATGACTCCAAATAATGTCTAGATGAGAACGTCCCCTTTTGGTCGCGATCATTCAGCCTTGATGGCTGCCCGAACCCAAAACCTTTAGCATAGTCTATTGGTCATATTTATGGAAGGACTTCATTGTTACCCGTAAGTTTGACTCCATATAATGCCTAGATGATGACATCCCCTTTTGGTCGTGATATTTATGAAGGGATTTCATTGTAACTTTGTAGGATCACTCCAGATGATGCCTAGATGAGAATGTCCCCTTTTGGTTGCGATCATTCAACCATGATGGCTGCCAGAGCCCAAAACCCAAAAACCTTTAGCACAGTCTACAGGTCATATTTATTAAGGGATTTCATTGTGACTTGGTAGGTTGACTTCATATAATGTCTAGATGAGAACGTCCCATTTTGATATATATATATATATATTTATGAAGGGATTCAATGTAACTTGATAGGATGACTCGTTTTGGAATAATTTCAGTGTAACTTGGTAACTTTTGTTGATATATGTTAACTGTGAGGGCCACATACATTAACTGTGAGGTCATATTAACCCACCCCTCAGCTCTTTAGTACAGTGTACACATATTATTTTTATCATAAACATAGCATACAGGGAACAGAAATGAACATATTCCCAATTATCACAATTCTTGTCTTATTTCATAATCCTTTCATAAACATTGAACATTATCCTTTTCATCAAACACAACACACAAGTTAAGCTACAGTGTCATTGACACTTTCATTTTTGTTTGTTCTTGTGTTCAATTCATGGAGGATGGGTGTTCTCTCACTCTGTTAAAAATAGATGCAGTCCAAACAGCCCCAAACATTTTGGACAGCCCATTTTTTGGTCGGGTTGTGTTAACAACCGAGACCTATGGTTTAGCGACGGCCGGTGTGCGTCCAGGTGTCCTCGCACTGTTAGCGCAATACCTGAAGAAACGTAGTCATATTTACCATACAGGTCTTTTGAAATAATATCTCAAGCGAGTTTGAAAACTGGCCCGGCCCCATTTTTTGTTACAGATTTATGGGCCTCAATTAGTCATTTTTTCCGAATTTTGAGCTTGTTAGCACAATAACTTGAACAAACGTTCTCCGATTTTACAAACATTTGCCATACAGGTCTTTTGCTATAATATCTCAATCAGGTTAGAAAACTGGCCTGGCCCGCCTTTTTGTTTCAGAGTTATGGGCCTTACTTAATTGGTCAGTTTTTACAAATTTTGAGCTCGTTAGTGCAATAACTTGAACAAACATTCTTTGATTTGACTAATATTTGCCCTACATGTCTTTTGCAATAATATCTCGAGTGGGTTCGAAAACTGGCCCCGCCCAATTTTTCATTACAGAGTTATGGGTTTTAATTAATTTTTATGAATTCTGAACTTATTGCCATTATAACTTGAACAAAGGTTCCAGATTTGACAACCGGCATAGGATTGATAACTGGGTTAAGGACATACGACACTTCCGATTGGCACCACAACTCGATGCCTGCATCTCTAATGCACACCTTTTGTTTATATGTCAGGTTTTTGGCAATTCTAACCAAAATTAAGGGGGTCCATGGTTTGAAATTGTTTTGGTGTAAAGTTGCACATTGTTGTGTTTGTATATATGTTTTGTTTTTTCTTTTTGTTAATGTTTAATCCTTCGATTCCGGTTATAGTTAACAGGAAATAATACATTCTGGGTATTCTTGGGAGACTTTTGGCCCCATCTTGTTACATTTTATTTATGAAATCTGAACCCTCTGATGTACATGTAAGTGTGTTGCAATTAGTGTCCAACTGATTACCAAAAATGATCGCTGACCGATTACCGGTTATTTGAGCCCACAATCGGCCGATTCTGATGCCGATTCCGATTGTAATACCGTGCACTACAAGACAAGTCGAGGCTTGAAAGAACTACATTAAACTGAACATTTTTCAAAGTGTTAAACTTCGTTGACTGGGGTCCCAGTAAAATTACCAGTCGCACACACTTGGGCGGTAAACGTGGCTCTCAGAGCCACGTTTACTGCCCAAGTGCACGCCACTGGTAATTTTACTGCGACCTGAGTCAATGGAGTGCATCCTTCACTTTTCCGGTATGGATTGGTGATTGCTGCAAGTGTGCTCAGTTGTAAGCTTTACACATTGTGGTTGTTTCTCAACTTTATTGAATGGTATCATCGATATCATTTTACATTAACAATTGAACAATTGCAGAAGATAATAAAATGCCATTCAGAAAAATTGCTTGGCAACAATCGGTTGAACCGATGTCCCAGGAGCTGTTGTCGTTGTCATCCGATTGTCCATAATCGGCCGATTGTGTTGGCCGGTTCCGATCATCGGTTGAACACTAGTTGCAATCATATTGTGATTTGGTTGTGAAAGGGACCACGTGATCTTAGTACTCTGGTGTACTAGATGTAACCACAAAACATTTTTACAGGCAGCCAACAATAATGTAGAAACACTGTTATTCTTATCTGTAGCTGTGTACATGTATATATGGTAGTTAATTGTGTAAAATGAATCTGATGACCTAAGGGTTAAAACTAAATGTTTTCACTGTTACAGGGCCCCAAGTCGGACACCAACAATGCCAGCACATCCACCACCAAGTGCTCCTGCACCAGTTCAGAAACAACCAGGACTATTTGCAAATATGGCCTCCACAGCTGCTGGTGTAGCTGTTGGGTCAGCTGTGGTAAGGATTCTATTATAGGAAAAGTGTATTTGTTTTACAAGAGTCACTGAAACAAGTCTTGTAACTTATGAAGTTCAAAAACTTAATTGTTTTAAAATGGACAAAGTTTTAATCAACTCGGATACTTTGAAATAATTGAACTCAGCCTTAAGTTTTTACTCAAGATCTTGCGACTACTAAAAAGTTGACTTACCTCTTTCGTGAGTTCCTGAGAGGGATCATCAAACACAATACTAGCAAACAGGTGAATCTGTTTTGCATTTGTGTGGAGGCCAGTGGTTTAGCTAGCAGCCTGTCTACCCATCTTTTAAATGGGTACATTTTTCCTTTGCCCTGAATGAACAGGTGTTGGTTCAAACATGAGCTGTAAGGTTGTAATTATTTTTAGCTCAACTTGATGAAGTCAAGTTTAGCTATTGCTATCACTTCTCATTTGTCGGCATACATCCACAATTTTCTTTGGCACACAGCACAGGTCGCATTTATGATCGGATCGCTTTGAAACTTGGTGTGCTTGTTTGGGATGACCTCTTGATGGGAGCTATTCATTTTTTTGCATTTCGGTCAAAAAATGTTGCCGCTGGCAATGACCTTTGAACTTAGTTTAGTCAGGCCTCAATATTTCCCCTTGGCACACCCTACAGGGCACATTTATGATCGGATTGCTTTGAAACCTGGTATGCTTGTTTGGGGTGACCTCTAGATGGGAGCTTTTGATTTTCTTCTATTTTTGTCATAAAATATTGCACTGGCAACAACCTTCGATGAACTTAGAGCAGTTATGCATCAATATTTCCCTTTGGCATACCCTGCAGGGCACATTTATGATCGGATCAGTTTGTAATTAGATGTGCTTGCTTGGGTGACCTCCAGATGAGAGCTATTGATTTTCTTCCTTTTCTGAAAAAAATGTTACCATTGGCAACGACCTTTGAAGTAAGTTTAGTCAGGCATCAATATTTCCCTTTGGCACACCCTACAGGGCACATTTATGATCACATCGCTTTGAAACCTGGTATACATGTTTGGGGTGATCTCTAGATGGGAGCTTCCATTTCCATCAAAAAATGTTGCCACATAACAGCCTTTGAACTTAGTTTAGTCAGGCATCAGTATATTCCTTTGTATGATCGGATTGCTTTGAAACTTGGTATGTTTGTTTGGGATGACCTCTTGATGGGAGCTATCGATTTTCTTCCATTTCCATCAAAAAACTTTGCCGCGTGGCAACGAGATTTAAACTTAGTTTAGTGCTTCACTATTTCCCTTTGTCACACCCTACAGAGCACATTTATGATTGGATTGCTTTGAAACCTGGTATGCTGTTTGGGGTGACCTCTAGATGTGAGCTATAGATTTTCTTCCATTTCCATCAAAAAATGTTTTCGCTGGCAGCGGCCTTTGAACTTACTTTACTCTGGCATCAGTATTTTCCTTTGGCATGCCCTGCAGGGCACATTTATGATCAGATTGCTTTGAAACTTGGTATGTTTATTTGGGGTGACCTCTAGATTGGAGCTATCGATTTTCTTCATTTTCCATCAAAAAATGTTGCCTCTGGCAATGGCCTTTGAACTTAGTTTAGTCAGGCATCAGTATATTCCTTTGGCACACCCTGCACGGCACCTTTATTATCAGATCACTTTGAAACTTTGTGTGCTTGTTTAGGGTGACCTCTATGTGGGAGCTAGTGGTTTTCTTCCATTTTCATCAAAAAATGTTGTTGTTGGCAACAACCTTTGAACTTTGTTTAGTTAGGCATCAATATTTCCCTTTGGCACACCCTACAGAGCTCATTTATGATTGGATCACATTGAAACTTGGTATGCTTGTTTGGGGTGACCTCTAGTTGGGAGCTATCAATTTTCTTCCTTTTCCGTCAAAAATAGTTGCCGCTGGCAATGACCTTTGATGAACTTAGTGCAGCACAGCATTAATGAATTAATTCATTTCCATAAAAAAATTATTGTTGTTAGTTCCAGCCTTTGAACATAGTGCATTTTGCACTATCTACAGGGATTATTTATGAATTTCCAGAAGAAAAAGAAAAAAAACAACTTTGGTACACCTCAGAGGGCGCATTCATTGTCAAGTTGTTTTGAAACTTGTATGCTTATTCAGGGTAGGAGCTATCGATTTTCTTTTCATTTCCATCAAAAACTGTTAGCAACAGCCTTTGAATTTATTGCATTTGTGCATCAACATTCTTCCTATAGGGCACATTTATTACAGGATTGTTTTTGAACTTGATATGCTCATTAGGCGAGACCTCCAGATAGGAGCTATTGATTAGCATTCATTTCTGTAAAAAAATTGTCATTTACAATGACCTTTAAACTTACTGCATTTGTGTTTCCAAATTCTTACTTTAATCAGCCTTGCAGTTTACATTTAAAAATGCATGGATTGCTCTGATGTGCAATACTGTTATGTTGAAGTTTCACCATATAACAATGGAACCAATAATCTTCAAGTTTGTCAAGTTGAGCTACAGTATCACTGTCACTTTCATTTTAGCTTGGTATGTCCTTCAGGACGTATTAAACTACAAAAAAAAAATACTGTCTCACAATTCATGTTTTGGACTTAACAGACAAAAGCATGAGAGTTGTTGTCAATGTGAACAAATTCATTGAATTACATTTTGCTAAAACTACTATATAGAATTATATCATTTGAAAATCACATCCTTATACAAGCCAGAAAATAAGCAGACTGTCATCTACAAAATGAGGTCCCCAGAGGGTGAATTTAGTGATGCTACCCTGCATAGCAGGGTAGCATCACTAAATTTACCCTCTGTGAACATCAGTCTGAATAAGGGCCTCAAAACTAAACAGAGAGAGGTACCCAGAGGATAAATTGGCCCACTGAATGAGATAACATTATCAAATTCACCCTCTGGGGACCTCATTCTGCAAATGTCAGATTGCTTATTTTCAGGCCTGTCCTTATCTACTGATGTGTAATAACTGTAAGTGTGTTTGAAACTTAACATGCCATTGTAAATCTGTTAAAACAACAACAAAATAACCAAACAACACTGCTCGCTATAATTTAAAAAAAATATAGACGTGTAGCAATCTCTAGTGCCGTCTGCAGAAGTTTTGATCAAACTTTTGAGAAGCGTGATTTGGATATGTTTGCCATTCTGGCAGAAACTCTTGGCCGGTTTACAGTTGATTTCCAGCTAAACCTCTGGTGGAGGCACAGTAAAACTTTAATCTGGCAGCCTTATAGGCTGTACGATTAAATTTTTGCCTATCCTCTAAAGCTGTTTGTTAATAATTATGCTGTTCAGTAACCTTCCGCAGCATATTTCCTAACGTTAAAAATGATGCATGCTGCTAGAGTAGGTTGAAAGACAACTTGAATCAAAGAACTTTCAACTTTTACACAAAAAATCACAAACAGTGATGGAAATTTTGAACACTGCTAAGTTTTTAGTGAGTTTTTCAGTATATCAATTTGTGTCAAAATTTTAGCTAAGTCCAAAGTTGAGCTTGAGGTGGAAATTTTGAGTCTGAACCTAATTTTTAGCTTAACTTGACAAAGTCAAGATAAGCCATTGCCATCACACGCATGGAAGTCTGTGAGTCTGTTCACATTTTCCTTTAGCACAGGCTACACCCCATAATTTTTGTCCGATTGTCATGAAATGTCATTTGCAGGTTTGAGGTCATGTCTAGATGAGAATGTCTCCTTTTGGTCGCAATTGGTCAACCGTGATGGCTGCCCAAGTCCAAAACCAAAAAACCTTTAGCACAGTCTACAAGTTGTATTTATGGAATGATTTCATTGTAACTGGTAGGTTGACTCCATATAATGTCTAGATGAGAACGTCCCCTTTTGGTCGCGATTGGTCAACTGTGATGGCTGAAGGGGCCTGAAGCCTGAAAACCTTTAGCACAGTCTGCAGGTCATATTTATGAAGGGATTTCATTGTAACTTGAAAGGATGACTCGTTTTGGAATAATTTCACTGTAATTTGGTAACATTCGTTAATGTGTATTTTTTCACAGACTTTATTGCTAGCAGCAAGGAGAGCCTTAGTTTTACAAGATTTTTAGCTCACCTGCCTGAAAGTCAGGGGGAGCTTAAGTGATCACTTTTTGTCCATCGTCTGGTGTCAGACGTCCATCCGCCGTGAACTTTACATTATTGACTTTTCTTCTTAAACCACTGGGCCAAATTGAACCAAATTTGATATGCATGGTCCTTATCACATGTCAATTCAAGTTTGTTCAAATAAAGTTGTCACTCTCCTTTGGAAGGGGGTGGGGGAAAATGCTAAAAAATTAGAGAAAAATCTTCTACTCATAAACTAGTGGGTACAGTGACTCGATATACATGTATGGGATGGAGCTCCTTTTGAGGTGTAGAATTACGTTTGTTCAAACAAAGTTTGTGGAGCAATATTTGCCTTCGTAATGGGAGAGGCAAGACTTTTGGCCCCACCCAAAATTTCTATTTTCTGAACCTATGGTCTGATTTGAACGAAATTTGTTATGTGGTAATATTGGGTCATAAGAACTTGATTCATGTAAAAAACATTTCCCATGTTCCCTGTGGGAACCCCATGAGCTAAAAATAGAACATTTTTTCAAACACCCATATTTCCCAAACACACGGAACAAAGAACTGTTATTTGGTATGAAGCATCCTTGGGACCAGGGGGGGGGGGGGGGGGGGGGGGGGGGGGCATAAAAAAAATGGTAAGTCAGCATATTTGCAAATATTAAAACAAAATTTCTTTTCCAGAACCACTGATCAGAATCTTTTGATATTTGGTATATAACATCCAGGGGGGAGGGGGGGGGGGGGGGGGGGGGTCAGATACAAGTGTGTTCAATTTAAGCCCTTCGGTTCATATTTGGGCTCAATACAGGAGCACAAATCTTAACTTAGGGCAATATGGGGAATAAGCTTTAAAAATCTTCTTCTTCAGAACCACTAGTCAGAATATTTTAATATTTGGTAAACATCATTGTTACGAGGGTCAGATTCAAGTTTGTTCGATTCAATCCCCTCAGTTAATATTTGGGCTTCCTATGGGGAGTAATCTTTAAAAATCTTCTCCTTCAGATCCACCAGGCAGAATCTTTTGATATGTGGTATACACCATCTGAGGGTAGTCAGAGTCAAGTTTGTTCAAATCGAATCCCAGGATTAATATTTGGGCTCCCAATGGGAGCCCAAATTTTAACTTAGTACAATATGAGGAATAACTTTTTAAAATCTGCTCCTTCAGATGCACCAGTCAGAATCTTTACATATTTGGTAAACAGCATCTCCAGGCAGGCCAGATTCCAGTTTGTTCAAATCGAGTTCCTGGGTTAATATTTGGGCTCTCTCTCTGCGAGCCTGAATTTTACCTTAGTGCAATATGGGGAAATTATTTTAAAATCTTCTTCTTCAGATCCACCAGTCATGATGCTTTCATATTTGGTGTACAACATCTTTAGGAGGGTCAGATTCCAGTCTCTTCAAATCGAGTTCCTGGGTTAATATTTGGACTCTCTTTGGGGAGACCAAATTTTACCTTAGTGCAAAATGGGGAAATTTCTTTCTTCAGATCCACCAGTCAGAATGCTTTCATAATTGGTATACAACATCTCTAGGAGGGTCAGATTCTCGTTTGTTCAAATCGGGTCTCTGGGTTGATATTTGGGCCCCCTATTGGATCCGAAAGTTTAACTTAGTGCTATATGAAGGAATTTCTTTAACAATCTTCTTCTCCATAACCATCAATTAGAATCTTTTGATATTTGGTGTAAAACATCTCAAGGGGGGTCAGATTCAACTTTGTTCAAATTGAGTCCCTGAGTGAATATTTGGGCTCACTATGAGAGCCCAAATTTTACCTTAGTGCAATTTGAGGAAATTTCTTTAGAAATCTTTTTCTTCTGATCCACCAGTCAAAATGCTTTAATATTGGGTACGCTACATCTTTGGCCGGTCAGATACAAATTTGTTCAAATCGGGTCCCTGGGTTAATATTTAGGCTCTCTATTGGTGCCCAAAGTTTAACTTGATGCAATATGAGGAAATTTCTTTCATCAAGCTAATGGATGTGGTGTAAATCCACTAAAGTGTCTTTCAGCGCTTTCCAATAGAGCCATAATAGTGGCTTATAGCACCCAACCAGTTAAAAGTGGGCTCCTGATCCATTAATACTGTAGTATGCTGTACATCATTAACCCTACTCACTGTTCCGAGTATCGAACAAATCACTTCTGCGTATCAATGCGCTGTTTACTTTCATGCATTAATTCAAGGTTGAATCGAGTGGAATTATCTATAGAAATGATCAGATTCTTATAAAATGCCTTTTTAGCTGCGACTAGCAGCTCTATAAGTGGCAATGTCGGTCTGTCTGTCGGTGTGTCTGTGACCAACGAGTTTGTCTGCGACCAATGAGTTTCAAAACTCAATAACTTTTGAAATACTTGATGGAATGACTTTATATTTGGCATTAAGTGTATCTTATTGATGTCTAACCACTGTTCAATGCATGTGTTGTTCCAAATATTTTTCTTGGAGTTATGGCCCATGATGAACTTAGAATGTTGGTCGGTCTGTCTGTGACCATCGAGTTTCAAAACTCAATAACTTTTGAAATACTTGATGGAATGACTTTATATTTGGCATGTAAGTGTATCTTATTGATGTCTAGCCACTGTTCAATGCATGTGTTGTTCCAAATATTTTTCTTGGAGTTATGGCCCATGAGGAACTTAGAATGTCGGTCGGTCTGTCTGTGACCAACGAGTTTCAAAACTCAATAACTTTTGAAATACCTGATGGAATGACTTTATATTTGGCATGTAAGTGTATCTTATTGATGTCTAGCCACTGTTCAATGCATGTGTTGTTCCAAATATTTTTCTTGGAGTTATGACCCTTGATGAACTTAGAATTTTGTGAAATTGCACCACCCGTCGCAGCTAGGGCGTCGATGTCGCGATTTTTATAAGAAGAAAATCTAGTCTTTTTGAGTGGATACCGAACATGATCTCACTCATGACTGAGATAAATGTTTATTTTCGTTCACGAAAGCGCTCGCTAAAAATAACCATTTGTCTCCGTCACTCATGAGATAATTTTCGGTATCCACTCAAAAACACTAGATATCCTCTATCTAGTCAGGTTATATAATTTTTGCCGCTCGCTGTTGTTCAAAACATCAGTCAGTGGCGACACAGTTTTTCATACAAAATTATTACACATAACTTCAGACTTGTGGGTGTTGGAAGAAATTCCCAATTCTTTTACAATACAAGTTTCCCAAAGGAAAGAGCTTCCCAAAAGGGATGGATAGAGCCCCAAGTAGTGGGGTGGGGGTGGGGGGGGGTCAGGGGGATACAGCCACCCTATTGTCTAATTTGAGTCTTAAGTTTCAGGTACTTTATTTTTAACTGTATTTAAAAATGATCAGTCATTCATATTATGTCGTAAAATCCAATGAAAAAAATGGAAACACCCAAAAATTGTGCTCTGAAAGTGTCCAGATTGGAAATGCCTGAGAAACTAATTCTCCATTTTCTTTGTCGTAATTTTAATTTGTTTTTCCATTAGGAAACAGTCTTACTATTGTATAAATTGTATTATCAGCATTCTACACTGTTTTTTCTTGTTTTTTAAAAACAGGGTCATACCATTGGAGCAGCAATGACTGGTGGCCATCAAGAAGCACCTGCTCAGCAAGCTCCTGTTCAACAACAACAACAACAACAGGAGATTCAGCAACCTTGCCAGTTTGAATTAAAACAATTTTTGGAATGTGCACAAACACAATCAGACTTATCACTTTGTGCTGGATTTAACGAAGCTATTCGACAGTGTCGAATGCAACATGGTAGGTTGTCAGTCAGTCATATAATATTAATAAATGCAGCAGTGTTTAATTTCTAAATTTGGTTCAATTTTGGGTTCTACGAATTGGGAATTTCTGGGTCAGATCAAATCTCGAATCGAATCAAGCAAGGTATCCAAAATCGAAGAAAATTTTTAATCGAATCACATGAAATGACAAGTCTTTATGTGATAAACTAGTTGAGTGCAAGAAGCCACTATCAGGGCTTTCACAAAAATGAGGGGTCCCAGAGCCACAGCCAACATTTCCTCATTCATGTTCCATATTCAGTTGAATGCAATAATATTTTGTTTATATATATATTTCTTTTATTACAAATTATTGGAGAGTGCCTATGGGCACTCTTCAATAATTTGTTATAAAACAAATTTTGATGAACAGATTCAGACCACTAAAAATAATCCAGCCCTCAATCAGTTGACGGCCAATTGAAGGAACTGAACCACTTTAATTATTTCGCTGTAGGCCCACGCCCCAAACTTTGCATCTCCCCAGAAATATTGACAGGAAGTCCAGTCATTATGGCAGGGAAGTTGCAAAAGGTGTAGTGTAGGCCAACAGGGAAATAATAAATACAGTACTAGTCCTCTACGTGCATCCATTCTAATTTATCCATTAACCCTACCAAATATACACACAGTGACCATTGAAGGCATATTGCTTTTTGAGGTTGATATTGGGGTTATGCACCAGCAATACCCCTTAAGTGACCATGGGAATAATGTGTCACCACCAGCCACCACACACCATTCTGAATGCTGATAAACTTACCTGTGAAAGGATTAGAAAATCTTCAATGTTCCAGATTCAAAAAGGAATCAAATCAAATTGCAGAACTGATTTTGAGTTTTCATTCAATTTTCGAATAATCACAGGGCCCTGTGTTTAAAAATGCAGAAGCCCAAATGCAAAATACACATATCTTCTGTGTGCCATGTTTTAACTCTTTATCCAAAACAATGACAATATTCAGCCTGCACTACACCCAAAAATTGTCATTCAGATTTTTTCTATTGTTTCAGTTTTTGTCTACAAAACATAGGTTATGACCCCTCAGTGGAATAATCTCATTGAAAGGGTCATAAGTTATGTTTTGAAGGCAAAAAATGAAAACTTCCCGTATTCAAAATATTTATGCTCCTCGAAAAATTTTTGGGGGAGAATATAGTTGTTTGCTTTGTTCATCTGACTGTTCATCCAGTTTGCTTTGATGTATGACCTTATTATTTTGCACCAATACTACCTACAGTGAAATGCAGGTCAAGTTTGCTTTTCACCATTATGGCATTTCCTGTTCCAGAGTTATGCCCCTTGAAAAGCTGCAAAATGGTAAAATCAGCGGTCTCCGGATGATAACTCCAGTTTGCTTTGATGTATGACTATTATTTTGCAACATTGCTACCTACCATGAAATGTAGGGTCAAATTGTTTGAACTTTTTCCATTATTATGCATATGGAAAAGCAGAGTTGACTCTTTACAACTGATATTTTATCTGAAAATTCTAATTTATCATTTTTTTTTTTACTTCACCTGTGTTCTGTCCGATATATGGTCTCATTGCTTTTTCGGGGGAGCATCTGTTGGCTGTGCAAACTTTTTACTTGTTTTCTTTACAATTGTCTTCTTGTGGTGTTATTTAAAAGGTTGAACTGGAATTCGGAAAAACATGCTTCACCTGAAATTTTTAATTGAATTGATAGCAAGCTGCTGAAGGCTTTATAGTACCAGCTGAAAAAAGTTGTAGCTTATACACCAGAAAATTGTGATCTCATTTTTTTCCATGTTGGTAATTTCAACACTTGAAATTATTTCTTGGGAAGCTTTTCTTAAGATCCAATTTATATATATTGGTATAAACGATTGGCTAAACTTGTCTTGATACCTATGTCGGGGTCATAATGTAGCCAAAGATATTGAAAGTGTTCTTAAACACACTTTAAATAAATAAATAAATAAATAATTTCCACATCCCCGATGTGGATGGTCTGATTTATTTATTTATTGGTGTTTAAAGTCACATATTCCTACACAATGGCTAATCAGGACCAGTGTGGTCTGATTGTCACAAATATTTGGTAACAGGTGTGCATGGATCTCACAATTTCTCTCCCTACTGTAAAAGAAAGACAATAAACCTCTCACATGTTTATGCCTAATGTTAAAAATATGTCCATCTTGACATTATGAGGAGCATTGCACTTCTTAAGATTACAATACTGTAGTGTTATTTGTATTTTGGGGTTTTAAAATGAGTTTTGAAGGATTTCAAGTGATTTTATGCAAAAGACGTTTCCTCCTCGGAATGGGTTGCTGGATTGGCTTATTAGGTGAGAGAAAATGTCCTTTCTGATACAGCCTTATCTCTCGACTTGGCACAGGTCAACACCTCTGATGCAATCTCTTGGTTTTTAGCTTAACTTGACAAAGTCAAGATAAGCTATTGCCATCATGCGTGTGGAAGTCTGTTAGTCTGTGAGTTTATTCACATTTTCTTTAACACAGACTACAGCCCGTAGTTCTTGTCTGATCATCACAAAATTTCATATGCAGGTTCAAGGTCATATCTAGATGAGAACGTCCCATTTTGTTTGTGATCAGTCAACCATGATGGCTGTGCAAGCCCAAAACCCGAAAACCTTTAGCACAGTCTACAGGTCATTTATGAAGGGATTTCACTCTAACTTGGTAGGATGACTCCGTATAAGGTCTAGATGAGAACATCCATCACGATCGGTCAACCATGACCGCAGCACTGGCCCAAAACCCCAAAACCTTTAGCACAGTCTACAGGTCATCTTTATGAAGGGATTTCATTGTAACTTGGTAGGATGACTCGGTTTTATGTCTTGATGAGAATGTCCAATTTTGGTTGTGATCAGTCGACCATGACAGCCACACAGGCACGTGACCTAGATTTGTTTAGCACAGTCTACAGTTCATATTTATGAAGCAATTTTATTGTAACTTGGAAGGATAACTCAGCATGATGTCTAGATGAGACTGTCCTATTTTAGTCACAATTGGTGAGCCGTTACCGCCGCCTTGTCACTTGACCTAGATTCCTTTAGCACTGCTTACAGGTTGTTTTTATGAAGGGATTTCATTGTAACTTGGTAGGATAACTTGGTATAATATCTACATGATACTGTCCTATTTTGGGACCATCACATGACCTAGATTCCTTTAGCAAAGTCTACGAGTTCTATTTATGAAGGGATTTCATTGTATCTTGGTAGGATGACTCGTTTTGGAATAATTTTACTGTAACTTGGTAACTTTGGCTGACAGACATTAACTGTTGGGGCCACATTAACCCAGGCCTCAATTCTTTAGTACAGTCTACACGTCAAATTATTCTTATTGAAAACAGCATGTCGTGAACAGAAATTAGCGTATTCTCAATTATCAAAATTCTTGTCTTATTTCATAATCCTTTCATAAACATTGAACATTATCCTTTTCATTACTACACACAGGCAAGTTAAGCTACAGAGTCACTGACACTTTCATTTATTATGCCCCCGGCATTCTGGCGAGGGGCATTAAGTGTTACCCTTGTCCATTCGCCCCAACTATGGTTTCCAGACGATAACTTTAGTTTGCCAGAACGAAATGAAACAAAATTTCATACATAGGTTTATAACCACATAATACAGGTTGAGCTTGATTGTGGGCTTGGTCCGATATTTTTTGGCAGAGTTATGGCCCTTTTCAGACCTAGAGGACATGTGGATATTGGTTTCCGGATGATAACTTTAGTTTGACTGATCGAAATGAAACAAAATTTTATACATAGGTTATAACCATATAAGACATGTTGATATTGGTTTCCGGATGGTAACTTGAGTTACAGGTGTCCAATTTCAATCAAACTTGGAATATCGCTCACTGTAGATAATATACCAGACGGGTTTGATTTCGAGTGCTGTGCGATAATTTTTATCTGAGTTTTGGCCCCTTTTTGGACTTTAACCACTAAATATAGTTTATCATAAAGCCGGGACCTTCGTGCCCCATGGACACATTTGGTGACCTTTATTGGTGCTATGGTTTGATGGAGATAAGATATTTATTAATACAGTATCAACAGAGATAAATGACGATAAACTCATGCTTGGCAGTGGGAGGCGGGGGCATAGCCACCCTTGGCATTGCAATTGTTTTTTTTTCAATTTTTGCCTGAAAAATATATCCTATGGCTCCTCATTCGAATATGCTTATATCTTAAACACAGCTGCAGAATTTCATAAGAAGTCCTATTTGTTAATATCTCCCGATACTTCCATAAATGTTCTTATCTGTTTTGACACCACACTTAACACAAGCTAGTCAAGCTCATTCCATTGAGGAGTCACATGATATGGCTTTGTTGAAATGTTTTGAAAAAAATGAAAAAAACAAGAACGAAAATAGTAAATTTTGATATCCTGTGCTTTGGATAAAGGGTTTAGTGCCTTGCCTAAGGATACAATGCCCAAGGAGATTGAACCGTGGACCTTTTGGTTTGAAGTCCAATGCTGTAACCATTGGTCCCTGTTAAGGACTTGGACTCATTTCTGATTGGATTGTATTATTGGTAGGACAGGCAAAACATGGTCAGTTCCATTGGGAATGTTTCTGCCTAGTTCACATTTGGAATGTGGCAGAAATTTGACTTACCCCCTGAAAAGGGCACAACTCCTTCAAAAATCATTGAAGTATTATCAGTATTGACCCGATTAAGCTAGAAATTTATAACCCAGAACACAACTGCTGAATTTCATGGGAGTGGAAAACCATGAGTTTCATGAAAACTGCATAACTGTGCCAAAAATTATTGAAATGTATTGGATCTTGAACTCAAGCTAAACATTTACATTACATAGAAATTGCGGGTAGAGATTGGGAATGAGTGTGTGTTATTGTTGCGTCACAATACATTGTGACCCAACAATCATGCACACACATCCCCAATTTCTACCCGCAATTTCTCCTGCTGAATCTACCGCCAATCTCTACCCACTGGGCATTGGGTATATATATATAGGAGAAGCCACACCGCAACACAATAAGCCTTTGACGAAGCTCAAGTTGAGCAAAACCTGTTAGACAGTCATTATACGGGATATTCAGCAGTGGAGTCCTGCCTCACTTTCAAATGACTCTATTGATATATTTTTATTAGACTCCATATGATGAATACAGCACACAGTGTACCAGCCACAGGTATGTTGAGCGATCTCAGTTTGGGATCCAGTACTACAATATGATATACATGTACACACTCCAAACGTTCATACCACCTGCCTTAAACAGAAAGGACTTCTAGTCACCTTTTAATGATTTACATAAGATACAGACACATCGTCATCAGAAAACTATCATTATTGATTTACTCTTGGGATCCAAATAATCATGCATGCGCATGTTTAGTTATTACTCTTTATGGAAAAATCCATCCTGTATGATCCTCCATTTTTCTCTAACAATCATACAGATTTTGGCCTGAAAACCACGAGAAACTGTATGTACAGTGGAGCCCACTTAATTGGATATCTCTTATTTGTATATCCCTGTTAATCGAAAATAATTTTCAAACACAAAACCATTTACCATACCTTCAGTACAAATTTCATCTGTTAATTGCATATGGGTTGTAGAGTAAACTCTTGTTAATTGTATATAAATTTTTGTAATATGTCGAAAAAATTACTGTGACACACACCAAATTCCCCTTATTTATCAACCTTTTTGGCCTCACTACATCCAATACTGGCATTTATTCTATTATATCTTGTTTGACAGAGCTCTATGAGCTCTGTCAAACAAGATATAATAGAATAAATGCTCAGTTTACCTCCAGAACACAGGAAACTGACCAAATCCCTGTTAATTGTATACTCCTGTTAATTGAATAATTTTCACTGGCAAAATGAATATTCAATTAAGAGGATTCTACTGTATCACATAATGTGTTCCGATTCCATATCATATAGACAACTCATTCTGAATCCATATCACATAGACGACTCGTTTTCAGGAACACGGCGGGCTATCATAACAGGCGCATGAATACATTCTATGTGCTTTTCAGTGATCGACTCATCTGATCACTTACAAAACAACACAAAATTCCTTACAGTTAGCGACAAAACTATTAATAGCCACTGACCCAACGACAACGACAATAAAAAGAAACTGCACAATTCATCATTACACACTTGTAAATTCAAGCGTATCATCATAGGAAGTGCCACTTTGAGTGAATAATTTGAAAATGCAACTTTGAAAATTGTGGTGACAGCGTGCACAACAATATAGTTCCATAAAATGTTTTTTTAAAAAACTTTTTCTTGTCCAACATTATGTCCAAAAACTGTATTAATAATTTAAGATTTAATTTGTTTATGTGACAGAATTGTAAGATAAATGAATTATTGTGATAATGTGCATGTCATGTGATTTGCATCAGATTCTCAGTGGTGTCCAAAAATGGGATCACAACTCGCCGACAAAGCCGGCTCATTGAGATCCCATTCTGGACACCACCTCGAATCTGATACAAATCACAGGACATGCACATTATCATGATAATCTGTATGGATCAGTATAATTCCTAAATTGGTCGGATTGCAGTGGAATGAAGACATAAAATAGAATTGATTTTTGTCAGAAAATGCAAACAGACATTGTTATTGTGGTTTTTTTTGTTACAGACAGGAAAAGTGTAAAGTAACTTGGAATTTAACAATTTATTCTTGTTTGACAGAACTCACTGAGCTGTGTCAAACAAGATTCAATAGGTTCAATTCCTAATAATATTATGAGGAAATAAATTACAGCTTGATATTTTGACATCAGTGTGCTGGGGGTTAGTCCTTTACCAAACATATTGTGTGCATCCACCCGCGTAATTTACAACCAAGTTTTTGAAAAAAATTAAACAAAACCGTATCTTGTGACGCCCTGCATTGGAACAAGCACATTCCAATGAAGGGGGTCACATGTAGGGCTGCACGGTATATCGATAAACCGATATATACCAATATTCAAACCAATATCGATTGAATACTGGTGTAATTACAAAAATATCGGTTTATCGTCATTATTTACCCACAATTTAATTTTCAAGATGTCTTGAGTTTTTTAACTGTAGACCGGAATGAATAATATTATCCTTTCTCCAAGGAATCGTCTGTTTGTGCCCTCGTAATATACAAATTCAGCAGTTGAAAAAATAATTTTCAAAAATTTCAACAAAACTATATCATGTGACCCCTCATTGGAACGAGCTCGTTGAGCTCGTTCCAATGAGGGGTCACATGATATAGTTTTGTTGAAATCTTGGGAGAAAATCTGATAAATTAATTTTGAAAATAATAAATTTTGATATCGTCTGCATTGAGTAAAGGTTTTTCGAACCGCATCATCAAGGTATGCTAATTCGTTCCGACCCTGACCCGATGCCTCGAATCTCGATTGTGGTACTTTTGTGTTCATATATCTGAACAGTTTTCGATATACCGGTATACCGCGGTATTTTTTTTAATACCGATACCGGTATTCAGTTTTGAATATCATGCAGCCCTAGTCACATGATATTGTTTTGTTGAATTTTTTTTGAAAAATGAAAAAAAGATGATACATTTTGATAATGTGTGCATTGGATAAATGGTCAATTGTTTGTTAAAACCTTGTCTTCAGCACAAGTGAGAAATGTCCAGTATCTTCTTTCTTGGTAAAAACTCAATAAGCCAAATGTCATCCATTTTTGTTTTTGTTTACTTTCAGGTTTACAAGTATGAAGCAATTTTGTGAAAATGGAATTCAGGGATTCAATATGGCTATAAGCGGCAATGATCATGTTTTTAAATGTGTATATATGTGCAGTTTATGAACTGAACTAGTTTATACAATCCTGGATATTTGCCAAGGAAAATAAAAACAATATTTACAATCCTGTTTCTTGATGTTTTACGTGTAATAAATTGAGAAATATAAAAATACCGAATTTGCACATGAACTCATTTTCTTTGTGTTATATGTTGAACCTCAAGTCTGGTGAAGTAGAATATGTGTTCAGAGAATTTATTTGACGTCATATCTTTCCTGAGATTGATTCATTAAATACTTTTTTAAAGATCTATCATCACCTAACAATACAATGGGGCTCACTATATTGGATATCTCATAATTAAATAACCCTATTAATATAACAATAACATGAGTTTGGAGAGTGTTACGGTTTATTAACGGCCAGAGAGGAATGAATAACAAATCATAATAAAAACGCAACAAAGTCTCGGGCTTTCAATAAACCTTTGGGCTGTTATTCAGTCTTTGAGGGCTGTTAATAAACCAGAATGCTGGATAAATTGATGTGATTACTATTATTACCATGACCAGAAGCGGGCAGCGGGTCGTTAATTAAGTTTATTTTCATTAACGGCTTGACACCCGCTTCCAGTTGAAATACTGCACCTAGACTCTGTTAATATATATTGAATCAAAAAAGAAAGTATAATAAACTTTGAGGAGCAATTTTTTTAGTATTATCGACTTTAATCCCAAACAAATTATTGTAAATTCATATTTCGGGTCAAGCTGTATGAATTTGCATAATTTCATGTTCTTACTGTTGCCAGCGTCATGTCAGGACGTCGCAATTCAGACATGGGTGAAATGAAAAGTTCACACATGCAGTCAATAGCGTCGGACACGGGACAAATGACCAATACTCCTCACCCATTTGACCGACACAAACGCGTTTGAGGTTGTCATTTTGTCCGACCTGTTTTAGAGTAGCCCCCCTCCCCACAAATATGTTTAAGCTTAGACCAAAGTGAACTGTGATTGAGAAAGGCGAAAGCAAAATTTGCAAATGGCGGCGGATGCACGCTTATCAACATCCGATGTGTTCATTTATGGAAATACTCGGCACTTATAGCCATTCTATCCATACATTCATCGGAGCATTCGGTTTTTCTCTGTCGACTTCGATTGAGTTGAAAGTATTTCACATATAAAAGTTTATGCAATTCCCATGGTGTTTGTTTCATTTCATTTCATCAGAATTTTGTTCTGTTTTTATTCTCCCAGTATTTGTAATTATTTTGAATCATATGCTTGACTCCACCCTATGGAAGACATGCATTGGTGAAAAAAAATTGAAAATTTTACATAATTTTTTATATTTTTTCTCATATCTGTTGATAAAAACTCAGAAATATCAATTTCTCCAGTTACCAGTGTTAGACTAATTAGAGAGTAATCTCCCCTGCTGTACTTCCAATGCTTTGCTGTTCTGATTGTCAAACTGAATGTAGTGCAATGTCATAGAGTCCGTACCCTGGAATTTATTTATGACTGGTGGTATAGGGGGTGGGACATTAGTAGTGCTTGGGGCGAGGAAATTATTTAAACCTTTACACAACACAACGCCAAAAACCACCCAGAAAATTAACCCAAATCAGACTGGCACATCCAGGAATATCTTGGGGTCTCCATAGAACCATGCAAATTTATATGGATATTATTGTAACCGACTGATCAAAGACCCATCATTTTCAATATTTAACCCTTTACACAACAAAACGGTCAAACCGCTCCAGAAAATTAACTTTAATCAGGCTTCCACATCCTGGAATACCTTGCAGGTTGCCAACACACACATATGGATATGAAATATGGATGGAGGGGGGGGGGGGGGGGGGGGAGGGGCAAATGTGGGAAGCTACAGATCAAGTTCAGTTGTGCATCTGAGGAGTATATAAGATTCATGTGCCCACCAGGACACTTGTGGCCCCTTAGTGGGGGTGGGGGTCAGAGGGTTCATCTGGCAATTTGGGGGGGGGGGGGAGGGGGGGGGGGGGCTAGAGACAAAGATTTAAACGAAGGTGTCAATTACACTGTAGCTCAACTTGACAAACTCGAACTTGGTAAGTTATAAGTGAAATGGCAAAATTGTTATTTGGTGAAATTTCAACATAACAGCATTGCGTGTGCATAACGTCAGAGTAATCCATGCATTTTTAAATGTAAACTGTAAGACTGGCTAAAGAAAGAATGTTGATACACAAAAGCAGTAAGTTCAGAGATTTTGTAAATGGCAACTTTCTTCACAGAAATGAATGCTAATCAATAGCTCTTATCTAATGGTCTCGCCTAATGAGCACACCAAGTTAAAAAACAATCCTATGATAAATGTGGCCTGTAGGCCATGTTAAAGAAGAATGTTGATGCACAAATGCAATAAATTCAAAGATTGTTGCTAACAGCAACAGTTTTTGATGGAAATGAAAAGAAAATCAATAGCTTTTTTATGGAAATTCATAAATATACTATGCAGAGAGAGCAAAAGGGATAAGTTGCTGCACAAATGCAGTAAGTTAAAAGGCTGGTGATAACAAGAATATTTTTTTATGGAAATGAAAAAAAAAAAAATGAAATCAATAGCTCGCATCCAGAGGTCACCCCGAACACACAAACCAAGTTTCAAAGTGATCCGATCATAGATGTGCCCTGAAGGGTGTGCCAAAGGGAAATATTGAAGCCTGACTAAACTAAGTTCAAAGGTCGTTTCCAGCGGCAACATTTTTTTACAGAAATGGAAGAAACATGATAACTCCCATATAGATATCACCCCACACAAGCACCCCAGGTTTCCAAGCGATCCAATCATAAATGTGCCCTGCAGGGTGTGTCAAAGGAAAATATTGATGCACAACTGCACTAAGTTTTTACTATTTACTAAGTTCAGAGGTAATTGCGAATGGCAGCTATTTTTGACAGAAATGGAACAAAATCGATAACTCCCATCTAGAGGTCACCCCAAACAAGCACACCAAGCTTCAATGCGATCCAGTCAAAAATGTGCACTGCAGGCTGCGCCTAAGGGAAATACTGATGCATAACTGCACGAAGTTCATCGAAGGTCGTTGCCAGTGGCAACATTTTTTCACAGAAATTGAAGAAAATCGATAGCTCCCATCTAGAGGTAACCCCAAACAACTCCAAACAAACACACCAAGTTTCAAACCATTCTGATCATAAATGTGCCCTATAGGGCATGCCATCTAAAGCTCACCCCAAACAAGCATACCAAATTTCAAAGTGATCTGGTCAAAAATGTGCACTGCAGGGTGTGCCAAAGGAAAATATCGATGCATAACTGCACGAAGTTCATCAAAGGTTGTTGCCAGCGGCAACTTTTTTTGATGGAAATGGAAAAAAATCAATAACTCCCATCTAGAGGTCACTTCAAACAAGCATGCCAGATTTCAAAGCACTCCGATGCTAAATGTGCCCTATAGGGTGTGCGAAAAGGAAATATTGAGGTCTGACTAAACTAAGTTCTAAGAACGTTGCCAGTGGCAACATTTTTTGATGGAAATGGAGGAAAATCTATAGCTCCCATCTAGAGGTCACCCCAAACAAGCACATCACGTTTCAAAGCGATCCAATAATAAATGTGCCCTGCAGGGTGCTCCAAAGGAAAATTTTGATGCATAACTGCACCAAGTTCATCAAAGGTCATTGCCAGAGGCAACATTTCTTGGCAGATATCGAGAAAAATCGATAGCTCCCATCTAGATGTAACCCCAAACAAGCATACCAAGTTGCAAACCGATCTGATCAAAAATGTGCCCTGTACAGCGTGCCAAAGGAATATATTGATGCCCGACTAAACTAAGTTCAAAGGTCATTGCCAGCAGCAACATTTTTTGACGGAAATGGAAGAAAATCGATACCTCCCATCTAGAGGTCACCCCAAACAAGTATGCCAGGTTTCCAAGCAATCCGATCATAAATGTGCCCTGTAGGGTGTGCCAAAGTGAAATATTGAGGTCTGACTAAACTAAGTTCTAAGAACATTGCCAGCGGCAACATTTTTTAATGGAAATGGAAGAAAATCGATAGCTTCCATCTGGAGGTCACCCAAACAAGCATACCAAGTTTCAAAGTGATTTGATCATAAATGCGACCTGTGAGGTGTGCCAAAGGAAATTGTGGACGTACATACGCCTGGACATACGCCGACGGATGAGAAGTGATGGCAATAGCTAAGCTTGACTTTGTTAAGTTGAGTTAAAATGAAAGTGTCAATGACACTGTAGCTCAACTTGTTAAGACATGTACATGTATAGTATGAGACACAGCAATGACAAACATCTAGGTAATGACCTGATAACAAAGGTACATATAAAGTATTGTAACGGTCTGTACATAAATACTGACCGTAGCCTGTAACAAATGTACAGGTAAAGTATTGTAAAGGTGGGTGACAGATGCTAAACTAGAAAAGAAATCTTTGAGTCCCAGAGTGGGTCTGACTGAACCCCAAAATATTTGTTCTCATAGCACAGTGATAACAAAGGCACCCCAAAACACACTCGTTCCTGTCCCAAGGTGAAAATAAAGGGACCCAAGAAGTTTCCTGAAGATCAGTTCATAAAGCTGTACAGAAGTTGTGACAAAAAACTGATTGGACCTAATTTCGGTACAAAATGGCTACTGGCAGCCATCTTGAATTTTGGACCGCACCCAGAAACACTCGTTCTTGTCCCAAGGTGATAACAAAGGTACCCAAGAAGTTTTGTGAAGATCGGTTCATAAATACAGCCTCTAGCCCGAGCCGTATTGTCACGTGCACTTACAGTGTATAAGTAGCACTGAATAAATCAAAGTTCATCTAATTTGCATAATTTCTTATCAACCTACCTCAATTGTTTACTACAGGCTTGCACTACAGTGGAAGAACCTAACTCGGATAAAATACTCTCTATTTTAATCTTTCCCAAGATTTGGGAAAGAAAAGTGGTGTAAAAACACCACAAAAAAAATAAGCCAAAACTGGGCCAAGCGCCATCGGTGCACACCCAGTATGGGATGCTCTTCCATAGTACAAATCCACGACTTCCGTAACAGTGCGCAATGCGTCAATTCGCCATTCTTTTTCTATCCGAGGCACGAGCAGGATGTGTTTCCGCCATATGCATTATGAAACAGTGATAATTCAACTCGTGGATAATGGTTTTCCTGTGACTGGAATTATGGATCTGAAGATCGTATAATAACAGGACTGTGTTTTATATATTCTCGTTTATATTTTCAACCACATTCTCATTGTTTATTTTTGACTATTCCATTTTCGCGAATGTTTTGTTTGACGACATCGTGTCATCGCGATTCGACAATGAATTTTTCGGTTGATAAAAATTTGTTATTGGAGTAGGTGTCGGCCGTCTGGGTTCTGCCACCTTCTCTTGTAGTTGAGGGTGTTCTTCTACTTTCTGTTTCTGTTGAGTTCACCTTTTTCTTCTACTGCTCTCACCCCTGTTCTTTCCAGTTCGGTTCTTTTAGGGCAATTCCTTTTGCCCTTGCCATTGGTGCGTTCTCGTGTCCATTTCGTCCGCACCCGCGGGTGGTGTGGAATGCTGTCGTTTCGGGAGCCTCCCGACTCGACCACGTCTGATGTGAGTTTACTCCCTCCGTGGGGGATGTGCAGCTCCTCCCGCCCCCAGGGGGGGGGGGGCACTGTCGTTTCGGGGCCCCCCGACTCGACCACGTCTGGAGTGAGTTTGCCCCCCTCCGTGGGGGATGCGCAGCTCCTCCCACTCCCGCGGGGGTTGGTGAACGCTATCGTTTCGGGTCGCCCGATTCGACCACGTCGGATGAGAATTGCTCCCCCTCCATGGGGGATGTGCAGCTCCTCCCGCACCAGCGGGGGATGGGGACCGCTGTCGTTTCGGGGCTTCCCGATTCGACCATGTCTGGTGAGAGTTATTCCCCTTCTGTGGGGAATGTGCAGTGTTTTACCGTGGTGGATACTGCGGGAGCTGTTGGTTTTCTGGTGTAGAGATGCCTGGTTCCGGGACTATGCGCCCTCTCCAGTCGACATCTGAGGCTGTCACTAGTGTTGTGACTCCTCTTTTGGAGGCCGAGCTTTGTGGCTCTCTCCGCTTTTCCGCCAGTTCCAACAGCTCCCGTCGTATCTGCTGCTACTGCTGTTCCGTCTACAACATCATTGGGCACCGTTTTTAGCCGGCCTCGGCTTCTCCCTGCCAGGGTCTGCAGGGATGTCTGTAGTGTGGTTGTGGGGTTTCGGCCTCAGCCTTCCCAGACTTCCACTCGGCGAAGTCAAATGGGGCTGCCGACTGAACCCCCTACTGTGTCCTCTCTGCTATTGGGCACAGTAGTTTTATACCTGCGGTGGTCTGCTGCGGTGTCTGGTTGTGTAGACGTGGGGGTATCGGCCTCAGCCTTCCCTGACTTCAACTCGGCGAAGTTGGAAGTGGCTGCCGGCCGGACCCTCCCCTGTGGTCTCTGCGCCGTCGAGCACCACAGTTGTCATTGGATTCGGTTGTTCTTAGTGGGACACTATGAACTCTGTGGCGTTTCCGTCCACTCATTCTAGCCACACGACCAGTTTTGGGGGTCCAACGTCTTTTGTGCAGCCTGGACCTTCTGCCCTGCAGAGGTCAGCGGTGACTCTCACGAGTTCCTGCTATGTTGATCCTCGGGGTGTGTCACACCCCTATACACGTCTGCCTTCAGATGTTTTCGGCTGCCGCCCGTCGTCCCATGTCGGGTCTTTTGGAGGATCGTGACCCTTCGCTGGTTAAGAGGGTCTGAGGTGAAGCCACTTTGCCGGTTCGTTCCCCTGTCGAACCGGCCAGTACGGGCAGTGAGCTTCGGGAGGCCCTCTCCTTACTCACTCAGGTTCTGTCAAAGAGCCTTCCCATTGCTTCCAGCGTGGCGAGTGGTTTCCAGGCGCCCCTATGGCGCCGCCTCCCGGGATTGGAAACAGGCCGCTTTCTGATCCCCCTGGTGTTCCGACACCATGGGAGGCGTAGGCTGGGTTGCCCACGATGGGCTATGTGTCTTCCGACTCAGGGGAAGAGTCAGACATGCTTGATGTCGAGAGCCAGCAGTCTTCGGACTTGGGGGCAGCTCTTGATTTCGTGTTTGGGTTCCTTCCGGATCTCAAACCATCTAACTAGTCAACAGTGTGTCAGCCAGGCCGCGATCATCGGTCGCGTGCCAACAGTCTATGGAGCAACCTGCTTCTGGGCGTCTTCGACCGCGCCCGTCAGTAGAGTTGGTTGAAGCATTTTCAGCCTTGGACTCCAAGCTAAGTTCCAAGGCTATGAAGGCTCCGTTCTTCACCAGGGTTGACACCTTTTTGCCTCCAGCGCGTTATCGTTCCTACGATTCTGCCAATCCGTCGATCTACCAGACTTTGACGGTTTTGGATCAGGACTCCAATTCCCTCGGGCTTTCCAAGTCCAAGTCTGCCGTCATTCCGATGACGACTCTGGAGTCCACATTGGGCTTATCGAGAGAGATGCTTGGTATGCTTTCTCTCTCCGATCACGTCGTCTCAGCTTTAGCTGCTTATCTTCAGATAAGTTTGACGAGGTACAGGCTCCTTCTCGCGAGCCTCGTCGGGGTTTGCAATGAAGGTCCTCACCTCGACTCGTCCCAAGTTGGAGGAAGGATAGCAGAGTTCGCAGACCGTTGGGCCACCATCACATCCGATCCTTGGATGTTGGATGTTGTTTGGTCCGGGCTGCGAATATCCTTCCGACGGCACTCCACTCTGTCCAGGGTGCCTTTTCCAACCACAGTTCCTTCAGACATTTTACGTTGGGAACTTTTGTCCACGGAGATAGACAATCTCCTGACAAAGGGGGCGATTGAGGTCATCAAGAACATTAGGTCAGTGGGTTTCTATTCCCGCCTGTTCTTGGTGCCGAAGAAGGACGGCCGACTCTGACCGGTTCTCGATCTGAGTTTCCTGAACCAGTCTATCATTGCTCCCAAGTTCAGCATGGAGACTTTCAGGTCGGTCCTCCGTTCAATTCACCAGGGAGATTTCGCTTCCAGCTTTGACCTGCGAGACGCTTACTTTCACGTTCCGATTCATTGGGCGTTACGGAAGTATCTCAGGTTCGTTTTTCTGGGGCGAGTTTACCAGTTCAAGGCCATGCCTTTCGGCCTCAACCTGGTTCCTTGGGCCTTCACCAGACTGATGTCGCATGTGATAGCTTTCCATCGCACACAGTCCAGGGTGACTACTTCGGCATATCTGGACGATATCCTCCAGGGGCATTCCAATGCTGCCTTACAGAGTCGGATGTCGCCACTCTGTTGAGCTTGCTCACGTCGCTACGTTTCAGAGTCAATGATGAGAAGTCGGACCTGGTCCCTTCTTAGTCGTTTTATCATCTGGGGATGGCTTTCCGCACACAATTCAATTTGGTGGCGGTTCCCCAGGCCAAGACTGTGATTCTCTCAGCTTTTGCTCCGACTCTGTCCCAGTCCACATCCGCGATGGATCGGAGTTTTCTCCGGCTAATCGGTCTCTGCTGTTCGGTGACGGATCTCATTCCTCTAGGTCGGCTGCGTGTCAGACCTCTCCAACACTTTCTGCTCAGTCGTTGGAGGCCGAATGTAGATTTTCTGGATCTGGTGCTTCAGTTTCCAGAATATCTTTATCCTCACCTTCTCCTCTGGGCGGATGTCCAGTGGCTTTCGCAGGGTGTTCCGTTGGACTTACCCACGTCCGATCGCGTTCTGACGGCAGATGCCAGCGATCTCGGATGGGGTGCGACGTTGGATCCTCTAGGTCTTTCCATTCACGGGATGTGGGACCAGGATCATGCAGCTCTACACATCAACCAGAAGGAGCTTCTTGCTCTTCTGCGTTTCAGGCAGTGGATCCCTCACCTGTCGAATCGCCAGGTCCTTCTGTTGTCCGACCATTCAACGGTGGTTGCTTACATTCGGAACCAGGGCGGCACGCACTCTGTTCCAATGTACGAATTGGCTTGGGATCTTCTACTGCTCGCTCAGGATGTCCACGCCGGGGTGGCTGTTCGTCACATTCCCGGTCGCCTGAACGTCCTAGCCGACTCCCTGTCCCGTCGGGGCAGGGTCATTTCCACCAGGTGGATGCTCCACATGGTGGGTTCCATCGATCTCTTGTGACTCGTTGGAACCATCCGGTGGACACTTTCGTGTCCCCATGTCCAGATGCTCTGGCTTTCGCCGTGGATGCTCTGGCCCTCCTTTGGGATGGTCTTGTTGGCTACGCCTTCCTACCGGTTCTGATTCCGCCTCAGGTTCTCACCCAGATATGAACCTGCAGTCGTCGAATCCTTTCGATCTCACCCGTCGCTTCGGTGGGTGTGGATCAATCTGCTCCGCTCTCTGTTAGCGGCGGTTCCGGCATGTCTCCCTCTACCTCGCGACTTTCTTTGCCAAAGTCGCCCGGGAGGTTTTCAAGTTGACCCAACTTCATTGTGCCTTCGCACATGTCTTTTATCGGGTCCTGTCTCCTCCGTAGTGGTTTTTCGAGACACGCAGTGGAGTTGCTTTTCTTCAAGGAGGCACTCACTCCACTGGTTTAGCCTCTGTGGCTAAGTGGAAGGTTCTTCTGTCGATGGTGTGCGATCACTCTGTTGCTTCTGTCACTCCTTCGATCACACTGTTTGCGAAGTTTTCTGGTATATGTTTGTTTCTGGGGGTCTCCAGCAATGGGTACCTGTCCATGCTTCAGAGATATTTTTTCCTATGTGATACTGCATTGTTTCGACACTCATCCTTGCCTCTCCAAGCTTGTTCAGCTCTTTTCCTTGAAAAGGCCTAGGACTTTGCAGTTTACTCCAAGATGGTCACTTTCTTGGGCGCTGCTCTGCTTGGGGGTGGGGGCGTTCACGCCTTTATCCTGGATGAATATGCGTTTTTCCACATGCCAGATATCTCCTGCATCCATTTCTTGATGGACTTGTCTTGCTATTCGTGCAGCTTCTGCTCGTCTAGCTACTGGTGATTGTATTACCAATTGTTTTTTTCTGCCACGAGGTGCGTGCATTGTCTTCCTCTTTTAATAACTCTGTCATGTTGTCGGATGACTGATGTCATACTGGCAGCCTTCTGGAGAAATGCTACATTCTCCTTTTATCTGCGACAGTTGCAGGAGCCGACAGAGAACCTTGGGGCCCTCTTTCTTTGGCTCAGGATGTTGTCTATCCAAGCTTTTCAGCTTTTTTCAGGGTCAGTTCCAGCTTTGTGCTGTTACTGCCCTTTCTGTCTGTGCGTCGCACTTCACCATATGCCTCATCTTTTATTGTCTTTTCTAATGTTTGTGATGCTATGGTTTGATAGGCCTAGGGATCTCTTCCTCTGTCCACGGTCCCAGTGCTATTGAGTTATGTGTGGGTTGGTTATGTGATTCCCTCCAGCCTTTTGTCTATTCAGCCTGTAGTAAACAATTGAGGTAGGTTGATAAGAAGTAAAAATTTTATAGTAAATTTCCTTTCTTATTATACCTACCGAAATTGTTTACATGGAGGCCCTCCCGTCTTCTTATTCGGGTAAGAATCCTTCCTCCCCGCTGATCACATAGCTCCTGTGTTGTTCAGAATCAAAAGAATGACGAATTGACGCATTGCGCACTGTTACGGAAGTCGTGGATTTGTGCTATAAAGAGCATCCCATACTGGGTGTGCGCTGATGGCGCTCGGTCCAGTTTTGGCTTATTTGTTTCGTAGTGTTTTTACACCACTTTTCTTTCCCAAATCTTGGGAAAGATTAAAATAGAGAGTATTTTATCCGAGATAGGTTCTTCTACTGTAGTGCAAGCCTGTAGTAAACAATTTCGGTAGGTATAATAAGAAAGGAAATTTACTATAAAATTTATACTTCCGCACGAGAAAAAAACCCGTATTATATGTGATGTATTCCATGTTACTAAACATTCATACAAAAATTTATTCAAATCAGAACTTTCATACAAAAGTTCTGTACAAAAGACTGATTGCACTAATTTTGGTACAAAATGGCTGCTGGTGGTCATCTTGAATTTTGGACCACACCCAAAAACACTCGTTTTCATCCCACAGTGATAACAAAGGTACCCAAGAAGTTTCGTAAAGATCGGTTCATAAATACGGCCTCTAGCCTGAGCCATATAGAAGTTGTGTACAAAAAACTGATTAGACCTAATTTCGGTACAAAATGGCCACTAGCAGCCATCTTGAATTTTAGACCGCACCCAGAAACACTCGTTCTCGTCCAAAGGTGATAACAAAGGTGCCCAAGACGTTTCGTGAAGATCGGTTCATAAATACAGACTCTAGCCCGAGCCATATTGACATGTGAACTTACAGTGTGTATAAGTAGCACTGAATAAATCAAAGTTCATCTAATTTGCAGAATTTTTGCACGAGAAAAAAACACGTGTTATATGTGATGTATCCCATGGTACTAAACATTCACACAAAAAATTATTCAAATCAGCGCTTTCATATGGAAGTTCTGTGCAAAAATCTGATTGCACCTAATTTTGTACAAAATGGCTGCCATCGGCCATCTTGAATTTTGGACCGGACCCAAAAACACTCGTTCTCATCCCACAGTGATACCAAAGGTACCCAAGAAGTTTCGTAAAGATCGGTTCATAAATATGGCCTTTTGCCCGAGCCGTATTGGCATTTGCACTTTTAGTGCTGAAAGTAACACCAAAAAACACCAAAGTTAGTCTAATTTGCATAATTTACGCACAAGAAAAAAACCTGTAGTATATGTGATGTATCCCATGGTACTAAACATTCATACAAAACATTATTCAAATCAGCGCTTTCATATGGAAGTTCTGTGCAATAAACTGATTGCACCTAATTTTGTACAAAATGGCTGCCAGTGGCGAACTTGAATTTCGGATCGGACCCAAAAACACTCGTTCTTGTCCCACGGTCATAACAAAGGTACCCGAGAAGTTTCATAAAGATCGGTTCATAAATGTGGCCTCCAGCTCGAGCTGTATTGAATTGTTGACGGACAGACGGCCAGATGGCCATGGCATAAGCTCAAATTTGGCTTAGCCAAAGTTGAGCTAAAAATGAAAGTGTCAATGACACTGTAGCTTGACTTGTCTGTGTGTTATGTTTGATGAAAAGGATAATGTTCAATGTTTATGAAATATTTATTTATTTATTGGTGTTTAAGGTCACATACTTATGCACAATGGCTAATCGTGACAGTGACAGTTTAAAGGGTGGAGGAAGCCGGAGTACCTGGAGAGAACCACCAAGCAGCTGTCAGCTCTCCAACATCGTAACTCTGAACTCTGCACCAAGGCACAGGCAGAGTTAGATTGGTTGAAGACATGAGCACCATCGACGTGCAGTACGCCTTAGTACACAGTGTCATTGTGCCCCCATGTAGGCAATCAGGGTTAAGTGCCTTGCCCAAGGACACAACGCGGGAGCGCGAATCAGTCGCTGAAATGGGCACCCATCCAACTACTAACTGCGCTCGACGTTGCTTAACTTCGGTGATCTGATGAGAACCGGTTACCGTTACGCCACCACACCCCAATGTTGATGAAAGGATTATGAAATAAGACAAGAATTGTGATAATTGGGAATATGTTAATTTCTGTTCCCTGTATGCTTTGTTTTCAATAAAAATAATATGAGGTGTAGACTGTACTAAAGAACTGAGGGGTGTGTTGATGTGGCCCTCACAGTTAATGTATATGGCCCTCACAGTTAATGTATATCAACGAAAGTTACCAATTTACAGTAAAATTATTCCAAAACGAATCATCCTATCAAGTTACAATGAAATCACTTCATAAATACGGCCTGTAGACTGTGCTAAAGGTTTTTGGGCTTCGGGCCTGTGTTGCCATCACAGTTGACCGATCGTAACCAAAAGGGGACGTTCTCATCTAGACATAATACTCAGTCATCCTACCAAGTTACAATGAAATCCCTTCATAAATATGACCTGTAGTCTGTGCTAAAGTTTTTCAGGTTTTGGGCTCGGGCAGAAGTCATGGTTGAATGATCACACCCAAAAGGGGTCGTTCTCATCTAGGCATTATCTGGAGTCAACCTACCAAGTTACAATGAAATCCCTTCATAAATATGACCCGTAGACTGTGCTAAAGGTTTTCAGGCTTCAGGCCCCTTTAGGCGTCACAGTTGACCAATAGCGACCAAAAGGGGACATTATCATCTAGACATTATATGGAATCAACCTACCAAGTTACAATGAAATCCCTCCATAAATACGACCTATAGACTGCGCCAAAGGTTTTCGGATTTTGGGCTCGAGCAGCTGTCACGGCTGAATGATCATGACCAAAAGGGGACGTTCTCATCTAGACATTATATGGAGTCAACCAACCAAGTTACAATGAAATCCCTCCATAAATACGACCTGTAGACTGTGCTAAAGGTTTTGGGTTTGGGCAGTCGTCATGGTTGACAGATCGCGACCAAATGGGGAAGTTCTCATCTTGACATACAGAGTCATCCCACCAAGTTACAATGAAATCCCTCCATATTAAATATGACCTGTAGACTGTGCTAAAAGTTTTTGTATTTCGGGCTTGGGCAGCCATCACGGTTGACAGATCATGACCAAAAGGGGACGTTCTCATCTAGATATTATACAAAGGCATCCTACCAAGTTACAATGAAATCCCTTCATAAATACAACCTGCAGACTGTGCTAATGGTTTTGGGCAGCCATCACAGATGACCGATAGCGACCAAAATGGGATATTCTCATCTAGACATGACCTCAAACCTGCACATGAAATTTTGTGACGATCGGACAAAAACTACGGGGTGTAGCCTGTGCTAAAGGAAAATGTGGACAGACTCACAGACTTCCACATGCGTGATGGCAATAGCTTATCTTGACTTTAAGTTTAGCTAAAAAATCAGCTTTCACCTTGGTTGGGGGTGAGAGGGAATGCACTGGCAGATTTTTTTTCTCTTGCCTTCAAAATGTGTTTTGAAGGTGTTTGAGTGATTTTTCGAAACAAAATAAAAATTCACCCAACAGACTCAAGTTAAAATAGATCAAGAATATTAAAATGTAGATGCTGAATCCTTCTTTAAACAATTTTTTCAGGTGAGCGATTGGGGCCCCTTGGGGCCACTTGTTTTAGAATTTTCCTCATATTGCACTAAGTTAAAATTTGGGCTACCATAGGGACCCCCAAATATGAACCTATTGACTTGATTTGAACAAACTGTAATCTGACCCACCAAAGCATGCCGCAAAACAAATAACAAAAGATTCTGACTGGTGATTTTATTTATTTATTAATTTATTGGTGGTTACGGTCATATATTTCTGCACAATGGCTAATGGTGACCGCAACATGGATATAAAGTCAAGTCCAGCCAATTGTTTATACACATTTTTGAGTACAGCCAACCAGCCATTGGTTGCCAGGTCCTATTTTATAGTGAAACAGTGCTTGTTTACCACTTTCCGTGGTTCCCATATGTTCCCAGATGTTGCATACCAGATTTGAAAATACTTACATTTTTTGCTCCTGGAGACACAGGAAAAATTACAAAGGCAAATATTGATCCACGAACTTCGTTTGAACAAACTTGATTCTACACCTCAAAAGGAACCTCCATACCAATATCAAGTCATTGTAGCTACTGGTTCATCAGAAGAAGATTTTTTAAGAATTTTGGTGGATTTCCTCCCACCTCCTCCCTATGAAGCTGGGCAAGTTGATTTGAATAAAAACAAAATGTGATGTCAGAACAAGCAATCACCTCCAATATAACTAAAATTGGTTCAGCGATTTGGGAGGGGCAGGTGCAAACACCATGTTCACGGAAATGCCAGATGGTGAGTAATCACTATAACTCATCCTGACTTTCAGTCAGGAGAGCTAAAAAAGAACAAGCAAAAAAGTATAATCATAAGTCCATAAATTGAGTTCTATTAATTGAAACAGTGACTTCACTCTGTGACCTACTGTCCCTGACAGAAATCTCAAAAATCCTGTCCTTAAAAGCAACCTGTTTGCATGCTATACTACTATCAAGGAAACTCAAGCTATTCTCAAGAAATTAAATCCTTCTTACAGTGACACGGACTTGATTTTAAACCTATTACTCCAAAAGTAGCCTCACACATCCTTTTCTCAGAAGCAACCAATGAAAGACTTCTAGAGGCGGGTCTTCCAATGAATGAAGATTTAGTTAAATGAAAATTATGGTTATTATGGTTAACGAGACTCTAAGGGGCTTGAAGTGCTCACCTGATAAAGACCACAGATTTTTCACAAAGACACTTTTAAAATTTTTCCAAACAATAAGTCGCACATTATTCATCAGATATAAGATGTCATAGGGTTTGGGAGAAGTTTTTAGCTCAACGAAGGGAGCTAAACTCATCACTTGCTGTCCGTCGTCGTCCGTCGTCATGAACATTTTTCAAACGTCTTCTCCTCTGAAACCGCTAGGTTGATTTGCTCGAAACTTGGTATGGACGTTCATTACCATATGTTAATTCAAGTTTGTTCAAATGAAATGGACATGACCACTTGGAGCTTCATAGGGGCATAACTCCGATAGCACCCTATGTATATTAAAGAAATTACTAAAAAATCTTCTTCTCCAGCACAAGTGGGCAGAGTCATTTGATATTTTGTATACAGCATTATGGAGTGGATCTAATTCAAGTTTGTCCAAATTGGCTCCCTGGATTCATATTTGGGCTCACTATAGAAGCCCAAATCCGAACTTAGTGCATTTCAGGCAAATTTCTTAAAAAATCTTCTTCTCCAGATCCAGCAGGCAGAATCTTTTGATATTTGGTATGCAACGTTGCGGGGTAGATCTGATTCAAGTTTGTCCAAATTGGCTCCCTGGATTCATATTTGGGCTCACTATAGAAGCCCAAATCCGAACTTAGTGCATTTCAGGCAAATTTCTTAAAAAATCTTCTTCTCCAGATCCAGCAGGCAGAATCTTTTGATTGAAACGGGGGAGGCAGAAACAAAGGCATGCTTACAGGCAGTTGTGGGAGTCCGTTACATGACTTTTTGCGAAGAGAGAGTTAGGATGTCTCAAGAGCTAATCTTGTGGCTGCATGTTTACCACTGCACGTTTAGTGCGAGACATTCGGTGGGTCCGACATAGTGTGTATGTGGGGAGGGTGGTACCCCTCCAATACTCTTGGAGTATGCGGTCACGGCTCTCTGCACGCTGAGTATATGGGCAGAGAATTGTTATAGATTGTGGTCCATGTTTTGGACACTCATATGGGTGGACTTCCACCCGTGGAGTTATATAACTTTTCACTGCTTATGAAAATGGATTGCGCTCCATCAGCTGTAGGCTGAGCTTAGGTACGGATTACTTATTTAGCGCATGATACAGCGTGTTGTTTGTGGTTTTTGAGTAACTGCTGCGTGTGAGAATACGTGTTTCACTAATTGGGTGCAGTTCGAATATACTACGTGTACACTGTTTTATTCGTGAGATCGTATCAGTATTTGGTATGCGTGAAGGTCGATGGCACTGGTGGAGGACCAAAGGTGGATGGCTTAGCTACCCGTTTCCTCTATTCACCCCTAGACCTCGCTCTAAGGTTCATCTATAATTGCATGCTATACTGTTGAAAGCATGTGCTTTACATGATACGACGCCGAGGCCGTCAGTGTTTCCAATAAGATGATCTGGCCCTATTTTTAGCGTGTAAGGCCGTATCAGTGTCGGCGCGCAGTATTAAATATGGCCGTACCAAAAGGCTCATCAGCATGTGTTTGCTGTAGTGTTGGAGGTAATGTGCTTTCCAACTATTAGGCTGAGTACACTGCCTGAGTAATTAATTGTCGACATTTCAAAGGATATTGTCGATAGATTGAGAGCAAGTGTGCAGTGTACGCTATTATTTGTCAGTTCGTGCCCTTTATTTGCACTTAATTTGTGCTGAAAAATCATGTGGGTGGATTTCCACTCATTGGGATTATATAACCCTTTATTGCCATTAAGAACAGATTAGGCTGTATCAGATGTCAGCACCCATATTTAAGGGTTATTTATTTGACTATTGGCTGCTTTATCGAGGAGCTTGGCTGCTTTGTCGACGAGCTTGATTGCGTAAGCGTAGCGTTTGGCTGTTTTATAGAAGAGCTTCGCTTATTCATAATTTGAACAGCTCACCTATCATATTTGAAAGAGTTTGATAGGTACCGGTATGAAGTCTATTATTCATACTATTTTATCGTTGTCAGAATGTTTGATAAGATAGGCTTGTGTATGTACAGTTGTGTTTTGCTAACCGACCACTATATTTTGTATTTTCTCATTCAGTTGGTTCCGTAGAAGTCACTTGGAATCAACATGGAGATGTTGCCTTTCTCATAGTCAGTCGGATGGTTTTTGACCTAGCTCCCCTTAAGCATTTGGACTGAAGGAGTCCGGGGGAGGCATGTTTCTATGTTTGTCCATTACTGTGTGAGGTGGACTTTTGTATTTGTTTCAGTGAGTTAGAATGTAGAGCCCCATGTTGGGGGAACGGAAATCTCGTGGTATTTGCCCGGCAGAGCCGCATATTTGGTATGCAACATTGTGGGGTGGATCTGATTCAAGTTTGTTCAAATCAGCCTCCTGGGTTCATATTTGGGCTCAGTATAGGAGCCCGAATTTGAACTTAGTGCATTTCAGGCAAATTTCTTCAAAAATCTTCTTCTCAAGATCGAGCAGGTGGAATCTTTTGATATTGGGTATGCAGCATGCTTAGGGGGGTGAGATTAAAGTTTGTTCAAGCCAACTCTTAGAGTTCATATTTGGGCTCACTGTGGGAGTCTGAATTATAACTTAATTCAAAATGAGGAATTTTCTTTAAAAATCTTCTTCAGATCCAGCAGTCGGAATGTTCTGATATTTGGTATGCAGCATCCTTAGGGGGGTCTGAATCAAGTTTGTTCAAGTCATGTCCCAAGGTCCATATTTGGGCTCACTGTGGGAGCTCGAATTGTAACTTAGTTCAAAATGAGGAATTTTCTTTAAAAATCTTCTTCTTCAGATCCAGCAGTCGGAATGTTTTGATATTTGGTGTGCAGCATCCTTTGGGGGGGGGGGGGGGGGGGGGGGGGGGGGGGGGAGGGGAGAGATTCAAGTTTGTACAAGCCAAGTCCCTGGGTTCATATTTAGGCTGAAAATTTAGGACCCTGTTCCGGACTTAGAAATTTTGGACCAAAATGCAGAAATATTTTTTTTTTTTTTTTATGTGTTTCGGTCAGTTTTAAGACAAACAAATTTTTTTTTTTTTACACTGAAAATTTGGGGGCCAGGTGGGACTTTGAAAATTTTGGACCAAAATCCGGATTTTTTTTTTTTGTTTTTTTATGCGTTTCGGTCAATTTTAAGAAGAGAAAAAAATTTTAGGCTGAAAATATTTTGTTTGGGACTTCCAAAATTTCCGAACAAAAAAAAATAAAATCTGTTTTTTATCCGTTTATCTCAATTTTGGGACGTAAAAGTGTAGGAACTGAAAATAGAAGGAAAATCCTGTGTATTGTGTGGGCACAGCTGCTTCATCTAGTCCCTGGTTTGATATTTAGACTACCATGTCAGGTGAGCGCCCTCAGGCCCCCTGGGGCCTCTTGTTTTTTAATGTTTTTCCATTACCAACCATGTTAAAATATGGAGTGTGAGGTGGGCCGGGGTTGGTAACGATGGGGTCTCCCTGGGGCCTCTTGTTTTTTAATGTTTTTCCATTACCAACCATGTTAAAATATGGAGTGTGAGGTGGGCCGGGGTTGGTAACAATGGGGTCTTAGCATCCTCAAAGTACCCCAAGTGGCTCAGGTCTTACAAACTTATGAATGACCATTGCTAGGATGTGATATGTCAAACGTGAAATTGTTTAGACTAGAAGTTTGTAAGAAAAAGGTTTTGAATGTTGCAGTTTTTACTCAGAGTTAAAATTCTGCAACCATAACTCCCCCCCCCCCCTCCCCCCCCACCTCCACTTCAACAACAACTCCAAACATGACACCCGGGATAGGATTTGAACAAATTATAAATCACCCTATCAAATAGGTTATATATATATATATATATATATATATATATATATATATATATATATATATATAATCTATATATATCAACCATAGAATCATTTTGAGCAGTGGTTTGGTAGAATATTTATTTAGGTTTAACGACACTTTAACAGCCAAGGTCATATCATGTCGGTGACAGTTTTATGGGTGGAGGAAGCCGGAGTACCCGGAGAGCACCACCGCACAGCTGCCACCTCCCCAACATCGTAACTCTGCACTGCAGCACAGGAAGGATTAGATTGGTTGAAGACATGCGCACCATTGACATGCAGTACCCCTTAGTGCATGGCATCATCGTGCCCCCATGTGGACAATCAGGGTTAAGTGCCTTGCCCAAGGACACAACGTGGGAGTCTGAATCAATCGCTCAGAAAGTCACCCATCGAAGGACTAACTGGGCTCGACGTTGCTTAACTTCGGTGATCTGACATGAACGGTTCCCGCACTGGCACCGCACCCCTGATTTGGTAGAAAAAAGATCTTTTTTTAGATGTTTTCCCATAACCAATGAACTCTGAGGGCCCCACGATGACAGTACCCCTGTATATGCCTCCAGATGCTTGATTTAAATATACTTAAATTAGCCTGACAACAATTGCCCCAAGGGTTAAATAAATAAGAGGCTCTAAAGAGTCTGTAATCGCTCACCTAGCACAACTACATATCCCTCAGTTATTCTTCTCAAAATCAAGGAGTGCAGCTGGCTGCCATTTTCCTTCATCTGAGCGAAACAGAATGATAATTGTTTTCAGAGGACTTTCCACACATCATTTGTGCCAAGTTTGGTTCGCACGGGCCAAGTAGTTTCAGAGAAGATGAAAATGTGATTTCCCATAGGGTTTCCATGATAACTATGAGCCGCAATTGCAGCCATGTTTGCAACCTAATCAACATTAAATGAGGGTCGTTGGTAGAGGGTGTCCCAGTCATCAAGCATGTGAAGCTTCAAAACATTGGCCTTGTAGTTTTAGAGGAGAAGATTTTTGAAAATCCACCAATCAGAATCAAAGAATGCCTCTGGTGGCCATGTTTTTCAACTGACAGGAACAAAATGAGGATCGTTTGCAGAGGACCTCTGATAGATCATTCCTGCCAAGTTTGGTTCACATCGGCTCAGCAGTTCCAGAGAAGAAGACAAAAATGTGAAAGGTTTACAGACGATGGACACCGGGCGATGGTGGATGCCAAGTGATGGCAAGAGCAACAGAAATTATGTTTATAACAATGACCTTGACCTTTGAACAGCAGACCCCAGTATGAGTGCCAGTCATCATCCTCTTCTTAGAAACAACCTTTTTATGAAGTATTAGTGCTTTTCATCTAAGGAAACTGAGGTTGGTGCCAAGAATGTGACATTCTATTCTCAGTAAAAGTGACGTTGACATTTTACCTACCGACCATGAAAGCAAAAACAAACATCCACTCCCTATAGACAACTGGGAGTATGATGTTTTGCATTAAAGGAAACTGAAATTATTAGGGAAAACAGAGAGGTAACTGCATGAAAAAGTTCACAACTATTCCCCTGCCTTACTTTTAACCCTTGGAGACTTTAATTATCCTGACGTCACTGGGAATTCAGTTTCTTCAATGTTTTCAAAATGCAATGTCAAATGTCGGAAAGTACAAATAACAAGATACTTTTCACATTAGTGATTATCTGGTTGAGGGCTACATTATTTTTGGTGGTCTGAATTTGTTATTCAAAACCTGTTTTATTACAAATTTATTGGAGAGTGCCCACAGGCACTCTCCAATAAATGGTAATAACACAAATTTATATAAACAAAATATTATTTGTGTTTGAATATGAAAAATAAGCAAGAGAGGTGTTGGCTTTTGCCCTGATATCCTCATTTTTTAAAGCCCTGATAGTGGCTTCTAGCACTCAACCAGTTAAGAAGTCTTGACAGCAGGATTATATCAGTATTTCAAGCTGCGATAACATTTGGCTCAATGGTTGTCACTGGGCACTATTCGGTAGAAAATAGGAATTGAGGTTAAAACTTTGAAAAATCGAAAAATAATAACAAAATAAATGACCACAAAGTATCAAGGCGCTGGTTGATTTCGTAAGCCTTAAGTTGAACAAAAGTATCAACGTGCTGTTTGATTTTGTACGTCGTAAGACGTACAAAAGTATCAATGCGCTGTTTGATTTTGTACATCATAAGACGTACAAAAGTATCAAAGCGCTGTTTGATTTCGTACGTCATAAGACGTACAAAAGTATCAAAGGGTAAAATGGGAATATAATTAGGTCAATGCAATAAATGTCTTTGGAGTTGATTCAAGAATTCTACAATCAATTCTAGATAGTCATGGTTTATTTATTTGTAAAGTTGACTGATATTTTATGGTACATGTACCTTACATCAGTGGCAGAATCAGGTTTCTGAATAGGGAGGGGGGTGGGGGCAATTTCAATCATCAATCATGAAACATCACCTAGCATATGTAGCAGCGAGTTGGGGGCATTTAGCAGAGAGAGGGAGTGTCCCAGTTTTGTCAATGGGGTCTAGGGGCCTCCTCGGGCAAAATTTTGGCCAATGGAAAGTTAGTGTGGCCCTTTGGGGGCTTCTTTACAGAAGCTGTAGCTGTATGCAAAGTGCACAGTATTATCTGTGAAAACACATGGACATCCACTTCCTCTGGTAGTGAATGTCCATATTTTATTGAGGATAATACAGTGGAACCCTGTTAATTGAATAGCCACTTTGCCAATGAAAATTATTCAATTAACAAGAGTATTCAATTAACTGGTCACTTTCCTATATTCTAGAGACAAACTTAGCATTTATTCTATTATATCTTGTTTGGCAGAGTCCATGAGCTCTGTCAAACCAGATATAATAGATTAAATGCATGTATTTGGATGTACTGAGGCCAAATAGGTCTATAAACAAAGGAAAACTGTGGTGAATCAGAGTAATTTCTCAACTGGTTACAAGATTTTTTATTCAATTGACAGGCGTTTACTTTAGAACCTATATTTAGTTAACAGGTCAAATTTGTACTGGAGGTATGGTAAATGGTTTTGTGTTGGGAAATTATATTCAATTAACAGGGTTATTCAGTTAAGAGATATCCAATTAAGTGGGCTCCACCGTAGTGTCTCCCGAGTTACAAACAATGGGGGCAGGTTGCTGGAAGCACCCACCTGGATGCACCCATGCACATGTCTAGTTAACATGACAGGTATCTGCCAGGGGGAGGCCATAGACACCTGTCATGGGAAGGCCATATCTCCAACAAGAACAACAATCCAAGTAAACAGCTGGTATATATTTATTGTAACAAATAGATTTAGTCAACAAAAAAACACACATTCAATCTAAACTTTGCACAGCAGCAGCAGCTGACAGCAGTGCAAAAAATGTAATATAAAAAAAGCAATGTACAAAAAACAAACAAACAAGCGGCCCCTCCCCCAAATGGCCTTAATTGCTCATCAGATAAAATTTAAGGTCACATTCAGCATCTACATGTAAATATAAGTAATCTAATTTAGATATGGGGTGGGGGAGAGGGATCAGTTGGGTGATTTTTTTTGTGTGTGTGAAATTACTAAAACCCCTTCAAAACATAGTTTGAAAAAAAGAGAAAAAAAATCACCCAGTGGACCTCCTCCAATTCCCACCCCCAAAAGAGTGAAAGTTCATTTTTTTAACGTAAAATCACTCAAGATCTTCCAAATTTTCTTTTCAAGCAAAAAAATGCTGGCATCTTGTTTCAAATACATTACTCACACATATTCAGCTCGCAACAAAGTGATTAAAGGATGATATACTGCCTCCCAATAAGACTGTCAATTAAAATGTGTTTATTTTATAGTACAGAAGGCACTAAATCAGTGCTGTACTGTTTAGTGGTATGTAAGTTGGTTTCCATTTATTTCTTTATCTAACATGAAAAGCAGACAACACTTGCAAAGAAAATTCTTGAATAACTATTTTTTTTTCATTTTCTGTCTCAAAAACATAGGTTGTGACCACTAATTGGAACGAGCTCAACGAGCTTGTTCCAAAGAGGGGTCATAACCTAAGAATTTGAGACAAATAATGAAAATTAATTGGCGATATTTGTGAATAGCACTGGCCAGTTTTGGCCGTTACGTTGGGTAAAGGGTTAAAAAAAAAAGAAAGAAAAAGAAACCCAAACTGTTGGTGCACAAAACCCGCAAATCATAGTTTAGACAAATGAATCAGTCTTCACTGCCACATTGGACATATTTGCATTTTGTCACATTTGCATTCTTCGAATTCAGGTATGAGACTTGACAAATTTTGGTATGTCTCTCTCCCTCTCTCTCAGTTGAGATCAGACCTGTTAACCTCTGAATATGATTTGTCTGCGAGATTTTGATGAGCTGTCAGGGAGATTTCCATGCTTGTCCAAGAGATTTGTAAGTGCATCCTGCACATCAATAATTTATACTTCATGCTTCACATGCCCACCCTTACTCCACCCTAATACATTATATTTAAATTTATTTGAACAGTTTAAATGATGTTTGTCAATAAAAGCATATAAATAATACATGGACACCACTAGATTCAGCTCTCAGAGCTTGTCCCAATGACATCAATATTTAAGTGTTTTTCTTGACAAAATATTGAAAAATATTCCAGGTTTTTCTGGGAGCTGTATCAGTTATTTCTGGTAATTCAGTACCCCCCACATTTCAATTAACTGCTCATCGATGTGGGTGATTATGTGGAGGTAGATTATCATGGGTAAAGCAAAAACCAAAAATAAAACTAAAGAATTAAATATTTTTGCCAAAACCAAGACTAAAGCCAAGTCAAAGTTCCAAACCCGCACAGCTCTACACTATTGCTTGTGTGTTTTGTTACAGTTTAAGTGTTGGACAGTGTCATGGGTGGAGGAAGCCAGAGTACCTAAAGAGAACCACTGTGCAGTAGCAAGTAACTATCACAAGCAGACTTTACAGCAGCTGAAGGCAAGTGCACCATCAGACACATAACATCCAATCTGATGCATTCTTCCATGATGTTCTTACGCATAATCTGGAATCCACATGTAACACACTATTAATTGAAAATAGAATATGTTTTCATTTTTGGAGTTCACTTTAAAAAATGTCCACAATCCAGTAAAAGTATTTCCAATAGTTCCTTGAATCCAGCACCCAATGTAACGACATGAAACTAACTTACCCAAAGCTTTTTTACAGCCTTAGTCATTATATATTTTAATGTAGCATGTGATTGGCAGTTACCAATTTTTTATAACCAGAAATTGTGACTAACCCTGTGCAGTGCACAGGGTTAGTCACAGTTTCTGGTTATAAAAAAAAAATTAATTTTCAACTGAAAAACTAGCCATTTGCACTGTACAGCCTTAGTGTAAATGTCATCTATATCAACACTTTACCCAATCTAATGGTCAAAACCAGCCAGTACTATTCAAACTCAGCTTAAGAACCCTCATTGGGTTTGTTTTTAGTGAATTCCAAAAATGAAAACATATTCTATTTTCAATTAATAGCTTGTTATGTGTATCTAGCACAAGCCAGAAAATAAGCAGACTGTCATCTGCAAAATGAGGTCCCCAGAGGGTGAATTTAGTGATGCTACCCTGCACAGAAGGGTAGCATCACTAAATTTACCCTCTGTGAACCTCAATCTGAATCAGGGTCTCAAAACTAAACAGAAAGAGGTACCAAGGGGATAAATTGGCCCACTGTATGAAATAACATCATCAAATTAACCCTCTGTTGACCTCATTCTACAAATGTCAGACTGCTTATTTTCAGGCCTGATCTAGCACATTTCCCAATGTCTGTATTGTATTGCGTAATGTTGAATATGCACAGTAATCATGGTATAAAAAGAGGATATCCAACTCTTCCCCAGTTTATATCAAAATTTAATAAAAATTGTCCAGTAATGTCCCACAAAGTAGATCTTCTGTTTCTCAGGCCATTTTTGGTAAAATTGCATATGGGTGGGCAGAATAGCATGGGTGGTGGTGTATTTCGTCCCTTGAATGAATGAAGACTTTGCAATGCTAAAGTCATAGCCAGACCTGTCATTTTGAAAATCACAGGAGAGACACTAATGCCCTCCTGGGAAAAGCTTCAGTAGGGTGACAGCCACCACCTCCCCAAGGATTTATTTATTTACTTATTGGTGTTTAAGGTCACATATTTCTGCACAATGGCTAATCATGACCGCAACATGGATATAAAGTCAAACCCAGCCAACCGTTTATACCTATGTTGCCCATTTTAGAGGACTTCCACCCCAGGCATTGGTGACATGTCCTATTTTACCAGTAAAAGAGAGCTTGTTTACTTCAGTAAACAAGTACAGTAGAATCCTCTTAATTGAATATCCATTTTGCCAGTGAAAATTTTTCATTTAACAGGAGTATACAATTAACAGGGATTTGATCAGTTTCCTGTGTTCTGGAGGTAAACTGAGCATTTATTCTATTATATCAAGATATAATAGAATAAATGCCTGTATTGGATGTAGTGAGGCCAAAAAGGTTGTTAAATAAGGAGAATTTGGTGCATGTCATGGTAATTTTTTTGACATATTACAAAAATTTATATACAATTAACAGGAGTTTTCTCTACAACCCATATGCAATTAACAGATCAAATTTGTACTGAAGGTATGGTAAATGGTTTTGTGTTTGAAAATTTTATTCAATTAACAGGGATATACAATTAAGAGGTATCCAATTAAGTGGGCCCCACTGTACTGCTTTACTTCCTGGGGTTTCCATGGGGACCCCTCCCCAAGGATAGCAGTCATTTCACTATGATGGGGAACCTTGCACTGCAGGCTTTTCTTTAACACCATTCATTGGGTGTATGGGAGATATTAACTGCCAAAGGTCTTTATCCGACTTTAATGAACTTTGTGGTCTGAGAACAGGTAATTTAAAGTCAATAGGAGGTTGGTTGTGTGAACAATAGTCAAATTATCTTGGCAGTTGTTTCTAGTCAAGTCTTGGTTGCCTTTAGCGGGAGCCAAGATATGACTAGAAATCACTGCTGAGCTATCAGACTCACAAAGTGCTTGGTAGAGATGGGCGGTATTGGAATTTTGAGTTCGGTATCAGTTATGGAATTTTTGGGGTAAAACTTGGGTAATACCTCGGTATCGGTTCGGTATTTTGTATCTGAATTGACTGAGATTTGCTGATAGTACCAAAGAGGAATTCACATCCGGAAAAACAGAATAAGTTGTTGTAATATCATTCTACCACAAAGCTATGAATGACACTGCCCATGAGCTGGACAATGGCATTCTTTTACGACCACAAATCATATCTACAGTAATTTTGTGACTTGTTCTAAATGCACCTTAATGTTTAAAGACCCATTTCAGGCTTTTGCGATCTCAGAGCATGCACCCTGACCAAGCCATCTTTAAGAAGTGCTGCTGACAATAGACAAAACACCTGGGCAGTGATTTTTAGTGAGGACTTGGCTGCCTGAACAGGCAGCCAAGACCTGACTATAAATCACTGCTAAGCAATTGGACATGCACAGGTTGTGGTCTAGAGGAAGTTCAGGACAGCTTCCCAGTCCATTGAGGATTAACGAAACTGAAAAGAAAATCTGTCACTTCTTTCATGAAAATGAACCTTTCAAGTATTATCAAGCCCAACAGGGACTTATAAATAGAGAATCCAGGAAAATTTGAAAATTTTCCAGTATTCAACGAGTGGTTCAGTTTAATTTTTCAGTAGCACCATGATATTGGTTCGTTTTTTCGGTATATTGCTCATCTCTATTGCTCAGTGTAGTAGTCTAGTAGAAAGTCTGGAAAGTTAAAAAAAATTATAGTAATTTATATATTTTTTATACTTACCAATGACCCAGACATAGCTGGTGCTAACTCTTAAAATTCTAGGGCCAAACACAAATTTTGCCCCCCAATCCCCAAAATTTGCATCTAAAACCAAAAGAAATCATGTCCTGAAGGTCCTCCATACTTTGCCCTCACTGCGCATGCGCAGTGTCAAGGACATCCCGAAATTGGCGCCAATTATCATTCTTACAAGCAGTGCCTGGTCAGCGCTATGTACTCAGCGGGGAGGTATGAGTTCCCAACTCCTGGGAGGGCCATCCCCGCCTGGGTCATTGGTAAGTATAAAAAATATATAAATTACTATAAATTTTTTAACATTTTTATACTGTACCAATGACCCAGACATAGCTGAATAGTAAAAAGGCTGGAGGGCCTATGACATAGAGGAAAATCCAATAAGCTCAACTATATCAATAGAGTGAACCCCTCAAGGAGAAAAGGAGTATTAGGCTTTACATGTATCTTTCTTATTTTATGATAAATTAGAAAGATACAATACCCTTCATAATTGAGCACAATAACATTCATGTTCTCTATTAACATCCAGTATAACCCGTTATACTAATTATTTTTAAAGTAAGCCAATAAATAAAGTTAGTCCAGAGAATTGAGACTCTTTATATTCTTTTAAAAGTGTCTGAGGATTGTATATTAACGCCCGTTTGACACTTGACATATACAAATGCTTCACACCGAGCTACACTTTAAAAATATGACATGAATGAATTTTTAACATTAATATTACACTTTAAAACCATCCCGGAAACGACTCAGAATTACTGACTCCGGAGGAGGAATCCCCTTGCTTTTCACTATAAAGCAGGTGACCTAAGGGAACACCCTCCCCCCCCCCCCCTTCCCCTTACCCTGGGTCAAATAGCCCAGAGCGAAAAGGGCAGCAGGACGGAGTCACTGCCAGAACAGAAAGCCTGCATAACTATAGTTGCAACTGTTTAGTGGACGACATTCTGAGCAACAGATAACGGACCTAAACAATGCAGGTCTCCAGAAATGGACTCAATATTTCTGAGATAAAAATTTGTGAATGTGGATGGCTGAGACCAATAAGCAGCCTTCATTAAATCTGTAATAGCAACACTATTTGCGTAAGCCCAAGATGTAGAAAGAGCTCTTACTTCATGAGCCGAGATCTTAAGCACAGACTGCTGAGTAGAAGATAGATTATCATAAGCAGTACGGATAGTTAATTGAATCCATCTAGCAATAGAATGGACCGAAATGTCCTTTCTATTAGGCATCAGAGACAGAAAGAAGACGGCAGAGCCTTAATAACAATAGGTTCCGGATATTTATTAGGAGCTGATTCTTAGCTAAAAAACCAACATTAGTAGTGAAGGTGATAGTGTTCCCGACACTACGATAGTGAGAATCGTCCACCGATAGTGCATGAAGCTCACTGACTCTTCTAGCAGAAGAGAAAGCTAAGAAAAAAGCTGTCTTATAAGACAAGAATTTGAAATCTACTGTCCCAAGAGGCTCAAATGGCTTTTCCTTCAGTTTAAGAAGAACCCAAGCTAAATTCCACTTAGGAATTAATCTAAGAGTTCTAGGTCTATTTATCGAGAAGTTTCTAACTAACTTAGATAAAGAGACATTAGATCCAATTTGTAAACTATCATGGTGTGCATAGGTATCAGATAACATAGACCTATAACCCTTAATAGTAACAGGCTGCAGCTTGATCTCGTCAAACAAGTATACTAGAAAGTTTGCAATGTCTGGTATGGAGGGATCAAAAATATCAACAGAATGATCCCTACACCAACGACGAAAAACCTTCCACTTAGCCGCATAGTTTAGTGAAGAGGAGGTCCTCCTACAGTTAGAAATCGCGTCCACTGCTCGTCCTATAAAGTGCTTGCCATGCAAGAAGGACCGCACATCGGAAATACATGAAGGTTGAGACCTTGCGGGTTGTGATGAAGTTGACGCGATTTCCCCTGCGAAAGAAGATCCTCCCGTGGAGGAAGCTTTCGCGGTAGGTCCCACAGCAGACACCTGAGTAGATTTATCCACGGTCTCTGTAGAGACAGAGATGCTACCAACAGAATCTTGCATTGAGATTGTTTTATCCTTAGCAACACCTGCTGAATTAACGGCGCTGGAGGATACGCATATCCTATCATTCCGTCCCATGAGATCAACAGAGCGTCTACTGCATATGCTTGTGGATCCGGACATGGTGACACATACGTCTGCAACTGATTGTTGAGATGTGTCGCAAATAAGTCTATCATTGGCCGTTCCCACTGTAGCAAATCTGATTGAATTCCTGTTTGTTGAGAGTCCACTCTGACGGCAACAAGCGACCCTTCCGTGAAAGGAAGTCTGCTAGTACATTCAGACGACCCGGTATATGACGGACCGAAAGTAGAACTTGGTGTTCTAGAGCAAACAGAAGGATTCTTTCCGTTAAATTGAATAACGGAACGGAATGAGTGCCTCCCTGGTTCCGGATATCTGCCACTACTGTCGTATTGTCGGACAGGATTTGGACATGAGCTTTCTGAATAATGTCCATCCAATGACGTAACGCAAGCCAAATTGACATCATTTCCTTGATGTTTATGTGCTTGCTTAGAAACTGTGGGTCCCAAAGACCCTGGCACCTCGAATCCGTTGGGATCAAAGTTGCACCCCAACCTGTTTGACTGGCATCCGTCATAATCGTAAAACTTGGATCCGGCAACTGCAGCGGAACTCCCTGAGTTAACCACTGAATGTTTGCTCAAGTCTGAATCTCTTGTTTCACTTGATCTGACAAGAGAACATCTATATCGAGCGAATGAATCTTCACACTCCAATTCTGAGTCAAGAAAATTTGGAGAGGACGAGTGCGCAACCGCCCCATCGGAATGAGATCCGCAGCGGCTCCACACAGAACTATCAGTCTCATGAACTCCCTCGCTGTGATTTTGTCTGCATGAAGACAATAGCGAGCGTAACAACTGATTAACTTCGCTCTGGTTAACGGCAGACGAACGAGATTGTTGTGCGTCTCGAAGCTCATTCCCAGATGAGTGAATGACTTGGACGGCACCAGATCCAACAAAACCGAGACGTCGGAGCAATAGAAGCAGATTCTGCACATCGTTCTGAAGCGTTAACTCGTTGCCGTACCTCTGAAGAATGTCGTCCAGGTAGGCCGACGTTACCGCAGACGAATGAGCTCGGAAATACATCATTACCGAGTTCATTACTCAAGTGAAAGCCCAGGGCGCTAGGTTCAATCCGAAGCACATCGCCCAGAATTGATATACAACTCCTAGACTGCGAAGCGTAGATACTTTCTGAATGTCGGATGTACCATGACATGAAAGTACGCATCTTTGAGATCTATGCTTGTAGCATAATCGTTCACCTGAATACTCGCTCTGACTGATCGAATCGTCTCCATATAGAACTTCGGAGCGACGATCAGCTTGTTTATCCAGCTCAAATCTATGACTGGACAGAACGAGCCGTCTGTTTCGGAACCAGAAATAGATGGCTGTAGAACCCCGGTGATTCCTGGTCTTCTACGACCTCTACCGCGTTCTTCATCAAAAGAGACTGTACCTCTGATAAAAGAGCGTCTCTTTTCTGCAGATTTGACGGAAGTTGAGTCCATTTTGGACTTCGAGTTAATGGAGGCTTTCGTTTGAAGGATATTCTTAGTCCTTCCGAAATCACCCCTCTCACCCAAGGGTCGTCCGTAAACGACGCCCACTCTTCTGTAAAACTCGACAACCTTCCGCCAACCGGAACACGATAGAGGTTCAAACCATCACCTCCTGGACCTGCGAGGCCTGCGGGAGGAGAAACCACGTCCTCCATGACCCGCACCTCGTCCCGTCGACCTCGGGACGTCAGACCGGTTGTCTCGGCCCGAAGAACGTCCCGCACATGAGTCGCTGCCTTGACGGTCTTTAGAATAAGACCAAGATCACCCAAAGGAACCTCTATAGGAACCTCTCTTGGGCGTATTTGTCCCAGAAGTGCCTGTCTTACTCTTATCTGCTGTACCCGATTTTTTGGAAGCGGATTTAAAAAGCAGAGAATCGAAGCTTTCTTAGTTATTTTGTCATAGATTGCCGAAAGCTTGCAGTTGAAGAGAAGCTCTCCGGAGACCAAAGCGACTCTGAGAGAGTTCTTCACCTTACTATCCATGCGTGTGGATGTAGCTAGGGCTGCGTCACGTCTAACCAACTCCAGGTTTGCCACTGAAAGGGCGGAGTTATATGTGGAATAAGCTACTGCCCTTGAAAGAAGTCTTAATGAGGATTGTATATCCTGGAATTCTTTCCCTTGAAGACGCAGTGGTAACGCCTTTGTAAGGTGGTCTGCGTATGATAAAGCGTCTAAGCTGGCTCTGTTAGACGTAATTGTCATATCCAACACCGCAGTTGGAATGGACATAGATGACGGTAAAGACAATTCCAAGTCTTCCGCCTCGTCGTCTAGACGCAGAGGAACTCTCGGTATGCCCTGTCCTGCCGTATCGAATTTATTCCTTGAATTGATGAAAGGCAGGTTAAGAGCATTGGCGGACAAGAAACCAGCTTTGCCTGTTTTGGAAGAAAGCTTAAAGATAGCGTCGTTCAATAATTCGAATGTTCTTGTGACATTATTGGACTGTGACGGAAACTCAGGGACGATGTCTCTGAACCGCTCAAAGAATTCAGTGTCCAATGACGTTATCAGTCTCTTATCCGGCATCGTAGCTGTCTGGCCCAACGGAACAACTTGAGGAAGGTAGTGCTGGATGAAATCTACGGCAGCTTTATTTTGTTCCGAAAGGGGATAGCTCCAAGTCCTCAGTATCCCTTTCGCCATCCGGTCGGACCTCATGATGCTCCCGGTCGTCCGCACCCAATGCTTCGGCGGAGCGTACCGACCCAGCGCCGTCTGATAATTCCTGATCCGACAACGATTCTGTCGTTTGCTGGGATGCTGCGATAATTTGTGCTATCTGAGCTAGCACGTCCGTCATCGAGACCTGCGGATTAGCGGTCTTTCGCTGCTTAGCCGCCGGAAGCTCCGCATCAACTGACTCCCGCATACTTCTCTTATGCGAACGTCCTGAGTCTACCGGCCTCTTGTCCCTGGCTACCGGATGGCGTGACCTGGTCGCCGTTGAATGCCTGATCGGCGAAGCTGGCTGAATATCCGCGGTCATGTAGCCAAGGTGCGGTCGTGTGCGCTGCTGAGAGGATGAGGAAGCCTGTACAGTCTCTCCGGACTGCCTATATAACGGAGCGTCCCGAGCGGCGGATGTATGCTCTGCTTGCGAAACATTTTGTACCACAACATCTGGTCCCAGATGTTGTTGTACGAGAGAGGGGCCTCTCTCGCTCGCGGCCCGGCTGGACCTGGACGAGCTAGGAACCGGACTACAAGGCTTCCTCCGATCTCTCCTCTTATCCGCCGTCACTGGGTGTGCACCTTGTATGTTTATAGAGCTCGCATCACCCAAAACTCCTTCCTGAACCGCAACGGATGAACCCGGCTGCCGAATCATTCGGTGAATGGACGCTACACCGGGCGAGCTAGCGGATGACAGCGCCGTCGATCCTATTAGGGACCTCTTAGGCAACTGGCGTATCTCCATGAGCACTTTTGCCGCTAGCTCTTCATTAGATTGTGACGACGGAAGCGCACCTTTGGAAGATAACATGGAAACATCACCCTGTTCTTGTTCCTCTGAAATAGAAACTGATAAACTAGAGTGACCTTGCGGAGAAAGGACCGGCATAGCCCTTTCCCCGCTAACAACATACCGTGACACACGTTTCCAATGTTTGTCATCTCAATATTCACATACTGAACAGGAGTTAGTGCGAGTACACTGACTACAATTAATACAATGATCATGAAAGTCAGAGGAAGATTTCCTCTCATTACAATTTGAACAATATCCTTTCATTGTGAAAAGACAACAATAAGTCCTAGTACTCGCACGAACCCCTGAAAACAAAGATACATAATAACATGATCCATTAACATTGAAAAAACAATTGAAATCAAAAATAATTTTGAAAAAATATTTTTTCAGCAAAGCCCAAGTTTCTGAAAAGTAACGTTTAGCCCCAATGGATCCCAAGCCTAAGTGTGGACAAAAATTTTTAAATTATTTTAAATAATTAATGCAACACTTACGAATAATAATAATGTATCTTGTAATGAGATAAACTAATAGAAAGGCAAAAAGCCCCCCTCAAAAGAGACTGTTGCCAATGTAAACAAGAAGTGTATAAACACCAGGAAACATGACTCCAGGCACTGACAATCCTGGCCCGAAATCAGTTACCAAAATATACACTATCTGATGCAAAACAGACACTTCCAGGGAAGAATCTGCAGAACATCAGATGGTAGATGCAGAACACTACGTCTAAACACCCATGGGTGAGAACGCAAACATGGGGAAAATAACAGAATTCATTCTGTAACCAAGCTAATTCTCCCAAGTAATCTTACTCAAAAATATGCCAAAAGCATGGGAGAATAGCAAGGAGGGACTTAAAGGACAAGGGGAGAGGAAACACTGAATAAGCAGTGCAACTTCATAGCAAGAATGACAACAACAGGCCCATACCTCGAAAATAGGCAACTTAACATAATTTCACTACAAAATTTTAAGTTACAGCCCTGAATATTTTCTGTCACTCCTTTTTCCTCTCCTCCTTCTATATCCTCCTTAGAATCACCATTTCTCCAATATTTATGTGTCTGGCATCATTTAAACTGAGATTTACAAGCACAAAGATCAGTGAGATGTTAACTGATGAAGGGCCAAACAAAGAATGATAATTGGCGCCAATTTCGGGACGTCCTTGACACTGCGCATGTGCAGTGAGGGCAAAGTATGGAGGCCCTTCAGGACATGATTTCTTTTGGTTTTAGATGCAAATTTTGGGGATTGGGGGGCAAAATTTGTGTTTGGCCCTAGAATTTTAAGAGTTAGCACCAGCTATGTCTGGGTCATTGGTACAGTATAAAAATATTACCCTTACCCTGAAGGGTTAAAAAAGACTTGCTGTGCTTCCATTAGATTTATTATGCTAACACAGTTTTTAAAATTTCTCAGTTGATCAAAATTTTCTAGGTGAGCATTGGCTGCTCTCATGATTTTTATATCAGGTGGGCTATACAGAGTGCTTGCGATCGCTCGCCTCAAAACAACAGTCCTACATTTTAAATAAAATGACATATCAGGTTTTGTGTCATTCTTCAGCAACAAGTGACAATTAATCTTGTAAGGAAGGGAGAATTCTAAATGGAACAAGAGCTATGTCTGGCATTGCATAATACACCTGGTAGTTTTTTTTGAATTGTATATAATCACTGTTTTCATCCAACAAATAACTGCTATTTGTATAACTTGATCTAAAGTTAACCAGAGAGAAAATCAGGGACAAAAGTAAATGACAAACTAGAACCAGCGCCAAAATCAGTCACAAAATGTTCATGGAAATGGGCAATTTCCAAGTCAAAAAGGCCCATAACTCTTGTAAAAATCATCGGACCAAACCCCAATTCAATCTCAACCTGTATTTTGAGCTAATTGACGTACAAACCAAGTTTTGTTCTGATCTATAAATCCAAACAAAGTTATCATCTGGAAACAGACAAGTTTACGGATAGAAGAATAGACTGACAGATGGATGGACAGACAGATGGATGGATGAACAGACCAATCACATAATATGTCCCATTGTTTTCAAAATGGGCGTGTAAAAATGGTGTGGAAAGTCTTTTGTCTCATTTACAAAGCAAGTGTCAAATCTTTACCTTACACACTTTTCAGAATAACAGCATTATCATATCAAAATATAATTGTAAAACTTAAATTTTTTCTCCAAATTTAAACTTTCATTAATTTTATCCTTTCATGAGATCACTTTTTATGCATTCTTTTATACATGTCTCTCTCTTTTCCTCTTTCACTTGAATGTGAAAAATAAACTTGTATTGATGAGTCATGTATGTTTGGGAGATAAAAAAAAATTACATATCAAATTGGACATATTTCTACACTTTCATAAGTAAAAATATTAATTTTAATCTGGCTGGAATAGCACTAAATGTATATATCTAATAAATTGGTGAGTCATATAGGTCATAGTTGATATAGATGGAGAAAAAATAACAATAATAATGTTTGTTATAAAGATAATCAGAGCCACGCAGACATAAAACCAGTGTCTCTACTTATGCCTCTATTAAGGCTGACCATATGTATTTCTGCTTGAGCATGTAACAGCCTTGTAAAGATAATCAGAGCCATGCAGGTATAAAACATTGTCTCTACTTATGCCTATATTACGACTGACCATATGTATTTCTGCTTGAGCAAGTAACAGCCTTGTAAAGCTAATCAGAGCCATGCAGGCATAAAACCAGTGTCTCTATTTATGCCTCTATTAACCCTTTACCCAATGAATCACCCACATCCACCTGCGTAATTTTCAAATTCAGCAGCTGAAAGAAATTTTTCGAAAAAGTTCAACAAAACCATATCATGTGACACCCTCATTGGAACGAGCTCGATGAGCACATTCCAATGAGGGATCACATGATTAATACGGTTTTGTCGAAAAATTTTTTTTTAATTTTAAAAAAATAGTAATTAAAATAATAAATTTGGATACCGTCTGCATTGGGTAAAGGGTTAAGGCTGACCATATGTATTTCTGCTTGAGCAGAAAGACATATGGTCATGTAAGAGCCTTAACCCTTTACCCAACGCAGACGATATCAAAATTTATTAATTTAAATATCGTTTTTTTAATTTCTTTTTCGACAAATTTCAACAAAACCATATCATGTGACCCCTCATTGGAACGAGCTCAACAAGCTCGTTCCAATGAGGGGTCACATGATATGTTTTTGTTGAAATTTTTCGAAAAATAATATTTTTTCAGCTGCTGAATCTGCATATTACACGGGCGGATGCGGGCGATTCGTTGGGTAAAGCGTTAATAGAGGCGTATACAGAGACGCTGGTTTTATGTCTGCATGGCTCTGATTAGCTTTACAACAAACATTCTTCACCCATTAACTTTCATGCTAGCATTTACATTATGTCAAACATAATTATGCATTCTTTCATTTGAACTGGATTTCCATTTCATTGCTTACCATTCTATCACTGGAAGAAGAATGACAAGCTCGAAAGCTTGTGTAAAAGAATAATAATAGATCGAAAAGGTGTTATTTTTTCTCCATCTATATCTAATAAATATATATAATATTTACACTAAATAATAAATCTCTACAATAATATAAATGTCTTCAATGGGACTCAAATTTTTAGGCAAAATTATAACAACTGAAATGTGATATAAGTGATCACTCCTATTGAGACAAAAAAAAGTGTCTTCAGTAATTGCAATTCTAAAATTTGCTGCATCTAAAAGAGTTTTTCTTTAACCCTCGAAGGCCTAATTCCAATTGTGATTTTTATTGCAGCAATACAGATGAACCTGCAGTCTCTGGGTAAACATTCAACCTGCATTTCAAGTACTGTTGCAGTTGTTTCTAGACAAATGTAGGCAGCCATGACTCGCATAGCAACAACTGCAAATCAATGTGATATCGACTGTCAAACTGTAGTGAAGACATATAAAAATTTCCAGTCCTTTAACTGGTGGAGTGCTGAATTACTTTGGGTCATCAAAATTTGTTCCCATATCTTTGCCTTGTTACAATTTATGGGAGAGTGCCAATAGGCACTCTCCCATAAACTGTAACAAGGCAAATCCTAACAGACTAAATAATTTCACTTCAAAGGTGATATGTAGAACATCCAATCAGTATGAAGCTTTTAAGTTGTGGGTGGTACCAACACTTCAGAATAAAGCCCAAATATGGGCTTCCAGCACTCTACCAGTTAACGGTTAAAGGATATACTATTTGGAGAGACTGGACAACAACTCAAACACAGTTGGGGGCAAATTTTCTAGTCATCTAATATTTACAATTTCCCTTGATTTTGAACAAATCAAAGCGGTTACCAAACTTGCCCAGGACATATATAAATCAGGAGTGCATGATTCCATGACTCAGTCAGTTCAGTCCATGACTGTATGCATGTCCAGTTATAAATTCAAGCTTTATTTCCATTGACATTCAATGCAACTAGAAATTTTCCATCACATGGGTGGGGCTACTTATCTTGGTGCAGATTGACCCCCTCATATAAAGCAACATACCAAAGTTGACTGAATTACAATTACTACTGCTCATTTAATTGCATATACAAAAGAGTACTGAAGAAGATCAATGACTGAACAGACATATGGACAGAGCTCTGTGTTATTGGTACATCACTTTCGTGTGGTGGATAAAGCAGAGAACTTAATTCACTTATTTATTTATTTATTTATTTATTTATTTATTTATTGGTGTTTAAGGTCACATATTTCTGCACAATGGCTAACAATGACCGTGACAGTTTTACGGGTGCAGGAAGCCGGAGTACCCAGAGAGAACCACTGAGCAATGGTGAGCAACTGTCAGCTCTTCAACATACCAACTCCACACAAGCAGGGTTAGCATTGGTTGAAGACAGGTGCACCATCGACATGCAGTATGCCTTAGTACACAACGTCACCGTGCCCCCACGTGGGCAATGGGGGTGAAGTGTCTTACCCAAGGACATAATGCGGTTGCTGCAGGTGGGATTCAAACTGAGGACCTCTCGGCTTGCAGCCTGCACCTCTACTAACTGAGCCACCGCGCCCCCACTTAATTCACTAAATTCTAATAATTACTAAACATACAAATTTTAAGTGAAATGTTATAAACAAAGCATCTTGTGCCTCACAAAATATACTGTACAAAACTCTACAGTATCTACAACACAGATACAAAGTTTCATATCAAAGTACATATCTACAGTGCGTGGAGAGTGGATTGTAACTAAATCACCTGTGGAGGGGAGTCATCACCCAAGCTATAACTTTCAAATTTTGTACATATCGATAAAACACACAAGCAATGTTTCAGCCAATGGACCTCCGGGTTTAACCCGGAGGTCCAATGGCTGAAACTTTGCTGGTGCTGGTTATGCTTTGCAACAAATTTGCATTTATTCCTCAGGTGGAATCTCCACTCTGTGGGTGATTTAGTGATAATACACTCTCCACGTACTGTAAGTGCAAAGTTTTAAGATGAGCCGACACCATAAGGTAAGCAATAATTTTTGATGAATTGGATATGTGTACATATGAATACACAGCATGATACCATATGATATATCTCAACAACGGCTACGCAAAGCGTGGGTCACTGCCCCTGACCCGTATGCAAGTTCGAAGTAACCTTGAAGGTATTGGTGGGACAGAAAAATTTTCTAAGTGGAAACAGTGAAAACAGAAAAAGTTTCCAAGTCGAAAAAGGGCCTTAACTCTGGGAAAAATTATGGTGCGGAACTTGTTCCTTGTGCATATATGTTCCCTCATGCAGATCTATTAGCATACCAAAGGAGATCCAAATCCAAGCGATGGCTTTGAAATTTCAAAGCAAAACATTTGTAGGAACAGATACACAAGACTTAACTGGATACCCCCGAATCCTCCTTCGGCAGTTAGGGGCATAATAATAGTCAATTTCAAAGCTGCCCAAACCTTTACCCAGCCCAAACAGCTGATGCGTGTACATATGAATATAGTATGGGCAGACAACACCATGATGTGACCTATATCAATACTGGTTACTTTCAAAACTGCCTAATCCTTCACTGAACCTAATCCAAAATCCAATGACGCACATAAACTTGTTTTCGAGGGACATTTTTTTTGTAAAATAATAAATTTGAATGTTGATTTTTGTGAATACTGATGGGGCATTTTACACTGGGGAAAGTTAAACATGTCAAACATTTATCAAATATGAAGACAAGAGCTATGCCTGGTGTTGCATAATACGCCTGTTAGGCTTTTTCTGATTGTACATAATAACTGTTTTCATCCAACAAATAACCTCTATTTGTATAAAGTGATCTAAAATGAACCGAAGCGAAATCAGGGACAAAAGTGACAAACTAGAACCAGAGTCAAAAGCAGTCACAAAAGTACATGATGAAGTTGGACTGGAAATTGTACCTGCTATGATGTTTACCAAATGAACAGACGGATGAACATACATTGTTTTACTCAAGAAAGGCTGTAAGTTGAAAATGCACGAAGTCTAAAAAGCTTCATATCTGATGCAAAATTTGTACTGAACCTCAATTTAAACCTGACCTGTAATTTGGTATAATTAAGTCACGTGCCAAATTTGGTTGAGGTCAAATAAGCAGAACAAAAGTTATTGACCAATAATCAGAATATTGACAGAAATAAGCAATTTCTATGTCGAAAAGGTCCATAACTCTTCTAAAAATCATTGGACCACACCCCAATTCAAACTCAACCTGTATTTTTATCTAACTGAGGCACAAATCAAGTTTGGTCCTGATCTATGAATCCAAACTCAAGTTATCATCCAGAAATGAAAAAGTTTAGAGACAGACAAACAGAGATGGACTGAAGGATAGATGGACAGACCAATCACATAATACGACCATGGATAGATGCACAGAACAATCACATAATATAACCATTTTTTCAAACGGGCATGTAAAAAAAAATGATGAGGGTTTAAGCATTAAATTTTGCAATATGAGTAATACAGTATTTACTCTATGTATTGGGACACTCTATGATTTGGGACACACATTTTTTCCAGAAAACTATATTTTTTTTATGCTCCAAAGTTTGTGACATTCAGGAGATTTGTTTCCAGTTGGCCCGTCACTAGTAGCAGACGACACTCATAAAAAAATTCTTGGGTAACTAAACATTTTCGTTTTTTGCTTCCAAAACATAGCTTATGATCCCTCATTGGAATGGGCGCAATATGCTTGTTCCAATGAGGGATCATAAGCTATGTTTTGGAAGCAAAAAATGAAAATATAAAAAAAAATTGGACGGCGATTTCCGTATATAGTGATGGAAAACGAATCACACACAACTTGATTCAGCATCAAATCAAGACCAGGCTCTGTTCTTTCCCCATTTTCTGAGAATTGGGACACCTGTGAAAATAATTATTTTTAGCTGTCCCAATACATAGAGTAAATACGGTACTCCACATTTCCCAGGAAACACAAAAGACCAGACTGAATTTACTCAATGCTGACTTATATGGAAATCCAAATTTAATTTTTATTTAGTGAGAGCTCTTTCTGTTCTGATGACGATGATGCAGCAACACGTCTTAATTTCGCATTCCTGCTGGCTTTCAGCTCTTTGAATAAATCATCTTTCTTTTTTTCTTTTACTTCACTCTGTTGTTCAACACGTTTGGAACGTCTTTCACAAGACTCTTTCTCTTTGGCATCTGAGTCCTCACTACTAATAAGTCCAGAATCATTGCGTTCACCTCTGTGTTTTGACAGGGAAATAGGTTGAATGCTCTCTTCTGAGCTATACAAACTGTCATTTGAATCACTATCAATAACACAGATTCCACTACATCTTCTAGCATTTATTTCACTGTCTTGTGAGAGTTTGTCAGAGGATAATACACTTCTGTTATTGCTATCAGTTCTGTCAACACATGGAGTACTGGAATTTGTTGGTGGTTTAACATCGTTATCACTGATGGATATTATTTTTCCGGTATCTTCTTCCTCTGATTCTGAATCTGATGGCATCACAAGTCTTCGATGACATTTATTTTTAACTCTCCTACGTTTTGGATATGTTACTTCTTGGGAATTCTGAAAAAAAGAGCTGCCTCATAAGTTTTGGCTTTGTTGTGAGAGAATACAAAAAATAATAATGTATCCCATTCTTTTGTTTTAACCCTTTACCCAACGAATCGCCCGCATCCGCCCGCGTAATATGCAAATTCAGCAGTTGAAAAAATATTATTTTTCAAAATATTTCAACAAAACCATATCATGTGACACCTTGTTGGAACAAGCTCGTCGAGCTTGTTCCAACGAGGGGTCACATGATATGGTTTTGTTGAAATTTTTTTTAAAAATTTAAAAAATGATATTTAAAATAATAAATTTTGAAATCGTCTGCGTTGGGTAAAGGGTTAATTAAGGCCCCACAAAGTAGATCTTTTGTTTTTTGGGCCATTTTTTGTAAAATTGCATGTGAGCGGGCAATTTTTTATTTTTGCAATTGTTTCTTTGCCATCAAAAGTTCATTTTCTTGGTTTGTTTTATGTTTTGTGCCTCATAATCTACAGAATAGCATACCTGGTGGTGTATTTTGTCCCTTGAATGCAAGAAGGCTTTACCATGCTAAAGCCTTGCAAAGCCATCTTGTACTCAAGGAACAAATTTATCAATTTTATTATCTTGAATTGGGTAAAATATCATACATAGAGCATTTAATTTTTATTTTTTTACGTTTGCATTGGTTATAAAAAGAGCGCATGTGGCAGCAAGGACCATGCAGAAGGGCCTGAGAAACATATTTTTTAGGCTTAAAGCATAATACTTATTTGATATACATCTAATCAAAGCTCGATATCAAATAGACTGATATTGATTTTTGACTGAGTGCCAAGTCGTGGAATGGGACAGCATCAGACCTGTTAACTTCTGAAGGTGACTGTCAGTGAGATTTTGATGAGCTCTCAGTGAGATTTGGATGCTTGTCAGTGAGATTTTTGTGCGCGGCCATTACATCAATATTTTCCTTGTTATGCCTCCCATGGTCCCACCCGAGCACCCCCCCAACCCAAATGCATTATATTTCATTTTAATAATTTATTTTAACACTTTTAATGGTATTTGTCAGTAAAAGCATACAAATATGGATATCACTGGTTCAAGAGTCCCCCCTCCCCTCCCCCCCCCCCCCCCCAACACACACACACAAAATGTGAGTGGATGCATATCTAACCTTTGCCTGTACCCCCCCCCCCCCCCCCCCCCCCCCCCCCCCTCAGTCTGGCCATTTTCCTTACTCATGCAAGCCCATCCTGGTGCTTCAATACATGGAGGCCGAAACATCTTGGGCTGAAACGTCCCAGTACCAAAACGTCCTAGAACCAACACAAGCATTCCTTTTTCACTCAAGTCATTTATTCATGTAAATTCTTTGTTCAATCTGTACATTTTTGGTGAGAAAATATTTGTTCTTATTCGGTCTGGACAGCATAACTTTATCAATGTTTGAAAGGGCATGTCATGCTAGACATCAATGTGAGATTTCATTAAAATTTGACCACTATCGGAAGAGTTACAGACTTCTACAGACAAAAATTGTATTTTTCTCAATGGAAAAATGGGTGTAACTCCCAGGTGGAAGGTACAGCGACCATAATATGATATGTGTGTGAAAGTGCATGTCCTGCCAGAAATTCATATAAAATTTCATTAACAATCAGACCATATCAGCTAAGTTATGGACTTGTACAGATGCAAACCTATATACCCCACTTTTTTAAGAAACAGTTATGTTTGTTGGATGGACAATTCCATGATGAATACAACTTATAAAACTAGAAATATACAGTTAAAAACACAATGACATAATGTGAAATATTGAAAATCATGCTGTTAAACATTAAACACATGGACAAATCAGACAAATGTGCAGATTACACACTTCAGGATTATGTAAGACTAAAACAGAGGAATAAACCAGAGATGTCGAAACAACTGGGCCAATGGAGGCTGCTGCTCCACTTTTAGAGGGTACTATATTATAGTCTAGAAAGAGAGAAACTTATCGATAACTAAACGGGTTTAATGCAACCTGCAAGATGAAGGATTGCTTGCCACGTTGAACACAACAAACACTCCTTTGCCATGCAAGCTGTACAGACAGTATGATGGATATTCATCAAGATTAAGTAATTCCAGGTCATGAAAACAGTGGAGGAACGGCATCCCCCCTCAGAAAAAAAGTAGGGGAAGGGTGTTCCCCTGCATTCCCCCAGGAAAGCATCACTGTAATAAACTGAGCCAAGCCAGAAAATAAGCAGTCTGACATTTGCAGAATGAGGTCCCCAGAGGGTGAATTTGATGATGCTTTCCCATACAGTGGGCCAATTTATCCTCTGGGTACCTCCTCCTGTTTAGTTTTGAGACCCTGATTCAGATTGAGGTTCACAGAGGGTAAATTTAGTGATGCTACCCTGCTGTGCAGGGTAGCATCAATAAATCCACCCTCTGGGAACCTCATTTTGCAGATGTCAGTCTGCTTATTTTCTGGCTTGTAACTGAGAATTTATCCTGTTATATCTCACTATACAGCACTCAAGGAGATTAATTATGTAATATTGGATGTTGTGAGGTTGATAGGTCTATAAACTTGGAAAATTCAGAGGTTGTCAAAGTAATTCTAGAAAAAATCCTAAGATTTTTTGTTAACAAGAGTTTACTCTATCTACAACCTTTTTGCAATTAACAGGTTACATTTGTATTGAATGTATGGTAAATGATTTGGTGTTTTGAAGTTTTAAACAATAATTGGGTTATTAAATGAGGAGATATCCAATGAAGTGGATTCCACTGTACAACAAAATTTGATTATTGACTGGCAGAGTATTTTTTCCAAAGATATTGTAGTGATTTTCCTACATGTTAATGTCACTTGCACTAAAGATCCATTTCTCTGCAAAGCAGGTTAGTCAAAAGTATCGAGTAACGATGTTAACAGGTCGTATTCCTCAGTAGAAGTGCATCAAATAAACAAAGGGATTGAAGTCATTTCCCAAGACGCTTGAAGAACATTGGGGTTGTCTACTGAAGCCTGTCTGTGTCTGGTACCACAATATCATGCTACCAGCAATAGGAACCTTACATGCGCAATATTTTGTTCATAATTGTTTTGTTACAATTTATTGGAGAGGCACTCTCCAATAAATTGTAATAAAAAAATCCATGTGAAGAATTTTTACTGCTGCTGAGAAAAGAGGAAGCCATAGTGCATACAGTGCAAAGCCACTACAGTTACTTTCAGCACTTTTCAATACAGTCATGCTAGTGGCTTCTAACACTCACTCAGTTACAACTGATATCAATTTTAGTATAGAATTACCTGTGATGAACTAGAGCTAGTGCTGTCATCATCTATAAAGTCAGATCCCTGATCACTATCAGGCTTTCTTCGATCACGGTTATAATAATTATTCCTGAAAAATTAAAGAATTATAATTAAAAAGTTTTATACATTTTGAAAAGCAGTATGCATAATTTCTGGCCTGTAAAGACTCAAGAGTGATAAGGAGGTTAGAAACCCTGGAAACTGGTAAGGGTCCCCTTTTTGGGGTGAGGATCCATGCGAGTCTCCAGAACATGTCCAAGGCTGAGCAACCTCCTGTTATAATTCTCGAGATGAGAAAAGATCTGTGGTACCTGACAGTTTGACAGGCATCACAGATCTATTGAGGTCTCTGGAATTGAGGTTCCTAACTGGCAGAGGGCTAAATTATTTTTGGTTGTCAAAATGTATTCATATGTCTTTGCCTTGTTACAATTTATGGGAGAGTGCCTGTTGGCACTCTCCCATAAATTGTAACAAGGCAAATTCCTGACATCTAAATAATTTTACTTCAAAGATAATATGAAGCACATCCACGGAAAATGAAGACTTTAAGTTGGGGTACCTGCATGCAGAATAAAGCACAAATATGGGCTTCCAGCACTCTACCAGTTAATAAAGCCCTGGCTACCTACTCGATATGAAACCCTGAGAAAAAATGTACCATGGCAGTTTAGTGGGTACATGTATGTATGAAATATGTTCAGGACTTGGGCTCAATGCTTCATGGATGGGATTACTGTATTATGAAGGATGGTTCATTATTACTGTATAAGGCAGATTGTAGACCAGTGGAAACATAATTAGTTCAATTCAGAATTTTACCGCTATTACTATTTTACATCGAGAATGGGGCAGAAATCCCCGCCCCCCCCCCCCCCCCCCCCCACCAACCAAAAGGCCTTGGATTAAATCCGAATGGAATGGTTTCATGCGCCAAAGGCGTGCAGGGACAGTTTGGGGAACAAGCCCCTTTCGACCCTCTTTAACTGTATATGATTTTGGTGTTGGTTTGTCTGGACATGGCAAAGGAGGGAAGAAGTTAGGGTAATCAGCGGCGTCTGTGTCTTCTGCGGTTTTTCTTGGGAGGAGGAGGATGAGTTGGAGAGATTGTTGTTGGTGGCGTTGTCGGATCGGGAGGAAGAGTAGGGCCTTCTTTGCGACGTACGGCCTGATCCTTGCTGCTGTTTCTTGGGATCTTTTGTGGTTACTGAGAGCAAGTTCTAGCGCAGTCCTGGTAATATAAGTTGAGAACTCTGCTTCAATATGTTGGTGGTACCTGTCCTGGAGTGAAGCTCGGAAAGTGTCATCCTGGATCTTTTCCACGAGGAATGTCTCCACGGACTCCGGGAAGCTCTCCTCCTGGTCTGAAGAAGCCGGAGAAGCAAGAACTGGAGGGGTGGAAGGTGCGTCATCTGGGACAACTTCCTGTACCATAGACAAATCTTCCTCCTCCATCTCCTCTTCGGATGAAGAGTCAGATGGGTTAGAGATAGATCTGTTGCCTGATGACCCACAGTCTTCCGGACCCTCCTTCTGGGAAGGGGTGCCGAGCTGAACAGGGGTTGGTCAGGTGTGACAGGTGTTGAACCTATGACGCCCTCACTTGCCTCCTTCTCTTCCTTTTCCTTCTTCTTCTTATCCAGGAACTCCGTCATTCGGCGGGCATCTCGTCGTCTGGCAGAGGGTCCCTTCTTTCTCTTCCTTGTCTTCTTGATGATGGCTGTATTGCTCTGGCGGTCTATATCCAGTTTGTCCGTGTCACAAGGAGGGTGACCAGTGTGGGGGGAAATCCCCACACGAAAGGTGCTACACCTCTCCATGGATGGCGGTTCAGGTTCTTTGTCAAAATCCACTTTCAGGTGAATTTTACCCTTGAGCACCTGGATACTCCAGGTGGTGGCAAGGGTAGCCTTCACTCTGACAAGTGTTTCTTGTATTACAAGTGGTAGCTCCATCGTTCTGCTGTTAGCACCTCGGAGTCCAAGGTGCGAATGATCATAAGCAATGCAATATATTATGGGAGCTGAAGAAAATAATATTGAAAGGCTATCATTTACTGCTGACTAATAAATTAAAATGTGCTGCCCAACCAAAATTGTTTCACTGTTAACACCACAACCCTAAAAAGAAATAGGGCGAACAATCTGTCATTAACCTACATTACTACATATTTGGCAAATATATTTATTGGAATTGTCATTACATTCATTTGTTGACCCTCCCAGAATTATGAAGTAGTTTATAATGTTGATAATTTTTCTTTTTTTTATTGGTGTTTAAGTTTACAGTCAGCATCTATGGCTATATCATGATCACAACACAGGTATGAAGTCAAGTTTAACCAAGCCTTTATACCCATGCTGCCAACTTCAGAGGACTTCCAGCACAGGCATTGGTTACCAGGTCCTATTTAACCAGTAAAGCAGAACTTGTTTACCATAGTAAACAAACACTGCTCCACTTCCCAGCAGTGCTGGAAATGAACAAAATGGACAGGTGCAGTTTTAAGCTCCCATGATTTCAGAGACGGGAGTAAATTGCACCCATAAAATGTTAGTGTATGAATTTTCGAGGGAATACTGTCACCAAACACCAGACACCTTACCCTTTGAACTCTAGTGGTATATTCCATGCCAGTTCAATGGCAGTAATTAGAAGAGTCCATATTCATTATTTGGGGTAGGCCAATCAATATTTTCAATGTGCAGCCTTGGGCTGCACGTTGAAAATATTGATTGAATTACCCCACACTTTTACTGAACAGCCATCCTATTTAATGACGTTATGACGTATCATGTTCCTGGCCAGAAAAGCGGTCGCTCGGGTTCAAAGGGTTAAATGTATAAGGAATTGCTGAATTATGACTGTAACTTGCCACTGGCCATAGAGTGCTGCCTTCTCAAAACAACACACATTTATATGCCCTCATAGTATATTAGTGCTCTACAACATTTTTCAAAGAGTGGATTTTTTAGCTCCCGGAAAATAGAAAACACGGGTGCTGATGGGATCAATTGCACTAACACCCATCTCATTTCCAGGACTGCTTCCAAGGGTTCCCAGGAACAATGATAAAACTGAAGTATTATTTGACTCTGACAATGAAATGCAGTGATGAAACACTTAGGGTGCACGATATATCGGTAAACCGGTAATTACCGGTATTTAGAATGATACCGGTATTGTTTTAAAAGTACCGGTATATCGTTAAGAAACGGTACTGAATCAAATTATCGAAGTTGAAGTCGATATATTATTGGTGAAAAACAGTCACTGTATTCTATCATTTCTGTCATTCTCCATATGTAAATCACAGAAAACAGATGAATACTCCTTGAAACCCCTCCCAGACTGATAACTTCTATTTGAAGTCCATGTCAATCAATCTTCATTCGACCAATGAAAACACAGTTTGCAGTGTATTTGAGCTCCAGGTATTAAATCTCCATATACCATACATATTGGCGGGGATAACTTTTTTGACCCATTTGAAACACAACAGAAACATATTGGAAACAAATTTGTGGACGCGTTTCTCATGCTCTGCAATCAGTTGGACCAAACGAATGAATAATTGTTTTGTTCTTACAAACGCAGAAGACAACAGATAGAGTTACATTCCTCCACATGGAAACGCATAAACATATTGGTTCTTTTGTTGACAGATTTGCTCTTATATTTTATTTTTCTCACGTTGTTTGAGTTATTATTTGACTATTTAATTTATAACAACAAAATACGGTCGAATTGTCAGAAATCTGATGATATTTGTGACTATTTTCATGTTTTTTGGTTCGATTTTTATATCGAGGTGAGCGAAGGCGAAAAGCTTTCATTTAACCCTTTACCCAACGTAATGGCCAAAACCGGCCAGCGCTATTCTCAAAAATCGCCAATTAATTTTCAAAATATTTTCATTTTTTTGTCTCAAAAACATAGGTTATGACCCCTCATTGGAACGAGCTCATTCCAACGAGGGGTCATAACCTATGTTTTTGAGACAAAAAATGAAAAAATTTAGTTATTCAAGAATTTTTTTTGCAAGTGTCGTCTGCTTTTCATGTTAGGTAAAGGGTTATGGGCCCTTATACCCTGGATGTTGTATGCTCTCATATATCTTGGATGCTGGGTGCGCCATTTGTCATCGCTATTTGTCCTAGGCATTCTGGCCAATCAAAAGACAGAATTTACCGGGATATAGGAACAACATGAGTTAACTCACTCTCTTGTGAAATTATTCACGGCTTTTATTGGTCTAATTTTCTTGAGATCCTCTATTGGTGATTTCGTTGATGGTATATCTTTCCACACTTTTTCTCTTGATGGTAACTGAAATACTTTACTTTTCTTGATTCTAATTCTCTCAGAACTTCTCGCTTTTGACTTCGAAGAATTCTCTAATTCAGCCTGGAAAAAAATGAGACATCAGCAACAAATTCAAAATTTGAACAAGAGTTGTATGAAAAAATAATATCTTTTATCCACCTATAATTTTTCCTTTAGGTTCCTCTCTATCGCTTCTGTCACCACTTTCTGTAATTTATCTACAACAGGTAAACCTGAAGACAATATGGACCTCTAACCTGCAATGGTCCTTTATTTTAATACTTGCTAAAAAAATCAGTTAACCCTTTACCTAACAAATCACCCACATCTGTCTGCGTAATTTGTAAATTGAGCAGTTGAAAAAAATAACTTTTTAAAAATATTTCAACAAAACTATATCATGTGACCCCTCATTGGAACGAGCTCGATGAGCTCATTCCAATGAGCAGTCACATGATATGGTTCTGTTGAATCATTTTTAAAAAATTAAAAAAAGTGGTATTTAAAATAATAAATTTTGATATCCTCTGTGTTGGATAAAGGGTTAAAACATATACATAATTTTCTGGAGATACCGTGTAGGTATCAATTTCCTATTCATAAACACAGCTACAGAATCTTAACAAATGCAGTACACTGGTATCCCCTGCTAAGATAGCTTTCTAAGAAAGATGCCATTAAAAGCAAGAGTTTTTGATTTTTATCAGTGGGGATCACTGCTAAACAATTTGAAGTTACTTCACCAAAAAGAGTCTAGAATGCAAACTCTTTTTCACTTCATTGTCCTATTAGGTCAAAAACAAAAATAATTGGGATCAGTTGGTAATCGGTTAGTAAATGTTTGAAAAAAAAAAAACACACCTTTTGGTCAAGAGCAGATTTACTAAAAATGAAAGTGTCAATGACACTGTAGCTCAACTTGTTAAGACATGTACATGTATAGTATGTGACACAGCAATGACAAACATCTAGGTAATGACCTGATAACAAAGGTACATATAAAGTATTGTAACGGTCTGTACATAAATACTGACAGTAGCCTGTAACAAATGTATAGGTAAAGTATTGTAAAGGTGGGTGACAGTCAGATGCTAAACTAGAAAAGAAATCTTTGAGTCCCAGAGTGGGTCTGACTGAACCCCGAAATATTTGTTCTCATAGCACAGTGATAACAAAGGCACCCCAAAACATACTCGTTCCTGTCCCAAGGTGAAAACAAAGGTGCCCAAGAAGTTTCGTGAAGATCAATTCATAAATACGAGCTGTATAGAAGTTGTGACAAAAAAGTGATTGGACCTAATTCGGTACAAAATGGCCACTGGCAGCTATCTTGAATTTTGGACCGCAACCAGAAACACTTCTTCTCGTCCCAAGGTGATAACGAGCCAAGAAGTTTTGGGAAGATCGGTTGATAAATACAGCCTCTAGCCCGAGCCGTATTGACATGTGCACTTACAGTGTATAAGTAGCACTGAATAAATCAAAGTTCATCTAATTTGCATAATTTCTGCACGAGAAAAAAACCTGTACTATATGTGATGTATTCCATGTTACTAAACATTCATACAAAAATTTATTCAAATCAGAACTTTCATACAGAAGTTCTGTACAAAAGATTGATTGCACTAATTTTGGTACAAAATGGCTGCTGGTGGCCATCTTGAATTTTGGACCACACCCAAAAACACTCATTCTCATCCCACAGTGATAACAAAGGTACCCAAGAAGTTTTGTGAAGATCGGTTCCGAATGAGTTTGGAGAGAAAAAGATTACGACCGATGTACCGCTTTCCCACAAAAGAGAAAGTATCAGACAGCATAGACCGATAGCCCTTAATTGTAACAGGCTGGAGGCCCTTGGAGTCCAAAAGGTATACCAGAAAATCCGCAATTTGAGCGATTGACGGATTATGGTAATCCACATTGTGATATATACACCAGCAGCAGAAAACCTTCCACTTAGCAGCATAAGTCATGCCAGTGGAATGTCGCCGCGATGCAGAAATGCACTCCACTGTTTGTCTCGGAAAACCTCTACGTCGGAGACAGGACCGGATAAAAGACAGGCGTGAAGGGACATGCTCGCCAGGTTGTTGTGATACTTCCTGGGATGACCCTGGGAAAGAAGATTGCGACGTAGAGGTAGAAGAATCGGCTGATCTGCCAACAGAGGCCGCAGCAGATTGATCCACACCCTCTGTGGAGACAGAGGTGCGATCAGAATGATCCTGCAACTGCAAGCATGAATCTTCGCCAATACTTGAGGAAGAATTGGTGCAGGAGGGAAGGCATAGACGATCCAACCTGTTCAGTCCAGAGCGTCTACCGCAAATGCCAGAGGATCTGGACAAGGAGAGACAAGGTCTCTACCTGATGATTCCAGCGAGTGGCGAAAAGGTTGACCACAGGACGCCCCCACCGCTCGCAAAGTGCCTGAAACACCAACCGATGTAGCATCCATTCAGTTGGAAGGACACTGTAGCGTCGGGACAGGGAGTCTGCTAGGAGGTTGAGATGCCCGGCAATGTGCCGAATGGACACCCGTGCGTTCACATCCCGTGCCAACAGTAGAAGATCCCGATAGCCGATACATGGGAATCGAATGTGTGCCTCCTTGATTCCGTATGTAGGCCACAACTGTCGAATTGTCCGAAAGAAGTAGGACAATGTGGTCCGACAGGTGAGGGATCCAAAGCCGAAAACTCAACAGAAGAGCAAGGAGCTCCTTCTGGTTAATATGAAGGCCCACCTGCTCGCTGTCCCACTCGCCTTGAGTGGACAGACCGAGAGGATCCAACGTCGCACCCCAGCCCCGATCGCTGGCATCTGCAGTAAGGATGCGAATAGCCAAAGGAAGATCCAACGGAACACCCTGTGTCAGCCAGGGAACATCAGCCCAAGAGTGGAGGTGACAAAGCGAGGACTGAGGAATAGGAAGTTCCAGGTCCAGCGGATCTACATAGGACGCCAATGATCCAACAGAAAGTGTTGGAGAGGTTGGACAAACAAGCGACCAAGCGGAATGAGATCTGTCACCGAACCGCAAAGGCCCGGCATCCGAAGGAAAGTCCTGGCCGAGACCGAGGAAGATTGAAGCAGGTTCTGAGTCAAAGTGGAAAGAATTGTTGCCTGAGCATTGGGAATCGACACCACATTGTGAAGAGTGCCGAAATCCATCCCCAAATGACGAAATTGTTGAGATGAAAGGAGATCCAACTTCACGCAATTAACACTAGTACGCAAAGAAACTGCCGGACATCGGACTCCAGAAGTTACAGCCGACTGAGTACGGTGAAAAGCAAGCACATGTGACATCAGTCGGGTGAAGGCATCCTTCAGGTCGATACTAAAAGCAAAGTTGCCCTGATGGACTGAACGGCGAACTGACCCAAAAGTCTCCATACTGAAACAAGGTGCTATAATGTACTCATTCAGGATACTCAGATCGATGACAGGACGAAACTGGCCGTTTTTCTTCGGCACTAAGAAAAGGCTCGAGTAAAACCCCGGTGAAAAGGTGTTCCTGACCACCTCGATCACCCCTTTGGAGAGAAGATTGTCGATCTCCTGCACCAGAAGGTAACAGCTAAATAATAGCACAAGTCACAAAATTTCCGACCAGCACAATGGCGGAAATAAAAGGAACTGACGTCACGGTTGTTGCGCATGCACTCGGTAAATGCAAGAGGTGTGCAGAGAGAGTACCTGTAATTTCGGGCGCCGGTCTCGCTCGACCCTTTTTCGATCTTTTGCACTCTATTACTTTTCCAACTTGTTTGGAAAAGTTTCTTAAGCTTAAGTTAGTTCCAAAGTAGGGCTTGCACTTACGTTACAGCCAATTGTAAACAATTGTGAGTAGGTTGAAAAGAAATTACTTGAATCAGTTAGTAATTAATGGAAAAAGCCTTGGACATTCTTTAAAAATAGTTTGAATAAAAATAAAAGTCGAAGTGGCACTTCTGAGAAACTGGGTAGGTGGAGCTCATATGCAAACACATTTCACTTACACATCCCATGAGCCCACATACCAAAAATATTTGAAATCTTTTGGTAGTTGCAAAGATATGAGCCCAGATGGACAGACAGATGGTTGGAAAGACTGATAGAAGGACTGAGACCATTGCTGGATGTGCCACAAACTTCATTAACCCTTTACCCACTGTAACGGCCAAAACCAGCCAGCGCTATTCTCAAAAATCGCCTATTAATTTTAATTATTTTTTCATCTCAAAAACATAGGTTATGACCCCTCACTGGAACGAGCTCATTGAGCTCGTTCCAATGAGGGGTCATAACCTATGTTTTTGAGACAAAAAATGAAAAAAAATAGTTATTCAAGAATTTTTTTTGCAAGTGTCGTCTGCTTTTCAGGTTAGGTAAAGGGTTAAGTGGGGATCCAAAATTTCACTTGTAACCCCTCTGTGTTCTTGATTTCCAAGATGCAAATAACAGTTTTTTACTGTTACCTCAAAAAGCCTTTTACTTGGAACTGTTTTCCGAAATCATATTCAACTCTAACAAATGAGAGTAACCCACATTTCTCCTTTAATGAGTCAGAAAAATTGCTAAGAAAGGAACACAAATTGGTAGGCAGCAAAAGAGAATACCAATGCTATTTTGACCACTGGAGGACAACAGAAATCATTTTGCAATGAATCAGTAGATGCTGTAAAAAGTACAGAATAAGATCAATTGATGGAATGCATACGTAAAGGTGAACAGATTGTCCTAGGTAATGGATTTATTTATTTATTGGTGTTTAAGGTCACATATTTCTACACGATGGATAATTATGACCACAATAGTTTTATGGGTGGAGGAAGCTGGAGTACCCAAAGAGACCACCAAGCAATGGCAAGCAACTGTTAGCTCCCCAATGTACTAACTCAGCTCCCCAATGTACTAACTCCACACAAGCAGAGTTAGCATTGGTTGAAGACAAGTGCACCAATGACGTGCAGTACACCTTAGTACATAATGCCACCATGCCCCCATGAGGGCAATGGGATTGAAGTGTCTTGTCCAGGGACACAATGCGGTTGCTGAAGGAGGGATTCGAACCGAGGACCTCTCGGCTTGCAACCTGCACCTCTACTTACTGAGCCACCATGCCCCCAGCTAATGGATAATGTGTCCAATAATAGTAGAGTTTACTACATTTATTCACTCTTGTGGCAGAATGGGTGGTGGGTTAGGAATATCCCGAGGATTCACACATACACATCAAAGACTATACATGAACTAGCACTTGCCATTTGTAAGCGTATCATACTATGTTCACTTTATGTTCAATGGTTTCCTCCTCATGTGACCATGTATTTTCTGCCATTCAAGACTTATTCTTGTTTTAATGTTCAAGTATATAGTGGGCATATCCCGAGCCTTCTCACATACACATCTAAAACTATACATAAACTAGCAGTTGCCATTCATAAGCATATCATACGATGTTCACTATATGTTCAACAGTTTCCTCTTCATGCTACCATATATTTTCTTCCACCCCGACTTACTATTGTTTTAATGTTTAAGTATATGGTGGGCATATCCCGAACAACAAACATACACATCTAAAACTATACTTAAACTCCTAGCACTTGTCATGCATAAGTGTATCCTACTATGTTCCGGGGCCAGTTCCCTAAATGTTCAATGGATCAATGGCTTCCTCTTCATGTGACCAGGTATTTCTCCCATTCAAGACTTACTATTGTTTTAATGTTTAAGTATATAGTGGGCATCTCCTGCGCATTCACACATACACATCTAAAACTATACATAAACTAGTAGTGCTTGCCATTCATAAGCGTATCATACTATGTTCGCCATATGTTCGATAGATCAATGATATCCTCTTCATGTGACCATGTATTTTCTTCCATTCAAGACTTACTCTTGTTTTAATGTTTAAATATATAGTGGTTGATATATTACCAACTGGACTAAAGTGTTTTTGTCAAAAGATGACACATAAAACCACATTCATTGTACAGTTTATTTATTAAACTCTTCGCAAATCACAATGCATATGCAGGCCATGAAATTTCAAAAATTTACGGAACCCATTTTTTGTTCGCGTGTTTTGGGCTTGCGTAACCCATTGTTTCGTTCACGTTAATTATTTTTGCGCAACCAATTGGTTACACAAAAGGTTGCGTGATTAAAACAAGATATGAGATGAAATATTCAGTGGTTGACATAAGTTGTACAGATTTACGCTTATACCAATATGGTAAAAGCATTAAGAAACAAAGTATTTAAAGGGATTAGTATTCTTTGTAATAAATTAGAGCAATAATGAATAGTGACATAGAAGCCATTCCGCAATCAATGAATATTTCATGTGACTCGAGCCTTCCTTTGCTGACATAGACAATACCAGTGGCTGGTGTTGTCAATGTCAGCAAAGGAAGGCTCCTGTCAGTATAAGATTCTTTCGCTGATAAACATCAATGGATGCAAGACCTCAGGACTGGGGCTGAAAAAATATTGACAGATCACCGCGCCATTCATGAAAAAATAAAACAAGCACCAGTGCATGCGTGTTTACCAAAAAATTGAAGTCTATTAGTGAAACAACCATAGGTGTTCCAGGCCCATGCCATTTCGGCCCACATAAATGTTTAACATTAGATCAAGTTTTTCCTTGAATATTTTTCTGCATTTCCATATCAACGCCACTGCAAATAACTATTTAAGTCCAAATTCTAAAATTAGTGTCTTCAATCTCAACCTCTACATCCCTTTGTTTGATCCATCAGATATGGAGAAAAAAAAACTGGGGCGAATTCGCACGCAACAATAATGAGGGGGAAAGCACGCTGAATCTACTCCAATATCAAATAGAACACAATCACGGAAAAAACCACAATGGTTGATATGTTTCGTGCTTTCGTGCTGTCAGTTACCATACTTACATAATGTCCGTGAAAATAAATGTTGAAATGTTGTGTTTAGAATCGCACGTGTAAATTACAGTACTATATAAGTTCAAGCAACAGGACAAACTACCACTTCTCCTTCATACTCATTTGTTGTATTTCTTACCAGAGTACCATGGCATACTGACACATCAATGAACAACAAAAAATTCGGACTATAAAATTTTGTTCACATCATATTTTTTGCATGAACGAAACATCGTTCGCGCGTTTTTGGATTTGCGTAACCATCCCGCGAACGAAACGATCGTTCGCGTGAAATTTCGTGGCCTGCATATGTGTGCCCCAATGAAATACGGCACAATACTACACCGAAAATTTGCATGCACAATGTGCACGAATACATTTTGTATAGTACAGTGGAGCCCACTTAATTATAAAATCTCTTAACTGAATAACCCTGTCAATTGAATATACTTTCCCAACACAAAACCATTTACCATACCTCCAGTACAAATTTGACCTGTTAATTGAATATAGATTATAGAGTAAACTCCTGTTAAGTGAATAAAAAATCTTGCAACCTGTTGAGAAATTACCGACTCTCCCCAGTTTTCCTTTGTTTATAGACCTATTTGGCCTCAGTACATCCGATACAGGCATTTAATCTATTGTATCTAGTTTGACAGAGCTCATGAAGCTCTGTCAAACAAGATATAATAGAGTAAATGCTAAGTTTATCTCTGGAATACAGGAAAGTGACACAATCCCTGATAATTGAATACTCCTGTTAATTGAATAATTTTCACTGGAAAGTGGCTATTCAATTAACAGGGTTCCACTGATAACTGAATACTCCTGTTAATTGAATATTTTTCATTGGAAAGTGGCTATTCAATTAACAGGGTTCCATTGTACAGTGCCCTATTTTATATTCCCCCACACCAGGGGTCGAAATAATTTTTCAAAATTGAATAGCAAAATGATATACCAACACAAAAATTGAATAGGATTTCCATGAAAATACAAGAGAAGTATAGCAATTGTATCGCTGAAAGTGTAATTTTGCAAAAATCAAACACATATCTCCTAATACTGCTGCCTACCAAATGTGGTCCAAATAGGCCAACTGTCTTGGTAAATAGAAATTTTGGGCAGGGCCAAAATATTGCCCCTCCCAGCATGTGCCCAAATATTGCCAGAGAAACTTTCTTTCAACAATATGCGTCTTTTAAACTAAAGGACATAGTTTCTATATTTTTGACTAAGAAGAAGCCAAAAGTTGAATTTTGTTGCTGAAATGATTCTTTTATCACATGAAATAGATAAAATGTATTTTTGGCAGGGTTGGGGGCTGATTAGAGGTACCGTATGACTGTACTAAATATTTGAATTAGAGTTACCCACCTTGTAAGGTTGCCCAGTTACCCACCTTAAAAAGTTGGACTTGGAAACAGTGAAATCTCCGAAACTAAGCAACCCTGAGAAAAAATATTGTTTTAAAAAACATCTGAAGCATTGAACTAAAATCTTGCACTATTGCTGGATATTTCAGAGAAAAAAAGAGGGGTGCTTTGATGAATTTTGTGGGCCTAAAAAATACAATAGACTATTGGTAGGATTTTGATGGGGATTCCCCCCCCCCCCCCCCCCCCCAAAAAAAAAAAAAAAAAAAAAAAATTGCCTGTGACCAGTAGTTTTCTTCCTGTCAATTCTTCAGTCTTATTTGTTGCATGACCCCCAGTTTTAAGGACAGAAAAAGTTGTCTGAAGGGCTATACTTGACAAAGATATTTGAATGCAAAGAATAAAAATGATGGGATCATATTTGTTTTCACATCAATGTTACAATGGTCACCTATGGGAAATATTTAGTACTGCTTACACCTCCTGCAATTGCCTGCTACCCTAGTTCAGCGATCTGAAGTTCTGAACCTAGCGGTTACCCTGACTACGTTCAGATTCCATCCATTCAAATTATGAGCAATTTCCCCATTCAGATTCAAAAGGAACTTTCATCAGAAAATTAAGAAATATTTATTGATTGCAATTTGCACATCTCTTTTACCTACTGTCATCAATAGAGCAATTACTTATTCAAATTGTGACAGTGTCTTTTAGACTGCATTAGATTTTGTTTATTGTGTATCGTGAGGTGAACAGTGTGACTGTTGTCTTTTGTGTTCAAATATCGTCATTACTGTTAACTGTTTGCAACTGGAATCATGTGATGAAAAAATGCACAGGAATGTGCAGAGACTAATTCCGGTCATAGTGTCATTCGTCTTTTGCAAGATTGCAGCCGAAAAACATCTGTGACATTGATATGCATGGTCAGAGGCCTCATTAAACAAGAGGCCCCAAGGGGGCTTAATCGCTCACCTGACAAAGCGGTTCAAAGGACTATTTTGGATCACATTCAGTTAGTCATGGTTCATCAACACCACAGAGGAATGAAGTCATGAAATTATTCATAACTCTAGTGTCCATGTCAGAGGATTATTATCCTGGGTCTTCCTGACTGCTTCCAATTCTATCAGCTGTAGACTAGCACTGCCAAACTTCCAAGGGTTGTTATGTCACTACCCCCCGATCAAATAGAGCATGAATATTATTAACCCACGGACCCAATTTGAACAAACTTAAATCTTGTCACTACCCCCCCGATCAAATAGAGCATGAATATTATTAACCCACGGACCCAATTTGAACAAACTTAAATCTTACACACAAACCCTAAAACAATCCCCCCGTCCCAAGATGCTGTATCCCAAATATGAAAGGATTCGGATGGTGGATCTGAAGATTTTCAATTAAATTTCATCATATTGCGCTAAGTTGAAATTCAGGCTCCCATAGGGAGCCCAAATATTAGCCCAGGGACGCAATTCGAACAAACTTGAATCTGACACCACCCCCAACCCCTAGAGATATTGTACACCAAATATCAAAAGAGTCTAATCGATGGTTCTAGAAAAGAGGATTTTTAAAGAAATTCTTCCATATTGCATTTTTTTTCTTCCTTTAATTGATCCCCGGGGGTGGGGAGTGGGGTTGGTGGTTATAGGGGTATTATTTGGGAGGGGGGGGGTTGTATAAAATCACTCTGAATCTTTCAAAATATATTTTGCAGCCAAACCTCCCACCCCCCCCCCCACCCCCCCCCCCCCCCCCGACAAGGAAGGGAGGGGAGAACACAGGGTAAAAACAGTTTTGTATAAAATCACTCTAATTTATCTAGAAACCTGATTCTGAAAAAAAAAATTCTGAATTTTGGTCCAAAATTTCTGTCGCAACCGGACCCAAAATTTTCAGGCTAAAAATTTTGTTTCTCCATCTCAAATTTGAACAAAACGCATAAAAATCGCTAAATTCTTTTTCACACTTTGGTCCAAAATTTCTAAGTCGAAACCAGACCCAAAATTTTCAACCCAGGGATCCAATTTGAACAAACTTGAATTTGACCTTCCTAGAGATGATGTACACCAAATGGTAAAGGATTCTGACTGGTGGATCTAAAGAAGATTATTTTTAAATTTCCTCATACTGCAGTAAGTTAAAATATGGGAGCCCAAATATTAAGTGAGGAATTCGATTTGAACAAATTTGAATCCCTCCCCCTCCCCCCCCCCCCCTAGAGATGATGTATACCAAATATGAGAGGATCTGAAGAAGCAGATTTTTAAAGAAATTTCCTCATATTGCACTAAGTTAAAATTCAGGCTCCCATAGGGAGCCCTAATATTAACCCAGTGACTCAATTTGAACAAGCTTGAATCTGGCCCCCCCTAGAGATGATGTATACCAAATATGAAAAGGTTCTGACCACTGGATCTGAAGAAGATTTTTAAAGAAATTTCCTCATATTGCAACAAGTTCAAATTTGGGCTCCCCTAGAGAGCCCAAATATTAACCCAGTGGCTCAATTTGAACAAACTTGAATCTGACCTCCTCAGAGATGTTGTCTACCAAATATGAAAAGATTCTGACTGGTGGATCTGAAGAAGATTTTTAAAGAAATTTCCTCATATTGCACTAAGTTAAAATTCAGGCTCCCATAGGGACCCCAAATATTAACAGAGGAACTCGATTCGAACAAACTTGAATCTGGCCCCCCAAGAGATGATGAATACCACATATGAGAGGATTCTGACTGGTGGATCTGAAGAAGAAGATTTTTAAAGAAATTTCCTCATATTGCACTCCCATAGGGAGCCCAAATATTAACCCAGCGACTCGATTTAAATCTGAGCCCCCCGCTCCCCCCCTCCCCCCCCTCCCAGAGATGTTGTGTACCAAATATGAAAAGATTCTGTCTGGTGGATCTGAAGAAGATTTTTAAAGAATATTCTACGGATTGTACTAAGTTAAAATTTGGGTTCCAATAGGAAGCCCAAATATTACCCCAGGGACTCGATTTGAACAAACTTGAATCTGACCTCCCTAGAGATGTTGTATACCAAATATGAAAAGATTCTGACCACTGGATCTGAAGAAGAAGATTTTTTTGGTATTTTATGGGTGCTATCAGTTAAGCCCCTTGTGGTGCCCCCTGTAGGCGTGGCAACTTTATTTGAATAAACTTGAATGGACATCTGATAAGGAAGATGCACACCAGATTTGGTTCAATTTGGTCCAGGAGTTTATGAGGAGAAGTTAATAATGTAAAGTTTACGCCAGACGGATGGATGATGGACAGAAAGTGATTAGTAAAGGTCCCGCTTGCAGTTCGCTCAGGTGAGCTAAAAACATGTTCGAAAACATAAACAAATATGGCATGTTTAGTTCAGTTCAGTTAGTATGTGTCAAACCCACAATAAGCCATAATTTAAATTGATCCCAATTCTGGCTGACCTAAGCTACACACTTGTAAATAGGGTGCTGGTCAAAACATCACACAACTAAAACATCACATTTCAAAATGGTCAAAACATCACATTTTTTTGGTCAGAACGTAACACACTTTTGGTCAAAATGCAAAATGTCACAACCTTTGGTCAAAACATCACATACTCTTGGTCAAAACGTCACACACTTTTTGGTCAGAATGTCACATCATATTGATAAAGACTTCACATCATTTCTAATCAAAACTTATAAGTAGGGCTGTACAGATTATCTGTACGTCTACATCAAGAAGCACAATTGCTGACACTGCAGAGATGTATAGTGAAAGAGAAAAAAAACTCAGAAGCAACATTTGAAAATCAGCAGTTGATTCACAGAAGAAAATTTTCAAACTTTGATGAGAATATAAAGCTGAAGAAATAATATCAACTGAATTACTGGAGAGTGTTAGTAATGTACATAGACCAATAACAAGGGTTTGAAAAAATGAGTATTCTGTTAAAATAGGTGATCTCAAATGAGTTCCTATATTTAAAACGGAACTTGAAACTCAAGTTCTCTAACTTTGTTTGAGCTGAGATTGCAAGATTTACCTCCAGTACGTGGAGAGGGTATTATCACTAAATCACCCACAGAGTGGAGATTCCACCCAAGCAATAATTGCAAATTTGTTGTAAAACATAACAACTACAAGCAAAGTTCCAGCCAATGGACCTCCGGGTTCAACCTAGAGGTCCATTGACTGAAACATTGCTTGTGCATTTTGTCCATATGTACAGAATTTGAAAGTGATACTTTGGGTGATAATTCCACTCTATGGGTGATTTAGTTACAATCCACTTTCCACGTACTGTAGGCACAAATCAAATATAACGGATGAGGTTTAAAAATTCTGTAGCCTATAAAATAGAATTGGATCCTTTTTATCACACGATCATCTAGCATGATTAGAAGCCATTCTAAAATTTCACTTTTTGTTTCCAAAGAAGCAGAATTGAAAAATAAAATGTGTACTGGCAATTTTTGTGTTTCCTGCCGGGTTGATTTTGTTTCACACTCAAACCTGAAAATAAGCAATCTGTCATTTGCAGAATGAGGTCCCCAGCAGGTGAATTTGCTGATGCTATCTCATGCAATTTATCCTCTGGGTACCTCTTGCTGTTTATGCTTGAGACATTGATTCAAAATAAGGTTCACAGAGGGTAGATTTAGTGATCACCAAATTCACCCTCTGGGGTCCTCATTCTGCAGATGACAGTCTGCTTATTTTCAGGCTTGTTTGCACTATCGAGTTAAACATTGCGTAACCATACCCTAAAACTTCTTGACTTTGTTTGCCGCAATCAGAATTTTTACTTGTAATATTGAAGATAGGGTTTAATGAGGGTTATATGATGATTTTCAATTTCAACTGGCAGTTGAAAAAAATCTTCTCATCTCCTGATTCTTGATAAAACTATAGCTTGAGAAGGATTGGATAATATAATTGTTCACTGTGTAGTTTTTAGTTTACAAATGTCATACAAACACCATTATACATCAGAGAGTTAGTGCAGTGCTCAGTATATTAGGCCTTTAGCCCTTTACCTAATGAATCGCCCACATCTGCCCGTGTAATATGCAAATTGAGCAGTTGAAAAAATTAAATTTTTTAAAATATTTCAACAAATCCATTATCATGTGACCCCTCATTGGATCAAGCTCATTGAGCTCGTTCCAATGAGGGGTCACATGATATGGTTTTGTTGAAATTTTTTGAAAAATTAAAAAAAATGAAAGTGTCAATGACACTGTAGCTCAACTTGTCAAGACAAAGACATGTACATGTATAGTATGTGACACAGCAATAACAAACATCTAGGTAATGACCTGATAACAAAGGTACATATAAAGTATTGTAATGGTCTAAATACTGACCGTTGCCTGTAACAAATGTATAGGTAAAGTATTGTAAAGGTGGGTGACAGTCAGATGCTAAACTAGAAAAAAATCTTCGAGTCCCAGAGTGGGTCTGACTGAACCCCAAAATATTTGTTCTCATTGCACAGTGATAACAAAGGCACCCCAAAACACACTCGTTCCTGTCCCAAGGTGAAGACAAAAGTGCCCAAGAAGTTTTGTGAAGATCAGTTCATAAATACGAGCTGTATAGAACTTGTGACAAAAAACTGATTGGACCTAATTTCGGTACAAAATGGCCACTGGCAGCCATCTTGAATTTTGGACCGTACACAGAAACCCTCATTCTCATCCCAAGGTGATAACAAAGGTACCCAAGAAGTTTTGTGAAGATCGGTTCATAAATACAGCCTCTACCCTGAGCCGTATTGACATGTGTGCTTACATTGTGTAAGTAGCACTGAATAAATCAAAGTTCATCTAATTTGCATAATTTCTGCACGAAAAAAAGCCCCTTAGAATATGTGATGTATTCCATGTTACTAAACATTCATACAAAAATTTATTCAAATCAGAACTTTCATACAGAAGTTCTGTATAAAAGACTGATTGCACTAATTTTGGTACAAAATGGCTGCTGGTGGCCATCTTGAATTTTGGACCACACCCAAAAACACTCACTCTCATCCCACGGTGATAACAAAGGTACCCAAGAAGTTTCGTAAAGATTGGTTCATAAATATGGCCTCTAGTCTGAGCTGTATAGAAGTTGTGTACAAAAAACTGATTAGACCTAATTTCGGTACAAAATGGCCACTGGCAGCCAACCTGAATTTTAGACCGCACCCAGAAACACTCGTTCTCGTCCCAAGGTGATAACAAAGGTACCCAAGACATTTCGTGAAGATCAGTTCATAAATACAGACTCTAGTCTGAGCCGTATTGACATGTGTACTTACTGTGTGTAAGTCGCACTGAAAAAATCAAAGTTCATCTAATTTGCATAATTTCTGCACGAGAAAAAAACCCGTATTATATGTGATGTATCCCTTGGTACTAAACATTCACACAAAAAATTATTCAAATCAGCGCTTTCATATGGAAGTTCTGTGCAAAAATCTGATTGCACCTAATTTTGTACAAAATGGCTGCCATCGGCCATCTTGAATTTCGGACTGGACCCCAAAACACTCGTTCTCGTCCCACGGTGATACCAAAGGTACCCAAGAAGTTTCGTAAAGATCGGTTCATAAATACGGCCTCTAGCCCGAGCTGTATTGGCATTTGCACTTACAGTGCTGAAAGTAACCCCAAAAAACATCAAAATTAGTCTAATTTGCACAATTTATGCACGAGAAAAAAACCTGTATTATATGTGATGTATCCCATGGTACTAAACATTCATACAAAAAATTATTTAAATCAGAGCTTTCATATGGAAGTTCTGTACAAAAAAAAGATTTCTGCATTGTCGGTACAAAATGGCGGCTGGCAGCCATCTTGAATTTCGGACCGCACCCAAAAACACTCGTTCTCGTCCCACGGTCATAACAAAGGTACCCAAGAAGTTTCGTAAAGATCGGTTCATAAATACGACCTCTAGCCCGAGCCATAGCAGCTTGGCACTTACAGCTCTGAAAGTAACACTAAATAAATCAAAATCAGTCTAATTTGCATAATTTACGCACGAGAAAAAAACCCGTATTATATGTGATGTATCCCATGGTACTAAACATTTATACAAAACTTTATTCAAATCAGAACTTTCATACAGAAGTTCTGTACAAAAAACTGATTTTTGCATCATCGGTACAAAATGGCCGCTGGCAGCCATCTTGAATTTCGGACCACACCTAAAAACACTCGTTCCCGTCCCAGGGTCATAACAAAGGTACACAAGAAGTTTCGTAAAGATCGGTTCATAAATACGACCTCTAGCCCGAGCCATACCCAATTGTTGACGTACAGACAGATGGACAGACGGACAGACGGACAGATGGACGGACGGACGGACGGACGTTCTAACAATTGGTGGTTATGTGGCTATTTTTATGGGACTACAATAAAATGCATGTCCATTATATTAAAACAAGTGATTTTTTGGAAAATTTTTGGGGTGGTAGCAAACCCTGACCCTACCCTTTACTGACCCTAACCCTACCCCTCCACCCCCAATTCTAAACCCCACCCTAGATTAATGAAAATTCAATATATTCCTAGTCTATTTTAACTAAAATGCATGTCCATTGTATTAAAACAACTTTTTGGGTGAAAAAGTTTTGGGGTGGTAGCAAACCCTAACCCTACCCTTTACTGACCCTAACCCCACCCCACTCCAACTCTAAACCCCACCCTAGAATAATTACATTTAACTATGTGACTAGTCACATAAATTGCGATAGTCACCTAACCCCCATTTCTACCAACAAATAGCCCCCTAAACCCCATATGTTTGCCCGGACAGACGGACGACGGGCCATGACAATAGCTCAAATTTGACTTTGTCAAAGTTGAGCTAATGATATTTAAAATAATAAATTTTGATATCGTCAGCGTTGGGTAAAGGGTTAACCCCATTTATTTTGGGAATACTGTTTTGCCTTAATTTGGGCACATTAAACCAGAAATAACAGCCTTATCCTGTTATATTTTATTGCCATGCCTTTGTTTGTGTTTCTATGGTCTTATTATGCTGGAAGTTATTATTTATTTATTTATTTATTGGTGTTTAAGGACACATATTTATGCACAATGGCTAATCATGACCGCGACAGTTTTACGGGTGGAGGAAGCCAGAGTACCCGGAGAGAACCACCAAGCAACGGCGAGCAACTGTCAGCTCCCCAGCATACTAACTCCACACAAGCAGGGTTAGCATTGGTTGAAGACAAGTGCACCATCGACGTGCAGTACGCCCTAGTACACAACGCCACCATGCCCCCACGTGAGTAATGGAGATGAAGTGTCTTGCCCAAGGACACAACGCTGGTGGCCGCAGATGGGATTCAAACAGAGGACTTGCAGCCTGCACCTCTACCTACACAGCTACCACATTCCCCCTGGAAGTTATTCTCAAATGTGGAAGAAGCACAAATAATTTATATATTTTCTTCATGTCTTCGCGCCTCCTCTAATTTGGGTAACCTGTAAACGGTGTGAAATTGGGGTAATCTAAAGGCCTGAGTACAGTGGAGCCCACTTAACCCTTTACCCAATGAATCACCCGCATCTGCCCTCATAATATGCAAATTCAGCAGTTGAAAAAATATTATTTTTCACAAAATTTCAACAAAACCTTATCATGTGACCCCTTGTTGGAACGAGCTGATTGAGCTCGTTCCAACGAGGGGTCACATGATATGGTTTTGTAGAAATTTTTTGAAAAATTTGAAAAAATGGTATTTAAAATAATAAATTTTGATATCGTCTGCATTGGGTAAAGGGTTAATTGGATATCTCTAAACTGAATAACCGTGTTAATTGAATATAATTTCCCAACACAAACCCATTTACCATACCCCCAGTACAAATTTGACCTGTTAATTTAATATGGTTTTGTGGAGTAAACTCTTGTTAATTGAATAAATGAAAGTGTCAATGACACTGTAGCTCAACTTGTCAAGACATGTACATGTATAGTATGTGACACAGCAATGACAAAGATCTAGGTAATGACCTGATAACAAAGGTACATATAAAGTATTGTAACGGTCTGTACATAAATACTGGCCGTAGCCTGTAACAAATGTATAGGTAAAGTATTGTGAAGGTGGGTGGCAGTCAGATGCTAAACTAGAAAAAAATCTTCGAGTCCCAGAGTGGGTCTGACTGAACCCCAAAATATTTGTTCTCATAGCACAGTGATAACAAAGGCACCACAAAACACACTCATTCCTGTCCCAAGGTGAAAACAAAGGTACCCAAGAAGTTTCGTGAAGATCAGTTCATAAATACGAGCTGTATAGAAGTTGTGACAAAAAACTGATTGGACCTAATTTCGATACAAATGGCCACTGGCAGCCATCTTGAATTTTGGACCGCACTCAGAAACACTTGTTCTCATCCCAAGGTGATAACAAAGGTACCCAAGAAGTTTCATGAAGATCGATTGATAAATACTGTCTCCATATTGACATGTGCACTTACAGTGCATAAGTAGCACTAAATAAATCAAAATTCATCTAATTTGCATAATTTCTGCACGAGAAAAAAACCCGTACTGTATGTGATGTATTCCATTTTACTAAACATTCATACAAAAATTTATTCAAATCAGAACTTTCATACAGAAGTTCTGTACAAAAGACTGATTGCACTAATTTTGGTACAAAATGACTGTGGTGGCCATCTTGAATTTCGGACCACACCCCAAAACACTCGTTCTCATCCCACTGTGATAAAAAGGTACCCAAGAAGTTTCGTAAAGATCGGTTCATAAATACGGCCTCTAGCCTGAGCTGTATAGAAGTTGTGTACAAAAAACTGATTAGACCTAATTTCGGTACAAAATGGCCACTGGCAGCCATCTTGAATTTTGAACCACACTCAGAAACACTCGTTCTCGTCCCAAGGTGATAACAGAGGTACCCAAGACGTTTCGTGAAGATCGGTTGATAAATACAGACTCTAGCCCGAGCCGTATTGACATGTGTACTTACTGTGTGAGTAGCACTGAAAAAAATCAAAGTTCATCTAATTTGCATAATTTCTGCACGAGAAAAAAACCCGTATTATATGTGATGTATCCCATGATACTAAACATTCACACAAAACATTTTTCAAATCGGCGCTTTCATATGGAAGTTTTGTGCAAAAATCTGATTGCACCTAATTTTGTACAAAATGGCTGCCATCGGCCATCTTGAATTTCGGACCGCACCCCAAAACACTCGTTCTCGTCCCACGGTGATACCAAAGGTACCCAAGAAGTTTCGTAGAGATCGGTTTATAAATACGGCGTCTAGCCCGAGCCGTATTGGCATTTGCACTTACAGTGCTGAAAGTAACACTAAATACATCAAAGTTAGTCTAATTTGCATAATTTACGTACGAGAAAAAACCCGTATTATGTGTGATGTATCCCATGGTACTAAACATTCATACAAAAAATTATTCAAATCAGCGCGTTCATATGGAAGTTCTGCGCAAAAATCTGATTTCACCCAAGTCTGTACAAAATGGCCGTCAGCGGCCACCTTGAATTTCGGATCGGACCCAAAAACACTCGTTCTCGTCCCACGGTCATAACAAAGGTACTCAAGAAGTTTCGTAAAGATCGGTTCATAAATACAGCCTGTAGCCCGAGCAGTATTGAATTGTTGACGGACAGACGGCCGAGTGGCCGTGGCATAAGCTCAAATTTGGCTTCGCCAAAGTTGAGCTAAAAATCTTGTATCCTGTCAAGGAATTACCCTGACTCTCCCCAGTTTTTCTTTGTTTATAGATCTATTTGGCCTCAGTACATCTGCATCCAATTCAGGCATTTAATCTATTATATCTTGGTTGACAGAGCTCATGGAGCTCTGCCAAACAAGATATAATAGAATAAATTCTAGGTTTATCTCCAGAATACAGGAAAGTGACACAATCCCAATAACTGAATACTCCTGTTAACTGAATAATTTTCATTGGCAAAGTGGCTATTCAATTAATAGGGTTCCACTGTATATATAAAACACAGAATATTAGGTGAATATTGTTTGAATATGGGAAACATTTTGTCTTATGTGTTGTCTCAAAATATCTCTTGGGGCTCTATATAAAGCAGCATAATCAAATCTGTTATTAATGTATATTCAAAATATCTCTTGGGACTCCATACATGTATAAAGCAGCATAATCAAATCTGTTATTAATGTGTAAGTATATAGGCTAGTGCATGTATGGGGGCACAGTGGCTCAGCTGGTAGAGGTGCAGGCTGCAAGCCGAGAGGTCATCAGTTCAAATTCCACCTGCAGCAACCACGTTGTGTCCTTGGGCAAGACACTTCACCCCCATTGCCCATGTGGGGGCATGGTGGCATTGTGTACTAAGGCATACTGCACGTCGATGGTGCACCTGTCTTCAACCAATGCCAACCCTGCTTGTGTGGAGTTAGTATGTTGGGGAGCTGACAGTTGCTTGCCATTGCTTGGTGGTTCTCTCCAGGTACTCCGGCTTCCCCCACCCGTAAAACTGTCATGGTCATGATGAGCCATTGTGCAGAAATATGTGACCTTAAACACCAATAAATAAATAAATAAGTGCATGTATGTTTCCTAGTTCACAGGACAACATTTAAGAGAAAAGATGTTGGTTAGTGGTAATCGATGAACTACATGTAGCTCATTTTGACTGAATATTTTATTTTTTATTTCCATGTATTTTTTTTTTACTTAGAATTTTGGGAATGTTGACCCTAAAATAAATTTTGTTAATGTATACTGAAAAATGCAAAATGTTTCTGTATTTCTTGGTTGCCACTGCTTGTAGGTTTTAATGAAATAAATAATGTATATTTTGGATTGCTGTTACTGAAATTTTATTCCATAATAATTAACTGTGAACAGGTTACTTTTGTAGGTATTTTTTATCCTCATTCTTAGAATTAATTAACTCACACTTCAAAACCTGTGGACAAAATAATTTACCCTACCCATTGGATAAAATATTCATTTCAACACACTCCATATTTAGAATATTTTCTTTATGTGGTCCAACAATAATGTTGCAATTGTACAATGAAGATGTGTGGTACGCCTTAGTACACAGCGTCATCGTGCCCCCAAGTAGGCAATCGGTGGTAAGTGCCTTGCCCAAGAACACAATGCGGGAGCGCGAATCAGTTGCTGAAATGGACACCCATCCAACTACTTACTACGCTCGATGTTGCTTAACTTCGGTGATCTGACGAGAACCGGTTACCACGACAATGCCGTGCCCCCTGGGGTACTAAAATACAATATGCCAGAGACACAGCATCAGTAATCTTGTCAAAAATTTCTACACCTTGACATTTCTACCCCTCAAGATGACTTGGAAGTTGGAGGAGGGGTATTGGAAGGGGGGATGGGGGCAGATCTACATATAGATTGGGAGTCCTAAATTCACAGTACAAGGAGTGTGTGGCATTCTCAAAAAAAAATACCTCACTGCATTTCAACCTCTCTTGCCGATTCCCTATCCTTTTACAAAGCAGTACGGAAATTTCTCATATCTTTAATCTAAGTTTTCAATGCGGAGATAATGCAGGATGGAATTTATACATATCATTGATCTAAGCATGAAATCTCTCAACGATTAAACACATTTTTCTCAGACAACAAATCTTTAGAGGTACGAATCACTCCACACCACCCAGTAGGTTCGGACCTGAAGATAAGATCTAGTTTCATCACCCCGTTCATTTTCAAACTTTCAGCCCTGGATCAATGAAACAGTGTATATATTTTTCAAACATTTTCTGTGATGAAATGGTGTTTCCATGAAAATATTTGAAAGATACATGCATAATTTTTTTATTTATTTATTAATGTTTAAGGTCACATACTTGTGCACAATGGCTAATCATGACCGTGACAGTTTTTACGGGTGGAGGAAGCCGGAGTACCCAGAGAGAACCACCGAGCAACGACAAGCCAGCTCCCCAACAATGTAACTCCGCACTGCAGCACAGGCAGGGTTACATTGGTTGAAGACGTGCGCACCATCGACATGCAGTACGCCTTAGTACACGCCGTCCTCGTGCCCCCATGTGGACAATCGGGGTTAAGTGCCTTGCCCAAGGACACAACGCAGGAGTCTGAATCGATCACTCAGACGGTCACCCATCCAAGGACTAACTGGGCTAGTCGTTGCTTAACTTCGGTGAACTGAGGAGAACCGGTATAAATACCACTGTTGCTCTACCTTTTTAAAATATGATCAATCAAAATGAATGGATGGAGACACTTATATTTGGTAAGTTGTCCACAATGAAATAATTATAATGTTATGTTTTGACCAAAATGTTGTAACATTTTGACCAAAAGTATGTGACGTTTTGACCTAAAAGTGTGATGTTTTGACCAAAAGTATGAGATGTTTTAACCAAAAATGTGTGATGTGTTGAAGAAAAAATGTGACGTTTCGACTATCATGAAATGGGTGTCGGGTCATTTCCTTCCATTTCCCATTTGTCCACTGGGTCATTTCATTCCTTTACCAGTTCGTACTGAATCGTTTTGTATCCCTATAAATAGATTAGTGTAATCAACTCACTGGTGGATGAGAAAGTTGATTATAAAATCAATTTATTGAAATAAGAAGCAACTCAACATAGACACATTGCCCCAATTTTTAACAGTGGGAAAAAAATAACAACAATTATTACTTATTATGTACTATTTTATTTACCTTACTTCAACACACATTATACTTTTGTCTCAAATAAAACGATTAAAATATATGTATGGAATGTTTTTTTTCAAATAGCAAAGTAATACAACATTTACAATAAAGTCTCATTCACCCACACCTCTGGGATATTCCTGTTCCACATACCCTGTGTTGCCATCTCCCGCATATGTCACATGTGACAGCCTGTTGTCTTCTTTGTACTTCTTGGGAGCAACCGATACACACATCAGATATATTTCTGAATAGAACAATCATTGCAGACTGAAGAAATCCATTTGGGGGCAGTTTATACACGTATATGTTCCGAGGCTGGGGCAAGATGAAAACTTCAAACAATGTTTGTAATAACAAGACCTTCAAACAATAGTGAATGGTCTTTTGTAAACATCAATCACCTTGTGATCTTCTTTGATTGCCAATGAGAACAATCGGTTTTGATAGCTGAGAGCTAATTATCAAAAATGTTCCCCTGAGAAAACAACTGAATGTGGACAAAAATCAGTTGTCTTAGTATGATTGTTCTATTCTTGTTGACAAACTAACTGGATAAACAATTTGTGAGAATTATAATAATTGGTCAGTAAGATAAAACATGTGCAGTATGATTGAACAAAACAATTAACAACAAAATTAAAATATAATCTACCTGAAATAATTAACATTAAAAAAATACTTTACCTGAATTAATTAATGCTGTATTCTACCAGAGTTGTTTCGTACCACATTAGCTACTAAATGACTCAGTACGTAACAACTAAGTATGAACCGGTAAAGGAACGAAATGACCCGGGACCATGAATTGTGACATTTTGGTTGTGTGACGTTTTGACCTGCTCCCTGTAAATATATCTACTTACTAGTAGATGCCAATAGATGGCAGGGCTCTTGGACAGTTCGTACCCTGGACAATTCGTGCCTTTTTGCACAATTTGTACCACAATTAGACGGTATGAGTTGTCTCAGAAAAACGTACGAATTGTCTCAACAAAATGTATGAATTACCTCGACACAAGTAGGGCTGAAACGGTTGGCTCATTTTCACAACCGACTAACCAAGAGCTATAACTGGATAATATCCGGTTAACCGTAACCATTATTTCACCGAATCTGGGGTCAAAACTATAGGAATTGGAAGGCAGTATTCTCAGAAACTATTCCGTAGTGTGTATACAAACGAACGTTGTCAAGTACTCGACAACGTTCGTTTGTATGAATACTGCGGAATAGTTTCTGCGGTTACTCATAACTCACAGAAAATGCCGATCATTAACAAAGTCTTGGATGCCAAAGTCGATTATTTCTCAATATGTACAGCGCTGTTTCGAGGTGTAATCTATCCCAAAGGAGAAGCGGCAGATTTACTACGTTTTAACCGTAGAATAATGATCACTATCGATATTTCGGATAACCGGTTGATGTTTTTTTTTAATCGGTTAGGTAGGTAAACGATTTCAAACCGGTTATCCGATTAACCATTTCAGTACTAGACACAAGGTACGAATTGTCTCAGTAAAAGGTATGAATTGTCTCCTTTGTAGGTACAATTTATCTCGTGTAAGTGTACTAAATGTCTCATGAATTAACCATTTAAATGTTATTAGTCTGTGTGAAACACACAGACTATTGTTTTTGCACGGTTTCTTTTTTTTTTTTTCTTTTTTTTTTTTCTTCTTCTTCTTCTTCTTCTTCTGTCTTCTGTCTTCTCATCACTTTTTTGTCCGCAAGATAACTCGAAAACGAATTGCCCTATCTCGTTGATTTTTGGCATGCTGATAGACAGCCACAAGTTCTCGGTCACCTCTGTTTTTCAGATTCCTGGGGTATCAGGGGTGCCTGTAGGGGTGTTTTGAAAGTGGGTCACGCCCATATCTCAGGTGTGGTATGACCTACAGACCTGGGACCAACACCAAATTAGTCGACACTCGATGGAGGTTCAAAATATGGGTCAAGGTCACAGAGGTCATCTAGGGGTCATTGAGTGCATTTTTCAGAATTGCTGGAAATCACATTTTTTGACCCCCTAAAGCATTCCTGACGGACACACATGCATTTTGACGTGAAAAAAGTGGGCGTGGCCAAATTTTTTGAAAGTGGGTCACGCCCATATCTCAGGCATGGCATGACGTATGGACCTGGGACCAACACGAAATGATTCGACACTTTATGGAGATTCAAAATATGGGTCAAGGTCACAGAGGTCATCTAGGGGTCATTGAGTGCATTTTTCAGAATTGCTGGAAAACATATTTTTGGACCCCCTAAAGCATTCCTGACATACACACATGCTTTTTGATGTAAAAAAAGTGGGCGTGGCCAAAATTTTTGAAAGTGGGTCACGCCCATATCTCAAGCGTGGTATGACCTACGGACCTGGGACCAACACCAAATGAGTCGACACTTGATGTAGGTTCAAAATATGGGTCAAGGTCACGGAGGTCAACTAGGGGTCATTGAGTGCATTTTTCAAAATTGCTGGAAATCACATTTTTTGACCCCCTAAACTATTTCTGACGTACACACATGCATTTTGACGTAACAAAAAGTGGGCGTGGCCAAAATTTTTGAAAGTGGGTCACGCCCATATCTCAGGCGTGGTATTACGTATGGACCTGGGACCAACACCAAATGAGTTGACACTTCATGGAAATTTAAAATATGGGTCAAGGTCACAGAGGTCACCTAGGGGTCATTGAGTGCATTTTTCAGAATTGCTGGAAATCACATTTTTTGATCCTTGAAGTATTCCTGACATACACACATGCATTTTTACGTAAAAAAAAAAGTGGGCGTGGCCAAAATTTTGAACATGGGTCACTCCCATATCTCAGGCATGGTATGACCTACAGACCTGGGACCAACACCAAATGAGTCGATACTCTATGGAGGTTCAAAATATGGGTCAAGGTCACGGAGGTCAACTAGGGGTCATTGAGTGCATTTTTCAGAATTGCTGGAAATCACATTTTTTCAGTATGGCCCAGTAGGCCACAGGGTTTTCACAGCCTCCAATTTCCTGATACAGTAAATTTTCCCCAAGCAATACTGTGTTATGTTCACACTGGAGACTATGTAAACACCAGTGGAGTAAGCTGTCAAAATGAAATCTGACCTTGTCATCATTATGGGATGTTAGTTCCTGAAACTAAATTGAGAGAAACCCTTTGCCTTGCAAGGAAATAAACTGTAAATTATTCAGTTCAATGCTTTTAACCCCTCTCAAGACTTCAATGTGGATTGCACATATTTTATTTCAGGCAGAATAAAGTTAACCCTTTTAATAAAACTGCACTGAATAATTGTTGAAACCTATCACAAAACTGTCAGGGTGCCGGTAACAATGCAATACTGGCATGGTCGACTGTACTGTTAACTGTGTTAGTGCTATGACTGTTTAAAACTAATTTGTTAGAGGAGTTCTATAGTCTTTCACTGCGCTCATCTCCGCCTCACCGAGAGTGCAGAAACCTTTGGTGTCAAAGTGCCATTAAGAGAATGTCTCTGATTTGTGCCGTTCCATCCCTCCGGAGTGCAAAAGCAGGTACTGTCAGCTGAGAAACTTAATGTTTTTCGCTTTATTTTCTTAACATTTAATTCTATGTGGAATGGGACACCTTTTCAGTGTGCCTTCCAAAGTAAGGGATTCTTAACCCTTTAGCGAACATAACAGCGAAAACCGGTCAACATTATTCACAGAAACATCTGTTCAGTTTTAATTACCTTTTCATTTTTGCTTGAAAAAACATAGCTTATGACCCTTTATTGGATTGAGCTCATTTTTTAAAGGATTATTTATTTATTGGCGTTTAATGTCACATATTTCTGCACAGTGGCTAATCATGACCACGACAGTTTTTTAGGTGGAGGAAGTCGGAGTACCCGGGAAGAACCACCGGGCAACAACGAGCAACTGTCAGATCCCCCACATACTAACTCCACACAAGCAGGGTTAGCATTGGTTGAAGACGGGTGCACAATCGATGTGCAGTACGCTTTAGAACACATCGCCACCATGCACCCACGTGGGCAATGGGGTGAAGTGGCTTGCCCAAGGACAGAGTGAGGACCTCACGGCTTGCAGCCTGCACCTCTACCAACTGAGCCAATGCGCCCCAATTTAAAGGATTAAAATGGAGTATTTAAAGGGAATATTTTAACCCTCTGAAGATCTTAGTATGGGGGCATTATTCAGAAAGACTGGGAAATGCATTTTATTACACCTTAATGCATTTCTAAAGTTTATGAGTGTATTTCATCACTAAAATTAGTGGGCAGAGACAAAAATATCCATTTCTGATTCGTGTATCAAACCCTTTGAATGCTGGTCACATATATGCCATTTCTGGTTTCTTATAAGAATGTTCTGATTCCTGTATGAATATTTTCTATCCCCTTCATTTTGTCTTGACGATAACTCAAAAGCAAATCATCTGTCCTGGGGGGCGCGGTGACTGAGTTGGTAGAGGTGCAGGCTGCAAACCGCGAGGTCCTCTGTTCGAATCCCACCTGCAGCAACCACGTTGTGTCCTTGGGCAAGACAATTCACCCCCATTGCCCACGTGGGGGCACGGTGACGCTGTGTATTAAGGCGTACTGCACGTCGATGGTGCACCTGTCTTCAACCAATGCTAACCCTGCTTGTGTGGAATTAGTATGTTGGGGAACTGACAGTTGCTCGCCGTTGCTTGGTGGTTCTCTCCGGGTACTATGGCTTCCCCCACCCGTAAAACTGTTGTGGTCCTGATTAGCCATTATGCAGAAATATGTGACCTTATACACCAATAAATAAATGAATAATCTGTCCTGGGGCTGTTTGGCATACTGGTAGCCTGTCACAAGTACTGGCCCAGGTATGTTATCAGGGAACCTTTGGGAGTGGTCCATTGGGCCACAGCGTTTTTTATACCCCCCTAATTTCTTTGTAACAGAAAAGCATCATAAAGAAATAGCTTTTTATATTTATATACACAAGAGAATAATGTAAACAATCAAATTAGAGAGAAGTTGCTATAGATGACAGCCTGACACATATTTACTCTTATCAGCTGTCAGATCAGAATTAAATTCCATCCCCAAACCAAGTTGAAAAAAACCCTTTGAGTGGCAAGAAAATTTGTTTATTATACAGCTTTATCTGACAACACTTGATTAATTGTAGTTGAATAAATAACCCTTCACCTTTCATTGCATTTTTTTTTTTTTCATTCTCAATCATAACTCAAGATCAACAGGTTTCGGGCCGAGTGGTAAGCGGCTCTCTCGAAACACTTATCACAATTATGAATTAATGAAATGGAATATTTACATGGTCTGTCTTTAACCCTCTTCATACTTCACCGTGATGATCGAACAACATCATTTAACTTATGACGGTAGAACCTTTTGCACGCTTCCTGCCATATTGCCACTCTTTATGCAAATGCCATGATTCAAGATTCCACCATCTTATTTTATGTATGCCTTGTTTAGGGCACTAGATGCTCTTAAGGGTAGGCCTTTAAACGAGCTCTTGGGGCTTTTAAGTTTTTATGGCACTATCCCCAATATAGAGTCTATGCACCCTTTGTCGGCTCGATAACTCAAATACAAATCGTCCTATCTCTATTCGTTTTGGCATGCTGGTTACCAACATCTTATTTTATGTATGCCTTGTTTAGGGCACTAGATGCTCTTAAGGGTAGGCCTTTAAACGAGCTCTTGGGGCTTTTAAGTTTTTTATGGCACTATCCCCAATATAGAGTCTATGCACCCTTTGTCGGCTCGATAACTCAAATACAAATCGTCCTATCTCTATTCGTTTTGGCATGCTGGTTACCAACAACCAGTTTACACTCATCTTTGTTTTTTCAGCTAGTATGAGGCCTTGTGTGTGATACAGTAGGCTGACTGCCTTAGAGGCTTCTAAATCATAATAAATATTTGCTATCATCGCCCAAAAATGACAGATCTGTAGTTGGTGGAGCCATTTCTTTAAAGTAGGTGTATACATGGGACTATACCGACTGATTTAAAAATTGCTGGAGGTTCAATATATGGTCCGCCTAAAAGAGGTCACCAAGGTCATCCAGTGCATATTATTCAGAAAGACTGGGGAATGCATTTCATTACACCTTAATGCATTTCAAAAGTTCATGAACGTATTTCATCAATCAGCTTGGTGGGCAGAGCCAAAAATGTCCACTTCTGATTCGTGTATCGAACCCTTTGAATGCTGGTCACACATATGCCTTTTCTGGTTTCTTATAAAAAAATGTTCTGATTGCTGTATGAATATCTGTAAATACTATTAACGAAAATCCATTTCTGATTTGTTTGAAAATAATTTACTCCTGAAAATAAGCCTCCATAAATTCTCCTTCTGTATAGTTTATTCCTGATACTTTAACCCTTTTCACACAGACTTGAATTTACTGGGTGCAGTAAATTCTGTTTCTCTAGTTTAGTCATGTTTCAGCTAAAGCTAAAGTCAAAATTGTGAATAAGAAACTACACATGCAATTTTCAAATTTGTTTGTCAAAAAACATAAAAGGGCAATTCTCCCATTACGTACGTTACATCTGCAAACCTTTTTCAGTATTTGAGCCGAAATAAAAATAATACAGTAAGTTGATATGGAGTAAAGTATGGTACAGTTTGAAAGCACTCACCTAGTGGTATCTTCCTGACTAAAGCCAAGATACTTTCCTGTTTACTTCTGATTAATAGAGGTGGCTGAGTGTTGAGTTACGTACGTTACTCAAGAGAATTTTTTTTTTTCACACCTGTTGTATTTCGGTATGATTTCCTCTGTTTTGGCACTGTTTGATACACAGACATTGCAATTCCACTAGGGAAGAAATGTAAATTTGAAAAAAAAATGTTCTTGGCAACCGGTATTTTGGGTCTGGAACATTTGCTACAAAAAAATTGAACATTACCTACGTTACAGAAAAAATGCTACGTACGTTACAGTGTGATTACAGATTTTAGATGTCTTGACAGAAAACTTACAAGTAACAGTGTATGTTTTATTTCAAGTGTTCATTGCTGATATGGGTAAAAAAAACTTTGAAATAAAAGTTTATCTTATGCTGAGGGCAAATCTCATTACTTATAGTCATTAAAACGAATATGTTATTTACGTTACAAGTGAAATCACTTGTTCGCATGTGTACAGTTAGCCGGTTTTTGTTCAATAAATATTGTTTAAACTAAGTGAAATCATGTTAACTGTCAAATGGCCTCAGAAATTTATGCACACTTTTGTCCAGTAAAAGAATTGAGAAAAGCATCAATATAAAAAAAGTACTGCAGGACACTATAATATATGAGTAAAGAACACCCAACATACATGCGTGTAACAAAGGCTTTTTTACACAAAAATCATGGTTTGCAGGTTTACTGCAGTACATTTTTATGTGGGCAATAACAGTTCATCATGAGTTCAGATTATATTGCTTGAGCCTCTAATGACACCAGTAGGCTGTATTTCACCAAAATTTGACAAATGATAGGAAATCAAATTAGAAAACATTTGTAAGAAGTCTTTAGGCTACAAGCCAGGTTGGACAAAATGTCATGTGGAAGTATTGCAAATATTGATCTGTAAACCAATAATTTTGAGAAGATTGATAGGAACATGAGAGTTTTAATTTTAATTCATCAAGAATTGACTACCAAATTTAACTACAGCGCACTGTCACAGTGCCGAAGCTGCGACGATTCGTGCAATGCCAATGATGTTTTAAAACTCGTTGGTGACAAAAAATCTTGTTGGTGACAAGTCCATAAATGTGACAGAAGTTATCCGAATGACGTGCACTATTGAGAGGGTGTAGACATCATGAAGATACACTTGCATACCAAGTATGGTGTCATTCCATCAAATATTTTAGGAGTTATGGTGTTTTAAAACTCGTTGGTGACAAAAACTTGTTGGTGACAAATCCATAAATGTGACAGAAATTATCCGAATGACGTGCACAAGGCTTAAAATTCGTCTGGCATCGCGAGAATCTAACATGATTCTTGCGAAATATATTCGTGCGAATCCATTTAGGCCATAACATGAAATTCTGGGAGAGATCACGACATGTTAACATTTCCAACCATGGTTTACCACATGCTTCACATTTTCTTGATTTTGGTATCAAATCAAGTCATTGCTGCTAATAGCAGCCATGACTTGATTTTATACCAAACTCAAGAAAATGTGAATAGGCAGTTTCTCATAATTAAGTATCTAATTATACACCCTGATCAGAATGTCATTGTGAAGCAAAGGCATCTTACATAAAGCTAATCCAAGCAGTAAACTGACACGAATCCACTTAGATTCGCGCAAGTGTAGATAGCCAGAATCATTACGAGAATCGATTCGCAGATTCGCGTGTAATTTTAAGCCCTGGTGCAGTATTGAGAGGGTGTAGACATCATGAAGATACACTTGCATACCAAGTATGGTGTCATTCCATCAAGTATTTTAGGAGTTATGGTGTTTTAAAACTCGTTGGTGACAAAGAAACTTGTTGGTGACAAGTGATAGAAATTATCCGCATGACATGCACTATTGAGAGGGTGTAGACATCATGAAGATACACTTGCATACCAAGTATGGTGTCATTCCATCAAGTATTTTAGGAGGTATGGTGTTTTTTAAACTCAGTGAGAAAAGAACTTGTTGGTGATAAAAAAACTTGTTGGTGACAAGTCCATAAATGTGACAAAAATTATCCGAATGACGAGCAGTATTGAGAGGGTGTAAACATCATGAAGATACACTTGCATACCAAATATGGTGTCATTCCATCAAGTATTTTAGGATTTATGGTGTTTTTTAAACTCGTTGGTGACAGACAGACAGACTGACAGACCTGACCTGACCTGATCTGACCAGACAGACAGACACAGACAGACAGACAGACAGACAGACAGACAGACAGACAGACAGACAGACAGACAGACAGACAGACAGACAGACAGACAGACAGACAGACAGACAGACATTGCCACATATAGAGCTGCTTGCCGCAGCTAAAAAAATGAATTTATTCAAACACTAAAACTATTATAACTAATCAAACTGTGTCTGAAACAAGATTTCATAAGTCTTCACATTTGAACTGTCCATTGCTTAGTGTAACAAGAGGTGGACTAATAACTTAGAGAATGTTTTGTTGTTTATAATAGATGTGATCAAGAACATTTAACCATTTCCAACCACTACCAGATGTATGCATCACACAAACTTTGTATTGGTACTCGTTATCAATAATTTCTGTAACTTTGCCTGGGAACTGACTTTTCGTCAGAGTTAACAATAACCCACTCTCCAACTCTCAGCCTACTGCATATGAAAACAATATCAACAATTTCGATACATAAGTTACATTAAAAATACCATATTTGGTATGCCTCTGCAATAATTAATCTATTAGAAACTTATATTTTTCTATCTTTTTCCACTTACTTTGTGGTTTTGCTTCAGTAATCTGAAAGATATTATTAACTTCACTTTAAATTAACAGAATGAACTGTTTATGGGGAAAATTATCCAAAAAAAATGGTATAAAGCTCATATATTTCCAGCCTTCTTCAAAACGTTGGGGCAGAAACATGAATGTAATAATACCTCTGGCTCTGTTAAATATGGAAAATACAGGTTTGTAGGTGAATGTTTTCATAAAAATTTAGCACTCAAACAGAAGAAGATTTTTCACCTTCTTGGTTACAACTGCAGGAGAATTACCCCAAAACTAATCGTCAACCGAGTGAAGTGAAAATGAAAAGTCTACTGTGTGATAGTAATACAACAGGCCTGGCATTCTTTAGGAGTGCAGGAGTGCTGCACGCCTACTGAACGCCTAGCAAAAATTGAGGAGGGCAATTTTTTGCACCCCTTGATTTTCTGGACCGGTTTGGGACCAGACCTGTTAACCTCTGAAGGTGACTGTCAGTGACCAATACATCAATATTTTCCTTGTTATGCCTCCCACAGTCCCAGCCGGGCACCCGCCCCCAACCCAAATGCATTATATATTTCGTTTTAATAATTTTATTTTAACACTTTTAATGGTGTTTGTCAGTAAAAGCATACAAATATGGATATCACTGGTCCAAGCCACCACCCCCCAGGAACAATACCCCTCCCCCCCCCCCCACAAGTTTTATGTGAGTGGATGCCTATCTAGCCTTTGCCTGTACCAACCCCCCCTCAGTCCGGCCATTTTTCCTTGCTCATGCAAGCCCCTCCCGGTGCTTCAAAACATGGATGCTGAAACATCTTGGGCCAAAACGCCTCAGGACCAAAACGTTCAAGAACCAACGGTGACAACACAAGCATTCCTTCTTCGTTCATGCCATTTATTCATGTAAATTCTTTGTTCAGTCTGTACATTTTTAGTGAGAAAATATTCATTCTTATTATCTTTTGACAGGTTTTATTGTACAATAAAAATTATTCAATGCTAACAATACATATCGTTTTGTTTTAAAAAAAAAACACCTGTTGTTGTCGGTACAATGAAGTTGTGTGTGATCACAGGGGCTCGTTACAAACAATGATTGAGGAATTAAATAATATTATAAAATAAGCATAACTGGATACCCCCCCCCCTAGTATATAATATAATAACAAAAGGGAGGACACACAATTCATACCTCGATTTTTCAAGCGGTTCAAAATATACTCTGCCTACGTTCGGCCATCGACTTCTATGCACTGTTTTGTCAGGAAAAGACTTATCTTCCAGACTGCATACATGTTTTCATTATATTAAAATAAAATCAATGCACAAAAACATGATTTATTGTCACTTTCCTTCGAAAAGAACTCTGGTGGTACCGGAAGTTCGGCTTTCAGCTGTTGAGTCTCATCACTACATCCCCCAAGAAAAGTCGGCTCTGAACGTTTCGTCCGCAATGGCGTTTCGTTTTTGTCAGTCATTTCTGCCATATTCAGAGGCCAGAAAGTGGCGGGGAGGGTCTGTCCCAAACAGTTTTGAGAATTTATGTGAAAAATATTCAGCAAATGAGTGTCGACAAATGCTTTTATTATTTTTATCACGGCTTATGTGTGTTTACAACTAAATTGCCAGTGTAAGTGTCTATTTTAATGTTTTCAGCCAAAGTACTTGAGTCTTCTTTTCGAGCGGACAGATTACAGAAGATTGGCATATTGTTCGGTCTGGGTGATTTCAGTGAATTTCTGGACCACAATGAAGAGTTTTGGACACGTAGTATGTTAGAGAACTTCATATTGCATATTATATATATTGTTGTGTGGATATAGGAGCGTCCGTCCTTCCATACTCACCATCCCCTTGTTTCAGAGTTCTGAACATTGGATTATCTCTAACTCGTATGTTAAACTCTGATATTATTAGACACTGCCACTGGGTGCTGCTTCGTGTCCACTGCCCCCCCTCCTCCCCCCCTCCCCCCCCCCCCCCCCAACAAAAAACATAGATGCTTCGGCGTGGTCTCGCCTGCTTTTGGCATCTGTCTGGTGTGGTAGATGGAAAATATGGTTACGTGACAACTTGGCCTCGGGACAACTCGACCCGAGCCGATTCTCCGGGACAACTCGGCCATGATTATCCATTGTGCAGAAATGTGACCTTGAACATAAATAAATAAATAAATAAATAAATAAATAAATAAAACATTGGACCTGAAAGGGTGTCAGGCACAACACTCACAGGAACCAAGTGATCCGATTCTTGACTGCTACATATCGTCTGATGGTTCTAGAATTTCTCGAAATATTATCCTCAATAATTACAATGTCATACTGACAACAAAAACTTGACCAGAAAATTAGAAACACACATGTTACTGTCAAATACAAGAGACGATGTAAGGATACTTGAATTGAGGCAACCAAACACAAGTGAGCATTAGACATCAGCATGAGTGTTCCCCTTAACTACAATGTGTGGGGATCATTCTTGATGCACACGATGTACGAGTCCAGACGCGGCTTGTCCTGTGAACCATGATGGTTAATGGTCATAGGCCCCCGGCTTGGAATGGTACGATGAAATATGGGACCCACAGGGTCAAAAGGAGTCCCCAAGCCACAAGCTTACAGAAGCGAGAAAGAGAGAGAGAGAGAGTGTGTGTGTGTGGGGGGGGGGGGGGGGGGGGGGGGGGGGGAGAGAAGAGAGGAAGGATGTCTCTGTATTTGCAGGAATTTGAATTCGTGTATAGTAAATCACCAACTGTACTTCGTGTACCCTAGCATATAGGCCTCAGTCGAGATTCGCTGAGAGACCCTCATATCGGTCCTCGAAACGAGACTGGTACCCAGCCAGGATTTGAAAATAAAGACTCCCTGGACTGCCCCCCCCCCCCCCCCCCCCCCCCCATCCCTACCCAGAAAAATAATTTATTGAAGGTTGCATTTTATTAAAGTATCTCAAAAAGCACTAAAGGTGCACTCTGTTTCTTCTGTTGGGGGCTCCTTCCAGTGTTTAGAGTCACTAAACCCAAACTACATGAAGATTGCATATTCTCCACTGGCGAACATGAAATTTACATCTTGTACAAGCTTAGTAAGAATCGAGGATTTTGCTCCTTTTCATATGCAATTTTCAACATTTTCACCCACCATTATCGCCCAGTGCGTCTTGGGCCTCCTGATGGTTTGAGAACCGAATAACGTCCATATACAGAAATAAAAGAAAACAATCAAGTGGGGTTTTATCCATGGTAACCGTGTTCTTTTTTGGGGCATTAGAGGAATCGTCATTGGGAAAGTATAATCTGCATCTGTCTGGTTTCTAATCGTTTTCGAGGAGCGAACAAACAACGGCTCCTGGCGGGATTGTGCCTACTTCAATTTCGCCGAATTGGGAATAGGCCAACGTGAAAAAATGGACAAGAGACATGGGGTGCAGTAGACCCATGATGGCATCCTTCACAGCTTCATGGGTGGAACACCCCCTCATGTGGGGGGGGGGGTAATAGTTTGCGAGCACCGAAGACGTGTGAGTACGTCTTTCTATCCCTATGTCATCCCCGGACGCAAACCATTACCTTCAAGAGATTGTATCCATGTTATATACATGCAGTGCCAAGAGTGAAACTCACAAATCTGATGTTTTCAGATGGCGTTTGGCGCATTGTTTTTCGTAGGAGTTTTGTTTCCATTGCTATAAACTGAAATCCAGATTATCCAACGAGAAACACTACATGTATTCCCAAACGATTGTACACAGTTCTACTATTTCAGGGTTTCGAGAAGTACGTCTCTAAAGTGTTCAATTTCGTTGGATCATCCCGTAATGGCGACATGAGTGTAAAAGAGGACTCTACGACTGGAGGGGGCCGTTGTGAGTATCCCATGAGATGAATTCACTACTACTAAACACCAACACTAGAGTTGTGTGAAACAAAACGTGACAAATGTGTGTTTGGGGGGTGCAGGAGAGGCGAAAAATGATTTAAGGAGTAGCGAATAGTGAATGGTTTTCTATAATTCAAAAGAATATGCTCCAAGGGCCAATCTTTGGTAGTATTTGAAATACAGTCGGAAAACTCAGCGACCAGGGGTGTGGGGTTCTTGTTTTTTATATTGCTTTTAAAAGTCGGAGGCTTCATGAAATGTAAAAGGTCGTTTCCGAAACCATGTCCGGAATTCATGTAAAACTCTGTGACCTGAGAAGTAATCCGGCCAATTTTAGCGTATGAGATAAGTGTATGTAAGTGGCCAGTTTCTGATTGAGAAACTGTGAATTCGAACTGTTTGGGACAGACCCTCCCGCCGCTTTCCGGCCTCTGAAGATGGCAGAAATGACTGACAAAAATGAAACGCTGTTGCGGACGAAACATTCAGGGCCAACTTTTCTTGGGATGTAGTGATGAGACTCAACAGCTGAAAGCCGAGGTTCCGGTACCACCAGAGTTTTTTTCGAAGGAAAGTGACCATAAATCATGTTTTGTGCATTGATTTTATTTTAATATAATGAAAACATGTGTGCAGTCTGGAAGATAAGTCTTTTCCTGACAAAACAGTGCATAGAAGTCGAAGGCAGAGTACATTTTGAACCGTTTGAAAAATCGAGGTATGAATTGTGTGTCCTCCCTTTTGTTATTATATTATATACTAGGGGGGTATCCAGTTATGCTTATTTTATAATATTATTTAATTCCTCAATCATTGTTTGTAACGAGCCCTTGTGATTGCAGCCGATAATAAAGGCGAAAGCTTGATATATATTCCTGATTTCGAGTTTTGAGTTCCCATAAAAACTTGATGGGAACTTTTTCTATAGGATTGAATGGGAAGAATCTGAACGTAGAGGGGTAGCCACGAATGCAAGTGAGTTCGACACATTGCAAGTTCGGCCCAAGTGAGTTCAACCCAAAATTGGTGAGTTCGGCCCAAAAAAGTGAGTTCGGCCCAAGTGAGTTCGGACCACCCATAAGTGAGTTCAGACCACCCATAAGTGAGTTCGGACCAACCTATGCCTCAGACGAAACTTGAACTAAAAGTCTAATATAATTATGGGGAGAGAAAAAAAAATACTCAGAGGTTTTATTAATTATTTATTTTGTCGTGTACTCTCATATGGTACATCTGTACTTGACAAGCCGCTGATTTCTATTTCGAAGTTTGGAATGTCCTCTGTAGTAATGGTTAATGATGAAATCTCATTGGAGCAAGTCTCACACTTCCAATTTATACTAGTGCCAGCTTTTACTGCATCACGGTAAACTGTCCTTGATATTCCAGTGCCACATGTACGATGTTGCCATCTTTCACAGCCAGGTCATTGCAATCCTTCCTGGCGAGGTCAGACAGTTGTTTTGCATTTGAGACACTTGTTATCCATGGTGATTTTCCAAGGAAACTGATGATCAAAGAATGAATGAAAGGTTTTCGTGCGCTGAAGGTGCGCAGGGACGATGTGGGATTTACAAATCCCTTGCGACCTGGTTAACCTTGTTTTATTTCACTTGGATCACACAGGCCTAGCTTTCCTATTGCCTCAAATGGGGCCTGAGGGGATATGAATGTTATGTTATGATGTTCATCATAATTACTTAATGAGAACTCCATATTATATTTTATATATATATATGTATTTGAATTCACTACACTAAAATACATGTCTACTTTTCAACTACACGATTAATACTGTTCTACTGCTAGACGTCTCAGTGCTATAATAGAGTAATAGGATACTCGATGATATTTGTGTCAGATAAGTTGTTTTCTATAACACTGGGAATGGCAGTGCATTCATAATATCATTACAGAGAAAGCTCCAGCAGTTTATTTTTGAAAAACCGGGAGTCATCCATCAAGCCTTCTGGGAGATAGGATGCCGAATTCACTTCAACAGAAAATCCGAAATTAGTAATACCTTAATTATTGACAACAGTCATCGTGAACCAACTGAATTAAATAAAACAACTCAATTTATAATTTATTAAAGGAAGGGCCGAATTCACTTCAATAGACAATCCAAAATTATTATTGATAGTTTCATCTGGGCCAAACTCACTTTTAGTTGGGCCGAACTAACTTGGTCCGAACTCACCAATTTGGCCGAACTCACTTGGGCCGAACTTGCAATGGGTCGAACTCACCTGGTACCGTAGCCACTACGTTCGGATCGCTGAACAACTGCTATACTTGCACGAATAAAGGTGATTAAAATAAATCCAACCCCAAAATGGTTTGACACGTTGGACCTCACCTGTTTATCAATTTCTTCTTCAGAGGATGATATCCGTCTTTTCGAGAAGGGGGTGATTTTTATTCTTTCATCGTCGGTACTGCTACTCATGTTTGTTCTCTGTTCTTATCTTTTTTCAAAACATTATCAGAAATCTAAGGGACATAATTCAAATAACAAAGTTGACCCAGAAACAGAATTTACTGTGATCAGCAAATTGGAATCTTTGCGAAAATGGCGAAGGCATCGGAACTTTACTATCCAGAAAGAGACTTTATGAAATATCTTTATTAAGGAAAACAGAAATGTGTTTTTTCAAACAGCATTTAAAAATTTTCAAACAGGCAAAAGATACAATTAGCCAAGAAACCAGGAATAAATTCTCTGCACACCATTCAACATCATGGATATCGAAGAACTCACAAAAACAGTATTGTGTACTGTATTTGAAGAGTTTCATGCAAAGAAACAAATACAACAGCATGGACCCGCCATACTCACTTCAATTATCATTATGTTTAAACAACTTAAATTATCTTAAAACAACTTATTATCTTGTTTAAACAACTTAATTATCTTGTTTAAATAATTTATTATTTTGATCAAGCAACTTCATTATCTTGTTTAAACATCTTAATTATCTTGTTAAAACAATTTATTATCTTGTTTGAACTTAATTATCTGTTTGGTATCTTGTTTCAACAACTTAATTATTGACCAATCAGACTGCTTCGTTTCCCTTGGTCTATATCTATCTACAGGGTTATCGCCCTTGTGTATACCAAAGGCCTGTATGGTTTCTAAATGTGAAAGTCATTCCAGCAGTGACAACAACAAGCATTTAGCTAATAGGATCTCAAGTAAATATTCGAAAGAGTGGATCCTTGAACGACTTAACAACTCCTCCCTGAGAAATGGGATTTCATAACCCCAGACATGTCTTGGAAAAGGATTTTGTCAAAAGGTATCCTCTAGTGGTACATCTTCACGTCATAGGTATCCTCTAATACCCAGATGAGCCCAAGAGAAGAGTCGCAAGAGGAGTTAATCGTTTCAGTAATTACTTGATGGGTTATTTGCTTAATTAGATTTGAGTCATCCAAATAATACCTGTTCCAGTCAACAAGCAAATGACTTTCAGACTTAATCTAAGGGATCAAACGGCTCTCCATGTTATAAAAGGTAATAAATCTGTATGGGTAGGTACAGGCTGTGGTAAATAGAGTGATCAAGTCTCAGAAGATCCATGAAACCTCTAACAACTACCATACTAGAAAAAGGGTTCGCATCGCCGATGCGGTGGTCGAGTTTTCGTGGATAACGCAACGGTTGCTTTGAACTAAAAAAAATGGGCCAAGCCCATTTCCTAACTCAATCAAGAAAATGTTCCTGGAAATCCACATAACAAAAATAAATTGAATCCGTAGACGTTTGTTCAAGTTATTGTGTTACCGAGCACAAAATTCGCAAAAAATTACCAAGTCAGCCGAATAACTTTGATGTTGTATATCGGACCAGACCCACTTTCGAACTCGATTGAGAAAAACTTCTTAGAAAACCATATAACAAAAATGAATCGAATCCGTTGACATTTCTTCAGGTTATGGCACTATCAAGCACAAAATTTGCAAAAAAAATGACCAAGTCAGGTCAATAATTCTGCTGCCATACATCGGACTCCGCCCGTTTTCGAATTCGATCAGGACATTGTTCCTTGAAACCCATGAGCCAAATATCAGTCAAATCGGTTGACGTTTGTTGAAGTTATCGCGCTATCAAGCTCAAAATTAGTCGATTTTAACAAAGGACCATAACTCTTGCGAAAAAGTATGGACACTCTCTATGTCATGTCATCGGGTGTTGAACATGCATATCAAGTCACATACCAAATATTATCAAAATCCGCCCAGAAACAACTAAGTTATAAGCAAAAAGGGCCACCCACCCGCCCGCCCAGTCAACTGCCCCCCACCCCCCCCCCCCCCCCCACCCGGTGACCGTACCAATAGTCAAGTTTTTTTTTTTAAACTTGACAAAAAAAACACGCATACTCCACAACACTGGGTGACCTAGTACATCAATCTGTGGAAGGCATAAAGTCTTAAATGGATAGAAGGTTCAAGGGCTAACAGTAGACTAATGGGTACAGACAGTCCATCAAATACTACCATACTAGACAACCAAGCATACCACACATCAATGCATGACCTAGTATTACATACTACCTATACCAACCATAGGACAATATAATGCCTTAAGTGGATTAATAGTACTGAGGACAATGCTGCCTGGCCTAGCATTATGCACTACCTGTACAACTTTGGAACAGAATAATGTCTTATTTACTTATTTCATTTATTGGTGTTTAAGGTCACATATTTCTGCACAATGGCTAAGCGTAACCACAACATGGATATAAAGTCAAGTCAATATACCCATGTTGCCCAGCTTAGAGGACTTCCACCCAAGCATTGGTGACTGGGTCCAATTTTACCAGTAAAACAGAGCTTGTTTACCACAGTAAAGAAGCACTGCTTCACTTCCCAGGGTTCTCCTAGGGGAGCACAGGGTCTTAGGTAAATAGTATAACTAAGAGCTAACAGTGGACCAACAGGGCTCATAGAGTCCATTGTATACTACTATAACAGACAATCAATCATAACACCGCATGGCCTAACATTACATACAACCAACTATAGGACAATATAATGCCCTAAGCGGATTAATATTACTAAGGGCCAACAGTAGACCAGCAGGGGTACAGACCTTACATCCTATATTACCATACTAAACAACCAAACATACCCCCCCCCCCCCCACAACACAGCATGATTCTGCATTATGTACTACCTATAACAACCACGGGGCAGTATATCACGTTAGGTGGATTGATAGCACTAAATGCTAAACAACAAGGGTGCACACAGTGCATACTATAAACAACCAAACATACCCCACAACACTGCATGAGCTGGCATTACTTATTACCCATAGCAATGCATTCGATGGGTAAGTAGTACTAAAGGGAGAATAGACCAACATGTTCAAAGATGCATCCTATACTACCATACAACCAAGTATAACGCTGCCTGGCTTAGCATTATACCAGTCATAGGATAATATAAAGCATTAGGTGGATTAGTAGTACCAAGGGGTTAACTGGGAACCTACAGGGTATATCACGTCCATACTATACTACCATTTCACTCCCAAACCAGAAGCCTGACACATCCTGACCCGAACAACATTATGTCGGATCGTATAGTGGACATCAACATTGCTCTTAAAATGCAATTTCCATCAGTTCCGAAAGTGACCTAAGTGAATTTGACGCATATTTAGAACCTCCAGCAAGTGCAGACCCATTTTCTGTTGATTCCGGTAATTCCGAAAAAGTACATTCAATGACACCTGGTTGACCCTAGTGATCTTGCCCCATTTGTCGAGTCTCCTGTGAGTTCCGACTCAGTTGGTGTTGTCCCTGACCCATAGGTCAGACCATTTTCTGAAATATTAACATGAACCACCTTCAAATCGTTTGGCTCTACAAACTTTCATAAGTCAAGAAATACATGTATGAACTTTAGGAATGCATTAAGGGGTAATAAAATGGAATTTCCAGCAGTTATGAAAAATGCACTCATTTACCCCCGAGTGATTCCAGTGACCCTGACACATATTTTAAACATCCACTATTTTGTACCCATTTGGTGTTAGTCACTGGTCCACGGGTCATACTATGCTTGAGAGATGAGTGTGACCCACTTCAAAAACTTTTGGCTCCGCCTGCATTGATGAGAACATAGATGAGAACTACTACCACGAAGGAAAAAATACAGATCTTTTGAAAGAACTGAATATAGAGAAATCGCAGGGACCCGATGGAATTCACCCCAAAGTGTTAAAAGGGTGTAGAAATACACTGAGAAAACCAATACAGATTATCTTCAATACATCCCTGCACATGGGAAAAGTGCCATCTATGTGGAAGGATGCCAATATCAGTGCCTTATTCAAGAAGGGGGGAGAAGTCAGACTCAGGAAATTATAGACCTGTTAGCCTGACAAGCATAATGTGCAAATTAATGGAAAAACTTGTAAGAGAAAAAATTGTAAACCACATGAGAAAATTTAAGCTATTCAGCAAGAAACAATATGGGTTCATGTCGGGTCGATCTGCAGTATTACAGTTAATGAGAGTGATGGAAGAATGGACCTCTATTCTAGATAATGGACAGACCTTAGATGTCAAATACATGGATTTTATGAAGGCTTTCGATAAGGTACCACACACAAGGCTCGTCAACAAATTGGAAAGCTATGGGATCACAGGCAAAATAAAAACATGGATAATAAACTTTCTGGCGGAAAGAAGACAGCGGGTTATGGTAAACGGGTATTATTCAGAATGGAAGTCAGTAACAAGTGGTATACCTCAAGGGAGTGTCTTAGAACCTATTTTATTTGTGATATATATAAATGATATGCCAGGTTGTGTTGAGTCACCATTATACCCTTTCGCTGATGATACAAAAATCTACAGGGAAATAAAAAATAAACAGGACGAAATGATTCTGCAAAAAGATTTATCAGTATTGCAGCAATGGTCGGATACATGGTTGCTAAAATTCCATCCAATCAACTGCAAGATAATGACATTGACAGTATCAACTAAACAAAAGAAGCTGCACGATTGTGAGAAAGAATATTTCTTAAACAATAATGATGGTGTTAAGATAATATTAGGAAAATCTACAAAAGAAAAGGACATTGGAGTGATTGTCGACAACAATATAAGCTTTGAAGAACATAATATTATGGCACAGACATTGAAGGCTACCCAGATCATGGGGATTATCAGAAGAAAATATACCTACCTAGATGAAAAAAGTTTCAAATCTCTATATCAAGCACTCGTTAGACCGAACTTAGAATATGCAGCCTGCATTTGGAACCCATATAAACAGAAAGACATAACAAACATCGAAAAAATTCAAAAGAGAGCACCAAAACAGGTACGATCATTAAAAGACTTACCTTATTCAGACTAAAAAAACTAGACATGCCCACCTTGAAATATCGAAGATTACGTGGGGATATGATCGAATTATTTAAAATAACCCATGGCATATATGACGAAGAAGTAACCTCAACAATGTTAGAATACAGTACAAATAAGACCCCAAGAGGACATAACCACAAACTGATGAAGAAACACAGTAACTCGGAAATCAAGAAGAATGTCTTCTGGAACAGATCAAAAGAAATATGGAATGGCCTACCAAAAGCACTGATGAACTGCAAAACAGTAATGAGATTTGAAATTAAACTTGATCGCTTTTGGTCGGAGATAGATATGAAATACAATTTTAAGGCAGATTATGTAAAACCGGATAAGACAACTAGTAGGAACACAGATGTGGATATTGAGGCAGAACCTGCTTGTGTCCACTAGAAGATCCTAAGGTATCCTAAGGTATGAATGAAGAAATAATTGATGTATGAATTTCGGGAATGCATTAGGGTGGTATAAATTTTTTTGAGAAATTCTGAAAAATGCACTCACTAACCCCTGAATGACCTCAGTGACCTGGGCCGATATTTTGAACCTCCCGCGCGTTCAGACTCACTTGGTGTTGTCCCAGGTCTATAGGTCATACTATGCTTGAGATTCGAGCTTGAGCCACTTTCAAAACTTTAAGCTCCGCCCACTTTCTTATGTTGAAATACATATATGAACTTGGAGAATGCATTAGGTCATAAAATGCGATTCCAAGCAATTCTAGAAAATGCAACAAATGACCCCTGGGTGGCCCCAGTGGCTTTGTCTCATATTTATACCTCCCACTTTCGAAGAAAATGGGGGGGGGGGGGGGGGGGTGTACTGGATTACATGCGTTCGTCTGTCCGTCCGTCCCATAACTTTCATAACTTAAGTAAATTATTATTATGGAATTTGGTATGTAATTAAACATTTCCCAAGACTAGAATGATTTTCGGTCTTGTCAGATTATTATTATTTTTTTTTTTATTACTTGTGGAACGTGTTTTCTATAATACTTGGTCATAGGTATGCCCACACTAGGCGGTACACCACGTGGGGGTATGCACCGGACGACAGTCCAGCTCTTGTTTGAACCTTTATCGAGTTTCGACTTATTTGGTGTTAGTCCCAGGTCTATAAGTCACACCCAATGCCTGAAAAACACAGATGGCCAAGTAATAGTGATTGCCGACCAGTGTCCCAAAATAGCACCGAGAAAGGAAGATTTGAATTGAAGAAGAAGGGGGTGAGGAAGATGAGAAGAGGGAGAGGAAGATGTGGAGAAGAGGTAGCGGAGGAGGGGAGAAGAAAGGACGAGGAGGGTGAGGAAGATGGGAGGAGGAGTCTCAAGACACCCCCCCCTCCCCATATTACATCTCACACATATGCTTGTAAGAGGAATATGGTGACAATGAATGGTTTCCAGTTTATCGCCGTTCGTGTTAATGTCTTTATTGCCATTGTAGCATCCATGGCTATACCATGACCACAACACATGTATCAAGTCAACTTTTCCAAATAGCTTTTTGTCTTCAAGCAGAGCTGACACTGCATGTGTGGAGTTAGTACGTTGGATAGTCTAACAGCTGCTTGCCGTGACTCGGTGGTCCTCTCCAAATTCTCTGGCTTACTCCATCCATAAATAAATAAATATTACCAAATCACTTGCATCAAGGTTACATACTTTAGTGGATTTCCCCCAAGCATACACTGTAGGTTTCCGGTCAATAACACAGAACTTGTTCGAAACGGTAAACATGTACATTATTCCACTTGCCGTGGTATGCCATTGGGTATACATTTTAATATTTTCATGGTGCATTCCGATATTTTAAGAGCCTTAAAAAGGATAACTTCAATCAGGTCACAGAATGCAAATTAGGAGGGCTTCAAGCAATTTCTAACACGTCCCAGAAGGGAGCATTTTATTGACTTTCTCAGGATGCTCACCACAACGACCAGTGGCAGGGGGCATACTTTTCTTGAAAAATGCAAACCTTTCATATACCCATACCTGAGATCCCTGAAAGAGGTTCATGATATTGCTTTGGTTAATTTTCATACGCTCTCTTAATACAGCACAAGGTGAAATGAAGTGTGTGTGTGGGGGGGGTGGGGGGTGGGGGACAATAAATATCCCCCCCCCCCACACACATCAGTTAGCTTGTTTACACCCCTGAAAACAAGGTCCCTAAACAGTGATGGAATGAAGAGTACATCCATTCACAGAAAGAGGTATAGATAAGTATAAGCTAATAACGGAGCAGCTCGGTAAATGTACTCTATAAGGTCTGTAATGCAAGAATATTAAAAGGTATTGAACAAAAAATATCATTTGGGGAAGATCTTGAACAGATGCAGGAAAGAAAATGTTATCCCATTACCTGATGACTCTCTCTGGAATTATGGTATTAACCAAAGTCAAGAAGATGAAAGCTGAGCTGCTTGTAGCATATTCATCAATAACGGAAACTGGAACATCCAGATATGGGGGAAAGATGTATAAAAGGCTGGCTACATTGTGACCGCAATGCAAATATAAGGTCAAGTTTAGCCAGAGCAGGTGGAGGGGGGGGGGGGGGGGGGGAGATGTATTTCACAGGTTGAAAATACTGGGTGATAACTGCTCATGAGGAAGCAAGGTGGCCTTGTGTGCAAAGGCTTAGAGCATGACTAAAGTACACTTGTCAGCTGAGACTTACCTTGCGTGTGCTGGATTACTTAGTTGGAGAGTCCGACGGTTATTTGCCTTTGCTTGGCTGTTCATTTCAGGTACCCCGGCTTACTCCGCTCTTAAAACTGTCCGACACGATATGACCCTCGCTGCTTTAATAGTCATTAACCCCCAATAAACAAACAACTGTGATGAGTTTCAACCTTCCACTCACACCAGCCAATATAGTTGCACCCAGACTGATAATATTGGGAGGACGATTTGACTATTTTGGACCTCTCACACCAGAGAGGTGTTTGGTGCGAACAGAGCTTTAAAATGTTATCAGGATGGTTCCACTGAATTTGGAGGAAGGTTTTTCATTTATAAGAACTTGAAAATGAACTTTTATTTCAGCTTGTAATAAACAAATAATTACATTTTGCTGAGATGGTACAATTGATTGTGATGATGATATGAATGATGAGGTGATGATAATTATGAGAGTTAATGTAATCATGCCTAATGAGAGACTTTCAATATTAGATGATAATTATTCTCCAGATAAAGATAACGAAGCTGTCGTTTTGGGATAAAGATAATGAAACTATGTATCCTTTTATCTTCAGTTAAAGTAGGATAACTACGCTGTTTGAGGTTTTCGGAACATTGCAATTTAATTAACTCTTTACCTGCTGCTGAGGATATTCCTTCCATGGACATATAATCTCTTATAGCAAGAATAAGTAAAATTTTGGCATTTTAAATTACATTTACCCCCTGTAAAATTGAATCAAGGTTTTTACCAATGATTTCTTGAGTTAAATTACCAACATTTTCAGAAAATCCAGTCCTGGCTGCTTTACAGCAGCCATGACTAGATTTGATAAATAAAATATATTTCTTTTAAAAAAATACTCAGCGGGTTAAGAGTTACATTTTGAGAAACTAACATTAACAGGACAACATGAAAAGCTTTTGGGTATGAGGTGATTCTCAATTAGTTTGACACATACTTTGAACAGTGTAGTAAGAAACAGAATGTAAAGTACTTGGATTTAATGTTACTTAATATTAAATAGAAATTTTTAAGCTACCTTTGGATACAGGCTGGAGACTAACAACACATTCATGCATTGATGGAAGATGAGTGATGAAGGCGATATGCCGTGACAGAACGAAGATTCTTGTATTTATAAGAATGGTTCTATTGGAGATGGACCTTAAACGAAATAATCTTAACACCATTCTTCTTGCGTTATCAAGTATTCGGATGAAGCGATGTAAAGTTGAAAATTTTGAAATATTTAGTTTATTCTGAGTTAGCAATAGGACATTGTTATCGGACTGTCATGAGTGTTTTGACAAACATGATAACGTTGTGAAGATATAAACATATCCATGCCTTGTGTTGGTCTCAAAAACAGTCATTTTGCTAGTGGTGAGTTGATTCCTGAAAATGGGAGAAAACAATCAACTTTTTATATACTCATAATACCCAACCCCATACCCTATTCAGAGTTAACCCCATTCACACCCCTATTTTCCTTCACCTCGGTATTTAGTATGACCGAAGATATGATCCATTCAGTTAAACTTATGAGCTGCTGGGACTAGATTTATTTGTGTTTAAGATCATTTTCGGCATATGTGGCTATATCATGACCCCAAAACATAAGCATAAAGTAAAGTTTAGTCAATCGTTTATACCATTGCTACCCATACCAGCGGGATTCAACTCCTGGCATTAGTTACCAGGTCCTATTTGAGTGTGCAAAATTTCAGAAAATTACTAACCGACTAACCGTTCACGTGAGTTGGAGATGGCTAACCGAATGCTCGGCTACATAAAATTTCTTGGGAAACTGCCTTTTTATCATTAACAAGCATTTATACATTGTGTGGAACTGAAATATACATAGCATCTCAAGGCAAAGGTCTAAAAATCTATCAAGACACAAGGCTGGTTAACAGGTATAGTGTTGGAAGCCCATATTTGGGTTTTATTCTGAACTGCAGGTACCTCAAGTTAAAGGCTTCATATTCTGTTGATGTCCTTCATATTATTTTGGAAGTAAAATTACTTCATCTCTTATCGATTTGCATTGTTACAATTTATGGGAGAGTGCCTCTCCCATAAACTGTAACAAGACAAAAACGTGCGAACAAATCTCGAGACTGAGAAAAAAATTAGCACTCCACCAGTTAAGTTACTCAGACCTTTACCATTCAAGATGCAATATTTGGCTAACTGGTCATCCCTTCACGTAGATTTAAATTTGCGTAACCACAACGCGAACGAAACAAGCGTTCTCGTCAAATTTTGCACACTGCTATTTAACCAAGAGAGAACTTGTTTACCCCAGTAAAGAATCAGAGGCCAGCATACCAGGTTTCCCATTGGAAAAGAGATTTGAGACATGGCAGAACAATGGAGATCGATGGATATGTTCTGCAATGTCACCACAGACAAGAATGGGATTGGGGGGACCTTCAAAAAGGACATGCGATAGAACCTTCCTTACAGACAATAATGCAAACTGACGTGCGATAGCAGTTTGGAAGGAAGCTGATGGAAAATAAGCTAACAGTATTGAGGTCATAAACTAGGCTGGCTAGCTGGAATCATGTGCAATAACGGGTTGCTTAAAAGAATAAGAGGCCCCAAGGGGCCTTTATCGCTCACCCGATAAAGTTGTTTAAAGGAGGATTTAAGGTCACACTCAGCATCTACATGATATACTTAATCTATTTTAGCTAGGGTCTGTTGGGTGAATTGTTTTTTTGTTTCGCAAAATCATTCAAAACACCTTCAAAACACATTTTGAAGAAAAGATAAAAAAAACTCTCCCTCTCCCCACCCCCACACAAGTGAAAGTTGATTTTTTTTTATAAAATCAGTCAAAAGCCTCCAAAAGATTATGACTGGTGGATGTAAAGAAGATTTTTAAAGGAATTTCCCCATATTGCACAAAGTTAAAATTTAGTTTGCCGTTGGGAGCCCAAATATGAACCTAGACTTCATTTGAACAAACTGAAGTTCGGCCCTATGAAGGATACTGCAAACCAAATATCAAAAGATTTTGACAGATGGGTTTAAAGACGGGCATTTTAAAAGAATATTCCTCATATTGCACTAAGTTAAAATTTCGGCTCCCAAGGAGAACCCAAATATAAACATAGGGACTTGATTTCAACAAACTTGAATCTGAACCTTCTTAGGATACTGCGTATCAAATATCAATAGGATCTGACTAGTAGGTCTTAAGAAGATTTTTGATGAATATTCCACCTATTGCACAAAGTTAAAGTTTGAGTTCCCATTGGGAGTCCAAATATGACACCATTGACTTGATTTGAACACACTTGAATCTGACCCCTTCTAAGGAGGCTCTATTAACAAAAGATTCTGATCAGTGGATCTGAAGATTTCAAAAATTTTCTTCATATTGTATTAAGTTAAAATTCAGGTCCCCATAGGGAGCCCAAATATGAACTCAGAGACTTGGTTTTATTTATTGGTGTTTAAGGTCACATATTTCTGCATAATGGCTAATCAGGAACACAACATGGAGATAAAGTAAAGTTTAATCAATTGTTTATGCCCATGTTGCCTATTTTAGAGGACTTCCAAGCATTGGTGAGTGGGTCCTATTTTACCAGTGAAACAGACAATGTTTACCACAGTGAACAAGCACTACTTCATTTCCCATGGTTCCCAACAGGGAGGGGCTTGGTTTGGACAAACTTGAATCTCAACCCACTAAGTATTACCAAATATCAAAAGATTCTGACTGGATGAAGATTTTTAAATAAATCTCTTCACACTGTACCAAGTTGAAACTCGGGTTCCCATAGGGAGGACAAATATGAGCCTGGGGACTTGTTTCAACCAAACCTGAATTTGTCCTATCCAAGGATGTTGTATACAAAGTATCAAAAGATTCTGCTTGGTAGTTCTGGAGATTTTTTAAATTTCTTAACTAGAGGTACTGTGAGCAAACTCACAAAGTTATACCCCCCGCACCTGAAATGTATAAGTTAGATTATCTCCCCTTGAAAATGTCAATTATATTGCTTCATGCACATCTTCATATGTCGTTCTTCTATAGTGTAAAGTTTGATGAAAATTCTTCAAACGGTTTAGGAGGAGTTGCGCTTATAAGGATGGACAGACGGTATAAGTTAGATTATCTCCCCTTAGAAATGTCAGAACGGTATTATATTGCTTCATGCACATCTTCATATGGAGTTCTTCCATTGTGTAAAGTTTCATGAAAATTCTTCAAATGGTTTAGGAGTTGCGCTTACAAGGATGGACAGACGGTATAAGTTAGATTATCTCCCCTTGGAAATGTCAGAACGGAATTATATTGCTTCATGCACATCTTCATATGAAGTTCTTCCAATGTGTAAAGTTTCATGAAAATTCTTCAAACGGTTTAGGAGGAGTTGCGCTTACAAGGATGGACAGACGGACAGACGGATGGACAGGGTGATTCCTCTATACTCCCCCCCCCCAAAAAACTTTGTTTGCAGGGGGTATAAAAAAAACTTTGTGGGTGCTAACAGAATTATGCCCCTTGAGATGCCCCCCCCCCTCCCTGTGTGGACGTGGCAAACACATTTGAACAAACTTGAATTGACAAATAAGGAAAACTGCATAGAGTTTGGTTCAATTTAGCACAGTGGTTTATGAGACATGAGACGATAAGTTCACGCCGGATGGATGTTGAATGATGGACAGAAAGTGAATCACTGCAGCTCCCATTGGGCTCCACTCAGGCGAGTCAAAAATTTAACAAAAATCAAGTTGATATGCTTTTTCTTGAATAATTGTGTGTGTGCTTATGTGTGTCTGTGTGGGTGTGGGGGGGGGGGGGGGGGGGGGGTCTTGTTGCTGCTGTAAAATTGCATGAGCTCAATGTTACTATAGTTTGGCAAGTCTTGAAAGGAGAGAATGGAAGTGATGTCAAACTTCTAGATTTGGATGAATTACAGAAACCAAAATACATTTTGCCAAAGATTGTCCCAGATATCTTCCAAGTAGATATAGAATCAAGTACATGTATTACTGGGAATAAAAGATGCAAGAGTGGGATATTTATTTTGTCTTGAACTATGCTCCTCACTTGCACACCAACCATTGGTTTCCAGGTTATGTCATATTACAATAATCAAGCACTGCTCCACATCTTGAAAGCAAGAATTGGATAAAAATACTCAAGAGAAGGGGATACAAAAGGTAGAGGACTGGCACGTTTGCTGAGAAATCAAGAAGCAGCAAGGGATACTAAATTCCTCCCTCCAAAAATATGGTTATGAATGCAAGATGAAAAGGTTGGGAAAGAAAAAACAGTGAGAGAGGTACTCAGGTACACTGAACCAAGAACTTGACAGAAAATTGCAACAACTGGTCAGAGAGAGGGTGAAAGGATGTAATAATATGTGCTGAACATTGTGCAGCACTGCAAACATTTTCCCCAAATCTACACAAACTTTGACCTTTGAGGCCACTATTATCAGCAACATTTGCCATCTTCACTTTCCATACAGGTCACAATTTCAAGAGTGTTAATCGTAGTGACTTTGATATGTTACATTATTAGACAAGTGTAGCCTAGCTCCCACGGTTAACTTGGAACGACTGAGTACCAGGATCCAGCAGAAATGGTAGTGCACAATGTAGCAGGTTGCCATAGACAATATTTTAAATTTTACAGCAGGTGTAAGGATATAAAATAAAACCCTAACATTTTGTAGAGCCATCCACCTGGGGTTACTAAAGTTAAACTGTGGTTGCAGCTTGGTGTGACCATAGAAAAATAAGACAACTGAAAACCATTGTTCAATGTTGACTGTACATATTGCTGGGGGTTTAATGTTGCTTTTAGCATCTTTGGATATATTGTGACTCAGCACACATACACAGTAAAGTTTAGCTAACCATTTTATAATCATGTCCACTTGAGTGGACTCTAACCACAGTCGTTGGGTTTCTGTGATCTATTGTATCAATGAGGCAGAACTTGCCTACAACAGTAACAAAGCACTGCTCCACTTCCTAGTCTTCCCACAATGGGATTACACATATAAAGATGTTGTAAGGACTATAACTTGGAGAGCTTCAGACCTGGGATAACTAAAATTGGACCATGTGTGCGAGGGATGATGTTTTATTGTGAAAGAACACATTTCATCACAACCTTTGCTTCATGGTCAACAGTACAAGAAGGCCACAGACTCAAGAGCCTGAAATGCCTACTTATCTGACACTAAATACAAACTGATAGTTGAAAATGAGAAACCTTGGGCTTGGTTTAGACAAATATCTAAATGATTATCACAAAGACTGGGTTCTCACAGGCAAAGACTGAAAAAATTTAAGGCCATTCAATGCCGTTTCTTGACTTTTTTTTTTCAAGGCCTGAGCCTTCATAATTAGGACCCTCTGGCCGCTACTCCCCTTCCCATCCCATTTCCCTTGAAGAGAACTGGGAGGAGGGCTACTGACCAGAGAGTCCATGTTACAACTATGCTTTCACAAACTATGGCGTATAAACTGTACAGTTATGATAATGTGCATTGCGGGCATTTTAATTTTGTGAATATTCAAGGCATTTCAAGGCCCTGCAGCCCAATTTCCAGGACACATTGGTAACAGTGATTTGTGTTAAGATTTACATTTTGAAGGTTTCCTCATTATCCATGGAGTTTATACTGTTTGTTGATGTTTATTCATTTATTGATGTTCAAGATCACTTTCAGTATCCAGAGCTATATGGTTGCCACAAAACAAGTACAGTAGAATCCTGTTAACCCTCTGCACACAGACATCTAAATAACAATATTTAAAGCATCAATTTTTCCCATAAAGCAACTTTAAATTTAACCAATTCAGTCTTGTTTGACAGAGCTCAATGTGCAATCAACAGGTCAAATTTGTACTCAAGCCACCGTAAATGGTTTGGTGTTTGGAAGTAATATTACATTTATTTTTATTTACTTTCAGTATCCATGGCTATATCGTGACAACAATATAGACGTGAAGTCAAGTTTAGACAATTGTTTATACCTATGCAGCCACTTTAGAACACATACACCAAAGGTGTTGCTTCCAGATCCTATTTTACCAGGAATGCATAACTTGTTTACCACAATATACACACAAGCACAGCTCAACTTCCTGGGGATTCACAAGGGGGTATATTCAGTAAACAGTATTATTGAATTAAGAGAGAGCCCAATTAACTGGTATAGGACTAAATTATTTTTGGTCCTTAAAATTTCTTTGTGCATATTTGGCTCATTACAATTCATGGGAGAGTGCATAGGCACTCTCCCATAAATCGTAACAAGGCAAATCCTAACAGAGTAAATAATATCACTTCGAAGATAATATGAAGCACATCCACAGAATATGAAACCTTTAAATTGTGGTACCTGCACTTCAGAATAAAGCCCAAATATGCTCTTTCAGCACTCTACCAGTTAAGTGGGCTCACCTGTATCAAGTCAAATTGAGAAAGTTATACCAATACTGCCCACATTAAATTACTCACACTCCAGACAATCCTCTACAAGTCCTATTATACAAATGAAACCCAACTTATTCATTTATGCATCTATGGCTTTAACATGCCTGCAACATAGGGATGAAGTCGAAGTTCAGCCAATCAATTATAACAATGCTGCCCACTTCAGAGGACTTCCACCCAAGGCATTAGTTCTGGGTCCTATATTACAAGTAAAGCAGAACATGTTTACCACAGTAAACAAGCACTGCTGCACTTCCCAAGGAGAATGAACTGTTGTAATTCAGAATAAAAGATGCTATATGTAAATATGAGAGCAGTCGGATGAATGACTGCAAGATACAGATTTTTTCTTATTGTTTCTGCCATCACCACAGTATTAAATCAGGGTACCCCTGCAATTTCAGGAACAAAATTCAAGGACATTCAATGACTGTTTAGGGTTCAATTCAAGGATTTTCAAGGACTATATGGGTTCAAATTTAAGGACTTTCGAGGACCATCAATATATGAATTACACCAAAGGGTACATGTACAGTACCAGCTGAAATAAGTTGCAGGAATACTACTGGAATATTTCTCTCATATTTCAGCCCTTGATTGGAACAAGGTACCATCTGCAATACTTTAAAATTGCGTAGACACAACTGCAAAGTCACAGAGCATTAAATGTTGCCGCGTGGCAAAAATGTATGAAAAATCTCCAGGCCTTTAAGGGTTAAGGGGTGATTTGTGTTTTATTGGTGCTACTAAAGTTGTTCCAAGAAAAGCTTTATAGAGTTCTGGCTAACCACAAGCATTTTCAAGTACTTTCAAAGATATTTGAGATTTCAGACCCATTTTCAAGTACAGTGGAGCCCACTTAATTGGATATCTCTTAATTGTATATCCATGTTAATTGAATATAATTTTCAAACACAAAACAATTTATCATACCTTCAGTACAAATTTGATCTGTTAATTGCGAGTTGTAGAGTACACTCCTGTTAATTGTATATAAATTTTTGTAATATGTCGAAAAAATTACTGTGACACACACCAAACTCCCCTTATTTATCAACCTTTTTGGCCTCACTACATCCAATACAGGCATTTATTCTATTATATCTTGTTTGACAGAGCTCTATGAGCTCTGTCAAATAAGATATAATAGAATAAATGCTCAGTTTACCTCCAGAACACAGGAAACTGACCAATTCCCTGTTAATTGTATACTCCTGTTAATTGAATAAGTTTCACTGGCAAAATGGATATTCAATTAAGAGGATTCTACTGCACTTCTGATGCCTTGAATTTTTCTTTTAAATTCAAGGGCCTTCAAGGAGCACTTTACCCCATAAATGTGTACCCCACCACCCAAAAACTCCTATGTGAATACAGGAGCCTTCACAAAGAGAATTACATGTTTTAAAAGTGTTGGTTCAAGTGAGTCAAAAACTCTTACAAGTGTTCATGTTTAGTTGAATGCTCAAGTTAAAAGTATGGAAATGATATTTAGGCTGAAAAAATGTGTTTGGATTCTTAGGCAATCCCTCAAGAAATTTGAAGCCCCTCAATGGACATTTTTATCGCCTTTCACTGTCTTCCAATATTAGTAAAGACCCGAAACTTTCTACATTGTTTGCTTGATGCATATTTATTTAGTTGCTTCTTCAATATGTTAGCCTTGTCACAATTTATGGTAGAGTGCCTACACATTCTATACTTCTGTACGTAAAAAGACAGCCGAAATCCTCTTCATGTTTGCTTACTTTTTGCAAAAGAAAAATAAGAATTAAAATTAAAACCCTCCCTCCCTCACTGATTTGAAAAAAAAAATGCCTGAGAACCAGTTTATTTTGTGTGGCCTTATTTTCAATTTTTGGTTCTATTGTTTGCCACATTAAAAATTCAAGTGAAGGATAGAACCTTTTAACCTCCTCCAACATGAAGTATCTACACTAAAATGAATAGACCAGAGCAACTCCAATGCAGTAGAGCCCACTTTATTGGATTTATTTATTTATTTCGTGGTATTTAAGGTCACATATTTCTGCATAATGGCCAATTATAACTGCAGCGTGGGTATAAACTGAAGTCCAACCAATTGATTTTGCCCATTTTTGAGAACTTCCTCCCCAAGCACTGGTCATTGAGTCCTATTTTACCAGTAAAACAGAGCTTGTTTACCACGGTAAATAAGAATTGTTTCACTTCCAGGGTTCCTACAGGGACAACAGTACAATAGGACCTGTTAATTGCATCTAGGTTGTAGAGAAAACTCCTGTTAACTGAATAAAAAATCTTGCAGATGTCGAGAAATTACCCTGAGAATCACCAAATTTCTCATTTATAAATCCAATTGGCCTCTGTACATCCAATACAAATAATCAATTTATTATATCTTGCTCGACGGAGCTCCATCAACTCCGCCAAATGAAGATATAATAGAATAAATGCTAAGGTTTTGTCTTGAATACAGGAAAGTGATCAAAACTGTGTGAATTGAATAATTTTTACTGGCAAAGTGGTTATTCAATTAACCCTCTGCACTCTGATGACAAAATGGCAAAGTTTTCAGCAGAAAATATTTCCCATAATGCAGTTTGATATTTAACCAAATATATCTTGTTTGAAAGAGCTCAGTGAGCTCTTTCAAACAAGATATAATTGGTTAAATTCATAGCTAAACTAGAAAAACAGAGTGATTGGAGAAAATTTTGTTGCATCACCCCCGAGTGCTTGGGGTCAAAAAGATTCCACTCTATGAAGTAAGACTTTTGGTTTCAACATACTTGTTACTCTTCAATTTCATAGCTTGAATAAAATATTTGATGATTTGAGTATGAGCCATGTTGAATTTATTTATTTATTTATTGATGTTTAAGGTCACATATTTATGCACAATGGCTAATCATGACCGTGACAGTTTTACGGGTGGAGAAAGCCGGAGCACCCGGAGAGAACCACCGAGCAACGACGAGCAGCTGCCAGCTCCCCAACATCGTAACTCCGCACTGCAGCACAGGCAGGGTTAGATTGGTTGAAGACATGCGTACCATCGACGTGCAGTACGCCTTAGTACACGGCGTCATCGTGCCCCCACATGGGCAATGGGGGTGAAGTGTCTTGTCCAAGGACACAACGCGGTTGCCGCAGGTGGGATTCGAACCGAGGACCTCTCGGCTTGCAGCCTGCACCTCTACCTACTAGCCATGTTGAATAACAAACATCTGTACATATACTATTCAGTTCAGTGAAAAAATTATATTGCACTTTTTACATTTTTAGCCGATTTCCTGTTCCACTTGGCAGCTGGCACTATTGTTTTCTACTCACATGAAACCAAAATATAACCAGAAAAGCTTGATTTGAATACACATATTATTCATCATGACACAAATTTATATTTATGTGAGCACAAGAAACCTGTTCTTGCCCTTTATTAAATTGTTAAAATTGAGGTCCATATAAAGAGTTGCCACAGCTTTCTGGAAAATAAAATTTGAGAACTTTCCCAGACCTTTCGAACCAAAAGTCAAGTACTTTCCAGTTGATAAAAATTTTATTAAAGAGCAAATTCAATGGTAAGGAACAATTTTAACCATCTGAGATTGTGCTTTTGATTGGGTTGGATTGCCTACTTTCACTTAACCTCTCTGTGAACTAATGCCAAAACTATTCCTACAATGCGACAAGGAAATTAAGCATTTCGAACTTGTCTGACACAGCTCAATGAGCTCTATCAAACATGATTGCATTGGTAAAATGTCTAGTTGAATTATGGGAAAAAAAATGCAACTTGAGATTTTGGCATTTTGACATCAGTGCATGGATTGTTAATAGCGAGAACACTATAACAAGTCATCAGTCAGCGTTAAGCCTGCATGTACTGCATTTATTGGCCTTGCAAATAGCCCAACTGTTGTAGCATGGCCAATTAAAGGCATTGGATATGCATTCAAAGAAGCTGAGAATACTTCAGGATTGCTTTCAAGGACTTTCTAGGAACATTTTTGGACAGAGCAACAGCATTGGAAGCATATGAGTGTAAGGGAAGCAGGGGGGGGGGGGGGGGTGGTGGGAGGAAGGTGCAGGGCTAACAAAAAATGCAAACAACTTTGGGTATGAGTTTGTACCAGATGTTTACAGTGTATCCTAAATTGGAATGTAACACTCAATAGTATTAACATTATATATTTTCCCTTGAGTGGAATAAGGTGCCATCTGCAATGCTAAAGCATCGACCAAATCCATTGATATTTGTTAAAGTCATCATACTAACACCCTGAAAACAGGCAAAAATGAACTAATTAAGGGCCATAACTCTGCTCAATATGGCCAAACCAAACCAGTTTTCGAACTCATTAAAGACATTGTTAAGAAAGTCTCACACACCAAATACTGATCAAATCTTTTGAAACTTGTTGAAATTATCATGCTAACAACAAAGGTGATGGATGCCCATCCAAGCCTGAATATAAGCAACCTGTCATTTGCAAAACGAGGTCCCCAGAGGGTGAATTTGCTGATGCTATCCCATACAGTGGGCCAATTTATCCTCTAGGTACATCTTTCTGTTTTGGCTTGAGACCTTGATTCAGACTGAGGTTCACAGAGGATAAATTTTGTGATGCTACCCTGCTGTGCAGGGTAGCATCACCAAATTCAACCTCTGGGGACCTCATTTTGAAAACGACAGTCTGCTTATTTTCAGGCTTGCGCCCATCCATGTGTGCACAGACTTCATCATCTATTGGTCCAGTTTAAAAAAAAAACTACAAATATCACCCAAATTCACCCAGGGGGTGGGTCAGTAGGGTGAGCTCTGTCAAACAATACTGAATTGGTTAATTCCTAGTTGCATTATGAGAAAAAACTTGCAGCTTCAAGTACTGATATTTCAACATCAGTGTACAGCGGGTTAACAAATTCTGGCACCAAGTACATAATATCACATTCTGTCAGTCTTTCATATCTTTGTCTGCTTTGAAGGTAATGTGAAGAACAAATTAAAAACGATTTTCTGTCTGAATGAGACTTTCAGAAATTTATTGAAAACAATTGACAAAACTATACAATAATGTACAATCAACAGTGATGATAATGTGAAGGGTGAGCAGTTCATTGTAGGGAGGAAATGAATTTCATAATTTTCCAAGATGAATATTTCAAGTGTCTATGATTTTCCCACCTCACATGTAAAAAAAGAAAATCTATGATTTTCCATGACTTTACCTATTTGCATGCTGCTGGCAGATATTCCTACCCAGGACACAAAATCCCTTACCACTGAAATATGTTTAATTTGGGTACATTCAATCAATTATTTGCCTTGTAAATGGAATGGACTTTTTGACCAATGATTTTTTGAGTCAAATTTAGTTGAATTTTTCATCAAATCTTATCATGGCTGCTGATGAAAAATATTTTAACTAGAGGTTGCCCCCAGGGGTGGTCGATCTCCCCTCCCCTCTGAAATATCACCCTGATACAGTAATCTTGGTAATGCCCGACCCACATGTCAAGTTTGGTTTTCATCGAGACTGATAATATTTTAAGTTCAAGGACACCCGAGACCTTGACCTTTGGCACAATGACCTAAACATATGTAGGTTTTTCCTCTCATCATACTCAACCCATATGCCAAGTAAGGTTTTGATCAGGAATGCATAATTTTAATAATTTTGAGAGACGAAACCAGCTCCGCCCAATAAAATTTTAATTTCAAGGTCACTGTGATCTTGACCTTTGGCACAATGACATAAAAGATACATAGGGTCCTTCTGATTATGCCCGATCCACAGCAAACATTTTAATTTGAGAGCGAAAACCAACTCTGACCGATAAAACCATAAATTCAAGGTCGCTGTGACCTTTACCTTTGACACAATAACCTCAAAATAAATAGGGTTCTTCCTTCTATCATGCTCAACCCATAAGCCAAGTTTATTTTCGATCGGGCAAGCAAAATTTCAATTAGAGAAGCCAACTCTGGTAAATGTTTAAGTTAAAGGTCAGTGTGACCATGACCTTTAGCATGACCTCAAAATAAATAGGGTCCTTCCTCTCAGCATGTTTAACCCACACACCAAGTTTGGTTTCAGTCAGCCAAGCAGAATTTTAAATACAGAGCGGAAACCAACTATGATAAAAAAAAAATTTAAGTTCATGGTCACTGTGACCTTTTACCTTTTGGCATAATGATCCCAAATAATAAATAGGGTTCTTCTTCTCATCATACCTAACCCACATGCCAAGTTTGGTTTTAGTCGGCCAAGCAGAATTTTAGTTAAAGAGCAGAAACCAACTCGGTCTAAAGATGGACAGAAAGCGCCACGGCTGTATCCCCCGAAATTATAATTTCAGGGGGATAAAAATACTCAGCGTGTTAAGAGTTAAATGTGCAACTTCATTTTAGTGTCAGGGTTTCTTTGAACATCCTACATATATTATGCGATGTTTGTTGTGTGTATTCATTTATTTATTTATTTATTAGTGTTCACAGTTGCATATTTTGGCACAATGGAAAATAGTAACCACAATGTGGTGATAAGTAAAATCAATCATTTATACCCATGTTAACCATTTTAATGGAAATCCACCCCAAGCATTGGTGATGGAGTCATATTTTACCAGTAAAACAGTTTGTTTACCACAGTAAACAAGCACTGCTTCACTTTCGGGCTGCCCATAACAGTGTGTGTATACAACTTTACCTGATACAATACAAGTATTGGAAAACATGTCAGGAACATGTAAGGAAAACCATGAGTGGAATCTAGCCTTCACCTTGTTAAAACACATCTGAATGATCCTTACGTATTCGCGTTGATGATACAGGGATTCATATGAGACAATGCAATGCTACTTTTAGCCAACAAAATGCTTCAACACAAAATAACAAGTGTCAGACAAGAAAGTAAACCGACTGTCGAAGATGATATTCTGCTTTAAAAAATCTAAGCTTTATTCAAATTTTATCATGGTATAAATACATAAGCCAAGAAAACGAAGAAGTCATATGATAAATATATTTTTCATATGACTCACCCGTTTTGTTCACTTTAAAACATTTGATATTTTGTTTTCATACTAATCAGTGATAAATAAAGCCTTCCGTCAATTTCATTGGTCAGTTTCAAAACTAGACAATTTGATTGGCTGAACAAAATACAACTGGGCCACATTTTCATAATTTGCATAATTAGAGTTGGGAGCTTTCATTGGTCAATTTCAAAACTGGACAATTTGATTGGCTAAACAAAATACAACTGGGTCACATTTGCATAATTTCAGTGGGGAGAATTTACGTTATCAGTCCTATTGAGGGTGGGTTATATTGTATTAATCTTTTACCTAACATAACGGCAAAAACCGTTTCATGCAATACAAGAAAAATGCCATTCATTTTTGTTTATATTTTCACTTTTTGCTTCCAAAACACAGGTTATGACACCTCATTGGAACTAGCGTGTCATGCTCGTTCCAATGAGGGGTCATAACCTATGTTTTGGAAGCAAAAAATGAAATTTTTTAGTTATACAAGGATGTTTTTTCCAAGTGCCGTCTGCAACTCAAGTTCGGTGATGGGTTAAAAAGTCATACTAAGTGGCTAATTTGTGCATGTTTGTGTCATATGATAAATAGAATATGAAATGAGTGTTTTTCTCATATAATATTTATAAAACTCGTCCGAATTTTCTGTTTGGGCTCGCCAGAGACTCGCCGCAAATGGAAAATTCTTAGACTCGTTTCATAAATATTATATGAGAAAAACATTCATTCCATATCCTCTATATATTACCAAATACCCCTCCTCAAATGCTTTTTCTTTCAAAACACACCTAATGTATTCAAAACCTAACCTAATTATAAATAGTAATTTGTCACATGCATATCTTTTATTCAGGATAGCCTGCCATAAACAAAACATGGCTATGACATGGCTGAATTTTGTTCATCAAAACTATTTTGTCAACATTCATTGGCAATTGTCCAGAGTCAGTATACATATGCATGTTTCAAGTTAACCTACAAAATTTACCCTCTGCACACCGATGTCAAATACCATAATTACAAGCAGCAACTTTTTCCCACAATGCAACTGAGACTTTCACCTATTCAGTCTTGCTTCACAGAGCTAAATGAAATCTGTCAAACAAAAACTAAATTATGGGAAAAAGTTTTGCCTTGACGTTTTGATTTTTCAACATCAGTGTACAGAGGGTTAATTCAACAATATAATAGTTCAGATAAGTTCAGTAGAAGATTAATAAAATGACCATTTAAACAAAATTTATTCACATGTTTATTTACACCTTATTAATTATAAAATAGCACAAAAATCTCAAGTTCTTTGGGCAATTGAAATATTCCAGTTAAAATGATAAGATCATTTAAAGAAGAAATTGCTTTTAAAATAACCAAAGCTTGCATAACAAAACATTCTGCAAACGTTTGTCTTTGAAAATGTGATATGCAATCTTTATCAGTTAAAATTTATCTTGCCAATTTCGGAAGGGCTGAAATAAAATCTCAGTATTAACAAGAAAAGGAACATAATTTCATAAATAAAATGATGGTATGAAAGTGAGATCACAAATGAGTGTATCATAAAACCTTTGTACAAATTAAAGCAAGAAAGTGTACACATTTTTCATGATTCTCCAGCACCAGAAAAGATAATTTTCCAATGCTTTAATCCATTGGAACTCGAATAATAAAATTCTTTGCTCAAAGGACAAAATATGCAAGGAATTTGACGCTGTGTTGGCCTGGAAACAGTCTAGCCCTGAAAAAGAATAACCAGGCATTCTTGTAAATAATACACAGTTATTTTATTAAGACAAACAGTCAACCTGATCTGACCGAGTCTTTACCATAAGTTTCTACAAAGTGCTAGTCATCGACGATTTACCCTGAGTGATAACTCACAAATGAAAAACTTCACAGTTTTATTCTTTCTAAGGTGATAAAATTATTTCATTTTTCTTATTAAACAAGAATTTAATTCTTTACTTAATGAATCACCTGCGTAATTTACAAATTACTGGTAAGCAGAAAAAAAAAAATTTTTCCAAAAAATTTCAACAAAACCATGTCATGATGTCCCATCATTGAAACAAGCTGGATGGGCCACAACATGTGGTTTGGTTGAAATTTTTTGAAAAATTAAAAAAAAAATATTTAGAATAATAAATTTTTATATCATCTGCCAGGCTTGGCAATTTCAGGAGAGCAATTTTTTAGCTCTCCTCACTGCCCTCCTGAAAGAATTAAGAAGAGTGAAAAATTGCCCTCCTAAATATTTTGTTCTGGGGTGATTGAGATTACATGTATTATGCTCACATTAAATTTTTGTTGTAAAGCAAAAACGTAATTTAACTTCGAAGTCACATAACATCACGTAATTTCATTTTGAAAGTGGTTTAGTGGTAAAAGGTAATGGCTGCAACCATACCCAAGCACAGTTGCAATCATTTGAAGCAAAATGGGTCACAGCAATATTTTTTTTTCTGTCAGTTTCAATGTCAACAACTGACATCACAGTTTAAGGGGTAATTATTCAAGGAATATTGACACTATAATATACTACCATTACTACTATCCTGTAACTTGAAGCACTTGCACCAGGATGTGACTGTAGATTCAAGCAGCCCTGTTATCCAAAAAAGTCATAAGCCTACCACTACCACCTTCAACCCCCCCTTAGGGGGGTTGAATGTGGTAGTGGTAGGCATATGACTTTCTTGGATAACAGGTCTGGGTACACACAGGTCTTGTCAAGTGTGTGTTCGGTTGTTGAGTGAGACATCTAGATGTCTAAGAGATTTCGCTTTACCTTAGTAAAGTTAATAAAATCACTGATGTAGTCTGTTGGTTTCAGTTTCAATGAGTTTGTTCAACTGGATACTTAAAATGCTGTGTAAAGCTAATTGCTCTCCTAAGCTGATTGAGGAGAGCGATTTTTTGCCCTCCTGCATTTTTCAGAATGCCAGGCCTGGACTGCATTGGGTAAAGGGTAAGTGTAAAGTGGGTTTTAAGTCACATAATACATGAGGCCAACGATATTCAGCCAGATAATGGTCTTGGCTTTGCCCTTGACCATTATCTGGCTGAATACCCTCGTTCTCATGTATTATCCTTTCCAAAATACTGCATCAAAATAAGATAACAAGGAAAGTGTCAGTGATGCTGTAGCTTACCTTGACTTTATGCTGCATTTATGAGATTAATGTCATAATTACATGACATATGTTCGGCCTCACAAAGTAGATCTTCTGTTTCTCAGGATATTTTTTTCATTTTATTTTTGTAATTATTTCTTTGCCATCAAAAGTTCATGATCTTGGTTTGTTTTATGTTTTAGGCTTCATAATCTACAGAATAGCATGGGTAGTAGTGTATTTCTGAATTGTGGTGTTACACATTCATCAACACTCACATCTGAAAAGACAGCTGAGCTGCAAATTAAATAAGTATCTGCCTGAAAGTCTAATCATGCGATTTAAAAGAATCTTCTTTTGATATCTCTTTTATTTGATTTAACTCATTTCTTTGTCCAGGGCTTGTCACTATGTTCAGCAGATATATAAGATAGGTTTAGTGAAAAAATGCAGATGAGTGGAAAAGTGTCATATCCATACCTGCATAGTTTCCTTTTTTCATGAAATAAATTGTGAAAAAGTTAAAAAATTTATAGTAATTTATATATTTTTTATACTTACCAATGACCCAGACATAGCTGGTGCTAACTCTTAAAATATAGGGCCAAACACAAATTTTGCCCCCCAATCCCCAAAATTTGCATCTAAAACTAAAGAAAACATGTCCTGAAAGGCCCTCCACACTTCGCCCCTACTGCGCATGCGCAGTGTCAAGGACGTTCCGAAATTGGCGCCATTAATCATTCTAATAACCAGTGCCTGGTAAGCGCTATGTACTCAGCGGGGAGGCAAGAGTTCCCAACTCCTGGGAGGGCCATCCCCGTCTGGGTCATTGGTAAGTATAAAAAATATATAAATTACTATAAATTTTTTAACATTTTTATACTGTACCAATGACCCAGACATAGCTGAATAGTAAAAAGGCTGGAGGGCCAAGGACATAGAGCAAAATGGAATACGCTCAATAAAATAAAATAGAGTCATCCCCTTTAGGGAAAAGAAGTAATAGGCCTTACATGTATCTTTCTTATTTATGATAAATTAGAAAGATACAACACCTTCCAAAATTGAGCTTCATACATCCATGTACTCTATTAATATCCAATATAATCCTTATACTAATAATTTTTAAAGTAAGCCAATAATAAAGTAAGTCTAGAGAATAGAGACTCTTATACTCCTAAAAGTGTCTGAGGATTGCATAATCATGTCCGTTGACATATGCAATATTCAAAAGCTATACTTTAAAAACTAAGACTTGAATGAATTTTAAAAACCTAAACTTCTCACTAAACAACCATCCCAATAACAGCTCAGAATTACTAACTCCGGAGGAGGTATCCCCTTGTTTTCATAGTAAAACAGGTGACCCAAGGGAACACCCTCCCCCCCCCCCCCCCCCCCCCTTTTTCTTGCCCTGGGTCAAATAGCCCAGAGCGAAGAGGGCAGCCGAACGGAGACACTGTCGAAACAGACAGCCTACCTAGCTATAGTAGCAACTGTTAAGTGAATGACATTCTGAGCAGTAGATAATAGACCTAACAATAGAGGCCTCCAGAAATGGACTCGATATTTCTGAGATAAAATTCATGAATGTGGATGGCTGAGCGCAATGAGCGGCCTTCAAAAATCTATAATAGCGACACTATTAATGTAAGCCCAAGAAGTAGAAGAACTCTTACTTCATGAGCCGAAATCTTAAACACAACTGCTAAGTCAATGATATACTATAAGCAGTACCGATAGTTAATAGAAACCATTAACAATAAAATGGAGCGAAACGTCCTTCTACTAGACATCAAAGACAGAAGAAGCTTACGCCCATAGTAATAAACAGAAATCTGTTTATAAATACATAAACTGTACCCGGAAAGAGTAAAGGCCTATGCCCATACGAAGACGGAAGGACCTTAAAATAATAGGTTCCGGATAATAGGAGCCTAACTCTTATGCAACAATCCAACCTAAATAGTAACGGAAGTATTGATTCCGAAACTATGAAAGTGAAAATCATCCATCGATAGTGCATGAAACTCACTGACTCTACAGTAAAAGAGAAACCAACAGAATTACTGTCTAAAAGGTCAGAATTTGAAAACTACTGTTTCCAGAGGCTCAAATGATTACTTAGCTAAATAAGAACCGAAGTTAAAATCCGTATAGGAATTTAATCTAAAGATTCTAAGTCTATTTATCAAAAAGTTACTAACTGACTTAGATAAAGAGACAAAAGACTCAATTGTAAACTATCGTAGAGTGCATAGGTATGAGGTAACATAAACCTATAACCTAAATAATAACAGGCTGCAGTAGATCTTGTGAAACAAGTATACTAAAAAATAGCAATGAGTAGTATGGAGGGATCAACAATATGAACATAATGATCCCTACACCACGACGGAAGAGCCTCCACTTTAGCCGCATAGAATAGCGAAGAAGAGGATCTCCTATAGTAAGAAATCGCGTCCAAAGCTCGTCCAGTACAGTGCTTACAATGCAATACGGACCACACAACGGAATACATGAAGGTTGCGACCTTGCAGGTTGTGATAAAGATGACACGATTTACCCAGTGAAAAAGATCCTCACATAGAGGAAGATTTCACGTTAAAACCCACAGTAGACAAGAGAGAAAATTACTCATGATCTCTGTGAAGATAGAGATGCTATCAACAGAAATGTATTGTGGTTGTTTATCTTAGCAATACCTGCTAAAACAACAGCGCCGGAGGATACGCGTATCCTATCATTCCGTCCTATAGAACAATAGAGCGTTAAGAATATTAGCTCAGAGATCTGGACAAGCCAACACATACGTCTGCAATTGATTAGCAAGCTGTGTCATAAATAAATCATCATTGGGCGCTCCCATAGACAGCAAATCTGATTGAATACTTGTTTGTTGAGAGTCCATTCTGACAGCAACAAGCGACCCGTAAGAGAACGGGAGTCCGATAAAACAATCAGACGACCCGGAATATGACGGACCAAAACTGAACTTGGTGTACTATAACCAACAGACGGATTCTTTCCATTAAATTGAATAACGGAAACGAAAGAGTGCCTCCCTGGTTCTGGAGATACGCCACTACTGTCGAATTAAAGGACAGGAATTTGGGCATGCGTTTCTGAATAATGTTCATGCAATGACATAAAGCAAGCCTAAAAAACATTATTCCGCGGAAGAAAACTGATTGCTAAAAGACTGCGGAACCCAAAGACCCTGGCACTTCGAATCCGTAGGGATCAGTATTATATCCCAATCTGTATGACTGGCAACCGTCATAACAGCCACACTCGGGTCCGGCAACTGCGGCGGCACTCTCTGAGTCAACCACCGAATGTTTGCCCCAGTCTGAATCTCTTGTAACACTAGATAGACAAGAGAACGTGTAAATCGAGCAATTCATGGATTGCCGAAAAGTTGCCGTCGAAGAGAAGCTCCTCCGAGAACGAAGCGACTCTGAGAGAGTTCTTAACCTTACTATCCACGCGAGTGGATGTAGCTAGGGCTGCGTCACGTCTGACTAACTCCAATCAGCCACTGAAGGGCGGAGTTATACGTGAACAAACTACTGCCCTCAAAAGAAATTACATTGAGAATAATATCCCGTAAATCTTTTCTTGAAGACGTAATGATAACGCCTCAGTAAGGCGGATTACGTATAATAAAGCGTCTAAGTTAAGTCTACTATACATAATGTCGTTCCCAACATTGAAATTGGAAAAGACATAAACGGCGAAAAAGAATATATGCAGTTTTTAATCACACCGTCTAGACGCATATGAACTCTCGGTATGCCCTGCTCTGCCAAAATAAACTATTTGTATAAATGATAAAATGGCAGAAATGAGCAACGCGGACAAGAAACTAAACTATCATGCTTAGTAGCAGGCTTGTATATATATATAGCGTCGAAAAATAAAACACATGTTGTAATGACAATATTGGACTACGTCGGTAAGTCAGGGACAATGTCCCCGAACCGATCGAAAAATCCGAGTCCAATGACGCTATAAGTCTCTTATCCAAGATCGCAGCAATGAAGTCCGAAATAATAATCACTGGAAGATAATGCCAGAAGATATGAAAGGCATCTTCCGATACTACTAAAGGGAAAACTCGAAATCTTTCGAATCCCTTTCGCCATCCTGTCGGACCCTATAAAGCGTTCGGTCGTCCGTACCTGATGCAACCGCGGACCGCACCGACCCAGCGCCGTCGGATAATTCCTGATTCGACCGAGAAACTGTCAATTGCTGGGATGCTGCGAAACAACTGTGCTAACTCGGATAGCACGGCCGTCACTGAGGCCTGAGGAGAAGCGGTCTTACGATGCATTGCCGCTGGAAGCTCCGTGATCGTTACCCCGTGCATACTACCAATATGCGAGCGAACGGAGTGTATAGGCCTCGTGTCCCTTGGCTACCGGATGGCGCGACCTATTCGCCGTGGAATCACTGAATGTCGAAACTGATCGGATACTCGAGGTCACGTAGCCAATGTGCGGTCGTGTGCCCTGCAGTGAGGATGAGGAAGCATTAAAGACAGTCTCTCGGACTGTCAATATAACGGAGCGTCCCGACCAACGGACATATGCTCCGAATGTAAAATATCTGAACCACAACATGCGGTCCCCTATGTTGTTGGGCGAGAGAGGGACCTCTCTCGCTCACAGCCCGGACGGACCTGGACCAGCCAGGAACCGGACTAACAGGCTTCCTCCGATCTGTCCTCAATCTGCCGTCACTGGGTGAGTACTAAAGTAATTAAAGTGCTCGCATCACCCAAATCTCCTTCCTAGACCGCAACGGACGAACCCGGCAGCCGAACCATTCGATGAATGTACGCTACACCGGGTGAGCTAGCGAATGTCACTCCGTAGGCGATAGACATATTCCATGAGCACTTATTGCCGCTAACTCTTCATTAACTATGACGACAGAGGCACACTTTTGAAAGACATCTCCATAACTCTTCGAACAAGAAACCAGAAATGCTTGGTTAGCAAGCATAAAATAATAATATATATAGCGTCGTTCAATAATTCAAAAGTTTGTGTGACATTATTGGACTGTGTCGGAACTGAGGGACGATGTCCCTGAACCGAACCAAAAATTTCTAAGTCCACCGACGCTATCAGTTTCTTATCCGGCATCGCAGCATTCTGGTCCGAGGAAAGAAGCTGTAGAAGACCAAGTCAGATGACATACACAACAGCATATGTTGTTCCGAAAGGGAAAGCTCGAAATCCTCCGAATCCCTTTCGGTATCCCGTCGGACCGGATGAAACTTTCGGACGTCCGTACCCACTTCCGCGGAGCGTCCCGACCCAGCATCGTCGGATAAAATATATGCGACAGATTCAGTTGATGCTGGGATGCTGCGATAAACTGTGCTATTAAGGAAAGCACGTCCGTTCCCGAGGCCTGTGCAGTAGCGGTCTTACGATGCATTGCCGCCGGAAGCTCCGTGTACGTTGGCTCCCGCACACTTCCTATGCGAACGTCCGGAGTCTGCAGGCCTCGTGTCCCTGGCTACCGGATGGTGTGACCTGGTCGCCGAAGAATCCTTGATCGGCGAAGCTGGTAATATATCGGCGGTCACGCAGCCAAGGTGCGGTCGTGTGCGCTGACGAGAAGAGGAAGCCTTTGCAGTCTCAGCGGACTGCCTATACAATGGAGCGTCCCGAGCGACGGACGTATGCTCCGCTTACGACACATTTTGTACCACAACATCTGGGGCCAGATGTTGTTGAACGAGAGAGGCGCCTCTCTCGCTTGCCGTCCGGATGGACCGGAACGAGCTATGAACCGGACTAAAAGGCTTCCTGCGTTCTCCCTCCGATCTGCCGTCACTGGGTGTGCATTAGGTTAGTTTATAGTGCTCGCATCACCCCAAAATTCCTTCTAGACCGCAATGGACGAACCCGGCTGCCGAACCATTCGGTGAATGGACGCTACACCGGGCGAGCTAGCGGACGTCAAAGGCCGTCGAACCTACTAGGGTCCTCTTAGGCAATTGGCGTATTTACATGAGCACTTTTCCGCTAGCCCTTCATTAATTGTGACGACGGAGGCACACTGTTGGAAGACATCACAGATACATCACCCTAATCTTGATCGTCTGAAATAGAAATTGATAAAGTAGAGTGACCCTGCGGGGAAAGGACCGGAGTGTCCAAATCCCCAACAACATACCGTGACATACGCTTCCCATATTGTCATCGAAATCATACGATACAGAACAGGAGTTAATGCGAGTACACTGACCACATATAGAATGATAATAAAGTCAGAGGAAGACTTCCTCTTAAAACAATAGATCAATATCCTTTCAATGTGAAAAGAAAACAAGTCCTGGTACTCGCACTAACCCCTGGCAATCAAAATACATAATAATAATATGATCCATTGATATAGAAAAAATAATTGAAATCAAAATATTTTGAAAAAATATTTTGTCAGAACAGCCCAAGTTTCTGAAAAGTAACGTTGAGCCCCAATGGATCCCAAGCCTAAGTGTGGACAAAAATTTTAAAAATATTTTAAACAATTTATTCAACACTTACGAACAATAATAATGTATCTAGTTATGATTAAAATAACCTCAAGATATTATTTTTTAGAAATCCCCCCCTCACACAGAGGGCTGTTGTAAATGTAAACAATGAGTGTAAAAACACTAAAATAAGACTCCAGGCACCCAGGCCCGAAATCAGTTACCAAAAATACACTATCTGATGCAAAACAGAGACTTCCAGGGAAGAAACTGCAGAACATCAGATGGTAGATGCAGAACACAACGCCTAACCACCCCTAGGTGAAGACGTAAACATGGGGAAAGAACAGAATTCATTCTGTTATTCAGCTAAAACTCCCAAGAAAATTTAGTAATAATAATTACAAAAACTATGCCAAAAGCATGGGAGAATAGCAAGGGGGAACTTAAAGGACAGGGAGAGAGGAAAACACTTGAAAAAACAGTGTAACTAAATAATCAGAATGACAACAAAATGGCTGCTGCCTTGAAAATAGGTAACTTAACATAATTTCATTAAAAAATTTTAAGTTACAGCCCTGATAATATTCTGTCACACATTCTTTTCCTCTCCTCCTTCTCTATCCTCCTTAGAATCACCATTTCACTAATATTTATGTGTCTGGCATCATTTAAACTGAGATTTATAAGCACAAAGATCAGTCAGATGTTAACTGATGAAGGGCCAAACTTAGAATGATTAATGGCGCCAATTTCGGAACGTCCTTGACACTGCGCATGCGCAGTAGGGGCGAAGTGTGGAGGGCCTTTCAGGACATGTTTTCTTTAGTTTTAGATGCAAATTTTGGGGATTGGGGGGCAAAATTTGTGTTTGGCCCTATATTTTAAGAGTTAGCACCAGCTATGTCTGGGTCATTGGTACAGTATAAAAATATCGGGTGATTTTCCACTCATCTGGCCATAATATACAACTCAAAGTTTGCTAAGCACCAAATATTTGACACATCATTGTGAAATTTGCTAGTGACATATTTGCGATATTCTTGGTGGATATGATAGAGGAATTTATTGAAATGGTTCCCCAGTGTTTTCATTAGCTCTCTTGATAGGCAGACTTTTCGTGATAGTCATGGAAAGCATGTACCCCTTGATTTTCATGTTTTCGTGCATTGTCTACATGTGCATGACATGTGTAGGGTATTCAATCTTCATTTCAACACAAACCCTAGTGTTTTAATGATTGAATATTGCAAATGTAAGAAGACATTTGTCTGAAGCAGAAATGTTGCAAACTGTAGGGATGGTGGAGCAAGGGGCTACCTATCGTCAGGTTGGTGAAGCTATTGGTTTGCACCATACTGTGATAACCGGAGCCTGGGCAAGATAGCAGTATTGCACATCAGTAAGATGGCATGCTGGTGGCAGAGACAGGGCAATATCTGCAGCTGAAGAACGTTTTTTGATCATTCAGGCCCGTAGGAACCGCTTTGCCACAGCAACACAGCGACCTTCAGAATGCATCTGCGGTGAATGTTTCGACGCAGACTATCTGAGCAAGGTTGCATGAATGTGATCTCCGATCGAGAAGACCATGTATTCGCATTCCCAGTCCTTCGTGTGAGTAAATTTTACGGGTGTGAAAAATTGCACTCGCAAATTGTGTTGCGAGTGCAAATCACACTCGCAAAATTCCCCAAAGGTTCACAACTATACATGTTTGGGACAGATGTTAGAAAGGGAAACAAGGTGAAATTATTTGGTACAAGTGATTCGGTTGGCCGTAGCAGACAACTTCACTACTGACTGACCAATCACAGTTGGTCTATCAGGTTCCAGCCTGGGGGAATTTTAGGGAGATTTCATGTCTCCCTCCAGAAAAAATAAGGAGACCGCAGAGTCATGTAGGGAGACTTCATTCATAGGCAAGTGGGGAAAATTAAGAATATTCATGTATAACCCCGCCCTCCCACCCTTCATATTTTCAATTTGTGGTCCTCCATTAATGTCCAAATAATCCAGGTCCAGTTGTCTATAATGCATCTATGCCAGGTTAAAAAATCACAAAGTAATTTTTGACCTAAAATCCTCCACTGCTACCTCTCCTTCATGACCTCTCCCCTCTTCTTCGTTCCAATCCCCCAGCACTCTCCTGTGGTTGCCTTTCAGCAAAGTCTACTAAGCTAATAATTTCCTAAGTCTGAAAGTGTGAACAGGACCAGATGTAAGAAGGTTGCTTGGGAGGTACTTTGTTAGATAATAAACAAAATACATTCTGGGGCCAAGTATTTTGTAAAAGAAATGTAATTCTGCATGGGGGTGGGGGTGGGGGGGGGGTGGGGGGTGTGGTGGGGGCAGCATATAACAGCAGTTTTGTTTTTGTTTTCGTTTTACCATTAACCAATGGACAATAACAAAATAGATTTCCATTCTGACTTGAAGCGTGGCAATGCTAGTGAGTTGAGTGGAATTTAATTGAAGTTGAACTGTTTGATGACAGGTGCGATTTTTTGCGCTCATCTTCTTTAAATTATGGGCGCTTGCGAGCGCAATAGCGCTCGTCTCACGCGAAGAACTGCATTCCACTGTCTCAGAACCAGGGGTCAGCCGAGTGGGCGACAAGGGCAAAGAAGTCGCCTTGTCATTCCTCAAGTCACCTTGGCTTACATTGGGGGCGAAATTCAAGTCGCCCTCCAAAACTTCCTTGGGAGACATGGCAGTTTATTTTATTTTCTTAGGTTTTATTTCCAAAAAAACCAACGCTTCCGCATTCACAAAAAAAGTAAACACGGCTGCTGTTAAAATCCGTCATACAGCTCTGAAAATAGCCTAAACTAGCCCAATTTTATATTTCTGAAGAGAGTTGTAATGGCGTAGTCGTTCGAACAATACTCCCCAACTGATAGCAACCAGCACAAAATGCTATTTAAAACCAAAAGTGTAAGCAAAAACAACGAATCACACAAGACACGCATCGAGTTTATTAGAATTTATTAAAGTTAACCACCGTTTCAAAACCCCCCAAAAATGTGCAGGGGACAGTTCATCCATAAAAATGTCGAAATTTCTTACGGTTATGCTCTGTTCCACTGAAAAATTGGTTACATTGAAATTCGCCCTGCAATTTGCATTGAAAGTTTTTCTTTGAAAACTTGTGTTGGAAGGGGGTTAAATGTAACTGGAGGTACTGTGAGCAAGCTCACAATGTGATACCCCCCGCGCTTGTTAGAACGGAATTATATTGCTTCATGCACATCTTCATATGGAGTTCTTCCATTGTGTAAAGTTTCATGAAAATTCTTCAAACGGTTTAGGAGTTGTGCTTATAAGGATGGACAGATGGATGGATGGATGGTTGGACAGGGTGATTCCTATATATCCCCCCCCCCAGCCCCCCCCCCCTCCCAAAAAAAAACTTTGTTTGCGGGGGGTATAATAAGGCTACAATAGAAATCACACATATAAGGATGGATAAGAATGGCAAGCCTTATAGCACCAATTGCACGTGTCAGTAAGATGGATGGCAGAAACTGTCATTTTTCTGAACAGAGTATTATCACCCAGCGCAGCAGGTAAGGGAGACAACTGAAATATTTTGTCATTTACCTTAGAAATAAATGAACTCAAATTGTTAATGACGCTTAATTTACGAAGGATGTCGAAAACTTTTTTAACTACGCTTTTCAATTCAATTTGGACATTCAGAAACCATGAATGACCCAGCTTCTTATGTGAACTTGAAATTTACTTTAAATACTTTAAATATTTTTTTTAAAAGAATATACCTTCTATTACAGAGAAGAACACTCTTACCATGGGTAATGCTAAATTTCAAATCCCCGGCATTGAGGCAAATACAAAATCAACTGCATAGTAACCAAAGTCATCACTGTTAGGGAAAGAGTTAGGGTATTCAGAAACCATGGATGACACAATTTTTTGTAGAGGAGGGGCAAGTGGGGGGAGGATTTTAACCTACATGTACATGACTTAGTTTTGTGTGTGTATGTATGTTTGTATAACTTTTATTTATTTTTTCTCCACAATTGTGTCCTCTATGTACATTTATTTTGTCACGATGTCATATACGTGTTGTTTTTTTCTGACTTCTCCCTCATGTCCACTGACTTCTCCCTCCTGACCCCTGACTTCTCCTTAAAGTCTCTGGAGGGAGAAGTCACTTCTCCCTAAAATCAGCTGCCAGGCTGACCCCTGCCCAGAACCCCCCCCCCCAGGCATGATATGAATGGGCCATGGACCAAGTTGGATGGACCAAAGAAGACTTGTCCTTTTTACAGATGAGTCAAGATATTGCCTAGACCACACAGATAGGCATTCTAGGGTAGAAGAAGTCTGGAGAAGACCAGGAGAGCAATTCCATGCTGCCAACATTGCTGAGCATGACCGCTGTGGTGGAGGGTCAATCATGGTTTGGGGCGGCATCAGCAGAGATGGACGTACAGAGGTCTATGTCCTTGAACGTGGTACATTGACTGCGAAGCGGTATATTGATGAGATCCTGGATGTCCACGTCAGATTGTATGCAGGTGCAGTGAGTGATAGATTCATTCAGATGGATGATAATGCCCATCCTCATGTTGCCAATGTTGTCAGGGAGTACCGACTAAGGCTTCCACGTTTACACGTGTAAACGTGAACGTTTCGTTTATGGGCGTTAAACGTTTACAGTTCTGGTAAACGTGTACACGGAATGAAGTTTTAATAGAGTAATTTCAAAATTGCAGATTAATGCAGAAAGTCAAAGAAACAAAAAAAAAATTTCCAACTTTGCAATGCAATATTTTGATAATGCTTCAGAAAAACTGTGTACTGGTTCCGTCTGGCGCCGCCACCACCACAGTAACCGAACAAAATCATCTTCAAATCATGTGATACCATATGTGACACAGTCACGTGAGCCGCATGGCACGTGCTTATCTTTGGTGTTTCCTTCGAAACATGTGTGGGATGTTTTAGTTTATTCGGATTTACATGTATATTCCCAAAGTAATACACAATTGTTCTCGATGATTTCGTTCACCTGACATGGATTATTAATTTATTATTCACACATGGGATGATTTTAGGATCAATTTATGGAGTTTGACAGACAGACTGGCACTTGCGGTGTTTGAAAATTTGAATTCCCCTGCATGGTTTGTAGACTTTGTTTATTTTTGCGACATTGCATTCCACTCTCACGTCCGGTATTGTCATTATTGTGTGCCATGGCAACACGCTCCAACATTACTGTTTGAAAAAACACAAGGAATTTCACCACGAACCCACCAGAATGAGCTCAGTGACCCCCATAAATTTCAAAATTTACCTGGGGGAGAATCCCCCAGACACCCCCCTCCGCCCCATAGACTGAGCGACTTTGCCTTCAGCATCTGCATGCTGCGATCGTTCGTCTACGTCGTTTTTGGACAAACTGTAAATCGTCTGTCTCAATAACATAAATTGTATGCCCTGTACGCAAAGATATGATGAACTTATTGACATACTGTGTATTATTACACACTTCTATCAAATATTGACTACTTGCATTGTTAGTACGTGTAAACGTTTACATTTCGTTTACAGACAGTCGTTTAAACGTTTACAATTTTGTCTAAACGTGGAAGCCTTAGTACCGACAGAAGGATGGGATTGAGCGTATGGACTGGCCAGCAAGATCCCCAGACCTCAATACAATCGAACATGTCTGGAATGAGTTGCAGCTTGCAATTTTAGCCTGTCCTGTACAGCCAAGAAGTGACCATGAGCTTGGTGGCATGCTGGTCCAAGAATGGAACAACATCCCACAAAAGACCACCAGGAACCTGATTTGGAGCATGAGAAGGTGTTGTCAAGCTGCAATTAACAGTAATGGGTCTCATACTCAATATTGAACCCATACCAGTTCGCTCCGTCAACTTTTTGGAAAATTTCCTCTTTTACCAATAATATCCATTTTCCATGGTTATCGTATTCAAAAACTAAAAAGTAATGTCAAACACAAATAAAATATATAATTAAATAAAAAATACATACACTTTCCATTACAATATTTCAACTAAAACGTAAAACAGGTAGTTGGATATACTTGGTGCTTAGCAAACTTTTGAGTAGTATATATGGGAAAAAAAGAAACTTTGCATACCCTGTGATGGTCCTTGTTTATTATTATTATTCCACATGTTTTAAGCATATTTATTTTACAGAGATTGGCAAACAAGTTAGAGAACTTATATTAATGAATGCCTCTCCTTGGCCCATTGATTTGGTTCATTCCCATTAGACCAATTCCCTGCAGACAAACTCCCACGAGGCCAATTCACAAAAGACCAATTCCCCTTAGACCAACTGATGTGTTCTACTTTAAAAATAATTCTATATCAATAATTTGAAAAATTTATATTTATAAATGTATTTAATGTTATTGATATTCAAGCCTAAAAATAAGCAGTCTGCCATTTGCAGAATGAGGTCCCCAGAGGGTGAATTTGATGATGCTTTCCCATACGCTGAGCCCATTTATCCTCTGGGTACCTCTTTCTGTTTAGTTTTGAGACCATTATTCAGACTGAGGTTCACAGAGGGTAAATGTAGTGCTGCTACCCTGCTGTGCAGGGTAGCATCACTAAATTTACCCTCAGGGGACCTCATTTTTCAGATGATAGTCTGCTCATTTTCTGGCTTGTCGATATTTTATAGATGTTGGGCAGATTTTTATAAATAATTGTATTCCTAATTATCCTTAATCAACCCTTAATCAGAAACACTATGTAGTTGGTCTAAGGGGAATTGGTCTAGTGGGAAGACACCATTGATTTAAGTATATGTGATGACCTCAATATCCAAAATCTCGTGGCCTCACTCTTCTTGAATACTGCGAAAGGATTTTTAGCCTAAATGGAATTGTCTTTCTTCAGACAGGGAAAAGCCCTATTTTGTCCCTGCTTGATTTATTTGTGTTTAAGATCACTTTCAGCATCTTTGACTACAGTGGAACCTGTCTTGAGAGACCGCCCTTTTTGCCATGCAAAAGTGGTCTCTCAAAACAGGTGGTCTCTCACGACAGTGATCTCTCAAGACAGGTTTTACTGTATATCATGATTACAACATTGGAATGAAGTCATGTTTAGCCAATTGTTTCTACCCATGCCGTCCTCTTTAAAGGACTTGAACCCCAGGAGTTGCTTTTGAGTCCTACTTTATCAGTAAAGCAGAATTTGTTTATTACAGTAATCAAACACTGCTCCACCTCTCGGAGTTCCAACATGGAGGCCATGTCTGATAGGATGGCATGCTCTACTTCCATCAACCCCACAATTGATACACAATTGATGTTCGAACCCTTTGAGAACTTTCTCAACTGAGGATCAATCCTGGGACCTCTGGCCTGAGAGACTAGCATACTTCTCCACTTGGCCATCATTTTTTGACTTTAACATTGTTCTTTGCTTGGGAGTTCTATTTTCTATCAACTGGTAGAGTGCTGGAAGACCATATTTGGGCCTTATTCTGAAGGGCAGGTACCACAATTCAAAGGCTTCAAATTCAAAGGCTTCAAATTCAGTGGCTGTGCTTCATATCATCTTTGAAATTATATTATTTAGTCTGTATCATTATTTATTTATTTATTGGTGTTAAAAGTCACATACTTATGCACAATGGCTAATGAGTGACCGTGACTGTTTTACGGGTGGAGGAAGCCGGAGTACCCAGAGAGAACCACCGAGCATTGATGGGCAACTGTCAGCTCCTCAACATGCTAACTCTGTTCAAGCTCCGCTCAAGCAGGGTTACAGCAGTGGAAGACATGTGCACCATCTACGTGCAGTACGCCTTAGTACACGGCATCATCGTGCTCTCATGTAGGCAACTGGGATAAAGTGCCTTTCATTTAGTCTGTAAGAATATGCCTTGTTATAATTTATGGGAGAGTGGGCACTCTCCCACAAATTGTAACGAGGCAAAGACAAGCAAAAATATTTTGCTGACAAAAATAGTTCAGCAGTGAACCAGTTAACCCTTTACCCAATGTAACGGCCAAAACTGGCTAGCGCTATTCTCAAAAATCGCCAATTAATTTTCAAAATATTTTCATTTTTTGTCTCAAAAACATAGGTTATGGCCCCTCGTTGGAACGAGCTCGTTCCAATGAGGGGTCATAACCTATGTTTTTGAGACAAAAAATGAAAAAATTTAGTTATTCAAGAATTTTTTTTGCAAGTGTCGTCTGCTTTTCATGTTAGGTAAAGGGTTAAAGAGACTTACAGATTATATGAACAAATTTAAAATCATAAAGCAGTAAATAAAACAATGTCATGAATCACAAATAAAGCAGTCAACGAATAAATGTTTTAAATAATATTTAGTACATATTTACAAGATTTTAAAAGTCAACTGCATTGAATTGTAAATTTAAAACATATGTATCATACATATAAACAAATAATTACTATCATTCAAGTTGTTTAAATCTTTCATCATATTTTTCCATATGCTCAATTTTTCTCGAACTGTTATCAAATCAAACCACAGCTTCCTCACAAAAGCCATAGCATAACATGTTAAAAATTTTCCATTATTAAACTGCACAGACATTCTCAAAACAAACTTCATTGCTTCATGATTTCATAACAAAATGTTCTTTTTAAACTAAAAACACCCAATACAATGAATGTATTTAAAAACTACACCAATAACACACACTGGCCAATCTGTTTCGATGACATGATTTATTCTGGTGAGAGACCAACATTGTTGTGCACTTTTACTGTTGCCGGGGGAATGCTTTTACGTGACACACTGTTGAAAAAGGCTCCGAGATTTGAAAATGAGGAGAGCGACAAACACCTTCCTAAAAAACCTTGATCGACATTCTAATATCTGTATTCTCACAATAAATATAATGAAATCACACAGTATTTTCTTCAACCCTAACATGCCAGGGCAATCTTCCAGACTTTCTACTACACCACAACCTACCAGCCTTGCATCTTAACAGGGAGTTCTAGCCAACTGGCTAAACACTGCTGAGAAGGTAAGTCAACTTTTGTCTACAGGACTCTGTGTTAAAAGTTTAAGTTGTCAATGTGGGATGCAGTACTTCAACCCTTGAATCCTCAAGATTATTTTTTTATGATAATAACCACTTGTTGGCCGAGTGCTAATGTCCTATGCCCCGAAGGGGACATAGGACATTCTAGCACTCAGGCGACATACTGTATATACAGGTACATGTGCACAACTGCACATGACTCATTTATTTATTGGGGTTTAATTACACTTTTGACAGCCAGGATCACCTCATGTCGGACAGTTTTACAGGAGGAGGAAGCCAGAGCACCCAGAGATAACCACAAAGCAGCAGTGAGCAACTGTCAGACACCCCAATGTACAAACCCAGCATGTGCTGGGTTAGTATTGGTTGAAGGCAAAAGCACCATCAACATGCAGTATGCCTCAGTACACAGTCCCACCGTGACCCCATATGGGCAATCAGGATTAAGTGCATTCAGCCAAGAACCCAAAGCAGTTATCCCTGGTCAGGGTTGGACACTGGACCTCTCAGTTTGAAGTCTGATATGTGGCAGAGACTTAACAGTGTTTCTTCATCATCGCTGACTGTCTGTAATAGATGGGTTTTGATTTCTTGTTCAGGTCTTGCATTTTGTAATAATGTTGGGGCCTACTACTAGAAGGCCTCCTAGTGGGATTAATGTGGCCTTCTTGAGCACTGTCTGGGCCTTTTTCTTTCAACTTAATGGCATTATTCTCACAGGTCCTAGTAATTAGCCTCAGTGAAACAAGTTACAAGACACATCACAGGGCCTATTGCCCTCAGCCCTGACAAAGTGCAAAGCCTGCTAGTCTTACCTTGGTTGCCTAAAAATGCAGCCAAGATTTGATTAAAGACCATTATCAGGGTACATTTATTGCAAAACTTAATTGTGAAGGCACTATGGAGCACCTGTTCGGAGGGCCACAAAATTTGCCAGTACTGCAATTAAGCCCTTATGGGTTAACCAGGTTCAGCAAAGTACATGAATACCAAATTTTTCCAGTATATGAATTTAATTTATTTACTGGGATTTTAACAACACTTTCAACAGCCAGGGTCACCTCGTATTGTACAGTTTTGTGGGTGGAGAAAGCCAAAGTACACAGAGAGAAGCACTGAGTAACTGTCAGACTCCCCAACGTACTAACTCCACACAAGCAGGGTTACCAATGGTTGAAGACAAGTGCACATCGACATGCAACATACCTTAGCATACAATGCCCCCAAGCCCCCACATGGGCAACTGGAATTAAGTGGCTTGCCCAAGGACACAACGCTGTTGATGCAGGTAGGATTCGAACTGAGGACCTCTCGGCTCGCAGACTGCATCTCTACCTACTGAACCACTATGCTCCCATATGGATTTAATGATTCAGGGTATTAATAAATTTTGTGAAAGAAAGTTTTCTGAAGATGAACATTCTACTGGAATAATAATCATGGGGCAATGATTTTCAACTAAGATTTAAAATGTTACAGACTATATATCCAGCCTTCAAAAACACTCCAATGCAATATAAAATGTCAGAAACAATACTGAATTCTTCCTGAGACCAATTTTTCAATTTCTGTAACATCAACTGAAGTGATTTTCTTCTGACTCGACGTGTTTGAACTGAGGATAGTTTCCATTTCACTTGTCAGGTTCTTGTCATCTTCAGCCATCCACTTGAACAAAATTACTCTGAAAATAAAAATCCTCTACTTATGAACCCTTTGGAACACCCCTCCACTTAATAATCATTGTAATAAAATCTCTCTGTACCAAACTATTCTTGCTATATTGTATGTAATTTATTACTGTTTAATCTAACTAGAACTATCACTGAAGGTGATTAATACCCCCGCTTTGGGTTTTTAGAGGAATGCACTTCTGATCATGTAGGCGAAGGCCATAAGGAAATGTATACATAAAGATCATTTTTTGTTGTTGAAATTTGTATTTGCATGTGGCCTTCCACAGAACAGCACTGAATACTTAAAGAGCCCACACATATATGGTTTACATTTGGAAAAACACATTTACAATGTGTAACATGTATTCAAAAACGGTTCATTAATGTAGGAGGAGTTGCACACACAAGAATCCCATTTGAAAACCCATAATAAATCCAAGTTAAAGGGAGATAACCTGGTTAAAATTGTCGCAGATCAAAAATTTGGGAATATGCGTATGTTCACTTAGTTGTGATAATGTTTGAAAGGTTTCATCAAAATTGATTGATAAATGTAGGAGGAGTTGCACGCACAAGAATTTCATGTAGAAACCCATAATAAATCTAAGTTAAAGGGAGATAACCTAGTTAAAATTGCCACAGCTCTAAAATTTTTGGAATATGCGCATGTTTACTTAGTAGTGATGATGTCTGTAAACTTTTGTCCAAATTGATTGATAAATGTAGGAGGAGTTGCGCACACAAGAATTTCATGCAGAAACCCATATTAAATCAAAGTTCAAGAGAGGTAACCTGGTTAAAATTGTCGTAGATCAAAAAGTTTGGAATATGCACATGTTCACTTAGTAGAGATGATGTTTGAAAGGTTTCATCAAAATCGGTTCATTAATGTAGGAGGAGTTGCGCACACAAGAATTTGTTCGAACGGAAAGACATAATAAATCTAAGTCAAAGGGAGATAACCTGGTTAAAATTGTCGCAGATCAAAAATCTTGGAATATGCGCATGTTCACTTAGTAGTGATGATGTCTGAAAAGTTTTGTCCAAATTGACTGATAAATGTAGGAGGAGTTGCACGCACAAGAATTTCATGTAGAAACCCATAATAAATCTAAGTTAAAGGGAGATAACCTAGTTAAAATTGCCACAGCTCTAAAATTTTGGAATATGCGCATGTTCACTTAGTAGTGATGATGTCTGTAAACTTTCGTCCAAATTGATTGATAAATGTAGGAGTTGCGCACACAAGAATTTCATGCCGAAACCCATATTAAATCAAAGTTCAAGAGAGATAACCTGGTTAAAATTGTCGCAGATCAAAAAGTTTGGAATATGCACATGTTCACTTAGTAGAGATGATGTTTGAAAGGTTTCATCAAAATCGGTTCATTAATGTAGGAGGAGTTGCGCACACAAGAATTTGTTCGAACAGAAAGACATAATAAATCTAAGTCAAAGGGAGATAACCTGGTTAAAATTGTCACAGATCAAAAATCTTGGAATATGCGCATGTTCACTTAGTAGTGATGATGTCTGAAAAGTTTTGTCCAAATTGATTGATAAATGTAGGAGGAGTTGCGCACACAAGAATTTCATGTAGAAACCCATATTAAATCAAAGTTCAAGAGAGATAACCTGGTTAAAATTGTCGCAGATTAAAAAGTTTGGAATATGCACATGTTCACTTAGTAGAGATGATGTTTGAAAGGTTTCATCAAAATCGGTTCATTAATGTAGGAGGAGTTGCGCACACAAGAATTTGTTCGGATGGAAAGACACAATAAATCTAAGTCAAAGGGAGAAAACCTGGTTAAAATTGTCGCAGATCAAAAATCTTGGAATATGCGCATGTTCACTTAGTAGTGATGATGTCTGAAAAGTTTTGTCCAAATTGATTGATAAATGTAGGAGGAGTTGCACACACAAGAATTTCATGTCCGGAAAGACGGACGGACGGACGTACGGACGGACGGACAGACGGACGGACGGACGGACGTACAGGGCGATTCCTATATAGCCCCCACTTCTTCGAAGCGGGGGTATAATAAATATTATGGGCATTTTGTTTATTATAGTAGAAAATAAGCTGCAAAAAGTTTGGATTTGGGACATTTTCCACTTTCTTCATCCAGTACAGTAGAATCCTCTTAATTGAATATCCATTTTGCCAGTGAAAATTATTCAATTAACAGGAGTATACAATTAACAGGGATTTGGTCAGTTTCCTGTGTTCTGGAGGTAAACTGAGCATTTATTCTATTATATCTTGTTTGACAGAGCTCATAGAGCTCTGTCAAACAAGATATAATAGAATAAATGCCTGTATTGGATGTAGTGAGGCCAAAAAGGTGGATTAATAAGGAGAATTTGGTGCATGTCACAGTAATTTTTTCGACTTTTTACAAAAATTTATATACAATTAACAGGAGTTTACTCTACAACCCATATGCAATTAACAGATCAAATTTGTACTAAAGGTATGGTAAATGATTTTGTGTTTGAAAATTATATTCAATTAACAGGGATACACAATTAAGAGATATCCAATTAAGTGGGCTCCACTGTACCTCTGGTTTATTAGCTCACCTGACTTTCAGTCAGGAGAGGTATAGTGATCACTCACCGTCCATCGTCGTTCATGAACATGGTGTTTGCGTCTTCTCCTCCCAAACCGCTGAACCAATTTAACTGTTATTTGAGATAATAGTTTGTTATGACATCACAATTTGATTTTGTTCAAATCAAGTTGCCTCGCCCCTTGGTAAGGCCATGCCCAAAAAGTGTGCCTAAATCTTAAAAAATCTTCTTCTCATGAACCAGCAGTAGCAGAGACTTGATATTAAGTGTGCACCTTCCTTTTGAGGTGTAGACTCAGATTTGTTCAAGAGAAGTTTGTGGGGCTATATTTGCCATTGTTATGGGAGGGGCAAGAATTTTTGCCACTCCCAAAATTTCTATTTTCCAAACTGAGAGGCAGATTTGAACCAAATTTGATATGAGGGCTTATTGGGTCAAAAGTACTTAATTTATGCCCCAATTGTTTTTCCCGTCACCCCATGGGAACTGCAGGAGCTAAAAATAGAAAAAAAATTAAAACGCCCATATCTCCAAAACTACATGGCACTGAGAATTCTTATTTGGTGTGAAACTTCCTTAGGACTAACAGAATGGAATGGTAAAAAAAAAAAATTGCTATCGGTTTTATCATGGGGTACTTTTTGGGGACTTTGAAAAAGTGCGGAGTCAGCATTTTTTAACACTGTGGGTAATGGGAAAAACATATAAGACTACTTTTCTCCCAAACCACTGCTCCAAAAGCTTTCAAATTTCACATATAACATCTTTGGAAGATTGTTTCACATGTTTATTGAAATCAATTCCCTGGGTCCATATTTGGGCTCTCTATGGAAGCCCAAATTTTTAAATTAGTGCAGTATGAGGAATATTCTTTAAAAATCTTCTTCAGATCTACCAATAAGAATCCTCTGATATTTGGTATGCAGCATCTTTAGGGGGGTGAGATTCAAGTTTGTTCAAGCCAAGTCCCTGGGTTCATATTTAGGCTGAAAATTTGGGGTCCCATTCCGGACTTAGAAATTTTGGACCAAAATCCGGAATTTGTTCTGTTGTTTTTTTATGCGTTTCGGTCAATTTTACAACAAAAAATTTGTTCTTTTTGCACTGAAAATTTGGGGTCCGGGTGGGACTTAGAAAATTTTGGACCAAAATCCAGAAATTAGTTTTTTGGCTTTTTATGCGTTTTGGTCAATTTTAAGAAGAAAAAACAATTTTAGGCTGAAAATATTTTGTTTGGGAAAAAAATCTGTTTATGCGTTTATCTCAATTTTGGGACGTAAAAGTGCAGGAACTCAAAATAGAAGGAAAATCCTATGTATTGTGTGGGCAAAATCGCTTCATCTAATTGGCATGTGCTTTTCTTAGGAGGGGCGTATGCAGCTTATTCAAGTCAAGTCCCTGATTTGAAATTTAGATTACCATGTCATGTGAGCACCCTCAGGCCCCCTGGGGCCTCTTGTATTTTTATTGTTTTAACCCTTTGAACCCTAGCAGCCTTTTTCCGGCCAGGAACATGATAAGTCATAACGTCATTATAAGGGGTGGCTATTCAATAAATGTGTGGAGTAGACCAATCAATATCTTTCAACGTGCAGCCTCGGACTGCAAGTTGAAAATATTGATTGGTCTACACCAAATAATGAATACGGACTCTTCTAATTGCTGAAATGGCATGGAAGATACCACTAGAGTTCAAAGGGTTAAATATGAAATTTTTATAAAGAAATTCTTTTTAACTGGTAGAGTGCTGAATTATTTTTGGTCATCAAAATTTGTTCACATATATTTGCCTTGTTACAATTTATGGGAGAGTGCCAATGGGCACTCTCCCATAAATTGTAACAATGGAAATCCTCACAGTCTAAATAATTTCACTTCAAAGGTGATATGAACAACATCCATAGAATATGAAGCCTTTAAGTTGTGGTACCGGCACTTCAGAATAAAGCCCAAATATGGACTTCCAGCATTCTACCCGGTAAAAATGTACTTTTCCAACAGTGGTGACACAATGTCATAGCACTGTTACTTTGTCTGTAATGAATATGGTGCAGCACTTCAGATAAACTGAGGTTTTCGAAACAATTATTTATCCTCACTATCATTTAAAAACTAAATGGTTTCCCCAATTAGCTGACTGATAACCTATTTCAGATTTGAAAATAAGCAGACAGAATTCAAACATTACGAGTTAAAAAAAAGATGGATGATTGTGTAGTTGGCTATTTTGAAGATTGTATCTGCATTGATTTCGCAAGCTGTGTTCATTTGGAATTGCACACACTGTCAGTGAATTTCATTGATCTGAAGAAGGCTCTGCCACCTTTGATCTCTCTGATGTCCCATTTTCTCTCTTCTGTTGGGGCCAGAAAAAGGGCATTGTTTTGCTTCTGACGTTGGTTTTAAAAAAAAAATAAATTGCAGAGCTTGCCTGCGAGAACAAATCCAACCAAAGTGATAACTATAATAGCCTGAATCATATTTAAGAGTTGGAAAAAGCATTCAATGAAATCATCTGAAAAAATAGCACACAATAAAAATAAAATAGTATATAAACTGGATTCCTTGAACTCTCTCATTTGTGTTGATTTTGTGAAACCCTCAAGAATTGTCAGTAGCCTACATGTACCTATCAAAGCAACTTGTAGAATATAACATGACATTTTCCTCTCATTTTTTTGGCACTAATCGACTTTTCAGAGAAGGTAAAATGAGAGTGAAATTATCCTGTTATATTCTATAATACATTTTATACCATAGACCCACATTTTTCTTCCTTCCCCTACCTTATCAACAGTGTCAAACAAAATAATCATAGATTGTAACAAGAAAATGTGTCTCCTTTGTTCTTCCCTAGTAAATCAATGGGCATTTGATTTATCACAAACCTTAAAATGAGATTAATGTTTACCTGTCATATTTGACACTTTATTTTGGCCAGTACTGTATTACACATTTTTCAAGAAGCCTTCCAAGACGGTTACCGTACTACAAATATAGGAAAGTAACATTACCCACTGATATTGCAACCCTTCCCCCCTCCCCCAATCAAGAGTTAACAGGGTTCATACACTTCTAAGGGAGAAAAATTCCATAACTTTTCCAAAACTTTTCAAGGACTTTCCACACATTTCCAAGACCACCGGCGAGAAACTTTCCATACCTTTTTTCCATACCCCAGTGTCCATAAAATTTCGGCTTTTGAAACATCAGACTTGACAACAGAAGATATTATCTTGGATGCGTCACTATTATTATTGCTTGCACATTCAGTTTTTTCGTTAGATAGCTCATAAAAGAGTTGACTGTTTTTCTTGGATGTAGTTGCCTCCAAATGTTTTTTTTCCGTTCGAATGACTGACAAGCACAGCTTCTCCCATATTGGCAATGTCAATCGATTTCGCACATGGAATGCATCTGGGTTTCAGTTTATTAACATCTTTTTGTATCCAGCCACAAAACTTTGATTCCGATAGCCACTTGTCTCTGAAGATACAATTGCAAGGCATGTTTTGCGATATATTTACAGATTTGCAAAAATGAGGTCATCCGCCGGTGTTTCTAAAGTGTCTTGATACTTTACATCCGTCGGTGTTTCTAAAATGTCCCGATAAATGCAAATAAAGACCGGTCAAATAGCAGATGTTCGTGAATTCCGACGACGCATCAAGATTTTCATTTTTTTTTTGAAACAATATTCGGATTTTCGAAACAAATGATCGATTCCATAACTTTTCCATACACACCTCTTCTGTGTTCAGTTTTCTCCAAGACTTTTTCCAAACCAGCTCAAAAAAGGTGCCGTTTTCCAGACTTTTCCAGGGTATGGAAATTTTTTTTCTAATTTCCAAAACTTTTCCAGGATTCCAGACGAACCCTGGTTAAGAAGCCTTCCATGGCAGAATACAAATGTAGGCAAGTAACACCCCAACACCCTCATATCAAAAGTTATTTATTTATTTATTGGGGTTTAACCCTCTGCACTCTGGTGTCAAAATATTAAAATTTCAACATTCAATTTTTTTCCAATAATCCAACTAGAAATTTAACCAATTCGGTCTTGTTTGACAGAGCTCAATGAGCTCTGTCAAACAAGACTGAACTGGTTCAATTCCTAGTTGCATTGTGGGAAAAATTAGCAGCCTGAAAATTGGAGATTTCGATATCAGTTTGCAGGGAGTTAATGACACTTTTGCCAACCACTTTCAGGGTCACCTCGAGACAGGCAGTTTGACAGATCAAGGAACCTGGAGTACCCGGAGAGAACCACCGAGCAATTGTCAGACTCCCCAACGTACTGAGGTTTTAAGGTTTATGCGTTTATCTCAATTTTGGGACGTAAAAGTGCAGGAACTCAAAATAGAAGGAAAATCCTGTGTATTGTGTGGGCACAATCGCTTCATCTAGTTGGTATATGCTTTTCTTAGGAGGGGCGTATGTAGTTCTAAATGAACATTAGATAAAGATAAGTGAGGAATTGATATGACAAATGTAACTACTATGGTTGTTCTTGGCACTTGTTAATAGTCAGTTTGTTTACTGGGGTTTAATGACACTTTCAACAACCAGGGACCTATCATTTCAGATAAAAATAATAACTGTAATCACTTAAAAATTTCCAGTAACATTTTTTTATAGGCTTAGCATTAACAATTGAATGTTTTGTAATTTTTCCAGTAACATTTTTCATAAACTTAGCATAACAATGAAATGTTTGTTACTTACAGTTAGAAGATTACTGATAAATTTCTCTGTGAAACCTGGGATTTTCTTGAGATCATCAAACTGAAAAGTAATTGTTGAACTTTTGAGATCAAAGATTTTGAACATGTACTTTGTAACCCAAACCAAGTAATGTTCTCATTCCTTCCATTTTGTGATTTTTTTTTATTATTATTATTGTGGGAGGTATCTTTCTTCAGTAACAGCTATGTACATGACATGTACAAAAAACAAAAAATATCAAAAGAAATATTCATTATCATGCACAATCTGAACAAAGTATACAGCAACTGGAAACTCGCGCATATTATTCCTTTTTCCTGACCAATCTTCCATTTGGACAACTTGAGCATATTTATTTATCAGACATTAAGCCACTTTCAGCATATCAAACTCACAATCCAGGCTGTGGTTCCGCATCCTATCATGCCAGATGAGCAGAACTTGTCCCTCAAAGAAATTAAGCTCTGTTCTACTTCCTGGAGTTCCCATGAGGAAATCAAACATGGTAGGTTTGCTTTGACAAATTACCAAATATGGTAAATTCTTATATTTATTTGAAAAAATTTGCATGAAATGTATTTCTTACATATTTACTCTTAACCCGCTGAGTATACCTGCGTCGCCAGCGGCAGAGCAGGTCTAGTAAACACGCGACTCCGTCCATCAGTCCATCCGAAACAAATCTTCCGTCAAAGTTTTCTTGGCTTCTATGAAAGGGAATGATGTTATATTTGGTCTGCTGCTTCATAATGATGAGTTGTATCGTGTATCTAATTTTCAGATCTGCCGCTCGACTCCGTCCATCAGTCCGTCCGAAACAAATCTTCCGTCAAAGTTTTCTTGGCTTCTATGAAAGGGAATGATTTTATATTTGGTCTGCTGCTTCATAATGATGAGTTGTATCGTGTAACTAATTTTCTGATCTGCCGTGCGGCCACTTCCTGTTTGTCGATACTTTGAAGTCTGTTCATCTCTGTAATTAATTGCATGCAGCGACGCAGGTCCTGACCCGGTATTGGTCTTGGCTTGTTCATCACAAGTTGAGAAATCAAGAAATGATATTTGGTGACAATTTTTTTATTGATTAAAAATTGTCATCGAGCATCTTTTTATTGACTTCTCGTCTTGTGCTGAACACCTGTAATTACAGAAATGTTAACTTTCTGTCAATAAATATATTTTCTTTAACTCCTTTCATGCTGCTTGCAGACATTCCTGCCCAGGGCAGGATTTCTCTTGCCACTGAAATAAGGATAATTTGGGCATGTTTAAAAAAATTTTCTTTATTAAAATTGAATAGAGTTTTTCACCAATGATTTCTTGAGTTAAATTTAGATGAATTTTTCATCAAATCTAGTCATGGCTGACAGATCTGAAAATTAGATACACAATACAACTCATTATTATGAAGCAGCAGACCAAATATAAAATCATTTCCTTTCATAGAAGCCAAGAAAACTTTGACGGAAGATTTGTTTCGGACGGACTGACGGACGGAGTCGAGTGGTTACTAGACCTGCTCTGCCGCTGACGATGCAGGTAAAAAAGGCTGATCTTATATCACTTAACCCTCTGCACAGAAATGTTGAAATAACAAAATGTCAACTTGAAAATATTTCCCATAAAACAACTAGGAATTTAAGCAAATCAATTTTGTTTGGCAGAGCTCACTGAACTCTTGGTTAAATTTCTAGCTGCATTATGAGGGAAAAATGTTTTTTTGAACTTTTGTACTTTAATTCAGTGTGCAAGGGGTTAATCACATATCAGTGTTTTTTTTTACATTTTGAAAATATTTTTGGCAAAATTTTTTATGTATGAAATATGCATTACAAAGAAAGTTGAAGAGTAAATACACTGCAAAAAAACATGTATACAGTATGTGGATAGTGTATTATCACTAAATTACCTGTGGAGTGGAGATTCCACCCAAGCAATAATTGCAAAGCATAACAAGCACAAGCAAAATTCCAATCAATGGACCTCCAGTTAAACCCGGAGGTCCATTCGCTGAAACACTGCTTGTGTTTTTTGTTCATAGAATTAGGAAGTGATACTTTGGGTGATAACTCCACTCCATAGGTAATTTAGTTACAATTCACTGCACTGATACGAGTGTTAGGATGCAGATTCTTAAACTTTCATCAAAAATTACTTCAAAAGTAAAGTAGGGATAGTGTAGATTTCCAGTATACCTGTGAGAATTTTCCATGCTTTTCTCTCCATTCATGTATTAATCTGGCTCTCTTATTTCCAACAGTGTGCAGCTGTTGTAATTCTTTAATACTGGCTGTGTTCAATCTGTTCAAAAACTCATCATCTGAAAATTTTAAATAAATTTTATTTTTAAATATTCACCCAAATCTTTATGCTGTAACCCTTATCCCAATTTTTTAGTTCTGAGGTGACGTGTCACTCAAGAGGCCTCAATTTTTAATTTTTGAGGGTGGACAACAGCGTGCCTCGGCTCTACCAGGTGAGCGATTAAAGTCTGTTCATAGGAAAAGGGTCAAAAACAGTGGAGCCCACTTAATTGGATATCTCTTAATTGTATATCCCTGTTAATTGAATATAATTTTCAAACACAAAACCATTTACCATACCTTCAGTACAAATTTGATCTGTTAATTGCATATGGGTTGCAGATTAAACTCCTGTTAATTGTATATAAATTTTTGTAATACGTCGAAAAAATTATGTAACACGCACCAAATTCCCCTTATTTATCAACCTTTTTAGCCTCACTACATCCAATTCAGGCATTTATTCTATTATATCTTGCTCTGTCAAACAAGATATAATAGAATAAATGCTCAGTTTACCTCTGGAACACAGGAAACTGACCAAATCCCTGTTAACTGTCTACTCCTGTTAACTGAATAATGTTCACTGGCAAAATGGATATTCAATTAAGACAGGGTTCATACAAAAATTTGCTCACAAAGTTCAAGGGTTTTTCAAGGGTTTCTTTTCAAGGGCTACATATACTATCCAGCTTGTTGTTTGAGCTCTAAAAGTTAAAAAATTTATAGTAATTTATATATTTTCTATACTTACCAATGACCCAGACATAGCTGGTGCTAACTCTTAAAGTATAGGGCCAAACACAAATTTTGCCCCCCAATCCCCAAAATTTGCATCTAAAACCAAAGAAAACATGTCCTGAAAGGCCCTCCACACTTCGCCCCCACTGCGCATGCGCAGTGTCAAGGACGTTCCGAAATTGGCGCCATTAATCATTCTAATAACCAGTGCCTGGTAAACGCTATGTACTCAGAGGGGAGGCAAGAGTTCCCAACTCCTGGGAGGGCCATCCCCGTCTGGGTCATTGGTAAGTATAAAAAATATATAAATTACTATAAATTTTTTAACAATTTTATACTGTACCAATGACCCAGACATAGCTGAATAGTAAAAAGGCTGGAGGGCCAAGGACATAGAGCAAAAAGGAATACGCTCAATAAAATAAAATAGAGTCATCCCCTGTAGGGAAAAAGAAGTAATAGGCCTTACATGTATCTTTCTTATTTATGATAAATTAGAAAGATACAACACCTTCCAAAATTGAGCTTCATACATCCATGAACTCTATTAATATCCAATATAATCCTTATACTAATAATTTTTAAAGTAAGCCAATAAATAAAGTAAGTCTAGAGAATAGAGACTCTTATACTCCTAAAAGTGTCTGAGGATTGCATAATCATGTCCGTTGACATATGCAATATTCAAAAGCTATACTTTAAAAACTAAGACTTGAATGAATTTTAAAAACCTAAACTTCTCACTAAACAACCATCCCAATAACAGCTCAGAATTACTAACTCCAGAGGAGGTATCCCCTTGTTTTCATAGTAAAACAGGTGACCCAAGGGAACACCCTCCCCCCCCCCTTTTTTCTTGCCCTGGGTCAAATAGCCCAGAGCGAAGAGGGCAGCAGAACGGAGACACTGCCAAAACAGACAGCCTACCTAGCTATAGTAGCAACTGTTAAGTGAATGACATTCTGAGCAGTAGATAATAGACCTAACAATAGAGGCCTCCAGAAATGGACTCGATATTTCTGAGATAAAATTCATGAATGTGGATGGCTGAGCGCAATGAGCGGCCTTCAAAAATCTATAATAGCGACACTATTAATGTAAGCCCAAGAAGTAGAAGAACTCTTACTTCATGAGCCGAAATCTTAAGCACAACTGCTAAGTCAATGATATACCATAAGCAGTACCGATAGTTAATAGAATCCATTAACAATAAAATGGAGCGTAACGTCCTTCTACTAGGCATCAAAGACAGAAGAAGCTTACGCCCATAGTAATAAACAGATATCTGTTTATAAATACATAAACTGTACCCGGAAAGAGTAAAGGCCTATGCCCATACGAAGACGGAAGGACCTTAAAAAAAATAGGTTCCGGATAATAGGAGCCTAACTCTTATGCAAAAATCCAACCTAAATAGTAACGGAAGTAGTGATTCCGAAACTACGAAAGTGAAAATCATCCATCGATAGTGCATGAAACTCACTGACTCTACAGTAAAAGAGAAACCAACAGAATTACTGTCTAAAGGTCAGAATTTGAAAACTACTGTTTCCAGAGGCTCAAATGATTACTTAGCTAAATAAGAACCGAAGTTAAAATCCATATAGGAATTTAATCTAAAGATTCTAAGTCTATTTATCAAAAAGTTACTAACTGACTTAGATAAAGAGACAAAAGACTCAATTGTAAACTATCGTAGAGTGCATAGGTATGAGGTAACATAAACCTATAACCTAAATAATAACAGGCTGCAGTAGATCTTGTGAAACAAGTATACTAAAAAATAGCAATGAGTAGTATGGAGGGATCAACAATATGAACATAATGATCCCTACACCACGACGGAAGAGCCTCCACTTTAGCCGCATAGAATAGCGAAGAAGAGGATCTCCTATAGTAAGAAATCGCGTCCAAAGCTCGTCCAGTACAGTGCTTACAATGCAATACGGACCACACAACGGAACACATGAAGGTTGCGACCTTGCGGGTTGTGATAAAGATGACACGATTTACCCAGTGAAAAAAGATCCTCACATAGAGGAAAATTTCACGTTAAGACCCACAGTAGACAAGAGAGTAAATTACCCATGATCTCTGTGAAGATAGAGATGCTATCAACAGAAATGTATTGTGGTTGTTTATCTTAGCAATACCTGCTGAAACAACAGTGCCGGAGGATACGCGTATCCTATCATTCCGTCCTATAGATCAATAGAGCGTTAACAACATTAGCTGAGATCTGGACAAGCCAACACATACGTCTGCAATTGATTAGCAAGCTGTGTCGTAAATAAATCATCATTGGGCGCTCCCATAGATAGCAAATCTGATTGAATACTTGTTTGTTGAGAGTCCATTCTGACAGCAACAAGCGACCCGTAAGAGAACGGGAGTCCGGTAAAACAATCAGACGACCCGGAATATGACGGACCAAAACAGAACTTGGTGTACTATAACCAACAGACGGATTCTTTCCATTAAATTGAATAACGGAAACGAAAGAGTGCCTCCCTGGTTCCGGAGATACGCCACTACTGTCGAATTAAAGGACAGGATTTGGGCATGCGTTTCTGAATAATGTTCATGCAATGACATAAAGCAAGCCTAAAAAACATTATTCCACGGAAGAAAACTGATTGCTAAGAGACTGCGGAACCCAAAGACCCTGGCACTTCGAATCCGTAGGGATCAGTATTATATCCCAATCTGTTTGACTGGCAACCGTCATAACAGCCACACTCGGGTCCGGCAACTGCAGTGGCACTCTCTGAGTCAACCACCGAATGTTTGCCCCAGTCTGAATCTCTTGTAACACTAGATGGACAAGAGAACGTGTAAATCGAGCAATTCATGGATTGCCGAAAAGTTGCCGTCGAAGAGAAGCTCCCCCGAGAACGAAGCGACTCTGAGAGAGTTCTTAACCTTACTATCCACGCGTGTGGATGTAGCTAGGGCTGCGTCACGTTTAACCAACTCCAATCAGCCACTGAAGGGCGGAGTTATACGTGAACAAACTACTGCCCTCAAAAGAAATTACATTGAGAATAATATCCCGTAAATCTTTTCTTGAAGACGTAATGATAACGCCTCAGTAAGGCGGATTACGTATGATAAAGCGTCTAAGTTAAGTCTACTATACATCATGTCGTTTCCAACACTGAAATTGGAAAAGACATAAACGGCGAAAAAGAATATATACAGTCTTTAACCACACCGTCTAGACGCATATGAACTCTCGGTATGCCCTGCTCTGCCAAAATAAACTATTCGTATAAATGATAAAATGGCAGAAATGAGCAACGCGGACAAGAAACTAAACTATCATGCTTGGTAGCAGGCTTGTATATATATATATATATAGCGTCGAAAAATAAAACACATGTTGTAATGACAATATTGGACTGTGTCGGTAAGTCAGGGACAATGTCCCTGAACCGATCGAAAAATCCGAGTCCAATGACGCTATAAGTCTCTTATCCAAGATCGCAGCAATGAAGTCCGAAATAACAATCACTGGAAGATAATGCCAGAAGATATGAAAGGCAGCTTCCGATACTACTAAAGGGAAAACTCGAAATCTTTCGAATCCCTTTCGCCATCCTGTCGGACCCTATGAAGCGTTCGGTCGTCCGTACCTGATGCAACCGCGAACCGCACCGACCCAGCGCCGTCGGATAATTCCTGATTCGACCGAGAAACTGTCAATTGCTGGGATGCTGCGAAACAACTGTGCTAACTCGGATAGCACGTCCGTTACTGAGGCCTGAGGAGAAGCGGTCTTACGATGCATTGCCGCTGGAAGCTCCGTGATCGTTACCCCGTGCATACTACCAATATGCGAGCGAACGGAGTGTATAGGCCTCGTGTCCCTTGGCTACCGGATGGCGCGACCTATTCGCCGTGGAATCACTGAATGACGAAACTGATCGGATACTCGAGGTCACGTAGCCAATGTGCGGTCGTGTGCCCTGCTGTGAGGATGAGGAAGCATTAAGGACAGTCTCTCGGACTGTCAATATAACGGAGCGTCCCAACCGACGGACATATGCTCCGAATGTAAAATATCTGAACCACAACATGCGGTCCCCTATGTTGTTGGACGAGAGAGGGACCTCTCTCGCTCACAGCCCGGACGGACCTGGACAAGCCAGGAACCGGACTAACAGGCTTCCTCCGATCTGTCCTCAATCTGCCGTCACTGGGTGAGTACTAAAGTAATTAAAGTACTTGCATCACCCAAATCTCCTTCCTAGACCGCAACGGACGAACCCGGCAGCCGAACCATTCGATGAATGTACGCTACACCGGGTGAGCTAGCGAATGTCACTCCGTAGACGATAGGCATATTCCATGAGCACTTATTGCCGCTAGCTCTTCATTAACTATGACGACAGAGGCACAGTTTTGAAAGACATCTCCATAACTCTGCGAACAAGAAACCAGAAATGCTTGGTTATAGCAAGCATAAAATAATAATATATATAGCGTCGTTCAATAATTCGAAAGTTTGTGTGACATTATTGGACTATGTCGGAACTGAGGGACGATGTCCCTGAACCGAACCAAAAATTTCTAAGTCCACCGACGCTATCAGTTTCTTATCCGGCATCGCAGCATTCTGGTCCGACGAAAGAAGCTGTAGAAGACCAAGTCAGATGACATACACAACAGCATATGTTGTTCCGAAAGGGAAAGCACGAAATCCTCCAAATCCCTTTCGGTATCCCGTCGGACCGGATGAAACTTTCGGACGTCCGTACCCGCTTCCGCGGAGCGTCCCGACCCAGCATCGTCGGATAAAATATATGCGACAGATTCAGTTGATGCTGGGATGCTGCGATAAACTGTGCTATTAAGGAAAGCACGTCCGTTCCCGAGGCCTGTGCAGTAGCGGTCTTACGATGCATTGCCGCCGGAAGCTCCGTGTACGTTGACTCCCGCACACTTCCTATGCGAACGTCCGGAGTCTGCAGGCCTCGTGTCCCTGGCTACCGGATGGTGTGACCTGGTCGCCGAAGAATCCTTGATCGGCGAAGTTGGTAATATATCGGCGGTCACGCAGCCAAGGTGCGGTCGTGTGCGCTGACGAGAAGAGGAAGCCTTAGCAGTCTCCGCGGACTGCCTATACAACGGAGCGTCCCGAGCGACGGACGTATGCTCCGCTTGCGACCCATTTTGTACCACAACATCTGGGGCCAGATGTTGTTGAACGAGAGATGGGCCTCTCTCGCTTGCCGTCCGGATGGACCGGAACGAGCTATGAACCGGACTAAAAGGCTTCCTCCGTTCTCCCTCCGATCCGCTGTCACTGGGTGTGCATAGGTTAATTTATAGTGCTCGCATCACCCCAAAATTCCTTCTAGAGCGCAACGGACGAACCCGGCTGCCGAACCATTCGGTGAATGGACGCTACACCGGGCGAGCTAGCGGACGTCAAAGGCCATCGAACCTACTAGGGTCCTCTTAGGCAATTGGCGTATTTACATGAGCACTTTTCCGCTAGCCCTTCATTAATTGTGACGACGGAGGCACACTGTTGGAAGACATCACAGATACATCACCCTAATCTTGATCGTCTGAAATAGAAATTGATAAAGTAGAGTGACCCTGCGGGGAAAGGACCGGAGTGTCCAAATCCCCAATAACATACCGTGACATTCGCTTCCCATATTGTCATCGAAATCATACGATACAGAACAGGAGTTAATGCGAGTACACTGACCACATATAGAATGATTATAAAGTCAGAGGAAGACTTCCTCTTAATACAGTTGATCAATATCCTTTCAATGTGAAAAGAAAACAAGTCCTGGTACTCGCACTAACCCCTGGCAATCAAAATACATAATAATAATATGATCCATTAATATAGAAAAAATAATTGAAATCAAAATATTTTGAAAAAATATTTTTTCAGAACAGCCCAAGTTTCTGAAAAGTAACGTTGAGCCCCAATGGATCCCAAGCCTAAGTGTGGACAAAAATTTTAAAAATATTTTAAACAATTTATTCAACACTTACGAACAATAATAATGTATCTAGTTATGATTAAAATAACATCAAGATATTATTTTCCAGAAATCCCCCCCTCACACAGAGGGCTGTTGTAAATGTAAACAATGAGTGTAAAAACACTAAAATAAGACTCCAGGCACCCAGGCCCGAAATCAGTTACCAAAAATACACTATCTGATGCAAAACAGAGACTTCCAGGGAAGAAACTGCAGAACATCAGATGGTAGATGCAGAACACAACGCCTAACCACCCGTAGGTGAAGACGTAAACATGGGGAAAAGAACAGAATTCATTCTGTTAATCAGCTAAAACTCCCAAGAAAATTTAGTAATAATAATTACAAAAACTATGCCAAAAGCATGGGAGAATAGCAAGGGGGGACTTAAAGGACAGGGAGAGAGGAAAACACTTAAAAAACAGTGTAACTAAATAATCAGAATGACAACAAAATGGCTGCTGCCTCGAAAATAGGTAACATAACATAATTTCATTAAAAAATTTTAAGTTACAGCCCTGATAATATTCTGTCACACATTTTTTTCCTCTCCTCCTTCTCTATCCTCCTTAGAATACCATTTCACTAATATTTATGTGTCTGGCATCATTTAAACTGAGATTTATAAGCACAAAGATCAGTCAGATGTTAACTGATGAAGGGCCAAACTTAGAATGATTAATGGCGCCAATTTCGGAACGTCCTTGACACTGCGCATGCGCAGTGGGGGCGAAGTGTGGAGGGCCTTTCAGGACATGTTTTCTTTGGTTTTAGATGCAAATTTTGGGGATTGGGGGGCAAAATTTGTGTTTGGCCCTATATTTTAAGAGTTAGCACCAGCTATGTCTGGGTCATTGGTACAGTATAAAAATATCTAAGATTCATGTGACACGGATCTGACTTTGAAAGTCAGGAAGTACTGGTACCCAAAGTGTGATCTGTGTTACAGTAATCTTGGTAAAACATTCCATACTTTTTTATGTTTTTTTTAAACTGAGCGACACGAGCGCAACAAACAAGAAAAAGGCGAGTACACATATATTTACAATGCCCAGGAAATAGCTTGGTATTCAAGGGTTTTTCAAGAGATTTCTGAAAGTTCAAGGGTTTCTCAAGGGCTAATTTCAAATTCCAGGGTTTTTCAAGAAAAACCTCATTTTCAAGGGTTTTTCAAGAGCTGTATGAACCCTGTAAGAGGATTCTACTATACTGCAACGCAGGCTGAGAAATGTGAACAATATAGCATGGATTATACATCAAATCTTCCAAGACTTCAAACTAATTAAACTTCACTTTCCGAGAATTGGAACATAAACTATTTCAGCAAACTTCAAAGGCCAGAAATGCTACTCATTGTCACTTTGCTTGTGTCTTTTGTGTGTTGGGAAATGAAAGCCACAAACTTTAAAAGCAAATACTCCACTGAAGTTTCATTTCATGTATTGCATGGTTCAACCAATCTCAAATTAAGGCCTAAAAAAATAAAAAAATATGTTTCTCAGGCCCTCCCACATGGTCTTTTTGGCTGCCGCATGCTCTCTTTTTATAACCAATTTAAACTTAAAAAAAATAAAAATTAAATGGTTTATGTCTGATATTTTACCCAAGTTAAAAAAACTGATGAATTTGTCCCTTGACTGCAAGAAGGCTTTGCAATGCTTTAGCATTGCAAAGCCTTCTTGCACTCAAGGGACAAAGTACATCACCACCCATGCTATTCTGTATATTATGAGGTCTAAAACTTGAACCAAGAACATGAACTTTTGATGGCAAAGAAGAAATTACTGAAATAAAAAAAACGTTCGCCAGCATGCAATTTCACAAATAATGGCCTGAGAAAAAGAAGATCTACTTTGTGTGTCTAATATATTTTTATTACCACTATGACAAACATATTTGATAAAAACATGTACTATTTTAGGAATACCTACTTACTGGTCACCAGTAAAGTGAAATGTACACAGACAAATTCGGAAATGAATATCAATGAATTGTTTTGTAATTTAGTTCTGAAGAAAATGATCAGATGCAACAATGTCTGCAAGTTTCTTTCTTTCAAATGGTCAGTATCAATGTTTTCTTGACTTAACTTTATGTACACAGCACCTTTCGTAGGAGCCTCTAAGATGTAGGTAAATCATGTTCGGTGTTTTTCTTGAAAACATTTTCCAGATGACAGGACTCAACAATAGCATGCCTCTCTTCAAATGGCAGTAAGCAGTATACAGTGAGTCTCCCATTTTCAAAATTGAAAGACTGTCTTATCCTTCACCAGCATAACAAAATCCGGCCAAGGCCATTCATAAAAATCGTCAAATTTTATTATTTTTTCAATTTTTTGTCTCAAAAACATAGTTTATAATACCTCATTGGAATGAGCTCATCTTATCATGCCGGTAGAACAGACTTGTCACCTACAAAAATCAAGCACATGAGGTACCAGAAATTATGTTTGTGAGTCAAAAAATGTTAGATATTCAAGATTCTTTTTTACAAGTGCCATCTGCTATTCATGTTGGGTATATGATTAAGGGCCTAATTCAGGATCTGACAAACTTCATCACTCTCAATGAGGTGCTCCAACAAGAGGGAGTCTTCCAGACAAATATCAATCAAACTGCTCTGGTAGTGATTTGTACTCAAGTCTACTGAAGAAAACTGTTTATTGGATATAACATTCTCTGTCTTGAGAATATTTGTCAAAAAATCGTGACATCCATGCCGTAGCTGCGACGGGTGGTGCAATCTCACAAAATTCTAAGTTCATCAAGGGCCATAACTCCAAGAAAAATACTTGGAACAACACATGCATTGAACAGTGGCTAGACATCAATAAGATACACTTACATGCCAAATATAAAGTCATTCCATCAAGTATTTCAAAAGTTATTGAGTTTTGAAACTCGTTGGTCACAGACAGACAGACCGACAGGCAGACCAACATTGCCACTTATAGAGCTGCTAGTCGCAGCTAAAAATAAAGACGTAGGATGAAGGGATAAGGTGAAAATTCAAAATATTTAGAAGCAGGTACATAAATTGCGCATTCATACAGTACAGTTGCCGTGGACTGGTCATATCCCATGCATGGGCAGTGATGTCCACACATGCATTTACCAGGAAATAATCATCATCAAAATTTTAATTAATGAGGCACCGGGTGGTAGCCGGTGCTTCATTTATTAAATATTTTATGATGATTCCTATAATTAGTGTTTGGAATCGAATGTGAACCTGTCCGTGGAAATACATCTCACCCACAGAAAGTGACCAGTCCATGGCAGTCGTACTGTACATTCAAAAAGATAATGCCACAACATTAGGCAATCCATTTAATTATTTTTATTCATTGGTGTTTAAAGTCACTTTCAACATCTTTCAACTTTATATAAGTTTATAATTACCGTATTTACTCTATGTACTGGGACAGCTAAAAATAATTATTTTCACAGGTGTCCCAATTCTTATAAAATGGGGAAAGAATGCAGCTTGGTTTTGATTTGATGCTGAATAAAGTTGTGTGTGATTCGTTTTTCATCACTATATATGAAAATCGCAGTCCAACTTTTTTTTATATTTTCATTTTTTGCTTCCAAAACATAGCTTATGATCCCTCATTGGAACGAGCGTATTGTGCTCATTCCAATGAGGGATCATAAGCTATGTTTTGGAAGCAAAAAATGAAAATTTTTAGTTACCCAAGAATTTTTTTCTATGAGTGTCGTCTGCTACTAGCGATGGGCCAACTGGAAACAAATCTCCTGAATGTCCCAAACTTTGGGGCATAAAAAAAATATAGTTTTCTCGAAAAAATGTGTGTCCCAAATCATAGAGTGTCCCAATACATAGAGTAAATACGGTATTATATAAGATTATAATTATTTCAAGGTGTGACTTGGAAAACATTTTGTTTCTATAAATCTACATGAAAAAGGTCTTGAAGACCATTTTCATGTCGATTTATACAAAATAAAATTTCAGCAGTCTGATAATAAATTATCAGATATCAGCTAATTATCTGAAGACTCTCATCCCTGTTATTTTTTTATTTATTGGTGTTTTAAGGTCACATATTTCTGCACAATGGCTAACCATGACCGTGACAGTTTTACGGGTGGAGGAAGCCGGAGTACCCGGAGAGAACCACCGAGCAACGGCGAGCAACTGTCAGCTCCCCAACATACCAACTCCACACAAGCAGGGTTGACATTGGTTGAAGACAGGTGCACCGTCGACGTGCAGTACGCCTTAGTACACAGCGTCACCGTGCCCCCACGTGGACAATGAGGGTGAAGTGTCTTACCCAAGGACACAACGCGGTTGCCGAAGGTGGGATTTGAACCGAGGCCCTCTCGGCTTGCAGCCTGCACCTCTACCAACTGAGCCACCGCGCCCCCACTCTCATCCCTGATATTAGAACAACCTACTCCAGCTCATTAGGTCCAAAGGGAAATGAGCCATATTTTGAGTCCCCAAAGAACAGACTTTGATGAAACTAAATGGGGCAAATTTTTTGTGTGATTTCATTCACGATTTTGGACACTCAAAATGACTGGAAATGCAGACTAAGCGAGTGGGAAGCAAGAGAAGCACTTTCTGAAGGGCACTATTCCATTTCTCTAGAATACAGGGTTACTGAAATATCAATTAACCCTTTACCCAACGTAGACGATTTCAAAATTTATTATTTTAAATAACATTTTTAAATTTTTTTCAAAACATTTCAACAAAACCATATCATGTGACCCCTCTTTGGAACGAGCTCGATGAGCTGGTTCCAAAGAGGGGTCACATGATATGGTTTTGTTGAAATCTTTCGAAAAATAATATTTTTTCTGCTGCTGAATTTGCATATTAAGCGGGCGAATAAGGGCGATTCGTTGGGTAAAGGGTTAACAGGAGTTCACTCTATAATGTACTTGCAATTAACGGGTCAAATTTGATGTGGTAAATGGTTTGGAAGTCAAATTCAATTAGCATGGTTATTGACTTTAAGTAATATCCAATGAAGCTGGCCTCACTATATTGAAATCTCCATTAACACAGTCATTTGATGAGCACTAAATCACCCTGTCCTACACTAAACTCACTATGTTTTCTCTGATAATCGTTATTCAATGGTGTGTTGATACTTTTCAATGGTGTATTCAATGGTGTGATATTTTTCTTTGATTTCTTCATCTCAGACTTCAAATCACTGTCATTACTTTTCTTCCTTTTCTTGGCAGGTGTGGCTTATGAAAATAAATATGATGATCAATAAAGAAGTTTTCAGTGTCAAAATCTGTCATAATTTAACCCTTTACCCAACGCAGACGATTTCAAAATTTATTATTTGAAATATCATTTTTTAATTTTTTCAAAAAAGTTTCAACAAAACCATATCATGTGACCCCTCTTCGGAACGAGCTCGTTCCAAAGAGGGGTCACATGATATGGTTTTGTTGAAATTTTTCGAAAAATAATTTTTTTTTCAGCTGCTGAATTTGCATATTATGCGGGCGATTCGTTGGGTAAAGGGTTACTACTCGAAGTAAGACTTTCTATCCTGAACTTACAGAATCACAGTATCAACATAAAAATTTACAAACTACTCATTTCCATATATTCTTTTGCACTGTGATTCTCAAGCATTAACCCTCTGAACATCAGAGACCGCTTTACCGGCCCAGGGACATGGCACGGCATACTTTCATTAAGTGGGATGCCTGCTAAGTTAAGGGTGGGGTAGACCAAAGAATATTTTCTACGTGCAGCCTTACACGTTGAAAATATTGATTGGTCTACCCCCAAATAATGAATATGGACCCTTCTAATTGTTGCATGTGAACTGACATGGAAGATACCATCAGGGTTCAAATCATTAGAGGCAGCAAGTGAAATTTGTACAGTAAAATGATGTACATTAAGAAATTAAACGGACAAATCCGAGTTTCTCCAACTGTCCAATCGGATGATTCGATATTCATTATAAACAATAATTTAAGATGCCATGCAGAAAATTTAGTCTGGTGCCATCACACAAGATCTGTTCTAGAAGCTGAGACATGGAAAACTGTGTTCTGTGTAAATCTCAGAGATAAAAACTTGAGACATTTGTTACATACTTCATTTTCTGCACACTTGAGGCACAGAAGTATTTTCAGATAAAAATTGGTGATGTTTTGTCAGATACCACAAAACTTCATTTTAGACAGGGTAGAAAACATAATTTTCCTCAAATGTGTCAAACCATGGTTGGCCTGTCTGGCCCTAGTTTGGCAACCAGTACTCATTTTGAAATAGTCACCCCCTGAAATGCTGAAGGCAAACAGGTTAAGAAACAAACTAACTATTTTGACAATAATTTTTTAAATTTGTGTGTTTACTTAACCCTTTACCTAATGAATCGGCCACAACCACCCGCTTAATTAAAAAATTAAGCAGTTGAAAAAGTTAAAAAATTTATAGTAATTTATATATTTTTTATACTTACCAATGACCCAGACATAGCTGGTGCTAACTCTTAAAATATAGGGCCAAACACAAATTTTGCCCCCCAATCCCCAAAATTTGCATCTAAAACTAAAGAAAACATGTCCTGAAAGGCCCTCCACACCTCGCCCCCACTGCGCATGCGCAGTGTCCAGGACGTTCCGAAATTGGCGCCATTTATCATTCTAATAACCAGTGCCTGGTAAGCGCTATGTACTCAGCGGGGAGGCAAGAGTTCCCAACTCCTGGGAGGGCCATCCCCGTCTGGGTCATTGGTAAGTATAAAAAATATATAAATTACTATAAATTTTTTAACATTTTTATACTGTACCAATGACCCAGACATAGCTGAATAGTAAAAAGGCTGGAGGGCCAAGGACATAGAGCAAAATGGAATACGCTCAATAAAATAAAATAGAGTCATCCCCTGTAGGGAAAAGAAGAAATAGGCCTTACATGTATCTTTCTTATTTATGATAAATTAGAAAGATACAACACCTACCCAAAATTGAGCTTCATACATCCATGTACTCTATTAATATCCAATAATCCTTATACTAATAATTTTTAAAGTAAGCCAATAATAAAGTAAGTCTAGAGAATAGAGACTCTTATACTCCTAAAAGTGTGTGAGAATTGCATAATCATGTCCGTTGACATATGCAATATTCAAAAGCTATACTTTAAAAACTAAGACTTGAATGAATTTTATAAACTTAAACTTCTCACTAAACAACCATCCCAATAACAGCTCAGAATTACTAACTCCGGAGGAGGTATCCCCTTGTTTTCATAGTAAAAACAGGTGACCCAAGGGAACACCCTCCCCCCCCCTTTTTCTTGCCCTGGGTCAAATAGCCCAGAGCGAAGAGGGCAGCCGAACGGAGACACTGCCGAAACAGACAGCCTACCTAGCTATAGTAGCAACTGTTAAGTGAATGACATTCTGAGCAGTAGATAATAGACCTAACAATAGAGGCCTCCAGAAATGGACTCGATATTTCTGAGATAAAATTCATGAATGGATGGCTGAGTGCAATGAGCAGCCTTCAAAAATCTATAATAGCAACACTATTAATGTAAGCCCAAGAAGTAGAAGAACTCTTACTTCAAGAGCCGAAATCTTAAGCACAACTGCTAAGCCAATGATATACCATAAGCAGTACGCTAGTTAATAGAATCGATTAACAATAAAATGGAGCGTAACGTCCTTCTACTAGACATCAAAGACAGAAGAAGCTTACGCCCTTGTAATAAACAGATATCTGTTTATAAATACATAAACTGTACCCGGAAAGAGTAAAGGCCTATGCCCATACGAAGACGGAAGGACCTTAAAATAATAGGTTCCGGATAATAGGAGCCTGACTCTTATGCAACAATCCAACCTAAATAGTAACGGAAGTATTGATTCCGAAACTATGAAAGTGAAAATCATCCATCGATAGTGCATGAAACTCACTGACTCTACAGTAAAAGAGAAACCAACAGAATTACTGTCTAAAAGGTCAGAATTTGAAAACTACTGTTTCCAGAGGCTCAAATGATTACTTAGCTAAATAAGAACCGAAGTTAAAATCCGTATAGGAATTTAATCTAAAGATTCTAAGTCTATTTATCAAAAAGTTACTAACTGACTTAGATAAAGAGACAAAAGACTCAATTGTAAACTATCGTAGAGTGCATAGGTATGAGGTAACATAAACCTATAACCTAAATAACAACAGGCTGCAGTAGATCTTGTGAAACAAGTATACTAAAAACTAGCAATGCGTAGTATGGAGGGATCAACCATATGAACATAATGATCCCTACACCACGACGGAAGAGCCTCCACTTTAGTCGCATAGAATAGCGAAGAAGAGGATCTCCTATAGTAAGAAATCGCGTCCAAAGCTCGTCCAGTACAGTGCTTACAATGCAATACGGACCACACAACGGAATACATGAAGGTTGCGACCTTGCTGGTTGTGATAAAGATGACACGATTTACCCAGTGAAAAAAGATCCTCACATAGAGGAAGATTTCACGTTAAGATCCACAGTAGACAAGAGAGTAAATTACTCATGATCTCTGTGAAGATAGAGATGCTATCAACAGAAATGTATTGTGGTTGTTTATCTTAGCAATACCTGCTAAAACAACAGCGCCGGAGGATACGCGTATCCTATCATTGCGTCCTATAGATCAATAGAGCGTTAACAGTATTAGCTCAGAGATCTGGACAAGCCAACACATACGTCTGCAATTGATTAGCAAGCTGTGTCATAATAAAACATCATTGGGCGCTCCCATAGATAGCAAATCTGATTAAATACTTGTTTGTTGAGAGTCCATTCTGACAGCAACAAGCGACCCGTAAGAGAACGGGAGTGCGATAAAACAATCAGACGACCCCGAATATGACGGACCAAAACTGAACTTGGTGTACTATAACCAACAGACGGATTCTTTCCATTAAATTGAATAACGGAAACGAAAGAGTGCCTCCCTGGTTCCGGAGATACGCCACTACTGTCGAATTAAAGGACAGGAATTTGGGCATGCATTTCTGAATAATGTTCATGCAATGACATAAAGCAAGCCTAAAAAACATTATTCCGCGGAAGTTAAACTGATAGCTAAAAGACTGCGGAACCCAAAGACCCTGGCACTTCGAATCCGTAGGGATCAGTATATATCCCAATCTGTTTGACTGGCAACCGTCATAACAGCCACACTAGGGTCCGGCAACTGCGGCGGCACTCTCTGAGTCAACCACCGAATGTTTGCCCCAGTCTGAATCTCTTGTAACAGTAGATAGACAAGAGAATGTATAAACCAAGCAATTCATGGATTGCCGGAAAGTTGCCGTCGAAGAGAAGCTCCTCCGAGAACGAAGCGACTCTGAGAGAGTTCTTAACCTACTATCCACGCGTGGATGTAGCTAGGGCTGCATCACGTCTAAACACTCCAATCAGCCACTGAAGGGCGGAGTTATACGTGAACAAAATACTGCCCTCAAAAGAAATTACATTGAGAATAATATCCCGTAAATCTTTTCTTGAAGACGTAATGATAACGCCTCAGTAAGGCGGATTACGTATAATAAAGCGTCTAAGTTAAGTCTACTATACATAATGTCGTTCCCAATATTGAAATTGGAAAAGACATAAACGGCGAAAAAGAATATATGCAGTCTTTAATCACACCGTCTAGACGCATATGAACTCTCGGTTTGCCCTGCTCTGCCAAAATAAACTATATGTAAAAAAGATAAAATGGCAGAAATGAGCCACGCGGACAAGAAACTAAACTATCATGCTTAGTAGCAGGCTTGTATATATATATATAATATATAGCGTCGAAAAATAAAACACATGTTGTAATGACAATATTGGACTGCGTCGGTAAGTCAGGGACAAAGTCCCTGTACCGATCGAAAAATCCGAGTCCAATGACGCTATAAGTCTCTTATCCAAGATCGCAGCAATGAAGTCCGAAAAATAATCACTGGAAGAAATGCCAGAAGATATGAAAGGCATCTTCCGATACTACTAAAGGGAAAACTCGAAATCTTTCGAATCCCTTTCGCCATCCTGTCGGACCCTATAAAGCGTTCGGTCGTCCGTAGCTTGATGCAACCGCGGACCGCACCGACCCAGCGCCGTCGGATAATTCCTGATTCGACCGAGAAACCGTCAATTGCTGGGATGCTGCGAAACAACTGTGCTAACTCGGATAGCACGTCCGTCACCGAGGCCTGAGGAGCAGCGGTCTTACGATGCATTGCCGCAGGAAGCTCCGAGATCGTTACCCCGTGCATACTTCCAATATGCGAGCGAACGGAGTGTATAGGCCTCGTGTCCCTTGGCTACCGGATGGCGCGACCTATTCGCTGTGGAATCACTGAATGCCGAAACTGATCGGATACTCGAGGTCACGTAGCCAATGTGCGGTCGTGTGCCCTGCTGTGAGGATGAGGAAGCATTAAAGACAGTCTCTCGGACTGTCAATATAACGGAGCGTCCCGAGCAACGGACATATGCTCCGAATGTAAAATATCTGAACCACAACATGCGGTCCCCTATGTTGTTGGCTTCCTCCGATCTGTCCTCAATCTGCCGTCACTGGGTGAGTACTAAAGTAATTAAAGTGCTCGCATCACCCAAATCTCCTTCCTAGACCGCAACGGACGAACCCGGCAGCCGAACCATTCGATGAATGTATGCTACACCGGGTGAGCTAGCGAATGTCATTCCGTAAGCGATAGACATATTCCATGAGCACTTATTGCCGCTAACTCTTCATTAACAATGACGACAGAGGCACACTTTTGAAAGACATCTCCATAACTCTTCGAACAAGAAACCAGAAATGCTTGGATAGCAAGCATAAAATAATAATATATATAGCGTCGTTCAATAATTCGAAAGTTTGTGTGACATTATTGGATTATGTCGGAACTGAGGGACGATGTCCCTGAACCGAACCAAAAATTTCTAAGTCCACCGACGCTATCAGTTTCTTATCCGGCATCGCAGCATATGTTGTTCCGAAAGGGAAAGCTTGAAATCCACCGAATCCCTTTCGGGATCCCGTCGGACCGGATGAAACTTTCGGACGTCCGTACCCGCTTCCGCGGAGCGTCCCGACCCAGCATCGTCGGATAAAATATATGCGACAGATTCAGTTGATGCTGGGATGCTGCGATAAACTGTGCTATTAAGGAAAGCACGTCCGTTCCCGAGGCCTGTGCCGTAGCGGACTTACGATGCATTGCCGCTGGAAGCTCCGTGTACGTTGACTCCCGCACACTTCCTATGCGAACGTCCGGAGTCTGCAGGCCTCGAGTCCCCGGCTACCGACCCAGCGCTGTCGGATAATTCTCGATCCGACACCGTTTCTGTCGGCTGCTGGGATGCTGCGATAAGCTGTGCTATGTGCACAAGAATGTCCGGCGTCGAGACCTGCGGAGGCGCAGTCTATCGGTGCTTCGCCGAGGGCAGCTCCGCATCAGATGGCTCCCGCATACTTCCTATGCGAACGTCCGGAGTCCATCGGTCTCGAATCCCTGGCTGCCGGATGGTGTGACCTGGTCGCCGAAGAATCCTTGATCGGCGAAGCTGGTAATATATCGGCGGTCACGCAGCCAAGGTGCGGTCGTGTGCGCTGATGAGAAGAGGAAGCCTTAGCAGTCTCAGCGGACTGCCTATACAACGGAGCGTCCCGAGCGACGGACGTATGCTCCGCTAACAACACATTTGTACCACAACATCTGGGGCCAGATGTTGTTGAACGAGAGAGGGGCCTCTCTCGCTTGCCGTCCGGATGGACCGGAACGAGCTATGAACCGGACTAAAAGGCTTCCTCCGTTCTCCCTCCGATCCGCCGTCACTGGGTGTGCATTAAGTTAATTTTATAGTGCTCGCATCACCCCAAAATTCCTTCTAGACCGCAACGGACGAACCCGGCTGCCGAACCATTCGGTGAATGGACGCTACACCGGGCGAGCTAGCGGACGTCAAAGGCCGTCGAACCTACTAGGGTCCTCTTAGGCAATTGGCGTATTACATGAGCACTTTTCCGCTAGCCCTTCATAAATTGTGACGACGGAGGCACACTGTTGGAAGACATCACAGATACATCACCCTAATCTTGATCGTCTGAAATAGAAATTGATAAAGTAGAGTGACCCTGCGGGGAAAGGACCGGAGTGTCCAAATCCCCAACAACATACCGTGACATACGCTTCCCATATTGTCATCGAAATCATACAATACAGAACAGGAGTTAATGCGAGTACACTGACCACATATAGAATGATAATAAGGTCAGAGGAAGACTTCCTCCTAAAACAATTGATCAATATCCTTTCAATGAGAAAAGAAAACAAGTCCTGGTACTCGCACTAACCCCTGGCAATCAAATACATAATAATAATATGATCCATTAATATAGAAAAAATAATTGAAATCAAAATATTTTGAAAAAATATTTTTTCAGAACAGCCCAAGTTTCTGAAAAGTAACGTTGAGCCCCAATGGATCCCAAGCCTAAGTGTGGACAAAAATTTTAAAAATATTTTAAACAATTTATTCAACACTTACGAACAATAATAATGTATCTAGTTATGATTAAAATAACATAAAGATATTATTATTTAGAAATCCCCCCCTCACACAGAGGGCTGTTGTAAATGTAAACAATGAGTGTAAAAACACTAAAATAAGACTCCAGGCACCCAGGCCCGAAATCAGTTACCAAAAATACACCATCTGATGCAAAACAGAGACTTCCAGGGAAGAAACTGCAGAACATCAGATGGTAGATGCAGAACACAACGCCTAACCACCCGTAGGTGAAGACGTAAACATGGGGAAAGAACAGAATTCATTCTGTTATTAAGCTAAAACTCCCAAGAAATTTTAGTAATAATAATTACAGAAACTATGCCAAAAGCATGGGAGAATAGCAAGGGGGAACTTAAAGGACAGGGAGAGAGGAAAAACACTTGAAAAAACAGTGTAACTAAATAATCAGAATGACAACAAAATGGCTGCTGCCTTGAAAATAGGTAACTTAACATAATTTCATTAAAAAATTTTAAGTTACAGCCCTGATAATATTCTGTCACACATTCTTTTCCTCTCCTCCTTTTCTATCCTCCTTAGAATCACCATTTCACTAATATTTATGTGTCTGGCATCATTTAAACTGAGATTTAAAAGCACAAAGATCAGTCAGATGTTAACTGATGAAGGGCCAAACTTAGAATGATAAATGGCGCCAATTTCGGAACGTCCTGGACACTGCGCATGCGCAGTGGGGGCGAGGTGTGGAGGGCCTTTCAGGACATGTTTTCTTTAGTTTTAGATGCAAATTTTGGGGATTGGGGGGCAAAATTTGTGTTTGGCCCTATATTTTAAGAGTTAGCACCAGCTATGTCTGGGTCATTGGTACAGTATAAAAATATTATATTTTTCAAAAATTTTCAGCAAAACCTTATCATGTGACCCCTCATTGGAACGAGCTCGTTCCAATGAGTGTTCACATGATATGGTTTTGGTGACTTCTTTTTTTTAAATTTCAAAAACTTAAAATAATGAATTTTGATATCGTCTGCGTTGGGTAAAGGATTAAGTGCTTATAAAATTAATCAATACACAAGGACAGGAACAGTTACAAGTAGGGCTGGGCGGTTTTGAAATTTGCATTTTGGTTTGGTTTTGGTTTTGTACAAAAACTTGGTTTTCGGTTCGGTTTTTCAAAATATATTGTAGAAATCCACATTTTGTAATGTACACATAAAATGGGTCTGTATTTGTCATGCAAGTCATAAGGCTTCCACAGCGTGTTGAGTCACCCAGGTTATAGAGCTGGGCAATATTGAAATTCAGTATTTGATATCGATATCAATATTTTCGTGGAAAGTTAAAAAATTTATAGTAATTTCTATATTTTTTATACTTACCAATGACCCAGACATAGCTGGTGCTAACTCTTAAAATATAGGGCCAAACACAAATTTTGCCCCCCAATCCCCAAAATTTGCATCTAAAACCAAAGAAAACATGTCCTGAAAGGCCCTCCACACTTCACCTCTACTGCGCATGCGCAGTGTCAAGGACGTTCCGAAATTGGCGCCATTAATCATTCTAAAAACCAGTGCCTGGTAAGCGCTATGTACTCAGCGGGGAGGCAAGAGTTCCCAACTCCTGGGAGGGCCATCCCCGTCTGGGTCATTGGTAAGTATAAAAAATATAGAAATTACTATAAATTTTTTAACATTTTTATACTGTACCAATGACCCAGACATAGCTGAATAGTAAAAAGGCTGGAGGGCCAAGGACATAGAGCAAAATGGAATACGCTCAATAATATAAAAAGAGTCATCCCCTGTAGGGAAAAAGAAGTAATAGGCCTTACATGTATCTTTCTTATTTATGATAAATTAGAAAGATACAACACCTTCCAAAATTGAGCTTCATACATCCATGTACTCTATTAATATCCAATATAATCCTAATACTAATAATTTTTAAAGTAAGCCAATAAATAAAGTAAGTCTAGAGAATAGAGACTCTTATACTCCTAAAAGTGTCTGAGGATTGCATAATCATGTCCGTTGACATATGCAATAATCAAAAGCTATACTTTAAAAACTAAGACTTGAATGAATTTTAAAAACCTAAACTTCTCACTAAACAACCATCCCAATAACAGCTCAGAATTACTAACTCCGGAGGAGGTATCCCCTTGTTTTCATAGTAAAACAGGTGACCCAAAGGAACACCCTCCCCCCCCCCCCCCCCCCCTTTTTCTTGCCCTGGGTCAAATAGCCCAGAGCGAAGAGGGCAGCAGAACGGAGACACTGCCGAAACAGACAGCCTACCTAGCTATAGTAGCAACTGTTAAGTGAATGACATTCTGAGCAGTAGATAATAGACCTAACAATAGAGGCCTCCAGAAATGGACTCGATATTTCTGAGATAAAAATTCATGAATGTGGATGGCTGAGTGCAATGAGCAGCCTTCAAAAATCTATAATAGCGACACTATTAATGTAAGCCCAAGATGTAGAAGAACTCTTACTTCATGAGCCGAAATCTTAAGCACAACTGCTAAGTCAATGATATACCATAAGCAGTACCGATAGTTAATAGAATCCATTAACAATAGAATGGAGCGTAACGTCCTTCTACTAGGCATCAAAGACAGAAGAAGCTTACGCCCATAGTAATAAACAGATATCTGTTTATAAATACATAAACTCTACCCGGAAAGAGTAAAGGCCTATGCCCGTACGAAGACGGAAGGACCTTAATAACAATAGGTTCCGGATATTAGGAGCCTAACTCTTATGCAAAAATCCAACCTAAATAGTAACGGAATAGTGATTCCGAAACTACGAAAGTGAAAATCATCCATCGATAGTGCATGAAACTCACTGACTCTACAGTAAAAGAGAAACCAACAGAATTACTGTCTAAAAGGTCAGAATTTGAAAACTACTGTTTCCAGAGGCTCAAATGATTACTTAGCTAAATAAGAACCGAAGTTAAAATCCATATAGGAATTTAATCTAAAGATTCTAAGTCTATATATTAAAAAGTTACTAACTGACTTAGATAAAGAGACATAAGACTCAATTGTAAACTATCGTAGAGTGCATAGGTATGAGGTAATATAAACCTATAACCTTAATAATAACAGGCTGCAGTAGATCTTGTGAAACAAGTATACTAAAAAATTGCAATGAGTAGTATGGAGGGATCAACAATATGAACATAATGATCCCTACACCAACGACGGAAGAGCCTCCACTTTAGCCGCATAGAATAGCGAAGAAGAGGACCTCCTATAGTAAGAAATCGCGTCCAAAGCTCGTCCAGTACAATGCTTACAATGCAATACGGACCACACAATGGAATACATGAAGGTTGAGACCTTGCGAGTTGTGATAAAGATGACACGATTTACCCAGTGAAAAAAGATCCTCACATTGAGGAAGATTTCACGTTAAGACCCACAGTAGACAAGAGAGTAAATTACCCATGATCTCTGTGAAGATAGAGATGCTATCAACAGAAATGTATTGTGGTTGTTTATCTTAGCAATACCTGCTGAAACAACAGCGCCGGAGGATACGCGTATCCTATCATTCCGTCCTATAGATCAATAGAGCGTTAACAACATTAGCTCAGAGATCTGGACAAGCCAACACATACGTCGGCAATTGATTAGCAAGCTGTGTCGTAAATAAATCATCAGTGGGCGCTCCCATAGATAGCAAATCTGATTGAATACTTGTTTGTTGAGAGTCCATTCTGACATCAACAAGCGACCCGTAAGTGAACGGGAGTCCGGTAAAACAATCAGACGACCCGGAATATGACGGACCAAAACAGAACTTGGTGTATTATAACCAACAGACGGATTCTTTCCATTAAATTGAATAACGGAAAAGAAAGAGTGCCTCCCTGGTTCCGGAGATACGCCACTACTGTCGAATTAACGGACAGGATTTGGGCATGCGTTTCTGAATAATGTTCATGCAATGACATAAAGCAAGCCTAAAAAACATTATTCTGCGGAAGAAAATTGGTTGCTAAGAGACTGCGGAACCCAAAGACCCTGGCACTTCGAATCCGTTGGGATCAGTATTATATCCCAATCTGTTTGACTGGCAACCGTCATAACAGCCACACTCGGGTCCGGCAACTGCGGTGGCACTCTTTGAGTCAACCACCGAATGTTTGCCCCAGTCTGAATCTCTTGTAACACAAGATAGACAAGAGAACGTGTAAATCGAGCAATTCATGGATTGCCGAAAAGTTGCCGTCGAAGAGAAGCTCCTCCGAGAACGAAGCGACTCTGAGAGAGTTCTTAACCTTACTATCCACGTGTATGGATGTAGCTAGGGCTGCGTCACGTCAACCAACTCCAATCAGCCACTGAAGGGCGGAGTTATACGTGAACAAACTACTGCCCTCAAAAGAAATTACATTGAGAATAATATCCCGTAAATCTTTTCTTGAAAACGTAATGATAACGCCTCAGTAAGGCGGATTACGTATGATAAAGCGTCTAAGTTAAGTCTACTATACATCATGTCGTTTCCAATATTGAAGTTGGAAAAGACATAAACGGCGAAAAAGAATATTTCCAGTCTTTAACCACACCGTCTAGACGCATATGAACTCTCGGTATGCCCTGCTCTGCCAAATAAACTAATCGTATAAATGATAAAACGGCAGAAATGAGCAACGCGGACAAGAAACTAAACTATCATGCTTGGTAGCAGGCTTGTATGCATATATAGCGTCGAAAAATAAAACACATGTTGTAATGACATTATTGGACTGCGTCGGTAAGTCAGGGACAATGTCCCTGAACCGATCGAAAAATCCGAGTCCAATGACGCTATAAGTCTCTTATCCAAGATCGCAGCAATGAAGTCCGAAATAACAATCACTGGAAGATAATGCCAGAAGATATGAAAGGCAGCTTCCGATACTACTAAAGGGAAAACTCGAGATCTTTCGAATCCCTTTCGCCATCCTGTCGGACCCCATAAAGCGTTCGGTCGTCCGTACCTGATGCAACCGCGGACCGCACCGACCCAGCGCCGTCGGATAATTCCTGATTCGACCAAGAAACTGTCAATTGCTGGGATGCTGCGAAACAACTGTGCTAACTCGGATAGCACGTCCGTCACTGAGGCCTGAGGAGAAGCGGTCCTACAATGCATTGCCGCTGGAAGCTCCGTGATCGTTACCCCGTGCATACTACCAATATGCGAGCGAACGGAGTGTATAGGCCTCGTGTCCCTTGGCTACCGGATGGCGCGACCTATTCGCCGTGGAATCACTGAATGCCGAAACTGATCGGATACTCGAGGTCACGTAGCCAATGTGCGGTCGTGTGCCCTGCTGCAGTGACCGTTGGGAGCGGAAGAGCAGGAGAGTGGAAATTCACTCTCCACTTTTAGATTTTACGAGAGTGAAAAATTTTAGGAGGGTGATTTTTAAAATAATGCCTCGGGCCAATTCGCCCCCAGGTGGAATAATGAGGATTGGTGGTGATTGCTGTTGAGAAATCAGTAGGCCTAATAACGCGTGATTTCCAAAGTAATTGGTTTTATGACGTTTCGGCCCTAAGAGGCCAAAACGTCTTAGAAATTGGGCCGAAACGTCTTCACATTTCGGTAATTCTTTTTTAGATGTGATTGTGTGGAGGGGTTAAAGTATGCTATCGCCAGTATCGGTGCATTTCGTTTCTCTCTTCAAGCATCGTGAAAGCGAAACTCGAAATGCACCCCTTCTCAGCAAACCTGTCGTCAGCGACCACCTGTCTTTAACGACCATTTTTGGCAAGTCGCTCATGACCAGGGGTCAGCCTGGCAGCTGATTTTAGGGAGAAGTGACTTCTCCCTTCAGAGACTTTAGGGAGAAGTCAGGACCCAGGAGGGAGAAGTCAGTGGACATGAAGGAGAAATCAGAAAAAAAAAACATAAAACGTATATGACATCGTGACAAAATAAATGAACATAGAGGACACAATTGTGGAGAAACAAATAAATAAAAGTTTATACAAACACACACAAAACTAAGTCAAGATGGTTACATAACAGAATGTAGATTAAAATCACCCACCCCACCCTACAAAAAACTGTGTCGTTCATGGTTTCTGAATACCCCCTAACTCTTTGCCTAACAGTGATGACTAAGGTTACCGTGCAGTTGATTTTGTATTTTCCTCAACGATGTGGATTTGAAATTTAGTATGACCCATGGTGAGAGTGTTCTCTGTAACAGAAGGTATATTCTTTTTAAAAAAATATTTAAAGTGTTTAAAATAAATTTCAAGTTCATATAAGAAGCTGGGTCATTCATGGTTTCTGAATACCCTAACTGAGTTGAAAAGCGTAGTTAAAAAAGTTTTCGATATCCTTCGTAAATTAAGCGTTATTAACAATTTGAGTTAATTAATGTTTTTGGTAAATGACAAAACATTTCAATTGTCTCCCTTCCTGGCTGCGCTGTGTAAACTAATAATACACTGTTCAGAAAACTGACAATTTCTGCCAACCATCTTTCATTGACACGTGCGATTGGTGCTTTGAAGGTCTGCCATTCTTATCCATCCAAATACCTGTGATTTCTATTGTAGCCTTATTACATTTAACCCCCTTCCAACAAACTTCACAAGTTTTCAAAGAAAAACATTCAATGCAAATTGCGGGGCGAATTTCAATGCAGCCAATTTTTCAGTGGAACAGAGCGTAACCGCCAGCAATTTCGATATGGACGAACTGTCTCCAATACATTTTTTTTGTTTTGAAACGATGGTTAACTTTAATAAATTCTAATTAACTCGATGCGTGTCTTGTGTGATTCGTTGTTGTCTGGTACTTTGTTTTTAAATAGCCATTTTGTGCTGTTGCTATCAGTTGGGGCGAATTGTTCGAACGACTACGCCATTGCAATTCTTTTCAAAAATATAAAATTGGGCTAGTATAGGCTATTTTCATAGCCGTGTGACGGACTTTAACAGCAACCGTGTTTACTGTTTTTTGCGGAAGCGTGTGTTTTTAAAAAATAAAACATAAGAAAATACAGTAAACTGCCATGTCTCCCAAGGAAGTTTGGGAGGGCGACTTGAATTTCGCCCCCAATGTAAGCCAAGGCGACTTGAGGAATGACAAGGCGACTTCTTTGCCCAAGTCGCCCACTCGGCTGACCCCTGCTCATGACAGGTTCTTCTGTTCTCTGCACTTCTCCGACAAAGGCTTTGAACACGACCGGAAGATAAACGTGCACGACTAATTACTCGCGGTATACGAAAAAGCGGTGCGCGATGGTGCGCTGGCGCGATCGCTCGCCGTTCCCAACGGTCACTGCTGCTGTGAGGATGAGGAAGCATTAAGGACAGTCTCTCGGACTGTCAATATAACGGAGCGTCCCAACCGACAGACATATGCTCCGAATGTAAAATATCTGAACCACAACATGCGGTCCCCTATGTTGTTGGACGAGAGAGGGACCTCTCTCGCTCACAGCCCGGACGGACCTGGACTAACAGGCTTCCTCCGATCTGTCCTCAATCTGCCGTCACTGGGTGAGTACTAAAGAAATTAAAGTGCTCGCATCACCCAAATCTCCTTCCTAGACCGCAACGGACAAACCCGGCAGCCGAACCATTCGATGAATGTACGCTACACCGGGTGAGCTAGCGAATGTCACTCCGTAGGCGATAGACATATTCCATGAGCACTTATTGCCGCTAGCTCTTCATTAACTATGACGACAGAGGCACACTTTTGAAAGACATCTCCGTAACTTTGCGAACAAGAAACCAGAAATGCTTGGTTATAGCAAGCATATAATAATAATATATAGCGTCGTTCAATAATTCGAAAGTTTGCGTGACATTATTGGACTATGTCGGAACTGAGGGACGATGTCCCTGAACCGAACAAAAAATTTCTAAGTCCTCCGACGCTATCAGTTTCTTATCCGGCATCGCAGCATTCTGGTCCGACGAAAGAAGCTGTAGAAGACCAAGTCAGATGACATACACAACAGCATATGTTGTTCCGAAAGGGAAAGCTCGAAATCCTCCAATCCCTTTCGGTATCCCGTCGGACCGGATGAAATTTTCGAACGTCCGTACCCACTTCCGCGGAGCGTCCCGACCCAGCATCGTCGGATAAAAAATATGCGACAGATTCAGTTGATGCTGGGATGCTGCGATAAACTGTGCTATTTAGGAAAGCATGTCCGTTCCCGAGGCCTGTGCAGTAGCGGTCTTACGATGCATTGCCGCCGGAAGCTCCGTGTACATTGACTCCCACACACTTCCTATGCGAACGTCCGGAGTCTGCAGGCCTCGTGTCCCTGGCTACCGGATGGTGTGACCTGGTCGCCGATGAATCTCTGACTGGTGAAGCTGACTGGATATCCGTGGTCACGTAACCAAGAGCGGTCGTGTGTGCAACTATGAGAATGAGGAAGCCTTATTGACAGTCTACTCCGGACTGACTATATGTCGGAGCGTCCCGAGCGACGGACGTATGCTCCGAATGCGAAACATTTTGTACCACAACATCTGGGGCCAGATGTTGTGAACGAGAGAGGGGCCTCTCTCGCTTGCCGTCCGGATGGACCGGAACGAGCTATGAACCGGACTAAAAGGCTTCCTCCATTCCGCCGTCACTGGGTGTGCATTAGGTTGATTTATAGTGCTCGCATCACCCCAAAATTCCTTCTAGACCGCAACGGACGAACCCGGCTGCCGAACCATTCGGTGAATGGACGCTACACCGGGCGAGCTAGCAGACGTCAAAGGCCGTTGAACCTACTAGGGTCCTCTTAGGCAATTGGCATATTTACATGAGCACTTTTCCGCTAGCCCTTCATTAATTGTGACGACGGAGGCACACGGTTGGAAGACATCACAGATACATCACCCTAACTTGATCGTCTGAAATAGAAATTGATAAAGTAGAGTGACCCTGCGGGGAAAGGACCGGAGTGTCCATTTCCTCAATAACATACCGTGACATACGCTTCCCATATTGTCATCGAAATCATACGATACAGAACAGAAGTTAATGTGAGTACACTGACCACAGATAGAATGATTATAAAGTCAGAGGAAGACTTCCTCTTATTACAATTGATCAATATCCTTTCAATGTGAAAAGAAAACAAGTCCTGGTACTCGCACTAACCCCTGGCAATCAAAATACATAATAATAATATGATCCATTAATATTGAAAAAATAATTGAAATCAAAATATTTTGAAAAAATATTTTTTCAGAACAGCCCAAGTTTCTGAAAAGTAACGTTGAGCCCCAATGGATCCCAAGCCTAAGTGTGGACAAAAATTTTCAAAATATTTTAAACAATTTATTCGACACTTACGAACAATAATAATGTATGTAGTTATGATTAAAATAACATCAAGATATTATTTTCCAGAAATCCCCCCCCCCCACACAGAGGGCTGTTGAAAGTGTAAACAATGAGTGTAAAAACACTAAAATAAGACTCCAGGCACCCAGGCCCGAAATCAGTTACCAAAAATACACTATCTGATGCAAAACAGAGACTTCCAGGGAAGAAACTGCAGAACATCAGATGGTAGATGCAGAACACAACGCCTAACCACCCGTAGGTGAAGACGTAAACATGGGGAAAAGAAACAGAATTCATTCTGTTATTCAGCTAAAACTCCCAAGAAAATTTAGTAATAATAATTACAAAAACTAGGCCAAAAGCATGGGAGAATAGCAAGGGGGGACTTAAAGGACAGGGAGAGAGGAAAATACTTAAAAAACAGTGTAACTAATTAATCAGAATGACAACAAAATGGCTGCTGCCTCGAAAATAGGTAACTTGACATAATTTCATTAAAAAATTTTAAGTTACAGCCCTGATAATATTCTGTCACACATTTTTTTCCTCTCCTCCTTCTCTATCCTCCTTTGAATCACCATTTCACTAATATTTATGTGTCTGGCATCATTTAAACTGAGATTTAAAAGCACAAAGATCAGTCAGATGTTAACTGATGAAGGGCCAAACTTAGAATGATTAATGGCGCCAATTTCGGAACGTCCTTGACACTGCGCATGCGCAGTAGAGGCGAAGTGTGGAGGGCCTTTCAGGACATGTTTTCTTTGGTTTTAGATGCAAATTTTGGGGATTGGGGGGCAAAATTTGTGTTTGGCCCTATATTTTAAGAGTTAGCACCAGCTATGTCTGGGTCATTGGTACAGTATAAAAATATACCTCGGTTTCGGTATTGATATCGGTATCTGATCATGCATGCTGAAATTGTGTACTCTGAACTTCACCTCATAAATTTTAACCCTATTTCATATAGGTAGGGGGCTGTTATAGAGTTATCTCGCATCTATCGTAAAACTCCATAGTCATGACAGCGAGCACATGGTCACAGGTTGTCTTAAGTTCATAACTGTACTTTTCTCACACATCATGGCCGAAGTATAAGTTGGTTTTAGCTTAAATAATATCAGACCTTTGATTTGTTAAGTTATTAACAAAATAATATCCAGATACTAATCAAAAGGCAAACGGAAAACTGTTAAATAGTACACGTTCCACAAACTGAATTTCCCCGCTTGAAAATGAAAGTAAAACTTATCAATTTTAATTTCGCACTGCCGAGTTCAAGGTAATTTCTTAAAAAGTTAAAAAATTTATAGTAATTTATATATTTTTTATACTTACCAATGACCCAGACATAGCTGGTGCTAACTCTTAAAATACTAGGGCCAAACACAAATTTTGCCCCCCAATCCCCAAAATTTGCATCTAAAACTAAAAGAAATCATGTCCTGAAGGTCCTCCATACTTTGCCCTTACTGCGCATGCGCAGTGTCAAGGACGTCCCGAAATTGGCGCCAATTATCATTCTTACAAGCAGTGCCTGGTCAGCGCTATGTACTCAGCGGGGAGGTATGAATTCCCAACTCCTGTGAGGGCCATCCCCATCTGGGTCATTGGTAAGTATAAAAAATATATAAATTACTATAAATTTTTTAACATTTTTATACTGTACCAATGACCCAGACATAGCTGAATAGTAAAAAGGCTGGAGGGCCTAGAACATAGAGGAAAATCCAATAAGCTCAACTATATAAAATAGAGTCAACCCCTCAAGGAGAAAAGGAGTATTAGGCTTTACATGTATCTTTCTTATTTTAAGATAAATTAGAAAGATACAATACCCTTCATAATTGAGCACAATAACATTCATGTTCTCTATTAACATCCAGTATAACCCTTTATACTAATTATTTTTAAAGTAAGCCAATAAATAAAGTTAGTCCAGAGAATTGAGACTCTTTATATTCTTTTAAAAGTGTCCGAGGATTGTATATTAATGCCCGTTTGACACTTGACATATACAAATGCTTCACACCGAGCTACACTTTAAAAATATGACATGAATGAATTTTTAACATTAATATTACACTTTAAAACCATCCCGGAAACGACTCAGAATTACTGACTCCGGAGGAGGAATCCCCTTGCTTTTCACTATAAAGCAGGTGACCTAAGGGAACACCCTCCCCCCCCCTTCCCCTGGGTCAAATAGCCCAGAGCGAAGAGGGCAGCAGGACGGGGTCACTGCCGGAACAGAAAGCCTGCATAACTATAGTTGCAACTGTTTATTGGACGACATTCTGAGCAACAGATAACGGACCTAAACAATGCAGGTCTCCAGAAATGGACTCAATATTTCTGAGATAAAAATTTGTGAATGTGGATGGCTGAGACCAATAAGCAGCCTTCATTAAATCTGTAATAGCAACACTATTTGCATAAGCCCAAGATGTAGAAAGAGCTCTTACTTCATGAGCCGAGATCTTAAGCACAGACTGCTGAGTAGAAGATAAATTTTCATAAGCAGTACGGATAGTTAATTGAATCCATCTAGCAATAGAATGGACCGAAATGTCCTTTCTATTAGGCATCAGAGACAGAAAGAAGCGTTTTCGTCCCTTTCTGATAAACTGAGATCTTTGTTTATAAATACGTAAAGCTCTAACAGGACAGAGTAAAGGCCTACGCCCATCTGAAGACAGCAGAGCCTTAATAACAATAGGTTCTGGATATTTATTACGAGCCTGATTCTTAGCTAAAAATCCAACATTAGTAGTGAAGGTGATAGTGTTCCCGACACTACGATAGTGAGAATCGTCCACCGATAGTGCATGAAGCTCACTGACTCTTCTAGCAGAAGAGAAAGCTAAGAGAAAAGCTGTCTTATAAGATAAGAATTTGAAATCTACTGTCCCAAGAGGCTCAAATGGCTTTTCCTTCAGTTTAAGAAGAACCCAAGCTAAATTCCACTTAGGAATTAATCTAAGAGTTCTGGGTCTATTTATCGAGAAGTTTCTAACTAACTTAGATAAAGAGACATTAGATCCAATTTGTAAACTATCGTGGTGTGCATAGGTATCAGATAACATAGACCTATAACCCTTAATAGTAACAGGCTGCAGTTTGATCTCGTCAAACAAGTATACTAGAAAGTTTGCAATGTCTGGTATGGAGGGATAAAAAATATCAAAAGAATGATCCCTACACCAACGACGAAAAACCTTCCACTTAGCCGCATAGTTTAGCGAAGAGGAGGTCCTCCTACAGTTAGAAATCGCGTCCACTGCTCGTCCTGTAAAGTGCTTGCCATGCAAGAAGGACCGCACAACGGAAAAACGTGAAGGTTGAGACCTTGCGGGTTGTGATGAAGCTGACGCGGTTTCCCCTGCGAAAGAAGATCCTCCCGTGGAGGAAGCTTTCGCGGTAGGTCCCACAGCAGACACCTGAGTAGATTTATCCACGGTCTCTGTGGAGACACAGATGCTACCAACAGAATCTTGCATTGAGATTGTTTTATCTTTAGCAATACTTGCTGAATTAACGGCGCTGGAGGATATACGCATACCCTATCATTCCGTCCCATGAGATCGATAGAGTGTCTAATTCAAATGCTCTTGGATCCGGACATGGTGACACAAACATCTGCAACTGATTGTTGAGATTAGGGACCTGCAAACCGTTCGAGATTCGGCTCGACTCGAAACCATCACCGAGATTCGATTCGACTCGATACCTCACCGTCCAATTCGTATTTTTCGAACCGACCTCTGTTCAAACGGCGAATTATATGTGCACTCGCTCGCATCAAGAACACGCCGTTATACGCTAACGATAGTGTAATAAATCGCTCTCTGAACGTATTAGCTCTCCAATTCTGTTGATTATTAAACTCCCGGGCTACCGTACGATCTCTGAGGGTCAGGGAAGAACTGATAATGACAATTCCGTTGCCACATGACTATCTGTTATTTGTTTATTTTTCAGTTTTTTTTTCTGAGTTTTTTTTTTTGTGTTTTTAGAAAGATATTCTAAAAATGTTTTGATCAAAAGTTTAAATTAGAGGTTCAAAACTATTCATTAGAATAGATTATAGAGTTGTCTATCTTAACTATTAGTGCGCGATACTGTGTTTCGCGAGACTTTGAGTTTGAGATTTTTTATCATATTTTCCGACATGCCTTGTTTGCTTTTATAATAATGGTATTTGGTGCTGATGAGGCTGAGCACGAGCCACGACCACCAAGTGGGTAGAATAAAACTGCGAGTCTATGAGTTCAGAATCAATTGGTCTGGAATCGAGTATTCTCGCAGTGTGAGAATACTCGATTCCAGACCAATTGATTCTGAACTCATCCAGCATGCAGAGTACCGGTATTGCAGACTATGGAAGCACGAATGTCGCCGTCGCGCCGGTTTCAAGGTTCGAGATTCGACTCGACTCGATACCAGAGGGATGATTCGGCTCGAGATTCGGCTCGAAGTTTTATCCCCGGCTCGCAGGTCCCTAGCTGAGATGTGTCGCAAATAAGTCTATCATTGGCCGTTCCCATTGGTAGCAAATCTGATTGAATACCTGTTTGTTGAGAGTCCATTCCGACGGCAACAAGCGACCCTTCCGTGAAAGGGAGTCTGCTAGTACATTAAGACGACCCGGTATATGACGGACCGAAAGTAGAACTTGATGTTCTAGAGCAAACAGAAGGATTCTTTCCGTTAAATTGAATAACGGAATGGAATGAGTGCCTCCCTGGTTCCGGATATACGCAACTACTGTCGTATTGTCGGACAGGATTTGGACATGAGCTTTCTGAATAATGTCCATCCAATGACGTAACGCAAGCCAAACTGACATCATTTCCTTGATGTTTATGTGCTTGCTTAGAAACTGTGGATCCCAAAAACCCTGGCACCTTGAATCCGTTGGGATCAATGATGCACCCCAACCTGTTTGACTGGCATCCGTCATAATCGTAAAACTCAGATCCGGCAACTGCAGCGGAACTCCCCGAGTCAACCACTGAATGTTTGCCCAAGTCTGAATCTCTTGTTTCACTTGATCTGACAAGAGAACGTCTATGTCGAGCGAATGAATCTTCACACTACAATTCTGAGTCAAGAAGATTTGGAGAGGACGAGTGCGTAACCGCCCCATCGGAATGAGAGCCGCAGCGGCTCCGCACAGACCTATCAGTCTCACGAACTCCCTCGCTGTGACTTTGTCTGCATGAAGACAATAGCGAGCGTAACAACTGACTAATTTCGCTCTGGTTAATGGCAGACGAACGAGATTGTTGTGCATCTCGAAGCTCATTCCCAGATGAGTGAATGACTTGGACGGCACCAGATCCGACTTCTCCTCGTTTATAACAAAACCAAGAGGTCGGAGCAATAGAAGCAGATTCTGCACATCGTTCTGAAGCGTTAACTTGTTGCTGTACCTCTGAAGAATGTCGTCCAGGTAGGCCGACGTTACCGCAGACGAATGAGCTCGGAAATACATCATTACCGAGTTCATTACCCGAGTGAAAGCCCAGGGTGCTAGGTTCAATCCGAAGCACATCGCCCGGAATTGATATACCACACCTAGGACTGCGAAGCGTAGATACTTTCTGAATGTCGGATGCACCATGACGTGAAAGTATGCATCTTTGAGATCTATGCTTGTAGCATAATCGTTCACCTGAATACTCGCTCTGACCGATCGAATTGTCTCCATATAGAACTTCGGAGCGACAATCAGCTTGTTTAACCAGCTCAAATCTATGACTGGACGGAACGAGCCGTCTGGTTTCGGAACCAGAAATAGATGGCTGTAGAATCCCGGAGTTTCCTGGTCTTCTACGACCTCTACCGCGTTCTTCATTAAAAGAGACTGCACCTCCGATAACAGAGCGTCTCTTTTCTGCAGATTTGACGGAAGTTGCGTCCATTTTGGACTTCGAGTTAACGAAGGCTTTCGTTTGAAGGATATTCTTAGACCTTCCGAAATCACCCCTCTTACCCAAGGGTGGTCCGTAATCGACGCCCACTCTTCTGAAAAACTCGACAACCTTCCGCCAATCGGAACACGATAGAGGTTGAAACCATCGCCTCCTGAACCTGCGAGGCTTGCGGGAGGAGAAACCACGTCCTCTACAACCCGCACCTCGTCCCGTCGACCTCGGGGCGTCCGACCGGTTATCCCGGCCTGAAGGACGTCCCGCACGTGAGTCGCTGCCTTGACGGTCTCTAGAATAAGACCAAGAGGACGCACCGGAACCTCTATAGGAACCTCTCTTGGGCGTATTAGTCCCAGAAGTGCCTGTCTACTCTTATCTGCCGTATCCGACTTTTTTGGAAGCGGACTTAAACAGACAGCAGAGAATCCGAAGCTTTCTTAGTAATTTTATCGTAGATTGCTGAAAGCTTGCCGTCGAAGAGAAGCTCTCTGGAGACCGAAGCGACTCTGAGAGAGTTCTTCACCTTACTATCCACACGTGTGGATGTAGCTAGGGCTGCATCACGTCTAACCAACTCCAGGTTTGCCACTGAAAGGGCGGAGTTATATGTGCAATAAGCTACTGCCCTTGAAAGAAGTCTTAAAGAGGATTGTATATCCTGGAATTCTTTCCCTTGAAGACGCAGTGATAACGCCTTTGTAAGGTGGTCTGCGTAAGATAAAGCGTCTAAACTGGCTCTGTTAGACGTAATTGTCGTATCCAACACCGCGGATGGAACGGACATAGATGACGGTAATGACAATTCTAAGTCTTCCGCCTCGTCGTCAAGACGCAGAGGAACTCTCGGAATACCCTGTCCTGCCATATCAAATTTATTCCTTGAATTAATGAAAGGCAGGTTAAGAGCATTGGCGGACAAGAAACCAGCTTTGCCTGTTTTGGAAGCAAGCTTGAAGATAGCGTCGTTCAATAATTCAAATGTTCTTGTGGCATTATTGGACTGAGACGGAAACTCAGGGACGATGTCTCTGAACTGCTCGAAGAATTCAGTGTCCAATGACGCTATCAGTCTCTTATCCGGTATCGCAGCAGTCTGGCCCGATGGAACAACTTGAGGAAGGAAGTGCCGGATGAAATCCACGGCAGCTTTATGTTGTTCCGAAAGGGATAGCTCCAAGTCCTCAGTATCCCTTTCGCCATCCGGTCGGACCTCATGATGCTCCCGGTCGTCCGCACCCGATGCTTCGGCGGAGCGTACCGACCCAGCGCAGTCGGATAATTCCCGATCCGACAACGTTTTGTTGTTTGCTGGGATGCTGCGATAATTTGTGCTATCTGAGCAAGCACATCCGTCATCGAGGCCTGCGGAGTAGCGGTCTTTTGCTGCTTAGCCGCCGGAAGCTCCGCATCAACTGACTCCTGCATGCTTTTCCTATGCGAACGTCCGGAGTCTACCGGCCTCGTGTCCCTGGCTACCGGATGGCGTGACCTGGTCGCCGAAGAATCCCTGATCGGCGAAGCTGGCAGAATATCCGCGGTCACGTAGCCAATGTGCGGTCGTGTGCGCTGCTGAGAGGATGAGGAAGCCTGAGCAGTCTCAGCGAACTGCCTATACAACGGAGCGTCCCGAGCGGCGGACGTGTGCTCCGCTTGCGAAACATTTTGTACCACAACATCTGGTCCCAGATGTTGTTGTACGAGAGAGGGGCCTCTCTCGCTCGCGGCCCGGCTGGACCTGGACGAGCTAGGAACCGGACTAGAAGGCTTCCTCCGATCTCTCCTTTTATCAGCCGTCACTGGGTGTGCACCTTGTATGTTTATAGTGCTCGCATCACCCAACACTTCCTCCTGGACCGCAACGGACGAATCCGGCTGCCGAACCATTCAGTGAATGGACGCTACACCGGGTGAGCTAGCGGACGACAGCGCCGTCGATCCTACTAGGGACCTCTTAGGCAACTGTCATATCTCCATGAGCACTTTTGCCGCTAGCTCTTCATTAGATTGTGACGACGGAAGCGCACTTTTGGAAGATAACATGGAAACATCACCCTGTTCTTGTTCCTCTGAAATAGAAACTAGAGTAGAGTGACCCTGCGGAGAAAGGACCGGCATAGCCCTTTCCCCGCTAACAACATACCGTGACACATGTTTCCAATGTTTGTCATCCCAATATTCACATAATGAACAGGAGTTAGTGCGAGTACATTGACTACAATTAATACAATGATCATGAAAGTCAGAGGAAGATTTCTTCTTATTACAATTTGAACAATATCCTTTCATTGTGAAAAAACAACAAAAAGTCCTAGTACTCACACGAACCCCTGAAAGCAAAGATACATAATAACATGATCCATTAACATTGAAAAAACAATTGAAATCAAAAATAATTTTTGAAAAATATTTTTTCAGTGAAGCCCAAGTTTCTGAAAAGTAACGTTGAGCCCCAATGAATCCCAAGGCAAAGTGTGGACAAAAATTATAAAATTATTTTAAATAATTAATGCGACACTTACGGATAATAATAATGTATCTTGTAATGAGATAAACTACTACAAAGGCAAAAAGCCCCCCTCAAAAGAGACTGTTGCCAATGTAAACAAGAAGTGTATAAACACCAGAAAACATGACTCCAGGCACTGACAATCCTGGCCCGAAATCAGTTATCAAAATACACACTATCTGATGCAAAACAGAGACTTCCAGGGAAGAATCTGCAGAACATCAGATGGTAGATGCAGAACACAACGTCTAAACACCCATGGGTGAGAACGTAAACATGGAGAAAATAACAGAATACATTCTGTTACCAAGCTAATTCTCCCAAGAAATTTTAGAAGTAATCTTACTCAAAAATATGGGAGAATAGCAAGGGGGTACTTACAGGACAAGGAGAGAGGAAACACTGAATAAGCAGTGCAACTTCAAAACAAGAATGACAACAACAGGCCCATGCCTCGAAAATAGGCAACTTAACATAATTTCATTACAAAATTTTAAGTTACAGCCCTGAATATTTTCTGTCACTCCTTTTTCCTCTCCTCCTTCTATATCCTCCTTAGAATCACCATTTCTCCAATATTTATGTGTCTGGCATCATTTAAACTGAGATTTACAGGCACAAAGATCAGTGAGATGTTAACTGATGAAGGCCCAAACAAAGAATGATAATTGGCGCCAATTTCGGGACGTCCTTGACACTGCGCATGCGCAGTAAGGGCAAAGTATGGGGGACCTTCAGGACATGATTTCTTTTGGTTTTAGATGCAAATTTTGGGGATTGGGGGGGGGCAAAATTTGTGTTTGGCCCTAGTATTTTAAGAGTTAGCACCAGCTATGTCTGGGTCATTGGTACAGTATAAAAATAAATGAATTTTGTTTTGTGATGATTGTGAATGTGAGACCATAAATTGGTTGTGTTGGCTGTGCAGCTGCTAAACTATTACAAAGTTTACACCTGCAAGACTTCTTGTCAATTCTTTCAAAATGCGTTGCCAAAGCACTCTTACAGACTTGCGTTCTGCCATGTTTTTAGCACGTCATGAGGAATTCCCACATTATCCCAGAACAGCTTGCACAAAATCTAAATATTGAAATTTCGGTAAAGTTCATTTGCATTCAGTACGATATTCGATATCAAAGAAATATCGAAACCGTACCAAAAATTTGGTATATCGCCCAGCTCTACCAGGTTATTCAGTGCTCACCACTCTTCTCGGCTAATGGACATATTGTGACAGGCTACTGTAGTGGGCTACAGTGGTGGTCTGGTGGAGCCATGGGGTAAGTAACTAGGGAGCCCAGTCCACCCCCCAATTATGACCCTTACTGGATCAAGCCCAAAGCGCTGGTTTCAATGGGAGGTCATAAGCTATGTATTTGAAACAAAAAAATTACAAAATAATGAAAATGATAAAGTTAAAGTAACTTGTATATTTTTTATACTTACCAATGGCCCAGACTCAGCTGGTGCAAACTCAATAACATCAAGAGCCAAACACAATTTTTGAAACCCCCCCAATCCCCCCAAAGTTTGCATACAATACTGAAATTTAAACGTCCTATCTGGCCCTCCATACTTTTAGTACTGCACATGCACAGTACCCAGGAAGAGACTGGAATTGGCGCCAAACATCATTCTTCCTAGTTATGCCTACTAATGTTATAACACAGCGGAGAGGTATGAGTGCCCAATCATGGGAGGGCCAACCCCATCTGGGCCATTGGTAAGTATGAAAAATATACAAATTACTTTAAATTTATCATATTTTTATACTAGAACCAATGGCCCAGACTTAGCTGAATAGTAAAAAGGAGGAGGGCCAAGGACTTAAAGAAATAGCAGACTAAAATTCAGCTCCTTAGCCTGCATGAGCACTCCCAAAGTGAATAGGAGATTCAAATTTTAGGAATTACATATGTCCCTCTCTATACAATAAAGAACATACTACAGAGATAAGGAGCAATATCCAAGTGATTCCTTATTACTTAGCATAAATGATTATGCTAATTGGGTGTAACGAGCCCCCAATTTTAAGGCTAGTCTGGAATAAGACACTTAAAATTAGGAAAAGCATGTCCGAGAGTTGGAGACTAACGCCCACAGACACATGCTGTATATAATGCAACAAGCTGTGTACATAACATCAGTATAATCTATAGACAATAACAGCTTCACTCAACTCATAGTTACACACTTATAATAAGGCCAGAAGAGGTCAAGAGAAATTCCCCCCCCCCCCCCCACCCCTCTTTTTTGAAGGAATTAACCTTCAAAACAAAAAGGGAAGCGGCCTGGAATCGGTGAAAAAGCGGTACTGAATAATATATATTCGCCAAAAAGGCTCCCGGTTACTAAAATCGCAAACTTCTGAATGTATGCTGCATCTGGAATATGCAGATAGGTCGATAACCGGCGACATTAATATGTACAACCTTAAACTTGACCAGTTGAATCCCAATGGAAAGTTATCTGATAGAACTTATATGCTTCTGAGCCAATCAACAGGCGACCACGTTCTGGTGTACAAGTAAATTCCAATAATGAACTTCCAAACTGTAACCGTTCAATGAGAGAGTAGGATTCCCCTTTGTGTACTGCTTCCAGTTGAAGACTGGATTCAGAACCTGGAATGGGATATGAATAAAAAACTGTGAAGGACCGTTCCCAAATGTATCATTCTTCCCTAGGTCCGTTAGAACCAATAACTGTTCGGAGAAAGAATATACCACTCCAAATGATGAAGCCAAAAATAGAGAACATATGTATAGACGGCCTGTAGGAAAAACCATAACGGATCCAACTAGCCCAAAATTCACATAAACACTTATACTGACACTGAGCAAGAATTTAAGAGAATCTATTCCAGAAATATGTCTACCTAACCAACAGGATCCCACATGTACCCTCGCCTGAATACAGACTGTATCAACCGTGTAATCCTGTGATACAGAATATAGCCGGGAAACTGAAGGAATTATTTATTTATTTATTGGTGTTTTAAGGTCATATACTTATGCACAATGGCTAATCGTGACTGTGATATTTTTAAGGGTGGAGGAAGCCGGAGTACCCGGAGAGAACCTGCCAACTTCCCAACATCGTAACTCCGCACTGCAGCACAGGCAGGGTTAGATTGGTTGAAGACATGCATACCATCGACGTGCAGTATGCCTTAGTACACTGCATCATCGTGCCCCCACGTGGACAATCAGGGTTAAGTGCCTTGCCTAAGGACACAACGTGGGAGTCCGAATTGATCGCTCAGACGGTCACCCATCCAATGATTAACCGGGCTTGAAGTTGCGTAACTTCGGTGATCTGATGAGAACCGGCCACTGCAACACCACCGTGCCCCCAACTGAAGGAATAAAACAACGTTAATGAGATTTAACCTGAGGAATAGACTGATACGTTGTAACAAAAGCAGACAACTCAAAAAAACTTATCAGAGTGGACTAACTGCCATATTTGGAGAATGTTGCCAAGACAAACCTGCCACACAGGTACACAAAGGCTAGTAATATAAACAGAATGTATTCATGAAAGAATTCGGAATCCAAAAACAGTCACTATTCAGGAATCATATGCTTGTATATGACTTGTGAACGAACAACCGCAGGAAGCAAACCAACTAAAGAGTGGATGTGCCCATGAAGTCGCTGTTAGACGACAACCCACCCCTCAATCGAAGAGCATTGAAAGACTTGCATATAATTGAATGCATACGAGGCTTACAGGAAGAGAACTACGTCCTGCCCTGTAATCGCCTCTTAACATATAGAAAAAGGAAACCTCACGCTACATTCCCAAAGCTATGCTGCTGCTACTGCTGCTATTCTCAATAAAGAGTAATACAGCTAATAAAGGCTTACCGTTTGTCAAAACAAGCATGATCAATTTTTAACCTGACGCGACTCGTAAAGTTTTAGTGTTAGTCATCTAGAATGGTATAAAACCCGTGGGCTCTCTCATGTCCAACCAACTCCATAATGCAACTAAGGACAGGGAGGGACGTGAGGAACATGGCACTATTGCAAGGAATACACCCGCTGAGAAAGCATCGACATATCCCTTGAAATCAAGACAGTACACCATGGCCTCAACAATACACCATACAGACATAATATCCAAATCCTCTGCAGTGTGGAAGAAGTGTCCCGGACCTCAAGCGTGAATGGACGCCCCCAACTCACTAAAGTTTCTCAAAGCAGAAAGTCGACCCCGACTGCCGACGGAACAGAGAGGGCTCTCCAACTTGCGATCTGCTCCAGATCTCACAGAGTGTTCTGTTCTGTAGGCTTCTACAACTTAGCGTGCTTTTCCATGGAAGAAGAGGAAGTAGTAACAACAGCTGACCCCAGATGAAGTGTGGAAGGTCCGTACCGACTCACACATTTTGGAATGAAGTTTCTCATGACAGAAACAGTCGACCCTGACTACTGAAGGGATGGATATTGCTTTACAACTCGCGATCTGACCCCAGACCTCAAGTTTCCGATTCAGAAACTTGTAGGCTAATCCCCTTTTGCGTGCTTTTCCATGTAAAAAAAAAGAACCCTGGTTGCAGTGTGGAAGGAACATCCCGACTCGCACATTTCGGATGGGTGCTCTGACTCATTGAAGTATTTTGCAATGGACACAGTTGACTCTGACTACTAACGAGACAGGAGGGTTCTCCAACTCCCGACCTGACCTCAGGTCTCACCGAGCATCCCGTAGAGAAACATTCAGGCTTCTTCTTCTTTTGCCATAGTCGCTTTGGTGAGCTTTTGTTTTTGAGGTGCTCGCTCTATCCACATCAATACTTCTCGACCGCAACAGACCTACCCGGCATCCTGACTCCCAAATAGGAACAAAAGCTTCAACGGTCAGGCTAGCTGCATGTAGAGGATTAAGAGAACTAACAAGAGACCTCAATCCCCTGCCAATAATCATGAGCACCTTGGCAGCTAGCTCTGTTTACTGATCAGAGCGTGACGACGGCAGCATGTAACGGACAGGTGTCAAAGTACCATCACCATGTTCTTGTTCCTCTGAAAAAGAAACTGAAAGACTAGAATTAGCCTGCGGTGAAAGCTCCGACATTGGATGGAACTTCACTGCCTACCACACAGGTCGACACCCGTTTCCAACGTTCGTTATTGAACAGATAACGTCAAGAGGAAAAACTGGAAACTAACAAACAGGCACAACAGAGGCCCAAAGTCAGTAAACGATCAACAACCACCTGATGCAAAGCGAGATCTTCATAGGAAAAAAAAACAATGCATCTGGTAGAAGATGCAAGAATACAAAATGTCCTGAACAGGACATAAACACAGGGGATAAACGGAATACCTATTCCGTAAAACAAGTTAAACTCCCAAGAATTTTAATAAAAAATCCTCAATAAAAAAGCCGAAAGAGCTTGCAATTGGGAGTATAACAGGAGGGTTCAAGAGAGGGAAGGGACGTAACTCCAACAAAACAACAGTGGAGTCATATTATAATGAAGACATTCAGAAGCATATCCCAAAAATGGGAAACATGAATAATTTTACATTTATACAGTTACAGCCCTGAACATCCAAAACCACCGTTATTCACTTCCAACATCCTGCTACACTGTTGATTCCATGAAAACCATCATTGATTTGTGTCTGGCATTTTCAAAAATGAGAATTTATTGCACAGATGTCAGTTTAAATGTTTACTGACTTGGGCCAAACAAAAGAATGATGCTTTGTGCCAATTCCGGTCTCTTCCTGGGTACTGCGCAATAAGTATGAAGGCCCAGATAGGACTTTTAAATTTTGGTATTGTATGCAAATTTTGGGGATTGGGGGGGGGGGGGGGGGGGGGAGGGTGTTCAAAATTTTATATTATTGAGTTTGTACTGGCTAAGTCTGAGCCATTAGTTCTAGTATAAAAATATGTATGGAGATTTTTTCTGGTAACTCTGGCCGATTTTGGCCGTTACGTTGTTTAACCCTTTACCCAACATAACGGCAAAAACCGGCCAGCGCTATTCACAAAAATTGCCAATTAACTTTCATTATTTTTTCGTCTCAAAAACATAGGTTATGACCCCTCTTTGGAACGAGCTCGTTCCAAAGAGGGGTCACAACCTATGTTTTTGAGACAAAAAATTAAAAAAATTAGTTATTCAAGAATTTTGTTTGCAAGTGTCGTCTGCTTTTCATGTTAGGTAAAGGGTTAAAGGGTTAAGTTAGAACTGTACCAACTTAGGTGTATTGAGTAGGTCTGTGAACAGAATTTATGCCTGTCTATTACCAGTGATACTATTCGAGTAAACCCTTTAGAGATTAACAGAAATCAGTTTCAGAAATGTTCCACTCAAACTATCAATGATGACATTGGGAGGCCATGTCTGTGAATAGAACTTGTGCTAGTCTATCAGCATTACTAATTCAGTTAAATAAATCTTTACAAATTTACAGAAATCTATTTCAAAATGAACTAACAACTTACCGTATTGTTGAAATGTTATTTCTATAGGGCCGACCAGAGGCCCTGACAAAATGCAATGAATGACATCAAAATCAACAACAAAATGATCGAGTCCAACAAATATATTTACCTTCATCCCTTGAACAAGCTGTGGATTTAAATCCTTTCCGTTTAATCCGAGGTGGAGCAACGAATAATGGAGTAAAAGAAATACTGTCATCTTCTTGCAGTTTTCGTTTGGCTTTGGATGGAAGTTCTTTTGAAGAAGGCAAATTGGTTTTATCTGAAAAGAAGTACAAGACGTGAAATAAAACTTTAACTGGAAAAGCATCAATTACCAAAAATAAAAGCAGCACTTCAAACATGGAAATTCTTAATGCTAATTTTCTGGGCAACATTCAAAATTTTGAAAATCCAAATAGGATCTAAATTAGCCTAATAATTTTGTGATTCACCCTTCTTCACATCACCATGGACCAAGGTTACTTTTTTTGTTTATTTAATGAGGTTTGATGACATTTTCAACACCCAAGGTCATCTCGTGTCGGACAGTTTTACTGGAAGACTGAGTTCCCGAGAAAAGAGTTACACAATGCTACGTGCCCCCAAGTAGGAATTCAAGATTAAGTGCCTTGCCAAGGATACAACACAGTTATTGCTTGTCCAGATCGAACTGTGGACCTTTCGGTATGACGTTCAATGCTCTAACCACTGAGCCACCACTCTCAAGGAAACTCCTTCACCTATACACAACAGACCAACTTAGGCCCTTTAGGCCACACAAAGTAGATCTTCTGTTTCTCAGGCCATTATTTGTGAAATTGCATGCGGGCGAGCGGTTTTTTATTTTATTTTTTATTTCAGTAATTATTTTTTTGTCATCAAAAGTTCATGTTCTTGGTTCAAGTTTTAGGCCTCATAATCTATAGAATAGCATGGGTGGTGGTGTATTTCATCCCTTGAGTGCAAGAAGATTTTGCAATGCTAAAGCATTGCAAAGCCTTCTTGCACTCAAGGGACAAATTCATCAATTTTTTTAACTTGGGTAAAATATCAGACATAAACCATTTCATTTTTATTTTTTTTAAGTTTAAATTGGTTATAAAAAGAGAGCATGCAGCAGCCAAAAGGACCATGCGGGAGGGCCTGAGAAACAGACTTTTTATTTTTTTAGACCTTACCAAAACTAAGAGTATCATTCATAAAAGTCCCAAAGGCCAAAACTTCAAAATGGACGGATTTAATTTCTCAGTCAAATATAATCAGATAACTTTAGTATAATTGAAATTATTGGATTACATCTTGTTTGATAAAATCAGTGTTCTGTTAACTGGTTGAGGGCTAGATTATTTTTGGTGGTCTGAATTTGTTATTCAAAATTTGTTCTATTACAAATTATTGGAGAGTGCCCACAGGCATTCTCCAGTAATTTGTAATGGAACAAATTATATACCCAGTAAATGAAATACTATATGCATTTGACCGAATATGAAACAAGAGCAAGAAAAATGTTGGCTTTTGATCTGGTATCCTCCGTTTTTTGAAAGCCCAGACAGTGGCTTCCAGCACTCAACCAGTTAAAGAAGATATTGAAGATTAAAAATATTTAAGGTATTTTTTTTAAGAATCAAGTGTTATATCTAACCTTGTAAAACCTCTTTCTTTGGCTTTGGAGTTTTCAAATCTTTAAGGTGTTTTATTTCCTTCAGATTATCTCCCATGCATTTCAACTGCTGTTGCAACTCAACAAAATTACTTCCACTCGCCTGAGCAGCTTTCGTGGTCATCAGGCGAATTTGATCTGCAATTGTCTTCTCCAATTCTTCCAGCCGATTGTTAATCGATTCTTCAAAATTGGACTGCCGGTCTAAAATGGAACTGTAAAGAAATACAGTGAAAGCCACTTAATTATATATTTTCAACTGAAAATCTCTGTTAATTTCATGTAACTTCCAAATACCAAACAATTTACCAAACCTTCGGAACAAATTTGGCCTGCTGATCTCATATAGTTTATAAAGTAAACCCTTGTTAATTAAAAAAAATTAAAAATCTTAAAATAGATCAAAGAATTATTTGGACAACCAAAGGATTCCCCACCTATTCGACTTAGGTGAATCCAATATAAGGATTTAGTCCATTAATTCTTGTTTGACATAGCTCAACAAGCTTTGTCGAGATAAAACAGAAAAAAATGCTCTTCACTGAAATATACAAAAATATCTAATTTCTGTGAACTGAACTGACAGTGAATCGACTTAGGTGAATCCAATATAAGGATTTAGTCCATTAATTCTTGTTTGACATAGCTCAACAAGCTTTGTCGAGATAAAACAGAAAAAAATGCTCTTCACTGAAATATACAAAAATGCCGCTCAGGATCACAGATCCAATGTCGAGTTGTGACCTTGACCTTTGACCTGGCGAGTCCAAGGTCAATAGGGTTCTTCCTCGCACCAAGGCCAACACACCTATGAAGTTTCATGACTCTAGGTTGAACCACTATCAAGTTCTCATCCGGAAACCAACTGTTGCGATATACTATGTTCAAGGTCACTGTGACCTTGACCTTTGACCTGGTGAGTCCAACATCAATAGGGTTCTTCCTCGCACCAAGGCCAACACGCCTGTAAAGTTTCATGGCTCTAGGTTGAACCACTATCAAGTTATCATCCGGAAACCAATTGTTGCGATATACTATGTTCAAGGTCACTGTGACCTTGACCTTTGACCTGGTGAGTCCAAGATCAATAGGGTTCTTCCTCGCACCAAGGCCAACATACCTATGAAGTTTTATGACTCTAGGTTGAACCACTATCAAGTTATCATCCGGAAACCAATTGTTGCGATATACTATGTTCAAGGTCACTGTGACCTTGACCTTTGACCTGGTGAGTCCAAGATCAATAGGGTTCTTCCTCGCACCAAGGCCAACACACCTATAAAGTTTCATGACTCTAGGTTGAACCACTATCAAGTTATCATCCGGAAACCAATTGTTGCGATATACTATGTTCAAGGTCACTGTGACCTTGACCTTTGACCTGGTGAGTCCAAGATCAATAGGGTTCTTCCTCGCACCAAGGCCAACACACCTATGAAGTTTCATGACTCTAGGTTGAACCACTATCAAGTTATCATCCGGAAACCAATTGTTGCGATATACTATGTTAAAGGTCACTGTGACCTTGACCTTTGACGTAGCGAGTCCAAAATCAATAGGGTTCTTCCCCTCACCAAGGCCAATCTACCTATGAAGTTTCATGAATGTGAGTTGAACCATTATCAAGTTATCATCCGGAAACCAATTGTTTAAGATTTACTATGTTCAAGGTCACTGTGACCTTGACCTTCGACGTAGCATGTCCAAAATCAATAGGGTTCTTCCTCCCACCAAGACCAACCTATGTATGAAGTTTAATGAATGTGAGTTGAACCACTATCAAGTTATCATCCGGAAACCAATTGTTTACGCCCGCCCGCCCGCCCGCCCGCCCGCCCGCCCGCCATTCACCAAACTATAAGTCGAGTTTGACTTCGTCACAACTCGACTAAAAATATCTAATTTCTGTGAACTGAACTGACAGTGAATACACTTGTTAATTAAATTAAATATTTTCACTGGCAAAGTGGTTATTCAATTAACAGGATTCAATTGTATAGAGAATTGAATTCGTATATAGAATTTGATTTATATTTTATCTAATACTTATTATTAATTTATCTATTTATTGGTGTTTAAGGTCACATATTTCTGCACAATGGATAACCATGACCGTTTTACGGTTGGAGGAAGCCGGAGTACCCGGAGACAACCACCGAGCAACTGTCAGCTCCCCAACATACTAACTCCACACAATCAGGGTTACATTGGTTGAAGATAAGTGCACCATTGACATGCAGTATGCCTTAGTAGACAACGGCACTGTGCCCCCATGTGGGCAATGGGGGTGAAATGTCTTGTTCAAGGACACAACATGATTGCCGCAGGTGGGAATGAAACCTAGGATCTCTCGGCTTGCAGCCTGCATCTCTACCTACTGAGCCACCATGGTCCCAATACTTTTATTAACTAGTAGAGTGCAAGAATATTTTTCAGAGGTTTATGAAACATGAGTAGTTTTAAACATGAGTATTTTTTTTTCAAAGATACCATGCTACCAACTGTGGCAGCCTTAGTTTAGTAACTTTTGTTCATAAACAATTGTTTTGTTACAATTTATTAAAGAATGTCAACAAGCACTCTCCAATAAATAGCAACAAACAATTTTATATAAATGCCTTTTTAATCCCAGAGAAAACAACAAGCTAATGCATAGTGTGAAGCCACTTAACCCTTAAAGGCCTATTTCTGACTTTTCTGACCTCAGAACAGGTGCCCTTAACATACCATCATGAGAAGGTCCAGCTGACAATAGACAAATTACCTAGGAAGTGGTTTCTAGTCAAGCCTTGACTGCCTGTTAAGGCAGCCAGGACTTAACTAGAAATCACTGCAAAACCATCAGATGAACAGAGACTGTGGAATGGTGGGAATTCAAGACCCTTGTCCAGGCCCTTAAAGATTATTAAAGGACTAATTCTGATTTTGATAACTTTTCTGCAGCAGAACAGGTGCTGCAACTTGATATCTCTGTGTAAAACTGAAAGTTAAATAGGCAGTTGTCGCTAGGCAGTCTTGACTGACTGTATTGGAAGATGTTTCCAGGCAAGTCTTTGCAAGACTTGCATAGAAACAACCAAAGCCACAGGATTAAGACTGTCAAAGTGTAGCAGAAATGTTTATAAATCTACAGCCCTTCAAGGGTTAATTAGGATCACAACATGTTACATTAAAACTTTGTTTCAAAATAAACATACCTAAATAATGGAATAGGATCAGCTACAACAGGAGCTTCACTTGAGGTGTTGGGGGACATTTCTTTTCTGCACTTTTTCTTTGCTGCATTTTCATCGGGAGTCACAGATAAAGGTCGTTTCAGATTAGAAGAACTTGATCTCTGGCCTGAAATATAAAGTTACACAAAGGGACCTGATCTAATAAAATTGACAAACTCTTAAATTAAAACACATAAAAGGAAAAAAGAAATGGACAAAAATGTCACTGGTGTCACATAACTGTAAAAAGAAATATTTTAAAAAAAATTTAAAGTGAGAAAATAAAGTATTTACACAATCAAGCGTAATAACTGTGGCATGACTCAAGCTGAAAGGAAGAATATCAAACTTGACCTTTCTTTTTTAAGAGAAACTTAAAAATTTCTAATAATTCCACTAAAGCAAAACAAAGTTAATTTGCAAAAACTAGAAAACAGTACAGTTTTTGCAAAACTAGTACATTATTTACACTGAAAAACTGTTGAGCGAACAAATGAACTTGATCTTCACAATGCAAACATACATAGAATATTTAATATTCCAACTTGTTGTGCTAAAGAACACAAAAGTTGTTCTGCAGAAACCCCAAAATAATCAGGTTTTCACACCATCAAGGACCATAACTATAAGGAGAAAACAATTTGTGGTATTTCATGAAAAATACTGTGTTAGGCTCCACAAAGTAGATCTTCTGCTTCTCAGGCCATGTTTTGTAAAATGGCATGTGGACGGGCATATTTTATTTTATTTTATATTTTTGTAATTATTTCTTGGTCATCAAAAGTTCATGCTTTTGGTTCGTTTTATGCTTCATAATCTACAGAATAGCATGGGTGGTGGTGTATTTCGTTCCTTGAGTACAAGAAGGCTTTGCAGTGCTAAAGCATTGTAAAGCCTTGTTGCACTCAAGGGACAAATTTATCAATTTTATTAACTTGGGAAAAATATCTGACATAAACCCTTTAATTTTTATTTTTTTAAAGTTTGTATTGGTTATAAAAAGAGGGCAAACGGCAGCCAAAAGGACAATGTGGAAGGGCCTGAGAAACAGATTTTTTAACTTTTTAGGCCCAATTAATCATTTTTAACCAGTCAGTTTAATTCACAAGAAAGTCGGAATCAATGACATGCATATAGTTATAATTAGCTCTCTTGATATACCTACGTTTCTGGTGACACTTAACAAATCATTTGCTGCAATTTTAACTGATATGTGAGTTATTTATTTATTAAGGTTTTAACGGCACATTAACAGCCAAGGTCATATTGTGGTCATTGACAGTGGCGGAAGCTGGAGTACCCGGAGAGAACCACCGAGCAACGACGAGCAGCTGTCAGCTCCCCAACAGCGTAACTCCGCACTGTAGCACAGGCAGGGTTAGATTGGCTGAAGACATGCGCACCATTGACGTGCAGTACACATTATTACACGGTGTCATCATGCCCCCATGTGGACAATCGGGGTTAAGTGCCTTGCCCAAGGACACAACGCAGGAGTCCGAATCGATTGCTCAGACAGTCACCCATCCACAGACTATCTGGGCTCGACATTGCTTAACTGCGGTGATCTCAGGAGAACCAGTTACCGCAATGCTACTGCACCCCTCACTGCAATAGTTAAAAATATAGGAATAAAATAAACTAAAATCAGTATGTTGAATGCTTTACTAATTTAATAAAATAACTTTCTCTGTATTATTTGATGATAATAAAAGCATTCCAAATGTAATTTTATATTGTTCTTGGTTAAGGTTTTTGTACATTTTGGGTATAACCAAAATTTCACCACTGTCAAAGTGAGGCATCATGCAAAAATTCAGGAAAATTGCTCGAGGTTGGTTAATTGGTATTAGTTCTTAAAACTTCATGCAAGTTGCAATTTCTTGCTATTAAATGTCAAAAGGTAACATCATTTTTCAGTTTGTAATTCGCAAAGAGATGGAGGACATGTAAAAACCATGAGAATAGTGACTCATTGGTTTAGCCCATGTGTCGCTGTCGATAATGTGGCAGTAATACATTTTTGATGTACCAAATAAAATGAAATTCTGTCACTACTACTAACAACTTATTATAATCAGTACACCAAAATACTGCACAGTACTATCAACTATTGTATTACACCCACGAACCCTCGCTGTCAAAAGTGTCCTTAAACCCCAATAAAAAAAAGAGGGGGCATACCCCCACAGTGCAAACCACCAAACAATGACAAGAGAAGAAATGAACCGTGATACTGTGAAAGCTATTCCCATAAACAATCCAAATTTCATTGAGATCCGATAACCCAAACCAGAGATAAGAGGTGAACAGACAAAAAATTGGCTATTTTACGAGGCAAACGCCAAAATTATTGTCTTTGTTTTACAGAAAAATGTTATAACACAAACAGACATTGGAGTGTGGACAGACACATGGACACACAGATAGATTTCAATACAAGATATTGTACCAGAGGTGCTGACATACCATTGTCAAGGATAAGGCTTTGTAAGATGACAGACAATATCTCTCACCCAATGGACCGACCCAACAACAAATCTCAATGGGAAAAAGTATTTTTGCGTAAAATCCTTGAAGTGTTCACAAACCCATTTTAACACCCAAAACACCAAAGTAACTCTGCAGAGCGAAGTAATTTTAAGAAGAGCATGCTAAGCATGGTGTATGCACAACCCCCCCTCCTCCCCCCACCCTCTGATAATGCTAAGATGGACATATTTTCAACATCAGGCATACTCACAAGGGTTTATTGTCTTTGTATTACAGCAGAGAGAAATCCAACCCAGTAGAAATTGTGAGATCCACGTACACCTGTTACCAATAGTTTGTGTCAATCAGATCATCGACATGGGAGATGTGAAATTATTGTCATTGTTTTACAGCAAAAATAATTGTAAAGGCCAGAAACACCTACCTATTACTGAAATTCAGTGACGATTGAACCATCCACATAAGAGATAGAATACAAAGATATAATGCCACATGTGAGGAGGTGATTTGAATGTATTTTCTTTGTTTTGCTGCAGGGACATGACTCATTTGAAAGCCTTTCCCATAAACAATCTTCATTCCAAATTTCATTGAAATCTGATAATCCAAACCTGAAATATGAGGCGAACAGACAAAAAATTGGCTATTTTACGAGGCAAACAGCAAATTTTCAAAGTTAAAAAAGGGGAATAAGTCTAAAAAGTGAAAAGAAATATTATCAGAGACTCATTTGAAAGCCGTTCCCATAAACAATCTTCATTCCAAATTTCATTGAGATCCGATAACTCAAACCTGAAATACGAGGCGAACAGACAAAAAATGGGCTATTTTTGTATATTCCAAGGGCCATAACTCACAGAAAAAATATTCCAACAGCAAAACAGCTGATGTGCCTAAAAGATCTCATGATAGTGAACATCTATGAAATTTCATCCAAATCTGAGCAGTAATGTTGAAGTTATAACGTGAACAAACATCTGTGTGTGGATGGACATAAGTATGGATGGATGCAGAGGTGCACGGACAGACGGGAGCAATCCAGTATACCCCACTTTTTTTTAAAAAGTGGGGGTATAATAACATCACAACCACAAGAAAGTTGAGGAGTGAACTTGGCGTGCATATGTAAAATATGTGAAACAAAAGCCCTGCAACTATTGTGCGAAAAACTCGAATAACGAAGTCTAGGATCATATGTAATGCATTACTTATATCAAAATCATGGATCATAAGGCCATTAAAAAAAAATGTTTGGGTTCTCAGGCAATTATGCCCCAAAAAGATGATGAGGGAGGCAGACATGTTAACTCTTCCAGAATGCCCGGGAAAATCCCTGAATTTCAGTGTAGTTCCCGGCCTCCTGGACGGGAATCAGTTTAGGGCCAAAAATCACGGAAAACAAGTCAAATATTTCGTTCCCTCTGTAACTTATGAAAAACGTTCGGAGTCAAATCACATGCATTTCAAACTCTGGTAAAAACTCACGAAGCAGTAAAATATGGATTTAGGCTAAATTTATTTAAGAAAAGGGTATTTTATGATATATATTTCCACTGTGTTCATGTTTATTTCTGGATTTTTTCTTCGGAGATTCGTGATCAATGTGCCAGTGTCGAAGTGAAAATAGGTGACTTACTTTCAAAAAATTGAAAACTCCACCTTCATTTAAATGCAGTTTTTAGAAACTAAAATATATGAAAAGGAATTAAATAATATATATTTATTTATCCTTTCATAGAATAGCTTTAATTCTCATCCCTTTTCCAAAATCACAACGTAAACAACAACCATTTAGCACAGTTTAAAAGTAGGTTAAAGTCGCTTAGGATGCCGAAAAATTATGACTGCATATTTAAACACAATGGACTTATTTATTTATTGGTGTTTAAGGTCACATATTTCTGCACAATGGCTAACCATGACTGTGACAGTTTTACGGGTGGAGGAAGCTGGAGTACCCAGAGAGAACCACCGAGCAACGGCGAGCAGCTGTCAGCTCCCCAACATACCAACTCTACACAAGCAGGGTTAGCATTGGTTGAAGACAGGTGCACCATCGACGTGCAGTACGCCTTAGTACACAACGTCACCGTGCCCTCACATGGGCAATGGGTGTGAAGTGTCTTGCCCAAGGACACAACATGGTTGCCGCAGGTGGGATTCGAACCGAGGACCTCTCGGCTTGCAGCCAGCACCTCTACCAACTGAGCCACTGCACCCCCACACAATGGACTTATTTTCTAACACTACATTTATTCTGTTGTGCTGGCTACAGAACTGTTAACTGTTGGCCATCTGTACCCAGAAAAAAAAAATGCTTCAATGATGAAAATAAAAGTTTTGTGTAGGGCACAAACGTCCCACATGCATGAAATTTGATAAAGATACTTTCTAAGTTCTAATGCTCTTGAAGTAACTGAACATTAGGACATCTTTTCCTGTTAACATTTCCAGACTGGGGAATTTATTTGCTAAGCAGACTTTGATAAGAGCAAACCACAGGTGGAGGTGCTCTGTGGGACAGTGTTGATGGGTGGTGGTGGGGAGGGGGGTGGGTCATGAAGAAGAGGACCCTGGGGGTGGGGGATGTCAAATCAATTTATTTTATGATTTTTTAACATAGCATAAATGCATCAGCATAGTTGACAACTAGTTCTGGATATAACCTGGTGTTAATAGTGGTCCATGAGTTAAAAATTCACAAGTTTTTTCTTTTATTTTGTCCCCGCGCGAACTTTTCCCTGAAATCCATCCCATTTCCCTGAAAATCACCCTCAGGTTCCCTGAAAAATTATTCTGGAGGTTAACATGTCTGGAGGGAGGGAGGCTTTTTATTTTCTCTTTTTTATAAATCTCAAAAACATACCTCAAATTAACATAATTCTGTGCTTTTCTTTTAATATAAAAAAGCTTCATACATGTCCATGTTTTATAATCAATCGACTTCTTTAACACTATACATATACATGTACATGTGTTCCAACTTCCACAGGTCTTTCGTTTAATGACCTCATTATGGGATTAAATCAATTGATTATATCATAACCCTTCAATATTTTATATTGAAGGGTTATGATATAATCAATCAAAATTAATCCCATAATGAGTAATTATTCCACAAACCATTTTAACATTCAAGTATTTAATAGTATGTGTACCATAGCACTAAATTATAAAGACAAGGGGAATACGAAAGTTCTATTTAAAGTTTGTTTTACACCATGGTTCCCACAGATGGCATACACATTACACAAAGAGAGCCTGTTTTAAAGCAAACATTGTTTATTCAGAAACATATATTAATATACTTCCTGTAAGTATCGACTAATTCTCCAATTGCAGCTGTGGGGAATACTTGCTGTTCTCTCCCCACATCATATTTTGGGGGAAACGTTTGTTGCCTGTTTCGGCATCACCAATTTTCCAAACGGTTTATCAATTAAAAGTTTATTAAAAATATCATTTACAAGTGTTTCTGCATCCACCCACCCGTACACACTGTAGTCTAACATTTTCTTCAACCCAAATGTAATACAAACACTGAACAATAACATATTTTTCTCCATTTAAAAATAAGAATGTTACTAATTTTAGATACAAAATATCCGGATGTTGTACGGTGCTACTGTAATAAACCTGGTGCTACTATCAAAAGACCGCAAAATAAGTACCGGCATTACATTGCGCGGTGATTCACGATCATAACAATTTTTAGACTTTTTGGCAATAAAATTTTTTGATGCGGCAGGTTTTAACTGACACACGCGTTGCCTGAGAACCCAGACACTTTTTTTTAATGGTCTAACTCCCAATTACATTAATCCCAATGCACACGATATCAAGTTATTTTTTTCCATTTTTTAAAAAAAATTTCAACAAAACCATAACATATCAAATTATCCTTTGAAGAGATGAGCTTGTCCCGATGAAGAGGTCACATGATATGGTTTTGTTGAGAAATTAAAAAAAAAAAAATTTGTTTTCATCTGCTCAAGTTGTAAATTATGCAGACGGATGCACCCAACTTGTTAGGTAAACGGTCAATGAAAAAGCCGAAAACTGAATTTACCCTTACTATTGTAATCATCAGAACATTAAAAAACACAGTTATTATTTGGAATTCAAAAAATAAAGCTTTCACTCTGTCAAGGGCTATAACTATGCAATTGCTTGCACAGAAATATGAAAATATCACACTTAGCCTTCCATTTGTGATCATAAGAAAAACTGCCAAATTTCAAATCATCTTGCAAAATGGAAGTAAAGTTATAATTCCTGAACCATAAAATAACACCGTTTTAGACAATAGAACTCAAAACCTTTGGGCAACGGTCATGAATTAAGCTTTAAGTTTTGAAAACATTGTCTCAAAGAAAGTAAAGTTTTCATGTAAAAAACAGATGTACATACATATTTTGGACAGGTCTAATTAACCCTGTACACTGATGTATAAAAATATAAAAAATTTCACCTATGAATTTGAGCAACAAGACTGAATTGGTTAAATTCCAAGTTGCATTATGGGAAAATATTTGCTGCTTGAAATTTTGACATAGTGTGAAAATGGTTAATCCTTTACCTAACATGAAAAGCAGACGACACTTGCAAAACAAATTCTTGAATAACTAATTTTTTTCATTTATTGTCTCAAAAACATAGGTTATGACCCCTCGTTGGAACGAGCTCGTTCCAACGAGGGGTCATAACCTATGTTTTTGAGACAAAAAATGAAAATATTTTGAAAATTAATTGGTGATTTTTGAGAATAGCGCTGGCCGGTTTTGGCCGTTACGTTGGGTAAAGGGTTAAGTATGGAACAATACCACTTCTTCTGTTGATACCAACAACTAATTTCATACACTGTACTTTCTAATGACGTGTAGCTCACTTACCATTTGTTTCTTTAACTGTTGTCACATTTACTATCTTCTTACTCTTACTAGCAAAATTCAGTGTACAGTATGTGTCATAGTAAAACTGCTCTTCTGGGGCAATATTGGTTATCATAACAGAATGACAGCTGCCACCAATAGAGTCCTAGGGAAGAAAAAATAAAGTAGAGCAATGCAGAGGGTGGCATATCCCCTCGTATGTAATACCACACCTACAATACCATGGATAGCTTTAACTAACGTGAAAGGAAGATGACACTTGCAAATCAAATTATTGAATAACTATTAATTTTCATTTTTTGCGTCAAAAACATAGCTTATGACCATTCATTGGAACGAGCTCAAAAAGCTCGTGGAAATTGAATGGTGATTTCAGCGAGTAGCACTGCCCGGTTTTTGTTGTTACATTGAGTAAAGGGTTAAAGAAATGAAACATTTATTACTGCGTGGTGGATGAAGGATAAGACAATGGACCTTTGACAGATTACAGACCATTGTGGCATTATCATAAAAACTATCAAGTGTCACCTTAGGGCGACACAAAAAAGTACCCCCACCTCTTTACAAAATGCAAGAGAGACTTGATTTGAGTTGATTTGATAATTTTGTGAAAAAAAAAAATTTCCACAAACTTTATATATGTTGCACATCTCCAAGGCATGTGTAATCACATCCTAAAGTTTCAACTCACTACATTAGAAACTGTGCGGGGAGTTGATTACACCATGAAGGTACTTTCAATTAAAAAACACATGAAATTGCTAAGTTGATAATGCTAAGTTGATAAAGGGCGATACCTGTGACAAAAACATACATAGTCGTCTGACCTTCTAGCGTGGTAATGTGCTGAATGTAGTTTTGCATTGTGCAGAATTTCAGATCGCTGTTGTGATCGGTGTGAGTGTATGATACAACTTTGGGATGGACAGACTGAAGGACTGATGGACTAACGGACACAATCAATACTATATACCCCCGCCAGGTTGGCAGGGTATAAAAATGAAAATGTAAAAATGAAAAAGTGTCAATGACACTGTAGCTTAACTTGTCTGTGTGTTGTGTATGATGAAAAAGATAATGTTCAATGTTTATGAAAGGATTATGAAATACGACAAGAATTGTGATAATTGGGAATATGTTAATTTCTGTTCCCTGTATGCTGTGTTTCAATAATAAAATAAAATAATATGAACTGTAGACTGTAATAAAGAATTGAGGGATGGGTTAATATGGCCCTCACAGTTAATGCATGTCATTGAAAGTTACCAAGTTACAGTGAAATTATTCCAAAATGAGTCATCCTATCAAGTTACAATGAAATCCCTTCATAAATATAGCCTGTAGACAGTGCTAAAGGTTTTTGGGCTTCGGGTCTGTGTAGCAATCACGGTTGAGCGATTGCAACCAAAAGGGGACGTCCTCATCTGGACATTATACTGAGTCATCCTACCAGGTTACAATGAAATCCCTTCATAAATATGACCTGTAGTCTGTGCTAAAGTTTTCATCTGGGCATTATCTGGAGTCATCCTACCAAGTGACAATGAAATTCCTTCATAAATATGACCTGTAGACTGTGCTAAAGGTTTTCGGGCTTCGGGCCCCTGTAGCCGTAACAGTTGACCAATCACAACCAAAAGGGAACGTTATCATCTAGACATTTTTTGGAGTCAACCTACCAAGTTACAATGAAGTCCCTCCATAAATACGACCAAAAGACCATGCTAAAGGTTTTCGGGTTTTGGGCTTGGGCAGCCATCACGGCTGAATGATCGCGACCAAAAGGGGATGTTCTCATCTAGACATCATACAGAGTCATCCTACCAAGTTATAATGAAATCCCTCCATATTAAATATGACTTGCAGACTGTACTAAAAGTTTTTGGGTTTCGGGCTTGGGCAGCCATCACAGTTTACAGATCATAACCAAAAGGGAACGTTCTCATCCAGATATGATACAGATACATCCTACCAAGTTACAATGAAATCCCTTCATAAATACGACCTGTAGACTGTGCTAAAGGTTTTCAGGTTTTGGGCTCGGGCAGCCATCACACTTGACCGATTGCAACCAATAGGGGTCGTTCTCATCTAGACATGACCCCAAACCTGCATATGAAATTTCGTGACAATCGGATAAGAACTACGGGTGTAGCCTGCGCTAAAGGAAAATGTGAACAGACTAACAGACTTCCGCACACGTGATGGCAATAGCTTATCTTGACTTTGTCAAGTTAAGCTTACAAAAAGAATGATATAATACATTAAGGGAAGAGGCTGGGGAATTTGTTCCCCTCCCTTGTATACTGAGCACTCACTGCATCACAAATAGTAGAAAATACATATCGGTTATTACCAAGATGTGGGTTTTTGATCTAGTGTATTAAAGTTGAAACTCGTCTCTGGGCATGTTGGGACGAGTCGATATATGACCCGAGAGGCAAGGTCGAGACTTCAATACACCACCTCGGAAAACCACGTGGTGGTAATAACAAATTGATCTTAAGGCTTCCACGTTTAGACAAAATTGTAAACGTTTAAACGACTGTCTGTAAACGAAACGGAAACGTTTACACGTACTAACAATGCAAGTAGTCAATATTTGATAGAAGTGTGTAATAATACACAGTAAGTTCATCATATCTTTGCGTACAGGGCATACAATTTATGTTATTGAGACAGCCGATTTAAAGTTCATCCCAAAACGACGTAGATGAACGATCACAGCATACAGATGCCGAAGGCAAAGTCGCTCGGTCTATGGGGGGGGGGGGGGGGGGGAGGAGTCCGGGGGGGGGGGGGGGGGGGGGGGGGTCTGGGGGATTCTCCCCAGGTAAATTTTGAAATTTATGGGGGTCTCTGAGCTCATTCTGGTGGGTTCGGTGTGAAATTCCTTGTGTTTTTTTCAAACAGTAATGTTGGAGCGATTTGCCATGGCACACAATAATGACAATAAAGGACTTGAGAGTGGAATGCAATGTCGCAAAAATAAACAAAGTCTACAAACCATGCAGGGGAATCCAAATTTTCAAACACCGCAAGTGCCAGTCTGTATGTCAAACTCCATAAATCAATCCTAAGATCATCCCATGTGTGAATAATAAATTAATAATCCATGTCAGGTGAACGAAATCATCGAGAACAATTGTGTATCACTTTGGGAATATACATGTAAATCCGAATAAACTAAAACATCCCACACATGTTTCGAAGGAAACACCAAAGATAAGCACGTGCCATGCGGCTCACGTGACTGTGTCACATATGATATCACATGATTTGAAGATGATTTCGTTCAGTTACTGTGGCGGCGGCGCCAGTCGGAACCAGTACACAGTTTTTCTGAAGCATTACCAAAATATTGCATTGCAACATTGGAAATTTTTTGTTTTGTTTTTTGGACTTTCTGCATTAATCTGCAATTTTGATATTACTATATTAAAACTTCATTCCGTGTACACGTTTACCAGAACTGTAAATGTTTAATGCCCATAAACGAAACGTTCGCGTTTACACGTGTAAACGTGGATGCCTTAAAATTTGATCTTACAATATTCCCCCTTTCTTGACTTGTTTGCATATATCTTGACAATCATTCAGCATCTATGAACCGATTTTTTAAGAAGATTATGACATCATGTTACAGTAGAATCCTCTTAATTGAATATCCATTTTGCCAGTGAAAATTATTCAATTAACAGGAGTATGCAATTAACAGGGATTTGGTCAGTTTCCTGTGTTCTGGAGGTAAACTGAGCATTTATTCTATTATATCTTGTTTGACAGAGCTCATAGAGCTCTGTCAAACAAGATATACTAGAATAAATGCCTGTATTGGATGTAGTGAGGCCAAAAAGGTTGATAAATAAGGGGAATTTGGTGTGTGTCACAGTAATTTTTTCGACGTAATACAAAAATTTATATACAATTAACAGGAGTTTACTCTACAACCCATATGCAATTAACAGATCAAATTTGTACTGAAGGTATGGTAAATGGTTTTGTGTTTGAAAATTATATTTGATTGACAGGGATATACAAATAAGAGATATCCAACTAAGTGGGCTCCACTGTATTAGGTTCTTGAACTGTGCATGACATACTCCCCATTGATCATTCTGCTCAAGTTTTACAGCCTAAGTTTATAGTAGTAGTGTTTCATTGTTTTATTTTTTCGGGTTTAAGATGCAGCAGGCCTAAATAAAAATGTCATCATGGCAAAAAATTATCTAGTCTAATTTATTTCGCCGAGTTGGTGATTTATTTATCATGTAATTACTGTTATCAAAAACAGTGACCTCATCTTGTGTAATCAGTTTTCAATGAGTGCAGGTAAAAACATTCTCTTTTTGAATCAAATGATTGCATGTGTGGTTGCTACCCTCAATACAGATTTGTACTTTGTATCGACATTTTCACTTGTATACATTCTTGTTTTAAGGCCACACAAAGTAGATCTTCTGTTTCTCAAGCCATTATTTGTAAAATTGCATGCCATCAAAAGTTCATGTTCTTGGTTCAAGTTTTAGGCCTCATAATCTACGGAATAGCATGGGTGGTGGTGTATTTCATCCCTTGAGTGCAAGAAGGCTTTGCAATGCTAAAGCATTGCAAAGCCTTCTTGCAGCACTCAAGGGACAAATTCATAAATTTTTTTAACTTGGGTAAAATATCAGACATAAGCCATTTAACTTTTATTTTTTTCAAGTTTAAATTGGTTATAAAAAGAGAGCATGCGGCAGCCAAAAGGACCATGCGGGAGGGCCTGAGAAACAGATTTTTTATTTTTTTAGGTCTAAGATAAAATATTCTAATTCAGCTGAAGAGAAAATTCTGATAATTACATATACAGGCCAAAATGTCAAAATATGAAGTTTAAAACAAATAAAGGTGTGTAAGGCGAGTATGACTCAATCAAGAGTATACTATAAAAATGTATGGTCCGATGCCTTAATCTGAATTGTGTCAATTGTGCATCACAAGCAACAAGTTATGTAGCTTGTCTTTCATTTCAAATTTAACCCTGACTGGGTTGAACAAGGACATGGACAGAGGGTCTTGGTTCAAGAGAATGTCTCCTCGCTAAATTTTCAACTGTATTCCTCATCCTTGGTTGCCAAACGTCCAACTTTTGGGAAAACCATTAACCCCCCCCCCCTCCCTGCCCCCCATCCAGTAAATATTTTCTAACTGCTAGCTGTGAATTTCCAACTGCTCAACAAATTTGAACGCTCCCTCTCCCCTTGTGTTTGAAATATATGACCCCCTTCCAAGGCTGCCTTTGTAGAAGATAAAATCAAGTTTAGTCACCGTTTTTACCCATATTGCCCATTTTAGAGGACTTCCACCCCAAGCACTGGAGACTGGGTCCTATTTTACAAGTAGAGAGAGCTTGTTTACCACAGTAAACAAGCATTGTTTCACTTTCCGGGGTTCTCACAGGGACATGATTAGAAGGTACTGTGGGTAATTTAAGAGCCCACCACTGCTTCCTGAGATATGAATTGTTTCACCCTTTTTTTAAAAAACAAATTTGTTCTCCAGGGGTCAAGTAGTTTTTTCACTTTATCATTTTTAAATTCTCTCATATATCCCGATTAATCATTCAACCTTCCACTTATTCTACAAAACTATCTCGTGCTATATTTATATTAAAAGGTAAAATCATGAAGAAACTCATAAGTGATCATTTTTGGTTGTCAATAATATTAATGTGTTTGTTAATGAAGAGATAAATAGATGGCAAAATTATGGATGGGAGAGGTTCTGCGAATGATTTTCTTTTATAAGGCCACTGCAAATAGTTACTTTGTTTTACGTTATAATAGGTGTCAAGTAATTGTGCCTTTCAGTTAATTATGGATTATTACACAGCATTCATCAAACTACAGCCGAAAATTGGTGGCATAAATTGACTTCTGAGTTTGGTTTATTACCACTTGGCAGAATCAATGATGGTGTTTAGAATGTCACCGAGTACACTACTGTGTTTATAAGCACTTATGTGACTTTTTTTTGGGTGTTGTGTACAAAGGGTGTACCACACCAAAAAATTATTCTTAAGCCTTAGAGACCAGGTTTGGACTTATGTAAGGCCACAGAAAATAAATTAATTGATTCTCAGGCAATTTTTTTTCAAATCAGTGAGGGAAGGAGAGTTTCATTTTTTATTTTTATTTTTCTTTTGTAAAAAGTGAGCAAACATGGAGAGGATTTCGGCTGTCTTTTTACACAAAGAAATATAGAAAGTGCATATTTATACAAATAAACGCATTTTTAATTTGAAATAAAATATTCCTCTGAAAACAATCTGTAAGTACTGCAATTCATATTCTGTCGATGCTCTTCATATTATCTTTGAACTAAAAGTATTTAATCTATGGGGATTTGCCTCGTTACAATTTATGGGAGAGTGCCTATAGGCACTCTCCCATAAATTTTAACAATGCAAACATATTTGAGACACAACTAAATAAATATGCATCAATCAAAAAATGTAAAAAGTTTTGGGTCTCCCTGTGTTTGTACTAATACTGAAAAACACTGAAAGGCAATAAAAATGTCCAATGAGAGGGTTCAAATTCAATGACGGAGTGCCTGAGAATCAAAACACTTTTTTTAAGCCTAATAGAACTTTTAATAAATTTCGCATTTCAGCTTTAGAAGTACCTAAACTAAAATTGCATTTGCGACTCAGATTATTTTCGAATTAGATGACGAGCATGAATACTCATCCACAGATAATTAATAGTTAATAACTAGTATATTTTTCATCTGTCTATCTGAGAGTTAATAATTAGCACATTTCACATCTGTCTTAAGAGAATCAAGGATTAGTGCAAAACAAAGAATTCATTATAACTGCCTTAACAAACAAACCTGCAGCAATCTTGTTAATTTACTGTTTCTGTACGGAATTCTTGGCTAATAAAAAAGTGGAAAAATAAAGAATATATGATTAATAAAACATTAAAATAATTTCGTGAATCATCCAAATAATACCATAAATCAAATCTAATGACACCAATTCAGAGCTGTTCATTTTAGTTTTCTCAAATATTTTCTCTTTTGTAGGAGTTACTGTCACCTCAAATAAACATGGTTAGGCCCCACAAAGTAAATCTTGTTTCTCAGGCCATTTTTTTGTTTTTGTAAAACTGCATGTGAACAGGCGTTTTTTTTTTAAATAATTTTTATAATCATTTCTTTGCCTTCAAAAGTTCAGTTCTTGGTTTGTTTTACATTTTAGGCCTCATAATCTACAGAATAGCATGTCTGGCGGTGTATTTCGTCCCTTGATTGCAAGAAGGGTTTGCAATGCTAAAGCATTGCAAAGCCTTGTTGCACTCCAGGGACAAATTTATCGATTTTATTAACTTGGGTAAAATATCAGACCTAAAAAATTTAATTATTATTTTTTGAAGTTTGCATTGGTTATAAAAAGAGAGTACGCAACAGCCAAAAGGACCATGTGGGAGGGCCTGAGAAACAGATTTTAATTTTTGTTAGGTATTATATTATAAAACCCATTTCTTGTGTTTTGATTATGTGAACTGTATAAGTTCCATTAACTGGTTAGAAAAAAATGGAATTCTCTTTATTGAATTATCAGGCCAAGTAAGTGCTGAAACACTTGACCAGTTATGAACTGGTTACCACTGAAAACATAATCCAATAACTGTATAACCGAAGCATATATAACAGTTGCCAAAGAGTCATTATTAGCATTTCATGTCGCCACACTGATGAATTTCCAAACAGTTCAGTACATACTTAAAACTACATACATTTTCACTTTGTGTAGCTTATGCCAAATGATATCTGAAAGTTACAACTCCAAAGCTTCCTAGACCATTTCATGTGAATTAGTAGAAAATAAAATTTCAGCATTTTGGTAATAAATTAGCTGATATCAACTATCAGCGGAACTCTGTCAGCCATGGAATTAGTAAAAATCATGCCTGGACCTTATTGGGAACATATTCAGCTCCTGTCATCACTCATCAAAACAACAATGTAACCCATACATAAACATATGTAATATATGTGTTAAAACCTATATGCTATGCATGGGTTACAGCTTTTCAAACCACTCAGCCATGGGACAAGTATTTATTCAAACTCAAAACCCACTCACACAGAAAATACTTGTTCAGCAGATGAATGGCTAATGTGAAATCTGTCTCCAATTCTGATTTTCACTCGCCATGGATGACAGGATGAATGGTTTTCCTAAGCTCTGAATATAGGATCTGATGATCAACCCAATTGACATGCAGATTGGTACAAATTGGGCAAGGGATCATTTTGTTCACCTTAAAATAAATATTTTGTTTGTCTGCATTACTCAACCGTGGACAAATAACAAGAACCTAAACTAGAATTTCCTTTGGAATTCATTTGTTATCCCTTTAACTAATGAATCGACCACACCTGCCCAAGTAATATAATTATAATTTAAGCAGTAGAAAAGAATTGTTTTTGTTTAAATTTCAACAAAACTATATCAAATGACAACTCATTGGAATGAGCTCATCAAGCTCATTCCAATGAGGAGCCACATGCTGGAGTTTTGTAAAAAAAAAATTAAAAAATTTTAAAAAATATTTAAAATAATAAATTTTGGTATCCTCATTCGGTAAAGGGTTAACTCTTTCAGAATCATGATCCACTTTATAATACTGATAAAACAGTGTTCTTTGACTTCAGATATACAGTACTATAATGTAAAACATAGGGATGCAAATGACATCCAACTAAATTCACTGACATTAGATAAAAAATGCCGCTCAGGATCACCGATCCAATGTCGAGTTGTGACAACAGTTCCTCGCACCAAGGCCAACACACCTATGAAGTTTCATGACTCTAGGTTGAACCACTATCAAGTTCTCATCCGGAAACCAATTGTTGCGATATACTATGTTCAAGGTCACTGTGACCTTGACCTTTGACCTGGTGAGTCCAACATCAATAGGGTTCTTCCTCGCACCAAGGCCAACACGCCTGTAAAGTATCATGACTCTAGGTTGAACCACTATCAAGTTATCATCCGGAAACCAATTGTTGCGATATACTATGCTCAAGGTCACTGTGACCTTGACCTTTGACCTGGTGAGTCCAAGATCAATAGGGTTCTTCCTCGCACCAAGGCCAAACCACCTATGAAGTTTCATGAATGTAGGTTGAACTACTATCAAGTTATCATCCGGAAAGGAATTGTTGCGATTTACTATGTTCAAGGTCACGTTGACCTTGACCTTCGACGTAGCGAGTCCAAAATCAATAGGGTTCTTCCCCTCACCAAGGCCAATCTACCTATGAAGTTTCATGAATGTGAGTTGAACCATTATCAAGTTATCATCCGGAAACCAATTGTTTAAGATTTACTACGTTCAAGGTCACTGTGACCTTGACCTTCGAAGTAGCATGTCCAAAATCAATAGGGTTCTTCCTCCCACCAAGACCAACCTACGTATGAAGTTTAATGAATGTGAGTTGAACCACTATCAAGTTATCATCCGGAAACCAATTGTTTACGCCCGCCCGCCCGCCAGACATTCACCAAACTATAAGTCGAGTTTGACTTCGTCACAACTCGACTAAAAATAGGCCGATGAAATCGTCAGATGTGTACCCATACGTGCAACTAGTAGAAAGCTGTATGACGGAGGGCCACCACGGATGCTGACATTATGTACACCATACAAGGTATGGGTACATATAGAAATGGATTGGAGGAGTTCTAATTTGATGGATAAAGGGTTAATATCTCCGGATCAAATTATCAGATTTACATAACAAGAAGGACGCCAACGCCCTATAGCTCACCAACATTCCTCTTTGATAGTAACTTTGGCAAACACAAGAACTGTATCAAACAGGCTCATAACATGCGACAAAGCTTACCTAAACACAACCTCTTAAAAGTAAAACACAGAAACTGACATAAACACTAAGTTAAGCATGAAATTCTGAGCTAAACAGAAAACTAAACGCAACTAAAAATGTCAAGAAAAATGTTTCAAATGCAGGGTATGAGGGGTTAATCATGGAACAATGATACTGAGGAACATGTATGATGAATATAAGTGCCATTGGAAGAGAAGGAGCACAGCAGCTGACCTAAACACTAAGTTAAACATGAAATTCCGAGCTAAACAGAAAACTAAACGCAACTAAAAATGTCAAGAAAAATGATTAAAATGCAGGGTATGAGGGGTTAATCATGGAACAATGATACTGAGGAACATGTATGATGAATATAAGTGCCATTGGAAGAGAAGGAGCACAGCAGCTGACCTAAACACTTAGTTAAACATGAAATTCTGAGCTAAACAGAAAACTAAACGCAACTAAAAATGTCAAGAAAAATGTCTAAAATGTAGGGTATGAGGGGTTAAATCATGGTAAAATGATAATAATCATCATATAGCAGCATTATAAAAGCCATGATATGGAAATAGGGCGAATAAGTGACCTAAACAGAAACTTTAACATTATTGGACACGTACGCTGACGCCGACGCCGACCGATCGAGCCATTCCATAAGCTCACACAACTAAAGTTGGTGAGCTAAAAAACTATACAGCACAGCACATCAGTAACCTGAATAAATATATAAAGAAACATGACAATCGGATTGAGTTATCTCATGCCAAAGGGATTGGAGGAATTTTCAATTTGAAGGATAAAGGGTTAATATCTCCGGATAAAATTATCAGATTAACACCAACAAGAAGGATGCCAACGCCCTATAGCTCACCAACATTCCTCTTTGATAGTAACTTTGGCAAACACAAGAACTGTATCAAACAGGCTCATAACATGTGACAAAGCTTACCTAAACACAACCTCTTAAAAGTAAAACACAGAAACTGACATAAACACTAAGTTAAGCATGAAATTCTGAGCTAAACAGAAAACTAAACGCAACTAAAAATGTCAAGAAAAATGTTTAAAATGCAGGGTATGAGGGGTTAATCATGGAACAATGATACTGGGGAACATGTATGATGAATATAAGTGTCATGGGAAGAGAAGGAGCACAGCAGCTGACCTAAACACTAAGTTAAACATGAAATTCCGAGCTAAACAGAAAACTAAACGCAACTAAAAATGTCAAAAAAATGTTTAAAATGCAGGGTATGAGAGGTTTATCATGGAACAATGACACTGAGGAACATGTATGAGGAATATAAGTGCCATGGGAAGAAAAGGAGCACAGCAGCTGACATAAACACTTAGTTAAACATGAAATTCTGAGCTAAACAGAAAACTAAACGCAACTAAAAATGTCAAGAAAAATGTTTAAAATGCAGGGTATGAGGGGTTAATCATGGAACAATGATACTGAGGAACATGTATGATGAATATAAGTGACATGGGAAGAGAAGGAGCACAGCAGCTGACCTAAACATCAAGTTAAACATGAAATTCCGAGCTAAACAGAAAACTAAATGCAACTAAAAATTTCAAGAAAAATGTTTAAAATGCAATGTATGAGGGGTTAATCATGGAACAATGATACTGAGGAATATGTATGATGAAAATAATTGCCATGGGAAGAGAAGGAGCACAGCAGCTGACCTAAACACTAAGTTAAACATGAAATTCTGAGCTAAACAGAAAACTAAACGCAACTAAAAATATCAAGAAAAATGTTTAAAATGCAGGGTATGAGGGGTTAATCACGGAACAATGATACTGAGGAACATGTATGATGAATATAAGTGTCATGGGAAGAGAAGGAGCACAGCAGCTGACCTAAACACTAAGTTAAACATGAAATTCCGAGCTAAACAGAAAACTAAACGCAACTAAAAATGTCAAAAAAATGTTTAAAATGCAGGGTATGAGAGGTTAATCATAGAACAATGATACTGAGGAACATGCATGAGGAATATAAGTGCCATGGGAAGAAAAGGAGCACAGCAGTTGACCTAAACACTTAGTTAAACATGAAATTCTGAGCTAAACAGAAAACTAAACGCAACTAAAAATGTCAAGAAAAATGTTTAAAATGCAGGGTATGAGGGGTTAATCATGGAACAATGATACTGAGGAACATGTATGATGAATATAAGTGTCATGGGAAGAGAAGGAGCACAGCAGCTGACCTAAACACTAAGTTAAACATGAAATTCCGAGCTAAACAGAAAACTAAACGCAACTAAAAATGTAAAAAAAAATGTTTAAAATGCAGGGTATGAGGAGTTAATCATGGAACAATGATACTGAGGAACATGTATGATGAATATAAGTGCCATGGGAAGAGAAGAAGCACAGCAGCTGACCTAAACACTAAGATAAACATGAAATTCCGAGCTAAACAGAAAACTAAACGCAAATAAAAATGTCAAGAAAAATGTTTAAAATGCAGGGTATGAGGGGTTAATCATGGAACAATGATACTGAGGAACATGTATGATGAATATAAGTGCCGTGGGAAGAACAGGAGCACAGCAGCTGACATAAACACTTAGTTAAACATGAAATTCCGAGCTAAACAGAAAACTAAACGCAACTAAAAATTTCAAGAAAAATGTTTAAAATGCAATGTATGAGGGGTTAATCATGGAACAATGATACTTAGGAACATGTATGATGAAAATAATTGCCATGGGAAGAGAAGGAGCACAGCAGCTGACCTAAACACTAAGTTAAACATGAAATTTCAAGCTAAACAGAAAACTAAACGCAAGAAAAAATGTCAGGAAAAATGTTTAAAATGCAGGGTATGAGGGGTTAATCATGGAACAATGATACTGAGGAACATGTATGATGAATATAAGTGCCATGGGAAGAGAAGGAGCACAGCAGCTGACCTAAACACTAAGTTAAACATGAAATTCCGAGCTAAACAGAAAACTAAACGCAACTAAAAATGTCAAGAAAAATGTTTAAAATGCAGGGTATGAGGGGTTAATCATGGAACAATGATACTGAGGAACATGTATGATGAATATGAGTGTCATGGGAAGAGAAGGAGCACAGCAGCTGACCTAAACATTTAGTTAAACATGAAATTCTGAGCTAAACAGAAAACTAAACGCAACTAAAAATGTCAAGAAAAATGTTTAAACTGCAGGGTATGAGAGGTTTATCATGGAACAATGACACTGAGGAACATGTATGAGGGGTTAAATCATGGTATAATGATAATAATCATCATATAGCAGCATTATAAAGGCCATGATATGGAAATAGGGTGAGTAAGTGACCTAAACAGAAGCTTTAACATTATTGGACACGTACGCTGACGCCGACCGATCGAGCCATGCCATAAGCTCACACAACTAAAGTTGGTGAGCTAAAAACTATACAGCTCAGCACATCAGTAACCTGAACACAATTATAAAGTAACTTGACAATCCAAGCAATATTTTTCAAGTTATCGAATGCCAAAGGGATTGGAGGAATTTTCAATTTGAAGGATAAAGGGTTAATATCTCAGGATCAAAATAACAGATTTACGCCAAAAACTATACAGCTCGGCACATCAGTAACCTGAACACAAATATAAAGTAACTTGACAATCCAAGTAATATTTTTCAAGTTATCGAATGCCAAAGGGATTGGAGGAATTTTCAATTTGAAGGATAAAGGGTTAATATCTCAGGATTAAATTATCAGATTTACACCAAAAACTATACAGCTTGGCACATCAGTAACCTGAACACAAATATAAAGTAACTTGACAATCCAAGCAATATTTTTCAAGTTATCGAATGCCAAAGGGATTGGAGGAATTTTCAATTTGAAGGATAAAGGGTTAATATCTCAGGATTAAATTATCAGATTTACACCAAAAACTATACAGCTCGGCACATCAGTAACCTGAGCACAGATATAAAGTAACTTGACAATCCAAACAATATTTTTCAAGTTATCGAATGCCAAAGGGATTGGAGGAATTTTCAATTTGAAGGATAAAGGGTTAATATCTCAGGATCAAATTATCCGATTTACACCAAAAACTATACAGCTCGGCACATCAGTAACCTGAACACAAGTATAAAGTAACTTGACAATCCAAGCAATATTTTTCAAGTTATCGAATGCCAAAGAAATGGATACGGATGCCGGACGGACAGATGGACGGACAGACAGATGGACAGACGGCCGGACAAAGGATGGACGAACGACGGATGGCCACCCCGGATGCCGGCATTATGTGTACCATACATAGTATGGGTACACATAAAAATCTATTTTTTACTGATTTTGAGGGAAAATTTGTGAAATTTAGGTTCTTCAAAAAATAAAGAAAAACACACCAGTTGGTTGAAACAATGTTTTATTTCTATAAATTTTGCATGACAAATATTTGTAAATAAAATTTTAGCATTATGGGTATGAATTCATTGAAATCATCAAATTTCCCATTCCTGAAAACACTGACATTATTTTACATCACTTTACAAAGAATTGGCTTGAACAATTAACCCTTAAAGGCCTAATTCTGATTTTGATCATTGTTACTGCAAACGAACTCGTGTCGTAATATGCAGTCTATAGTTTTGTGTATTGGGGTTTAATGACACTTTCAACAGACAGGGTCACATCAAGTCAGAGTTTTATGGGTGGTCCCTGAGAGAACCACCTAGCAAAGGCAAACAAATGTCAGACTCCCCAACATTCTAACTCAGCACATGGAGGATTAGCAGAGTTGAAGGTAAGTGCATCAAAAATGTGCAGTAGAGAGACACTTTTTTTTATATTCAACAGCATAGTGTTACAACATTTACAATACGTACATAAAACAAAAACTCATGTACATTGTTGGGAGATGGCATAACCAAAGAGGCTGTCCTCCTGCTGTTCCCCAAACAGATAAATCATTGCGGCACAGACAGGTTGTTTGCATATAGTTAATTTATGATTAGCTCTAATACTGACAAACTCTATAAGACGTTACAGATCTAAAACACTAGAATATATACATATAGAAGTTAGTAGCAAGTAATCCAACTGAACGGCAGGTGAGATTCAGACATCCACGGAAGACATATTGCCTCTTATCTTATGCTTTGTGTGTGCAAGAGTTCGAAATGGAGGACAGAAATGCTGGCGACAATTAACACAGAAGAAATGGTGGTAATAGCAATGACCACGGCAGTGTCAGTAATCATACCAAAAAGGATGAACACAACAATAATGACAACAACAACATCAACAGTATCAACAACAGTAAGCCTTATCACACAGCGCCAGTGTGCCCCCATGTGGGCAATCAGGATGAAGGGTCTTGCCCAAAGACACAATGTAGTTACTGCTGTCAGAATCAAACCATGGACCTTTCAGTATGAAGTTCAATGTTCTAACCACCAAGCCACTGTACTCCCCACTCTATGGGAAACATGAAAGTTACATTCTTGGTACCTTGGCAGTTGTTTCAAGGCAAGTCTTGGCTGCCTATCTAGGCAGCCAGGACTTGCCTAAAAACAATTGCAAAGCCACAGGCTATAAACTGTTGAAGCCTACAAAAATCCACCTAAAATATCTAGGTCCTTAAGGGTAAAGGTAATCCTTTTTTTGGGTTGACTTAGGGCTGCACGATATTCAAAAATGAATACCGGTATCGGTATTCAAAAAACTACCACGATATACCGGTATATCGAAAACTGTTCAGAAAATGAACATAAGTACCACAATCGAGGCTTGAGGCATCACCGTCGGAACGAATTAGCATGTCTTAATGATGCGGTTTGAAAAACCTCTACCCAAGGCAGCCGATATAAAAATTTATTATTTTAAAAAAAAGTTTATCAGATTTTCCAAAAAAATTTCTACAAAACAATATCATGTGACCCCCTCATTGGAATGAGCTCAACGAGCTTGTTCCAATGAGGAGGCACATGATATAGTTTTAATGAAATTTTTGAAAATTATTTTTTCAACTGCTGAAATTGTATATTACGTGAGCACATGCAGGTGATTCCTTGGGTAAAGGGATAATATTATTCATGTGGGGAAACTGTTAAAAAAACTCAAGACATCTTGAAAATTAAATTGTGAGGAAATAAATAATGACGATAAACAGATATTTTTGTAATTACACCGGTATTCAATCAATATTGGTTTGAATACCGGTATATATCGGTTTATCGATATACCGTGCAGCCCAAGGTTGACTTCATTTTTAATTTGTACAGGTCTGCAAGGTTTCAAAAAAAGACTACAACAACAGCTGCAAGTATTCCTTCCAGTCCTTCAGCTTTCAGCACTGCTTTGATAATATGGAGAGCCTTACTTTGTAAAGATTGGTCCTGTGGCTTGGAGAGTAGAGTTTCATTACGAAAGTAAGCCTCTACTTTTCAACTTTGCACTCTCACAAAATCGGCAACATAATTTTTCAATAAATAGTATTAGCTCACAAAATAACTTAACATACCAGTCCATTATTTATGGCATCTACCACTTCACCAAGAACAAATAATGATTTGTTGATTGCTCCACTTTCTTTTAACCTAAAAAATAATATAATAAATTTTATTCAGTATGTCACATTTTCTGATCTATAATCAATGTGATGAGTAGACACTGGCTTGGGATGAGTGTCTTTGGGGAGGAGTTTCTCATCCTTAACTGGTAGAGTGTTAAATTATTTTTTTGGCCATCAAAATTTGTTCACATATCTTTGCCTTGTTACAATTTTTGGGAGAATGCCCACAGCCACTCTCCCATAAATTGTAACAAGACAGGTCCTTGCAGTCTAAATAATATCACTTCAAAAATAGTATGAAACACATCCACCGAGTATGAAGCCTTCAAGTTGCAGTACCTTCACCTCAGAGTAAAGCCCAAATATGGGCTTCCAGCACTCTACCAGTTAAGAGAAATTAAAATTTTGCAAAATATTTCAAGCCCTGAAGCTACACCTTGAAACTTTATCAGTATTCACAGGTCTACTAGCTAGTGATCATGTCAAAAATCTTTGATTCTGGTTCAATATTTATTTATTGGTGTTTAAGGGCACATACTTATGCACAATGGGTAATCATGACCGTGACAGTTTTACGGGTGGAGGAAGCCGGAGTACCTGGAGAGAACCACCGAGCAACGACGAGCAGCTGACAGCTCCCCAACATCGTAACTCCGCACTGCAGCACAGGCAGGGTTAGACTGAAGACATGCGCAACATCAACGTGCAGTATGCCTCAGTACACGGCATCATCGTGCCCCCAAGTGGACAATCAGGGTTAAGTGCCTTGCTCAAGGACACAATGCGGGAATCCAAATCGTTCGCTCAGACGGCCACCCATCGGAGGACTAACGTTGCTTAACTTCGGTGATCTGACAAGAACCGGTTATCACAATGCCACCGCGCCCCCTTCTGGTTCAATAAATCTTTTGAGGTCCTGCCCATGCAATAATTTCATGTTGAGATCAATATAATATCCAAGTTAAAGAGAAGATAATTTGGTGAAAAATGTCACCTTGAAAATAGGGGAGTATGAACATATCTAATTTCATGTGAGAAATTTCACACAACAAACTGGCTTCATAAACCTAAGAAAAGTTAAGCACAAAAGAATTTGACATAGAAATAATTCAGTGAAAAAACTGTTCCATGCTGAATATTGAGGAGGACACTGATGTCAACTTGCTGGCAATTATGTTTGAGAAGTTTAATCAAAATCAGTTCCCAAAACATAGGAGCGCTGGCACACACACGAAATTCATATAGAAATCAAAAACAAATCTCAGACTAGTTAATTCAGTTAACCCCCCGCACTCTGATGTCAAAATATTAAAATTTCACATCACAAATTTTTCCCATAATGCAACTTAGAATTGAACCCATTCAGTCTTGTTTGTCAGAGCTCAATTAGCTCTGTCAAACAAGATTGAATTGGTATGTGGATTTATGCTTGCTAATTATCTTGCATGCATGTTGCCTCCAAATTGATTCATAACCACTGCATACAAGAACAGGTGGACAGTTATTTATTTATTGGTGCTTAAGTCACTTACTTATGCACAATGGCTAATCATGACAGTTTTACAGGTGGAGGACGCCGGAGTACCCGGAGAGAACCACCGAGCAGCTGCCAGCTCCCCAACATCGTAACTCCGCACTACAGCACAGGCAGGGTTAGATTGGTTGAAGACATGCACACCATCGACGTGCAGCACGCCTTAGTACAAGGCGTCAGCATGCCCCCGTGTGGACAATCAGGGTTAAGTGCCTTGCCCAAGGACACAACGCAGGAGTCCGAAGCGATCGCTCAGACGGTTACCCATCCGAGGACTAACCGGGCTCGACGTTGCTTAACATCGGTGATCTGACGAGAACTGGTTACCGCAAAGCCACCACGCTCCCAGGTGGACAGTTAGCACAAGTGGATATTCATGTGATTCCTATACAGATTCTACTTTTGAAAAAGCGATGGTATAAAAAGGCCTCAACAATGCAATTATATGCATAGTGTAGATATAATTATTAAAAAATCAGAAAAAAATTTCACTTTTGTGATCGTAAGTAAAACAGATATTTCAATTCATTATTGCAAAAGCACACATTACAGAAACCCAAATCAGAGACATGAGAAACAGATAATGGTTCTTTGACTTTAGGCAAGATCTTTAAAAACTGGGAACTTTCTTTGAAGAGATGACTGAAATGTTCTTTTACTTGCTACTGAATAGATTTGCACTGACCTGATACCTTGATTGCCAGTTCGTCTGTTGTCTTCTGATCCTGCTAAATCTATTAAATATATTTTACCATGAAGTGTACGATATGGGGATGAAGTCTGTGATTTCTTAACTTTCAACAATACAATACAATGACTTCTGCTCGATCTGTCATTAAGCTTTGTAGCGGCTACAGTTCTGTAAAAAAGTGCATGAAATAAATTGTAAACACAGAAGGCAACATTTACTTGTGGCAATTTATTGTGCATCTTATTAGCATTTTGTTTACAAAGTATATACACTGTATTTAACCCTTTACCCAATATATAAACCAAATCAACCCAGTACAGTGGAGCCCACTTAATTGGATATCTCTTAATTGTATATCCCTGTTAATTGAATATAATTTTCAAACACAAAACCATTTACCGTACCTTCAGTACAAATTTGATCTGTTAATTGCATATGGGTTGTAGAGTAAACTCCTGTTAATTGTATATAAATTTTTGTAATATGTCGAAAAAATTACTGTGACACGCACCAAATTCCCCTTATTTATCAACCTTTTTGACCTCACTACATCCAATACAGGCATTTATTCTATTATATCTTGTTTGACAGCGCTCTATGAGCTCTGTCAAATAAGATATAATAGAATAAATGCTCAGTTTACCTCCAGAACACAGGAAACAGACCAAATCCCTGTTAATTGTATACTCCTGTTAATTGAATAATTTTCACTGGCAAAATGGATATTCAATTAACAGGATTCTACTGTACTACAAACAAAAAATCATATATTGTCAGGCATTCTATTCTTGTTTCTATAACATAGCTGTTGACAACATAATTGGAATGATGTGTCAGCAGCTTGGTTATTTAGCAAAAATATGATCAAATCAATCAATCAAATCCTGGTTGGTGCATAAAAAAATGACGTACCTGGATTCGAAACCAGGTGGATATTTTATTGTGTCTACATTTTTCAAAATCGAAAGTCTGTTTTAAAACTTTTTCAATACCATCAAGGCTTAACAGACATTTTTTCCCCATTCTTTTCAGGACCATTTCCAGATCGACACAAATTTTTTCACTTTTTCAAGAAATTCAAAACAGCATAAGAACCATGAATGGATTAATTTGTCAGTTTATTTAAAATTGATTACGGAGAATTTCCAATTTTTTTTTAAAATAAACCATTATTGATACTGATTGATAGAGAAATTCTGAATACATGTATTAATATTAATCTAGAACTCTATCAGTTAAGCTGAAAAGTTTTAGCTTGCTACCTTTCACACTATGAGTTCTGATTCTCTTTTTGTAAATAAGCTTCAGAAAATTCCTTTTTCTAATGGAAACCACATCTCATGAACACTCATCAGAATGAGCTTGTCTAGTCATGTCAAAGACTCAAAAGCTACAGTCTCAAAATGAAAATAAATTAAAATAAAAATTGTAAAAAGTAAGTGAAACAAAAAAAAATTATATCATGTTTTAGATATTCCTTTACAATAGTGGACATGCATAATAAATACACCAGTTTTAGGAAAAAAAAATTCGCTCCCACTCTGTCAAAAAAGATGAAAGTGTCAATGACACTGTAGCTCAACATGTGTAAGACATGTACATGTGTAGTATGTGACACAGCAATGACACACATCTAGGTAATGACCTGATAACAAAGGTACATATAAAGTATTGTAACGGTCTGTACATAAATACTGACCGTAGCCTGTAACAAATGCATAGGTAAAGTATTGTTAAGGTGGGAGACAGTTGGATGCTAAACTAGAAAAGAAATTTTCGAGTCCCAGAGTGGGTCTGTCTGAACCCAAAAATATTTGTTCTCATAGCACAGTGATAACAAAGGCACCCAAAAACACTTGTTACTGTCCCAAGGTGATAACAAAGGTACCCAAGAAGTTTCGTGAAGATCGGTTCATAAATATAGCCTCTAGCCCGAGCCGTATTGACATGCACACTTACTGTTATAAGTAGCACTGAATAAATCAAAGTTCATCTAATTTGCATAATTTCTGCACGAGAAAAAAACCTGTATTATATGTGATGTATATCATGTTACTAAAGATTCATTCAAAAATTTATTCAAATCAGAACCTTCATATAGAAGTTCTGTACCAAAAACTGATTGTACCTAATTTTGGTACAAAATGGCCGCCGGCAGCCATCTTGAATTTCAGACCGCACCCCAAAACACTCGTTCACGTCCCAAGGTGATAACAAAGGTACCCAAGAAGTTTTGTGAAGATCGGTTCATAAATACAGCCCCTAGCCCGAACCGTATTGACATGTGTACTTACTGTGAATAAGGAGCACTGAATAAATCAAAGTTCATCTAATTTGCATGATGTCTGCACGAGAAAAAAACCTGTATTATATGTGATGTATTCGATGTTACTAAACATTCATACAAAAATTTATTCAAATCATAACTTTCATACAGAAGTTCTCTACAAAAAACTGATTGCACTAATTTTGGTACAAAATGGCTGCCAGTGGCCATCTTGAATTTCGGACTGCACCCCAAAACACTCTTTCTCGTCCCACGGTGATAACAAAGGTACCAAAGAAGTTTCGTAAAGATTGGTTCATAAATACAGCCTCTAGCCTGAGCCGTATAGAAGTTGTGTACAAAAAACTGATTGGACCTATTTTTTTGCTGGCAGCCATCTTGAATTTTGAACCGCACCCAGAAACACTCGTTCTCGTCCCAAGGTGATAACAAAGGTACCCAAGAAGTTTCGTGAAAATTGGTTCATAAATACAGCCCCTAGCCCGAGCCGTATTGACATGTGTGTAAGTAGCACTGAAAAAATCAAAGTTTATCTAATTTGCAGAATTTCTGCATGAGAAAAAAACCTGTATTATATGTGATGTATTCCATGCTACTGAACATTCAGACAAAAATTTATTCGAATCACCACTTTCATACGGAAGTTCTGTACAAAAAAATGATTGCACTAAGGTACAAAAAGGCAACTGGTGGCCATTTTGAATTTCGGACCGCACCCAAAAACACCCGTTCTCGTCCCACGGTGATAACAAAGGTACTCAAGTAGTTTCGTAAAGATCGGTTCATAAATACGGCCTCTAGCCTGAGCCGTATTGAATTGTTGATGGACAGATAGATGGACAGACATACAGATGGACGACAGTCCATGGCAAAACCTCAAATTTGACTTACGTCATAGTTGAGCTTATAAATGAACTCTTAATTCACAATAAAAAATCAGGTAGTTAGGCCATACAAAAAAAATACTTCATTCTCAGGGATCGTCACATCTGGAAAAAACGCGTGCCTCCAACCTATTTATTGCCTGCCAAAAATAAAAAATATATAAAATCCTCCACACACAATTTTGGGTCTATGACTTCATGGGCACTGAAAAATACAATGGAGAAAAACTGCATTTCTAAACATTGTAACGATGGAAAAAATGATTGACCCAGGAAATTATTAAATGCGAAAGGAAACAAAAATTATTCTAGCAGTATCGCGATCTCGATAGAAGGTCACGGACACTCAAAATGTCAGCCCTCGTGAATGTTTCTCTTATGAAAAATTCTGCACAAGAAACTGTGCCGTGGACCATCATATTGGTTGATAATATTTTGACAGTAAAGGAAATGGCTAACTGTTTCATACGGATGTCACAGACAACTTTACCATTTATGCTGTCAAAACCACAAACAGGGACTTCGACTGATTTTCAGAGGAACTCAATGTTTCGGAAATTACAAGTGTGTTTGAAAGGTACTACAAAATTGAAATGGTAAAGGACACACCCAAAAAACCACCCATGGTTTCTGATGCGTTTGCACTCATTTTTTTGAGCAGTGAGGAATTTGTTCTTCCCGCATGGGCAGTCCTTCCCAGGAAGAAAATCCCACGGGAGCAATAAAATGCCCTCGTAAAAATGGAGACGGGGGCATTATGCACTCGGGAATCAATAACAGCATGTTATAATTTTCCAGTGAAAATTTTAACATGCACTTAGAAAAAAAAATTTGTTCCCACCCAAATTAAAAGTAGATTGACACCCTACAAGCCACCAGAACAAAGTGATTTTCATGGAAAATGCAAGGCGATTCGGCGGATTTGGAGCTGCGTGGTACAGTCTTTCGATTTTGAAAACCGTAAGTATGTTATAGCCTACATCGCTTGCTACTATTTGAAGTGATGCGCACTATCGTGCATCCAGCCCTGTCGATTAGAAAAAAGATTTGTCGGCGGCAATTCTTTGGTGAGAATTCTTGGGAGTGATGCCTGATGGTCGTGTTGTTGGCAAGAACAATTAACATGCAATGAAGAATGCAGCCACCAATTGACAGCACTGTGCATTCAGTACGGTATTTGGGCACATCCGTATCAAACGGTAACATGAAAGCTGGACGATTTGGTGCTTTCGTGGTTTTCATTAAAGGAATGATTCCGAATCCCAACTTTTGGGTCATGACGATGTGTTAGGCGCCAAGTAACAAAAAAGCGCACATTGCAGCTATAATTTATGCGGAGCTGATAAATTTGCTCCATTGGTGAATACTGAATGGTGATTGGACCAGGAAGCACGAACCTCTCAGAGAACATCAACTTTTTCCAAACAGAAGAAGTGAATAGGATTTGTGCTAAATACATTCACGCTGTTACTAAAGCCCACTGCCAGATATTCATCCCTTGTTACTTAATAAAAAAAAATTGACTGTTCACACAGAAATGATTTCTCAACTGGAATGAATTACCAGATTTTGATAGCTCTCTTAGCAAAGCTGAGGCACACTGTTGTTGACTCGCATTTCCGCCGAATCGTCTTGTATCCCAATGAGTTTATAGGTGCCCAATCAAAATGCGTATTATACTAGGTGACAGCAATACATGGTATGTTTGATTATCATGATTCCGGACCATAAATGCCGGTCTTTCGCTAAATTTCCGGTAATTTTACAGTGAATAATTAAAATATAGTAATCGCATCGCTTGAAACCTTTCTCCTTACTTGATAATAATATATGCCTGGTCAAAACACGAGCACAGTTTTTTGCACTCTGGAAACGGGAATAATGGGCGCGGACGTGCGCGAGCGCTATAGCACCCGTCTCATGGGAAGGTCTGCATGGGTGAACAAAAAAACAAAACAGGACAAATTGACAAACCGCTTCATAGACTGGCTGGATAGGGAAATTGTTAGCTTTCGAAAGGTCATTGTTGACACTGTATGTTGCAATTTTATAGCATATTTTAGTGTCTTTGCCAAAAATGAAAAATATTTTATATATAAATACCTGCCTCCCCTCCCCCAAAAACTTGCCATAAATAATAAATATAAATATCTGCACCCCCCCCCCCCCCCCCCCCCCATCACTTAAAAAAAAAATCCCAGAGAAATTAAGTATTTTTTTCATATGGCCTTAATGAAAAACTAGACAATTACACATAACTGGTATTGACCATTTGGCTATCTACTATACAAGATTGCACTGCAATGAATTACCTGTTATTTGAGGCAGGTCCAAAGAGCTGTTTGAATTCATTGAAATCATGAATTTCTTTTTCAGCAAGACCAGCGACAAAAATATTTTTATCACTATCTTCTCTAATTGGCAAGTCAATATTCTTTTGTTCTACAAGATCATGTACCTGGAAGAATATTAATTAACTCAGATAAGTAGTCTGAATATTTATATGGTAGACATACAGAATGTGATGTGTGTTTGAATCGGTGGGTGTTTTACATAACGAGTTGGAAAGGCCTAGTCATATTTTGTGAGACACGTATTCTGTGTTTATACAGTGGAGCCCACTTAATTGGATATCTCTTAACTGAATAACCCTGTTAATTGAAAATAATTTCCCAACACAAAACCATTTACTATACCTCCAGTCCAAATTTGACCTGTTAATTGAATATAGGTTAAAGAGTAAACTCCTGTTAATTGAATAAAAAATCTTGCAACCTGTTAAGAAATTACCCCGACTCTCCCTAGTTTTTCTTTGTTTATAGACCTATTTGGCCTCAGTACATCCAATACAGGCATTTAATATATTATATTTTGTTTGACAGAGCTCATGGAGCTCTGTCAAACAAGATATAATAGAATAAATGCTTAGTCTATCTCGAGAATACAGGAAAGTGACACTCTCCTTGTTGATTGAATAATTTTCATTGGCAAAGTGGCTATTCAATTAACAGGGTTCCACTGTATTACACATCTGCATGCATTTTAAATTCATTTAAATAAACAAATTTTAATTCCGATGTTTAAAAGCAAAGGTGAAGTGAAGAGTCCGTTATTTTAATACTTTTGTTTGAAGCAGTACTGATCAAATGGATCAATAAAAAATCAAAACAACCTTTAGGGAACCAGTCTAAATTACATTCGTTATCTTTTCTTTTGGGCATGTTTGTTGAAATTTGTATCACTGTTTCTCTTTGACTGGTGTCCATTCACGTCTAACCATTTGGTGGCTATTACTGATAGTAAAAATATAATTACAAATTTGACCAGATTTGCAAAACAGATGGGAGAAACACAGACGATCGATAATTGTATAATGAAATTTGGAAACTTTTCGAAGTGAAACTAAAGACTTGAGAGGAAAGGAACTAGTCTAAATGGTGTGGGGAAAAAATGTTCCGGCTTGTACATCACCAGTTGAATACAGAAACATTTATGTTATAGCGGCAATTCCATTAAAAACAAGGATTTAAAGTTTAATGTGTAATGTGTAGTAAAAATACATAGAGGATCTCCAATGAGTCCCCTGTTTGTATCAAAATTTACAAAACAAGTTCAACACATTAGGTCTTTAACCCTTCCAACACTGGTGGTGTCTTCCATGCCAGTTAAATGGCAGAACTTGGAAGAGTCCATATCCATTATTTGGGGGTAGAGCAATTAATATTTTCAACGTGCAGCCTTCAGGCTGCACGCTGAAACTATTAATTGTTCTACCACTCACATTCACTTAGTAGCCATCCTACTTAATGAAATCATGACGTATCGTGTTCCTGGACCGGAAAAGCGGACTCTCGTGTTGAAAGAGTTAACATGGTCCAGATCTAATTTACTGGATGAGTTTTGTAAGTTTTAATATAAGCATGGGGCAAGCTGAAGATTCTATTTATTATATGATCCAAAAAACCCACAAAAGATACTTAAATGGAATGAGAAACAAGCAGTGGCTTCTAAAAGGCTTGCAATTACATTACAACTTAAGCATTGTTTGATCGCAGTGTCCGCTTTGGGAAGTAGTGCCTGATAAAGAATAGATTACGAAGGGTGTAATGACACAAATTTAATGAAATATTTAGATAAATATTGACTACTGTCACAGACAATAAATGTTTGTCATTACTGGCCCCCCGAATCTGTATGTACAATTATTCGCTGGCACCAGATGGGCTGTGCTTTACCATTTTTAATGAATAGGCTCACATGTAATAACCAGAAGGGGTAGATCATATAATGCAAGTGTCAGGATTTCACATTAACTATCATTACCAGTAGTAAACCAAACCAAAATTTTGTTACCATCCAATCTGTCACTAAAGACCTTGAAACATTTCTTCTTCTTTTTAAGAATTGCTCACATGATTTGCTTGTTATTTAACAATCATCATTGTAACAGTGATGAAATGTTGTGTATATCAAATCCGGAAAAAAGTTGAGGTGAGAAAAACAGGGCTCGCCTTGAGTAAAATGGTCGGGGCCTAAAAAAAGTCCCCCACATATTGAGGTCGGGGCCTTTTCGGGGCTGATTTTCCATTTTGTCCATTATTGTTAATGCTTTTATGTTGAAAATGTCGGGGCTTGAAAAAAAGCCACCAGCAAGTGCTCCTCGGGGCTGATCTCGGGGCCTGGGCTGATCAGCCCCGATTCATGGCAAGCCCTGGAAAAACATGTCTACCGTTTGCACATGTTATTGGTCATATGGGACATTTCAAAAGGTGAACCAATAACCTTCTTTGGATTTACAGAGTTACAATTTCATTTGGGGAAGTCACCAAGGAACCCCTTTAATTTATGAGTAAAGTCAGGGAACCTCTAGCTGAAATAAAAAATCTAACAAATGAATACCAAAACAAGGGTAATTTAAGTGTACATTTCTATTGTTTCGAAATGTGGGCAAATGAAAAATTATTTCTCAGGGCTAATGAAACAATCTGTTGCCCAATTTGTACAAGTCTGAGCTTGACAAGATCGTTCCAATGAGGGGGTGGGGTCAAAGCTATGTTTTAGAGACAAAAAATAAACAATAACATGAGGGTGGCTATGCCCCCATGCCCAAACCTAATCACCCATTACTAAATTTCACCAGTAGACCAGCCCACCCTTTGTGTCCATAGGACACTAATGCACATACTTTACTATAAACCTTTATTAAGGCAAACTAAAATAAAACCAGTTATCACCATAAAATGTATTATTTTTCACTAAGCCAAGGGGAGAAACCATAAATTGTATTATTTTTTAACAAGGCTGAGGGAAAATAATGAATTTGTTCCAGTAACAAGACCATCCCAGTTTTCAGGCCTGACACTAATTATTATTTTCGTTATAAGCTCCCTTCACAAGGATGTCATCATCGTAAAAGTAACAGTCCATGTGCTAAAAGAGCAAGTGCATTTCTATATTAGCTGAGCACGAGGTTGAACATCTCGTATTTTTACAAAACGTCAAAACTTTCCCACTGACCGTCATTGAATTCAGGTGAATTTCGACTGTAGATTAAAATGGCAACCATGTGGGCAATTTCATGCAGTATATTGGGGCAACACATATTTGCATGCAAACAAATGAAAAGTACAAAATCAAACAGGACTGTTGATCGCTTCAACATTTGAAGACTAACACAAGAGGCCTCTCGGCCAAGATAGCTCCACCCAGGGCAACTACTTTCAGGGGCAGCCATATACAGGGTAACATTTGATCCCCAATCTCTGATTCTGATAACCCTTTACCCAACATGGATAGCAGGCAACATCATCATTTTTTGTCTCAAAAACATAGCTTATGGCCCCTCATTGAAACAAGTTTGTTGAGCTTGTTCAATGAAGGCTCATTAGCTTTGTTTATTAGACAAAAATTGAAAACATAATAAAATTTGGCAAATACATTGGTGTCACTTTGACCAGGTAGTCTGTGACCTTATCGTTGAAGGATACAGACCTTATTGTGATTGATGGCACACTGTCTATTGACAATACATACTGTTATAAAGTTTTGTTAAAAAATATCCAGTGGTAAAGAAATTATGGCTCGGACAAACAAAATATTGACATTTTCCTGAGTGTTACCTTTACCATGTCGCTTGTGACCTTGACCTTGATGGATACAGACCTTATTGTGATTGATGGCACACTGCCTATTGACAATACATACTGTTAAAAAGTTTTGTTAAAAAATATCCAGTGGTAAAGAAATTATGGCTCGGACAATTTTATGGCTCTTGTATTTTACACATGTGTTTTGAATGGCAATTACAGTTCATCGGCAAAGTTCCTCTCTTGTTAACATTTAACAAGGTCCACCGACAAAGCAAATGTCAACACTGAGCACATGTACCTCCGAATTCATGTACTTACCAAACACTGGAATTATACCATCTTTTTCAAGTTGTGGAAAAATTTATCAAAAAATTATTCTATGAGCAATAAATCCGAGGTAATATTTTTCCTCTTATTACAAAAATCGGATATAATAATAAAATTTGTTTGTACGCAATTATATTAGTTATGTTAACTGGAGCAGACTGTCTTACCAAAATTAGAACAGAAGTTTGGACATATGAAATGTCCTGTTAACCGCATATTTTTTGTTGATAAAGTGGTAATCCAGTTAACCCTGTTCTTTATTTATTGGTGTTTAAGGTCACATATTTCTACACAATGGCTGATCATTACTGAAATATGAATATAAAGTCAAGTTTAGTCAATCATTTACACCAATGTTGCCTATTTTAGAGGACTTCCACCCCAGGCATTGGTAACTGGGTCGTATTTTACCAGTAAAACAAAGCTTGTCTAATACAGTAAACAAGCACCACTTCACTTCCTAAGGTTCCCACAGGGAAGTGGAACCCAGTTATCCGATTAGCCACTTCGCCCAACAAAAATATTCAATCAACAGGAATGTTCAATTAACCTTTTATCTAACAACAAGCTACAAATAACACTCTTGAACAACTATTTTTTTGCCAACTAAACATAGTTTATGACCTTTCAATGAAACAAGCCCCATGAACTATATCCATTGAGTGGTCATAAGCTATGTTTTGGAGAAAAAACAAGAAATTAAAAAAGCTGAATGCAACAGTAGTTTTTTCGAGGACTGCATTATTTTAATTCAATTTTTTTTCAATTAACAGGTAAAAATTTCTAATAAAATGGTAAGTGGTTTTTGATGTTTGAGTTATATGCAAGATTAAGGTTACTCTATTAAGCAATAACAAGTTGAGTGGGCCTCACCGCAGAATAAACCAGAGGCTCAAGTGAGCCTAAAATGCTCACCTAGCTCAAGTTGTCAAAAGAGATGAGTGTCTCAGTAAGTGATCAGCAGCAAGAGCAATTTTTTTATTTGCTATGACACAACCAAACGGCAACTTTTTGGGGCATTCATTTCTGCAAGGAAAGCTTTCTAGCAAGCTCTGTTCTGTGAATTTTTTTCTTCTCAACTACTGTGGTTCTCTCTAAACCCCTCCCTCCCCCCTCCCCCCCCCCCCCAAAAAAAAAAAGATTCCGGCATAAATGAAATACTTATGACCCAGTTATATACTACATGACAAATATGGTTCACATCTGTCCACTGAATCTGAAAGTTAAAAAATTTATAGTAATTTATATATTTTTTATACTTACCAATGACCCAGACTTAGCTGGTGCTAACTCCAACAAAACCAGGGCCAAACACAAATTTTGCCCCCCAATCCCCAAAATTTGCATCCAAAACAAAAAGAAATCATGTCCTAAAGGACCTCCATACTACGCCTCTACTGCGCAGTGACGCAGTCGTCCCGAAATTGGCGCCAATTATCATTCTTACTGGCAGTGCCTGGTCAGCGCTATGTACTCAGCGGGGAGGCAAGAGTTCCCAACTCCAGGGAGGACCATCCCCGTCTGGGTCATTGGTAAGTATAAAAAATATATAAATTACTATAAATTTTTTAACATTTTTATACTGTACCAATGACCCAGACTTAGCTGAATAGTAAACAGGCTGGAGGGCCTAGGACATAGAGGAAAATCCAATAAGCTCAACTATATAGTAAAGAGGTAACCCCTTAAGGAGAAAAGGAGTATTAGGCTTTACATGTATCTTTCTTATTTAATATTAAATTAGAAAGATACACTACCCTTAATAATTGAGCACAATAACATTCATGTTCTCTATTAACATCCAGTATAACCCTTATACTAATTATTTTTAAAGCAAGCCAATAAATAAAGTAGTCCAGAGAATTGAGACTCTTTATAATCATTTAAAAGTGTCCGAGTATTGTATATTAAAGCCCGTTTGACACTTGACATATACAAATGCTTCACACCGAGCTACACTTTAAAAATAAGACATGAATGAATTTAAACATTAATATTACACTTTAAAACCATCCCGGAAGCGACTCAGAAATACTGACTTGGAGGAGGCATTCCCTTGCTTTTCACTATAAAGCAGGTGACCTAAGGGAACACCCGCCCCCCCCCTTCCCCTTGCCCTGGGTCAAATAGCCCAGAGCGAAGAGGGCAGCCGGACGGAGTCACTGCCGGAACAGAAAGCCTGCATAACTATAGTTGCAACTGTTTAGTGGACGACATTCTGAGCAACAGATAACGGACCTAAACAATGCAGGTCTCCAGAAATGAACTCAATATTTCTGAGATAAAAATTCGTAAATGTGGATGGCTGAGACCAATAAGCAGCCTTCATTAAATCTGTATTAGCAACACTATTAGCATGAGCCCAGGAAGTAGAAAGAGCTCTTACTTCATGAGCAGAAATCTTAAGCACAGACTGCTGAGACGAAGATAAATCTTCATAAGCAGTACGGATAGTTAACTGAATCCATCTAGCAATAGAATGGACTGAAATGTCCTTTCTATTAGGCATCAAAGACAGAAAGAAACGTTTCCGTCCCTTTCTGATAAACTGAGATCTCTGTTTATAGATACGTAGTGCTCTAACAGGACAGAGTAAAGGCCTACGCCCGTCTGAAGACGGAAGAGCCTTAATAACAATAGGTTCCGGATATTTATTAGGAGCCTGATTCTTAGCTAAAAAACCCACATTAGTAGTGAAGGTGATAGTGTTCCCAACACTACGATAATGAGAATCATCCACCGATAGTGCATGAAGCTCACTGACTCTTCTGGCAGAAGAGAAAGCTAAGAGAAAAGCTGTCTTATAAGATAAGAATTTGAAATCTACTGTCCCAAGAGGCTCAAATGGCTTTTCCTTCAATTTAAGGAGAACCCAAGCTAAATTCCACTTAGGAATTAATCTAAGAGTTCTGGGTCTATTTATCGAAAAGTTTCTAACCAACTTCGATAAAGAGACATTAGATCCAATTTGTAAACTATCATGATGTGCATAGGTATCAGATAACATAGATCTATAACCCTTTATAGTAACAGGCTGCAGTTTGATTTCGTCAAACAAGTATACTAGAAAGTTTGCAATGTCTGGTATAGAGGGATCAAATATATCTACAGAATGATCCCTACACCAACGACGAAAAACCTTCCACTTAGCCGCATAGTTTAGCGAAGAGGAGGTCCTCACAAAGTTAGAAATCGTGTCCACTGCTCGTCCTGTAAAGTGCTTGCCATGCAAGAAGGACCGCACAACGGAAAAACGTGAAGGTTGAGACCTTGCGGGTTGTGATGGAGTTGGCGCGATGTCCCCTGCGAAAGAAGATCCTCTCGTGGAGGAAGCTTCCGCGGTAGGTCCCACAACAGACACCTGAGTAGATTTATCCACGGTCTCTGTGGCGACAGAGATGCTACCAACAGAATCTTGCATTGAGATTGTTTTATCTTTAGCAATACTTGTTGAATTAACGGCGCTGGAGGATACGCATATCCTATCATTCCGTCCCAAGGGATCGACAGAGCGTCTACTGCAAATGCTCTTGGATCCGGACACGGAGACACATACGTCTGCAACTGATTGTTGAGATGTGTCGCAAATAAGTCTATCATTGGCCGTTCCCATTGGTAGCAAATCTGATTGAATACTTGTTTGTTGAGAGTCCACTCCGACGGCAACAAGTGACCCTTTCGTGAAAGGGAGTCTGCTAGCACATTCAGACGACCCGGTATGTGACGGACCGAAAGAAGAACGTGATGTTCTAACGCAAACAGAAGGATTCTTTCTGTTAGATTGAACAACGGAACTGAATGAGTGCCTCCCTGATTCCGTATATACGCCACTACTGTCGTATTGTCGGATAGGATTTGGACATGAGCATCGTGAATAATGTCCATCCAGTGACGTAACGCAAGCCAAATTGACATCATTTCCTTGATGTTTATGTGCTTGCACAGGAATTGCGGATCCCAAAGACCCTGGCATCTCGAATCCGTTGGGATTAATGATGCACCCCAACCTGTTTGACTGGCATCCGTCATAACGGTAAAACTCGGATCCGGCAACTGCAGCGGAACTCCTTGAGTTAACCACTGAATGTTTGCCCAAGTCTGAATCTCTTGTTTCACTTGATCTGACAAGAGAACGTCTACATCGAGCGAATGAATTTTCACACTCCAATTCTGAGTCAGGAAAATTTGAAGAGGACGTGTGCGTAGCCGCCCCATCGGAATGAGATCCGCGGCGGCTCCGCACAGACCTATCAGTCTCATAAATTCTCTCGCCGTGACTTTGTCTGCGTGCAGACAATAGCGAGCGTAACAACTGACTAATTTCGCTCTGGTTAACGGCAGACGAACGAGATTGTTGTGCGTCTCGAAGCTCATTCCCAGATGAGTGAATGACTTGGACGGCACCAGATCCGACTTCTCCTCGTTTACTATAAAACCGAGACGTCGGAGCAATAGAAGAAGATTCTGAACATCGTTCTGAAGCGTTAACTCGTTGCCGTACCTCTGAAGAATGTCGTCCAGGTAGGCCGACGTTACCGCAGACGAATGAGCTCGGAAGTAGATCATTACCGAGTTCATTACCCGAGTGAAAGCCCAGGGTGCTAGATTCAATCCGAAGCACATCGCCCGGAATTGATACACCACTCCTAGGACTGCGAAGCGTAGATACTTTCGGAATGTCGGATGTACCATGACGTGAAAGTACGCATCTTTGAGATCTATGCTCGTTGCATAATCGTTCACCCGAATACTCGCTCTGACCGATCGAATCGTCTCCATATAAAACTTCGGAGCGACGATCAGCTTGTTTATCCAGCTCAAATCTATGACTGGACGGAACGAGCCGTCTGGTTTTGGAACCAGAAACAGATGGCTGTAGAATCCCAGAGATTCCTGGTTTTCTACGACCTCTACCGCGTTCTTCATTAAAAGAGACTGCACCTCTGATAACAGAGCGTCTCTTTTCTGTGGATTTGACGGAAGATGAGTCCACTTTGGACTTCGAGTTAATGGAGGCTTTCGTTTGAAGGATATCTTTAGACCTTCCGAAGTCACTCCTCTCACCCAAGGGTCGTCCGTAATCGACGCCCACTCTTGTGAAAAACTCGACAACCTTCCGCCAACCGGAACGCGATAGAGGTTTAAGCCATCACCTCCTGGACCTGCGAGGCCTGCGGTAGGAGAAACCACGTCTTCCACGACCCGCACCTCGCCTCGTCGACCTTGGTGCGTCCGACCGATTGTCCCGGCCTGAAGGACGTCCCGAACGAGAGTCGCTATCCTGACGGTCTCTCGAATAAGACCAAGAGGACGCACCGGAACCTCTATAGGAACCTCTCTTGGGCGCATTAGACCCAGAAGTGCCTGTCTTATTCGTGTCTGCTGTATCCGACTTTTTAGGAGCCGATCTGAACAACAGAGAATCATTAGCTTTCTTTTTAATTTTATCATAAATAGCGGAAAGCTTGCCGTCAAAGAGAAGTTCTCCTGAGACCGAAGCGACTCTAAGAGAGTTCTTCACCTTAGAATCCACTAGTGTGGATGTAGCTAGGGCTGCGTCACGTCTAACCAACTCCAGATTTGCCACTGAAAGGGCGGAGTTACACGTGGAATAAGCTACTGCCCTTGAAAGAAGTCTTAAAGAGGACTGTATATCCTGAAACTCTTCCCCTTGAAGGCGCAGTGATAACGCCTTAGTAAGGTGATCTGCGTAAGATAAGGCATCTAAATTGGCTCTGTTAGACGCAATAGCTGTTTCCAACACCGCGGTTGGAATAGAAGCTGACGACGGTAATGATAGCTCTAAGTCTTCCGCCTCGTCGTCCATACGCAGAGGAACTCTCGGTATACCCTGTCCTGCCGTATTGAATTTATTCCTTGCATCAATGAAAGGCAGGTTGAGAGTATTAGCGGACAAGAAACCTGCTTTCCCCGTCCTGGAAGCAAGTTTAAATATAGCGTCGTTCAATAATTCAAATGTTCTTGCAACATTATTGGACTGCGACGGAAACTCGGGAGCGATGTCCCTGAACCGCTCAAAAAATACAGAGTCCAATGACGCTATAATTCTCTTGTCCGGAAGCGCAGCAGTCTGGCCCGACGGAACAACTTGAGGGAGAAAGTGCCGGATGAAGTCCACGGCAGCTTTATGTTGTTCCGAAAGGGATAGCTCCAAGTCATCCGTATCCCTTTCACCATCCGGTCGGACCTCCCGATGTTCCCGGTCGTCCGCCCCCGATGCTTCGGCGGAGCGTACCGACCCAGCGCCGCCGGATAATTCTCGATCCGACACCGTTTCTGTCGGCTGCTGGGATGCTGCGATAAGCTGTGCTATCTGCACAAGAATGTCCGACGTCGAGACCTGCGGAGGCGCAGTCTTTCGCTGCTTCGCCGAGGGCAGCTCCGCATCAGATGGCTCCCGCATACTTTTCCTATGCGAACGTCCGGAGTCCATCGGTCTCGAATCCCTGGCTGCCGGATGGTGTGACCTGGTCGCCGAAGAATCCTTCATCGGCGAAGCTGGTAAAATATCGGCGGTCACGCAGCCAAGGTGCGGTCGTGTGCGCTGACGAGAAGAGGAAGCCTTAACAGTCTCTGCGGACTGCTTATACAACGGAGCGTCCCGAGCGACGGACGTATGCTCCGCTAAAGACACATTTTGTACCACAACATCTGGTCCCAGATGTTGTTGTACGAGAGAGGGACCTCTCTCGCTCGCGGCCCGGCTGGACCTGGACGAGCTAGGAACCGGACTAAAAGGCTTCCTCCGTTCTCGCTTACTATCCGCCGTCACTGGGTGTGCATCTATTATGTTTATAGTGCTCGCATCACCCAAAATTTCCTCTTGGACCGCATCGGACGAACCCGGCTGCCGAACCATTCGGTGAATGGACGCTACACCGGGCGAGCTAGCGGACGACATTTGTCTCATCTCCATGAGCACTTTTGCCGCTAGCTCTGAATTCATTTGTGACGACGGACGCACACTTGAAGAAGATAACATGGAAACATCACCCTGTTCTGGTTCCTCTGAAATAGAAACTGAGAGAGTAGAGTGACCTTGTGGAGAAAGAGCCGGCATCGCTCTTTCTCCAGAAACAACATATCGTGACACACGTTTCCAATGTTTCTCATCCCAATGTTCACATATAGGACAGGGATTAATGCGAGAACACTGACTACAATTAATACAAAGATCATGAAAGTCAGAGGAAGATTTCTTCCTATTACAATTTGAACAATGTCCCTTCATTGTGAAAGAACAACAATAAGTCCTAGTTACTCGCAAAAAACCCTGACACAAAGATACATAATAACATGATCCATTAATAAATGAAAAAACAATTGCAAAACAAAATAATTTTGAAAAAATATTTTTTCAGAGAAGCCCAAGTTGCTGAAAAGTAACGTTGAGCCCCGATGGATCCGATGGCAAAGTGTGGTCAAAAATTTTAAATTTATATAAAATAATTAATGAGACACTTTCGGATAATATAAATGTATCTTATAATGAGATAAACTACCACAAAGGCAAACAGCCCCCCTCAAAAAAGGCTGTTGCCAATGAAAACAAACAGTGTAAACACACTAGAAAACATGACTCCAGGCACTGAAAAAACTGGCCCGGAATCAGTCATCAATTACACTCTATCTGATGCAAAACAGAGACTCCCAGGGGAGAATCTGTAGAACATCAGATGGAAGATGCAGAACACAAACGTTATACACCCATGGGTGAAAACGTAACTATGGGGAAAATAACAGAAAACATTCTGTAACCAAGCAACTCTCCCAGGAAATTTTAGAAATGAAATTTCTCAAAAATATGCCAAAAGCATGGGAGAATTGCCAGGGGGGACTTTAGAAGGCTAGGGGAGAGGAAACACTGAATAAGCAGTACAACAATTAGCAAGAATGACAACAAGAGGCCCATGCCTCAAAAATAGGCAACTTAACATAATTTCATCCAAAAAATTTTAAGTACAGCCCTGATTATTTTTTGCCACTTCTTTTTCCTCTCCTCCTTCTATCCTCCTTAGAATCACATTTTCTCCAAAAATTACGTGTCTGGCATCCTTTAAACTGAGATTTACAAGCACAAAGATCAGTGAGATGTTGACTGATGAAGGGCCAAACAGAGAATGATAATTGGCGCCAATTTCGGGACGACTGCGTCACTGCGCATGCGCAGTAGAGGCGTAGTATGGAGGTCCTTTAGGACATGATTTCTTTTTGTTTTGGATGCAAATTTTGGGGATTGGGGGGCAAAATTTGTGTTTGGCCCTGGTTTTGTTGGAGTTAGCACCAGCTAAGTCTGGGTCATTGGTACAGTATAAAAATATAGAAATATTGAGTGTAGCCCAAAATTTGGGAGCCCAAATTTTGACTTATTGAGTTTCTTTGAAAAAAGTGAATCTGCATCCCTAAAGTAAGTTCCAAACAAGAAACCTAAGAATTATTGCAAGTGGCTGTGATACAAGAATCACTGAAAGTTTCATCAAATTCCATTCATAGGTCAAAAAGGAGTGGCGGATAAGAGAAAGTGTGACGTGGACGACGCGGACGACGCAAGACGACAAAAGTAATCCCTATATGTCGCTCCCCACTTCGTGGGGCGGCGACACAAAAATGGTCTGTGCCATAAATGATTGAATTTGGCCCAGTGGTTTTAAAGAATAAGAAAGATTTCAAACTTGAGAAACAGAATTTTACTGCCACCAGTAAATTCAAGTCTGTGTGAAAATGGTTAAAGCATGAAACATAAACAAAACAGACACAAAAATGGTCTGTGCCATAAATGATTGAATTTGGCCCAGTGGTTTTAAAGAATAAGAAAGATTTCAAACTTGAGAAACAGAATTTTACTGCCACCAGTAAATTCAAGTCTGTGTGAAAATGGTTAAAGCATGAAACATAAACAAAACAGAAAGAAAATTTATGGAAGCTTATTTTTTTTTTTTTTTTTTTGGGGGGGGGGGGGGGGGGGTAAAATATTTTTAAAGAAATCAGAAATAGGTTTTCATTAACAGTATTACATGAAATAAAATCTTTGGAACCCACACTGAATCCTTGAGAGGGTTAAATTAAAGATATTTATACAGGAATTAGAGAATTTTTTCCAAGAAACCAGAAAAAATATATATGTGCAGGGCATTAAAAAGGTTTGATGAAAGCATTAATAAAATCTTTGAAAGCCATACTGAGGTCTCGAGAGGGTTAAATTAAAGACATCCATACAGGAATCAGATAAATGTTTCCAAGAAACTTGAAACAATATGTTCATTTAGAGTGTCTCATGCAGGAAGGGGATTTCTGCTCTTTGTTAGTATTGCGATAGCCCCTTTCTGCATGAGACCCCAAAAAAATCTTTGGAAAACACACTGAAGCCATGAGAGGGTTAAATTAAAGATATTCATACAGGAATCAGATCAATATTTTTCCATGGAACCAGAAAAAAAACGTATGTGCACAGCAATGAAAGTGCTTGATCATGGCATCAATAAAAATTTGGGAACCCACACTGCAGTCTTGAGAGGGTTAAATTAAAAGATATGCATACAGGAATCAGATAAATATTTCCAAGAATCCAGAAAAAACATATATGTGGACAGCAGTGAAAGGGGTTCATCATGAAATAAAATCTTTGGAAAACACACTGAAGTCAGGAGGGGGTTAAATTAAAGATATTCATACAGGAATCAGATCAATTTTTTTCCCAAGGAATCAGAAAAAACATACAGCATTGAAAGGGTTTGTTCATGGCATCAGTAAAATCTTTGGAACCCACATTGTAGTCTGGAGAGGGTTAAATTCAAGGTATTCATACAGGAATCAGATACATTTTTCCTCAGCCACTTATACAGAAATTAATTTCATTACATTTAGTTAAAATAAGATGTAGTTGACAACTGACAGAAGTTTCTCCCGTCTCTTGTTTACATAAGTGATTAATAATAGTAAACAGTCTGAAGCACTCTCAACAATTTGTACAGGAAAGTTAAAAAATTTATAGTAATTTATATATTTTTTATACTTACCAATGACCCAGACATAGCTGGTGCTAACTCTTAAAATTCTAGGGCCAAACAAAAATTTTGCCCCCCAATCCCCAAAATTTGCATCTAAAACCAAAAGAAATCATGTCCTGAAGGTCCTCCATACTTTGCCCTCACTGCGCATGCGCAGTGTCAAGGACATCCCGAAATTGGCGCCAATTATCATTCTTACAAGCAGTGCCTGGTCAGCGCTATGTACTCAGCGGGGAGGTATGAGTTCCCAACTCCTGGGAGGGCCATCCCCGTCTGGGTCATTGGTAAGTATAAAAAATATATAAATTACTATAAATTTTTTAACATTTTTATACTGTACCAATGACCCAGACATAGCTGAATAGTAAAAAGGATGGAAGGCCTAGGACATAGAGGAAAATCCAATAAGCTCAACTATATAAATAGAGTCAACCCCTCAAGGAGAAAAGGAGTATTAGGCTTTACATGTATCTTTCTTATTTTATGATAAATTAGAAAGATACAATACCCTCCATAATTGAGCATAATAACATTCATGTTCTCTATTAACATCCAGTATAACCCCTTATACTAATTATTTTTAAAGTAAGCCAATAAATAAAGATAGTCCAGAGAATTGAGACTCTTTATATTCTTTAAAAGTGTCCGAGGATTGTATATTAACGCCCGTTTGACACTTGACATATACAAATGCTTCACACCGAGCTACACTTTAAAAATATGACATGAATGAATTTTTAACATTAATATTACACTTTAAAACCATCCCGTTAACAACTCAGAATTACTGCCTCCGGAGGAGGAATCCCCTTGCTTTTCACTATAAAGCAGGTGACCTAAGGGAACACCCTCCCCCCCCCCCCCTTCCCCTTGCCCTGGGTCAAATAGCCCAGAGCGAAGAGGGCAGCAGGACAGAGTCACTGCCGGAACAGAAAGCCTGCATAACTATAGTTGCAACTGTTTAGTGGACGACAATCTGAGCAACAGATAACGGACCTAAACAATGCAGGTCTCCAGAAATGGACTCAATATTTCTGAGATAAAAATTTGTGAATGTAGATGGCTGAGACCAATAAGCAGCCTTCATTAAATCTGTAATAGCAACACTATTTGCAGAAGCCCAAGATGTAGAAAGAGCTCTTACTTCATGAGCCGAAATCTTAAGCACAGACTGCTGAGTAGAAGATAGATTATCATAAGCAGTACGGATAGTTAATTGAATCCATCTAGCAATAGAATGGATCGAAATGTCCTTTCTATTAGGCATCAGAGACAGAAAGAAGCGTTTACGTCCCTTTCTGATAAACTGAGATCTTTGTTTATAAATACGTAAAGCTCTAACAGGACAGAGTAAAGGCCTATGCCCGTCTGAAGACGGAAGAGCCTTAATAACAATAGGTTCCGGATATTTATTAGGAGCCTGATTCTTAGCTAAAAATCCAACATTAGTGGTAAAGGTAATAGTGTTCCCGACACTACGATAGTGAGAATCGTCCACCGATAGTGCATGAAGCTCACTGACTCTTCTAGCAGAAGAGAAAGCTAAGAGAAAAGCTGTCTTATAAGACAAGAATTTGAAATCTACTGTCCCAAGAGGCTCAAATGGCTTTTCTTTCAGTTTAAGAAGAACCCAAGCTAAATTCCATTTAGGAATTAATCTAAGAGTTCTGGGTCTATTTATCGAGAAGTTTCTAACTAACTTAGATAAAGAGACATTAGATCCAATTTGTAAACTATCATGGTGTGCATAGGTATCAGATAACATAGACCCATAACCTTTTATAGTAACAGGCTGCAGTTTGATCTCGTCAAACAAGTATACTAGAAAGTTTGCAATGTCTGGTATGGAGGGATCAAAAATATCAACAGAACGATCCCTACACCAACGACGAAAGACCTTCCACTTAGCCGCATAGTTTAGCGAAGAGGACGTCCTCCTACAGTTAGAAATTGCGTCCACTGCTCGTCCTGTAAAATGCTTGTCATGCAAGAAGGACCGCACAACGGAAATACGTGAAGGTTGAGACCTTGCGGGTTGTGAAGAAGTTGACGCGATTTCCCCTGCGAAAGAAGATCCTCCCGTGGAGGAAGCTTTCGCGGTAAGTCCCACAGCAGACATCTGAGTAGATTTATCCACGGTCTCTGTGGAGACAGAGATGCTACCAACAGAATTTTGCATTGAGATTGTTTTATCTTTAGCAATACTTGCTGTATTAACGGCGCTGGAGGATACGCATATCCTATCATTCAGTCCCACGAGATCGATAGAGCGTCTACTGCATATGCTCGTGGATCCGGACATGGTGACACATACGTCTGCAACTGATTGTTGAGATGTGTCGCAAATAAGTCTATCATTGGCCGTTCCCATTGGTAGCAAATCTGATTGAATACCTGTTTGTTGAGAGTCCATTCTGACGGCAACAAGCGACCCTTCCGTGAAAGGGAGTCTGCTAGTACATTCAGACGACCCGGTATATGACGGACCGAAAGTAGAACTTGGTGTTCTAGAGCAAACAGAAGGATTCTTTCCGTTAAACTGAATAACAGAACAGAATGAGTGCCTCCCGGGTTCCGGATATACGCCACTACTGTCGTATTGTCGGACAGGATTTGGACATGAGCTTTCTGAATAATGTCCATCCAATGACGTAACGCAAGCCAAATTGACATCATTTTCTTGATGTTTATGTGCTTGCTTAGAAACTGTGGATCCCAAAGACCCTGGCACCTCGAATCCGTTGGGATCAATGTTGCACCCCAACCTGTTTGACTGGCATCCGTCATAATCGTAAAACTCGGATCCGGCAACTGCAGCGGAACTCCCTGAGTCAACCACTGAATGTTTGCCCAAGTCTGAATCTCTTGTTTCACTTGATCTGACAAGAGAACGTCTATATCGAGCGAATGAATCTTCACACTCCAATTCTGAGTCAAGAAAATTTGGAGAGGACGCGTGCGCAACCGCCCCATCGGAATGAGATCCGCAGTGGCTCCGCACAGACCTATCAGTCTCATGAACTCCCTCGCTGTGACTTTGTCTGCATGAAGACAATAGCGAGCATAACAACTCATTAATTTCGCTCTGGTTAACGGCAGACGAACGAGATTGTTGTGCGTCTCGAAGCTCATTCCCAGATGAGTGAATGACTTGGACGGCACCAGATCCGACTTCTCCTCATTTATAACAAAACCGAGACGTCGGAGCAATAGAAGCAGATTCTGCACATCGTTCTGAAGCGTTAACTCGTTGTCGTACCTCTGAAGAATGTCGTCCAGGTAGGCTGACGTTACCGCAAACGAATGAGCTCGGAAATACATCATTACCGAGTTCATTACTCGAGTGAAAGCCCAGGGCGCTAGGTTCAATCCGAAGCACATCGCCCGGAATTGATATACAACTCCTAGGACTGCGAAGCGTAGATACTTTCTGAATGTCGGATGTACCATGACGTGAAAGTATGCATCTTTGAGATCTATGCTTGTAGCATAATCGTTCACCCGAATACTCGCTCTGACCGATCGAATCGTCTCCATATAGAACTTCGGAGCGACGATCAGCTTGTTTATCCAGCTCAAATCTATGACTGGACGGAACGAGCCGTCTGGTTTCGGAAGCAGAAATAGATGGCTGTAGAATCCCGGTGATTCCTGGTCTTCTACGACCTCTACCGCATTCTTCATCAAAAGAGACTGTACCTCCGATAAAAGAGCGTCTCTTTTCTGCAGATTTGACGGAAGTTGAGTCCATATTGGACTTCGAGTTAATGGAGGCTTTCGTTTGAAGGATATTCTTAGTCCTTCCGAAATCATCCCTCTCACCCAAGGGTCGTCCGTAATCGACAACCACTCTTCTGTAAAACTCGACAACCTTCCGCCAACCGGAACACGATAGAGGTTCAAACCATCACCTCCTGGACCTGTGGGAGGAGAAACCACGTCCTCCATGACCCGCACCTCATCCCGCCGACCTCGGGACGTCAGACCGGTTGTCTCTGCCCGAAGAACGTCCGGCACGTGAGTCGCTGCCTTGACGGTCTCTAGAATAAGACCAAGAGGACGCAAAGGAACCTCTATAGGAACCTCTCTTGGGCGTATTTGTCCCAGAAGTGCCTGTCTTACTCTTATCTGCTGTATCCAACTTTTTGGAAGCGGATTTAAAAAGCAGAGAATCCGAAGCTTTCTTAGTTATTTTATCATAGATTGCTGAAAGCTTGCCGTCGAAGAGAAGCTCTCCGGAGACCGAAGCGACTCTGAGAGAGTTCTTCACCTTACTATCCATGCGTGTGGATGTAGCTAGGGCTGCGTCACGTCTAACCAACTCCAGGTTTGCCACTGAAAGGGCGGAGTTATACGTGGAATAAGCTACTGCCCTTGAAAGAAGTCTTAATGAGGATTGTATATCCTGGAATTCTTTCCCTTGAAGATGCAGTGATAATGCCTTTGTAAGGTGGTCTGCGTATGATAAAGCGTCTAAGCTGGCTCTGTTAGACGTAATTGTCATTTCCAATGCCACGGTTGGAATGGACATAGACGACGGTAATGACAATTCCAAGTCTTCCGCCTCGTCGTCTAGACGCAAAGGAACTCTCGGTATGCCCTGTCCTGCCGTATCGAATTTATTCCTTGAATTGATGAAAGGCAGGTTAAGAGCATTGGCGGATAAGAAACCAGCTTTGCCTGTTTTGGAAGCAAGCTTAAAGATAGCGTCGTTCAATAATTCGAATGTTCTTGTGACATTATTGGACTGTGACGGAAACTCAGGGACGATGTCTCTGAACCGCTCAAAGAATTCAGTGTCCAAAGACGCTATCAGTCTCTTATCCGGCATCGCAGCAGTCTGGACCGACGAAACAACTTGAGGAAGGTAGTGCCGGATGAAATCTACGGCAGCTTTATGTTGTTCCGAAAGGGATAGCTCCAAGTCCTCAGTATCCCTTTCGCCATCCGGTCGGACTTCATGATGCTCCCGGTCGTCCGTACCCGATGCTTCGGCGGAGCGTACCGACCCAGCGCCGTCGGATAATTCCTGATCCGACAACGATTCTGTCATTTGCTGGGATGCTGTGATAATTTGTGCTATCTGAGCTAGCATGTCCGTCATCGAGGCCTGCGGAGTAGCGGTCTTTCGCTGCTTAGCCACCGGAAGCTCCGCATCAACTGACTCCCGCATTCTTCTCTTATGCGAACGTCCGGAGTCTACCGGCCTCTTGTCCCTGGCTACCGGATGGCATGACCTGATTGCCGTGAATCCCTGTTCGGCGAAGCTGGCTGAATATCCGCGGTCACGTAGCCAAGGTGCGGTCGTGTGCGCTGCTGAGAGGATGAGGAAGCCTGTACAGTCTCTCCGGACTGCCTATATAACGGAGCGTCCCGAGCGGCAGACGTATGCTCCGCTTGCGAAACATTTTGTACAACATCTGGTCCCAGATGTTGTTGTACGAGAGAGGGGCCTCTCTCGCTCGCGGCCCGGCTGGACCTGGACGAGCTAGGAACCGGACTACAAGGCTTCCTCTGATCTCTCCTCTTATCTGCCGTCACTGGGTGTGCACCTTGTATGTTTATAGTGCTCGCATCACCCGAAACTCCTTCCTGGACCACAACGGACGAACCCGGCTGCCAAACCATTTGGTGAATGGACGCTACACCGGACGACAGCGCCGTCGATCCTACTAGGGACCTCTTAGGCAACTGGCGTATCTCCATGAGCACTTTTGCCGCTAGCTCTTCATTTGATTGTGACGACGGAAGCACACCTTTGGAAGATAACATGGAAACATCACCCTGTTCTTGTTCCTCTGAAATAGAAAATGATAAACTAGAGTGACCCTGCGGAGAAAGGACCGGCATAGCCCTTTCCCCGCTAACAACATACCGTGACACACGTTTCCAATGTTTGTCATCCCAATATTCACATACTGAACAGAAGTTAGTGCGAGTACACTGACTACAATTAATACAATGATCATGAAAGTCAGAGGAAGATTTCCTCTCATTACAATTTGAACAATATCCTTTCATTGTGAAAAGACAACAATAAGTCCTAGTACTCGCACCAACCCCTGAAAACAAAGATACATAATAACATGATCCATTAACATTGAAAAAACAATTGAAATCAAAAATAAATTTTGAAGAAATATTTTTTCAGCAAAGCCCAAGTTTCTGAAAAGTAACGTTGAGCCCCAATGGATCCCAAGCCTATGTGTGGACAAAAATTTTAAAATTATTTTAAATAATTAATGCAACACTTAAGAATAATAATAATGTATCTTATAATGAGATAAACTAGTACAAAGGCAAAAAGCCCCCCTCAAATGAGACTGTTGCCAATGAAAACAAGAAGTGTATAAACACCAGAAAACATGACTCCAGGCACTGACAATCCTGGCCCGAAATCAGTTACCAAAATATACACTATCTGATGCAAAACAGAGACTTCCAGGGAAGAATCTGCAGAACATCAGATGGTAGATGCAGAACACTACGCCTAAACACCCATGGGTGAGAACGTAAACATGGGGAAAATAACAGAATTCATTCTGTTACCAAGCTAAATCTCCCAAGAAATTTTAGTAGTAATCTTACTCAAAAATATGCCAAAAGCATGGGAGAATAGCAAGGAGGGACTTAAAGGACAAGGAGAGAGGAAACACTGAATAAGCAGTGCAACTTCATAGCAAGAATGACAACAACAGGCCCATGCCTCGAAAATAGGCAATTTAACATAAATACATTACAAAATTTTAAGTTACAGCCCTGAATATTTTCTGTCACTCCTTTTTCCTCTCCTCCTTCTATATCCTCCTTAGAATCACCATTTCTCCAATATTTATGTGTCTGGCATCATTTAAACTGAGATTTACAAGCACAAAGATCAGAGTGAGATGTTAACTGATGAAGGGCCAAACAAAGAATGATAATTGGCGCCAATTTCGGACGTCCTTGACACTGCGCATGCGCAGTGAGGGCAAAGTATGGAGGACCTTCAGGACATGATTTCTTTTGGTTTTAGATGCAAATTTTGGGGATTGGGGGGCAAAATTTGTGTTTGGCCCTAGAATTTCAAGAGTTAGCACCAGCTATGTCTGGGTCATTGGTACAGTATAAAAATATATATATGCTGACTCATCATTTTTTCAATACCCTCTACCAGCCACCCTGATAGAACCGGTGGCAATTTTTTTTTAACCAATGCCTCACTCTGGTCTTAAGGATGCTCATACCAAATAACAGTTTTCTGTTCCTTGTGGTTTGGGATATATGGGCTTTTGATTTGTTTTTTCTGTTTTTAGTTCGGCCCAGGGGTTGCCACAGGGCTCTGAAAATTTCTTTTGGGGGGTGGGGGGGGGGGGGGGCATCAATCAATTACTCAGGACCCATTTATACTACATGCCAAATTTGGTTGAAATTGGCCCCCTGGTTCTTGAAATAGAAATTCTGAGCAGAGCTCAACATGGATATGCCCCCACAGAGAGACCAAATATTGACCTACCAACTTCCCTTGAACAAACTTTAATCTTCTACACCAAAGGATGTTCCATACCAAATATCAAGGCATTCCCTCTGGTGGTTCGTGAGAAGATTTTTGAAGGTTTTTAAGCTTTTGGGGCATTAACCAGAGCCCGAATAAGGCAGCTGCTTCATTTGAACAAAATAGAAAAGGTATACTCTATAGATAGACTGCGCAAAATATGTTTGAATTGTGAAGAAGGCAAGTTTGCAAAAAGTTAACGGACGCCAGACAAAAGTGATGGCAATAGCTCCCACTGACTTGCAGTCAGGTGAGCTAATAAAAAATGAGACAAGTACAGAATGATTAAAAAACAAACCTTTTCATTATAAATCTCCAAGAAGGAGAATGTTACTTTGTACTTCCAAGCAGGGTCTGCACCACAGACTGCTTGTTCATCTTTTATTTCTTGAAATAAGCCATTAATAACTCGAGGAATAATACCAGGATCTGTTGGAGAACCAAGCATAGTATAAGTTTTACCTGAAATAAAAAATTGATGAAAAAGTTAGTGGTACAAGAATTAAACAGAAATGATTTCGATGTAATATTTCTTGATCCACTCGGGTAATTATGTACAGTACAGTCGCCGTGAACTGGGAATATTCCATGTGTGGGCAGTGATGTCCACGCTGCTGTCGCAGGTAATAAAAATCCTCATCAGCAAAATTTTAATTAATGAAGCACCGCGTGGTGCCCGGTGCTTCATAAAATTAAATTTTTGATGATTCTTCCTATAATTAGTGTTTGGAATCTAATATTATTGCATCCATGGAAATACTGCCCATGCATGGAAAGTGACCAGCCCACAACTGAACAAAAAAATTCTTCAGAGGCTCAATAATAACAAAGCAAAAGTTGCCAAATTTTGTTATCTTCATTTTCAGCATTTGTGGCTGCATTAGAATTCCAACATAAGAGAATAAGACAGAAGACAATGAGGGTGAAGTACGGAGGACAGGAATCAACAACCCTTGTTGGGAGTTCTTCCTGTTATTCAAATACAATGTACAGGAAAAACTCCAACAAGGGTCGTTGATTCCTGTCCCCTGTACTCTACCTGAGTTACGTTCTGTATTTATACCACAAGTAACCCTTTACCTAACACGAAAAGCAGATGACACTTGTAAACAGAATTCTTGAATAACTAATTATTTTCATTTTTTTCCCTCAAAAACATAGCTTAAGACCCCTCATTGGAACAAGCTCAATGAGCTCGTTCCAATGAGGGGTCATAAACAATATTTTTGAGACAACAAATGAAACAAGAGGCCCCAAGGAACCTTAATCGCTCACCCGACAAAGTGGTTCAAAGAACTATTTTGGATCACATTCAGTTAGTCATGGTTCATCAAAACTACAGAGGAATGAAGTCATGAAATTATTCATACCTCTAGTGTCCATGTCAGAAGATTATTATCCTGGGTCTTCCTGACTGTTTCCAATTCTATCAGCTGCAGACTAGCACTGCCAAATTCCCAAGGGTTGTTATGTCACTGCCCCCTGATCAAATAGAGCATCAATATTAACCCAGGGACCCAACCCAAATTAACTGAGGAACTCGATTTGAACATACTTAAATCTGTTCCCCCCTCCCCCAGAGATGATGTGTACCAAATATGTGAGGATTCTGATTGGTAGATCTGAAGAAGATTTTTAAAGAAATTTCTTCAAATTGCACTAAGTTAAAATTCAAGCTCTCATAGGGAGCCCAAATATTAACCCAGCGACTCGATTTGAACAAACTTGAATCTAGTTAGTGGCTTTACAGTATGTGTAGAGTGTAATATCACAACGACGAACTTGAGGAACCACTTGAAAGCATGCCACCCAAAAGAGTACAGACTTTTAGAAACAAGGGAAAAGAAGATAGAACAGACAGCTCTTCTGAGTCTACTACTATCTCTGGTTTAAAAAAGGCACACCAAATGAAGTTAACAGAAGCTATTGATCAAGTTACTCTGTGGTCCGCAAAAGACAAGAGGACAACAGATATTAATTTGAAAGTTGCTGAAATGAAAAGCGCTCGACATGGAGCCTTTCTCCAAAGTTGAGCATGTTGGTTTCCGAACATTAGTTGCAGTGCTTGAGCCAAGGTATAAGCTTCCATCCCGCCATCAGCTCAGTGAAAATTTAATTCCAGAAATTTTCAAGAAAGTTACAGAGTGCATCAAAATGGAATTAAAGCAAATGATGTGCATGAGCTTAACAACTGATATTTGGTCTTCCAGCTGCAGCTCACATTCCCTCATGAGTTTGACTGGCATTTGGATTGATGACAATTTTAACAGAAAGCGGTGCATCCTTAATGCATCTCCCTTCCCCGGCAGCCACACTGCTGTAGCTACATGTATATCTGATGGGATTTGTGAAATGTTATCTCAGTGGCAGGTCACAAAGGATCAAATACTTGTAATTGTGCGGGATAATGCCTCCAGTGCAGTTGCTGGAAGTGAATTAACAGGCGTAAATCATGTTGGATACTTCCTTCATTCTCTCCAGCTTGTAATTAAGGATGCAATCAACTCACAAAGGTCTGTAAATGATATGTTGGCAAATTGTCGAAAGACTACAGGCCACTTTAACTGATCACCCTTATCAAACTTGATTTAAAAGCTATTCAGAAGCATGACTTGCCCGAGCACAAATTATGCAAGATGTGTCAACTAGGTGGAACAGCACCTTTTATATGCTGGAAAGAATTGTCGAACAGAGACTTGCCCTGGTTATTTATTTATTTATTGGTGCTTTATGCCACATCAGCAACTAAGGCTATATCATGGCGATGACTTGCCCTGGTTGAATTCGCTAGTGAACATGATATACCAACAATGTCATCTAATCAATGGAATCTGGCCCAAACACTTCTCAAAGTACTCAGGAGGTTTGAGCAAATAACGCGCGAAATGTCAAAGGCCAGTGCTACAATCTCAGCTGTCATTCCAAGTGTGTCTCTTCTAATTAGCGTTCTCTCCAGTCATGATGACTTTAAGGGACTCCAGACAATGGCTGATGAATTGAGTGCTTCTTTGTCCAAAAGATTCGGTAATGCTGAGGAAAACAAGTTATTTGTTGTTGCTACTTTTGTTGACCCTCGCTTTAAAAATGTTTTCTTCAAGGAAAGTGCGACAGATGACAGGTTGGATAAATGGCTTGAAGAGGAGGATACCCTCATTACTTTGCTGAAGACAAAGAAAAGACATGCAGTGGCCCCTCACCTTCAACAAGTACAGGAGTGACTGGCACGGGCTGCACGGCCAAGAGAGTAGCTTCAAAGCATTTATTAGATGAGGCCTTCGAACGTTTGTTGAGTTCAAAGGGGGTTACATGTGCTTCAACAGCTAAAACTATCAAGGATGAGGCATCAATGTATAGGGCAGAACCTATTGTTCCAAGGAATGAGGACCCCCTTGATTATTGGCGCATGAACGGGCCGAGGTATCTGAAACTAGGTAAACTTGCTAAAAAGTTCCTCGGTGCTCTGCCGTCTAGTGTGGACAGTGAACGGTTATTCAGTGAGGTAGGACTTATATGTAAAAAAAACGGAGCCGATTAAACCCAGACAAGTGTGAGATTGAGATGTTGCTGGTTATTAGAGGAAATATCCCAATCCTGGGTTTGGAATACTAAGACTTGTGGCGTGATTGATGATTACTAATTTACTATGACTATGGTCATGGCTTTCAGTGATGACAGTTATTTGCCATTCAATTTTATTTGGAAGTTGAAACTCTGAACTTACTCACAAGTTGTCGTATTGTCGTGTGAGAACCATAAGGTTCAATCTTCCACTGGAAAAGGTTATATCTTCCACTGGAAGATAGCACCTTATGCTTCTCACTCAACTTAGTGTCATAAATCCTGTACACATGTATATGATAAATAGATAATCTACCAAAATAAAACAGTCGGCACAACCAAAATAAGGCTATAATATAATTCCTTACAAAATCACAAATTTTGCTCTGAAATGAATGTCATCAGCTCAACATGCATTTGACTAGAACCTGATGAATTTGAATACCCTCGAAAGCACCCGGACCTGGTTGATATCTTCATAATTTTCCAAACATCGCCACGATCATGCGTCTTTGAAATGAGAATGAGGATGGTGGACACTGTTGGATTTCGGGAGTGTACGACTGTGAGGTGGTGGTAGTTCAGCATGAAACCCAAAGATACAGTCAGATATGTTACCAACTCGGGATTTCAAACTAAATTACCCCCTCCCCTCCCACCTCAAGATTTCAACAGTGCCCTCCATCATCATACTCGTTTCAAAGACACAAGTTCCAGAAATCCTGTTGACGTCAGTAAGTGAGACCCTTTTTGGATTTCGGCGATGTGCCATCGATGATGTTCAGATCAGTAACGTCTTTGTCACTCTTTGAAAGTGGAATTCATGTCAATCATGTGGATCTAATCAAAACCATTTCAGAACACAATTATATAGTGTATAATGTTTTGAGGGCTGAACAAGTTCTCAATAAAGACATGCAAATAGTTACTTCAATGGAGTCGGCTTATCAAGCTTGCTCTAATGTGATTACTATTTGTTTGGTTTTATAGAGAAAAAAATGGGAGAACATGGTTTTTAAAATTATGCAATTTCGATCATTTGAAGTGAGCTAAATTCCAAAATTTTAAAACTGACAATTGCCACCATTCCTAAAAAAATCTATGTGGGATTAAGCTTCAAGTGTCACTTCCTTCAATGTCATTCCAAATGCATCCAATCTCATTTGAGGTCACGTCGTGTCAATTTTCAGGTATTCTTGATCAGTTTGACAGTTTAATCGGTTTAAGGAATATTTTCAAAGAATAATTATCGAATAACCAAATTTCACAAATCGTAGCACTAAATGGTTTGGTTGATGGTGCTTTTATTTTAACTCAACACAGGCAAAAGTTGTTGAGGACTCAAGTTTTATTTTTGTTTTGCAGCTTGTTTAAAAAAATGATAATTCATCTGCAAAGATCTCCCTATGCGAAACTCAGGGGCTGTCGTCCTCAGTGCCCTGATTTAGGTCGCGATCTCTACTCTCCTAAAATTCTAGTTGCGCGCCTGTTGTGTCTGAGGTTTCTAAACTCAAATTACTCAATATGAGAAATGTGTGAAATGAACGTTGAGGCCTACTAGGAACTTGGGAAGATACAGAATTTAAATATATTATGTTTTGCCACCAGCTGTCCTCTTGAAAATAGATTTCTCGCGAAATATATTTGGACTACTGAGTCAATATATTTTGTGCGCAATCTATTTCAAAGGGAGCTGTACCACACTGTACCCAGACTTGCTTATGCAACTCTATGGCCATACTGTTTGAACTTTGATGGAACAAAACACCAAATGGCTATCTCCGGATGAAACAAGAAGAATGTTACTAAGGTAACACATGACCCCCCCCCCCCCCCTGTGACCTTCACCTTGCCAATGCGGTGGAAACTATTATACGCGACACACCTTCTGACTGTCCTTAACATTTGTAAAAAGTTTAACAATTGTACTATGATTTGTTTCTGAGTTATGGCTGAGACATGAATATTGACCAATTTTTAGTGTGACCTTGAAATGTGACCTTGCCCTTGAAGGTACAAACCCGGCTATGGTGTATGACACATCCTCGAATGGTCCTGTATAATTGTGTGAAGTTTGATGACTGTGGCCCTAACAGTTTTTGAGTTATTGGCTCAGACGCACACACACACAAACAGACACACAGACAGACACACGCACACTTCAATCACTATATACCACCCAACCTAAGTCAGGGGGCATAAAAAATGTAGATCTGAATGTGTTGGACAAATACATGAACACTCGGGCGAGCAGCAGAGGAATATAGCCAGTCACATATCGAGGCTTACCCACAACCCGTTGCCAGAAAACAAACCCCGTATTCTGATTCAGCGGCATACCAAACCTTCTGCATGTTATATGGCCATATCCTGCCTTTTCCAACCACAAGATTCTGCTACAGACCCTGGGTTAGGAAGGGATAGGATATAGCCATCTTGCAGAAACTAGGGCTTTGTCAATAGTGGGAAAAGTTGACACAGGTGATAGTTCTGTTATGATAACAGACCTAACACCAATGTCAACCTTTCTCCACTAACAGCGTTATCTTTTCGAGAGGCTCAGACAGTCGGCTCCAAGTAACTGTTGTTCGCGTTGGCAAAATCGTAGTATCCACTTTAGCCTGGTTTAGATCACTCCAGTTTTGCTTTTGCTTTATTATTAATATCCTATCTCCCTTCCTGCGCCACAAAAAAAAAAGAAATGACGTGAAGACATGTCTGTTCTAAGTAGGCCTACCTGTGATAGGCCTATTCCTAGACGTGGGTCGCCTGATTATACCCAAGTTTGGGCGAGTTCAGACTGGACAGGGTCAGGTTGTTTGTATTTGAGTGATGGAGTCTTACGGATCGGAAATTCAGTTAATTCACTCGTCTCCACCACCCCCCCCCCCCCCCTCCCACCAGCTTTCCCCTTGGTTGACCAAAAAGACTACCACAACTGCACAACTCCCAACTACCGTCCAAAGTTATAAATCTTCTAAAAAAGCGTGAATACCAAATTTCCCATGTGCCTAAAATTGAAAAATAGGCAGACGGAAAATTGATTATTTACATGATAGCAGTTTTTGACCCTTGAATGTATATAAATATATTTGGAAGAAAATGTTTTGTGAAAATCAAAAGCCGTCATTGGAACCACACGTTTTAAAGTGGGAGTTTCGTTTCGGTAAACCCATATATGGGATTGTGTCAAACGAGTCATGACGTTGCACTGCATTATCTATTTTTATCACATGCTCCACACATTTCAACATGAGAAAAATTCTGTGGCTTCCTGTTGATAAATCCCACCCTCGAAAATGCCCGATGTTAAACTTATTGCACCCAAACCTCTCACAGTTAACACAGATTACTAATATGGAGGAAGTATCTGTCCAATATGGGAATAAAGAAAGCCATTATATATTTGATGAGACGATGAGCGTGGTTGAAAGAAATATTGTGACAATTTGCAGAATGCAGCAGCAGTACAGTTTGGGCAGTGAAGAGCGTCCATATTCACATGGACATGATGGATAAAAAAACAACTTGGTAAACAGTTACACAATCAAAATCTTTAATATAATATTCAGCCTTTTCTTTCACGAACCATCACTTACCTGATACCAGTAATAGACGAGTGACATACCGATCGCTTGCAGCCTTGCACTGGTTATCCCACGAAGGGGAAGAAAGTTCATTACAGATCAACGAGATCATCCATAACACTTTCACTGAGTTTCAGACAATCGGCGAGGGCCGATGTTGAACATCAAGTGTCGATGGTGAACCGATGGGCACTTATCGGCCGAGTGCCCATGTTACACCGATTAATCGTCTCATCTCTAGCACTCAACCAGTTCAAACCCAAAATTTTAACATGTAAACAAGAAATATCAGTTCCACTTTAACACCCTGTGCATAGATCATTTAAATGTGTGATTGACCATGGGTGAGATATTTTATCAGAATCTAGTTTCAAATCTTACTGAAACTACTTGATGGAGCTGAGCAATGGGGTAAAAGAGAAACAGGGAAATTTTGCAGCCATCTGGTCAAGATGCAGCCATCCATCACTAATATGAATACAAGAAAAAGTTACCAAAGTTCAGCCTGAGATTCGTCAGACAAGTATTACAGAGGGGCCGACTTAATTGGCTATCTCTTAACTGAATAACCCTGTTAATTGAATATAATTTCCCAACACAAAACCATTTACCATGCCTCCAGTACCAATTTGACCTGTTAACTGAATATAGGTTATAGAGTAAACTCCTGTTAATTGAATAAAGTATCTTGTAACCTGTCAAAACATTACCCTTACTCTCCCTAGTTTTCCTTTGTTTCTGGACCTATAGACCTATTTGGCCTCAGTGCATCCAATACAGGCATTTAATCTATTAAGCTCATGGAGCTCTGTCAAACAAGATATAATAGAATAAATGCGATGTTTATCTTTAGAAAACAGGAAGGTGACGCAATCCTTGTCAATTGAAAACTCATGTTAATTGAATATTTTTCATTGGCAAAGTGGTTATTCAATTAACAGGGCTCCACTGTATTTACCAAAGCCCCCACCCTTCCATCCCTCATCCTGTTATGAGAAGAATTACTGAAGTATATCTCTTTAGAATTTAATTTTATCCCACAAACTATTCATTTGTGTATTAAAGTGAAGATTTATAAGCTCTCTGAAGTTGGAAAAAGAAAACAAAGGGTAAATCCTGGAGAGCAATTTAGATTTTTATACATTTTTGCTCAATTCAACAGTCTACATCCTGTGGCCTCACAGTCATTTATCGGCCAGTGTTAACCGCCTATAAAGGCAGCCAAGACTTTCCTAGGAAGAAGTGCCAAAGCACTTAGAATGTAACTTGCAAGTTTGCTTTCTTGTAGAAAAAGTGTCTACAGTTGTAATTAGGCATTGAAGGGTTGACCATCAAGCAACTTGCACGCAATGAATAAAACTGAAATTACGCACTTCAGAATTAATATTCTGAATTCCATGATTTCTCTTGATTTTCAAGGACTAGGTAAAATACCCCCACCTTTTTCCACACCTTGATTTTAAAAACAAAAATTCCATGACTTTTCAGTTTTTCCATGACTCGTATGAACCCTGTGGTGAGCAGATCTGGTAAGTCAACAATCAACAATGGCCACTCTCAGTAGTTTTGTAAAAGATTTGACCTTTTGAACCCTAGTGATATCTTCCATATCAGTTCAGTGACTGCAATGGGAAGAGTCCATATTCTTTATTTTGGGGAAGACCAATTAATGTTTTCAGGTGTGTTGTAGACCAATCAATATTTTCAACGTGCAGCCTTGGGGCTGCACGTTGAAAATATTGATTGGTCTACAACACACCTTCACTCAGAAGTCAACCCACTTAACCCTTTATCCAACTCAGTCGATTTCAATATTTATTATTTTAAATATCATTTTTTAAATTTTTTCAAAACATTTCAACAAAACTATATCATGTGCCCCCTCCTAGGAACGAGCTCGTTCCAAAGAGGGGGTCACATGATATGGTTTTGTAGAAATGTTTTGAAAAGTTATAAAATTTATAGTAATTTATATATTTTTTATACTTACCAATGACCCATTCATAGCTGGTATTAACTCTTAAAAATCTAGGGCCAAACACAAATTTTGCCCCCCAATCCCCAAAATTTGCATCTAAAACCAAAGAAATCATGTCCTAAAAGGTCCTCCATACTTTGCCTCCACTGCGCATGCGCAGTGTCAAGGACATCCCGAAATTGGCGCCAATTATCATTCTTACAAGCAGTGCCTGGTCAGCGCTATGTACTCAGCGGGGAGGTTTGAGTTCCCAACTCCTGGGAGGGCCATCCCCGTCTGGGTCATTGGTAAGTATAAACAAGAGGCCCCACGTGGCCTTAATCACTCACCTGACAAAGTGACTCTAAGAAGTATTTTAGGTCACCTTCACCATGTCATGCCTCATCAACATTAACTGGTTGAGTGATAGATTTTGTTTGAAGTTCAACATTTGTTACCTAAAATTAGTTTTATTTAAAATCATTGGTGTGTGGCCAATCTCCAATGATTTTTAATAAAGCAAATTTATCTCTGCAGACAAACTGGTTTAGCATGAAGCACAAACAAGGAATGTGAAGAGATAGCCTTGGGCATCTCTCCCCAACTGTGGATATCTTCCATGTGCTACATGTACATATTTGCATGCAAGAAAACAAAAATTTTCACAAATTTTCCAAAATATTAGTTTTTTTTATCATCATTGGAACAAGCTCAAAGAAGCTTATTCCAATAGGGGTATGGGAAGATCAGGTATATTTTTGAGACAGAAATGTGAATATATAAATAATGGTGTTTTTTTGTGAATGATGCTGGAGAATTTTGCGTAAAGATATGGTAAATGGTTTGTTCTAGATACAGAATGATGCAAAAGTATTTAAATTTGATTAGGCAAGTTGTTCCTATAATGCATTTAAAAATTGAAGTAACTGTTTTTTTGCTGCCGAACTTTTAGATGTGTGTGTCTGTGTTTGTGTGTGTGTGTGTGTGTGTGTGTGTGTGTGTGGGGTGGGGGGGGGGGGGTGGGGGGGGGGGGGGGGGGGGGGGGGTAAGAGTGTTCTTGCAAACAAAATTCCTGAATAAATGGAAAATTTTATTTTTTGTGTGAAAGACATAGTGGGTGAATGTTGATTGGAACAAGCTTAGAGAGCTCATTTTAATGTGAAGTCATAAAGCTGTGTTTTACGTACGAAATTCTGGAATAACTAAAAAATTGCTTTTTTGACTCAAAAAGCATGGTGTGCGACCTCTCATTGGAATGAGCTCAAAAAGCTCATTCCAATGGGGTATTTACAAGCGATAAGTACATGTATGTTTAAGAGACAAAAATTAAAATTTGAATAGCGATTTTTGCGAAGAATGCTGACAAGTTTTGGCAGTTATGCTGGTAAAAAGGTAAGATATGCAAAGTGGTTGTTTTTTAGAGGCGACATTTAATTAAGGGGAATTAACCCTTGATTACTGAGGTAACTTCTAAAAGTACTGAAATTTCATGAAGCAATGTGAATAACAGACAACAGTTGCCTAAAAATTTCATGAATAACTAAAATTTTTATTCTTTTGTCTCGAAAACATGGCATATGACCTTTGTTGGAATGAGCTGAATGCATGTGTTCCAATGAGGGGTCATAAAATTTGAACGGAGATTTGTGTGAATAATGCATTAGTACTGCTAGATTTGGGTAAACGGTTCACCCTGGATACCACCCCTTCTATAGTAGATCTTTTCTGCAAATTTTGTCTAAGATTCTATCAACTTTACAAATAAATACGTTCATGAATCACAATCAGATCCACCCCACAATGTTGCATACCAAATATCAAAAGATTCTGCCTGCTGGATCTGGAGAAGAAGATTTTTTAAGAAATATGCCTGAAATGCACTAAGTTAAAATTTGGGCTCCTATACGGAGCCCAAATATAAACCCAGGGGGCCGATTTGAACAAACTTGAATCAGATCCACCCCACAATGTTGCTTACCAAATATGAAAAGATTCTGAAGCTGGATCTGGAGAAGAAGATTTTTTAAGAAATTTGCCTGAAATGAACTAAGTTCGAATTCGAGCTTCTATAGTGAGCCCAAATATGAAACTAGGAAGCCGATTTGAACAAACTTGAATCAGATCCACCCCACAATGTTGCATACCAAATATCAAAAGATTCTGCCTGCTGGATCTGGAGAAGAAGATTTTTTAATAAATTTGCCCGAAATGCACTAAGTGCAAATTCAGGCTTCTATATTAAGCCCAAATATGAATCCAGGGGGCCGATTTGAACAAATTTGAATTAGATCCACCCCGCAATGTTGCATACCAAATATCAAAAGATTCTGCCTGCTGGATCTGGAGAAGAAGATTTTTGAAGAAATTTGCCCGAAATGCACTAAGTTTGAATTCGAGCTTCTATAGTGAGCCCAAATATGAATCCAGGGGGCCGATTTGAACAAACTTGAATCAGATCCACCCTGCAATGTTGCATACCAAATATCAAAAGATTCTGCCTGCTGGATCTGGAGAAGATGATTTTTTAAGAAATTTGCCTGAAATGCACTAAGTTCGAATTCGAGCTTCTATAGTAAGCCCAAATATGAATCGAGGGAGCCGATTTGAACAAATTTGCATCAGATCCATCCCACAATGTTGCATACCAAATATCAAAAGATTCTGCCTGCTGGATCTGGAGAAGAAAATTTTTTAAGAAATTTGCCTGAAATGCACTAAGTTCGAATTTGAGCTTCTATAGTGAGCCCAAATATGAATCTAGGTAGCCAATTTGAACAAACTTGAATCAGATCCATCCCACAATGTTGCATACCAAATATCAAAAGATTCTGCCTGCTGGATCTGGAGAAGAAGATTTTTTAATAAATTTACTTGAAATGCACTAAGTTCAAATTTGGGCTCCTATACTGAGCCAGGGGGCCGATTTGAACAAACTTGAATCAGATCCACCCCACAATGTTGCTTACCAAATATGAAAAGATTCTGCCTGCTGGATCTGGAGAAGATTTTTTAAGAAATTTGCATGAAATGCACTAAGTTCAAATTCGAGCTTCTATAGTGAGCCCAAATATGAATCTAGGAAGCCGATTTGAACAAACTTGAATCAGATCCACCCCACAATGTTGCATACCAAATATCAAAAGATTCTGCCTGCTGGATCTGGAGAAGAAGATTTTTTAAGAAATTTGCCTGAAATGCACTAAGTTCGAAATCGGGCTCCTATACTGAGCCCAAATATGAACCCAGGGGGCCGATTTGAACAAACTTGAATCAGATCCACCCTACAATGTTGCATACCAAATATCAAAAGATTCTGCCTGCTGGATCTGGAGAAAAAGATTTTTTAATGTTTTTCCCATTGCCTACAGTGTTAAAAAGTGCTGACTCAGCACTTTTTCAAAGTCCCGAAACTGTACCCTATGATAAAACCGATGGCAATTTTTTTTTACCAATCCTTTCTGTTGGTCCTAAGGAAGCTGCACACCAAATAAAAATTCTCAGTGCCGTGCAGTTTTGGAGATATGGGCGTTTTAAATTTTTTCTATTTTTAGCTCCTGCGGTTCCCACGGGGCTGCGGGAAAATTTTTTTTTGCATAAATCAAGTACTCATGACCCAATAAGCCCTCACATAAAATTTGGTTCAAATCAGCCTCTCGGTTTGGAAAGTTAAAAAATTTATAGTAATTTATATATTTTTTATACTTACCAATGACCCAGACTTAGCTGGTGCTAACTCCAACAAAACCAGGGCCAAACACAAATTTTGCCCCCCAATCCCCAAAATTTGCATCCAAAACAAAAAGAAATCATGTCCTAAAGGACCTCCATAGTACGCCTCTACTGCGCATGCGCAGTGACGCAGTCGTCCCGAAATTGGCGCCAATTATCATTCTTACTGGCAGTGCCTGGTCAGCGCTATGTACTCAGGGGGGAGGCAAGAGTTCCCAACTCCAGGGAGGGCCATCCCCGTCTGGGTCATTGGTAAGTATAAAAAGTTAAAAAATTTATAGTAATTTATATATTTTTTATACTTACCAATGACCCAGACATAGCTGGTGCTAACTCTTAAAATATAGGGCCAAACACAAATTTTGCCCCCCAATCCCCAAAATTTGCATCTAAAACTAAAGAAAACATGTCCTGAAAGGCCCTCCACACTTCGCCCCTACTGTGCATGCGCAGTGTCAAGGACGTTCCGAAATTGGCGCCATTTATCATTCTAATAACCAGTGCCTGGTAAGCGCTATGTACTCAGCGGGGAGGCAAGAGTTCCCAACTCCTGGGAGGGCCATCCCCGTCTGGGTCATTGGTAAGTATAAAAAATATATAAATTACTATAAATTTTTTAACATTTTTATACTGTACCAATGACCCAGACATAGCTGAATAGTAAAAAGGCTGGAGGGCCAAGGACATAGAGCAAAATGGAATACGCTCAATAAAATAAAATAGAGTCATCCCCTGTAGGGAAAAGAAGTAATAGGCCTTACATGTATCTTTCTTATTTATGATAAATTAGAAAGATACAACACCTTCCAAAAATTGAGCTTCATACATCCATGTACTCTATTAATATCCAATAATCCTTATACTAATAATTTTTAAAGTAAGCCAATAATAAAGTAAGTCTAGAGAATAGAGACTCTTATACTCCTAAAAGTGTGTGAGAATTGCATAATCATGTCCGTTGACATATGCAATATTCAAAAGCTATACTTTAAAAACTAAGACTTGAATGAATTTTATAAACTTAAACTTCTCACTAACAACCATCCCAATAACAGCTCAGAATTACTAACTCCGGAGGAGGTATCCCCTTGTTTTCATAGTAAAAACAGGTGACCCAAGGGAACACCCTCCCCCCCCCCCCCCCCCTTTTTCTTGCCCTGGGTCAAATAGCCCAGAGCGAAGAGGGCAGCAGAACGGAGACACTGCCGAAACAGACAGCCTACCTAGCTATAGTAGCAACTGTTAAGTGAATGACATTCTGAGCAGTAGATAATAGACCTAACAATAGAGGCCTCCAGAAATGGACTCGATATTTCTGAGATAAAATTCATGAATGGATGGCTGAGCGCAATGAGCAGCCATCAAAAATCTATAATAGCAACACTACTAATGTAAGCCCAAGAAGTAGAAGAACTCTTACTTCATGAGCCGAAATCTTAAGCACAACTGCTAAGCCAATGATATACCATAAGCAGTACGCTAGTTAATAGAATCCATTAACAATAAAATGGAGCGTAACGTCCTTCTACTAGACATCAAAGACAGAAGAAGCTTATGCCCTTGTAATAAACAGATATCTGTTTATAAATACATAAACTGTACCCGGAAAGAGTAAAGGCCTATGCCCATACGAAGACGGAAGGACCTTAAAATAATAGGTTCCGGATAATAGGAGCCTAACTCTTATGCAACAATCCAACCTAAATAGTAACGGAAGTATTGATTCCGAAACTATGAAAGTGAAAATCATCCATCGATAGTGCATGAAACTCACTGACTCTACAGTAAAAGAGAAACCAACAGAATTACTGTCTAAAAGGTCAGAATTTGAAAACTACTGTTTCCAGAGGCTCAAATGATTACTTAGCTAAATAAGAACCGAAGTTAAAATCCGTATAGGAATTTAATCTAAAGATTCTAAGTCTATTTATCAAAAAGTTACTAACTGACTTAGATAAAGAGACAAAAGACTCAATTGTAAACTATCGTAGAGTGCATAGGTATGAGGTAACATAAACCTATAACCTAAATAACAACAGGCTGCAGTAGATCTTGTGAAACAAGTATACTAAAAAATAGCAATGAGTAGTATGGAGGGATCAACCATATGAACATAATGATCCCTACACCACGACGGAAGAGCCTCCACTTTAGTCGCATAGAATAGCGAAGAAGAGGATCTCCTATAGTAAGAAATCGTGTCCAAAGCTCGTCCAGTACATTGCTTACAATGCAACACGGACCACACAACGGAATACATGAAGGTTGCGACCTTGCTGGTTGTGATAAAGATGACACGATTTACCCAGTGAAAAAAGATCCTCACATAGAGGAAGATTTCACGTTAAGATCCACAGTAGACAAGAGAGTAAATTACTCATGATCTCTGTGAAGATAGAGATGCTATCAACAGAAATGTATTGTGGTTGTTTATCTTAGCAATATCTGCTAAAACAACAGCGCCGGAGGATACGCGTATCCTATCATTCCGTCCTATAGATCAATAGAGCGTTAACAGTATTAGCTCAGAGATCTGGACAAGCCAACACACACGTCTGCAATTTATTAGCAAGCTGTGTCATAAATAAAACATCATTGGGCGCTCCCATAGATAGCAAATCTGAATGAATACTTGTTTGTTGAGAGTCCATTCTGACAGCAACAAGCGACCCGTAAGAGAACGGGAGTGCGATAAAACAATCAGACGACCCAGAATATGACGGACCAAAACTGAACTTGGTGTACTATAACCAACAGACGGATTCTTTCCATTAAATTGAATAACGGAAACGAAAGAGTGCCTCCCTGGTTCCGGAGATACGCCACTACTGTCGAATTAAAGGACAGGAATTTGGGCATGCGTTTCTGAATAATGTTCATGCAATGACATAAAGCAAGCCTAAAAAACATTATTCCGCGGAAGTTAAACTGATAGCTAAAAGACTGCGGAACCCAAAGACCCTGGCACTTCGAATCCGTAGGGATCAGTATATATCCCAATCTGTTTGACTGGCAACCGTCATAACAGCCACACTCGGGTCCGGCAACTGCGGCGGCACTCTCTGAGTCAACCACCGAATGTTTGCCCCAGTCTGAATCTCTTGTAACACTAGATAGACAAGAGAATGTATAAATCAAGCAATTCATGGATTGCCGGAAAGTTGCCGTCGAAGAGAAGCTCCTCCGAGAACGAAGCGACTCTGAGAGAGTTCTTAACCTACTATCCACGCGTGGATGTAGCTAGGGCTGCATCACGTCTAACCAACTCCAATCAGCCACTGAAGGGCGGAGTTATACGTGAACAAACTACTGCCCTCAAAAGAAATTACATTGAGAATAATATCCCGTAAATCTTTTCTTGAAGACGTAATGATAACGCCTCAGTAAGGCGGATTACGTATAATAAAGCGTCTAAGTTAAGTCTACTATACATAATGTCGTTCCCAACATTGAAATTGGAAAAGACATAAACGGCGAAAAAGAATATATATGCAGTCTTTAATCACACCGTCTAGACGCGTATGAACTCTCGGTATGCCCTGCTCTGCCAAAATAAACTATATGTAAAAAAGATAAAATGGCAGAAATGAGCCACGCGGACAAGAAACTAAACTATCATGCTTAGTAGCAGGCTTGTATATATATATAAATATATAGCGTCGAAAAATAAAACACATGTTGTAATGACAATATTGGACTGCGTCGGTAAGTCAGGGACAAAGTCCCTGTACCGATCGAAAAATCCGAGTCCAATGACGCTATAAGTCTCTTATCCAAGATCGCAGCAATGAAGTCCGAAAAATAATCACTGGAAGAAATGCCATAAGATATGAAAGGCATCTTCCGATACTACTAAAGGGAAAACTCGAAATCTTTCGAATCCCTTTCGCCATCCTGTCGGACCCTATAAAGCGTTCGGTCGTCCGTAGCTTGATGCAACCGCGGACCGCACCGACCCAGCGCCGTCGGATAATTCCTGATTCGACCGAGAAACTGTCAATTGCTGGGATGCTGCGAAACAACTGTGCTAACTCGGATAGCACGTCCGTCACTGAGGCCTGAGGAGCAGCGGTCTTACGATGCATTGCCGCAGGAAACTCCGAGATCGTTACCCCGTGCATACTTCCAATATGCGAGCGAACGGAGTGTATAGGCCTCGTGTCCCTTGGCTACCGGATGGCGCGACCTATTCGCTGTGGAATCACTGAATGCCGAAACTGATCGGATACTCGAGGTCACGTAGCCAATGTGCGGTCGTGTGCCCTGCTGTGAGGATGAGGAAGCATTAAAGACAGTCTCTCGGACTGTCAATATAACGGAGCGTCCCGAGCAACGGACATATGCTCTGAATGTAAAATATCTGAACCACAACATGCGGTCCCCTATGTTGTTGGCTTCCTCCGATCTGTCCTCAATCTGCCGTCACTGGGTGAGTACTAAAGTAATTAAAGTGCTCGCATCACCCAAATCTCCTTCCTAGACCGCAACGGACGAACCCGGCAGCCGAACCATTCGATGAATGTACGCTACACCGGGTGAGCTAGCGAATGTCACTCCGTAAGCGATAGACATATTCCATGAGCACTTATTGCCGCTAACTCTTCATTAACTATGACGACAGAGGCACACTTTGAAAGACATCTCCATAATTCTTCGAACAAGAAACCAGAAATGCTTGGATAGCAAGCATAAAATAATAATATATATAGCGTCGTTCAATAATTCGAAAGTTTGTGTGACATTATTGGACTATGTCGGAACTGAGGGACGATGTCCCTGAACCGAACCAAAAATTTCTAAGTCCACCGACGCTATCAGTTTCTTATCCGGCATCGCAGCATATATTGTTCCGAAAGGGAAAGCTTGAAATCCACCGAATCCCTTTCGGTATCCCGTCGGACCGGATGAAACTTTCGGACGTCCGTACCCGCTTCCGCGGAGCGTCCCGACCCAGCATCGTCGGATAAAATATATGCGACAGATTCAGTTGATGCTGGGATGCTGCGATAAACTGTGCTATTAAGGAAAGCACGTCCGTTCCCGAGGCCTGTGCAGTAGCGGACTTACGATGCATTGCCGCTGGAAGCTCCGTGTACGTTGACTCCCGCACACTTCCTATGCGAACGTCCGGAGTCTGCAGGCCTCGAGTCCCCGGCTACCGACCCAGCGCTGTCGGATAATTCTCGATCCGACACCGTTTCTGTCGGCTGCTGGGATGCTGCGATAAGCTGTGCTATGTGCACAAGAATGTCCGGCGTCGAGACCTGCGGAGGCGCAGTCTATCGCTGCTTCGCCGAGGGCAGCTCCGCATCAGATGGCTCCCGCATACTTTTCCTATGCGAACGTCCGGAGTCCATCGGTCTCGAATCCCTGGCTGCCGGATGGTGTGACCTGGTCGCCGAAGAATCCTTGATCGGCGAAGCTGGTAATATATCTGCGGTCACGCAGCCAAGGTGCGGTCGTGTGCGCTGACGAGAAGAGGAAGCCTTAGCAGTCTCAGCGGACTGCCTATACAACGGAGCGTCCCGAGCGACGGACGTATGCTCCGCTAACGACACATTTGTACCACAACATCTGGGGCCAGATGTTGTTGAACGAGAGAGGGGCCTCTCTCGCTTGCCGTCCGGATGGACCGGAACGAGCTATGAACCGGACTAAAAGGCTTCCTCCGTTCTCCCTCCGATCCGCCGTCACTGGGTGTGCATTAAGTTAATTTTATAGTGCTCGCATCACCCCAAAATTCCTTCTAGACCGCAACGGACGAACCCGGCTGCCGAACCATTCGGTGAATGGACGCTACACCGGGCGAGCTAGCGGACGTCAAAGGCCGTCGAACCTACTAGGGTCCTCTTAGGCAATTGGCGTATTACATGAGCACTTTTCCGCTAGCCCTTCATTAATTGTGACGACGGAGGCACACTGTTGGAAGACATCACAGATACATCACCCTAATCTTGATCGTCTGAAATAGAAATTGATAAAGTAGAGTGACCCTGCGGGGAAAGGACCGGAGTGTCCAAATCCCCAACAACATACCGTGACATACGCTTCCCATATTGTCATCGAAATCATACGATACAGAACAGGAGTTAATGCGAGTACACTGACCACATATAGAATGATAATATGGTCAGAGGAAGACTTCCTCTAAAAACAATTGATCAATATCCTTTCAATGTGAAAAGAAAACAAGTCCTGATACTCGCACTAACCCCTGGCAATCAAAATACATAATAATAATATGATCCATTAATATAGAAAAAATAATTGAAATCAAAATATTTTGAAAAAATATTTTTTCAGAACAGCCCAAGTTTCTGAAAAGTAACGTTGAGCCCCAATGGATCCCAAGCCTAAGTGTGGACAAAAATTTTAAACATATTTTAAACAATTTATTCAACACTTACGAACAATAATAATGTATCTAGTTATGATTAAAATAACAAAGATATTATTATTTAGAAATCCCCCCCTCACACAGAGGGCTGTTGTAAATGTAAACAATGAGTGTAAAAACACTAAAATAAGACTCCAGGCACCCAGGCCCGAAATCAGTTACCAAAAATACACCATCTGATGCAAAACAGAGACTTCCAGGGAAGAAACTGCAGAACATCAGATGGTAGATGCAGAACACAACGCCTAACCACCCGTAGGTGAAGACGTAAACATGGGGAAAGAACAGAATTCATTCTGTTAATCAGCTAAAACTCCCAAGAAATTTTAGTAATAATAATTACAGAAACTATGCCAAAAGCATGGGAGAATAGCAAGGGGGAACTTAAAGGACAGGGAGAGAGGAAAAACACTTGAAAAAACAGTGTAACTAAATAATCAGAATGACAACAAAATGGCTGCTGCCTTGAAAATAGGTAACTTAACATAATTTCATTAAAAAATTTTAAGTTACAGCCCTGATAATATTCTGTCACACATTCTTTTCCTCTCCTCCTTTTCTATCCTCCTTAGAATCACCATTTCACTAATATTTATGTGTCTGGCATCATTTAAACTGAGATTTAAAAGCACAAAGATCAGTCAGATGTTAACTGATGAAGGGCCAAACTTAGAATGATAAATGGCGCCAATTTCGGAACGTCCTTGACCCTGCGCATGCGCAGTAGGGGCGAAGTGTGGAGGGCCTTTCAGGACATGTTTTCTTTAGTTTTAGATGCAAATTTTGGGGATTGGGGGGCAAAATTTGTGTTTGGCCCTATATTTTAAGAGTTAGCACCAGCTATGTCTGGGTCATTGGTACAGTATAAAAATATATATAAATTACTATAAATTTTTTAACATTTTTATACTGTACCAATGACCCAGACTTAGCTGAATAGTAAACAGGCTGGAGGGCCTAGGACATAGAGGAAAATCCAATAAGCTCAACTATATAGTAAAGAGGTACCCCCTTAAGGAGAAAAGGAGTATTAGGCTTTACATGTATCTTTCTTATTTAATATTAAATTAGAAAGATACACTACCCTTAATAATTGAGCACAATAACATTCATGTTCTCTATTAACATCCAGTATAACCCTTATACTAATTATTTTTAAAGCAAGCCAATAAATAAAGTAGTCCAGAGAATTGAGACTCTTTATAATCATTTAAAAGTGTCCGAGTATTGTATATTAAAGCCCGTTTGACACTTGACATATACAAATGCTTCACACCGAGCTACACTTTAAAAATAAGACATGAATGAATTTAAACATTAATATTACACTTTAAAACCATCCCGGAAGCGACTCAGAAATACTGACTTGGAGGAGGCATTCCCTTGCTTTTCACTATAAAGCAGGTGACCTAAGGGAACACCCGCCCCCCCCCCCCCTTCCCCTTGCCCTGGGTCAAATAGCCCAGAGCGAAGAGGGCAGCCGGACGGAGTCACTGCCGGAACAGAAAGCCTGCATAACTATAGTTGCAACTGTTTAGTGGACGACATTCTGAGCAACAGATAACGGACCTAAACAATGCAGGTCTCCAGAAATGGACTCAATATTTCTGAGATAAAAATTCGTAAATGTGGATGGCTGAGACCAATAAGCAGCCTTCATTAAATCTGTAATAGCAACACTATTAGCATAAGCCCAGGAAGTAGAAAGAGCTCTTACTTCATGAGCAGAAATCTTAAGCACAGACTGCTGAGAAGAAGATAAATCTTCATAAGCAGTACGGATAGTTAATTGAATCCATCTAGCAATAGAATGGACTGAAATGTCCTTTCTATTAGGCATCAGAGACAGAAAGAAGCGTTTTCGTCCCTTTCTGATAAACTGAGATCTTTGTTTATAAATATGTAAAGCTCTAACCGGACAGAGTAAAGGCCTATGCCCATCTGAAGACGGAAGAGCCTTAATAACAATAGGTTCCGGATATATATTAGGAGCCTGATTCTTAGCCAAAAATCCAACATTAGTAGTAAAGGTAATAGTGTTCCCGACACTACGATAGTGAGAATCGTCCACCGATAGTGCATGAAGCTCAATGACTCTTCTAGCAGAAGAGAAAGCTAAGAGAAATGCTGTCTTATAAGACAAGAATTTGAAATCTACTGTCTCAAGAGGCTCAAATGGCTTTTCTTTTAGTTTAAGAAGAACCCAAGCTAAATTCCATTTAGGAATTAATCTAAGAGTTCTAGGTCTATTTATCGAAAAGTTTCTAACTAATTTAGATAAAGAGACATTAGATCCAATTTGTAAACTATCATGGTGTGCATAGGTATCAGATAACATAGACCTATAACCTTTAATAGTAACAGGCTGCAGTTTGATCTCGTCAAACAAGTATACTAGAAAGTTTGCAATGTCTGGTATGGAAGGATAAAAAATATCAACAGAATGATCCCTACACCAACGACGAAAGACCTTCCACTTAGCCACATAGTTTAGCGAAGAGGTCCTCCTATAGTTAGAAATCGCGTCCACTGCTCGTCCTGTAAAATGCTTGCCGTGCAAGAAGGACCGCAAGACGGAAAAACGTGAAGGTTGAGACCTTGTGGGTTATGATGAAGCTGACGCGATTTCCCCTGCAAAAGAAGATCCTCCCGTGGAGGAAGCTTTCGCGGTAAGTCCCACAGCAGACACCTGAGTAGATTTATCCACGGTCTCTGTGGAGACAGAGATGCTACCAACAGAATTTTGCATTGTGATTGTTTTATCTTTAGCAATATTTGCAGAATCAACGGCGCTGGAGGATACGCATATCCTATCATTCCGTCCCAAGGGATCGACAGAGCGTCTACTGCAAATGCTCTTGGATCCGGACACGGAGACACATACGTCTGCAACTGATTGTTGAGTTGTGTCGCAAATAAGTCTATCATTGGCAGTTCCCATTGGTAGCAAATCTGATTGAATACCTGTTTGTTGAGAGTCCATTCTGACGGCAACAAGCGACCCTTCCGTGAAAGGGAGTCTGCTAATACATTCAGACGACCCGGAATATGACGGACCGAAAGTAGAACTTGGTGTTCTAGAACAAACAGAAGGATTCTTTCCGTTAAATTGAATAACGGAACGGAATGAGTGCCTCCCTGGTTCCGAATATACACTACTACTGTCGTATTGTCGGACAGGATTTGGACATGTGCTTTCTGAATAATGTTCATCCAATGACGTAGTGCAAGCCAAATTGACATCATTTCCTTGATGTTTATGTGCTTGCCTAGAAACTGCAAATCCCAAAGACCCTGGCACTTCGAATCCGTTGGGATCAATGTTGCACCCCAACCTGTTTGACTGGCATCCGTCATAATCGTAAAACTCGGATCCGGCAACTGCAGTGGAACTCCCTGAGTCAACCACTGAATGTTTGCCCAAGTCTGAATCTCTTGTTTCACTTGATTTGACAAGAGAACATCTATATCGAGCGAATGAATCTTTACACTCCAATTCTGAGTCAAGAAAATTTGGAGAGGACGAGTGCGTAACCGCCCCATCGGAATGAGATCCGCAGCGGCTCCGCACAGACCTATCAGTCTCATGAACTCCCTCGCTGTGACTTTGTCTGAGTGAAGACAATAGCGAGCGTAACAACTGATTAATTTCGCTCTGGTTAACGGCAGACGAATGAGATTGTTGTGCATCTCGAAGCTCATTCCCAGATGAGTGAATGACTTGGACAGCACCAGATCCGACTTCTCCTCGTTTATTATAAAACCGAGACGTCGGAGTAATAGAAGCAGATTCTGCACATCGTTCTGAAGCGTTAACTCGTTGCCGTACCTCTGAAGAATGTCGTCCAGGTAGGCCGACGTTACCGCAGACGAATGAGCTCGGAAATGTATCATTACCGAGTTCATTATTCGAGTGAAATCCCAGGGCACTAGATTCAAACCGAAGCACATCGCCCGGAACTGATATACAACTCCTAGGACTGTGAAGTGTAGATACTTTCTGAATGTTGGATGTACCATGACGTGAAAGTACGCATTTTTGAGATCTATGCTTGTAGCATAGTCGTTCACCCGAATACTCACTCTGTCTGATCGAATTGTCTCCATATAAAACTTCGGAGCGACGATCAGCTTGTTTATCCAGCTCAGATCTATGACTGGACGAAACGAGCCATCTGGTTTCGGAACCAGAAACAGATGGCTGTAGAAACCCGGTGATTCCTGGTCTTCTACGACCTCTACCACGTTCTTCGTCAGAAGAGACTGTACTTCTGATAAAAGAGCATCTCTTTTCTGCGGATTTGACGGAAGCTGAGTCCATTTTGGACTTCGAGTTAATGGAGGCTTTCGTTTGAAGGATATTCTTAGTCCTTCCGAAATTACCCCTCGGATCCAGGGGTCGTCAAAAATCGACGCCCACTCGTTCATAAAACTTGATAATCTTCCGCCTACCGGAACACGATAGAGGTTCAAACCATCACCTCCTGGACCTGCGAGGCCTGCGGAAGGAGAAACTACGTCCTCCACGACCCGCACCTCGTCCCGTCGACCTAGGGACGTCTAACCGGTTGTCTCGGCCAAAATAACGTCCCATACATGAGTCGCTGCCTTGACGGTTGTCTCGCCAGAATAACGTCCCATACATGAGTCGCTGCCTTGACGGTCTCTAGAATAAGACCTAGAGGACGTATAAGAACCTCTATAGGAACTTCTCTTGGGCGTACTTGTCCCAGAAGTGCCTGTCTTACTCTTTTCTGCTGTATCCGACTTTTTGGAAGCGGATTTGAAAAGCAGAGAATCCGAAGCTTTCTTAGTTATCTTATCATAGATTGCTGAAAGCTTGCCGTCGAAGAGAAGCTCTCCGGAGACCGAAGCGACTCTGAGAGAGTTCTTCACCTTACTATCCACACGCGTGGATGTAGCTAGGGCTGCGTCACATCTAACCAACTCCAGGTTTGCCACTGAAAGGGCGGAGTTATACGTGGAATAAGCTACTGCCCTTGAAAGAAGTCTTAATGAGGATTGTATATCCTGGAATTCTTTCCCTTGAAGACGCAATGATAACGCCTTAGTAAGGTGGTCTGCGTATGATAAAGCGTCTAAGCTAACTCTGTTAGACATTATTGTCGTTTCCAACGTCGTGGTTGGAATTGACATAGACGACGGTATAGACAATTCCAAGTCTTCAGCCTCGTCGTCTAGACGCAGAGGAACTCTCGGTATGCCCTGTCCTGCTGTTTCGAATTTATTCCTTGAATTGATGAAAGGCAGATTTAGAGCATTTGCGGACAAGAAACCGGCCTTGCCTGTTTTGGTAGCAAGCTTATAAATAGCGTCGTTCAATAATTCGAATGTTCTTGTGACATTATTGGACTGTGTCGGAAACTCAGGGACGATGTCCCTGAACCGATCAAAAAATTCTGTGTCCAATGACGCTATCAGTCTCTTATCCGGCATCGCAGCATTCTGGTCCGACGGAACAACTTGTGGAAGGTAATGCCGGATGAAATCTATGGCAGCTTTATGTTGTTCCGAAAGGGATAGCTCCAAATCCTCCGAATCCCTTTCGCCAACCTGTCGGACCCTATGATGTTCTCGGTCGTCCGTACCTGATGCATCAGCGGAGTGTACCGACCCAGCGTCGTCAGATAATTCTTGATCCGACAGAGGTTCTGTCGTTTGCTGGGATGCTGCGATAAGTTGTGCTATTTGGGATAGCACGTCCGCCACTGAGGCCTGTGGAATAGCGGTCTTACGTTGCTTTGCCGCTGGAAGCTCCGTGTACGTTGACTCCTGCATACTTCTCTTATGCGAACGTCCGGAGTCTACAGGCCTCGTGTCCCTGGCTACCGGATGGCGTGACCTGGTCGCCGTGGAATCCCTGCTTGGCGAAGCTGGCTGGATATCCGTGGTCACGTAGCCAATCTGCGGTCGTGTGCGCTGCCGTGAGGATGAGGAAGCCTTCTGGACAGTCTCTCCGGCCTGTCTATATAATGGAGCGTCCCGAGCGGCGGACATATGCTCCGAATGCGAAACGTTTTGTACCACAACATCTGGTCCCAGATGTTGTTGTACGAGAGAGGGGCCTCTCTCGCTCGCAGCCCAGATGGACCAGGACGAGCTAGGAACCGGACTAATAGGCTTCCTCCGTTCTCTCCTCTGATCCGCCGTCACTGGGTGTGCACTTTGTTGATTTATAGTGCTCGCATCACCCAAATCTCCTTCCTGGACTGCAATGGACGAACCCGGCTGCCGAACCATTCGATGAATGGAAGCTACACCGGGCGAGCTAGCGGACGTCAACGCCGTCGATCCTACTAGGGACCTCTTAGGCAATTGACGTATTTCCATGAGCACTTTTGCCGCTAGCTCTTTATTTAATTGTGACGACGGCGGCACACTTTTGGAAGACATCACGGAAACATCACCCTGTTCTTGTTCCTCTGAAATAGAGATTGATAAACTAGAGTGACCCTGCGGAGAAAGGACCGGCATGGCCTTTTCCCCGCTAACAAAATACCGTGACACACGTTTCCAATGTTTGTCATCCCAATTGACACATACTGAACAGAAGTTAGTGCGAGTACACTGACTACAATTAATACAATGATTATGAAAGTCAGAGGAAGATTTCCTCTCATTACAATTTGAACAATATCCTTTCATTGTGAAAGGAATACAAAAGGTCCTAGTACTCGCACCAACCCCTGAAAACAAAGATACATAATAACATGATCCATTAACATAGAAAAAATAATTGAAATCAAAAAAATTTTTTGAAAAAATATTTTTTCAGAAAAGCCCAAGTTTCTGAAAAGTAACGTTGAGCCCCAATGGATCCCAAGCATAAGTGTGGACAAAAATTTTAAATATATTTTTAAAAAATTAATGCAACACTTACGAATAATAATAATGTATCTTGTTATGATTAAACTAACACAAAGACAAGAAATCCCCCTCCACAGAGACTGTTGTCAATGTAAACAAGAAGTGTATAAACACCAGAAACATGACTCCAGGCACTGATAACCATGGCCCGAAATCAGTTACCAATAATACACTAACTGATGCAAAACAGAGACTTCCAGGGAAGAAACAGCAGAACATCAGATGGTAGATGCAGAACACTACGCCTAAACACCCATGGGTGAGGACGTAAACATGGGGAAAAGAACAGAATTCATTCTGTTACCCAGCTAAAACTCCCAAGAAATTTTAGTAATAATATTACAGAAAATATGCCAAAAGCATGGGAGAATAGCAAGGGGGGACTTAAAGGAAAGGGAGAGAGGAAACACTGAACAAGCAGTGTAACTTTATAGCAAGAATGACAACAACAGGCCCATGCCTCAAAAATAGGCAACTTAACATAATTTCATACAAAAATTTTAAGTTACAGCCCTGATTATTTTCTGTCACTCATTTTTCCTCTCCTTCTTCTATTTCCTCTTTAGATCCACCATTTCTCTAATATTTATGCGTCTGGCATCATTTAAACTGAGATTTACAAGCACAAATATCAGTCAGATGTGAACTGATGAAGGGCCAAACAAAGTATGATAATTGGCGCCAATTTCGAGACCTCCTTGACACTGCGCATGCGCAGAGGAGGCAAAGTATGGAGGACCTTTTAGGACATGATTTCTTTGGTTTTAGATGCAAATTTTGGGGATTGGGGGCCAAAATTTGTGTTTAGCCCTAGATTTTTAAGAGTTAGCACCAGCTATGTATGGGTCATTGGTACAGTATAAAAATATAATATTTTTTCAGCTGCTGAATTTGCATATTACACGGGTGGATGTGGGTGATTCGTTGGGTAAAGGGTTAATGAAATTATGACGTATCATGTTACTGAGGCCGAAAAGTGGCCTATGAGGTTCAAAGGGTTAAGTTGTTTTTCACTAAAGGTAATTTTATACATTATAAATCATAACTATTAAATAGTTTATACCTGCTCCAGTTGGTCCATAAGCAAATATGGAAATATTCTGTCCTTTCAGTGAATTTTTCACTATTGGTTTAACATTTTCATTGAACATTTTCTCCTGTGATGTAGCTCTATCATACACCGCTGAAAAACTAAAAACAAAAATTTGAAGCGATTAGTCTTTATATTATTTACATTCATTTCTGACAATTGATAATAACAGGATTTGTACACCCCTGAGGAAAAATAAAAACCAGGACTTTTCTCGTGAATTTTCAAGCACCTTTGACTGCAATTAATTTTGCATGGGTATCAGTTAACAACTCTTATACAGTATGTGGAGAGTGGATTGTAACAAAATCACCCGTGGAGTGGAGTCATCACCCAAAATATCACTTTTATATTCTGTGCATGTGGACAAAAAACACAGCAATGTTTCAGCCAATGGACCTCCGGGTTTAACCCAGAGGGCCATTGGCTGGAACGTTGCTTGTGCATGTTATGCTCTGCAACAAATTTGCAATTATTGCTTGGGTGGAATCTCCACTCTATGGGTGATTTAGTGATAATACACTCTCCATGTACTGTACAACAAAGCAACAATACACTGATAATATACTCTACACACACTGTAGATCTCTACCAAACCAAAAATACTTGGTCTCAGAGAACCTTTCAAAGCAGGGCATGAGATTTTGTTCCTGGCACTGACCTGCAGGAAGATTATATAAATTCAATATGACTATCCATTTGTTCAGTTGCCCTTCTAGACAATCATGTTCGTAATTTTTTAACAAGGAACTCAAATTATTGTCGAGTAACAGTCAATGATTTCACAACTAAATTCTCTGTTCAAGCTAAAAGACACGACAATGTTACGTATGTTTCAAAATTAAGCCAATAACATACAAAACTGACACTGTTCAAGCTGTTCCAATGATGTGATCTATTCTGACAATAAAATAACGTTGTTTTGTGCCTTTACCATTGCTTGGGAAAGCCTATATTTTGCGACACACTGTTGTAAAGAGCTAAGAGAGCCCTTTCCAACAGTGTGTCACTTAATAACATATCAGAAGTTTAATGGATGAAACTTCCAACATGACCTGCAATGTACATGTACTGAACCAATCTTGTTCAGATGCCATTCACATGTGACTTGACATTATGTTAGGTGCAAGACTATTCATCACAAATATAAAATATACACTTGGGTAGATCTATCTAGAAGTTCAAATGTCGGAAGATTTTCTTTTACCGATTAACTCTTCATCTGAATCTAGTTTCACATAACCTTCACATGAACAAGATGACAGATCTTGTGAACCTTTGTGCCTGTCAAAGATCAGCATCATTATGAAGGTGTTGTTTCCAAGAATAAAACTACAATTTTCGCCTCAAAAAGCAAAAATGCAAATACTGCAGATTTTAAGTACATACTTTAGAAACTGAGCCAGCCAATTACTTGAATATATTTTGCAAGAACTCTCCATGACTTTTGACCAGAAGCTTCAAATTTCAAGCACTTTCAAGGGTCTAGTAAATCAATTTGAAAATTAAAGCACCGAGAAATAAAATAAAAATGTTTACAGAGCAAATCAGGGATCAACACGGGTGTACACAGAGGCCAAAATCAAGCCTCATTCTCAATGCAAAATACACTGGTTTTTTCCCAATTGTAAGCTGAAATTCCCAAAATAAGCACTGCTGCATTTCACTGGGTTACTATTGGGGAAAATAGTTACTAAAAGAATAGTTTTCTTTGTAAAAACATGTTAAATATTTCCCAATTTACATTGTTACATCACAAAATTTCCCTACGGAAAGGAGCTAGAGCCTTTCCCAACTCCAAAGTAGTCAAATCTGTTGTATCATTCCGACGTGGACTTCAGAGGTCATGAGTCGGAACATTCGTGTCTGGGGAGAGAGTACAAATGGAATTGCCCAAAACAGTTCTTTGAAAACTGCTGCGAGCAAGAAGGCCTCAAATTGACTTTCCCATGATGTCAAGTATTTGAAAAATCAAAGACAACAAGGTAAAGATGAAATCGATTAAAAGTCATTGTGGTGTTGACTGTCCATTTTCAACGACATAGCGGGGATTCGAACACAGGGGTCTGTCGGTGGGCGAGTGGTGTGGGTGATCCAGTCTAGTTTTGGTAGGCGGGTGGTGCCAAAGGAAACTCTCTTGGCATGGGTTCAAACTTCTACTATGCTATTGTAAACAAAACCAGCGTCCTTGATTCTATGGCATGGGAAATTTGAAGAAGAGAAGTTCTCATTGATTTCCTTGCAGTGCAGTATGTAGAATTGATGCAATTTCTTGATGAATGTCCATTTTCATCCAACAGCAGGGTTGGTGATTTTTTTTATTTAAATCAGATTTTTTGGATTTAAATCGATTTATTTGATTTTTATTTCCATACTATAAATTATTCACCAGAGGCTACTTTTTCTCACATGATTGCTTTAGATATAAAAGAAACTGAGTGTATTGGCAGGGGTCAATGGCTGCCCAAAGAATGGACACAAATAATTGATACTAAAACATTTACCTATGTTAACCATTTCAGTCTTTTAGGTGGTATGATGGGAAGAATTCCAGAATATATTTGGCACAGAAAAGACATTTGGTATCGATGGAAATAGAGAGGAATCATTGAAACTTGTGTTTTCTCATTGTTACAGCATTGTTGGAAGGAAGATGACTTCTTGAAAATCATTTTTGATACTTTTGATACTCAAATCACTGATCGTTGTTCTTGGGAGTTGATTTCGTATTTTTGACGGGTACATTGAAAGATTATCATATATATGGTTTAAAATCTATGTTCACTTAAATATAGTTTTATTCATGTTAGCTGAAAATTATATAAACCTATAAAATATTCGGGAACATTTAACTTTCCTACAGCATGTTCCAGCAGTCAAGACAAAGTGGGATGTATATTCCCACTCCATAGATTAGTTATAACTGTCATAAACAAGGGCTAATAACTGTATTTCAACAGTTAATATGCATTCCATCTTGTTTCAGCTCATTTCCAAGTTGTTTTGAAAATATTTCTAAATATTTGTAAATTTTGGATTTAAATCAATGATTGTTTTCAAAAAAATCATTGATTTAAATCATGATTTAAATCAGCCAACCCTGTCCAACAGGAAGCTGTTTGAGGTGAATTGATATTCTTATGTCATGCATTTACAGGGATAATTTTAGGTATCTACATGGGCCGTTTATCGGACCCTTTCCCAATGACATTTAGGCATGATTTTTCCCAATGCTTAACCTTTAATTTTCCAATATCTCCTGCAAACAAAAATTTAATGCACAACTGGTGCCCTGAGCTGAGTAGTCATAAGGCCTCAGAAAACCACTGGTTTTCTGAGGCCTTATGACCACCAAGATCAGGACCCCAATTATACATTAAATTTTAATTGCCTACCTAACAAAGTCCCTATATTCAAAGGTAAATGACAAGATCTTCAGTAGTATGTTATTTATTTATTGGTGTTTTTAAGGTCACATATTTCTGCACAATGGCTAACCATGACCGTGACAGTTTTATGGGTGGAGGAAGCCGGAGTACCAGGAGAGAACCACCGAGCAATGGCGAGCAACTGTCAGCTCCCCAACATACCAACTCCACACAGGCAGGATTAGCATTGGTTGAAGACAGGTGCTCCATCGACGTGCAGTACGCCTTAGTATACAACGTCACCGTGCCCCCACAAGGGCAATGGGGGCGAAGTGTCTTGCCCAAGGACACAACGCGGTTGCCGCAGGTGGGATTCGAACCGAGGGCCTCTCGGCATGGGGCCTACACCTCTACCAACTGAGCCACCACGCCTCCCTTTAGTAGTATGAAAATATTTTAATATAGACTAGAGACTGTGTGAACAGGATTGCATTTGACTGTTTGTTACAAAACTTACTTGTATTATACATTCAGTTGCTCAGGTATCGGTCTCAGTGCTTTCTGTTCAAGTCGATTGTAAAATTTCTCAGTCTTTGTATGTTTTTTCCCCTCGAAAACAAATTCCTAATTGGAGCTCCCATGGTGTGCAAATTTTCCCAATGGCATGGGTCCCGGACCCTTTCCCAAAGAGAGTAGAATAATCCCCGATTATATTTATTAATTTATTTATTTATTGGTGTTTACGGTCACAAACTTCTGCACAACGGCTAATCATGACCACGACATGGACATGTTGCCTATTTTAGAGGACTTGCACCCCAAGCATAGGTGACTAGGTCCTATTGGAAATAGGAACGCCAAACATTAATTACTAGACCAATTTATTTTTTGCGGCACTGGTTGTTTGGTCATAAGGACATGAAGACATCGACTTCCGTAATGTCGTGCAGTTAGGCCCATTAATTGAGTCGTAATTTGGAAGCCACTCCAGCCACTCACTTCAGAATCTGAGGACAGCTGACGATAATATCAAGATACCTCCGAATCTGTTTTGTTTTGAAGTTGCGGAATTACACCGGAAAGGTCTGCTGCAATCGCGAATAAAGCATCTGCTGATAAACTGCCATTTTAGGTGTAATTCTGAAATTCACACTCAACGGAATATCAAAACAGTATATAAGGGCTGGGGTCAATTACATTCAGACATGTTAACCTCCAGAATAATTTTTCAGGGAACCTGAGGGTGATTTTCAGGGAAATGGGATGTATTTCAGGGAAAAGTTCGCGCGGGGGCAAAATAAAAGAAAAAACTTGTGAATTTTCAGCTCACGGACCACTATTTAACACCAGGTTATATCCAGAACTAGTTTTCAACTATGCTGATGCATTTATGCTATGTTAAAAAATCATAAAATAACTGTTGATTTGCCCCCCCCCCCCCCCCCCCCCCGGGATCCTCTTCTTCATGAGCCCCCCCCCCCCCTCCCCACCACCACCCACACTGTCCCACAGAGCACATCCACCTGTGGTTTGCTCTTATCAAAGTCTACTTAGCTAATAATTTCCCAAGTCTGGAAATGTTAACAGGAAAAGATGTCTTGATGTTCGGTTACTTCAAGAACATTAGTTTAAACAATATTTATTGAATAACTGATAAGTATATACACTTCACAAGAACAATTAACAAGAAAGATCTGAGCAACACAAGATACAGTAGTATACACGAAACAAGTGAAGACTAGATGAATGCTTACTGTGTAAGAGAGGGATTCGACAGAAAGCTTAAAGCTTATGTAAGTTGTCTCCCTGACAAAATATAAAAACTACACCTGTAGGTGATGCATCACAGGAAGCGGCATCTACCGAAACCACACAAATAAATTGATTCTGAAGGGGAAGCGAATCCTAAACCAAATGAAACTTATAGGGAGAAACAGTTTCAATAAGGTTTTCGTGGGGAAAACTATTTGGGAAATGGTGGGTCTGCCAAGTATAACATACGGTACGGAAGTTGTACCCCTAAACCACACAGCTGTTAAGAGCTTGGAAATCCTGCAGAACGATGCAGGCCGATGGATAACAGGCTCGAGTAATGCCACAGTGCTAGAAGCGATCAGGGGTGAGCTTGGGTGGATGAGGATCAAGGACAGAATAGACCTATTGAAACTCGGTTATCTTAATTATTTGGTAAATCTCCCCGATAGCCGATGGTGTAAAGTAATGTTCCTGAGAACTTTCAACTCAAATATCAAGACGGGGTGGATGGTCCAAGTGATTCTGAAAGAACAAGATTCACGGGGAGTATAATGGGGAAGTGGGATGGGAGAATGAAGGACATGTGGTTAGGGGGCGACTCAAAGGAGAGGGTTAATATACTAATCGAAGAGATTGGGAAGAATGGGGCAAGGGATGTCATCAAGCAGTTCATCTCAGAGTGTTGGGAGGATAGAAGAAGCGCGGGAATAGGGAGGCAGTTGGTAGAACATGGGTAACCAGGGCCTTCTCATACGAGAACCGCGACAAATCAGCGGCCGGCCGAAGTGTTATTATTATTATTATCCGTGAAGCTCACACATCATGACCAGGAGGCTGAGACTCTCACTCTATTGGATATAAAAATAGCTTAGTTCCTGTGGTTGTAGATCAGTACAAGTACCTGTGCATCATCAGTCCCAATCACCAAGACCCAGTCCCCAGAATTAGCGCGACACAATATGGTTGGAGAGATCAATAGCATTCAGGTACGGAGTATAAAAAGCCTCAACCGCTAGGCAACGATGTGTGAGATTGTTTAAACATCAAATTGAATTGGAAAGAAAAGGAAAAGAAGGTAGAACAGCAGCACTGATAGGAGAAAAAAAGATAGAAAAATAGAAACAGCTTGAATACATCATACATCGATCGAACACTCAAGAGTCAAGGAATCGGGTATTGGCAGCTTGTTTCGTTATTTTATTTTGTAGAGTGTTAGGCGTGAATAATTGTTGGTAGTGTTGAACGATGAAATGCATGAAAAGGTATTTGACCTTAGGCATTGGTCGCTCGGTCCTATTGTACCAGCTAAGCAGAAATTATTTCCCGCAGTGAACAATCACAGCTTCAATATCTTGATTCCCACAAGAAGTGAGAATGACGGCATAGTATCGAGTTTCAAATCAAGAACATTAGTACTCAGAAAGTATCTTTATCAAACTTCATGCATGTGGGACGCTTGTGCCCTACACAAAACTTTTCTTTTCATCATTGAAACATTTTGTTCAATTCCATTCGAAATTTTCTGGTTACAGATGGCCAACAGTTAACAGTTCTGTAGTCAGCACAACAGAATAAATGTGGTGTTACTGTTAGAAAAAAAGTCCATTGTGTTTAAATATGCTGTCATAATTTTTCGGCATCCTAAGCAACTTTAACCTACTTTTAAGCTGTGCAAAATAGTTATTGTTTACGTTTTGATTTTGGAAATGGGATGAGAATTAAAGCTGTTCTATGAAGGAATAAATAAATATATGTTATTTAATTCCTTTTCATATATTTTAATTTCCAAAATGAAGGTGGAGTTTTCAATTTTTTTGAAAATAAGTCACCTATTTTCACTTCGACACTCGCACATTTATCACGAATCTTCGAAGAAAAACCCCAGAAATAAACATGAACACAGTTGAAATATATATCATAAAATAGCCTTTTCTTAAATAAATTTAACTTAAATCCATATTTTACTGCTTCGTGAGTTTTTACCAGAGTTTGAAATGCATGTGATTTGACTCTGAACGTTTTTCATAAGTTACAACGGGAACGAAATATTTGACTGTTGTTTTCCAGGATTTTTGATCCAAAACTGATTCCCGTCTGGGAGGCCGGGAACTACACTGAAATTCCGGGATTTTCCCGGGAATTCCGGGAGAGTTAACATGTCTGATTACATTCAAAGTAATTAATTACAATTACAATTACTTGGGGAAAATGTAATTACAAATACTTTTTTAAAGTAATTAATTACAGTTACAATTACTTTTTGAAAAGTAATTAATTACTTTTAATTGCAATTACAGGTGAATTATCAATGTAATTAACAACATTACAATTACAAGTAATTGAAAAATTCCTCAATTACAGCCAATTACATTAAAAAAAGTAATTAATTACAGGTAATATACAATTATCAAAACCCTGCAGTATATATCAGTCACAACTATTGGAAGAATTTGGTCCTAAAAATTAACTCAAGCACAAACTTAAGGAAAAAAAAAAAAATATCCCGACCTACCAACCCTATTTTTTTCTGCTATGTAACAGGAATCAAACCATTAATTTTTTTTGGCCTTATCAAAATTCAGGGCTCGCCTTGAGTAAAATGGTCGGGGCCTAAAAAAAGTGCCCCACATATTGAGGTCGGGGCCTTTTTGGGGCTGATTTTCCATTTTGTCCATTATTGTTAGTGCTTTTTTGTGGAAAATGTCGGGGCTTGAAAAAAAGCCCCCAGCAAGTGCTCCTCGGGGCTGATCTCGGGGCCTGGGCTGATCAGCCCCGACTCAAGGCAAGCCCTGAAAATTAGTACATACTTTGGTCCAAAACATTTGGGCTGAAACGTTCATCCAAATTGGTTCAAAACATCCAGGCTGAAACATCCATCTACTGTTTCGTTGAGAAGAGTGGAACTTGTGGAAGTGTATTTTGCTGAGAAATTTATTAGGACTTCAGGCAGTTATCTCAAATAGAAGGTATGAGTGTGGGGAGGGGCTGACAATTTTGAGCAGTGGAGGTAGAAATGGGGGTTGAGGATGGACCCCCTTTTTTCTGACCCCCCCCCCCCCCCCCCCTCTCATCACTGATGAATAAACAAGAGCATAATATGCCAAGTAGGCTTTTTCGAACTGTACATAACTACTGTTTTGATCCATGGACCAACCAATAACATCAAATATAAACCCAATTCGAACTGAACTTGTATTTTAGGATGCCTGAGACACAAACCAAGTTTGGTGGTGATCGACAAATCCAAACTCAAGTTACCGTCTAAAAACCAAAGTGTTGACAAAGAGGAGAAATTTCTTCTAAAGTTGAAAAGGAGCATTTAACTCTGAAAAGAATACTCCGACCAAAATTATAATCAGAGGTGCACAGGTTCTCATGGTGGTGAACATACATACCACATTTTGAGAGAATTGATCAAAAACATCTGAGAAACCCTCCTGTGAAAATCAGACGTATGCGGCAGATTATTCCAAGTTGAAAAGGGGCATAACTCAAGAAAAAATAGTTTGACCAGAATTATAATCGCAGGTGCAAGGGTTCCCATGGGGGTGATCATGTATACCAAGTTTCAAAAGAATTAGTCTCTAAACCTCTGAAGAAATCTGGACAAAACTCAACCAATGTGGTCAATTATTTTAAGTGAAAAAGGGGGCATAACTCTAGCAAAAGTAGTCCCATCAGAACTATAATTGGAGGTGCACAGGTTCACATGGAGGTGAACATGCATACCATGTTTTGAAAGAATTCATCCATAAACCCAAGAAAATCTCTGGACAAAATTCAGGCCGATGAGGCAAATTATTCTAAGTCAAAATGGGGCATAACTCTGTCAAAAATAGTCCCATCAGAACTATAATCGCACATGCACAGGTTCCCATGATGGGAAACACTCATGCCAAGTTTCGAAAGAATTGGTCCATAAACCTCCACGAAATATCTCCGGACAAAATTCAGACTGATGAGGCAAATTATTCTAAGTCAAAAAGGGCACAACTCTGGCAAAAACAGCCCCACTGGAACTATAATCGCACATGCACAGGTTCCCATGGAGAACATGCATACCAAGTTTCAAAGGGAATGGTCTCGAACAGCTGAGAAAAACTCGCGACAAAAAACGGACAGACGACGGACAACCCATTTACATTATACAACCATTTTTTTTCAAATGGGCATATAAAACAGAAACTGTCTGGTGCCAAATTTTTAGCCATTCTGCGCATTTTAGTGCCAAACAAAGTGTTTTGGTGCCAAAACACTAATGGTAGGGGGAGGGGTGTTTTTTTGCTGTCTGATCCCAATAACTGATCGAGTTTTGAAAAATGAACGGCAATTACTTCAAGAGGGAACAGACATTTGGTCACAGAATAAATCCAGTAGAACTTGAAAGTTCAGACAAAATCCTTGTTGGACAAAAAGGGATGCCAACTAAGCGATACCTATGCCACTGATTCAATTTATTGTCAGGTTTGAATAATGTTGGTATGAACACCTGTTGCAGCACTTAGATAACATAACAGATTAATCAACTAATTACCGTTAACCCTTTACCCGATGTAACAGCCAAAAACGGCCAGCGCTATTCTCAACAATCGCCAATTAATTTTCATTATTTGTCTCAAAAACATGAGTTTTGACCCCTCGTTGGAACGAGCTCATCAAGCTCGTTTGAATGAGGGGTTATAACCAACGTTTTTTGAGACAAAAATGAAAAAAATTAGTTATTCAAGAAATTTTTTTTTTGCAAGTGTTGTCTGCTTTTCATGTTAGGTAAAAGGGTTAACTGGTTGAGGGGGGGCGCGGTGGCTCAGTTGGTAGAGGTGCAGGCTGCAAGCCGAGGGGTCCTCGGTTCGAATCCCACCTGCGGCAACCGCGTTGTGTCCTTGGGCAAGACACTTCACCCCGATTGCCTACATGGGGGCACGATGACGCTGTGTACTGAGGCGTACTGCACGTCGATGGTGCGCATGTCTTCAACCAATCTAACCCTGCCTGTGCTGCGGTGCAGAGTTCAGAGTCACGATGTTGGAGAGCTGACAACTGCTCGTCGTTGCTCGGTGGTTCTCTCCGGGTACTCCGGCTTCCTCCACCCGTAAAACTGTCACGGTCACGATTAGCCATTGTGCATAAGTATGTGACCTTAAACACCAATAAATAAATAATAATAAATAAATAAATAACTGGTTGAGGGCTAGATTATTTTTGGTGGTCTGAATTTGCTATTCAAAATTTGTTTTAATACAAATTATTGGAGAGTGCCTTCAGGCACTCTTCAATAATTTGTAATAAAACAAATTTATATGAACAAAATATTATTTGCATTTCACTGAACTGAATATAGAACATGAGGAAGGAAAATGTTGGCTTTTGCTGTGGTACCCTCATTTTGTTGAAAGCCCTGATAGTGGCTTCTGGCACTCAACCAGTTAATGCACTATACTTGTGGTAGTAAGTCTTTACAAAAGGCAGCATTTAATTAGATACATACTTCATACCGTCGCGAATGACTTGTGGCGGTATGAAGTATTCATCTAATTAAACGCTACCTTTCAAAAAGTTAACTAGAGGTACTGTGAGCAAACTCACAAAGTGTTACCATGAAACACTGATGTGCCTGAAATGTATAAGTTAGATTATCTCCCCTTGGAAATGTCATAACGGAATTATATTGCTTCATGCACATCTTCATATGGAGTTCTTCCATTGTGTAAAGTTTCATGAAAATTCTTCCAACGGTTTAGGAGTTGCGCTTACAAGGATGGACAGACGGTATAAGTTAGATTATCTCCCCTTGGAAATGTCAGAACGGAATTATATTGCTTCATGCACATCTTCATATGGAGTTCTTCCATTGTGTAAAGTTTCATGAAAATTCTTCAAATGGTTTAGGAGTTGCGCTTACAAGGATGGACAGACGGACGGACGGATGGACAGACAGACAGGGTGATTCCTATATACCCCCCCAAACTTTGTTTGCAGGGGGGGGGGGGGGGGGAGGTATAATAACATACAATGTTTAACTGGTTGAGTGCTAAATTATTTTTAAAGGTGATTTGAAACATATTTTTTTTTTCAAAGATGCCATGCTACCAGCAAGGGAAGCCTAAATTTAGCAAGATTCTGTTCATGAAAAATTGTTTTATCACAATTTATTAGAGAGTGCCTGTTGGCACTCTCCAATAAATTGCAACAAAATAATTTTATATAAACATTGATTTTCTATTTCAAAGAAAACAACAAGCCTATGCAAACAGTGTAAAGCCACTAAAGAGGCTTTCAGCACTATTCCATAATCCTTAGAGTCATGATAGTGGATTCTAGCACTCAACCAGTTAACTGAGTAAAAAACAATGCCTCATTACCATTCATTTGAACATTTGTCCAAACAGTGTGGTGTGAAAACTGGTTATTATTTCTGCCTTTATTGCCAGCTCAGCATTTCCTTTTACAATATTTTGGGTTTTTTTGCTTTGTTTTGTCATCGATCACGCTTTTCACTGCTGCAATGGCTTTTGTTCACAAGTGAAAGGAAGTTGTTTGGTGCCCAAATTTTAGCCAACAAAATTTTTTGTGCCAAATCAAACTTTTTTAGTGCAATTGGCTAAATTGGCACCCAATAGCATTAACACTGGTATTCTTCACCACCCCCCACCACCCCCCCCCCCTCTCCCACCCTTATACGGGAATTAGTGTCTTGCCCTGGAACACAATGCAGAGGGCATGGATCAAGATCAAGCCGGCAACTTTTCGTTCTGAAGTTCATGCTACCATTTTTAAAATGTGTTTTGCTCAAGAAATTTTCTGAGTGAGCACACACCTGAATACATTTCTCCATGTTCGCTGATGTAAAAAATAACTGTTAATTGCAGCACTTGCCAAGTCAATCAATAAAAATTGGCTGCCCTAAAAATTAACTTATTCTATAATAAACGGAATGTTATTTTAAAATTCTCTTGTTTTCAGCTCATTTAATCATTTACGTAACAAATTGGAAAAATCATAACTCATGAATCATATCTGGGTCAACTGTGAAAATTTAACTGATAAGTTTCCTCTTTGATTTCAAGATTCAATTGAATTAATGTTAAAAAGTTAACACTTAATGGTCTGGACCATTGTCCTGAATTCACACCAGTCCACATCCTGCACACATCCAGTGGCTTAACAGTGATTTCTAATCAAGTCTTGGCTGCCTTAACAGGCAGCCAAGACTTGACTAGAAACCACTGCCAATGTAATTTGTCTATTGTCAGCAGGACCTGCTCATGATGGCATGCTAAAGACAGCTGTTCTGAGGTCGTAAAAGTTGGAAATACATGTAGGCCTCTAAGGGTTAAAAACCAGGCCTGGCCTTTTGAAAAATCCAGGGGAGCCGCTATGGCTCCCCTAAATCTGTTTCAGGGGAGCTATTCCACACTTATATTAATTATACACGGTTTTTAATAAGGGAATTGAAAGTTTGAGGAGAGCCATTGCAGTTTAAGGAGGGCAATTATGGCCCTTCCCAATATCATTTGAGGGGAGCCAAGGAGAGCCGGAGCAATAGCTCTCCTCAAACGGCCAGGCCTGAAAAACCATTGAAAAGAAGCTCAGTTTTCACCTTTTCTTTCACCATAAGGTCCATAATACAACCATTTAAATAAATATATTAACTTACTCATATTTAATGTTCTCGTGCACATTTCTGTGATTTGTGATTTCAACTGTTTTTTCTATTGGCTCTGCACAAATTTTAGCATTTTCCAGCAGAGGTGGTCGTACACGCACAACCACTTTCAGTTTTGACTTTTTATTTTCCATAATACTCAGATAAGCTGAAAACAAAATGACAGACATGAAATACAATAAAACACTCACATCATGCTGAAGCTTCTCATTCAGGGATCTATGGCTGCAACAATAATTCTCAATGAGAATTTGGTCCATTTTTGCCCAATTTTCACCCTAAAAAATCCCTTTCCTCCAACCACAGTATCTATTCATACTGAAAAGTAGTTCACTTCTGAGCAAAGATCTTTCAAGACTGAGTGCACACTTAGTCATGACGGGCTGTTAATGCGGCTTTTAAATGTTCAAGTGTTCTGCGTTTAATTACATTCTCTGGTAATATGTTCCAGACTTAACCAGTCGATAGTATTAAAAAATTTTTAAAGGTCTTTGGTGTTACACTCAAAAACAAATAATTTACTGCACACACAGGGTAAATTATGAAAAATATGTATATACAGTGTAGCCCGCATAATTGAATAATCCCATAAATTTAATATAACTTCCAGACACAAAACCATTTACCACACCTTCAATATAAATTTTACCTATTAATTGCAACCCTGTCAATTAGCGTCGACTGTCACCAGTGCAGAGGCAAAAGCCGAAGAAAAAAAATAAATTTTCCATTACCAAAAAAAACTACTAAAGAAAAAAAAAAAAAATATCACCATAGCTATTAAATGAATAGTCACTCAGTCAGGTTTGGTTTTGGTATTAAGGTATTACCTCAGTCTAAGACAAAACATTGTTACCGTGCTACAGAGCCTACGGTATCAGGCATAGAGCTATGGCCCTTCAGAGAATAATTTAATAAACTTCACTTGTGTTTACTTGGACCCTGTCCATGATTTTTTTGATTGCTGAACAATAACAGACTGGAGAGGGGGAGGGGGGGGGGGGTGGTGGCTCCTCTGTTATGCTAAATTTGGCCATGAAGAATCAGTGGTGGTCAAACAGCATTTTTCATCCAAAGCAGTGGTCAGAAATGAAAAAAGTGTTTAATTCACCTGACAGGCACTGACTGACAACTGAGGGCAGACAGACACCTGGTTATCCCCTTTTGGTTATAATATATCACCAGGTAAACCTTTTGTGATTGTGTTGCAGCTGTTGTTCGTTAGATGCATCAGCAACTAAACCACAAAATGAATACCTGAATCTAAAATGCTGATTCAAAACTGCCAAAGCAAAGTGTGTTTTTGCCAAGGCAGGTCATTTTACCAAGGCAGTTGTTTTGTCAATGCAAATTTGTTCAGTTGACAGGGCTGTAATTGCACAAAGGTTTTAGAGTACACTCCTGTTAACTGCAAGCCTGGAAATAAGCAGACTGTCATTTGCAGAATGAGGTCCCCAGAGGGTGAATTTGGTGATGACAGCAGGGTAGCATTACCAAATTTACCCTCTGTGAACCTCAATCTGAATCAAGGTCTCAGGCCTAACAGAAAGAGGTACCCAGAGGATAAATTTAGGGGTTTCTAGCCCATGCAAGGGATTGCATCAGCAAATTCACCCTCCGGGGATCTCATTCTACAAATGATAGATTGCTTATTTCCAGGTTTTTTTAACTGAATAAAAACATCTTGTAATATATCGAGAAATTACTCAACAATCACAAAATTCCACTTGTTTGTAGACTGATTTGGTTTCAGTACATCCAATAAAAGCATTTAATCTATTATGTCTTGTTTGACAGAGCTTCATGAGCTTTGTCAAACAAGCTATAACTAGAGATGGTCTGTCGTCTGGTATACCCCCACCATGACATACCGCCTAGTGTGGGTGACTGAAAAGGGACATTCAATTTTTCTAAGTAAAAAAAAAATCCAAAGTGGCCTCCAGTCAGCCATCTTAAATCCGATCTGGAAACAATTTATGTCACGCACTGCTCCTCATCATGTCAATCAATTTATATTGAGTTTCATGAAAATGCAGCAAAAACTGTAGAAGTAGTTCGCTCCACAAGTATTTTGCAAAATCCAACATGGCCACCAGTCGGCCATCTTGAAACTAATCTGGAAAAAGATTATGTCACACACTTCCCCTCATCATGTTGATCATTTTTGTGAGTTTCATGAAAATGCGACTAAAACTGGGAAGTAGTTCACACCAGAAGTATTTTGCTAAATCCGATATGGTTGCCAGTCGGCCAGCTTGAATCCGATCGGGAAAAAGATTATGTCACACACTGCTCATCATGTTGATCATTTTTGTGAAGTTTCATGAAATGCAGCTAAAACTGTGGAAGTAGTTTGCTCCACAAATTTACATGTGCAACGGACCAACGACGACAGACTGACAAGTTGATTCCTATATACCCCCTAAACTTTGTTTTGTGGGGGTATAATAAAATAAATGCTCACATTATCTCTAGAAAACAGGAAAGTGACAGACTTCCTGTTGATTATTGAATACTCCTGTTAATTTAATAATTCCCACTGGCAAAGTAGTTATTCAATCAACAGGGTTCCATTGTATATATATTCTATATAGGCAGACAAGTCTTCACTAGAATCCACTGCCAATGCACTGTAACTTCACTCAGCAAGACAGCTAAAAGCCTAAGGTTGGGACATATGTTCTACATGTACATGGAACACAATAAACCCACCAAAATTGGAACTAGGCCCTTAACTGGTTGAGTGCTAAATTATTTTGGTCCTCAAAATTTCTTTGTGCATCTTTGCCTAATTACATTTTATGGGAGAGTGCCAATAGGAACTCCCCATAAATTGTAACAAGGCAAATTCTAACAGATAAAATAATATTACTTCGAAGATAATATAAAGCACATCTACAGAATATGAAGCCTTTAAATTTTGTTACCTGTACTCCAAATTTATAAAGCCCAAACATGGGCTTCCAACACTCTACCAGTTAAGGGGTAAACTCAATTAAATATATAAATATGCGGTTTGCTTTTAACAATGGAATATGTACTGGTTGCACACACAAGAGTACAACAGTACTTTCAGATTGTAAATTATTTCATTACTGAAAACTGATTCTCACAGGAGTTTTACGAGAATCATAATCAATTTTCAGGAATCGAGACCACTTTTAAAGCTTTTTTCAGATAAGGCTAACATATTGACAAAACATCTTGATTTCTGAATTTCAACTAATATTAGAATATTGCATGAAGACAGTATTGCATAGAATCCGAATGGATGCACGTCTACCACATGCACTAAATTGGTTGTGGAGTGTTTCACTGATTCCTAGAAGTTTACCGCATTTTGGCGGGAACTGCCTTCAGAGGCATATTACATCAAAACTATCTCCAAACCCGGCGAATCACGATCTTTCTATCTAATCAAACATCGAATTGAATCAAGCAAAAGGTTTGAAACCAAATTAAATCTTGAATTGAATACACTTTTCAATTGTTACGATACCACAGGTGCCATCTCCGCCGTGAACCCAATATCAAAATATATACTAGACTAATAGATAATTTACAGGAAAACAGGTCAAAGAAAAAGCCATTTATTGTTCTTCGATGCAAATGAGCCATAACGCAATCTTCTCTATCACTTCAAATGTCACTTTTATTAATTTTCCATTTTTATTAATTTTCCAACTGAATTTGTGCTACAAAATTAGACTGGATGGGTTCAATCTTATTCATCAGAAAACTGTAGGGAGAGTTGTTATCTTCAGAAAGTTGACATTACAGAATTGTATGAAATGCAAATCTCTCCAGGATTCGATTTTTTTTTAATAATCCAGATGATTTCAAATTGAATCGAATCAGTAACAAGATTCAAAATCAAATAGAATCACAAACATTCGCAGTACCCTAAGCTATCTATTGTTAAAGTTACCTCAAATATCCGAGACCAAAGCTACGGCATTAGATCTATTAACCCTTTACCCAAAGTAAGGACTAAAACCGGCCAGTGTTATTCTAAAAAAAATCACAAATTAATTTTCATTTTTTGTCTCAAAAACATAGGTTATGACCCCTCTTTGGAACGAGCTCGTTCCAATGAGGGATCATAACCTATGTTTTTGAGACAAAAAATGAAACAAATTAGTTATTCAAGAATTTTGTTTGCAAGTGTTGTCTGCTTTTCATGTTAGGTAAAGGGTTAAGCTGGCAACAACAGGCATGCATCAACAAAAGTTTCCACAATTACGATCTATTTTTCTATGAATCGCCATTTTGGTGCTTGCATATTTATATTTACATTTTGATGGGGGTCCCCCATATACTGAATGTAACTAGAGCTGTAGATTAACCGAAACCGAACCGAGGTTTTTAGTTTTTTTTAAAAAAACGAAACCGCCGACATCCCGTAATCTAAAGTTTTTCGTTTTTTATTAAATACTCTCTTGCTGCAGAAATTCACAGAATGTAGCCATCTCAGAGTAGTTAGAGCACCCAATCACTGCCAATGGCAGTGTCTGGGTACTCTCACTACTCTGGGAAGGCTACATTCTGTGAATTTCCGACATTTCAGTTTAGTTGTGTTTGCAGCTTTCCTCAAGTTGCGTATAGGTGTCAGTCCTCGGAAAATGGCCAAGCACAATAAAAGTTCTGTATATATTTAGGTAATTATTATATTGGCCTTCCTGATTCTTCATGTATTACAGCTTATTTCGGGCATTCATTGGGTTTCACTCAATTTCACTACCATTCAGTTATGACTCCGGACATAAGAATGAGTTTTTTTGAATTTTACTTGGCCTCACGAACAAACCGAAAACCGAACCAAACAGAGGTTTTACTCCACCTGAAAAATCAAAACCGAACAAGAAATTTAAAAATCTACAGCTCTAAATGTAACTGAAAGTCACTGGATTTGAAAACACAACTCATCTATTAACAATAAACACACACACATATATATACTAATTACAGCCATCATCTGGTTAAATATTGTTTTTCAAACTCTGAATCGGGCCAGGGCTAGATACCTTTATTTTGGGAAGTTGGAAGAAGAGGCAATGATCTGAGGATCCTAGATCGGACTACGCCTTCACTAATCTGGCATATAAACTGTATAGTTATGAGTGCATACTTCATTAGCATTTTTATTTCATGAGTATTCAAGGCTTTTCAAGGCCTCTTGGTACATTTTCCAGGATTTCAAGGCCTCGATGGCCCTTAATAAAATTCAAGGCCATCCCTTGAATCCAAGCAGGGACGGATCCAGGAATTTTTTGGAAGCACCCGTCTTTCAATTGAGGATGTCCCCAAATAAACTGAGAGGTCTTAATATATATGATTAGACATTTGCATGGGTCTTGAAGTGCTTTTTATCAATTATATGTGCATAGATTTCTATTAAATATTGGAAATAATTGCTTCCAATGAGTAGATTTCGAAGTTGAATGATGTCCTGCAGGAATTTGGGGAATCAGAGTTTGGGCACCCACACCTGTAACACGTATCAAATCGGCTCTGGATCCGTCCCTGCCAATGCCACACGGGAACCCTGTCCGACCATCAGATTTTTCACAATTCTTGTCAGGGAGGCCCATCTACGCACCTCGTTGCAATGTCACTTTTTGGGCCAACTCTTCCAGAACCTACCCTAAACATTTGGCCCATACTGGCCATAGCAGCCATACAGAGAATCTATCACATGAAGATTTTTAATGAATGTGGCCAGACTGGCCTAGTATTTCTCATGCCATTGGAAGTGCACCAAAAAAATTCAACACCACACCATTTGTATTGGGAGCTTGTGGGATCTAACGAAAAGTGGGTAAAGCGCGGAGGGTCCAAGATTGACTAGTAGTGGTACTAGTAGTGTTTGGAACTCATCTCAACCAAAGCTGTAGTTACTACTGGTGTGAAGAATATTTTGACAAGGAGTGCAGAACATTCTCACCTTTTTAAGACATGTTTTGGTTTAGAACGATAGGACCACTGCCCAGCACCAGCCTTTATCTGTGGCAGTTTATTGAATTTGAATGACACTACTGACACTAGACAGGCATATTACTGAATTTATTGACAATGACATACAAATTGTCATTTTCAGTTCTAAAGTCGAAATTGGGAAATGCCATATTTGATTAGAAGTAATTGTTTAAATGCTTGAAATATATGTTTTTTGATAACGTTTATTCATTAAACCTTTTACTGCTGTTACATATGCGCCATGTAAGAAATCGTCCTAGTTTACAGCTTCAGCACAATGGCAGTTTCCAAAATATTTTTCTTGCACTGATCGTTTGAAAATGCCTCAAATTTTCTCCAGCCAATCAAATATCGAGAACCTTGCAAATTCAGCCGGAAAACATTGCCGTGATTTGGTGCTGCTATAAGGAGCTCGTCAATGATAAAAGATGACCGGGAAAAAAAATCAGTTTTCGTTTTTGGGCGATTCCGCCCTAGATTATTCGGACTTTCACCTTGGATGATGGGTACCTCAAATTTGGATTATTCGGACATAAAGATTGTGGCGATCCTTACAAAAATTCGGAAGACACAAAACATAAAGAGGTCATACAGAGTAAACCTGCATATGATTTTTTTCAAAAATCCCAAACACTGATGATTGGTTGAGGCACCAGACATTTATAGGTGCTAGAGTGGGAACGGATGGACAGGATGCATATTGGGATGATGGAAGAGGCTAATTTAGCTAGGGGGGGTGGGGTGGTGGAGAAGGGTTTGTTGGGTGAATTACAGTTACAAAAACTCGGAAGACACAAGACATAAAGAAGTCATACAGAATAAATCTGCAAAAATCCCAAACACTGATAATTGGTTGAGACCCCAAACATTTATAGGTGCAAGGGCGGGAACGGGTAGACAGGAAGCAGACTGAGGCGATGGTTGTGGCTAATTTAGCTAGGGGAGTGGGGTAGTGGAGACAAGTTTGTTGGGAGAATTTACTTTTTTCGAAAAATGACTCAAACCCTTTCAATATCCATTCTGAAGCAAAGAGAAAACGAATTACCCAGAGAACCCCTCCCATCCTTCCCCCGAAACCACCCCATGAGATATGCTGGGTGAAAGTTTAATTTTTTGCATAAAATCACTCAAAATCCTGAAAATCTTGTTCTCAGACAAAAAAAATACAACAAACAAACAAAAAAAACCCCAAATTTGCACAATGCATCCTTCCCTGGGCCTCAAGTGACCTGGTGGGTCCCCATTTGAACAAAAGTTAATCTTATGTACTCACATTTACATCTAACTTAAGTTTATCACAATTACCTATATTATGCGTGTGGAGAATTCATTTAACCCTTCACCTAACATGAAAAGCAGACGACACTTGCAAACCAAATTTTTGAATAACTATTTTTTTTGTCTCAAAAACATAGGTTATGACCTCTCATTGGAACGAGCTCGACCAGCTCGTTCCAAAGAGGGGTCATAACCTATGTTTTTGAGACAAAAAATGAAAAAACAATGAAAATGTATTGGCGATTTTTGTGAATAACGCTGGCCAGTTTTGGCCGTTACGTTGGTTAAAGGGTTAAACAAATCGTAAATTCTCCAATGGGAGGCCAAGTATAAGCCAATGAATTTGATTCGAATAAACTTTAATCTCACCGGACACCACACCAAGGATGTCAATACTATGTAACAAAAGAATCTGACTCGTGGCTGCGAGGAAGATTTTGTGAAGAGTAGTCTTTATATTGTACAAGGTTAAAATTTGGGATCCACGGGGAGTCCAAATATGACCCAACGAACTTGACTTGAACAAACTTGAATCTGAACCTCCTAAGGTTGCTGCATGTCAAATATCAAAATATTCTGACTGTTGGGTCTGAAGAAGAAGACTTTAAAGAAATTTCCCCATATTGCATTAAGTTAAACTTTAGGTTACCATATGAGCCCAAATATGATCCAGGGTCTTGCTTTGAACAAATTGGAATGTGACCCGATTAAAGATAACTAAATATCAAAATATTCTGACTGGTAAATCTGCAGAAGATGATTTTTAAAGAATATTCCACATATTGCACTAGATTATAATTCGGGGACCTCAAATGTATCTCCCGGGACTTGATTTTTGACCCATTTGAATCTGAACCTCCTAAGGATGCTGCATATCAAATCTCAAAAGATTTTGAAGGGTAGATCTGAAGAAGATTTTTAAAATAAATTTCCTCATATTGCACTGCGTTAAAATTCGGGTCCCAGAGGAAGTCCAAATATGAACCAAGGGACTTGTTTCGAATAATTCTGAATCTGGCCAAAAGATTCTGATTGGTAATTTTGGGGAAGAAGATTTTTTAATTTACAAAAATGTGTGCCTGTGGTACCCCCTGTGAGCGTGGATACTTTATTTGAACAAGCAAAATTGACACCTGATAAGGAATATGCACATCAAATTTGGTTCAGTTTGGTCCAGTAGTTTATGAGAAGCCGATAATGTAAAGTTCGCGCCGTATGACAGACGACGGACGGAAAGTGATGACTGAAGTCCCCTTGAATTTCAAGCTTCAGGTTTGTCCCATAATGCAACTGGGAATATAATCAATTCAATTATGTTTCATAGACGGAACTGAGTTATGTCAAACAAGACTGAACTGGTTAAATCCCCAGTTTCATTATGGGAAGAATGTAGGTTGAAACTTCGATGCAGTAATACCCGTTTGTTTTGAAAAGTTGAGTGAGAAGTTTCAATGTGTGTTTAATGTCTCCAACGGTAGTTTCAAAGGAAACAGGAAATTTCGCCATCAGCCTAGGGAAGTTCCGGCCTCTGGAAGATTCGGCCTAGGCTGGAAAAATTCGGTATCCAATAAAGAACAACACAGTCCCATTTTCCAACATATTTATTTTTTGAATTTAGCAATCTTCTGATTTTTCATATCAAAACAATTGATAAGACAAGAATGCCTGTAACTTCGACCCACAGTAATTTCGACTCATTACAAAGGAGATTATTTGATGCTTGGGGTGATTATACGAGGAGCTGAACGTTTCGTACACGAGTGTTTCGTACACGGCGATGTAGGACGTTTTGTGCACAAGCCAGGACGTTTCGAACAATTGTTGCGCGTATTCGGTTGAAAATGTTTGTCTATGGATACAATCAAAAATATAATTCATAAGCGAGTCGACATTACTTTGGGTCGAAATTACTGGTCGACGAGGCGATCAGCGAGAGGGATTTTGAGCCGGGGAAAATAGTGGGTCGAATTTACCGGTATCAGGTCGAAATTACTTTGGGTCGAAATTACTTTTTTGGAGCGAAGTTACCGATTTCAGCAGGGGTGGTGGGGGGTGAATGGACTTTTTGTGGACCCTGGTGGCGGCCCATCACCCTCACCAACCCCCAACACCAGGCGGTGGGAGGTGGGAGTGGGGGGGGGGGGGGGGGGGCGAATGCAACACTTTGGGGACCCCGGTGGTACGGAACTGGCGTAGATCACTTAAGGGGTCGAATGCACCACTTTTGGGACCTCGGGGGAGGCCCACCACCCTCGTCGACCCGAGAGGCCATCATACCACTTGGGCACCACCGAAGATTAACTTTCTACCCCAACACCACACGGGCCCCAGCGTGGGCTACCCCAAACAGCAAAGGGACGGCCCACACCCTCGCCGCCCCACCCTCTAGGCAGCTCCCACATGATAGGCGTTCTGGACCACTAAGCAGGTCCACCCATATGGTAGCAAGGAGAATAAATGCATGCGGCGTTCCAGCATGAACGGCGCAGAGACGATTTAGTTCAGCTTACACTGAGTTGACCGTTACAGGATATAACAGCACTCGACAATATCCGACGTTCCTGCCCAAAAGGCGCACAGACCATTATTCATCATCACAGATGACACATATTATTCATATTGTACAAGCTACCTCATTCGAACAATTAAACGCGACGAAACTATGTGTATAATGTTAACAATGGTTGATCACCCAAAAGCCTTCCATTACGAGGCCGGTGCCAGATTTAAGGCTAGGGGGTTCTATAACAACAAAAAACTAAGTGATATCAACAAAATCCATGTGGCTTTTTCCCCGCCACATAGCTTAGAGACCAAGAGTTTTGAAACCAATCACTTGGACACTGGGGTAGTCATCAAACAATGGCGGAGCGCACCCATGGCCCTCTGGTAAAACCAGGTGAACTTCGCTGTATGGTGTGCGACGGCATGGCGCGGGGTCTCAGCTACTGACCACCTGAAGCAAACCACAGACTTGTTCGCTAGAGGTTTCTGGCTATTTCATTTCTACTACTAGACACGGCGGATTTTAGCCGAAATGAAAGTTGCATTACCCCAGGACCATGCATGGTCTAGATACAATAACTCATATGACAGAAAGACTATCGAATGAATTCGGTCTGTCACCTGATACAGATTGGAGAGAAAAGGGGGGGGGGGATTATAATGACGGGCTGGGCACTTTATACCAAGTCGTAGCATACTACAGCTATCCCCTGACATTACACCCGCCGAGTCGAAGATACGGCTATACAGTCACATTCACCGAACGCTCAGGGCACAGGTATACTTATGCAGACTTTGTCAGACAAGAGCATGCAGAATTTACTACGTTCATAGCTGATGAGGCAAACTGATTTACAAGGGCAGGGGTCGAAAGAATCAATGAGTCCATTAGAACATACGTCCGGGCAATAATCGGGCCCGAGGATCAGACCCGTTCATCGATTCTCGGAACGTTCTCGGAACGGGTACAGCGTTCGACGTCCAAAAGCAGTTTGAGGCGAATGTGGAAGATGCCATTGCCCACCCAGTGGACCTGGAGAGTGAAATTAAACGCTATCAAGGCGTGTTGTCTCACGCCAAGTCAAAAACAGATTATGTATTCGGTCGAGGCCTCTACATGGCGCCTTCTGATATGGAACTAGGTGGCCTTTCACACGGCCTCGTGGGGTATAACAACGAGATCGTTATTGTCACAACCACTCAGACCCTGGGACTGAATACAAACATAAACACTGCACCAACCCTACCCATCGTGTTTACGGGGGAGACGGGACTGGTCGAGTCACCGGCCGGCCTGACGGCTATTAATTCGCCTACTGTGGAAGCGAGAACCCGTTGCGGAGCTGTCTCTGATGCCGAGTCGGCGGCACCAGGAATTGCGGCAGCACGCCAGCATGATGACGAGAAAACTGCCCTTATTGTGGCTGGGGTTACAGTTGGCTTACTCACGCTTTGGTTTCTTCGATGATAGCCATTGACGGGCCACCACAAGAAGCAGACCCCACAGCAAGGACCACAGCCCACAGGTTTTCGCCAGTCAGCCTATAGTTTTTGTGAGTAGCTTAAGCCGTCACGAAACAACTGAGCCTATAATTCCAGGTAGCGCGGCCGCTGCCTTCCCAGCTAGCTTGGCTAGGATGCGCCCAAGAGCCTGTAGGTGCTTTTTCACCAACTCTTTGAGACCACCCTTATCAGATGGTGATGGAGTGGGAGTGGGTCCACCCCCGCCGGTCAGCGCAAGTACTAGGGTCGAGTTTGCCATCCCAATCGCTGTGAGGATAGATGCGATCGTAATCCCTTGTTCCCGGAAGAGGGTGTGGATACGCTCAGCGAGCGCCGTGTCCTCATTGAGGATCCAATTGATCATTTCTCTGATTCGGTTGATTTGAGATTGGAGAGCCTCTCTATTCGTTGTGGCCACCTCCAGGGGGGGAAGCTCGTCCATCTTCCAAGTTGCGCAAGCATTCTGCAACCTGGCGTCTACTAAACTGATCATCTTGAGCTTCATCGAGCTTTCTTTTTTCCAAAGCGATGTGCTTATCCAGCTCGGCCAGTCTGGCCAGATTGTTGATTAACTCACCTCGGGTGGTCTGCATTGCCCTGTCGAGTCCACGGAGCTCTCTGATGCTGTACTCCAATCCAGTGGTATCAAGTGGAGGATCATTCAGGCTTTTAAGCGCGGTTTCTTCCTTCTCGGTAAGACTTTCCACCACGTTTTTAGTGGAATTTAAAGCAGCACCAGCCACCCATCCCAAGTCTTGCATTTATATAGTATCCGATCCGATCCTAGCAGCCGCTTCACCCAACTCATTGTTATTGACCCACAGTGTTTCAAACGCATTTGGCTTAAGCCTCTTGCCCCCTCGATTGCAGTCCACAAACCCCAGCTTATTCCGGATGATCTCACCACCACCACGCTTTCCAGTAATTGTTGAGAGAGCATGGTGTGCTCCCGATTTACTAACAATGTTAACATTTGGTTGGGCCTTCAGCCTCAGCTGCCAATTTTTGTCGAGCTCAAACTTGGAATAGTCACATAGAAAGGGATGGTGCCCTTTCTCAGACAGATTATGGTAGTAGCCATTTACAGCCTCCTTCAAGAGCTTATGCTGAAATTAAGGTATTTTAACGCCCATCTCTTGTTCTCGTTCTGAAGGGGCCCGGGTAAAGCTAGTTTCATCTTGCAACTCCATTGCATCATCATCGTACTGTCGTCTTGCGAACTCATCGAGGTCAAAGTCTGCCATGTCTTCGAACCAATATGGACACAAGCTTAACCCATACCGCAGACTACGAGATTCTCTTGGGGTAAAGGGAGTTCGGCAGTCGTTTGTGATCACGCACAATCCTAGTACGATTAGCCTGAACCAACAATCGTACCGGGTACAGTGCGCCTAGCCTTTGCAGTCACCCTGAACTCAACAGATGATAACAGGTCAGTCAGTCAGAATCTTGGCTGTGCCATCGTCAAGAAAATGGCAATCAAGATCAGCGGGAATGAGGTGATGTCGATCGACGTGGCAGAACACTGCTATCTTGACCTCTGGAAGACAGCCTACGAGTGCAAAAATGTGCACTAACAGGGCATTGATAACTTCGCGTAAAAAATGCTACTAAGCTGCAGGTCGGCGCAGAAGACAAGGTTGACATTGTTGTTGCAGACAAGGCTATTGCTGATGCCTATGGCAATCGGTTCTGTATCCCACTGGGCTTTGAGCTCCTCGAGGCTCATATGCCCTTCTACCAGAGTGCCCTTGGGGATCGGCTCGAGTACGAGCTGACATTCAATGATTACAATCGAGTGGTCCTGGCCACAGGCGATGCCACTGCCAGTTACACCATTGATAATATCAGCCTGGAATATGAAATGGTCACCCAGTCTGAACCTGCTCGCATTGTCCGCAGCCAGTATGCTGGTCATCTCGCCATCCTACATGACCGCGTCCTTTGCCACCGCAAAATGACCAAAGACAAGAGCGACTCTCTGTAGAACTCCAACCTCAAAGTTGCCGCACAGAGCATGGAAGGATCCTACTGTTGTTCGAGGACCCTGCTACAGCTGTTGCAGCTTTCGGTAGGAAGCCCGAGGTCTTTTATAACCTCAAGATCACCAAGGGTGAGGTTATCATCGAAGGACTGCCCAACCAGCTGTACTCCCAGGGATTGCGTGCCTACCAGAAATGGAACGAAGCCACTCTGCACTTTGGAGCAAAAGAGATCCTGAGGTGGCTCTGGTCGCAAAGGAGCTATCACTGGCTGATGTCACACTGGGAGAGTTGTTGACCAACAGGTATGCACTATGGCTTGACCTGCGGATCACGGATGACGGCGGGCTACACGGCAGTGAAGGTATCACTATCCAGATCACAAAGACAGCAGAGGCGAGTGGTGCATTGAACGTATATCTGTACGTTCTCATGGATGTGCAGCTTAACGTTGAAGACGGGTGGTTCAACAACACACTTTATTAATGACCTTTTCCTAATAGAGCCCCACGCAGCCATTATTTGCAGTCAAACAGGCTGTGGCAAGACAGTTTTCGCTTTGGATCTGCTGGAGGGCCCTTACCGGGGCGTGTTTCGGGACATTGTGGTGCTCTGTCCCACAATCGAATACAACAAAACATACCACGACCGTCCATGGATTTGGGATGACCCCGATGTGCACATGGCAAACCCGCTATGAGCTTCGAGTCGTTCGAGCAATATTCCGAGTCACTCGATCGAGCAATTGCTCTAAGGCTCATTTGCTCGATGAGCTTCGAGTCGTTCGAGCAATGACTTATCAGTAACTGCTCGATAGCTTATTGGCTTTGGGAATGATAATGGCTTTGGGAATGATATTGGCTTTTGTTGTATAGAAGGGAGATAACTCTGCATACAGGTTATGGGAAATCAAGCAATCCGATTGGTTCATTATAATTTATATAAATGATCTAGATAAATGAAACAACAAGACACGGAATAGGGTCAAAAGTTACAAGAATAGCCCAGAAATTGCTAAATATAGTAATAATAAGGTAAACTGTCCCAACTAATAGGCTCTTCTACACTACTGGAGTATACTCTAGAACAAAGAAACATTGCCAGATAGACGAAAACGATTGCATTTATAGCTAGAAGCAGAGAATTCTGGGTAATGACCAAAGGAACGTGTCTTTTAATGGGAAAAACGTCATGGGATAGGGATCCAAAAAGGAATTATGGAAGAATTCAAAGCCAGAACATTACTCCTGTTCAATCGAACGCACCCCTTAAACCCCCTTAGTACTATAGCACTACGTGCTAAGTCAATAAAACCAATAACATGGGAAATCCGTATCAAATAAAGTCAATTTCGGTGATTTGGGGTGGATTTTGGTGATTTTGGGGGATTGTCGGGTTGTTTGTGGTAATAAGATTTACCCCTGTTCAATCGAACATACCCTCCGAACATACCCTGTCCTGTTGTGGGACTTCAGGTAACATAGCAATCACGTGCTACCATCAAAACCAAGATGGCGGCCTCCAGTACACAAAATGGACGACGGAAACACGTATCACCCTAACAACACGCCGTGCGCATGCGCACTCACACCACGTATCACTATGGAGATGACGTCACAACATGGCCGCTCACGCGGGTTACCATGACAACACAACATGACGCCAGTAGGTCACGTGACATGACGTCACTTCCGAGGTCATCCACCGAGGTCATCCAAATGGGTCCTGAAACATACGAGCTATACTACTAGCACTGGTACGAAGTCGTTGGGTGATGTACCCAGGACTATCAACTGCTTCCCTTCCCGGGGGATTTTGGTTGCTGCAAATCCCAAGGTGCGTGCCAACTTTCCTAGTTTCAGGGACTTATCTGTCTTGAGTCGCAGACGACCCAAAGGTTTGTGAAGATCCAGTATAGCCCCAACCTGACTGAACACCTCATCATTTAGCTCGCATACATTGTAATAGCCATCTGGCATCTTTATCTTCCGCTCAACTGAGTCATTTTTTTCATCCACAACGCGAATATAATTGTTGCCTAGCCCCGAACTAATGTTGTGCCAAAGAGGGTAGTAGGTTACTTCATCAAGGCACACTCAAATTGCTCTCCGGGAGGGCGCGCCCTTGGTAGGTCTATGGTTTGAATGTCGGATAGTGTCACGTACATAATTGTGTGTTATCATTATAAGACTCCTCTAATATGGCTTTTAGAGGCCCAAGGGATGCTGGAAAACCCAAGAATGGACAGAAAGTTGGCTTCAATCTACTACAGCCCCAAGGGGTAATGGAAGGGACTCACGGTCATCAACAACCTTGCTTCCACGGCCAAAGTCTTTGAAGATTTGGCCATGGCGTGGCTTAAGAAGCAGGCCATCTGGCAGATATACCTTCCAGCGGTGCGAAGAACACACATACCACGACCCCATTGCGATGTGCGGATGCCGAATGAGGTCCATCAGGCTGACCTGTTCCTTCAGCAACTCGACCGGGGGCCCGCAAAACCTACAAGTTTGCGCTCACAGTCATTGAAGTAGCCTCCCGCTATGAAGAGGCAGATCCCCTGGCCACAAAAGAGGCTAAAGAGGTCGCAGCAGCCCCAGAAAAGATATACAAGCGTGGACCACAGCGGTGATCCAAGCTCCTTCAGGTCGATCCCGGGTGCGAGTTCATGGGCGTGGTGAATCAGCTGCTGGCGAAACACGGGACAGAAGCCCGGCGTGGTCATGTGGACATCCACAAGGACCAGGAAATTGTGGAGCGGTTCAACCATACCCTGACAGAGCGACTGTTCGGGCACCAATACACTCAGGAGATGAGGATACCGTCAGGTGAGAGGTCAAGTGAACGGGTCGTTCGGCTGCTTGCCGTTATTGCAGCGCTTAATGGTGAGGTGACTCGCTCAACTAAAAAGAGTTCCCTTTTCTCTTACACGCTTTTCGAGATGGAGGGAGAGGTCGTGCAGCATCCAAAAGCAGAGACCTCAGCAATCACTTCTTAATTGCTTCTGGAATGGGTTCATCCAGGATGTCCCGGACAACACTCTGAACTGGCTCTGGTCTTTGCATTTCAGCCAGCTGCTGGTCGATGTATTCGTCCATACTTACCATGTTGAATCACTATGCCTATTGCCACCACATCTCTAAATGGAAAGTTCGATGGCCGTCAGCCGGGTAAATTCCTTTACCGTGGCCCTCTGCTCTCGGTGCAGTAATTTCATATGCTCGTACTTATAACCACACCTCAGACAGAGCGATAAATGGTTCGTTACCCCCACACCACAAACACCGCAACGTTTTGTACACGATTTCGCAGTTTGACCAGATGTACCCCACAGTACTCCCCGATACAGCGCCGGCCACAGAGCTCCACAGAACTCAAAGAAGGCCATTGACATGTGTTTTACCTACCCGCATTGTGCACCTGATCGAGGATATCCATTGTCACGGATATGTCTAATAGGCTTCACCACCGGAAGGGGGCTTATGTCTATGAGAGGACTGGGCCGGCGAGGGTGTGGACCGTCCCTTTGCTGTTTGGGGTGGCCTACGCTGGGGTCCTTTTGGTGTTGGGGTAGAAAGTGACTCTTCGCTGGTGCCCAAGTGGTATGATGGCCTCTCGGCGATGGTGGTAGGCCGTCCCCCGAGGTCCCAAAAATGGTGCATCCGCCCCTTAAGTGATCTAAGCCCGTCCCCCCGGGGTTCCCAAAGTGGTGTATTCGCCCCCTACCTGCCACTGTTTGGTGCTGAGGGGGTTGGTTAGGTGATGCCCCCCCCCCCCCCCTGGGTCCACAAAAAAGTCCCCCCCCCCCCCTGCTGCTATTTGGGTCGAAGTTACTTTGGGCCGAAATTACTGTGAGCCGAAATTACTGTACACCGGTAAGTCACGCCTGCGTTCAATAAGATGAAGATTTGGAGGCAAAAAGAAATGTTTGTGACGGTTGGGTAGCCCCAGCAGAGGACAGTCTGAGGACTTTTTCGGTAAAATATTATGATACGGTGTGGGTAAAATATCTCCTTATTCCTATAAGTTCCCATAATGCCATTAGTTTATCTTGGATAATTTCTGTCTGTTTTCTCTGGTATAACTTCAACTTGCCTTCTTTTATGATTTTTCCCTTGGTTGGGATTGCCCGTTTCTCTTTGTACAAAAGGATAATTAAGAAATAAAAGGGCAAGTTTGCGTTTTTGGCCAGTCTGTGTACTCGATGATGCGATGCCCGGTCATTCGCCCCAATTCCAGTTCGCCCCGGGTCGTCCATTTTGGGGCGAAACGACCCGTGTATGAGGAGCGAAATGATGATGATTTTATTCATTTTTTAAAATGGTTTTAAAGGGGAATAGGTCAAAACGTCACACAACCAAAACGGGTTGTAGCGAAAACAGCACCTTGCGAAAATAGCAGCCAGTGAGCAAAAACGGCACCGGTTGCGCTGGCGAAAAAAGCACCATGGGTTGGCGAAAACCGCTCCAGTTCGGATCTGTCTTCTATCTTCCACTTATGTCGAACCCCTCGCGGAGACATAGACATTCGGCACGTCAGCCAGAAAGAACGTTAGAGAAGTATAGTAACAGGCCTAAAACTATATAGTATGTATAGATAAGATCAGAAAAATTTAGTTAAAAATGTAAAAGCTGGAGGAAGCAAGGCTACGGTGAGACATGATCAATATGACTAACAGCCATATTGAACTGCTCAAGGGTAGGGAGGGAGAGGATATGAGGTGGGAGAGCATTCCAATGATATACAGTCCTAGGGAAGAATGAGTACTTGTAGTAGTCTGTGGTTGCTGGTTGCAGTAATTTATCTGTAGCACCATGGATGGTTATGGCGAGATCAATCCATTCTATACTGAATTGGTAGTATGTAGAGACCAGTCAGAAGTGGCGTGTTGTTTTTAGTCATGTTGTTTCAGTCTGGTACTCTCCAAGAGGAATGATATTTGTTTTGACGCGCAAAAATCAAATGACAAGACATGTTGTTTTAGCGTGATATGGATTCATCGCAGCGTTGATCTTTTTTTCTTTATCTAAGACTAAAACAATAAATGTGTTGTTTTAGCTGTTGACAGTCATCATGTTGCTTCTCTTTGAATTATACCGGTTGGCAGTTGTGAAGACTTCTGACTTTTCTTCATTCTGCTTATTAAATTCAATAGAGTAACGAAAATGAATTTAATAAGCAAAGGGATATACATCAACGGTAAAAAATTACGAAACCGAGGAATATCGTGTACTTCCGCAATCCGTTCAGTGTCACAAGTGTCAGAAATCTGGGCACTTGTCACACAAAATGCAACAGGGAACAACGATACATGAAATGTGGCGGCGAAGGCGTGCAATGCCTTAACTCTGCCACTTCAAAAAAAGTTAAAACAAACACCCAGCTTAAAGCTCTTGTAACAGGAGGAGAGATAAGTGCGGGACCGCTACACTACTCTCCCCTTCTTTTGAGATTCACCACATGTGAATCTCACCCAAGTTCCTCCTCAGAGCGGTCGAAACACCCGCAGTGCCACCTACTGCTGAGGATCGGACGAGCCCCAAATGTAACAGGAGGAGAGATAAGTGCGGGAGCCGGGGTTCGAACCGTCGACCTTTAGCACACAAAGCGACCGATTTACCACGAGACTAAGAGATCCGGACCAACCAGGCTGGTTGGTAAATGACCTTTATACCTTGACCGCTACACTACTCTCCCCTTCTTTTGAGATTCACCACACGTGTATCTCACCCAAGTTCCTCTCTCAGAGCGGTCGAAACACCCACAGTGCCACCTACTGCTGAGGATCGAACGAGCCCCCAAATGTAACAGGAGGATAGATAAGTGCGGGAGCCGGGGTTCGAACCGTCGACCTCTAGCACACAAAGCGACCGATTTACCACGAGACTAAGAGATCCGGATCAACCAGGCTGGTTGGTAAATGGCCTTTATACCTCGACCGCTACACTACTCTCCCCTTCTTTTGAGATTCACCACATGTGAATCTCACCCAAGTTCCTCCTCAGAGCGGTCGAAACACCCGCAGTGCCACCTACTGCTGAGGATGGGACGAGCCCCCAAATGTAACAGGAGGAGAGATAAGTGCTGGAGACGGGATTCGAACCGTCGACCTTTAGCACACAAAGCGACCGATTTACCACGAGACTAAGAGATCCGGACCAACCAGGCTGGTTGGTAAATGGCCTTTATACCTCGACCGCTACACTAAGAGATCCGGACCAACCAGGCTGGTTGGTAAGTGGCCTCTATACCTCGACCGCTACACTACTCTCCCCTTCTTTTGAGATTCACCACATGTGAATCTCACCCAGGTTCCTCCTCAGAGCGGTCGAAACACCGACAGTGCCACCTACTGCTCAGAATCCCAGACGAGCCCCCAAATGTAACAGGAGGAGAGATAAGTGCGGGAGCCGGGGTTCGAACCGTCGACCTCTAGCACGCAAAGCGACCGATTTACCACGAGACTAAGAGATCCGGACCAACCAGGCTGGTTGGTAAATGGCCTTTATACCTCGACCGCTACACTACTCTCCCCTTCTTTTGAGATTCACCACATGTGAATCTCACCCAAGTTCCTCCTCAGAGCGGTCGAAACACCCGCAGTGCCACCTACTGCTGAGGATCGGACGAGCCCCCAAATGTAACAGGAGGAGAGATAAGTGCGGGAGCCGGGGTTCGAACCGTCGACCTTTAGCACACAAAGCGACCGATTTACCACGAGACTAAGAGATCCGGACCAACCAGGCTGGTTGGTAAATGGCCTTTATACCTCGACCGCTACACTCTAAATGTAAGTAGTGCCGAGAACTCGTCCTCACCTTATTCGACGTGCACCCTAATGGCTAGCTCTATTTTGTCCATTGGCATTTTTGTCCATTGCCATGTTGTCTACGCACCTCCAATATCAAAGTCAAATAGCTGACAACTGCGGCGCGTGAAAACCTTGGTACGGTTTTCCGGGGCGGGTTGTCCCGATCGGTTTGAGGCGGGTTGTCTATGGGGCGGTTGTCCCGTTGCCATTCTTTTTAGTGTGACCGCCGGAATTTTTGCGCTCGAGATCGCGATATTGCGGGAAAACGAATCACTGCAAACTATTTTAGCATCAAGGGAACCCTTTAGGGAGAATATTATAATTGTGTGGAAGAGAATAAAAATTGAGCTGGAATTCGCAAAATTTACCTGAAAGTCAGTTTTTGTTTGGTCATTAGCAGAGTTGTACAATGTGAAAAACTTTATATTGACATCGTACGAGGTCACACTAAACACCCAAATACACCCCAAAACACCCAAATAAACCCTAAAATACTTGTACAACAGCACCCAAATGCACCCTTAAACGAATAAGATAATAAAAAAACTGACATGAACAATTATTCATTTTAAAGGTTAAAAACGAACAGAAATAGTGAATATAAAAAACAAATTGTATAGTATAAAAAATTATAAGAATCTGTTCATGTTACAAAGTTGCATAAAATTATGACAATAAATTCAGAACATTGTAAAAGTGGGTAGTTGTTACATAGTGAAAATGGCCACCTTGCAAGTGAAAATTATACAGTTAATCCACATTAGTTCATCGATCTGAACGTAGTTGCGGTACTGGGATGTTTCGGCCCGAGACGTTTTGGCCTCCATATATTGAGGTACCAGAGAAAAGAGAAATTTTTGGAAGTGGGTCGAGGACCCAAGAACACATGATCAGGCACTCATGAAATTGTGAGTGAGGAGAAAATGGAACAGCGCAAAAAATTCTGAAGATTTTGTTATTTATCCTTTTCAGTGTATTTGTATTGGAAGTACAATTTTTCATATAAATAAACAGAAATACCAATGTAAAAAATAACAGAGAGAAATAAATACACAAATAGATAGACATCGAGCAGGGTACATAATATATTGCATGTATGTATTTACAATGTAAAAACCGTGACTAGATGAAGTGCACTTGTACTATTGTAATAACAATAAAATTTTGTTATATTTTATTTTTGTTGGCAATTCCGACACTTGAAATTATTACTCGGAGAAGAAGCACCAAGTAAGAATGCCAAGAGTTGGAATTGTCAACAAAAATAAAATATAACAAAATTTTATGGTGATTACCCTGCAACTTATTTCGAGTGGTACGGCAGAAGTAGGTGGGCACACGCAGTGTGCAGGTGTGGTCATATCGTGTTCACCAACAACTTATTTTAGTTGAAACTGTTTATTTACAGGTGGGGGTCATATTGTGTCGGGCTTACTTGTACAGTTCCACTCAAAATAAGCTGCAGGGTAATCACAATAAAATTTGGTTCTATTTTATTTTTGATGGCAATTCCGACACTTGATATTATTACTCGGAGAAGACGTTCCAAGTAAGAATGCCAAGTGTTGGAATTGCCTGGTGATTTTTACAAAAACATCCATTTTAGATTGTTCGTCACACCTTTTCCTGAGTAATTACTCTAAAAACAGTATTAGAATCATGACAGGTTTGTCGCACACATAGCTCATTTGTATGTTATCACAACAATAATACACCCACCCACCTTGTAAAAAAATGTTTGGGGTCAGAAATGTGGGGAACGGGAAGATTCGGCCCCGAGTTACCAATATTTCTGTTTCCTATGTCGAAACTACCATCAAGAGTATTAGAGTTTTCTGTGATCATCTCATCATGTGCCACGTTTTCCTCAATTATTATGGTTGATTCATTTTCTTCAGGTTCAGTTTCCTGCCTGCCTCTCAACTCATCTTCTACCAAACTTGAAATGTGGTCCGAAATGTTTTCTCCGTCGCTGCATGGCCGACAAATGAAGTTTAGCTCAATATTTCCCCTTCTAGCTTCCATATATTCTTGGTGACTTATTCCAGAGTTGCATTTCCTGTGTTTCTTAATAAATAAAGAATAAATAAAATAACATAAAAAATAAACGTCATCAAATCTGAGAAAAAAAAAACTCAGGAAGATTCGGCCTCAAAAGTCGGGAAGATTCGACCTCGGGAAGGGCCGTATCTTCTCACCTATCGGCCCGGGGACAAATCTTCATGGACCCGAAATATGTGCAACATTGTACTGTATTTTATTAGGAGTTTCTGCCTCGATATACATTATGGTAACAACTCTGGGTTACGCAAAAAACATGGATGATATTGAAGCGATGATTGACGCTTCGCAGTGTTCAAATCTCGATAAATAAAGGATAATACATAGTTTGGATCAATTTACAATTTGAACCCACAAATGTGCAGTATCACTATTGTTTGGCCATCACTTTTATTTGTTAGAGGAGAGTATTGTTTACTCCAGGGTTTCTTCTACCCTCTTTGGGAAAGGGTCCAGGGTCCATGCAATTGGAAAAAATTGTGTCATGAAGGCTCCAATTGTGAATTTGTTTGGAAGAAGAAACACACAAAGAATAAGAAATGTTACCTTCATATTGAGCTGAGAACATTAATACAGCAGCTACTACATGTATAGTACATGTAGTAAGTTTTATAACAAACAGTCACATGAAATAATGATCAGTCTTTGTAATCTTTATTATAAATTGTTGTATTTGCTACACTTGGACATTCTACATTCTGTGGCTCAAAGAGACTGGTGGTTTTTGGTTCCATTTTTTTCTGGAAACCAAAACACCAAACCAAGATTTTTCTGGAAAACCTTCTTCACGGTTTTCTGTGAATTTCTGTCCACTACAGCAAATGCCCAGAATACACCAATCAAATGACGCACATTCTGGCTTGTACGGAGCGTTGCCCTTTGGAATGTCTTTATGTCCGTCGATTGATTAATATTCTTGATGATTGTTGGTTTGTTATATGGTTAGATGGCCAGTCAGAGTGCTCACAAGGCCGGCTGAGCGACGTTGACCATACACATTCTCCTCCCCAAAAAACGTGAATCTTTACACCAAAAATGCAAGAAGGAAAACTTAAAATGTTCAGGTTGGTGACCCAATTCATAATAAAGCCTTTTATCTCCAAATTCACAGAGACAATGTGTGCTGGAAATAAAAAAAAATACTCACAAAATCATTTTAGGGAGTGTTTGTTTTTATACGCCCGTCATTTTTTGACGGACGTATTATGTTATGGCATTGTCTGTCTCTCTGTCCATAAATAATTTTTGTGTCGCCGACTCCTCCAAAGGTTTAAATGCTATATTGTTCAAACTTTACAAACATGTTGATCAGTAATTGCCGTTGTGCTTGTGACAAGAGCAGGTAACTCTGTTTTGTATTTCCAGAGTTATGCCCCCTTTTACTACTTGAAACATCACAGTATTGTGTCGCCTACTCTTTCAACATTTTAAATGCTATATTGTTCAAACTGATCACACATGGTGATCACCAATTGCCGTTGTGCATGTGGCAAGAGCAGGTTACTCCATTTTGTATTTCCAGAGTTATGCCTCTTTTAGTAATTAAAACATTACAGTATTGAGTCACCTACTCCTTCAACATTTTACATGCAATATTGTTCAAACTTTGCACACATGTTGATCATCAATTGCCGTTGTGCATGTGACAAGAGCAGGTAACTGTATTGTATTTCCAGAGTTATGTCCCCCTTTTAGTACTTAAAACATTACAGTATTGTCGCCTACTCCTTCAACATTTTACATGCTATATTGTTCAAACTTTGCACACATGTTGATCACCAATTGTCGTTGTGCATGTGTCAAGAGCAGGTAACTCCATTTTGTATTTCCAGAATTATGCCCCCTTTTAGTACTTAAAACATTACAGTATTGTGTCTCCTTTTCCTTCAACATTTTACATGCTATATTGTTCAAACTTTGCACACATGTTGATCACCAATTGCCGTTGTGCATGTGACAAGAGCAGTAAATCTGTTTTGTATTTCCAGAGTTATGTCCCCCTTTTAGTACTTAAAACATTACAGTATTGTGTCGCCTACTCCATCAACATTTTTTACATGCTGTATTGTTCAAACCTTGCACACATGTTGATCACCAAATGTGTCGTTGTGCATGTGTCAAGAGCAGGTAACTCTGTGTGTATTTCCATAGTTATGCCCCCTTTTAGTACTTGAAACATCTCAGTATTGTGTTGCCTACTCCTTCAACATTTTACATGCTATATTGTTCAAACTTTGCACACATAGTGATCACCATTTGCTGTTGTGCATGTGACAAGAGCAGGTAACTCTATTTTGTATTTCCAGAGTTATGCCCCTTTTAGTACTAAAAACATTACAGTATTGTGTCGCCTTCTCCTTCAACATTTTACATGCTATGTTGTTCAAACTTTGCACACATGTTGATCACCAATTGCCATTGTGCATGTGAGGAGCAGGTATCTTGGTTTTGTATTTCCAGAGTTATGCCCCCTTTTAGTACTTGAAACAATACACTCTTGTGTCGCCTACTCCAACATTTTACATGCTTTATTGTTCAAACTTTACACCCATGTTGATCATAAATTGTCGTGCATGTGACAGGAGCAGATAACTCCATTTTATTTTTAAATGACTAGAATCCTCGTCGTTTATAGCTGTTATGATCCTCAAAATGTCCTTTTCCTTGCTACCTATCCTCAATCGTTATCAATGAGGTTAACCTGTCAATGAATGGACGCTACCATTGTAAATGGAATGGAGAATCTTCTACACATCAAAATTGTTTGCATTTCCATTCTGCATACTAAAATTTGTCAAAAACAATATGAAATGTGTGCACACAAGCATACAAAATTTGAAACCCTTTACCCCAGAAAGGGCAGTGGAATGGGCAGTGATTGGAGGGGGGGGGGGGGGGGCAGACATAGTCGAGTCAACAAAAATTTCCAACTTTACCCCAGAGAAACTTGTGCATGTACCAATTTTGACGGGCGCATTTTGCCCTGTTAGGCGGTGCTCTTGTTATGTATTCTATCTATCCGAGAAAGTGATAAAACCGGGAAACACGATGATCAATGTTTCCATGAAAACTTGCCACGGTGAACTCTGAACTTATGAATATTAATGACTGTTCAATGGCAATGATGAAGTGGGTAAAACGTCCTTGTCACTTTCAGTACCATGTTTAAAAAATGACAAGAAGCGATCTCAAACTGATTTTTAGCTCAACTTTGACGAAGTCAAATTTGAGCTATTGTCATGGCCTGTCGTCCGTCTGTCCGTCCGTCCGTCTGTCCGTCCGTCTGTCCGTCTGTCCGTACGTCAACAATTGGCTATGGCTCGGGCTAGAGGTCGTATTTATGAACCGATCTTTACGAAACTTCTTGTGTACCTTTGTTATGACCCTGGGACGGGAACGAGTGTTTTTAGGTGTGGTCCGAAATTCAAGATGGCTGCCAGTGGCCATTTTGTACCGATGATGCAAAAATCAGTTTTTTGTACAGAACTTCTGTATGAAAGTTCTGATTTGAATAAAGTTTTGTATAAATGTTTAGTACCATGGGATACATCACATATAATACGGGTTTTTTTCTCATGCGTAAATTATGCAAATTAGACTGACTTTGATTTATTTAGTGTTAGTTTCAGAGCTGTAAGTGCCAAGCTGCTATGGCTCGGGCTAGAGGCCGTATTTATGAACCAATCTTTACGAAACTTCTTGGGTACCTTTGTTATGAACGTGGGACGAGAACGAGTGTTTTTGGGTGCGGTCCGAAATTCAAGATGGCTGCCAGCTGCCATTTTGTACCGACGATGCAGAAATCTGTTTTTTGTACAGAACTTCCATATGAAAGCTCTGATTTGAATAATTTTTTGTATGAATGTTTAGTACCATGGGATACATCACATATAATACGGGTTTTTTTCTCGTATGTAAATTGTGCAAATTAGACTAATTTTGATGTTTTTTGGGGTTACTTTCAGCACTGTAAGTGCAAATGCCAATACGGCTCGGGCTAGAGGCCGTATTTATGAACCGATCTTTACGAAACTTCTTGGGTACCTTTGGTATCACCGTGGGACGAGAACGAGTGTTTTTGGGTCCGGTCCGAAATTCAAGATGGCCGATGGCAGCCATTTTGTACAAAATTAGGTGCAATCAGATTTTTGCACAGAACTTCCATATGAAAGCCCTGATTTGAATAATTTTTGTGTGTGAATGTTTAGTACCATGGGATGCATCACATATAATACGGGTTTTTTTCTCGTGCAGAAATTATGCAAATTAGATGAACTTTGATTTTTTCAGTGCGACTTACACACAGTAAGTACACATGTCAATACGGCTCAGACTAGAGTCTGTATTTATGAACTGATCTTCACGAAATGTCTTGGGTACCTTTGTTATCACCTTGGGACGAGAACGAGTGTTTCTGGGTGCGGTCTAAAATTCAAGATGGCTGCCAGTGGCCATTTTGTACCGAAATTAGGTCTAATCAGTTTTTTGTACACAACTTCTATACAGCTCAGACTAGAGGCCATATTTATGAACCAATCTTTACAAAACTTCTTGGGTACCTTTGTTATCACCGTGGGATGAGAGCGAGTGTTTTTGGGTGTGGTCCAAAATTCAAGATGGCCACCAGCAGCCATTTTGTACCAAAATTAGTGCAATCAGTCTTTTGTATAGAACTTCTGTATGAAAGTTCTGATTTTAATAAATTTTTGTATGAATGTTTAGTAACATGGAATACATCACATATTGTAAGGGTTTTTTTTTCGTGCAGAAATTATGCAAATTAGATGAACTTTGATTTATTCAGTGCAACTTACACAATGTAAGCACACATGTCAATACGGCTCAGGGTAGAGGCTGTATTTATGAACCGATCTTCACAAAACTTCTTGGGTACCTTTGTTATCTCCTTGGGATGAGAATGAGTGTTTCTGGGTACGGTCCAAAATTCAAGATGGCTGCCAGTGGCCATTTTGTACCGAAATTAGGTCCAATCAGTTTTTTGTCACAAGTTCTATACAGCTCGTATTTATGAACTGATCTTCACAAAACTTCTTGAGTACTTTTGTTTTCACCTTGGGACAGGAACGAGTGTGTTTTGGGGTGCCTTTGTTATCACTGTGCTATGAGAACAAATATTTTGGGGTTCAGTCAGACCCACTCTGGGACTCAAAGATTTTTTCTAGTTCAGCATCTGACTGTCACCCACCTTTACAATACTTTACCTATACATTTGTTACAGGCAACGGTCAGTATTTATTTACAGACCGTTACAATACTTTATATGTACCTTTGTTATCAGGTCATTACCTAGATGTTTGTCATTGCTGTGTCACATACTATACATGTACATGTCTTTGTCTTGACAAGTTGAGCTACAGTGTCATTGACACTTTCATTTTTAAATCACTTCAATTTTTTTTTACACATGTACATGTAATACCAGAAAGAAACTTAAGAATAAATTCAGATACACATAATATTTATATCTTGAGTTCTTAACCCTCGAAGATGGTGTAGCCCCGCGTCACAGGAGGTGCAGTTATGGTGTGTGTGCATACAAATTACAGACCACTCGGCTTAAGACCAGCCAGACCTGTTTTGAAGACAACCTGGACCAGAGTTTAAGACAACTCCGACCTATTTTGAAGATACATTGGGCCAACATCAAAGACAGGTAGAAAGTGTTCCAGGGTCTCCATTGCGCCTAGATTACACATTTGGCATGCATTTTCATTTTCTTTCCAAGGTTTTCTCCTAAGCTCCAGCGACTGCGACCTCCGCTTGAACAACAGTGACCCCCACCCCCAACGTGACATCAAGGCACTCTTCAAAACCTGGCTTCTCCTTATGAGGCAGGCCAAAAAGGCCTCTTTGCTTTGCCCCCTCCCCCCTCGCCAGTTAATATTATAATCCGCCATGACTCTTTCTCTAACGATTTTGGTCAGACTTGTCTAAAAAACTGGTCAGAGTTGTCTTCAACATTGGTCCGACTTGTCTTTGATGTAGGTCCGAGTTGTCTTACAAACATATCCGAGTTGTCTTAAAACTGGGTCCGAGTTGTCTTCAAAACTGGTCAGAGTTGTCTTTAATAAAAACAGGTCAGAGTTGTCTTGAAAGCAGACCGAGTTATCTTGGAAACAGGTCCTAGTTGTCTTGGGCCGAGTGGTCTTTGGTCCGAGTTTTCCTCCTCCCTGTGCATTCAAAAGATGGAGAAAGAGAAACAAAGATAAAGAGAAGCCCCACAACACTGATCCATTATGACATTAATAATGACAACAAGTGACTATTAATAACTAACAAAAACAAGCCACAGGGCATATCGATTAACACTAAAAATACAATAGCTCATGTTCGTCATGTATAAGAAGAACCACACAATGGAGATCAAAACACCGGGTACAAAGCGCCCACATCTATAAGGCATAACAGCTGCATTAATTAATATTCATAAACAAATGAAACTTAGTGACTGTAGTGACGAATTGTGGGATGTTGTTTTCGAACTTCGAAGAAAAGGTCATGCATGGTACTTAATTATTTGTCCACATCTTCTGATTTTAAATCAAAATAATAAAATAACACTGCATGTTTACAAAAAAGGTACCACCGCTCAAAGTGTGAAACTTTACAAATAGATCTCCGTGAAAACCTCAAAATATTCACTCAGTTGCAAGGAAATAGGTTTTTTGGGGATCCTGAAATTGAAAATTTTCCTGCCGCAGACCAAACCATGGTTGGTCCCTGGTATAGTGACATCCCTTCGTCGCCCCATCATGGCAGCCTCATTTTTTCACAAGCGGATACACTGCCAGTGATTTGGGGAGGGGGGGGGGGGGGGCGTCCATACCAATCAACATTTCTGACTTCCCTCGCAATAAAACGCCAATTTCTTATTTGCAAGGAAATAGGTTTTTTGGGGATCCTGAAATTGAAAATTTTCCTGCCGCAGGCCGAACCATGGTTGGTCAGTGGTATAGTGGCATCCCTTCGTCGCCCCATCATGGCGGCCCCATTTTTTCACAAGCGGATACACTGCCAGTGATTGGGGGGGGGGGGGGGGGGGAGGGGGGCGTCCATACCAATCAACAATTCTGACTTCCCTTGCAATAAAACGCCAATTTCTTATTTGAAGTGCTTCGTCTCTCAAGTTCTCAACACTATTTTTCTCACACAGAAATCCCAAAACAAGTATAGAAATGTTATAGTCTCTTTTGTATCTGGTCACCTGATTATCCGAAATATTCCAGGAAAAAAATGACAGCAAGAACACATGGATTGAATGGATTCAATTGTTTTATTCACTAATTTGTCAGAAAATACGTAGGTGTCATTTCCATGGCGTTTTTGGCTCACCAACGTTAGTTGTGTGAGCCTATGGCATAGCCCTCATGTCGGGGTCGGCGTCGGCGTCCGCTCTCAAATATTTTGAACTTTTGTGTACAGGTTTTGATTTTTTGGCTTTTCAAATTTTTTTTTAGTTTCAGCATATTGCTATGGTGGTTCACTATAACATTTAACTCTTTTCCAGGGTATTTTGTCTTAATTTTAACCCTTTGAATCAAATTTTAGACTTATTTTGATGTTTGCGTGCAGGTTTTGATGTTTTTTTTTTCCTTTCTTTCAAGTGGAGATTTACCTTGCAGCATATGTCCATGCTTTCTGTTGTATGTAAACATGCATCTTAGGGCTATGTTTGTATTATTTAACCCTTTTCCTGCTGAATTACTTCAATTTTGGACTTTTATGTACAGCTTTTGGACTTAGGCTTACAGCTTCTTACTTTTATGTACAGGTTGTGATAAAAAAAAAACAATTTCAAGTGAGGTTGACCTCACTGCATATTGCAGTGGTGGTTATTATAACATTGATATCTTTCCAGTGCATTTTTTAAAAAATTTTAACCCTTTGAATAGATTTTTAGACTTATTTTGACGTTTGTGTGCAGGTTTTCATGTATTTTTTTTCCTTTCTTCCAAGTGTAGATTTACCTTGTAGCATATGTCCATGCTTTCTATTGTATGTGAACATGCATCTTAGGGCTACGTTGTATTCTTTAATCCTTTTCCTGCTTAATTACTTCAATTTTGGACTTCTTTTGTTTACAGGTTTGGATTTTTGTGCTTTTAACAAAATGTTTTTCTTCTTTGCATATTGCTGTGGGGGTTCACGATAACATTTAACTCTTTTCCAGGGTATTTTGTCTTAATTTTAACCCTTTGAATCAAATTTTGGACTTATTTTGATGTTTGTGTGCAGTTTTTGATGTTTTTTTACTTTTATGTGCAGGTTTTGAGGTTTGTCTTTCTATTCTTCCAAGTGGTGACTTACCTTGTAGCATATTGCCATGGTTCCTATTTTATGTTAGGATGCTTCTTATTAGTCGAGTTGTGACGAAGTCAAACTCGACTTATAGTTTGGTGAATGGCGGGCGGGCGTAAACAATTGGTTTCCGGATGATAACTTGATAGTGGTTCAACTCACATTCATTAAACTTCATACGTAGGTTGGTCTTGGTGGGAGGAAGAACCCTATTGATTTTGGACATGCTACGTCGAAGGTCAAGGTCACAGTGACCTTGAACGTAGTAAATCTTAAACAATTGGTTTCCGGATGATAACTTGATAATGGTTCAACTCACATTCATGAAACTTCATAGGTAGATTGGCCTTGGTGAGGGGAAGAACCCTATTGATTTTGGACTCGCTACGTCAAAGGTCAAGGTCAACATGACCTTGAACATAGTAAATCGCAACAATTCCTTTCCGGATGCTAACTTGATAGTAGTTCAACCTACATTCATGAAACTTCATAGTTGGGTTGGCCTTGGTGCGAGGAAGAACTCTATTGATCTTGGACTCACCAGATCAAAGGTCAAGGTCACAGTGACCTTTAACATAGTATATCGCAACAATTGGTTTCCGGATGATAACTTGATAGTGGTTCAACCTAGAGTCATGAAACTTCATAGGTGTGTTGGCCTTGGTGCGAGGAAGAACCCTATTGATGTTGGACTCACCAGGTCAAAGGTCAAGGTCACAGTGACCTTGAACATAGTATATCGCAACAATTGGTTTCCGGATGATAACTTGATAGTGGTTCAACCTAGAGTCATGAAACTTTACAGGCGTGTTGGCCTTGGTGCGAGGAAGAACCCTATTGATGTTGGACTCACCAGGTCAAAGGTCAAGGTCACAGTGACCTTGAACATAGTATATCGCAACAATTGGTTTCCGGATGAGAACTTGATAGTGGTTCAACCTAGAGTCATGAAACTTCATAGGTGTGTTGGCCTTGGTGCGAGGAACTGTTGTCACAACTCGACATTGGATCGGTGATCCTGAGCGGCATTTTTTTTATGTTAGGATGCTTCTTGGGGCTATTATTATATTATTTAACCCTTTAGCTGCTTATTTACTTTAATTTTGGACTTTTGTGTGCAGGTTTTGTACTTTTGTGTGCAGGTTTTGATATTTTTTTTTAAGTGGAGTTTTACCTCTCTGGCATATTGCCATGGTGGTTACTGTAACATTTTCAGGGTATTTTTCTAAATTTGAACCCTTTGAAACAAATGTGATACTTTTTTTACTTTTATATGCAGGTTTTGAGGTTTGTCTTTCTTTTTTTCAAAGTGGAGACTTACCTTGTAGCATATTGCCATGGTTCCTATTTTATGTTAGCATGCTTCTTAGGGGTTATTAGCTCTCCTTACTGCCCTCCTGAAAGAATTAAGGAGAGCGAAAAATTGCCCTCCTAAATATTTTGGTCTGGGATGATTGAGATTACATGTATTATGCTCACATTAAATTTTTGTTGTAAAGCAAAAATGTAATTTAACTTCGAAGACACATAACATCACGTAATTTCATTTTGAAAGTGGGTTAGTGGTAAAAGGTAAAGGCTGCAACCATACCCAAACACAGTTGCAATCATTTGAAGCAAAATGGGTCACAGCAATATTTTTTTTCTGTCAGTTTCAAGTTCAACAACTGACATCACAGTTTGAGGGATAATTATTCAAGGAATATTGACACTATAATATATTACCATTACTGCTATCCTGTCACTTGAAGCACTTGCACCAGGATGTGACTGTAGATTCAAGCAGACCTGTTGTCCAAGAAAGTCATACGCCTACCACTACCACCTTCAACCCCCTTGGTCTTGTCAAGTGTGTGTTCGGTTGTTGAGTGAGACATCTGGATGTCTAAGAGATTTTGCTTTACCTTAGTAAAGTTAATAAAATCACTGATGTAGTCTGTTGGTTTCAGTCTCAATGATTTCGTTCAACTGGATACTCAAAATGCTGTGTAAAGCTAATTGCTCTCCTAAGCTGATTGAGTAGAGCGATTTTTTGCCCTCCTGTATTTTTCAGAATGCCAGGCCTGTATTGTGGTATTACAGTACCACAATGTTTTGGTAGATATTGCTTTTGCGGCTGCCTGGTATCATATTTTGTTTATGCTTTACAGCAGAAGAATAAATCTTACTGAAAGTCATCTTTATGTTTGTTATAAGGTGTCATGGGTGTGAATGGAGATGGGGAAGATTGGTCAGTGGATGGCAGTGATGATGAGAAGTACACATATGAAGGGGGCCCAAAAGGAATTTGGATGCCATCAACTGAAGACATAAGAATAATGTTTGAGAAGCTAGACAGAGGCGAGATATTAGATCTTAAGTGGAAGTGTCCAGGCAGAAGAAAACCAGATGATGAATCTACCCAAGACACTGATGCTACACAAGAACCAATGCAAGTTGTTGTTGAAAAACCAAAGAAACAAAAGTAAGTGTTGACTACAAATAGCTAGAGCTAGGAGGTATACCATAACCATATATACCATATGGTATCAGGCCTGAAAATAAGCAGTCTGACATTTGTAGAATGAGGTCCCCAGAGGGTTAATTTAATGATGCTATCCCATACAGTGCACCAATTTATCCTCTGGGTACCTCTTTCTGTTTAGTTTTGAGACCCTGATTCAGATTGAGGTTCACAGAGGGTAAATTTAGTGATGCTACCCTGCTATGCAGGGTAGCATCACTAAATTCACCCTCTGGGGACCTCATTTTGCAGATGACAGTCTGCTTATTTTCTGGCTTGTATGGTATCAATATCATGACAATACCACTTTAACGTAATGACAATCTCAAAGGTATCGGAAAATCAGTATTGAAATTTCCTCTTTTCATTAACTGAATATAGGTCAGACAGCAGAATATTAATCTAAAATTACAAACGAGAATTCATGGATTACTCATTTCCACAGGCACTCCCCACTGGTCATTTGATGTGATAAAAAAAGCTGAGAGAAAATACCCATCGGGTATTTTCTATCAGCGTTTTTATTACAACAATTGCTTCGTCTATCACCAATGTGTTGATAAATAATACATTCATATTTTGTTAAATTTACCATGTCTAATTATCGCCACCCCCACTCCCTGCAATGAGTTGTTGGGGAGAGGGGTAAACTGGAATCATCTTGTCCGTTCACCCATCTCTCTGTCTGTAGACATAATTTTGTCCAGAGATTTTCTCCCACGTTTATGGACCAATTTGCTCAAAACTTGGTATGAATGTTCACCAGCATGGAAATATGTGCACCTGCAGTTATAGTTCCGGTCGGATTATTTTTGCCAGAATTATGCCCCTTTTGACTTGAAATAGTAATCCCTGCATAGACCGGAATTTTGTCTGGAGATTTTCTCAGATGTTTATGGGTCGATTCCTTTGAAACTTCGTATGGATGTTCACTACCATGGGAACCTGTGCACTTGCGATTATAGTTTCGATCAGACTTTTTTGCCATAGGTATGCCCCTTTTCATTGCAGAATAATCACGGCGGTGTGGGCAGGGGGCAGCCTGGCAGCTGATTTTAGGTTTTTATTGCCTTGCATTGTCTTCCAACACAGTGGAACCTTGTTAACTCTTTACCCAATGCACAGGATATCAGAATGTATTATTTTAATTATTTTTTCCCATTTTGAAAACAATTTCCGCACAACAAGTTCGTTCCAGTGAGGGGTCACATGATATGGTTTTTAGTGCTGAAATGGTTAGGATAACAGGTTTGCTATCAGTTATCTGCATAACCAGTTGGAAAAGCTGTAACCGGATAACTGCTATACCAATAGTTTACGGGATAGTGTCGGAAAAAATAAGTAGTATTTGACTGCTAGACATTAGAATTCTTTTGCCTATGTCAGCATTGTCAAAGCTACAAAAATTTGTCGATTTACAATGATGTGTACTTGATGTAACATGAAAGGGTTAAAGTGTTGGAATGTTGAATAAACTGTTATTTCGGTTGCAGATAAATGTTTGTTACTCTGTATCAAACTGCTAACAGTCGAGTGCACTGCAGGTTGTTTTCTGCGTGGGCAGCAATGAGCATGTGTATGTCAGTGTAACATAGTCTTCTACAGACAAATTTGACATTCTTCTCTTCGATGAGGTGTTGTTAATTGCAGATTATAATGCTCTAAGAAATCCCTCAGTGTGAGTAACGCTGCTTCCAAAATAAATTGAATGTTTTGTACTTTACCAACGTATTTCTGAAAAAACTTGTTGTGATTTTATTGAACTGTTTAAAAGTATGGCTGTATGTCATAAAAAAAAACCTATTTTAAAATCTTTCATTTTAAAATTTGTTTTTCAATGGTCAGTGTCAGACAACGAGGGGCTCTTGGTCAATGGGGCATATAATAATTTCTTACCACACCACTTTCATGACTCGCAACATGTTCCTGCCAGAAATTTCTTTGTGAGGAATAGGTAAATATAAATGGGGAACTGTTATGTGACATTTGTGTTAGCAGTAAACAGAAAAAGGTACTCCAAAAATGAGGAGTACATATTCATCCTATGATTGCTAGTGCTGGGCGATATTGAAAAAAATAAAAAACGTGATTATTGAGTACTGACATCGCGGTTAACAATATTATCGTGGTTTTTAACACCCAACTCACAACCAGCAAACTGTACATGTAAATGATGTTCTACAAATGTTTGATTTTTGAAGTTGTGTATTATCTGTTGTTCTTTGTTTTATAATATGATTTATATTTGGAATAACATTGAATGAATTTTAATTGTTTATGTGCCTGCGTGTCTTATTTTTTTCAGAAACCTAAGACATAAGATGTCACGAACTGTGAAACAGTGTGGGGAGGGGTCTAACACCGTCGATTGTTGCCTGTATTACAAATACATTGAAGGCATGCGGGTCACATTGACAGGCTTCAATTGACATCAAGTTATTAACTGGTCAATGACATTAAAAAAAAACGTAAATTGTATCTTACCAGTTATATTTGCAGAGAACGTGATCCAAACTGAACCTCACTGTCCTTTATGTGTGACTTGATGTTCGAAATTATTTGGAAAAACCCATTCTCAAAACCATGCTGGCTGTTTGTTTGAATGGAATGAGCAAGTAAATAAGAAGTCAGCGTTGATGAATAAAAGACTTTTCCAACAAGTATTCCACACATTCCTTTCATGGATTGGCAGGGTGATAAGGGGAGGAATTCACATAATTAAGGACAACTCATTCAGTTAGCAATAATTCGTCTTATGTTGTAACCAAATAAAAACTTTCTTCAAACGAAAAACACACTAAGTAAAAACAATGCAAGAATGAACAACACTTAGCTCCCTTGCATCGCTATTCTTTTAATTTATGCAAAAGTGGTTCTGTAGTCACCAGACATGCCCAGATTCAACAGATTCACTCCCAATACGGACGCTTTCTCTGTGTGTTTTACAAATTAAATTGCATACGTGGATATAACGTGGGCATTTTAACTTTAATTTAAGACTTGGAAAACTCAAGCTGCGTTAAATTAGAATCACTTTTATTCACACACACATGTGAAGTATGATTACTTGACGGCAAGTTGACGCCTACTGATAACTGACGAGATGCCGATTTTTTTTTATTAGATGATATTACTGACGATATTGAATTTTTAACTGGGTACTGTCAATTAATCGGGAAACCGTCCAGCACTAATGATTGCATCAAATTCAAGCCACTCAAAGTAAGAGGCTCTTTGCTAATATAGTTAACTAATAACTATGCATAACTAGAATTTATAAACTGGTTGGAAAATTCTTAACTAATATCAATGACAATCGTCCCTCACTTCAAATGCATGCCAGTGGGAACAAATCACACATGTAAACTTTGTTTCAGTGCGCCTGCATGCCGCGCGCCTGTGATTTTTAGCTTAACTTGACAAAGTCAAGATAAGCTATTTCCATCACGCGTGCGGAAGTCTGTTAGCCTGTGAGTCTGTTCACATTTTCCTTTAGCACAGGCTACACCCCGCAGTTCTCGTCTGATCATCACAAAATTTCATATGCAGGTCTGGGGTCATGTCTAGATGAGAATGTCCCCTTTTGGTCGCGATCGGTCAACCGGCATGGCTGCCCGAGCCCAAAATCCGAAAACCATTAGCACAGTCTACAGGTTGTATTTATGAAGGGATTTTATTGTAACTTGGTAGGATGCCTCTGTATAATGCCTACATTAACTTTGAGGTCAAATTAACCCACTCCTCAGCTCTTTTGTACAGTGTACACCTCATATTATTTTTATCAAAAACATAGCATATAGGGAACAGAAATGAACATATTCCCAATGATCACAATTCTTGTCTTATTTCATAATCCTTTCATGAACATTGAACCTTATCCTTTTCATCAAACACAACACAAAAGTTAAGCTACAGTGTCATTGACACTTTCATTTTTCAAACAGCAAGGTCTGGTTTTGTGGCCAGGCAATGCAGGGTGATGTATCATCACTATTTTTGGGGTCATTGATGTCATATAAATTGTTAACGATTGTTTTCACATTGGCGATTTCCATTGGCATTCGATGCTGTTCGTTGTTTACATATTTTTACACTATAACCCAATGGCCCAGACTAGCTAGCTGGTGCTAACTCAAAGTTATCAAGGGCCAAACACAAATTTTGAACCCCCAATCCCCAAAATTTGCTTGCAAAACCGAAAATTATAAGTCCTATCTGGCCCTCCATACATTTACTCTCTGCGCATGTGCAGCCGTCAGGAAGTGACCGGAATTGGTGCCAACATCATTCTTTGTTTGGCCCTAAAGTCAGCAACAATGAACTGATATCTGTGCTTTAAAATCTCCTTTTTTGAGGATGCCAGACACAAATCAATGCAAGAAATGGTGGATACAAGGCTGTTATTGGATGAAGGAAGTGTTCAACAGTGGTTTTAGACGTTCAGTGCTGTAACTTTATAATAATTATAAAATTATTTTATGTTTCCCCATTTCGGAACATACGCCTGACGTCATCATTTTTGTTAATGATTATTCCACTGTTTGTTAAGTATTCCTTTCCTATTCTTCCATGAACCCTTCTTGTTAAAAACTCTTTAAGTTTTTTGGCTATTTTTTATTGAAATTTTTTATTAAATTGCTTGGGAGTTTAACATGTATTACAGAATATTTAATCTGTTTTTCCTCCCCATCTCCTATCCGATGTATCGTTTTTTCTTCGTATGAAGATCTAGCTTTGCATCTGGTAGCATTTAAATTGGTTCTGACTTTGGGCTTTTTTGTGTGTCTGATGTCTTGTTTACATTGACATAGTTTACATTGACAACGTCCTCATATATAGGTAGTTTTTTAAATTCTATTATTGTAGAATTACTGTAGGATACATGGATTATTATTCCGGTAGTGTAGCTAAAAAAAATTAGATATTGTCCACAATTAGGCCCTATTGGGATGCCCTTGGGCTCTTAATGTTCCTTTTGGGAACTTAGGCGTTTTTTCGTGTCCCGGTACATCTGGCATTCAAAAAGTACCTGCGGTTCGCCATACAAGGGAAGGTGTATCAGTTCAGAGCAATGTGCTTTTGTCTTAACCTGGCTCCCTGGGCATTCACTCGAATAATGAACTTGGTAATGTCATACTTCCAAGCTCATTCGTCTGCGGTAACGTCGGCTTACTTGGACGACATTCTACAGAGATACGGCAACAGAATTATTCTTCAGAATGATGTTCAGAGTCTGCTTCTATTACTCCGATGTCTCGGTTTCATCGTAAAAGAGAAAAAGTAGGATCTTGCTCCGTCCAAGTTGTCTTTTCACTTGGGAATGAGCTTTGAGACTCACAACAATCTGGTTCGTCTGCCATTACCCAGAGTGAAATTAGTCAGTTGTTATGCTTGCTTTTGTCTACACTCAGACACATTAACAGTGAGGGAATTCATGCGACTGTTGGAGCTGTGCGGAGCGGTTGTGGATTTTATTCCGATGGGCCGCCTGCGCACACATCCCCTCCAGATATTCTTTACTCAGATCTGGAGTGTGAAGACACTTTCGCTCGAACCAGTTTTGTTTTAACGGACCTAGTAAAACAAAGGGTTCAGATTGGGGCAGATATTCAGTGGCTAACTCAGGGAGTTCTGCTGCAACTGCCGGATACGGCTTCATGGTTATGACAGATGCGAGTCTAACGGGTTGGGGCGCAACCCTAAGTCCTGCAGACTTGAAGTGTCAGGGTCTTTGGGACCCTCGGTTCCAGGAGAATCACATAAACATCAAAAACATGATGTCAATATGGCTAGCGCTATAACATTGGATTCACATAATAGCGGACGTCCATGTTCAGATTTTGTTGGGACAACTCGACAGTAGTAGTGTACATCAGGAACCAGGGCGGCACCCATTCATTTCCGTTATGCAAACTAACGGAGAAGATTCTCCCTACACATCATGAATCATCATGTTCAGCTTTCTGTCCGTCATATACCGGGTCATCTGAACGTACTAACAGACTCGCTCTCTCGGAAAGGTCGCCTGTTGCAGTCGGAGTGGACGCTCAACAAGCGAGTATTCGGGCAGATTTGCTATCAGTAGGATCGCCCCATGATAGATCTGTTTGCAATGCACCGGAACAATCAGTTACAACGTTCGTGTCACCATGCCCAGACCATCGAGTGTAAGCAGTAGATGCTCTGTCGATCTCATGGGAATGAATGATAGGATATGCATATCCTCCAACTCCGGGAATGAATGATAGGATATGCATATCCTCCAACTCCATTGATTCAGTAGATTATGTCAAAGATAATCTTGGATCAATTTTCTCAGGTGCCTGTTACGGGACATTACCTGGAAGCTTCCTCCACGAGATGACCTTTATCAGGGGAAGTACTTGTTCTTCACGTCCTTCTCTGCCCTTAGTGGCATTATGAAGTCGGTTAGACGTGAGGGAACCATTGCAGTTCCTATATTATTTGATGACTAAACAAGAACGATTAAAGTAATGTGGGTGAGGAGGGTTCGATATAACTTTGAATTCCCTCCCTCCTCCTCCGCCAATGTGTTAAGAGGCGATTACCGGGCAAGACGTAGTTTTCTTCCTGTAAGCCTCGTATGAGTCTAAGTACATACATGCATTTCATGATTTCTTATCAACCTACTGAAATTGTTTACAACAGGCTTGCACTACAGTGGAAGAACCTAACTCGGATAAAATACTCTCTATTTTAATCTTTCCCAAGATTTGGGAAAGAAAAGTGGTGTAAAAACACCACGAAAAAAAGCCCAAACTGGGCCGCGCGCCATCGGCGCATCCCCAGTATGGGACGCTCTTCCATAGTACAAATCCATGACTTCCGTCACAGTGCGCAATGCATCAATTCGTCATTCTTTTTCTATCCAAAGCACGAGCAGGATGTGTTTCCGCCATATGCATTATGAAACAGTAATAATTCAACTCGTGGATAATGGTTTTCCTGTGACTGGAATTATGGATCTGAAGATCGTATAATAACAGGACTGTGTTTTATATATTCTCGTTTATTTTTTCAACCACATTCTCATTGTTTATTAATTACTATTCCGTTTTCGCGAATGTTTTGCGACATCGTGTCATCGCGATTCGACAATGAATTTTTTCGGTTGATAAAAAATTTTATTGGAGTAGGTGTCGGCCGTCTGGGTTCTGCCACCTTCTCTCGTAGTTGAGGGTGTTCTTCTACTTTCTGTTTCTGGGGACCGCTTTCGTTTCGGGGCTTCCCGATTCGACCATGTCTGGTGAGAGTTATTTCCCTTCCGTGGGGAATGTGCAGTGTTTTACCGTGGTGGATACTGCGGGAGCTGTTGGTTTTCTGGTGTAGAGATGCCTGGTTCCGGAACTATGCGCCCTCTCCAGTCGACATCTGAGGCTGTCACTAGGGTTGTGACTCCTCCTTTGGAGGCCGAGCTTGGTGGCTCTCTCCGCTTTTCCGCCAGTTCCAACAGCTCCCGTCGTATCTGCTGCTACTGCTGTTCCGTCTACAACGTCATTGGGCACCGTTTTTAGTCGGCCTCGGCTTCTCCCTGCCAGGGTCTGCAGGGATGTCTGTAGTGTGGTTGTGGGGTTTCGGCCTCAGCCTTCCCAGACTTCCACTCGGCGAAGTCAAATGGGGCTGCCGACTGAACCCCATACTGTGTCCTCTCAGCCATTGAGCACAGTAGTTTTATACCTGCAGTGGTCTGCTGCGGTGTCTGGTTGTGTAGACGTGGGGGTATCGGCCTCAGCCTTCCCTGACTTCAACTCGGCGAAGTTGGAAGTGGCTGCCGGCCGGACCCTCTCCTGTGGTCTCTGCGCCGTCGAGCACCACAGTTGTCATTGGATTCGGTTGTTCTTAGTGGGACACTATGAACTCCGTGGCGTTTCCGTCCTTCATTCTGGCCACTCGACCAGTTTTGGGGGTCCAACGTCTTTTGTGCAGCCTGGACCTTCTGCCCTGCAGAGGTCAGCAGTGACTCTCATGAGTTCCTGCTATGTTGTTCCTCGGGGTGTGTCACACCCCTATACACGTCTGGCTTCAGACGTTTTCGGCTGCCGCCCGTCGTCCCACGTCGGGTCTTTTGGAGGATCGTGACCCTTCGCTGGTTCAGAGGGTCAGCGGTGAAGCCACTTTGCTGGTTCGTTCCCCTGTCGAACCGGCCAGTACGGGCAGTGAGCTTAGGGAGTCCCTCTCCTTACTCACTCAGGTTCTGTCAACGAGCCTTCCTGTTGCTTCCAGCGAGGCAGCGAATGGTTTCCAGGCGCCTCCTATGGTGCCGCCTCTCGGGATTGGAAACAGGCCGCTTTCTGATCCCCTGGTGTTCCGACACCATGGGAGGCGTCGGCTGGTTTGCCCACGATGGGCTATGTGTCTTCCGACTCAGGGGAAGAGTCAGACATGCTTGATGTCGAGAGCCAGAAGTCTTCGGACTTGGGGGCAGCTCTTGATTTCGTGTTTGGGTTCCTTCCGGATCTCAAACCATCTAACCAGTCGACAGTGTCAGCCAGGCCACGATCATCGGTCGCGCGCCAACAGTCTATGGAGCAACCTGCTTCTGGACGTCTTTGACCGTGCCCTTCGGTACAGTTGGTTGAAGCATTTTCAGCCTTGGACTCCAAGCTAAGTTCCAAGGCTATGAAGGCTCCGTTCTTCACCAGGGTTGACACCTTTTTGCCTCTGGCGCGTTATCGTTCCTACGATTCCTCCAATCCGTCTGTCTACCAGACTTTGACGTTTTTGGATCAGGACTCCTATTCCCTCGGGCTTTCAAAGTCCAAGTCTGCCGTCATTCCGATGACGACTCTGGAGTCCACATTGGGCTTATCGAGAGAGATGCTTGGTATGCTTTCTCTCTCCGATCACGTCTTCTCAGCTTTTGCTGCTTATCTGCCTTCAGATAAGATTGACGAGGTACAGGCTCCTTTGCGTGTGCTGTCCAAGGCGCTCATGCATCTTACTCACACGCATGCCTGTAACACGGCTAATCTGGAATTAGTTCGAAGGGACTCTGTGCGGGACACTGGCCGATCCCTTCCTGAGGAGCAGTACGCGCTGCTCTTCGATCTGCTTTTTTTGACAGGTCCGCAACTTTTCCATGATTCTGTGTTGACGGTCCGGGATGACGTCCTACGTCATTGCACCGATCAGCTGCTGTTTCTTCAGCTTGATCAGCCTTCTAGGGTAGGCACGGGCCGTTCCAAGCCTAACAAGTACCCTCTGCGAAGCAAAAGGGGCTGATCCTTCTGCCACTGCTTCTGCTTCTTACTCAAGGGGTAAGGGTAAGCGTCGGCAGTCTTGAGGGAACTCCCAGGATTCTTCATTCAGTAGAGGTGTTTTCTCCTCTCGCGAGCCTCGTCGGGGTTCGCAATGAAGGTCCTCACCTCGACTCGTCCCAGGTTGGAGGAAGGATAGCAGAGTTCGCAGACCGTGGGCCGCCATCACATCCGATCCTTGGATGTCAGATGTTGTTTGGTCCGGGCTGCGAATATCCTTCCAACGGCACTCCACTCTGTCCGGGGTGCCTTTTCCAACCACAGTTCCTTCAGACATTTTACGTCGGGAACTTTTGTCCACGGAGATAGACAATCTCCTGACAAAGGGGGCGATTGAGGTCATCAAGAACATTAGGTCAGTGGTTTCTATTCCCGCCTGTTCTTGGTGCCGAAGAAGGACGGCCGACTCCGACCGGTTCTCGATCTGAGTTTCCTGAACCAGCCTATCATTGCTCCCAAGTTCAGCATGGAGACTTTCAGGTCGGTCCTCCGTTCAATTCACCAGGGAGATTTCGCTTCCAGCTTCGACCTGCGAGACGCTTACTTTCACGTTCCGATTCATTGGGCGTTACGGAAGTATCTCAGGTTCTTTTTTCTGGGGCGAGTTTACCAGTTCAAGGCCATGCCTTTCGTCCTCAACCTGGTTCTTTGGTCCTTCACCAGACTGATGTCGCATGTGATAGCTTTCCATCGCACACAGTCCAGGGTGACTACTTCGGCATATCTGGACGATATCCTCCAGGGGCATTCCAATGCTGCCTTCCTGGAGTCGGATGTCGCCACTCTGTTGAGCTTGCTCACGTCGCTACGTTTCAGAGTCAACGAGGAGAAGTCGGACCTGGTCCCTTCTCAGTCGTTTTATCATCTGGGGATGGCTTTCCGCACACAATTCAATTTGGTGGCGGTTCCCCAGGCCAAGGCTGTGATTCTCTCAGCTTTTGCTCCGGCTCTGTCCCAGTCCACATCCACGACAGCTCGGAGTTTTCTCCGGCTACTCGGTCTCTGCTGTTCGGTGACGGATCTCATTCCTCTAGGTCGGCTGCGTGTCAGACCTCCCCAACACTTTCTGCTCAGTCGTTGGAGGCCGAATGTAGATTTTCTGGATCTGGTGCTTCAGTTTCCAGACTATCTTTATCCTCACCTTCTCCTCTGGGCGGATGTCCAGTGGCTTTCGCAGGGTGTTCCGTTGGACTTACCCACGTCCATTTGCGTTCTGACGGCAGATGCCAGCGATCTCGGATGGGGTGCGACGTTGGATCCTCTAGGTCTTTCCATTCACGGGATGGTGGACCAGGATCATGCAGCTCTACACATCAACCAGAAGGAGCTTCTTGCTCTTCTTCTGCGTTTCAGGCAGTGGATCCCTCACCTGTCGAATCGCCAGGTCCTTCTGTTGTCCGACCATTCGACGGTGGTTGCTTACATTCGGAACCAGGGCGGCACGCACTCTGTTCCAATGTACAAATTGGCTTGGGAACTTATACTGCTCGCTCAGGATGTCCACGCCGGGGTGGCTGTTCGTCACATTCCCGGTCGCTTGAACGTCCTAGCCGACTCCCTGTCCTGTCGGGGCAGGGTCATTTCCACCAGGTGGATGCTCCACATGGCGGGTTCCATCGATCTCTTGTGACTAGTTGGAACCATCCGGTGGACACTTTCGTGTCCCTGTGTCCAGATGCTCTGGCTTTCGCCGTGGACGCTCTGGCCCTCCTTTGGGATGGTCTTGTCGGCTACACCTTCCTACCGGTTCTGATTCCGCCTCAGGTTCTCACCCAGATATGAACCTGCAGTCGTCGAATCCTTTCGATCACTCCCGTCGCTTCAGTGGGTGTGGATCAATCTGCTCCGCTCTCTGTTAGCGGCGGTTCCGGCATGTCTCCCTCTACCTCGCGACTTTCTTTGTCAAAGTCGCCCGGGAGGTTTTCAAGTTGACCCGACTTCATTGTGCCTTCGCACATGTCTTTTATCGGGTCCTGTCTCCTCCGTAATGGTTTTTCGAGACACGCAGTGGAGTTGCTTTTCTTCAAGGAGGCACTCACTCCACTGGTTTAGCCTCTGTGGCTAAGTGGAAGGTTCTTCTGTCGATGGTGTGCGATCACTCTGTTGCTTCTGTCACTCCTTCGATCACACTGCTTGCGGAGTTTTCTGGTATATGTTTGTTTCTGGGGGTCTCCAGCAATGTGTACTTGTCCATGCTTCGGAGACATTTTTTCCTATGTGATACCACATTGTTTCGACACTCATCCTTGCCTCTCCACGCTTGTTCAGCTCTTTTCCTTGAAAAGGCCTAGGACTTTGCAGTTTACTCTGAGATGGTCACTTTCTTGGGCGCTGCTCTGCTTGGGGGTGGGGGGCGTTCTCGCCTTTATCCTGGATGAATATGCGTTTTCCCACATGCCAGATCTCTCCTGCATCCATTTCTTGATGGACTTGTCTTGCTATTCGTGCAGCTTCCGCTCGTCTAGTTAGTGGTGATTTTATTACCTATTGTTTTTTCTGCCACGAGGTGCGTGCATTGTCTTCCTCTTTTAATAACTCTGTCATGTTGTCGGATGACTGATGTTATACTGGCGGCCTTCTGGAGAAATGCTACATTCTCCTTTTCTCTGCGACAGTTGCAGGAGCCGACAGAGACCCTTGGGGCCCTCTTTCTTCGGCTCAGGATGTTGTCTATCCAAGCTTTTCAGCTTTTTTCAGGGTCGGTTCCAGCTTTGTGCTGTTACTGCCCTTTCTGTCTGTGCGTCGCACTTCACCATACGCCTCATCTTTCATTGGCTTTTCTAATGTTTGTGATGCTATGGTTTGATAGGCCTAGGGATCTCTTCCTCTGTCCAGGGTCCCAGTGCTATTGAGTTGTGTGGGTTGGTTATGTGATTCCCTCCAGCCTTTTGTCTATTCAGCCTGTTGTAAACAATTGAGGTAGGTTGATAAGAAGTATAAATTTTATAGTAAATTTCCTTTCTTATTATACCTACCGAAATTGTTTACATGGAGGCCCTCCCATCTTCTTATTTGGGTAAGATTCCTTCCTCCCCACTGATCACATAACTCCTGTGTTGTTCGGTATCAAAAGAATGACGAATTGATGCATTGCGCACTGTGACGGAAGTCATGGCTTTGTACTATGGAAGAGCGTCCCATACTGGGTGTGCGCCGAAGGCGCTCGGCCCAGTTTTGGCTTTTTTTCGTGGTGTTTTTACACCACTTTTCTTTCCCAAATCTTGGGAAAGATTAAAATAGAGAGTATTTTATCCGAGTTAGGTTCTTCCACTGTAGTGCAAGCCTGTTGTAAACAATTTCGGTAGGTATAATAAGAAAGGAAATTTACTATAAAATTTATACTTCTCGATTGGCGGCTGGGTCGTGTTCTATGGCGACCTCATGAGCACATCCACTTTTTAGTTGGTTGGTTTCCTGTGGTTGTTTGTCTATATGTCATATACAAGCGCATAGTTCACCATCAATAAATTGCTAGTCTTTGGGTACCTCGGAGGCTCTCTGGTCAGTTAACTGGTATTCAGATGATTACATGCAGTATTTCAATGTTCACACGCATAATAAATGAATTATTAGGCAGACGCATTATTGTATGTTATGGACCTTAGAAATAATGTATTATTTCGGGGGCGGTCCGTGTAGAGTCTGTTAATCATAGCTCGTTCCATTTCTAGAACCAGGTTTCTATTAATGTCAGTACCCAAATTGAATACACCTTGTCTTACACTCTCGTATATTCGCACGTTTCTAGATTCATAGATATCAGATAGTACACGTCGGGGAGTGTTATTACTGGAATTTATTGTACACCTGAATGGGGTCGCCTGTGTGTTACCTTGGAAGTGTGTTTACTCTCCAGAGATCGTCCATTGTGATTCTATTGGACATGTGTACGTTATATATTATATCACCGGTTTTCGACCTATTTGCATATGCTGACTCCAGTATACGTTACAAGCGGGCGATATTAATTCCCGGGTTCGCTGCCATAGCCTCAGCTTCTGAAGTGGCGTTAAGCACCAATTTATTAATAATAATTAATAACTGAGTGCCTGATCGACGAATATTTATATTGTTTTTTGGTACTGCTTTTACTGATTCCAGAGCGCTCCCCTCTTTATTTTTGAAGAAGATTCCTTCAAAAATGGGGAGGGGGGGGGATTTTTTTTACCTCTCCTCCGGTTTGATAAGTATGTACCTTTGAGTGAAGCTGTTTTGTCTGTAATTATATCCTGCATACAGCTTGGATTTTATTTTATATGGCATATGTTTGTGGGAGATATCCTCTCATTCTCAAATACGCCATCCTAATTTTTGGGGCTTAGTCCAAACTAGCCTTAAAAATTGGGGACTCGTTACATTCAAATTAGCATAGTCTTCATGCTAAGTGTACAGAATTACTTGAATTGGGCTCCTTATTTATGATATGTCAGACTTCTCTATTACTGTATAGAGAGACATACATGTAATTCCTAATAATTCTATTTTCCTTTCACCTTGGATTACAGGATTGGAACTATGTTGGTCTACTAATTCTGAAGTCCCAGGCACTCTGCCTTTTTATGATTCAGCTAGTCTGAGCCATTGGGTTATAGTGTAAAAATATTATAAATTTAAAGTAATTTGTATGATTTGATTTGGGCTACACCGCCCATTTTATTATTATTGAGTAAATGATAGAATGCAGTGTAGCCGATGCTAACAATTAACAAAGCATTAATATAATAGTACATGTAATCTAAAATCTACCAGCTAGAGAAACTAGCTATTACTGGATGTCTATATGAGTTGTCTCTTTTAACATGTAGTCCCTCGTGTGGAAGAAAGCGCACAACAGAGGTATACCGACTAGAAATACTAGCCAATAAAAGTCATTGAAAGAGTCCAGGATAAACGCAGAGATAAAACCACTGACAGGCAGATACCTATTCAGTGTTACCTAGAATCACTAGCCAATAAAAGTCCTTGGTAGATTCCAGGAAAACGCAGAGATAAATCCACTGACAGGCTGATACCTACTCAGTGTTACATGAAGCACCTTGCACAAGGCTTAATTAAGTACAAACACAATAGTAAGCAACAATGATAAGATGATAAGTAACAAGACCCTTAGTGGCGGATGATGGGGCAGGGGGTGGGTGTAAAATTTTCGTCACTGAATGAACTTGCGAACGAATGCAGAATGACGAATCTCTCGCATGTGCACCTGTAATTAACTGGACTAATTACGCAATAATACTACGCACGCTTGACCAATGATTACCCCTAGTTAATTAGAACAAAAGGATGAGAAAATAATCCGTAACGAACCGGATCACTGCGCGTTTGACCAGCTGGTGTCAAAGGTGTGAACAATACATGAAAGGAAGAACATGTGCATAGTACAGCTGTGTCCAAAACGCACCATACGAAATAAATCAATCACAATTGAGCAACCCTGTCCATGTTCACAAATCAGGCCACCAGTGTGCTGCTGGCCCGGCATTTGTGAACCAAGGACGGGGAGAAAAAAATACACCTTTGTTTGATTGATTCGGGCTACACCGCCCATTTTATTATTATTGAGTAAATGATAGAATGCAGTGTAGCCGATGCTAACAATTAACAAAGCATTAATATAACAGTACATGTAATCTAAAATCTACCAGCTAGAGAAACTAGCTATTACTGGATGTCTATATGAGTTGTCTCTTTTAACATGTAGTCCCTCGTGCGGAAGAAAGCGCCACAGATGAGTGAGACCTGAGGTCTGACCTACCGGATGAGTGAGACCTCAGGGCTGACACATCCTGCCACGGGGAGAACGTGTGAAAGGAGACAAAGCTGAAAGTGTAGAGAGCCGGTCAGGTAGGAGGCAACACAAGCCCGGGAAACTGAATAAACAATCTCACTATGTAAACAGACTAAGACACCAAGGTATGGCCTATATCTGGGTGCACAGGCAACCCGGACAGGACTAGCCAAATGTTCAGGGACAGCGACGCTCTCGTTGCTTCTGAAGGGAGCATAGCCGGGGGCACACAAGCAACCCCTGGGCGAGGCAGTAGAGTATACTGAAGTACTAAAACAGAAAACCCCGAGACAAGTTATGAACTCTGTCAATAAACTAATTGAGATCAGTAATGTGGAGCCGAGGAGCGAACATGCGACTCCAAGGCAAGAATTTGGCACTGAGACAAGTTATGAACTCTGACCATAAACTAATTGAGATCAGTAATGTAGAGCCGAGGAGCGAACATGCGACTCCAAGGCAAGAATTTCGCACTGAGGAACATGCCAGGTAGGAGAATACATTCACTTGGGACCCCCACCCGATTAGAGAAGTAGAAGTACGCACAGGCGACACTTCTATAAACTGAAAACGTATAGTTGAGGAGGTATGATGCAACTGTCGTGAGACCCAAGGCTAAATATTGCCTCTCAAGCGAGCTGTAGGGGAAAGAATTGTGCGAACGTGAGAAATGATGATATGCACAGGCATTATCGACAGCCAAACCAACTGAGTGAGGGACTATATTAACGGGGGATTACGGATGTAATGACGGAATGCATCTGATTTCCAACGCCCCATGGCCCAAATTTGCGCATCTGAGTAACCTCGGGCTGCCGCCCAGGTGGCTGCCCCGATACGAAAACTATGTCCTTTAAAGACGCTGCAGTCGAGCCCACAGTAAGCCAAACATAAATTAAACACTTGAGTGAACTGAGGCCGACGAATCGGGGAGCCATCCGGGTAGGAAAACAGAGGACCCGGAACATTACCACGCTTAGCTAGGTACTGAGAAAGCAAGCGGACAGGGCAGAATTTTGAACCAATGATGGCCTGTAACGGCACAGTGTGAGTTTTGCCACTTATGTTGTGTTTAAAATTATGAAAGGAAATGCTAAAGTTCTGATTAAGGGGCCCCTCATAACTGATATCTCCTAGCTGCAGGACCCTCGACACGTCGACCACTTGCTGCGGGCATAATTCTCCTATACGAGCAAATGTATAAAAGGTAACAGAGAAGAGCGCCCGGAACAAGGTGCAGAGATAACTGCTTGGTGCGCATGTTGGCAATGCGTGCAATAGGCGATGTAGAATTGAGAGGGTGATGGGCAAACGTACATCTACGGACGGACGTAGATGCTGTATCCCTGACAGTATCTTTTGAATTAGAAAAGACTGAGTAGGGTCAGGAAAATTATTGATTTTGTGCATGTAAGCCAACCCAGACATCATGGAACGAACGGTCTTGTAGGCAAATTGGTTCCGAAAAAGATACTCCAGGAATAAACATAGCTGTGAAACCGGGATGGGCCAGGACGCCGGTAAACCCTGGGAGTAACAGAATTGCGTATAACGCTGAACTGTGGATGCATACGAGCGTTTTGTGGCCGGTGCCAATGCATGATCTAAGAGGTGGGTTGCTGTGTTAATAAGTTCTGTATTGTCCACTCTGCGGGTACAGGTGTTGGATCTTGGTTGCTCTGTGGACACATTCTCTTGAATTCTGCGACCTGCAAACGGGAGAGACAATCAGCTAGATTATTAATTTTCCCTGGGATGAACTGAGCTTTAAAATGAATATTATGTCGCAAGCAGATGAGTACAAGACGGCACAGGAGATGAAGCATGGAAGGGTCCCGAGAGGTTTGAACATTGATAACGGATACTACCGCTTGATTGTCGGAGTGAAAGAGTATGCGACGATTGGATAACCGGGAACCTCAAAGAAGCATAGCTACAACAATTGGGTATAGTTCTAAAACTGCAATATTGATGTTTGGCTGTGAATGGTCCCATGGTAAGGAAAACCATTCACAGCCGAACACACCCCCACAACCCACAGAAGCTGCGGCATCTGTATAGAGATGCAGAGACACGTTATTAGTCCAGGGGCGGGTGAAAAAGAAAGATTTGCCATTGAAATTGTCAAGGAAAAGCAACCAAAGACGCAGGTCGTCTTTCGCTGCCTTAGTCAGGCGTATGCGATGATGGGGCTTGGATACGCCAATGGTTAGGTTGATCATCCGCCTGAGAAAGACCCGCCCAGGGACAACGACAGAACAAGTGAAATTGAGAAGGCCGATAATAGATTGAAGTTCTTGCAATGTAACTTTGTTCCGTTCCAGGAAGGACAGAATGGTTTGCTTGCATTTGTCAAGCTTGTCTCGTGGGAGACGAGCCAACATATCCAGCGAATCCAGTTCTATCCCCAAGAAGGTGATACAGGTCGTCGCGGTAACCGTTTTGTCGTGGGCAATAGGAATTCCAAGGTGCTTGCAGAGTGCAATAAATTGCCTTAAGTACTGCCGACAGACTGCTTCTGATGGGGCAAGAAAAAGAAAATCGTTGAGAACATGTAAAATATGCTTAATACAACATTTGTTGATACTTATCCATTGGAGAGCGGAACTGAAGCATTCAAAGATTTTGCAGGCTGAATGACATCCCATGGGTAGGCACTTGTCATAATAATACTTGTCCCCCCATTTGAGCCCTAGCAGAGGATGATCCTCCTGGTGAACTGGTATCAGTCTGAAGGCAGATTTGATATCTGTTTTAGCTAAGAAACATCCCCGACCTAAGGCGCAAATGAGGGAAATGGCATCTTGGATAGTTTGATAAGACACGGAAGAAAGCTCCGGGGATATCGAATCATTTACAGAGTTACCTGCAGGGAAGGAGAGGTGGTGGATTAAACGAAAGTCATTAGACGTTTTCTTGGGCACTAGCCCTATGGGGGAGATTACCAAATTGGAGAAAGGAGGAGAATTAAAGGGGCCAGCCATGCGACCCGCCTCAACCTCCTTTCTTAGTTTTTCTGCTGTAATGGAAGGAAGGTCATTGGCCGATTTCAGATTCGGGGCGGAGTGCGATATGACCCCTTCCGCCCCAAGACGAAAACCATAGGAGAAGCCTTGCGTTAAGTAGTGGAACTGGATAGCATCATAGCCAGTCAGCATTTCCTCAAATTTTGCTACCTGAATTGGGGTTGGTAGGCCGGGCGGAAGGCTGATTTGATCTGTGGGAGTTGGGGGCACCTCGTCCCCCAGCCCCACGAAAGGGCTGTTGCTGCCCCCTGAAACGTTGGGGGCACTGTTGAAAGCTGTGCTGCTGGTGACAGCGAAAGCATGAATGTGAGAAAGTACAGGGAGTGGATAGACACTATCGCCAGCATGAAACCGGTGACAAAAACCTAGGGGATATTGGCACCTCCCGTGTCTAGCTTGGGTTGAATACCCCCTTCCAGGGCCTTGGGTACTTTTCTGAGCTGTGGGAAACCTACCTCCAGGCATGGCCTGCATGTATAGTTCCCAATGCCAGGCATTCCAAGCTAAGCTAGGGTTATGCCGGCGGAGGGCCCTAAACTGCTGGTCATAGAACTGCCAGTCAAACCCAATGGCAGACAGATGCCTAATGTTTGACTGGTATTTTATTATGTTCCCAGCTTCATGGGGAAAGCGCTCGAGATAGGAGGCCATGTACACTTCAAAGGCACTGAGCCATTGGTGAATGGAGGTCAAGGCTTTGGGCGCTTTGGGCACCCAAAGCACTGTGGGACTACCCTCAGATTCACAAACTGTCATAGTGTAAGACGAAGCTTGTGGCTGCTGAGGGAGGAGAGCTGATAAATTGACATATTCGTCAGCCCATATCTGAGCCTTCAACTTAGGTGGGACCGTTGCGCTCAGAGATGTAGCGACGGATACAAATTGTGTGCCAGGAAGAGTGAAGCCAGGCCCACTAGGGGCCACATCACTTTCCCTGGGATTTAAAAGGGCTGGAGTTTGCGAAGCTGAATTATGCATACCTAACTGCTGCTGTTGCAGGGCGTGGCCAACGGCATCAGATATGCAACTGGCAATGTTCCTCTGTGACAAAAAGTTGCTAGGAATGTTGATTATAATAGGGACTGATGTCCCAGCAGGTTGAACAGTTTCTAATGAGTGTGCAGGCTGTGCAATGTTTATAACCGGTACGTCCGGGAACGGTATCTGCTGAGTATCCAACTGTGATGCTCTAGTGGGTGCTGTGTCAACATGAGGAATAGGGCCAGACGAGACTGGCTGTGATGGTTGAAAAGTATGTTGGTGCCACGGAACAGACAGGTCGATAGGTGCCTGATTGTCACTGGTAGAGGAATAAAGAGGCTGTGGTGGAATGACACTAGTAGAAGCCGCGGTGTCCTGCGACTGCACAGAGAAGATAGGGAGGGGCACCGCTCCAGATGTTAAGGTGCTCCCACCATGACCACTGATAACACTAGGATTACCACGCACTGATAACACTGAAGGAGAGGACCTTATGAACGGACCTCGTTGCTGAACATTGACAGCTGGTGAGATGACAATTTGAGCACTATGATCCACTGAAGACGTCGGAAAACGCGCACTAGATGAAGCGGGCCCTGCATGGACTGGCCCTTCAATGACCGGATCCAGAGAAAACGCTGTTGAAGCCACAGGCGAAGTCGACACAGCTGTAGTTATAATTGAGGTCTGAAGCACTAGATGCGACGACTGAGGCAGCTGAACGTGATGCCCTCTTTCTCTTTGATGGGGTAAACATCTTCGACAAGTTGTCCACCAATGAAGCACGTTTCTTAGGCATACCTGAAAATAATAAGCAAGCTGAGTAATGCTGTTTAGCATGATAAATAACGGATATTGGACAGGACCCAGGTAACCGAAAACACAAATGAGTGAAACAAGCCTGCAAGTGGGCAACATAAGGCGAATAATACAAAAACGGTAAGCATATCGTACCAAGTCATAATAGGCAATAAACAGCCAACAATTAACGGAAGCCTTGGCGGAGAGGAATGAACGGGCGCAAATGAGCAGCCAATATAATAAAATTAGATGCATGACAATATTGAAAAGCTGCAATACCCCAATAGAGGGTGAGTAAGTCTCAACAGGGTAAAAACAGCCCTGACCAATCTGGCTTCATGAGGACCGGCAGTATAAAACTCCAACCAAATGAGAGCGACATGACTAAACAATTAAGCAGAGAGCTGGGCAACAACCGTTTTTTTTTTTTTGGGGGGGGGGGGGGGGGGGGGGGGGTTTGTTTGCTGAAAACTTTAGTTTCGAAATTTTTTATATACCGGTATTGCCTGGCCGGGAAGAGCAAAAACAAAGAAATGTCGCACCACCTGACATCAGGTAGCAAAAGACTCCAGGGCATGAGAGAGACCCTGCACCAGGTGGCAAAGGCACCAGTTTGGCTACACGAGTACCGACTGGAAATGTAAATACCCCTCCAGGCGAGCAATCGCGACATAGCCGTAAAGCAGCTGTGGTAACATGAAGAAAAAGGCAGTAAAAAGCAGTAAGGAAGTGCCCGAATGCGCAGGAGCAGTCGCTGTCATTTAGCTAAGGAGCCCACGAGTGGAATGCCGCACCACCCCAACAGGGGGGACAAAGTCTCCAGGGTACTGAAAACCCTGCACCAGATGGGAACAGTGAGTACCGGCAATGGACAGAAATGTGTAATGCCGAGGCTTCCTGCAACCGGAAACAAGTATGAAGGTGTAAACACAGTCATGCGAAATATACTGGATGGCCGGGACATGAATGACCAAGAGTGAACCGAAGAAACAGGACTGAAAAAACGACGATGAAGGGGGTGAGTAGCATTGAGGCCCGAACAGAACGCCGTGGTGGTGGGGGGGGGGGGGGGGGGGTGCAAAAACGAAACCGGAACATACCACTGAACAACAGACAAAGTCAAAGAAAGAGGCACAAGCCACCTTTACTGAAGTGGTTTTTTTTTTTGGTTTTTTTTGTGAAGTTTATATTTTTAAATTTTTTTTTTTTTTTTTTTCGTGTGTCTGAAACACAGACCAACACACCGAAGCTGCAAACAACTACAGAAAACTAGGACCGATTTAAGCAATGAAGGATAGCACCCCGAAGACCACGAACATACTTTTTAAGACCAACCTCGTTGAAATGAATGCCATCGGCGAGAAAATGGTGCACGGCACGCTCCAGCCTGGTGTGCCCGTACAAGAAACAGCCCGGATTAACCTCCAAAAAATGTGCCAACATGCAGTTCACCCTACCGACGGCGGTGTTGAAGGCTTCCAAGAAAAAGTTGGGTAACGTAACAAATTTCCAATTGATGACTGACCGACGAAAAAGGCGAGTAACATAAACCCGCTGAAGCTGGTACACCTGTTTTAACTCCGAAGCCAGGTCATCAGTACTTGCTGCAACTACCTCCGGATGGCGTGAACTTAAATCATTGGCACCAATTTGCAATAAAACTAGAGTGGGTTGAAAAGTGTGCAAGACTGGGCCGAGCCGAGCCGACATAGTATCCACCGATGCTCCACCAATACCAAAAAAAACGAATAGAAACAGGACGTCCATTATGACGCTCCAAGTCCAGTAACTGGGCAAAGTCAAAATGGCGAGGAAAATCTCTGCTGTCTGGACCGCCGTAAATATAAGAGCCAGCCCTCCGGATAAAGGAATGCCCAACAACTAAAATGCGAAGCATGATGAACAACTTCAAAATTCAGTGATAAGCTAGATAACTTACTTGCAGGAATGAAACGTCAGAACTGGAAATGGAATCCAAGTGTAACACTGTAAAATTTTCGTCACTGAATGAACTTGCGAATGAATGCAGAATGACGAATCTCTCGCACGTGCACCTGGAATTAACTGGACTAATTACGCAATAATACTACGCACGCTTGACCAATGATTACCCCTAGTTAATTAGAACAAAAGGATGAGAAAATAATCCGTAACGATCCGGATCACTGCGCGTTTGACCAGCTGGTGTCAAAGGTGTGAACAATACATGAAAGGAAGAACATGTGCATAGTACAGCTGTGTCCAAAATGCACCATACGAAATAAATCAATCACAATTGAGCAACCCCATCCATGTTCACAAATCAGGCCACCAGTGTGCTGCTGGCCCGGCATTTTTATACTTACCAATGGCCCAGATGGAGATAGCCCTCCCATGAGTGGGCACTCATACCTCCCCGCTGAATTATTATGTAGTACTCTCTTCTACAAAGAATGATGTTGGCGCCAATTCCAATCACTTCCTGGCGGCCGCACATGCACGGAGAGTAAATGTATGGAGGGCCAGATAGGACTTTTAATTTTCGGTTTTGCAAGCAAATTTTGGGGATTGGGGCGTTCAAAATTTGTGTTTGGCCCTTGATAACTTTGAGTTAGCACCAGCTAGCTAGTCTGGGCCATTGGTAAGTATAAAAATATACAAATTACTTTTAAATTTATAATTTTACGGAAGTCAGGTGGCAGTGTTTTGAACTGTTTTCTTGCCATTCCTTTCTGATTTTGCGTCGTAGACAATACAAGCAGTTGAAATTAACGGATATCTAGTTGAAAACGGTCAGCCGGTTACAAAAATGAGCCAACCGTTTCAGCAGTAATGGTTTTGTTGAAATTTAAAAAAAAAATTTTTTTCTCCACTGCATAATTTGTAATAGCCTGCGTCATTTGTAAATTATGTAGCGGGATGTGGCCAATTCATAAGGTAAAGATTTAATTGAATAGCCACATTGCCAGTGAAAATTAATAAATGAACAGGAAAATTCCATTAACAGGGATTTGGTCACTTTCTTTTATTCAAGAGACAAATTGAACCTTTATCACATATTTTGTTTGACAGGGGCACAGCGGCATTGCAGTAACCGGTTCTCGTCAGATTACCGAAGTTAAGCAACGTCGAGCCCGGTTAGTCCTTGGATGGGTGACTGTCTGTGCGATCAATTCAAACTCCTGTGTTGTGTCCTTGGGCAAGGCACTTAACCCCGATTGTCCACATGGGGGTACGATGATGCTGTGTACTAAGGCATACTGTACGTCGATGGTGTGCATGTCTTCAACCATTCTAACCCTGCCTTTGCTGCAGTGCAGAGTTATGATGTTGGGGAGCTGGCAGCTGCTTGTCGTTGCTTGGTGGTTCTCTCCAGGTACTCTGGCTTCCTCCACCCGTAAAACTGTCACCGACACGAATCAGTCACACGATATGACATTGGCTGTTAAAGTATCGTTAAACCCAAATAAATAAATCTTGTTTGACAGAGCTCATGGAGATCTGTCCAAAAAATATAAGTGATTAAATGCCTGTATTAGTTGTACTGAGGCCAAATATGTCTATAAACAAGGTGAATTTGGTGTTTGTAAGGTTAATTTCTTGACATTAAAAGATTTTTTATGCAACTAAGGGGAAAAAAAAACAAAACAGTTTGCTGAAAATTGTTGTGGAAATTTTTTTTTTCTCCATATTTTGTGAAGCACACTTGGTGCAATTGCCTGTTTTGTACGAAATGTAGGATATGCAGAGGTCTCAAAAATATTGCTTTACAATTTAAATATTTAATAAACTCCCTTTTAACTGGTAGAGTGCCATATTTGGGCTTTATTCTGAAGAGTAGGTACCACAGCTTGAAGGCTCATATTCGGTGCATGTGCCTTGTATTATCTTTGAAGTGATATTGTTTAGTTTGTAAGGGTTTGCCTTGTTACAATTTATGGGAGAGTGCCCACAGGCACTCTCCCATAAATTGTAACAAGACAAAGACATGTGTACCAAGACTTGATGGCCAAAAATAATTTAGCACTCTACCAGTTAAAGAATATTTTTTCCAGACACTTGTTCTCACTGTTGTGTGTTGTGTAACCTCTACAAAACTAGTGTCAACAGTTCTTTCTTTTTGTGGTATATACACTATGTGGAGAGTGTATTATCATTAAATCACCCTCAGAGTGGTGATTCCACCCGAGCAATAATTGCAAATTTATTGCAACGCATAACCATCACAAGCAAAGTTCCAGCCAATGGACCTCCGGGCTAAACCCGGAGGTCCATTGGCTGAAACATTGCTTGTGTTTTATGTCATTATGTACAGAATTTGAAACAGATACTTTGGGTGATAACTTCACTCCACTCCATGGGTGATTTAGTTACAATCCACTCTCCACGTACTGTACGAGCTGGATGTTTGATACACCGTGTCATAAAAGAAATAAGGGTGAAAGTTTGGTAAATATGTTCCTGAAGCTGATGTGAACAGAAAACTGCCATCTTGATGCATGTGGAACTGCACCAGTCATTGATGTTATCCCAAATGTGTTTGGCCCAGATACCCTGAGGAAATCAATGCAGAAACACAGCAATTTTATGGATGGCCAGTCTCTAGTGTTTGAGAAACCTTAGTGATTGCTTTCAGACAACACTCTTCTTGTCTGGATGTCATGCAACTCATACAGTTATGATCACATTAAAAAGACGTGTTAAAATATTTATTAACACTTCTCTTTCAATACAACTGGTACATTTAAATGGTATTACAGTGGAACCCTGTTAATTGAATAGCCACTTTGGCACTGGAAATTATTCAATTGACAGGTTTTCAATTAACAGGGATTGTGTCACTTTCCAGTATTCTGGAGATAAAATTAACATTTATTCTATTATATCTTGTTTGAATCGATATTGCTCCATGAGCTCTGTCAAACAAAATATAATAGATTAAATGCCTGTATTGGATGTACTGAGGGAAAATAGGTCAATAAACAAAGGAAAACTGGGGAGAGTCAGGGTAATTTCTCAACAGGTTACAAGATTTTTTATTCAATTAATAGGAGTTTACTCTATAACCTATATTCAATTAATAAGTCAAATTTGTACTGGGGGTGCGGTAAATTGTTTTGTGTTGGGAAATTATATTCAATTAACAGGTTATTCAGTTAAGAGATACCCAATTAAGTGGACTCCACTGTAATGTGTACACCTCAAAAAATAAAGTTTGTTAAGATCAGAGTCCTGGTGCCATATCTGAATGTTCTCTTGTTTTCAACACCATAGAAGTTATACAGAGTTAAATACTGTCATAAAAACATTATTGTCTGGAATGGCTGAAACTTTGCTTATGCTAATTACGCTTTGCAACAAATTTGCATTTATTGCTTGAGAGAAATCATCACTCCATGGGTGATTTATTGATAATACACCCTCTATGTGCTGCACACTTTTTCGATATATGTATATCAACTGCTATGCAAGTTTCAAAAATTAAAATATCAGTATTTCATTATCATAGCTAATATGCTTACCTAATTTTTCTTTATGGAGGCCTGTGATGAATTTGATGATATAATGGTGAGATTTGTTAAGCACCTTTGTTTGCTTTATTTTTTCACAATTGTTTTTTTTGCAGACCAACTGTACCTGATGAGTTTGATTTTGATGACTTTGGTGATGATCAACCAGGAAAGATTACTCCTATAACACCAAGACGAACACCAGGTCTGTTTAATATCCATTCTATCCTGTTCATTTTAAACATATATTTCTGATTATATTAATTGACAGTTATAAAATCCCATGAATTGCTGTGTAATTATAAATAAATTGGGTATAAATAAAATTATATTGGATAAACAGGGTTTAACTCTTGGGTCTTCTGAGTAGTTTATTGAAGTTTTCATAAAATCAAGTTAGGATGGCAGAAAAACAGCCATGACTTCATTTTCTATGCTATTAAACAAGTTTTGAATATCATTTTTTTATCAACTTGTGATCAAGGGGAAGTGATAGTCATCATCATCAAACAAACAAAAAACAAACAGACGCTACTTGTATACAATTGATTCTTACGAAATAATTTTTAGCTCAACTTGACAAAGTCAAGCTGAGCTATTGCCGTCACTTCTCGTCCGTCGGCGTGTATCCACAATTTCCTTTGGCACACCTCACAGGTCACATTTATGATCAGATCACTTGAAACTTGGTATGCTTGTTTGGGGTGACCTCTAGATGGGAGCTATTGATTTTCTTCAATTTCCGTCAAAAAATGTTGCCGTGCCAACGTTCTTACTACTTAGTTTAGTCAGATCTCAATATTTCCCTTTGGCACACTCTACAGGGCACATTTATGATCGGATTGCTTTGAAACCTTGCATGCTTGTTTGGGGTGACCTCCAGATGGGAGCTATCGATTTTCTTCCATTTTCGTCAAAAAATGTTGCCACAGCCAACGTTCTTAGAGATTAGTCAGACCTCAATATTTCCCTTTGGCACACCCTACAGGGCACATTTATGATTGGATTGCTTTGAAACCTGGTATGCTTGTTTGGGGTGACCTCTAGATGGGAGCTATCGATTTTTTTCCATTTCCGTCAAAAAATGTTGCCACGGCCAATGTTCTTAGAACTTAGTTTAGTCAGAAGACCTCAATTTTTCCCTTTGGCACACCCTACAGGGCACATTTATGATCGGATTGCTTTGAAACCTGGCATACTTGTTTGGGGCGACCTCTAGATGGGAGCTATCGATTTTCTTCCATTTCCGTCAAAAAATGTTACCACGGCCAACGTTCTTAGAACTTAGTGTAGTCAGACCTCAATATTTCCCTTTGGCACACCCTACAGGGCATATTTATGATCGGATTGCTTTGAAACCTGGCATGCTTGTTTGGGGTGACCTCTGGATGGGAGCTATCGATTTTCTTCAATTTCCGTCGAAAAATGTTGCCGTTGCCAACGTTCTTAGAACTTAGTTTAGTCAGACCTCAATATTTCCCTTTGGCACACCCTATAGGGCACATTTATTAGCTTCTCACAGGTCGCATTTATTTTCATTTACTTCTAAAACTTACTGTCGTTTTCACCAGCCTTTGAACTTACAGCATTTGTGTAGCAACTTAATCCCTTTCGCACTCTCTGCAGGGTATATTTATGAATTTCCAAAAAAAAGAGAAAAAAACATTGCCACAAGCAATGACATTCAAACTTTGTGCATTTGTGCATTAACATCTTCCTTTGGCATGCCTCAGAGGGTGTTTTGAAACTTTGTATGCTTATGCAGGATGACAAAGATAGGATCTATCGATTTTCTTTTCATTTCCATCAAAAACTGTTGCTGTAGCAACAGTCTTTGAATTTATTGCATTTGTGCATCAACATTCCTCTTTGACATGGCCTACAGGCCACATTTATCAGGATTTTTTTTTTAACTTGGTGTGCTCATTGGGCGAGACCTTTAGATAAGAGCTATTGATTAGCATTCATTCCTGTGAAAAAAGTTGCCATTTACAATAAACTCTGAACTTACTGCATTTGTGTATCAACATTCTTCCTTTATCCAGCCTTACAGTTTACATTTATAAATTCAAGGATTACTCTTGACGTTGTGCACACACAATGCTGTTATGTTGAAATTTCACCAAATAACATTGGTACCAATGATCTTCAACTTTGCCATTTCACTTATAACTTACCAAGTTCAAGTTTGTCAAGTTGAGCTACAGTGTCATTGACACTTTCATTTAACATGTTTTGATTTGTGATGAACATGAAAGAAGGGATTCTAGGGAAAAGGACACTTTAACTTCTTCCATCTGTGTACAGTTAACTGGTTGAGGGCTACATTATTTTGTGTGGTCTGAATTTGTTCATCAAAACTTGTTTTATTAAAAATTATTGAAGAGTGCCCACAGGCACTCTTCAATAATTTGTGATAAAACAAATTTATATGAACAAAATATTTACATTTGACTGAATATGAAACATGAGCAAGGAAAATGTTGGCTTTTGCGCTGTTATCCGAATTTTTTGGAAAGCCCAAATAGTAGCTTCCAGCACTCAACCAGTTAACCCTTTGCATGTGTGCACTGATGTGAAAATACCAAAATCTCAAGCAGCAAATTTTCCCTTGGAATTTAATTAATTTAATCTTGTTTGACAGAGCTCATTGAAAAACACTGAAAAACTTGTTGGAAAAAGTCTTTCCTCTTTCGGGACCACTGTGACTATGAAATGTGAACTCAGTCTCTGGTATCCGCATTCTCTCAGATAAATATTTTGTTTTTCCCACTTGAGGGTAATAATTGATCATAAATCAGTAAATTCTTTCTCCATTTATCGAAGGGTTTCAGATAACAAGAATATAGACATGGTAAGAACAATAATAGCTGCCTTGATTAATCCACAAAGTCTGTATTTGAATACGCCATCTTTATCCCCGGTGTCACTGCACTGAGCTGGTAGTGGAACATATTGAAAAGAACAGTTATATATAACCCCTATAACTCCTCAGACAATCTTCCTACAGCAGCATAGTGTATAATATACGTCCTGCATTTTGCAAGCCATACTTGAGTCCAAGTGTTTATTACCGGGTATCCCACACTTCATTTCTGGTGTCCTGAATTCTATCATCCCATTCAATACTGTCTGTTGTGAAATGGGTAAATTTCTTCTGCATTTGTGGGGAGTTTCATTGAAAATATAATCCTACAGCCCTGAGGAGATATAGTATGAAATTGATACAGATCCTCAGTACCATTAACTGTGTCATCTGCTCATCCACTGCCATATTTTTGTTCACACAGAAATGTATGCGTACCATGCTGCAAGCATTAAATACATAGAGAGTAATCAATTTGTTTTGAGCGTTACGGTAAATAATTCATCGAGAGACGGGACGTGAGTAAATCACGAGTGCATAGCCCTCGTGATTTACTCACGTCCCGTCTCTCGATGAATTATTTACCGTAATGCTCAAAACAAATTGATTACTCTGTTTATTACATGACATTTGGTAATAATTCAACCCAAACTATTGTCAGATATAATCCAATTTAGTGTAAACACGGAAACATTTCTAAAATTAGCAGGAAGGAAATACGAAATAGTCCTGTCTCGAGGCGAATTATATACCGTAACTTGCCGTAAGAATGGGTCACTCTCTTTAGTAAATGACATTTTAGACCAAAATGTCTTTCATTAATAATAATTCAACACAAAATATTCGCAAATGAAACTCTGAACTACTTCTGAAATTAGCGCATATGAATACATCACTTTCTGTGTCAAATCTTCGATTGGAAATGGCCCAGTTTTATTTTTTGTGACTTTCATTCGATATTTTACTATTTATGTGGCGTTCCAGTCGCATTTGGGGAATGGCATTCAGCCATAAGATAAAACAGTTTTATTTGGATTTTGTCAACTGTGCTAACAAACCTGTTCATAGAGGAAAGAAAGGATTTTTAAAAATATTCAGAAGGAAAATTCATTTTAATAAACTAATGTGGAACTGGAAAACAAAACATCAACAAATCGATGGGGGCGTGGCTTATATACGTCAGTCGTTCCAAAGTTACTATTGAAGTGACATAATTCACTCGTGACATTACCACTTTTTAATCAACATTAAATTCAATGGAAAACGAACTGAGGAATGTAATAAACTGCAAAAATGTACGGTACTCTAGAATTTGAACACCGCAAAGGTGTATTATTATGCAATGCCCGGTGGTGCTCTAGTTATTATTACCCTTTTAAAATTATACAGGCCTCCTAATTGGTCAGTAACCAATGCATCCAGTACTAGTACTCAAACGATTAGTCGACTAGTCGATGTTGACTCTGGGCAAACCAGTAGTCGACTCTCAATTGTGCAGTCGACTAGTCGGAGGAGTTCAAGCTTTTAGGTAAATAGTATCCCTTCTGTGCCACTGTCAGACAGTTTGAACAGCAATATTGGGCAATCAGTGTATACATCTATTGCCATCAAATAGTAGTGACAGAAGTTTGTTTTAACTAGTACTAGTAGAGTGCTGAATTATTTTGGGCTATCAGGATATGTTATTAATTTGCCTTGTTGCAATTTATGGGAGAGTGCCTATAGGCACTCTCCCATAAATCGCAACAAGGCAAATTAAATAAGACTATATAATTTCACTCTTAGCATAATTAGAAGCACATTAACAGAATAATGTTCCAGTAAGTTGCTGTATATGAATGCCCAAGTAAAGCCAAATTTGGACCTTCAGCACTCTACCGGAACACCAACACTGTTATAAGGAGACAGGTTATCACCAATGACTAGTCGAAGTCGACTTGACTTTTGGGTATTGACTAGTCGACTTTGAAATTCACTAGTCGTTTGAGCACTATCCAGTACTGTACATTCAACTCCAATTAGGCGTATGAAGTTCAACGGGGTGTATGAGAATATCATGTGACAACTACAAGGGGTGTACAGACATTCTATGGAACACTTCACCGATTTCCCTTTCACCCATCGCTTCAAACATTTTCGTCAGTAATAATAAACATCGACTCCCAAACAAAATGAGAACAATATTGTTTTATGAGATTATTCCGAAAACTTTAAATAAACGTGTATATAACCCCAATGTCTGATTTTACTGTCGAGAAGGGGGATTATGCTGTGGTGTTTCTACACTGCAGATCCATCATTCTTGTTTAATAATAAAGAAAGATATGTTTCTTTCAGTTTCTCTAATTATTACTTTTATCAGGTTTTTGTCACTGGAATACTGTTTGGAGATTATATAATAAAACAAAACCTGACACACTGAAGGGGCAGGGCAATAAATTTTGACTGTCAGCATTTCAGCAGGGTGTACAGGACTCTACTACCCTTCTGAGATTCGTATTTCCTTCGGCTTTTAGCCCCAGGAAATATGGATATCAGAAGGGTAGTATAGTCCTGAACACTCTGCTGAAACCCTGTATAATTAATAATACAGTGGAGCCCACTTAATTGGATATCTCTTAACTGAATAACCCTGTTAATTGAATATAATTTCCCAACACACAACCATTTACCATACCTCCAGAAAAGATTTGACCTGTTAATTGAATATAGGTTATAGAGGAAACCCCTGTTAATTGAATAAAAAATCCTGTCGAGAAATTACCCTGATTTGCCCCAATTGTCGTTTGTTTATAGATCTATTTGGTCTCAGTACATCCAATACAGGCGTTTAATCTATTATATCTTGTTTGACAGAGCTCACGGAGCTCTCAAATAAGATGGAATAAATGCTAAGTTTATCTCTAAAATACAGGAAAGTGACACAATCCCTGTTAAACCTTTACCTAACGAATCGCCCACATCTGTCCGCGTAATTTGTAAATTGAGCAGTTGAAAAAATTAATTTTTCAAAATATTTCAACAAAACTATATCATGTGAATCCTCATTTGAACGAGCTCGATGAGCTCGTTCCAATGAGGTTTCACATGATATGGTTTTGTTGAAATGTTTTTGAAAAATTAAAAAACATAGTAATTAAAATAATTAATTTTGATATTCTCTGTGTTGGGTAAAGGGTTAATTAAATACTATTAATTGAATAAATTTCATTGGTAAAGTAGTTATTCAGTTAACAGGGTTCTTCTGTATTCTCAATCTGATCTCCATCTGATGTGCATCACAGTTAGGCTTTACAATTATTTGATGTAAAATGATGACATCTCAGTTTATGTGAATGAAATGGTGTCACATATATTTTATTTGCCATTTTTACAGGTTCCAAAACTCCTAAATCAACAAAGAGAGTGGCAAGAATGGACAAGGTTCTTGATGATATAATGAGACAAAGAAAACTTCTTGCTGCAGAGAAACAAGCTAGACGTTTGGCATTACAGAGCAGTCCACGTGGATCGCTATCAAATCAACACAGTCCAAGGCCTGCTAGTAATACAAATCAAATAAGTCCAAGAAGCTCTGGTCCAAATAGCCCTATTAGAAGCCATATTGGAATTGGACAAGCAAATACCACAGTTCCTGATAGAGGAACTCTTACAGTTCAGAGCACTGCAACCACTGAAAGTTCACATGCCCCAAATTTACCAGGAACATCAGTGCATGGACATATTCCACAGGGATTTCAAACAGTTCAGAGCCAGACTAGTGATGGAACTCGGAACAGCATTCCAAATTATCCTTCTGTTTCTTTACATGGTCTGACTGTCCCAGGACTCAACCTTCCAAGAATGACAATTCCTAGCTCAAGTGTTTCATCTCATCTCGTACCTGATGAATCCATACACAGTCAGTCTATTGTACAAACAACAAGTCATAGTTCTATAACTAAACCAGATATTACTGTACACAGTCCTGTAACTAAACCCGACATTAATACTTTAAATGTGCAATCAAATTTATCACAAACAACTGTCTCTGAAAGCTGCAATACTGAATTTGATTTCCCCACAGATAACTAGTGAGTTTTAGAGGTTATTACTGGACTAGTTTCATATTGGCCCTGATATCAGCCTGCGGTAACTTCATATCAGCTGTTGACCAAAGGTTGAATGCTGATGTGAAGTTACCGACAAATTTTCCCTACTTTGATGAATTTCTGCTTATGACACTTAATTTTATGAAACTAACAAAGTAATAACCTCTTTATTTATTAACCCATTACCAAATGCTGATGATATCAAAATCTTCTTATTTTAAATATTATTTTTTTTCAAAAAAAAAAAATTCAACAAAACCATATCATGTGACCCCCACTTTGGAACAAGCTCAATGAGCTTGTACCAATGAGGGGGTCACATGATATGCTTTTGTTGAATGTTTTTGGAAAAATAAATGTTTTCCAACGGCTAATTTTGTAAATTACGCAGGCGGATGCGGCCGATTGGTTAGGTGAAGGGTTAAACCTACTCATATAATTACAAACATTCTTAGATCTGTTACAGTTTTCTGACAGTGTTATTGTTAATCATTTTTTTCACAAAGTCTGAAGTTTCTGCTTCTACACTTCTGCTATCCAAATGTCTCTGCTTCCCCACTGGAGAATCTGCGATGTTTGGATAGCTAAACTACCTTTTCCCCCACTTCGCCGAATCTCAATTTACGACTGTAAATTTTAGTTTGCAATGAATTTTGTTTACAACTTTCTTCTTCTCTAAATCCACCTAATCATTGCCATCATTAATTCCTCACCATACAAAATTACTCCCTTTTGCCTGGTAGCGCCAATTTTACTGGTTGATTGCTTTTGATGAATGATGATGAACGATTTTCAGGCCTGGCATTTTCAGGAGGGCGATTTATTCGTGTCTGAAGCAGGACATTACGGATAACATCTGGTCCCCTCGTCAAGTCACCATTCCAAATACCACCACGTCAGAAAGCTCCAATAATATAATAAATAATATCATCTCAATCTCACTCACAAAAAACTTTGGTGGGAGACGTCTTCGGCGGCGTAGACTTTGTGCTGGTTTGCATTACGGGGGACTTCAGGAAGACAGCCAATCTGGCTATGTAGTCTCCCGATGACATAAGCAAAAAAAAAACTGCTTGAACATTATTTGAAGACTGTTCTCTCTGTATTTGTATTAATTGTTTATATCGTCAAATAAAATATCTATCTATCTATCTATCTATCTCGCCTACTGCTCGCCTTAAAAAAATTAAGGAGGGCAAAAACTAGCCCCTGGCTTTAGAAAAAAATGATTACCATGACAGCCTATTCCTGAAACCCACATCTTTTCAGATCTCTGCTATGTTAGTGGTCTCTGTAAGATGGCCACACTGCCCCTCCCACATCTCTGTGCCTAGCTGAGGCCCAGAGGGGTGGGAGGGGCAGTGTAGCCATTTCACAGAGACTACCTTGATAGCAGCAACAAATAAAATGTACAAACCCCACGAGCAGAATTCATTAATAGTGAAACTTCATTTTCCCACTTATAGCTCTTGTAAGCTTAAGGATAGCTAATCGCTCTCCTAGGCCATGCGAGGGGAGCGATTTTTAGCCCTCCTGCATTTTTAAGAATGCCAAGATCTGGATTTTGCTGTAAACAAAATGGTTGTGCCCAGTAACACATCAGGGGGGGACAAACTGTAGCTTGATTCATATCGGCTAAGATCGGCATCATATCAGTTAAGTTTGAAGTTATGTCAGCTCAGCTCGATAATGGGCAGTTCTGGGAAAGAAAATCTTTAATAAATAATTATATTTATTGACTTTAAAGACAGTTTGGCTGGAAAAACTTCAACCTGTAAAACCACTTATAACTTATGTGTACAAATATTTTGTCAAAAATACGATCCCAAAAACTTTTCTTTTTAGCTGACTTGATATGTTGTGAAAGAAACGATTAAATATTCACCTTATTTTTACACAGGTTGGACGCTTTTGTTTGCTGCAAGTTTACATTTTTTTCTTCTGCTGAACCATCACCTAACACATGAACCAAATCCAGTCAAGATGAATCAAAAACCAACTAACACTTTCCCCCAACTTTTAATGTTTTTTTTTTAATCCCCTAACCCTTAGGCTAAAAAAAAAGTGTTTTGATTCTCAGGCAATCCCTCATTGAATTTGAACCTCCTCATTGGACATTTTTTATTAACTTTCAGTGTCTTCCAATATTAGTACAAACTCAGGGAGATCTGACACTTTTTACATTTTTTGATTGATGCATATTTATTTAGTTGTGCCTCCAATATGTTTGCCTTGTTACAATTTATGGGAGAGAGTGCCTTGCTTTTACTTTTACTTCAAGGATAATATGAAGTATATGAAGCCTTTGAATTTTTGTACCGACAGTTTGTTTTTAGAGGATTATTAGTCGAGTTGTGACGAAATCAAACTCGACTTATAGATGAATGGTGGGCGGGCAGGCTGGCATAAACAATTGGTTTCCAGACGATAACTTGATAATGGTTCAACCCACGTTCATGAAACTTCATAGGTAGGTTGGCATCGGTGAAAGGAAGAACCCTATTTATTTTGAACTTGTTAGGTCAAAGGTCAAGGTCATAGTGACCTTGAACATAGTAAATTGTAAACAATTGGTTTCTGGATGATAACTTGACTATGGTTCAACCCATATTCATGAAACTTCATATGTAGGTTGGCCTCCGTGAGTGGAAGAACCCTATTTATTTTGGACTCACTAGGTCAAAGGTCAAGGTCACAGTGACCCTGAACATAGTAAATCAAAACAATTGGTTTCCGGATGATAACTTATAATGATTTGACCCACGTTCATGAAACTTCATAGGTAGGTTGGCATCAGTGAGAGGAAGAACCCTATTTAATTTGGACTTGCTAGGTGAAAGGTCAAGGTCACAGTGACCTTCAACATAGTAAATCGTAAACAATTGGTTTCCGGATGGTAACTTGATAACGGTTTGACCCACATTCATGAAACTTCATAGGTAGGTTGACCTAGGTGAGTGGAAGACCCCTATGTATTTTGAACTCATTTGGTCAAAGGTCAAGATCACAGTGACCTTGAACATAATAAATTGTAAACAATTGGTTTCAAGATGGTAATTTGACAATGGTTTCACCCACGTTCATGAAACTTCATAGGTAGGTTGGCATTGGTGCAAGAAAGAGCCCTATTTATTTTGGAATCACTAGGTCAATGGTCACAGGGACCCTTCACATAGTAAATTGTAAACAATTGGTATCCGGACGATAAGTTGATAATGATTAAACCCACTTTTGTGCTGTCACAACTCGACTTTGGATCGTTGATCCTATCGGCATTTTTTTATTTTTCAAATTAAAAATGAATTTATTTGTATAAATATTCACTTTCTATATTTCTGTGTGTAAAAAGACAGCCAAAATCCTCTCCATGTTTGCTCACTTTTTGCAAAAGAAAAATAAAAATTAAAAATAAAACCCATCCTCCCTCACTGATTTAAAAAAGAAATTGCCTGAGAATCAATTAATGTATTTTGTGTGGCCTAAAATCCTCAGATTAATTTTTACGATAATAACTAGCATATATACATGTACACAGCTGCAAATCACTTAACAGTATTTCTACATCATTATTGTCTGCCTGTACAGGCAGCCAACAATAATGTACAAATACCGTCGTGATAAATACAGCCTAATGTTAGCATTCTCAAAGAAGAATACACTTGTGGTCAACTTTTTCAAAGCAGTGTTAGAGGGGCAGTTTGGGGCAGACATGCGAAGTTTCAAAAACTCAAAATAGTGAGATTTTTACGTGGCAAAGCTTGTTTTTCCATACAAGACAAAAACTATAATTCTCCTCCAACATGTCTGGTTTGAGGCTGTTAGGGGACTTATGGATTAACTAACATACCAATTAAAACCAGCCAGCACTATTTGCAAAAATTGCTGTTGAAATTTTATGTTTTTATTTTTTAGCTGAAAAACATAACTTTTGATTCCTCATTGGATTAAGATGGTCGATGAGCTGTCATAAGCTATATTTTTCAAGGAAAAAATGAGAATTTTGTTTGTTTGCAAGTCTTTGCTCCAAACCTGGAAATAAGCATCTGTCATTTGCAGAATTAAGTCACCAGAGGGTGAATTTGTTCATGCTGTCCCATACATGGGGCTAGAATTCCCCAATTTATCCTCTTTCTGTTTAGGCTTGAGCCCTTTATTCAGATTGAGGTTCACAGGGGGTATATTTGGTAATGCTACCCTGCTTTGCATGGTAGCATCACCAAATTCACCCTCTGGGGACCTCATTTTGCAGATGACAGTCCTAATTTCCTAAGTCTGAAAGTGTGAACATGGCCAGATGTAAGAAGGTTGCTTGGAAAGTACTTTTTCAAGATCCTTCATATGCACACTTGTGCCCTGTACAAAGCTTTTCTTGTCATCACTAAAACTTTTTTTTCAAGTGTTTCAATTCCATTCGTGTTTTTCTGAGAATAGACGACCCAACAGTTAACAGTCGTCAGAAAAACGAAATAAACATACAGTGTTAGAAAATATGTCCGTTGTGGATACATATTCAGCATCCTTAGCGACGTAACCTACTTTGAAACTGGGTTATTTTGTTGAGTCACGCAAGTCACCTATTTTCGTTTTGACACTTGAAGCTCCGACAGAAACGCAACAAAATAGAAATAAAAAATCATTAAAAAGCAACAATGGACAATTGATTATCCTGTGATTTCAAATAAATATTATTTGATGAATGAAAATGCCCATTTATCACACTCAAGCACATTCGATTCTTGAAAATAATCGTTTTTATGTAAACCTCGGATCACTCATTTCAGCCTTTCCTCATTTTGGCCAATTTTTAGAGGGCGACTTGTAATCGCCCCAACTATTTTTCTAGGTGACTTTGGGCTTAGAAGGGCAGCTGGTCCCTGGGTTTGGGAAATGTCACCAAACTGTGGCAAAACACTTAGCTAAAATGATTTTGAACACACTGCAGAATTTGGGCAAAACTAGGTCTCAAATAATTGTTTTGTTACAATTTACAGTTGGCACTCTCCAATACATGTAATTTGATACAAAATTTTTTTGAGGGTTTTTTTCTGCTTAGCAAACAAGGTATTGCATACAGAGTGAAGAAAGTGTTTTTCAGCACTTTTCAGTAGCGCTATGATATTGCCTTATTAACCCTTTACCCAATGTAACGGCCCAAACCGGCCAGCGCTATTCTCAAAAATCGCGAATTATTTCATTATTTTTTCATTTTTTGTCTCAAAAACATAGGTTATGACCCCTCGTTGGAACGAGCTCATAGGGGTCATAACCTATGTTTTTGAGACAAAAAATGAAAAAAAATAGTTATTCAAGAATTTTGTTTGCAAGTGTCGTCTGCTTTTTATGTTGGGTAAAGGGTTGATGATAAATAGATAGCTCATGATCCCTCATTGAAACAGGCAAAATTGAAAATATGAGAGATTTTAGCCACAATTTCAAGTGATGTCAGATGTTTCTTTTTACCTGATGATCCTTACATGATGGAGAAATGCAACTTTTGAATTAACCCTCTGCACTCCGATGTCAAAATGGCAAGGTAGTCAGCAGGAAAAATTTCCCATAATGCAGTTTGATATTTAACCAAATATACCTTGTTTGACAGAGCTCTGAAGTGTTTATAGCTAACATGAGCAAAGATCAGAGGGAGCTTTAGTAATCATTTTCTGTCCGTCATCCATCCATCGTCTATCCATCTGGCGTTAACTTTAGATTATCGATCTCTCATAAACCACTGGGCCAAATTTGATGTGCATGTTCCTTATCATTTGTCAATTCAAGTTTGTTCGAATAAAGTTGCCACGCCCACAGGGGGCTTTACAAGGGGTATAACTCTGATAGTTCTCATATATTTGAATAAAATGTTTTAAAAATCTTCTTCTCTGGACCCATCAGTTAGAATCGTTGGATATTTGGTACACAACATCTCTAGGGGGATCAGTTTCAATTTTGTTCAAATCTAGTCCCTGAGTTAATATTTGGGCTCCCTACGGGAGCCCAAATTTTAATTTGGTGTAATATGTGGAAATTTCTTTTTGAATTTTCTTCAGATCCACCAATCAGAATGCTTTCATATTTGGTATACAACAACTCAGGGGGGGGGGGGGGGGTGCAGATTCAAGTTTGTTGATCTCAGACCCCTGGGTTAATATTTAGGCTCTCTATTGGAATTTAAAAAATCATCTTCTCCAGACCCATCAATTAGAATTGTTGGATATTTGGTACACAACATCTCTAGGGGGATCATTTTCAAGTTTGTTCAAATCTAGTCCCTGAGTTAATATTTGGGAGCCCAAATTTCAACTTTGTGCATTATGAGGAAATTTATTTAAAAATTATCTCCAGAACCATCAACATCAATTAGAACCTTTTGACATTTGGTATACAACATCTGGGAGACAGATTCAAGTTTGCTGAAATCGGGTCCCTGAGTTAATATTTGGGCTCCCCATGAGAGCCCAAATTTGAGCTTTGGGCAATATGAGGAAAACTCCTTTAAAAATGTCTTGTTTATTTCCACTAGCCAGAATCCTTTCATATTTGGTATATAACATCTCTATCAGATTCAAGTTTGTTCAGTTCGAGTCCCTGGCTTAATATTTGGGTGCTCTAAGGGAGGGGGGGGGGGGGGCAGGGAGGGGGAGGTTAGGTTCAAGGTTAGGATTCATTCCTTAGTGTTTTACCATAACATTTTCCTTTCAAAGTGCAGTGACATAACAACCCTTGGAAGTTTGGTAGTGCTTGTCTACAGCTGATAGAATTGGAAGCAGTCAGGGAACCTGTGAAGAATAATCATCTGACATGGACACTAGAGTTATGAATAAATGTATGACTTCATTCCTCTTTGGTGTTGATGAACCATGATTAACTGAATGTGACCCAAAATACTTCTTTGAACCACTTTGTCAGGTGAGTGATTAAGACCTCTTGGGGCCTCTTGTTTTTTAAAATAGCCTCTTCAAGAAAATTTTTATTGAAGCATTGTCTCCTAATTGTGTAAAGAAAAGTAATGAAAAAGGAAAAGTTCATTCTGCTTCCATGACCTGAAAAGTGTTTTGTGGTATATTGATCATTACAAGATCTTATGAATTGTAACAAATGATCAGTTTGCAGTTCCAGAGTGAAGACAACAGCAGTAAGAATTAGCCTAACATGTGCTGGGATTTCTTTGATTGGGAATATTCTTTGATGTCCAGGCCTGGCATTCTTAAAAATGCAGGAGGGCTAAAAATCGCTCCCCTCGCATGGCCTAGAGGAGCGATTAGCTCTCCTCAAGCTTACAAGAGCTAAATGTGGCAAAATGAATTTTCACTATTAATGAATTCTGCGTTGTGGGATTTGTACATTTTATTTGGTGCAGCTGACAAGGTAGTCTCTGTGAGATGGCTACACTGCCCCTCCCACACCTCTGGGCCTCAGCAAGGCCCAGAGGTGTGAGAGGAGCAGTGTGGCTGTCTTACAGATATCACTAACACAGCGGAGATCTGAAAAGTCGTGGGTTTTAGTAATAGGCTGTTATGCTAATCATTATTTTCTAAGGCCAGGAGGTCTAGTTTTCGCCCTCCTTAATTTTTGTTAAGGTGAGCAGCAGGCGAGCGAATAAATCGCTCTCCTGAAAATGCCAGGCCTGGATGTCAGATTACAGACTTTACAATTTGTCCCAATAAGATTAGAATCTCTGATTCGGTGAGAGCTCGCATAGTTTTTTCTTTGTTCATGTCTCCAGTTGCATATGTTACCGTTTGGCATTGCCATGTGAAATATTTGAAATGTCTGCACGTTTCACAATTATTTCATCAAGAAAGTGACTTGCAAGCTGCTTAATTTTTCAAGATTTTTTCACATGTACAGCAGTCAGCATTCCAAATGAAGTGTTATTGGAATTACAAATCAGTTTATGATTTGAACAAAGATTGAGTGACCTCAACCTTTTTCTGATCTATTGTTAATTTGTCCAAGGAAGTCATCGGGTACACGTGAGGTTTATTTACTAAACTTGTTATCGTTAAAAGTAGTCTTGTCCATTTCCCAATATTGGTTTAGGGCCAGGGTTGGGGTATTCAGTATTCGTATTCAGTCGTATTCGAATAATTTTTTCAGGTTTTCACATGTATTCAGTATTCAAGGAATTTTGTGAATACATGTATTCGTATTTGTATTCAAATACATTAGTATTTGAGATGTATTCATTAATGTATTCATTAATACTTTTTTGAATACTTTTTCCCTTTTGGAGAAAAAATTGATTTTGATGCTGTCTTCCAAAATATTTTATGTTCACTCATGTAACAAACTTTTTAAGCTTGTTACATTAGGTAACATAAGCTATATTTTGACATAAATAGTTGAATTAAGTTGAATCAAAGAATATATATATATATATATTCGAAGTTTCTTCGATTATATTAAATTGTCTGAATTTAAATTGAGTTGGCTGTTAAATTTAGTAAGAAAGATATATAAATTTTCCAGAATTTTATTTTTGCTGGGTGTAATTAGTTCATTAATTGATGTGAAAATTGTTACTTTTGCAATGTACAATATAGTAACTCAACATACTTTATACTATTCCATTAAATGATTGTGTTGAACAGCTCTATTATTCAGATTCACCAAAAGTATTCAAGTATTCAGAAATGTATTCATGAATACATTCAAAAGTATTTGTATTCGTATTCAAATACATTTGAAAATTTGTGTATTCGTATTCGTATTCACAACATTTCAAAGTATTCATATTCGAATACATTTTGAAAGTATTCGCCCCAAGCCTGTTTAGGGCTATGGGTAGACTCATACCGGAACATATACGTTATTGTGATAAATTGATGTTAACATATTCTGGGGTTTGCGACTCTGAGCTTATGTTTAACCAAGACGTGCCTAGACTCCACGTCTTTGTTGAATATAAACTCCGAGCCGCAAACCTCACACCATGTTACCATCAATTCATAACAATAACTTATAATGTTAGAATTAAGAACAGGAAGAGTCATTAACTGGTAGAGTGCTAAATTATTTATGGTCCTTAAACTTTCTTTGTGCATCTTTGCCTTGTTACAATCACTCTCCCATACATTCTAACAAGGCAAGTCCTAACAGATAAAATTATATCACTTCAAAGATAATATGAAGTACATCCACAGAATATGAAGTGTTTAAATTCTGGTAGCGGCACTTCAGAATAAAGCCCAAATATGGGCTTCCAGCACTCTACTAGTCAATTGTAAAATCATTGTACCTCTTACATGAGATCTTTTTTTTACAGCTTCACATTGATTTGAGATCACCATTTCATTTTACTATTAGCTCTTTTCACACACAACTTTAAGACAACCTCTGCATAAAAAAAAATCCAGGAATAATTGAAAATATAGAATTTCAGTTGCATTTTTGTAACTGGCACTGGTCAGATATGGCCTTTATGCTGAGCTGTTGTATCATTTGATTCTGTTTTACGGAATATATTTTTCTTTGTTAATATCATATTTTGAAGAAAGTAATTGACAAAACCAGAGGAGAAATAAAGATGACTATCCAGCTGAATATATTTGTTTTTTTTTTGTGTTCCCAAACCATCCAGGCACCAACGCTTTGCAAACCACTGAGACATTCAGGCCGAGAAAACAGCTTATATCATAACTTGTTAGCAGTATATGCTATATATTACTTTCCAAAGTGTGATTTACTGGGATTTCCGGGTTTGATTATAAACGATTACTTCACAAGTGAATTATGCAATCAACAATTGTGTCATGTATCCGTGCGCGCAAACGAAGACGCTTTGCCGTGGGTATAATGAGGACTTCATTGTTTTTTTTGTTTTTTTTAACTCTTTACCTGACATGAAAAGCCAATGATTCTTGCAAAAAAAATACATGAATAACTAATTTTTTCATTTTTTGTCTCAAAAACATAGGTTATGACCCCTCATTGGAACGAGCTCGTTCCAATGAGGGGCCATAACCTATGTTTTAGAGACAAAAAAAATTGGCGATTTTTTAGAATAGCGTTGGCCGGTTTTGTCCGTTATGTTAGCAAGAAGGGTTAAATAATATAATTATCGTTAATAATGAAAGGTAATAAACAGAGTAATCGCTTGACTGGACTGGTTACGTGAAATAATTCATTCGAGGCGAGGCACTATATTGTAAAACACTTGTGCGCATTTACGCACTCGTGTTTGTACAACGTCCCTCACCTCTCATGAATTATATCATGTATAAAGTCCAGTCAAGCAATTACTCTTTATGTAACATGGTTGAAGCCTGAAAATGCAAGCTGTAGACTGTTCTGAAGGAATCTAGATAACATGCCCCTGCGGCCATCACGGTTGACTAAACCCGACCAAAATAGGATGTTCTCATCTAGTCATTACACAGAGTCATCCTACGAAGTTATAAAATCTCTTCATAAATACGACCTGTAGGCTGTGCTAAAGGTTTTTGGCTTTTGGGTCTGCACAGTCATCACAGTCGACCGGTCGCGACCAAAAGGTGATAGGATAATAAGAATAATTTGAGGTGTAGACTGTACTAAAGAATTGAGGCCTGGGTTAATGTGACCCTCACAGTTAATGTATGTCAACCAAAGTTACCAAGTTACAGTAAAATCATTCCAAAACGAGTCATCCTACCAAGTTACAATGAAATCCTTTCATAAATATAACTTGAAGACTTTGCTAAAGGAATCTCAGTCATGTGACGGTTTGGCGATTACAGTTTACCGATAATGACCAAAATAGAAGTGTTTCATGTAGTTATCATACCAAGTTATCCTAGCAAGTTTCAATGAAATCCCTTCTTAAAAATGACCTGTAGACAGTGCTAAAGGAATTTAGGTCACATGACCAGGTGGCAGTAACAGCTGACCGATCATGAACAAAGTAGTCGGAAAAAAAATTTTTTTTTTTTTTTTTCTGCCATCTCAGTTTTTTTACAAACAACTATGATTGCCATGCTGTTTACATCTTAACAGAATTACTGCCAAAATTAATAGCAACAACTAACAATCGATCATGCTTTTTCAAAATCCACGTTTGTTGTTGCTATTTATTTAGTAGAAATTTTGTCAACCCTTTACTTAACACAGACAATATCCAAATTTATTATTTTAAATAATATTTTTACAGATGTTTCAAAATATTTATTTCAGCTGCTCAGTTTTATAAATTACTCAGGCAAATGCAGCCGATTTATTAGGAGAAGGGTTAAAAAGTAAAAGGCCAGCTACCGTATTCATATGTGGATGCAAAGGATGAGATTTAAGTTGAACTAGTCCTGAAAGGTTGTCAAGCCTCACTGGTAAAACATTGGGGAAAGGAATTTAATTTATGCTGTATCATTTTGACGTAATCTGTAGTTCCTTTGCACATTTTAGCACTTAACTGGTTCAGTGCTAGAAGCAACTATCATGACCCTATTGAAAAGTGCTGGAAGCCACTTTAGTGGCTTTAAACAGTTTGCATTAGCTTGAGGTATAATCAGTAGAATTTTTTTAATATATAAATTGTTTGGTTGCAATTTATTGGAGAGTGCCCATTGGCACTCCAATAAATTGTAACAAAACAATTATTTATGAACAAATTCTTGCTAAACTAAGGCTACTTGTTCTGGTAGCAGGGTATCTTTGAAAAAAATATGCATGTTTCAAATCACCTTTGAAAAATAATTTAGCATTAAACCAGCTAAATAACCCCTACATACCGGTAACCGAAACGGTCACTTGCAGGTTATTTCCTGGTATGGATATTTCTGTCTAAAACAACAGTACTTCTAGATAACAATGCGGCCTGTTTCATCGGATATTGCATAATACAGTAAGCTCACATACTAGTTGGATATCTCTTTATTGAGTAATCCTAATAATTGCAAATAATTTTCAAACATCAAACTATATGCCAACCCTTAAGTACAAAGTTGGTTAGTTTGTTTACTGGGTTTTAACAACACTTTCAACAATCAGGATCACATTGCATCTGACAGTTTTCTGGATGGAGGAAACTGGAGTACTTGGAGAGAACCACCAAGTAGTAGCAAGCAACTGTCAGGTGCCCATGGTGCCATCTTGTATTTCTCCAGAACAGCCTGCAGGTAGCATTTTTGCAGTTTTCTTAAAACTGATTTAGTATGATGAGTAGATCAGAAGATCCTATGTTGGTCATGTTCAGCTGCACATACTGGCTATTATGTTATTTCTTATGCATCTTCAGGTCCCATTATGGTCATTGTCGGCTGCCCTCAAAAGGCCACCACAACAGCCATCTTGGATTTCTTTAGCACAGGCTACAGGTCACATTTATGCATCAATTTCTTGAAGCTTGGCAAAATGACTAAATGTGACAAGCAGATGAGAATGTCATATTTTGGTCATGGTCGGCTGCCACAGCAAGCAGGTTGAATTTCTTCAGCACAGTCTGCAGGTCACATTTGTGCATCAATTTTGGGGAAACTCAGAAGGATGACTTAGTATGATGTATGATGAGAAGATGAGAACAGCCTATTCGGTCATGGTGGTTGGCCACCCACAATGCCACCATGGCAGCCATCTTGGATTTCTAGAGAACACCCTGAAAGTTGCCTTTATGGAGCAACTTTCTTGAAATTTCGACAGGATGACTTAGTTTGATGAGTAGATAACAACATCTGATGTTGGTTATGGTTGGCCGCATACAATGGCTACCACCTGTAATGGCCACCACAGCAACCATCTTGTTTTTCTTGAGCACAGCCCATAGGTTCAATTTATCATTCTTCGTGTCATCTGTCTTCTCTCTGTTTCCATGTCCGCACAATAACTTAAATACAAATTTTCCTCTCACCCTGCTTTTTGGCATATTATGCTTTTTGACATACTGACAGTCAGTAGCACTTGGCCATCAATATTTTTTAGGTTCTTGCTGGTTCTTGGGGCATTGAGTCTGTCTCTTGGGGTATTTTATTAGCTCACCTGACTTTCATTCAGCGGAGCTATAGTGATCATTCACCGTCCATCGTCCGTGAACATGGTGTTTGCATCTTCTCCTCCAAAACTGCTGAACCGATTTAAGTGAAATTTGAGATAATTGTTTGTTATGACATCGCATTTTTATTTTGTTGAGATCAACTTGCCCCTCCCCTCGGTAGGACCATGCCCCAAAAGTGTGCTTAAATCTTAACAAATCTTCTCATCAACCAGCAGTATCAGAGACTTGATTGATATTTGGTGTGCAGCTTCCTTTTGAGGTGTAGACTCCGATTTGTTCAAGTGAAGTTTGAGGAGCCATATTTGCCATCGTTATGGGAAGGGCAAGAATTTTTGCCCCACCCAAAATTTCTATTTTCCAAACCGAGAGGCTTATTGAACCACATTTGATATGAGGTCTTATTGGGTCATAAGTACTTAATTTATGCCAAAGAATTTTTCCTGACGCCCCATTGGAACTGCAGGAGCTAAAAATAGAAAAAAATTAAAATGCCCATATCTCCAAAACTACATGGCACTGGGAATTCTTATTTGGTGTGAAGCTTCCTTAAGACCAACAGAATGGAATGGTCCAAAAAATTGCTTTCGGTTTTATCATAGGGTACTTTTTCGGGACTTTGAAAAAGTACTGAGTCCGCATTTTTTAACACCATGGGTAATGCGAAAAACATTTAAGACTCTTCTCCCAAACCACTGCTCCAAAAGCTTTCAAATTTCACATATAACACATCTTTGGAAGATTGTTTCACATGTTTATTGAAATCAAATCCCTGGTTTCATATTTGGGCTTTCTATGGGAGCCCAAATGTTTAAATTAGTGCAGTATGAAGAATATTCTTTAAAAATCTTCTTTTTCAGATCCACCAATCAGAATCTTTTGATATTTGGTATGCAGCATCTTTAGTGGGGCGAGATTCAAGTTTGTTCAAGCCAAGTCCCAGGGTTCATATTTGGGCTCACTGTGGGAGCCCGAATTATAACTTAGTTCAAAATGAGGAATTTTCTTTAAAAATCTTCTTCTTCAGATCCAGCAGTCGGAATGTTTTGATATTTGGCATGCACCATCCTTAGGGGGTGAGATTCAAGTTTGTTCAAGCCAGGTCCCTGGGTTAATATTTCGGCTCCCTGTTTGAGCCCGAATTATAACTTAGTTCAATATGAGGAATATTCTTCAAAAATCCTCTTCTTCACATCCACCAGTCAGAATCTTTTGATATTTGGTATACAATATCCTTAGGAAGGTGAGATATAAGTTTGTTAAAGCAAAGTCCCTGGGTTTATATTTGGCCTTCCTGTGGGAGCCCAAATTGTACCAAAATTTCTATTTTCCGAACTGAGAGGCTGAATTGAACCAAATTTGATATGGGGGCTTATTGGGTCATAAATACCTAATTTATGCCAAAACAACTTTTCCAGTCACCCCATGGGAACCGCAGCACCTAATGAAAGTGTCCATAACACTGTAGCTTAACTTGACTGTGTGTTTGATGAAAAGGATAATGTTCAATGTTTATGAAAGGATTATGAAATAAGACAAGAATTGTGATAATTGGGAATATGTTAATTTCTGTTCCCAGTATGCTATGTTTTCAATAAAAATAATTTGAGGAGTAAACTGTACTAAAGAATTGAGGGGTGGGTTAATGTGACCCTCACAGTTAATGTATGTGGCCCTCACAGTTCATGTATGTCAATCAAAGTTACAGTGAAATTATTCCAAAATGAGTCATCCTATCAAGTTACAATGAAATCCCTTCATAAATACGGCCTGTAGATTGTGCTAAAGGTTTTCAGGCTTTGGGCCTGTGCAGCAATCATGGTTGACTGATCGCAACCAAAAGGGGACTTCCTCATCTAGACCTCATACAGAGACATCCTACAAAGTTACAATGAAATCCCTCCATATTAAATATGTCTTGTAGACTGTGATTGAAGTTTTTGGGTTTTGGGCTTGGGGAGCCATCATGGTTGACAGATCATGACCAAAAGGGGACATTCTCATCTAGATATGCAGAGTCATCCTACAATGTTACCATGAAATCCGTTCATAAATACGACCTGTAGACTGTGCTAAAGGTTTTCAGGTTTTGGGCCTGGGCAGCCATCATGGTTGACTGATCGCGACCAAAAGGGGACCTTCTCATCTAGATATCTGGATTCATCCTACCAAGTTACGGTGAAATCCCTTCATAAATATGACCTGTAGATTGTGCTAATGGTTTTCGGGCTTTGGGCCCCTGTAGCCGCCACAGTTGACCAATCGTGACAAAAAGGGGACGTTCTGATCTAAACATACATGTATGGAGTTATCCTACCAAGTTACAATGAAATTCCTCCATAAATACGACTTGTAGACTGTGCTGAAGGTTTTCGGGGTTTTGGGCTCGAGCAGTCGTCACTGTTGACAGATCGTGACCATATAGGGAGTTCTCATCTAGACATCATATGGAGTCATCCTACCAAGTTACAATGAAATCCCTCCATATTAAATATGATCTGTAGACTGTGCTAAAAGTCTTTGGGGCTTGGGCAGCCATCCATGACCAAAAGGGGAAGTTCTCATCTGGATATTATATAGAGTCAGCCTACCAAATTAGCATGAAATCCCTTCATAAATACGACGTGTAGACTGCTAAGATTTTCGGGTTTTGGGCTTGGGCAGCCATCACGGTTGACCGATCGCAACCAAAAGGAGATGTTGTCATCTAGACATGACCTCAAACCTGTATATGAAATTTTGTGACAATTGGACAAGAACTATGGGGTGTAACCTGTGCTAAAGGAAAATTTGAACAGACTCACAGACTGTCAGACTAACAGACTTCCGCACGCGTGATGACAATAGCTTATTTTGACTTTGTCAAGTTGAGCTAAAAATAGAAAAAATTTAATACGCCCATATCTTCAAAACTACAGAGCACTGAGATTTTTATTTTGTGTGAAGCTTCCTTAGGAACAGCACAAAGGAATGGTAAAAAAAAAATTGTTATCAATTTTATCATAAGGTACTTTTCCAGGACAGCGGAGTCAGCATTTTTTAACACTGGGTTGACTTTACTGTGGGTAATGGGAAAAAACATTTAAGACTCTTCTTCTCCCAAACCACTGCTCCAAAAGCTTTCAAATTTCAAAACATAACAACTTTGGAAGATTGTTTCACGGGTTTATTGAAATCAAATCCCTGGGTCCATATTTGGGCTCTCTATGGGAGCCCAAATGTTTAAATTAGTGTAGTATGAGGAATATTCTTTAAAAATCTTCTTCAGATGCACCAATCAGAATCTTTTGATATTTGGTATGCAGCATGCTTGGCAGGGTGAGATTCAGGTTTGTTCAAGCCAAGTCCCTGGGTTCATATTTGGGCTCACTGAGGGAGCCCAAAGTATAACTTAGTTCAAAATGAGGAATTTTCTTTAAAAATCTTCTTCAGAACCAGCAGTCGGAATGTTTTGATATTTGGTATGCAGCATCCTTAGGGGGTGAGATTCAAGTTTGTTCAAGCCATGTCCCTGGGTTGATATTTGCCTGAATTATAACTTAGTTCAATATGAGGAATATTCTTCAAACATCTTCTTCTTCACATCCACCAGTCAGAATTTTTTGGTATTTGGTATACAGTATCCCTAGGGATACTTAAGTTTGTAAAAGCCAAGTCCCTGGGTTCAGATTTGGGCTTCCAGTGGAAGTCCGAATTGTACCAAAATTTCTATTTTCCAAATTGAGAGGCCGATTTGAACCAAATTTGATATGAGGGCTTATTGGGTCATATGTATCTAATTTATGCCCCCAAATTTTTTTCTGTCACTCCATGGGAACCGCAGGACCTAAAAATAGAAAAAATTTCAAACGCCCATATCTCCAAAACTACATGGCACTGAGAATTTTTTTTTTGTGTGAAGCTTCCTTAGAAACAACAGAAAGGAATGGTCCAAAAATATTTGCCATCGGTTTTATCATAGGTTACTTTTCCAGGACTTTGTAAAAAATGCTGAGTCATCATTTTTTAACACTGAGTAATGGGAAAAACATTTAAGACTCTTCTCCCAAACCACTGCTCCAAAAGCTTTCAAATTTCACATATAACATCTTTGGAAGATTGTTTTACATGTTTGTTGAAATCAAATCCCTGGGTCTATATTTGGGCTCTCTATGGGAGCATGAATTATAACTTAGTTCAATATGAGGAATAGTCTTCAAAAATCTTCTTCTTCACATCCACCAGTCAGAATCTTTTGATATTTGATATACAGTATCCTTAAGGAGGTGAGATATAAGTTTGTTAAAGCCAAGTCCCTGGGTTCATATTCAGGCTTTCTGTGGGAGCCCGAATTATAACTTAGTTCAATATCAGGAATATTCTTTAAAAATCTTTTTTTTTTAGATCCACCGGTCATAATCTTTGATTATTTGGTATAAGCTTTTCTTAAGAGGGGCAGATGCAACTTGTTCAAATCAATTCCGTGGGTTGATATTTGGATTACCATGTGAGGTGAACGCCCTCAGGCACTCTGGGGCCTCTTGTAATGGGTCATGCTTATATCTCAAGCACGGTATGGCCTATGGACCTGGGCTCAACACCAAATGAGACGAAACTCAATGGAGGTTCAAAATATGGGTCACAGTCACCCAAATTTTTATGAATTTTGTTGGAAAACATGGCCATCAGTCGCCATCTTAAATTTGGCATATAAATTGTCAAACAATCCCATTGGCACACCCTACAGGCCGCATACCTAGCCCGAGAAATTTCATATGTAGCTTTGGTGTGATGTCTAGATGGGAGCCATTAAATTTTTTTAAATTTCGTTGAAAAACATGGTCGCCAGCAGCCATCTTGGAATTACCACACAAATTGTCAACAATTCCATTGGTACCCCCTGCAGGCCACATCTCTCACCCAATCAGTTCCAAATTTCATATGTGGTTTGGGGTCAATGTCTAGATGAGAGCTATTGAATTTTTCTGAATTTCATTCAAAGATCAAATTTGGCACATAAATTGTCAACAATTTCATTGGCACCCTACAGGGCACATCTCCCACCTGAGATTTTTCAAATTTCATATGTAACTTTGGTGTGATATCTGGATGGGAGCTATAAAATTTTTCTGAATTTTGTTGAAAAACATGGCCGCCAGCCTCCTTTTTTGGATTTGGCACATAAATTGTCAACAATTCTATTGGCACACCCTACAGGCTGCATTTCTCATCTGATCAGTTCCAAATTTTATACATGGCTTCAAGGAAATGTCTAGATGGGAGCTATTGAATTATTCCAAAGTTCGTTGAAAAACATGGCCGCCAGTGACCATCTTAGATTTGGCATATAAATTGTCAGCAATTCCATTAGCTCACCCTACAGTCCGCATCTCTCACCCAATCCTTTTCAAATTTCATATGTATCTTTGGTGTGATGTTTTGATGAAGCTATCAAATTTTTCTGAATTTTGTTGAAAAACATGACGGCCAGCAGCCATCTTGGATTTGGCACATAAATTGTCAATTCCATTATCACGCCCTACAGGCCACATTTCTCACCCGATCTTTTTCAAATTTCATATGTAGCTTTGGTGTCATATCTAGATGGAAGCTATAAAAAAAATTCTGAAGTTTGTAGAAAAACATGGCAGCCAGCTGCCATCTTGGATTTGGCATATAAATTGTCAACAATTCCATTAACACACCCCTTAGGCCACATCTCTCACCCGATTTTTTTTACAAATTGCAAATATTTTGCTTTTGTGTGATGCCTACATGGGAGCCATCAAATTTTTCTGACTTTCCTTGAAAAACAAGGCCATCTCGGATTTGGCATATAAAATGACAATTCCAATAGTACACCACACAGGTCGCATCCCTCACCCGATCTTTTTCAGATTGCATATGTAGCTTTGGTGTGATGTATTTTCTTTAGAAACTTGTTTGAATGATTTGTCATTACTGGGGCTTTCTATTTAGTTCAGTCCCTTCTAGGACAAACTGAGCTGCAGTGTCATTGCCACCTTCATTTAGAATTGCTGGAAATTGTATTTTATGCCACTCAAAGGCATTCTGAAAATTCATACATGTATTTTTACACTCAAACAGAAGTGGGCGGGGCCAGAAAGAGGGTCATGAAAACTCAAGCATGATATGACCTATGGACCTGGAATCAACACCAAATGAGTCAAATCTCAAGGGAGGTTTGAAATATAGGTCAGCGTCACTGAGGTCACTCAGGGTTTATTGAGTGCATTTTTAAGAATTGCCGCCCCCCCCCCCCCCATGGGAACCCTGGGAAGTGAAGCAGTGCTTGTTTACTGTGGTAAACAAGCTCTGATTCACTGGTAAAATAGGACTCAGTCACTAATGCTTGGGGTGCTAGTCCACTAAAATAGGCAACATGGGGTATAAACGATTGGCTGACCTTGACTTTATCTCCAATGTTGTGGTTATGATTAGCCAATGTGTAGCAGTGACCTTGAACCCCAATAAATAAGTAATTAAGAATTGCCGGAAATCGTATATTATGCACCCCTCCCCAATGCATTCCCAAAGTTCATACAGGTATTTTTACACTAAACATTTTGAAAGGTCACTCTCATATCTCAAGCATGGTATTGCCTACAGACATGAACCAACACAAAATGTGTCAAAAATCAATGGAGGTTCAAGATATGGGTCAAGGTCACTAAGATCACCCAGGGTCATTGAGTGCATTTATCTGAATTGCTAGAAATCACATTTTATGACCCTCTAATGCATTCTGGAAGTTCATACATCTATGTTGACACTCAAGAAAAGGTGGGCAGAGCTTATAATTCTGAAAGTGGGTCATGCTCATATCTCAAGGTATGACCTGTGGCCCTGGGACCAACACTATATAGAGAGTAATCGCTTGAGTGGACTGGTTACGTGAAATAATTCATGAGAGGTGAGGGACGTTGTACAAACACAAGTGCACGAGTGTTTTACAATATAGTCCCTCGCCTCGAATGAATTATTTCACGTAACCAGTCCAGTCAAGCGATTACTCTGTTTATTACGTTTCATTATTGACGATAATTATATTATTTAACCCTTTACCTAACATAACGGCCAAAACCGGCCAGCGCTATTCTAAAAAATCGCCAATTAATTTTCATTATTTTTTCATTTTCTGTCTCTAAAACATAGGTTATGACCTTTCATTGGAACGAGCTCGTCCCAATAAGGGGTCATAACCTATGTTTTTGAGACAAAAAATTAAAATAATAGTTATTCAAGAATTTTTTTTTGCAAGTGTCGTCTGCTTTTCATGTTAGGTAAAGGGTTAAAAAAAACCAAAAAAACAATGAAGTCCCCATTACACCTACAGCAAAGTGTCTTCGTTGGCGTGCACTATACATGGCACAGTTGTTGATTGCATAATTCACTTGTGAAGTTATCATTTATAATCAAACCCGGAAATCCTGGAAATCCCAGTAAATCACACTTTGGAAAGTTATAAACTCTGGTATCCATGTCCGATGTTTTTTCTCATATTGAGATGCTACCATAGAAAGAATGCCCAGATTCGCAGCAATGCAAATGCAAAACTAGAAGATATGAACTTATGGACTTATCTTGAACAAACTTGAATCAGACCCCCTCCTCAGGATGCAGTAGACCAAATATCAGTAGATTCTAAAAGGTGGATCTAAAGAAGGAGATTATTACACTAAGTTAAAATGAATCCAGGGACTTGCTTTGAACAAACTTGAATCTGGGCCCAGTTAAGGCATTGTATACCAGGTATCAAAACATTCTGAATGGTGGTTCTTGAGAAAATGTTGAAAAATATTCCTCTTTTGCAACAAGTTAAAATATGTAAAAATTCAGGCTTTCATAGGGAGCCCACATATTAGCCCAGGGACTTTATTTTAACAAACTTGAAATTGCCCCCACTACGGATATTGTATACCAAATATCAAAGGATTCTGACTGCTGGTTCTGGAGAAGATTTTTAGAGAATATTCCCAATATAGCACTAAGTTAAAACTTGGGCTCCCATAGGGAATGTCTATATCAACCCAGGAACTTGATCTGAACAAACTGAATCTGACTCCTCCGAGGATGTATAACAAATATCAAAATATTCTGACAAGTGCATCTGAAGAAGCAGATTTTTAGATTATTCCACATATCAAAACTCAAATTCGGGACCAAATATTAATCCTAAGACTTATGACCGGAGGGCCTGGTCGTGTAAATATTTCGTACAGGGGATCTCACTTCACAAACTACTGAGACTAAAAGTCTTTACACTATGTAACAAATTTATTAACTGTACTGCAGTGTACATGTAATTCCAAGTGTTGACAGGAGCGGTTACCAACTCTCCGAAAACATTCTTGCAACTGGTTATCTGAATTATCAATTTACAGAGTTAACATGCACTTATATGTACAATTTCCCAGTAACATTATTAAAATAAAACAATCAACATTGGTAGCTGTGAAAATAACACGTTGACTCTTGTATTAACCCTCTGCACTCTGATGTCAAACTACCAAAATTTCGAACACCAATATTTTCTCTTAATGCCACTGCAAACTGAATCAAATCAATCTTGCTTGACAGATCTCAAGGAACTCTGCCAAACAAGACTGAATTGATTACATTCCCAGTTGCATTTGGGGAAAAAATCTGTGGCTTGAAATTCTGATATTTTGACATCAGAGTGCAAAAGGTTAATCAAGTGGGCATTGTAATGGATTGTATGAGTGAAAAACATCTTAATGTGTTAATCCATCTATTCATTAATGTATAAATCCGTTATTCTCAAAGTATCTGAATTAACCCCCTTGTTTCTAAACTCCAGATTTTAACCTGGTGATAATACCTTGCTGCATCCCCAAAATATGCCTCCTGGCATTTGGCGACATTGTTCCTGAATATTCTAGTATTCAGGAGAGGTTCTCATTTAGCACTAGTGAATGTAATATGCGAAAGAAACTGATTGCATTCTATAAGTAACATAGATGAACATATCAGCGCATATGATTTTATCCACTAAACCAATTAGACCACTTTGGATCTATTCGGTCTCTTATAACAACGGGTACCGATTCAAAAGACCCTTCTTCTATGTCGCCATCACAATACTCTACACAAAAGATTTTTGAAACCTGTGGTGAAATATACTCGCCCAAAAAAGAAAGTGTGCATTGCAGAAATTGATCAAACTCCCAAAAAATAATTTCGTAGGTGTAAAGAGTGTTAACCTGTTCATGAATAAGTTATATTGAACACAAAACAGCTTTCCCCGTTAAAATTGCATTAACGTTAAATGACGTGCTGCGCGTTTGTGAAAAGGCATGTTTTGCACGTGGAGAGTCTGAAAATTCATGCAGCAGTGTGAATCCTTGGGTATTTAAACACTAAAGTAAGGCCTTCCTATCGTTCACATTCAAACTTGCGCTGCTGTTAAAACGACTCCACATTAGCAAGCCAAGATTGACAATGAATCAACGTCTCCTTGCCCTGGGTGTGATTAGAGCTGGCAGAACACACAGAGAGGTTGCCCAGCATTTGAACTGCCACCGTAACACTGTATACAGGCTAGTCCATCGACATGCACAACATGATGACGTTCGAGACCGACCCCGCTCCGGGAGACCCCGAGTTACCACCCCTGCACAAAATCGGTATATCTGTGTCGTCCATCTCCGGAACCGGCAACAAACGGCAACGACGACAGCCAGGAACATCCCTAACCTGAGACGGATACATCCTCAAACAGTAATCAACCGGCTGAGAGAATACGGCTTACGTCCTCGAAAACCTGCAAATCGTCCGATTTTGACGTTACGTCATCGTCGTGCTCGACTGCAGTGGTGTAGACAACATCTCAGGCATCCCTTACACTGGTGGCGACGTGTTTTATTCACAGATAAATGTCGTTTCCATCTTTCATCATCAGATGGCCGCCAGAAAGTGTACAGACGTCGAAACGAATGCTACGCAGATCCATGTGTCGTGGAGCGAAACTGTTAAGGGGGAAGGTCTCTCATGGTGTGGGGTGGCATCATTGCCCGTAACAGAACTGAGCTGGTCATTATTGATGGCAATCTCAATGCAGCCAGATATCGTGATGAAGTGCTTACACCTGTTGTGGTCCCATTTCTGCAACGTCACGGCCCCGGCGTCATTCTACAGCAGGACAACGCCCGACCCCACGCAGCTCGTGTTGTTCAACAGTATCTGCAGCAACAACAAATGGATGTTCTTCAGTGGCCCGCAAATTCGCCCGATCTCTCACCCATTGAGTACGTATGGGACGAAATGAAACGTCAGCTACGCCGGCTTCCCCATACACCGTCAACGCTTGTGGAACTCCAAAGACAGCTTATCACCCCCCCCCCCCCCACCCCCCAGCTAGGAGTATTTTTTTCGATAGTTGGAAATTCCGAGGTCAAAAATCAAATAGTTGGAAATTCAATAAATGAACATTGTTCATGAAAAATATTAAAATTCCAACTACCAACTAATGATGAGAAATTTTGATCTTTTATTTCCAACTGGAAACTTGAGTTTCAAATTTCCTACTCTAAAATTGACGTGGCCTAAAAATTTCGACTCTGACATCAGTCCGATATATTTTCTGACCCAGACACATTATAAATGATGCTTTTTCCGATTCAGGACTAGTGTAAATTTTCAGAAGGGTTCAAAACCCTTTACCCAACTCAGACGATTTCAAAATTCATTATTCTAAATATCATTTTTTAAAACTAAAAAAAAAAAATTCAGCAAACCATATCATGTGACGACTCTTTGGAACGAGCTCGATGAGCTCGTTCCAAAGAGGGGTCACATGATATGGGGTTTTGTTGAAATTTTTTGAAAAATATTTTTTCAGCAGCTATATTTGCATATTATGTGGGCGAATGCGGGCGATTCGTTGGGTAAAGGGTTAAAAGATATCACCCAGCGCTGCAGTGCAACCACCTATCGAAACCACTCACAATTGGAATTTACACCAGTGCCCCCCCCCCCCCCCCCCCCCCAGCTGGAACCCTCTAGCCACATCCCTGGTTTCTACCGGCTATGTGTCGAAGAAGAAAGGGTCATTACTTAGTATTATTTATAGTAGATATCTGACTCAGTGAAGGAATTAATTGTTATAAGGTTCAAATTTATCAAGTATAGATCGAAGGAGGAGTTATTATTAATGCCCAACTAGGCGCGCACGAATAAATGATCCGGGAGGCTGAATACCAGGTTCATCCACACGTGGTAGTAACTATCAAGGGATAATCAGAAAATGGTTGCATAAATGGAATAAATAAATGAACGAATATGCGAGAAGAATTGAGTAAATAAATAGGTGAGTAAATTAATACACGAACAAGTAAATGGACGAATGAGTAACTGAATGGATAAATAATAACCTACGAATGAATGACTGAATGAATGAAAGACTAGTTATCTCAGTACACTTCTTCGAAAGATACTCCATTTTTTCAATGAATGGAATCTGAGCGGAAATTTAATTTTATTATTTAGAATGCGGCGTTCAGTGTTATCGGTTTAGTTGTCGACCACGTTAGGACTAGATTAATTAATTAGAGAAAATATTGTTCATATGTAAATAACTGTTGATGATATAAAATTGTTAATACTTGCTTGACCAGTCTTCATTATTATTATTATTCCACCCCAAGACTGACCCGTGGGCACAGCCACATCAGGTCCCATTAAAAGGAGTATTTCCCCATATCTGAATTCCCCTCTCGTAGCCAAGCATAGACTGGTTCTCTTCGGTTGAAAGTTATTGGTTCGTCACGAGGCATCACGAGATGTCAACTGTCTAATCAATCGCAATCAGCTGGAGTGAGCTAGTAGCCATTTGATGATAATTGTTTGAGGAATAGAGTTAATTCCCTGTTGTAAATTATAGCTGTAGGACTGCATGGATAGAGAAAGGTCCTGGTTATAGACTCGATAATAACTCCCCTAAGGATGGTTAATACTCTATATCAAAAGATTCTGGCGAGGGGGGGGGGGGGGGGGTACGTCTGTGAGAAGAGTTTTAAAGAATATTCCTCATTTTGCGACAAAAGTTAAAACTTGGGTTCCCATGGGAGCTGAAACTTCAGGTGGGGCAAAAACTCTTGCCTATCCTAGAACAACTGATGATATTTCCCCTCAAACTTCCCTTCAACAAACTTCAGTGTACACCTCAAAAGGAAGCTAAGTACCAAATATCAACTCATTCCATCCCCATCAGATCATGAGATTTTAATGTAAGTGTCAATGACACACACTGAAACTTGACTGTGTGTTGTGGTCAATGAAAAGGATAATGTTCAATGTTTATGAATGGATTATGAAATCAATCAATCAATCAATCAATCAATCAATCAATCAATATATTTATTCAACTTTAAACATTATACAATGTTTGTAGTCGTACATGTAATTTAAAGTATACTGTCACAGTGGATTTAGACTATTTCAGCAAGGGATAATCTATGCTTATGGACTATTTTTATTTGTGTATTTTTCTCTTTTCGGGGAAATAAGACAAGAATTGTGATAAATGAGAATCTGTTAATTTCTGTTCCATATATGCTATGTTTTCAATAAGAATAATTTGAGGTGTAGACTGTACTAAAGAATTGAGGCCTGGGTTAATGTGGCCCTCACAGTTAATGTATGTCAAACAAAGTTATCAAGTTACAGTAAAATCATTCTAAACGAGTCCACCCGTGGACGGTGCTAAAGAAATCTAGGTCATGTGACCAGGTGGTAGTAACGGCTGACCGATCATGACCAAAACAGGACAGTCTCATCTGGACATCATACCGAGTTATCCTTCCAAGTTACAATGAAATCACTTCATAAAAATGAACTGTAGACTGTGCTAAACAGGTCATGTGCCTGTGCGGCCATTACGGTTGACCGATCACAGCAAAAATAGGACGTTCTCATCTAGACATGAAACTGAGTCACCCTACAAATTTGCAATTAAATCCCTTAATAAATGCAAGTTGTAGACTGTGCTGAAGGAATCTAGGTAACATGCCCGTGACCGTCACGGTTGACTGAACCTGACCAAAATAGGATGTTCTCATCTAGTCATTATACAGAGTCATCCTATGAAGTTATAATAAAATCTCTTCATAAATATGACCTGAAGACTATGCTAAAGGTTTTCGGGTTTCAGGCCTGCACAGCAGTCATGGTCGACCAATCGCGACCAAAAGGGGACGTTCTCATCTAGACCTTACACGGAGTCATCCTACCAGATTACAATGAAATCCTGTCATAAATACGACCTGTAGACTGTGTTCAAGTTTTTTGGGCTCGCATACTCATCACAGTTGACCGATCGCAACCAAAATGGGAATTCTCATCTAGACCTTATACAGAGTCATCCTACCAAGTTAAAATGAAAGTGTCAATGACACTGTAGCTTAACTTGATTGTGTGTTGTGTTTGATGAAAAGGATGATGTTAAATGTTTATAAAAGGATTATGAAATACGACAAGAATTGTGATCATTGAGAATATGTTAATTTCTGTTCCCTTTGTGCTATGTTTTCAATAAAAATAATTTGAGGTGCAGACTGTACTAAAGAAGTGAGGGGTGGGTTAATGTGGCTCTCACAGTTAATGTATGTCAACCAAAGTTCCCAAGTTACAGTGAAATTATTCCAAAATGAGTCATCCTATCAAGTTACAATGAAATCCCTTCATAAATACGGTCTGTAGACCGTGCTAAAGGTTTTTGGGCTTCAGGCCTGTGTAGCCAATACGCTTGACCCATCCCAACCAAAAGGGGCGTCCTCATCTAGACATTATACTGAGACATCCTACAAAGTGACAATGCAATCCATTCATAAATATGACCTGTAGTCTGCGCTAAAGGTTTTGGGCTTGTGCAGACGTCACTGCTGAATGATCGTGACCAAAGGAGGACGTTCTCATCTAGACATTATCGGGAGTCATCCTACCAAGTTACAATTAAATCCCTTCATAAATACGACCTGTAGACTGTGCTAAATGTTTTCGGGCTTCGGGCCCCTGTTGCCGTCTCAGCTGTGACCGATCGCGACCAAATGGGGAAGGTCTCATCTAGACATCATACACAGTCATCCTACCAAGTTACAATGAAATACCTCCATATTAAATATGACCTGTAGTCCGTGCTAAAAGTTTTTGGGTTTCGGTCTTGTGCTGCCATCACGGTTGACAAATCATGACCAAAAGGGGACGTTCTCATCTAGATATTATACAGAGTCATCCTACCAAGTTACCATGAAATCCCTTCATAAATACGACCTGTAGACTGTGCTAATGGTTTTCGGGTTTGGGGCTCAGGCAGCCATCACGGTTGACCGATTGCAACCAAAAGTGGACGTTCTCATCAAGACATGACCTCAAACCTGCATATGAAATTTCGTGACGATCAGACAAGAACTACGGGGTGTAGCCTGTACTAAAGGAAAATGTAAGGAGACTCCCAGACTTCCGCACGCGTGATGGCAATAGCTTATCTTGACTTTGTCAAGTTAAGCTGAAAATGAAAGTGTCGGTGACACTGCAGCTTAACTTGACTGTGTGTAGTGTTTGATGAAAAGGATAATGTTCAATGTTTATGACAGGAATATGAAATAAGACAAGAATTGTGATAACTGAGAATATGTTAAGTTCTGTTCCCTGCAGGCTATGTTTTCAATATAAATAATTTGAGGAGTAGACTGTACTAAAGAATTGAGGCCTGGGTTGATGTGGCCCTCAAATTTAACGTATGTCAACCAAAGTTACCAAGTTACAGTAAAATCATTCCAAAATGAGTCATCACCCCACCAAGTTACAATGAAATCCCTTCATAAATATGACTCGTAGACTTTGCGAAAGGAATCTAGGTCATGTGCGGGTCGGCAGTCATGGTTGATTGATCACGACCAAAATAGGACAGTCTCATCTAGATATCAAACCGAGTTATCCTACCAAGTAACAATGAAATCCCTTCATAAAAACAACCTGTAGACAGTGCTAAAGGAATCTAGGTCACATGCCCATGCAGCGGTAACGGCTGACCAGTCGTGACCAAAATAGGACAGTCTCATCTAGACATCATGTCGCGTTATCCTTCCAAGTTACAGTGAAATCGCTTCATAAATATGAACTGTAGACTGTGCTAAACAAATCTAGGCCACATGCATGTGCGGCCGTCACGGTTGACCTATCATACCGAAAATCGTATGTTCTCATCTAGACATGATACCAAGTCATCCTACCAATTTACAATGAAATCCCTTCATAAAAACAACCTGTAGGCTGTGCTAAAGGAATCTAGGTAATTTGCCCCTGCAGCTTTCACAGTAGACTGAACCCGACCAAAATATGACATTCTCATCTAGACATTATACTGAATCATCCTACCAAGTTGCAATGAAATCCCTTCATAAATACGACCTGTAGACTGTGCTAAAGGTTTTTGGGTTTCGGGCCAGCGCAACCATCACAGTTGACCAGTCATGACCGAAATGGGACGTTCTCATCCAGACATGACCTCGAACCTGCAAAAGAAATTTTGTGGTGATCAGGACAAGAACTACGGGGTGTAGCCTATGCTAAAGAAAATGTGAACAGACTCAGACTTTCGCACACGTAATGGCAATAGCTTCTCTTGAGTTTGTTCAGTTGAGCTAAAAATTAAAGCAATCCCCTCCCACTCCCTCCCTATGTGGCATGGTGACTTGACAATTCAAGCAGCAATTCACTAATAATTCTTTCAAACTGGTCCAATGGTACTTGAAAACAAGAGGCCCCATGAGGTCTGCAGCGCTCACCTTGAACAGAACCCAATATAAACAAAGGCCAAGAATGAATCTACATTAAGCAATCGGTCTCCATAGGATCCATTGTCAATGATTGAGCTCCTCAGGAGCGACTAAAATAGTCCCCCCCCCCCCCTCCCCCCTCCCAGAGATGTTGTATCTCAATATGAAAGCATTGAGACTGGTGGATCTGAAGAAGATGATTTTTAAAGAAAATCACTCATATTAAGTTAAAATTCGGGCCCATGCGGAGACCAAATATTAACCCAGGCGCTCGATTTGAACAAACTTGAATCCGACCAACCCCTTAAAGATGTTGTATACCAAATATCAAAGCATTCTGACTGGTGGAATTGAAGAAGATTTTGAAAGATCATTCCCCATATTGCCCAAAGTTAAAAATTTGGGCTCCTGTTTGAGCCCAAATATGAACCTAGCGCTTCATTTTGACACACTTGTATCTGACCCCCCTATGGATGCTGTATACCAAATATCAAAGTATTCTGATCAGTGGTTGTGGAGAAAAATGTTTTTAAAATTTTTGCAAATATGCTGACTCAGCATTTTTTCAATGCCCCCCTCTATAGAATACCCTAACAAAATCGATGGCAATTTTTTTTTACCATTCAATTCTACTGGTCCTAAGGATGCTTCATACCAAATAGCAGTTCTCTGTTCCGTGTGGCTTGCGAAATATGGGCATTTGAAAATATTCTATTTTAGCTCCTGGGATTCCCACGGGGACACAGAAAATTTCTATTTTTACATGAATCAAGTACTTACGACTCAATAATACCACATGTCAAATTTGGTTCAAATCAGACCATCAGTTCAGAAAATAGAGATTTGGGGCGGGGCCAAAAATCTTGCCCCTCCCATTACAAAGGCAAATATTGATCCATGAACATCGTTTGAACAAACTTGAGTCTACACCTCAAAAGGAAGCTCCATACCAAATATCAAGTCATTGTACCCACTGGTTCATGAGAAGATGATTTTTTAAGAATTTTTGTGGAGTTTCCTCCACCCCCTCCCTATGAGGCTGGGCAAGTTGATTTAAAAAAGAAACAAAATGCGATGTCAGAACAAGCAATCACCTCAAATATAACTAAAATTGGTTCATCGGTTCAGGAAGGGCAGGTGCAAACACCATGGTCACGGACGACGGATGGTGAGTGATCACTATAGCTTATCCTGACTTTCAGTGAGGTGAGCTAACAAAAGAAGGAGAATAATTCCTGGTAGCCGAAGCTGATATGTCATCTTGTTGCACTTAATCATCTTTTGAGTCCACATACCAGAAATATTGGAAATCCATTGATAATTGATAATATTAATATCCCCTAGACAAATTTGGGTCATATGCTGACTTACATGAATGAACGTGTCAATGACACTGTAGCTTAACTTGTGTGTTGTGTTTGATGAAAAGGATAATGTTCAATGTTTATGAAAGGATTATGAAATAAGACAAGCATTGTGATAATTGGGAATATGTTCATTTCTGTTCCCTGTATGCTATGTTTTTGATAAAAATAATATGAGGTGTACACTGTACTAAAGCGCTGAGGGGTGGGTTAATATGACCTCACAGTTAATGTATGTGGCCCTCACAGTTAACGCATATCAACAAAAGTTACCAAGTTACAGTGAAATTATTCCAAAACGAGTCATCCTATGAAGTTACATTGAAATCCCTTCATAAATATGGCCTGTAGACTGTGCTAAACGTTTTCGGGCTTCGGGCCCCTGTAGCCGTCAGTTTCCCAGTTGCGTCCAAAGGGGACGTTCTCATCTTGACATTATATGAAGTCAACTACCAAGTTAAAATGAAATCCCTTCATAATTATGATCTGTAGACTGTGCTAAAGGTTTTTGGGCTTCGGGCCCCTGAAGCCGTCACAGTTGACCAATCACGACCAAAAGGGGGTGTCATCATCTAGGCATTATATGGAGTCAAACTAACAGGTTACAATGAAATCCTTCCATAAATATGACCTAAAGACAATGCTAAAGGTTTTGGGGTTTTGGGCTCGGGCAGCTATCAAAGCTGAATGATCGCGACCAAAAGGGGACGTTCTCATCTAGACATTATTTGGAGTCATCCTACCACGGTACAATGAAATCCCTTCATAAATATCACCTGTAGACTGTGCTAAAGGTTTTCGGGCTTCAGGCCCCAGTAGCCGTCACAGTTGCCTGATGGTGTCCAAAGGGGACGTTCTCATCTAGACATTATATGAAGTCAACCTACCAAGTTACAATGAAATCCCTTCATAAATATACCTACCAAGTTACAATGAAATCCCTTCATAAATATGACCTGAAGACTGTGCTAAAGGTTTTCAGGCGTTGGGCTCGGGCAGCCATCATGATTGCATGATTGCAACCAAAAGGGGACATTCTCATCTGGGATCATCTGGAGTGATCCTACGAAGTTACAATGAAATCCCTTCATAAATATGACCTGTAGAGTGTGCTAAAGGTATTCGGGCTCGGGCAGCCATAATGGTTGAATGATCGCAACCAAAAGGGGACATTATTATCTGGGCATCATCTGGAGTGATCCTACGAAGTTACAATGAAATCCCTTCATAAATATGACCTGTAGACTATGCTCAAGCTTTTCGGGCTTCAGGCACCTGTAGCCATCAAAATTGACCAGTCATGACCAAAAGGGGATGTCATCATCTAGGAATTATATGAAGTCACCCTAACAAGTTACAATGAAATCCTTCCATAAATACGACCTATAGACTATGCTAAAGGTCTTTGGGCTCGGGCAGCCATGAAGGCTGAATGACCGCGACCCAAAGGGGATGTTCTCATCTAGATATTATTTGGAGTCATCCCACCAAGCTACAATGAAATCCCTTCATAACTATGACCTGTAGACTGTGATAAAGGTTTTCGGGCTTCGTGCCCCTGTAGCCGTCACAGTTGCCCAATCGTGTCCGAAGGGGGAGGTTCTCATCCAGGCATTATATGAAGTCAACCAACCAAGTTACAATGAAATCCCTTCATAAATATGACCTGTAGACTGTGCTAAAGGTTTTTGAGCTTCGGGCTCGGGCAGCCATCATGGTTGAATGATCGCAACCAAAGGGGACAATCTCATCTGGGCATCATCTGGAGTTATCCTACGAAGTTACAATGAAATCCCTTCATAAATATGACCTATAGACTGTGCTCAAGGTTTTCAGGCTTCGGGCACCTGTAGCCATCACAGTTGACCAATCACGAACAAAAGGGGATGTCACCATCTAGGCATTATATGGAGTCAACCTAACAGGTTACAATTAAATCCTTCCATAAATATGACCTTTTGCCTATGCTAAAGGTTTTTGGGCTCGGGCACCCATTAAGGCTGAATGATCGCGATCACAATGGGACGTTCTCATCTGGACATTATTTGGAGTCATCCTACCAAGTTACAATGAAATCCCTTCATAAATATGACCCGTAGACTGTGCTAAAGTTTTCGGGCTTCGGGCCCCTGTAGCCGTCACAGTTGCCCAATCACGTCCAAAAGGGGACTTTCTCATCTCGACATTATATGAAGTCAACCCACCAAGTTACAATGAAATTCCTCGATAAATATGACCTGTAGACGGTGCTAAAGGTTTTCGGGTTTTGGGCTCGGGCAGTCGTCACGGTTGGCAAATCACGCCCAAATGGGGAAATTCTCATCAAGACATCATTAGGAGTCATCCTACCAAGTTACAATGAAATCCCTATCATGGTAGACAGATCATGCCCAAAAGGGGACGTTCTCATCTAGGCATTATACAGAGGCATCCTACAAAGTTACAATGAAATCCCTTCATAAATATGACTTGTAGACTGTGCTAATGGTTTTCGGGTTTGGGGATCGGGCAGCCATACCGGTTGACTGATCGCGACCAAAAGAGGACGTTCTCATCTAGACATGACCCCAAACCTGCATATGAAATTTCGTGACGATCAGACAAGAACTGCGGGGTGTAGCCCGTGCTAAAGGAAAATGTGAACAGACTCACAGACTTCCGCACACGTGATGGCAATAGCTTATCTTGACTTTGTCAAGTTAAGTTAAAAATTCTAAGTCAAAGGGGCATAACTCCTGAAAAACTGTGGGGATGGGGGAAGCTGATATGCGAAATCATTTCACTTAAACAGCTCATGACACCACATACCATAAATATTTGAAATCCATTGGTAATTGTTGAAATTAACCCCCATACAACTTTTGGTCTTATACTGTCTTACTTGAAAAATTCTAAGTCAAAGGGTCATAACTCTAGGATGAATGTGGAGACAAAGCCACTGGGCACCGAAGTACTATTATAGGATGTATGCATGTTAGGTTTCATGGAAATCCGGCCATAGGTTGCGAAGATATGAGCCTGTACAGATGAATGAATGGACAGAACCTATCACTGTATATGCCAATGGAAATACCGTATTTACTCTATGTATTGGGACAGCTGAAAATAATTATTTTCACAGGTGTCCCAATTCTTAGAAAATGGGGAAAGAACAGGGCCTGGTCTTGATTTGATGCTGAATAAAATTGTGTGTGATTCGTTTTCCATGACTATATACGAAAATCGCCGTCCAATTTTTTTTTATATTTTCATTTTTTGCTTCCAAAACATAGCTTGTTATCCCTCATTGGAACGAGCGTATTGCGCTCGTTCCAATGAGGGACCATAAGCTATGTTTTGGAAGCAAAATATGAAATTTTTTAGTTATACTCAAGATTTTTTTCTATGAGTGTCGTCTGCTACTAGCGACGGGCCAACTGGAAACAAATCTCCTGAATGTCCCAAACTTTGGAGCATAAAAAATATAGTTTTCTGGAAAAAATGTGTGTCCCAAATCATAGAGTGTCCCAATATACAGAGTAAATACGGTACTACACTATACTTTGATTGGAAGGAGAAATGATTTGTAATAAAGAGACTATGGTTTATAACATTTATTATATCTAGCAAATTTTCAACATAAACATCAACAATAATGATATTTCCAGCTGGAAAAAGGAATACGAAACAAGATGACACAACAGAAATATGCTGCAAAGGTATAAAAATAACTTTCATAATCAGTCGATTGTACTCTTCAGTATTTCAACCCAATTCTAAGGTGTGTTACACATCCATAAATATTAGTGCCCTTCACTACCAAGGCAAACTTCACAACTTAGCAGCATTGTTTGGCCTCAGAATTATTAATTTTTTTTGGCCTCATAAGTATTAAAAATATAATATCCATCCAATATGGTCCAAAAAAGATCATTTTTCTGAACAGAAGAAATTATTAAGCAAAGTAAATACTGTGGAACCAGGCATGTCAAAGAACTGCCAACTTAACTGGTACCGGGATGGGACAGAGCCAACAATGGGATGACAATGGGATGACATATCGCAATCAGAAGGCAGAAATTCGCATTTAAACCGCGCCAGTCCCCAAGATCGCAAGACAAACATGGCATCGTCCAATTATTTTGCGGTGACATCAAAGTAATCATAAAGCACGAAGATCGTGCTTTATGATTACTTTGATTTTACCACAAAATAATTTCTTTGAAGTGGCCGATGACGGTGCTACCAGTGTCTTTGATGCGACGTATGAAAAGTCAAAATGGTTGGCTTCATCGAGTTGTGGAGCAGACAGAACATGCATCTGTAGAGTGTTTTGATATGGTCATTCACAAATAAGTTAAAAGTATGTCGTGCAAGTGTGCGATACACAATTATCAGCCTGTTTACCCTCGTTCAATTAGGAATTTCCCCATAAAATAATTTTGTCCCAGTACCGGCGGGACAAAAGCTTCAGTGCCGGTACCGGTTGGAGCATGAGGGAACCGGCGGTACCAGTACAGGTGCCAGTTGACATGCCTATGTGGAATCCTGTTAATTGAATAGTCTGTAATCCAGTGAATATTATTCAGTTAATTGGAGATGGTCACTTTCTTGTATTCTAGAGATAAACCAAACAAGTATTCTATCTTGTTTGACAGAGCTCTATGAGCTCTGCCAAACAAGATATAATAGATTAAATGCCAGCATTTAATGGGAGTATCCAATTACTTGGATGTGGTTACGTTCTTTTATTACACATCCATTAAACCTTAAATCCTTGTATTCAACGGAATTGCCGCTACATAAATGTTTCTGTATTCAACTGGTGATGTACAAGCCAGAACTTTTTTCTAGCACTGTTTATAGTAGTTCCTTTCCCATTGAGTCATTAGTTACGCTTCGAAAAGTTTCCAAATTTCGTTACACAATTATCCGTCGTCTGTTGCGTACATATTGATTTTTTATTCAATTAACAGGTGTTCACTCTATAACCTGTATATAATTAACTTACTCAAATTTATACTGAATGTATGGTGAAAATTTTGTGCTTGGTGTATTATTTATTTATTGATGTTTAAGGTCAATGTCAGCATCTGTGGCTATATCACGACCACAACATAAGAATAAAGACAAGTTCAGGCAATTTTTTTTAAGGAGTTCCCATCCTCACTTCAGAGTACTTCCACACTTGGTGTTGCTTACTGGTTCCTATTTTAGGATTGTAGGATAAAATACCCTCGGACAAAATACCCTTAGGACATAATACCCTCAAAAAAATACCCTTAGGACATAATACCCTCAATGGGTAGGACAAAATACCCTCGGACAAAATACCCTCATATTTGTTTCATGTTCTGTGCTATCTGTCATTTATATTGTGCTTCATATACAATTGCCATCTGCCATTGGTATTGTGCTTCATATCTATTTTGTTTAACCCTTTACCTAACCTGAAAAGCAGACGACACTTGCAAAAATAATTCTTGAATAACTAATGTTTTGTCTCAAAAACATAGGTTATGACCCCTCGTTGGAACGAGCTCGACGAGCTCGTTCCAACGAGGGGTCATAACCTATGTTTTTGAGACAAAAAATTAAAAAGCAGTGAAAATTAATTGGCGATTTTTGAGAATAGCGCTAGCCGGTTTTGGCCGTTACGTTAGGTAAGGGGTTAATAAAAAAAATTAAAAATATTGGTACTTGTTATTTCAAACAAAACACCGGCTAGTGCCTTAGATGCAATTACCCCGCTCCCACCCCCACCCCCAACACCAAAAATCCAACTTTATATACATTTGGTCTGAGGGTATTTTATCCTACCCATTGAGGGTATTATCCCCTAAGGGTATATTTTTAGGGTATTATGTCCTAAGGGTATTTTGTCCGAGGGCATTTTGTCCGGATACCTATTTTAGTGGTTTGTAAAGTGTTTGGGAATTATATTCCATTAATAGGGTTATTCAATTAAATGATATCTAATTAAGGAGTATCCGCAGTAGTTAGCAGAGGAATGATTATTAACACTTTAATAAAGTACTCCTCATAAAAATATTATTTATATTATTACTTTATAAATTTTTGCTTCTAAAAAATTGCTCATAGCCCATCAAAGAACAAGCTTACTGAACTTGTTCCAATGAGAGGTCATCACCATGTTATGGAAGCAGCAATTAAAATTTCTCATTATTTTAGAAACAAATGCAAGTGCATGGGAAGCAGAGACTGTCGAATCATGATAGTCAACAGCAACATAATCCGAAGGACATTCTTTTCCACCATGTTATGGAAGCAGCAATTAAAATTTCTCATTATTTTAGAAACAAATGCGAGTGCATGGGAAGCAGAGACTGTTGTGTCATGTTAGTCAACAGCAATATAATCCGAAGGACATTCTTTTCCACCATGTTATGGAAGCAGCAATTAAAATTTCTCATCAATTTAGAAACAAATGCGAGTGCATGGGAAGCAGAGACTGTCGTGTCGTGTCATGTCATGTCAGATAACAGCAACATAATCTGAAGGACATTTTTTTTTAAAGCCAAAAGGCCATAACTTACACATGGCAACATTTTTCTTTTTTGAAAAACATTTGCAGAAAATGTCATTTCTTAAAACTTACTTGGTTCAGCAAAGCTGCTTGTTTGAGTAGGCAGAGACTATAAAATTACTAGGAATTTTAACGGATGTTTTTTGTATCATTTAACACTTTACAAACATGAAAAACAGACAACACTTGCAAACAAAATTCTTGATTAACTCATTTTTTTCATTTTTGGTCTCAAAAAACATAGATTATGACCCCTCAGTGGAACGAGTTTGTTGCAGAGGGGTCATAACCTATGTTTTTGAGACAAAAAATGAAAATATAATGAAAATTAATTGTTGATTTTTGAGAATAGCGCTGGCCGGTTAGGCCGTTGTGTTGGGTAATGGGTTAAAATGATTTACAATGGTTTCAACATACCAACATTTCAAGTTGCAAATTTTATCCATAATGCAATTTAGAATTTAACCAATTCAATCTTGTTAGAATGAGCTCCTGCAGCGACTGAAGGTTAAATTCCCAATTGCATTCCCATTTGCAGGTTGAAATTTCAATATTTTGACACTAATGAGAAAGTTAAAGGAGTTTGTAAAAAAAAAACCCATTTTTTTCCATACTTTTCAAGACCTTTTCCAGAGCAACACAAATTTCAACACCTTTTCAAGAATTTTGAAATGGCACAAGAAGTCTGAATTGTGACATACTTTTTAAAAATACTTTTCAATGAGCATTACATTTGTTAAACAAAGCTCTCTCCCAGAATTCCTCAGCATAAACACATGAAAGTAATAACAATTATTAAACTGTTTTTATACCATGCTCACCTATGTTACTACCTTTGAAAAGCCTGTATGTTAAATTTTAGCTTTTTAACCACACTACCAGTGTAAAGCTTCTACTGTGGTTAAATTTTTTTACACCTGTAGTTGGAAGTTCATCCAACTTGTCCTTTGGCAGGGTGCAATTTGCCAACAATGTTTCAATCAAACACACGACATTTTGCGGTACTATCTAATACATGTAAATGACTTAAGTTTAAAATACCTACAATTAAATATTTAAAATAAAATTGAAGAATTGTTAAATATAATTTGACTGAAAAAGCAAGGTAAATTCAATCAACTTTGACGATGTGTCTAGCTGTCAATTAAACATTCACGTGCAGCCGGTAGTACTGCCCACCGGCGTAGATATAAATAAAACAAACCTGTGTGTTTAAGATAGAAAGTGTCGTTTTTTCTCCATTTTGAGTGACAAAGTCGATTATTTATTAAGAGCATGGTATGAATAAAACAAATTTAAACCACTCGTAGAATAAGGGTTAAAACCATTATCATACGCATAGTTTAAATCTGATTACCGACCCTAGTACCTATTTATTCAGGTTTTGTTGATTTTTATTCACTGTGGTTTAAGATTTCAATCAGTTCAGCATCTATGACTATATGATAAACGCAACACATTTAAAGTTAAGTTTAGTCAGGCATCAATAATTATGGTGCCCACTTTAAAGGAATTTCACTCCAGGCATTGGCTACCAAGTCTTAAACTGATGTAGATGAACTTATCTACCACAGTAAACAAGCACAGCTCTCCTTCTCACAGGAAGTTTAATAAAGTTTAATGAAATAAACAGAATCTGCGGTGTATCTGAAGTACCGGAATAGTTGAGTCCATAAACAGAGGATATGGAATGAGTGTCTTTCTCCTATAATATTTATGAAACAAGTCTACAAATTTTCCATTTGGGCGAGCCTCTGGCTCGACCAAATGGAAAATTCGGACAAGTTTCATAAATATTATATGAGAAAAACACTCATTTCATTTTCTATTTATCGTATGACACACACACGCACAAATTAGCCACTTAGTATGACTTTTTAAACCATCACCTAACTTAAGTTGCAGACGGCACATGGAAAAAAACATCTTCGTATAACTAAAAATTTTCATTTTTTACTTCCAAAGCATAGGTTATGACATCTCATTGGAACAGGCGTGACACGCTAGTTCCAATGAGGGGTCATAACCTATGTTTTGGAAGCAAAAAGTGAAAATATATAAAAAAAATAAATGGTGTTTTTCTTGTATAGCGCGGGACGGTTTTTGTCGTTACGTTAGGTAAAAGATTAATACAATATAACCCACCCTAAATAGGACAGATAACGTAAATTCTCCTTACTGAAATTATGCAAATGTGGCCCAGTTGTATTTTGTTTAGCCAATCAAGTTGTCTAGTTTTGAAATTGACCAATGAAAGCTCCCAACTCTAATTATACAAATTATGAAAATGCGGCCCAGTTGTATTTTGTTCAGCCAATCAAACTGTCTAGTTTTGAAATTGACCAATGAAACTGACGGAAGGCTTTATTTATCACTGATTAATTTGAAAACAAAATATCAAATGTTTTAAAGTGAACAAAACGGACGAGTCATATGAAAAATTATAATATTTAAAATTTATTTTATTTATTACTCAATTCCCCGAGTTCGAAACAATTTGAGACAGGCACAAAATTACCATTGCTAGTTCATTTTACTGATGGCAGGGAATTCGTACCTGCCACAGCACTTTTAAATTCTCTCATTTGGGTGATTCCCAATAATGCCTAATAGTAACAAGTTTATTCATGCTTTTAAACAGACATATAGTCTTGAACATTCCACAATTCAATATGACTTGTCTTCAGGGTGAATTGAACCCTAAACGATAAGCAAGCTCAATTGTTTTCAAGAAAACCATATGCTCATTGTGACCCCCAATATATGGTTTTGCCGAAATGTTTTTATTTTTTTCCCCATCTACTGAATTTAAATATTATGTGCGTGCATATGGCCGATTTGCTTGGCAAAGGGTTCATTCAGGTTTCATATGACTATACAAATATTTGAATTTCAATTTTCATTGAGCAGTTGTTATTCATGTTTATTCCAGTTACAATTTATTTATTGGTGTTTAAGGTTACTTTCAGCATGCATGTCTTTTCACGGCTGCAATACAAGTATAATACCTGTTAACCAATTACCCAATGCAGACGATATAAAAATTTATTATTTTAAATATCCTTTTTTTTAAATTTTTCAAAAAATTTCAACAATACCATATTATGTGACCCCTCATTGGAAAGAGCTCAATGAAGGGAAACATGATGTGGTTTTGTTGAAATATTTTGAAAAATTTAATTTTTTCAACTGCTCAATTTGCATATTTCGTGGGCGGATGCGGGCGATTCATTGAGTAAAGGGTTAAACAAATTGATTTTACCTATGTTGCCCACTTCAGAGGACTTCCACTTCCAAGCATTGATTACTTGGTCTTATATAACAAATAAAACAGAAATTGTTTACCACAGTCATCAAGCACTGCCTCAATTCCTTGGTTTTCCACAAGGGATTCGATGTAACTCTTAGAAGCCGGGGGATCAGAATGAATTTACTGAACATAGCTTGCGGAGAAAAAATTACAGTAAAACAGGTGCTTCTAGTCAAGTGTTGTCTGCCTATTCAGGCAGACAACACTTGCCTAGAAGCACCTGCTCAGTGTTTAATTCTCCCCTAGCCCAAAGATAGCCGATTCGTCACAGCCAAATTACCTGCCGTATTACATCACAGGCAAGAAAACTCGACTCCCGGCTTGCTAAGAGTTAAAGCCACAGTAATTATGACAGTGAAATTTATAGAATCCATGTTATTTCATAAAACACACTTCTTGGGCTTTTCTACTAAGTGACAGTACACAAAAGTAATGAAAATGCACTTTGAAATAAACAGAAAAGTTTTAAGCACTGATTTACTTCTGTACAGACTTCAAGCAATAATGTACAAATTACTTGATAACTGTTCACAGAGAACCTCTGTACAAATTCTGAGACAAAGATTTCAAAACAAATACTTGATGACAACACCATATACATGTGTACAGGTAACATCCAACATACAGAAACATCAACAACAGCTACTAAAAATAAGATGGAATGGTTTCCTATTCTTTTAACCCCTAAAGCAGGGCTTATATTTCGTCGAGAATCCGAGAATCGATTCGCGCAATAAAACCGGCGAGAATCCATGTAGATTCTCGCTGCACCTCTGCTAGGATTCGCGTGAAAAGAATTGAGTCAATTTAACCCTTTATTGAACACAGCGGCGACAAATTAACCAGCAGAAAGCTAATATGACCTGAAATATCCTAACACTATGTCAATAAAATCTTACAAATATGGCTGTCATTGGAACCGGCTCATTGAGCCGGTTCCAATGACAGCCATATTTGTAAGATTTTATTGGTAAATACTGTTCATTTAATTATTTTATCATCTATTTATTATTTATTGTTTAAAAATTATCAAATTTAGTTTTAACAATTAAAAAGGTGTGTTGGGTGAAAGGTTATGTGTTATCAGTATACAACAGTGGTTCAACCTTGGAGACGTCATGGGACACTCATAGTAGGTATGGATTCTCGCAACGATTTTCACGAGAATCCAATTGGATTCTCACAAATTTAGACGAAATATAAGCCCTGCTGAAGACAAATGTTTCTGAGAATTCAGCTGGGCCACACCTTATTAGTCCAGAAGTGGACAGCGATTTCTGATCAAGTCTTAAAAAATCAAGGAACTATTGACTGGGGAATTTGACTTTCATCAGAAACATTCAAGAAAGGTGACTAAGAAACTTTGAAAGCTGCTAAGCTTTACGGTACATGAGTTTTTTTTTCAAAATCTCGATTTACCAGGTACATCAAAATCTCAGCTGGACAGAACATAGAGTTGAACTTAGCTAGGAATCTTCCGTCTGAAATAAAGCACTTTCGAAATATGAGCTCCTGGAACAGAGTTACCAGGAATTCAGCTTGCCAGATATATCATAACAAAGCAAAAAATCTTATTATACAAATCTACTAAACATTTGTGACAATGAAACAAGTTCAGCAGTATAAAATAATGAGAAAATTATTGAAAATAATCAACTCATTTGATGAAAAATATATTTAACCTGTTCAAACCGATGGCCTAAATGGATTTGTCCTATTAATACTCTCTGCTGAGAATAAGTAACCTGGATCTACAATTATAGGGAGTATTATTTGCGGGTTTGTTTTTTGTGGATTAAGATCACTTCAAGCATCTGTTGCCATATTATGATTGCTACACATGTATACAGTAAAATTTAGTAAACTACTTTACTTATGTTGCATACTTTAGAAGACTTTCATCCCAAGTGTTGGTAACCAGGGCACCATATTTAAAAAGTGAGCTCAAGTTTGAATTTTATTGAAGTCGAATATTTCTGAAAAAACTCAAGTTCAACACAGACTCAAGTCCTTACTTTAATTCCTTAGACTCCAATCACAATACCAGCTACAGCAGTTAGGTGAATTTATTTTGCATTTGTGGACAGTTTCAGTAAAAATGTAATCCTACACCCCTATAGAGCTGTATAATTCTTACTGATCCTCTTATTTATTTATTTATTTATTTATTTATTTATTAGTGTTTAAGGTCACATATTTCTGCACAATGACTAATTATGAACACAACATGGAAATAAAGTCAAGTACAGCCAATCATTTATACAAATTGCTGCCCATTTTAGGAGTTCCACCCCAGGCACTGGTTACCTGGTCCTATTTTACAAGTAAAACAGAGCTTGTTTACCACAATAAACAAGCACTGCTTCACTTCCTGGGGTTCCCATAGGGAACTAATTCTCTTTAGCTATTTGTTGTTTATTATGCTGTTCACTTATCATCGATTGATGTATTTTAACTCTTAACCTGCTGAGTATTTTCAAGATCTTTTTCAGGAAATCTAGTAATGGCTGCTGTAAAGCAGCCATGATTGGATTTTATGAAAAATTTATCAGAATTCAACTTATGAAATCAATGATAAAAAAAATCCATTCAGTTTACAGGGGAAAAAATTGATTAATTATGCCCACGTTATACTTATTTCAGTGGCAGTTAAAATCCTCACTTGGGAAGGAATATCATGCCTTATCAGCATACAAGGAGTTAATGCCAAAACCTGTACATATTAGTTGAGATGGTATAAAAATAAACTTAAATCAAACAACTATAGACTTTTATCGCGGAAAAAATCGTGAATGGTGAAAGAAACTTTAAACTTGGTTAAGCTTTAACTTTTTTTCTTCAAAATATCAATTCGAGTCAAAATCTTGGCCAACTTAAAGTTGAACTTAAGACTAGAATCTTGAGTCTAAACTAGAAATTTTTTTTTTTTTTAAAATATGGACAACAGGTCTTATTGTACGAATAAAGCAACTTGTCTACCACAGAAAACAAACACTGCTCAACTTTCTGGTGTTCCCATGCGGTACAATAGGGAGGATTAGTTTTACTGCTAAAACACTGATTTGAATTTTTCATCTGACAGATATTAACAAATTCACAGGAAAAAAATACAGAGAAGCACGAACATCCTATGAGTTTATGAACCACTGGGTTAAAGTTTTATGATTCTTTCAACAGCCATGGTTTATCAGGCCATGTCAGTTTTATGGGTAGAGGAAGTTGAGTAGCCGAAAAACCTGAGGAGCAGAATCTGATAACTTTTGGGTTCTCCAACTTACAAACCCAGTACAAGCAGGTTTATCGCTGGTTGAGGACATGTACAACAGGTTTAATGCCTCAGTACACAGCAGCTCTGTGTTCCCAATCATGCAATTAGAAACTAGAAAAACTGTGAGCACTGCTCACTGATACCACCCACTCCCACCAAGAAACATTTTACAACAGTAAAAGTGTGTTTAATGTAGAGAGCACAAACACTGACACTTCCCCACCACACCTCCACCCCGAAGCTTGAATTGACAACGGCCATTTTTGAATATGGGGAACTGTAAATATGAAAATATCTGAAGAGAAAATGGGAGGTGCACATCTGCAATGTATGGAAAACAAGGTCTGAAAGTTTCAATGAAATCTGTTCAATAGTTAAGAGGAGTTGCAGATAGCAGATCTGTACAGAATGTCAACTGAATTTGACAAAGTTCATTTTTCAATATGGGAAACTGTAATGAAAGTGTCAGTGACACTGTAGCTCAACTTGACAAACTTGAACTTGGTAAGTTATAAGTGAAATGGCAAAATTGAAGATCATTGGTATCAATGTTATTTGGTGAAATTTCAACATAACAGCATTGTGTGTGCACAACGTCAAGAGTAATCCTTGAATTTATAAATGTAAACTGTAAGACTGGCTAAAGGAAGAATGTTGATACCCAAATGCAGTAAGTTCAGAGGTTATTGTAAATGGTAGCTTTTTTCACAGGAATGAATGCTAATCAATAGCTCTTATCTAAAGATCTCGCCCAATGAGCACACCAAGTTAAAAAAAGCATCACAACAATTTGGCTAAGTTCATTTCGCCCTTTGGGAAAGAGTAAAAAATAAAAATACCTGAAAGCAAAATAGGAGGTGCACATCTATAATGTATAGAAAAGAATGCCTGTAAGTTTCAATGAAATCCACCCACTGGTTTAAGAGGAGTAGCGGATAGCAGATGTGTACCCCCAAAGCGTCACGGACGTACGGACGGAGTAGCAGATAGCAGGTGTGTACCTCCCACAAAGCATCACAACAATTTGGCTAAGTTCATTAAGACCTTTGGGACAGAGTAAAAAAAAAAATACCTGAAAGTAAAATAGGAGGTGCACATCTAGAATGTATATAAAAGAATGCCTGAAAGTTTCAATGAAATCTGCCCACTGGTTTAAGAGGAGTAGCGGATAGCAGATGTGTACACCTCAAAGCATAATGGATGTATGGACGTACGGACGTACTAAGTTCATTTTGCCACATGGGATAGAAAAAATAAAAATACCTGAAAGCAGAATAGAAGGTGCACATCTATAATGTATATAAAAGAATGTCTGAGAGTTTCAATGAAATTCGCCCACTGGTATAAGAGGAGTAGCGGATAGCAGGAGTGTACCCCCCTAAAGCATCACAACAATTTGGCTAAGTTCATTTCGCCCTTTGGGAAAGAGTAAAAAATAAAAATACCTGAAAGCAAAATAGGAGGTGCACATCTATAATGTATAGAAAAGAATGCCTGTAAGTTTCAATGAAATCCACCCACTGGTTTAAGAGGAGTAGCGGATAGCAGATGTGTACCCCCAAAGCGTCACGGACGTACGGACGTACGGAAGTACGGACGTACGTAAGTACGGACACCATGAATGCTATATACCGCCCACTTTTCAAGTGGGTGGTATAATAAAGTGTCTTGCCCAACACATTTGACACCTTAGCATTATTAAGCCCCCAACCTCTGAAGGAGGTTTTGGGGGTTTCTAGTGAACCTCTGTGCGTCTGTCCGTGCAAATGTTTTGCATTGTAATTTCAAAGCCATTGGTCGGATTTGGATCTCCTTTGGTATGCTGATAGACCTGCATAGGGGAACAGATATGCACAAAAGAAACTGGATTCATCCAATGTTTCCCAGAGTTATGGCACTTTTTCATTCTTGACTTGGAAAAATTTTCTGTCCCACAGTACCTTTAAGGCTACTTCAAACATGCCTGAGGGGCACGGGCGGCGGCCCACACTTTGCATAGCCCTTGTTTCTTGAAGAAAAAGCAAAATCTAAATTTATTTATTTATTGGTTTTTAACCCTTTACCCAACATAACAGCCATAACTGGCCAGTGCTTTTCACAAAAATTACCATTCAATTTTTATTATTTTTTTCATTTTTTCTTAAAACATAGTTTATGACCCCCTCATTGGAATGAGCTTCTTCCAATGAGAGGTCATAAGCTAGGTTTTTGACACAAAAACAAAAAAAATTAGTTATTCAGGAATTTTGTTTGCAAGTGTCGTCTACTTTTCATGTTAGGTAAAGTATGAAGGTAAATTTAACATCAATGGTTATATCAAGACAACAAACTAGGTGTGAAGTCAAGTTTAGCCAACTGATTTTACATATGACGCCCACTTTGGAAGACTTCCACTCCAGGCATTAGTTGTCGGGTCCTATTTTATCAGCAAAGCAAAACTTGTTTACCACAATAAACATGCACTGCTTCACTGGTGGAAATCTGGGTAATTTATACCCTTTTCTGAGAGCCGGCCATGACTAATGAAAGATACTTCCAACCAGGCCTGAAAATAAGCAGACTGACATTTGCAGAATGAGGTCCCCAGAAGATGAATTTGATGATGCTATCCCATACAGTGGGCCAATTTATCCTCAGGGTACCTCTTTCTGTTTAGTTTTGAGACCCTGAATCAGACTGAGGTTCACAGAGGGTAAATTTAGTGATGCTACCCTGCTGTGCAGGGTAGCATCACTAAATTCACCTTCTGGGGACCTCATTTTGCAGATGACAGTCTGCTTATTTTCTGGCTTGCTTCCAACAGAACTCTTTGAACAACTATTATACCATATCTGACAAGTCCTAAATAATCAGATTCAAGTATTCTAACACTAATGTGGTATTGAAAAGTAGCATGAAAAATACCTCAATTTAAAATTCATAATATTCACAAGTAAAGTGTTAAGTTACCAATAACAGGCAGCGAGATGTTGATAAGGCAGGCTTGTGAAATTTACATTCGTTCAAGTTCCAACTTTCCCAAAATATTCCAAGGCCAAAAAATCCTTCCATTTGTATAATCTCAATTCAAGTGTAATTTTATGTTCGCAAAATGTTTTGCTTCTTTCAGAAATTTGGTAAGTTAACTTAACCCTTAAGTCCTCAAAGAACACTTTTACATTACAACTACCGTAAATACATGTACACAGATGCAGATGACTTAACAGTGTTTCTACATTATTGTTGGCTGATTGTACAGGCAGCCACCATTGATATACAAACACTGTCTAGATAAATGCATCCTACCAGTTGAGTTCTCAAGGAAGAATACCCGTGGGACAACTTTTTCAGAGAAAACTAAAAGGGGCTGTTTGTGGCTGTCTCCAGTGGCTTAGCAGTAATTTCCTCTGAAATATTGGCTTGCCTGAGGATGCCATCAAGACTTCATAAGAAATCACTGTTAAGTCAGTTTGATCTGACAACAGTCTGCATGATATCCTCATGTCTACATTCAGTGGTTCTCATTTTGTGTGAAAAAAGGTGCATTAAACAAAGAAATAGGTCCTTACAGGTTAACTCCTAGCATGCTGCTAGTGGATATTCCTGCCCTGGACAGGAAATCTCTTTACCATTAAATTAAATGAAATTTGAGGATATTTAACATTTTCCCTTTTAACCCTTTGAACTCCAGTGGTATCTTCCATGCCAGTTCAATGGCATCAATTAGAAGAGTCCATATTCATTATTTGGGGTAGACCAATCAATATTTTCAATGTGCAGCGCAGAGTTGAAAATATGGATTGGTCCACCCCACACATTTACTGAACAGCCATCCTATTTAATGACATTATGATATGTCATGTTCCTGGCTGGAAAAGCAGCCACTAGGGTTCAAAGGGTTAACTTGTCTAGACTATATAACAAATGATTTCTTCTGTCAAATTTTAATAAATTTTTCATCAAATCTAGTCTGTGAAGCAGCCATGACTAGATTTGCTGAAAAATTCTTTAAAATTACTCAACGGGTTAAGAGTTAATGAGTTTAATCCTTTACTTAACTTAAGTTTGCGAAAAAGGCCAGTACCAATGACCAAATCAGATGAATTTAATGTATCTTAGTTTGAAGCTTTGCAGCACAGAAACAAGCTATCATTTTAAACGATAGTACAAGATGCCTACCCCTAGTAGAGATGCACTATTCTACTTCCTTGTGTTCCCCAAATGAGGCAAAAATGTGATGATTGAATATAACGTTACAATTAACCCATTGTGTATATATTTGTTGCCTACTTCTGATCAAATGCAACCGAAGCATTAGTAATCCATTTCTATTATACTAAGAAAACTAAATTAGCTGGCTGAGTGCTGGATTATTTTTGATTGGCAAATTTTTATATCAATAATAAGACAGAAAACAAGGGTGGAGTACAGTGGACTGGAATCAACAGTTGAAGGCACATGTGAAATACAGGAAAAAATCCAACAATGGCTGATGATTCCTGTCCCTTGATTTCCAACTGAATTGTGTTATTTAGCTTGAATTAAGTGGATGAAGCTAATATTTTTAAACCGATCAGATGCATATTTACATGACGTTCTTAGACATCGGCGGAATTCCATATGTGGAGCAGGGTTTCCCACTAGGGAGGCAAAGGTCCTCTTAGCAGCCCCTTGCCTAAACCAATTTTTTCCCTATTACGTAGCTAGCACTTATAACAAGACTGGTTATTAATTTAGTAGTGTCTAGTTTTTCAGGGGACGCACAGAGAAATTGCAGAGGTATTGAAACGTCTTCCTGAAGGCAATGTTTTGCTGAGGCAAAAGATTGCCTGTGGGAAGAAGTATTAATACCTAGTGGTTCTGCAAGAGAAAGCTCAAGATTTTCTGATATGGTAGCCAAGGAAGTACACTGAGAGATGATTTTATTCCGTGACAGCAGCTAATTGATACAGGCTCTCAAGAATAATGAGGCCATCTGTTGATACACAGTTTAAAAACGCCCCTTGTGTGAGCGAACTGAGTTATCCTGAGTACATTCCATAATAGTACTCTCTTTTGCAAGCTGTGGTAATGGAGATGCTCATGCATTTTCATCTCCGAAAAGTCCTCATCATTTTTGACCTAGCGGATACATTGGTGGAGTATCTAAAACCTTCTCACGGTTTGTATTGAATCTGGTAACATTGAATACACACAACAATCATTGTATAAATGTATTTATTAATTTATTTATTGATGTTTAAGGTCACATATATCTGCACAATGGCTAATCATGACCACAACACGGATATAAAGTAAAGCCCAGCCAATCGTTTATACCAATGTCGCCCCTTTTAGAGGATTTCCACCCCAGGCATTGGTGATCCGGTCCTAATTTACCAGTAAAACAAGAGCTTGTTTACTACAATAAACATACACTGCTTTACTTCCGGGGTTCCCACAGGGAGGTATAAATGTATTTTTTTACAATCAAAAGAATGCAAGACACCCTTCAATGAATTGTAATAAAACAAATCTATTATAACAAAAAATAATTCACTTCTAGATGCAAATATGAACACGCAAAGAATGTGAGGCCATCTTCTGAGTGTCAACATTCTCAACCCTTTACCTGACATCTGTTTGTTTGTTTATTGGAGTTCATCAACAACCAAGGTCACCTTGAGACAGTTTCACAGGTGGAGGAAGCTGGAGTATCACAAGAGAACCACTCAGCAGTGGCAAGCAAATGTAAGACTCTCCAACTTACTAACCCAGCACAAGGAGAGTCAACAGTGATTCAAGGCAAGTGCACCTTCGATGTGCAGTTTACCTCAGTGTTGTGCCACTGTGATCCCCACTTTTAGCAAACATTTACAAAACCACCATTCAAATAATATTAATTTTTCAGTTTTGCATCCAATTTATTTATTTATTGGTGTCCAACTGGTAGAGTGCTAAATTATCTTTCACAGGTGATTTGTAACGGGAGTATTTTTTTCAAGGGTACCATGTTACAAGCAAAAGGAGCCCCAGTTTAATAAGATTTTGTTGATAAACAATTGTTTTGTTACAATTTATTGGAGAGTGCCTCTAGGCACTCTCCAATAAATTGGAATAAAACAATTCTGTTGATTTATTTATTTATTGTTGTTTAAGGTCACATATTTCTGCACAATGGCTAACCATGACCGTGACAGTTTTACAGGTGGAGGAAGAAGGAGTACCCGGAGAGAACCACCGAGCAACTGTCAGCTTCCCAACATACCAACTCCACACAAGCAGGGTTAGCATTGGTTGAAGACAGGTGCACCATCGACGTGCAGTACGCTTTAGTACACAGCGTCACCGTGCCCCCACGTGGGCAATGGGGGTGAAGTGTCTTGCCCAAGAACACAATGCGGTTGCCGCAGGTGGGATTCGAACCGAGGACCTCTTGGCTTGCAGTCTGCACCTCTACCAACTGAGCCACCATGCCCCAACGATTCTGTTTGAACATTTTTGTTTTTCAACTGCCACGTTAATGAGGTAATGGATACATTGTAAAGCCACCAAAGTGGCTTTCAGCACTTTTTCAGTAAAGCCCTCATATTGGCTTCTAGCACTCAACCAGTTAAGGGCACATATTTCTGGCTAATACTCATCACAACATGCAGATAAAGTCAAGTTTAATAAATCGTTTGTACTCATGTTGTCCATTTTAGGGGACTTCCACCCTAAGTATTGGTGAATGGGTCATATTTTACTAGTAAAACAAGAGCTTGTTTACCACAGTAAATAAGCACTGCTTCATTTCTCAGGCTTCCAAAGGGGGATTTTCACACCCGATACATAGCTTACGATCCATCGCAGAAATGAGCTCGAGACAAAATTGTTTTCAATTGCAACTGGCATCACAGGGGGTTTGAACTTATGATGAGAGAGTTTCATTTAGCATCAACCATGTTGTGAAATTATACTAAATCAGAGACACCACCTGGCAATAGGCTTAGGGTCTGCTGGTTGCCTAGTGGTGTAATGGTTTAGTGTAGTTTTGATTCGAAGGAAAAAGAAACTCTCGACATGGGTTCAAACCCCACTACCCAGGTTGCAATAAAATCACATCCTTTCTGGATTCCGCAGTATTCAAAAACTTCCAGTGAAGAGCAGTATGTAGAACTCAGCGATGCATTCTTCTGAAATTAATGACAAATTTTAATAATTCTGGAAAGTTAAAAAATTTATAGTAATTTATATATTTTTTATACTTACCAATGACCCAGACATAGCTGGTGCTAACTCTTAAAATATAGGGCCAAACACAAATTTTGCCCCCCAATCCCCAAAATTTGCATCTAAAACTAAAGAAAACATGTCCTGAAAGGCCCTCCACACCTCGCCCCCACTGCGCATGCGCAGTGTCAAGGACGTTCCGAAATTGGCGCCATTTATCATTCTAATAACCAGTGCCTGGTAAGCGCTATGTACTCAGCGGGGAGGCAAGAGTTCCCAACTCCTGGGAGGGCCATCCCCGTCTGGGTCATTGGTAAGTATAAAAAATATATAAATTACTATAAATTTTTTAACATTTTTATACTGTACCAATGACCCAGACATAGCTGAATAGTAAAAAGGCTGGAGGGCCAAGGACATAGAGCAAAATGGAATACGCTCAATAAAATAAAATAGAGTCATCCCCTGTAGGGAAAAGAAGTAATAGGCCTTACATGTATCTTTCTTATTTATGATAAATTAGAAAGATACAACACCTTCCAAAAATTGAGCTTCATACATCCATGTACTCTATTAATATCCAATAATCCTTATACTAATAATTTTTAAAGTAAGCCAATAATAAAGTAAGTCTAGAGAATAGAGACTCTTATACTCCTAAAAGTGTGTGAGAATTGCATAATCATGTCCGTTGACATATGCAATATTCAAAAGCTATACTTTAAAAACTAAGACTTGAATGAATTTTATAAACTTAAACTTCTCACTAAACAACCATCCCAATAACAGCTCAGAATACTAACTCCGGAGGAGGTATCCCCTTGTTTTCATAGTAAAAACAGGTGACCCAAGGGAACACCCTCCCCCCCCCCTTTTTCTTGCCCTGGGTCAAATAGCCCAGAGCGAAGAGGGCAGCCGAACGGAGACACTGCCGAAACAGACAGCCTACCTAGCTATAGTAGCAACTGTTAAGTGAATGACATTCTGAGCAGTAGATAATAGACCTAACAATAGAGGCCTCCAGAAATGGACTCGATATTTCTGAGATAAAATTCATGAATGGATGGCTGAGCGCAATGAGCAGCCTTCAAAAATCTATAATAGCAACACTATTAATGTAAGCCCAAGAAGTAGAAGAACTCTTACTTCATGAGCCGAAATCTTAAGCACAACTGCTAAGCCAATGATATACCATAAGCAGTACGCTAGTTAATAGAATCGATTAACAATAAAATGGAGCGTAACGTCCTTCTACTAGACATCAAAGACAGAAGAAGCTTACGCCCTTGTAATAAACAGATATCTGTTATAAATACATAAACTGTACCCGGAAAGAGTAAAGGCCTATGCCCATACGAAGACGGAAGGACCTTAAAATAATAGGTTCCGGATAATGGGAGCCTAACTCTTATGCAACAATCCAACCTAAATAGTAACGGAAGTATTGATTCCGAAACTATGAAAGTGAAAATCATCCATCGATAGTGCATGAAACTCACTGACTCTACAGTAAAAGAGAAACCAACAGAATTACTGTCTAAAAGGTCAGAATTTGAAAACTACTGTTTCCAGAGGCTCAAATGATTACTTAGCTAAATAAGAACCGAAGTTAAAATCCGTATAGGAATTTAATCTAAAGATTCTAAGTCTATTTATCAAAAAGTTACTAACTGACTTAGATAAAGAGACAAAAGACTCAATTGTAAACTATCGTAGAGTGCATAGGTATGAGGTAACATAACCTATAACCTAAATAACAACAGGCTGCAGTAGATCTTGTGAAACAAGTATACTAAAAACTAGCAATGCGTAGTATGGAGGGAACAACCATATGAACATAATGATCCCTACACCACGACGGAAGAGCCTCCACTTTAGTCGCATAGAATAGCGAAGAAGAGGATCTCCTATAGTAAGAAATCGCGTCCAAAGCTCGTCCAGTACAGTGCTTACAATGCAATACGGACCCACAACGGAATACATGAAGGTTACGACCTTGCTGGTTGTGATAAAGATGACACGATTAACCCAGTGAAAAAAGATCCTCACATAGAGGAAGATTTCACGTTAAGATCCACAGTAGACAAGAGAGTAAATTACTCATGATCTCTGTGAAGATAGAGATGCTATCAACAGAAATGTATTGTGGTTGTTTATCTTAGCAATACCTGCTAAAACAACAGCGCCGGAGGATACGCGTATCCTATCATTGCGTCCTATAGATCAATAGAGCGTTAACAGTATTAGCTCAGAGATCTGGACAAGCCAACACATACGTCTGCAATTGATTAGCAAGCTGTGTCATAATAAAACATCATTGGGCGCTCCCATAGATAGCAAATCTGATTAAATACTTGTTTGTTGAGAGTCCATTCTGACAGCAACAAGCGACCCGTAAGAGAACGGGAGTGCGATAAAACAATCAGACGACCCCGAATATGACGGACCAAAACTGAACTTGGTGTACTATAACCAACAGACGGATTCTTTCCATTAAATTGAATAACGGAAACGAAAGAGTGCCTCCCTGGTTCCGGAGATACGCCACTACTGTCGAATTAAAGGACAGGAATTTGGGCATGCATTTCTGAATAATGTTCATGCAATGACATAAAGCAAGCCTAAAAAACATTATTCCGCGGAAGTTAAACTGATAGCTAAAAGACTGCGGAACCCAAAGACCCTGGCACTTCGAATCCGTAGGGATCAGTATATATCCCAATCTGTTTGACTGGCAACCGTCATAACAGCCACACTAGGGTCCGGCAACTGCGGCGGCACTCTCTGAGTCAACCACCGAATGTTTGCCCCAGTCTGAATCTCTTGTAACACTAGATAGACAAGAGAATGTATAAATCAAGCAATTCATGGATTGCCGGAAAGTTGCCGTCGAAGAGAAGCTCCTCCGAGAACGAAGCGACTCTGAGAGAGTTCTTAACCTACTATCCACGCGTGGATGTAGCTAGGGCTGCATCACGTCTAACCAACTCCAATCAGCCACTGAAGGGCGGAGTTATACGTGAACAAACTACTGCCCTCAAAAGAAATTACATTGAGAATAATATCCCGTAAATCTTTTCTTGAAGACGTAATGATAACGCCTCAGTAAGGCGGATTACGTATAATAAAGCGTCTAAGTTAAGTCTACTATACATAATGTCGTTCCCAACATTGAAATTGGAAAAGACATAAACGGCGAAAAAGAATATATGCAGTCTTTAATCACACCGTCTAGACGCATATGAACTCTCGGTATGCCCTGCTCTGCCAAAATAAACTATATGTAAAAAAGATAAAATGGCAGAAATGAGCCACGCGGACAAGAAACTAAACTATCATGCTTAGTAGCAGGCTTGTATATATATATATAATATATAGCGTCGAAAAATAAAACACATGTTGTAATGACAATATTGGACTGCGTCGGTAAGTCAGGGACAAAGTCCCTGTACCGATCGAAAAATCCGAGTCCAATGACGCTATAAGTCTCTTATCCAAGATCGCAGCAATGAAGTCCGAAAAATAATCACTGGAAGAAATGCCAGAAGATATGAAAGGCATCTTCCGATACTACTAAAGGGAAAACTCGAAATCTTTCGAATCCCTTTCGCCATCCTGTCGGACCCTATAAAGCGTTCGGTCGTCCGTAGCTTGATGCAACCGCGGACCGCACCGACCCAGCGCCGTCGGATACTTCCTGATTCGACCGAGAAACCGTCAATTGCTGGGATGCTGCAAAACAACTGTGCTAACTCGGATAGCACGTCCGTCACTGAGGCCTGAGGAGCAGCGGTCTTACGATGCATTGCCGCAGGAAGCTCCGAGATCGTTACCCCGTGCATACTTCCAATATGCGAGCGAACGGAGTGTATAGGCCTCGTGTCCCTTGGCTACCGGATGGCGCGACCTATTCGCTGTGGAATCACTGAATGCCGAAACTGATCGGATACTCGAGGTCACGTAGCCAATGTGCGGTCGTGTGCCCTGCTGTGAGGATGAGGAAGCATTAAAGACAGTCTCTCGGACTGTCAATATAACGGAGCGTCCCGAGCAACGGACATATGCTCCGAATGTAAAATATCTGAACCACAACATGCGGTCCCCTATGTTGTTGGCTTCCTCCGATCTGTCCTCAATCTGCCGTCACTGGGTGAGTACTAAAGTAATTAAAGTGCTCGCATCACCCAAATCTCCTTCCTAGACCGCAACGGACGAACCCGGCAGCCGAACCATTCGATGAATGTACGCTACACCGGGTGAGCTAGCGAATGTCATTCCGTAAGCGATAGACATATTCCATGAGCACTTATTGCCGCTAACTCTTCATTAACTATGACGACAGAGGCACACTTTTGAAAGACATCTCCATAACTCTTCGAACAAGAAACTAGAAATGCTTGGATAGCAAGCATAAAATAATAATATATATAGCGTCGTTGAATAATTCGAAAGTTTGTGTGACATTATTGGACTATGTCGGAACTGAGGGACGATGTCCCTGAACCGAACCAAAAATTTCTAAGTCCACCGACGCTATCAGTTTCTTATCCGGCATCGCAGCATATGTTGTTCCGAAAGGGAAAGCTTGAAATCCACCGAATCCCTTTCGGTATCCCGTCGGACCGGATGAAACTTTCGGACGTCCGTACCCGCTTCCGCGGAGCGTCCCGACCCAGCATCGTCGGATAAAATATATGCGACAGATTCAGTTGATGCTGGGATGCTGCGATAAACTGTGCTATTAAGGAAAGCACGTCCGTTCCCGAGGCCTGTGCAGTAGCGGACTTACGATGCATTGCCGCTGGAAGCTCCGTGTACGTTGACTCCCGCACACTTCCTATGCGAACGTCCTGAGTCTGCAGGCCTCGAGTCCCCGGCTACCGACCCAGCGCTGTCGGATAATTCTCGATCCGACACCGTTTCTGTCGGCTGCTGGGATGCTGCGATAAGCTGTGCTATGTGCACAAGAATGTCCGGCGTCGAGACCTGCGGAGGCGCAGTCTATCGGTGCTTCGCCGAGGGCAGCTCCGCATCAGATGGCTCCCGCATACTTCCTATGCGAACGTCCGGAGTCCATCGGTCTCGAATCCCTGGCTGCCGGATGGTGTGACCTGGTCGCCGAAGAATCCTTGATCGGCGAAGCTGGTAATATATCGGCGGTCACGCAGCCAAGGTGCGGTCGTGTGCGCTGACGAGAAGAGGAAGCCTTAGCAGTCTCAGCGGACTGCCTATACAACGGAGCGTCCCGAGCGACGGACGTATGCTCCGCTAACGACACATTTGTACCACAACATCTGGGGCCAGATGTTGTTGAACGAGAGAGGGGCCTCTCTCGCTTGCCGTCCGGATGGACCGGAACGAGCTATGAACCGGACTAAAAGGCTTCCTCCGTTCTCCCTCCGATCCGCCGTCACTGGGTGTGCATTAAGTTAATTTTATAGTGCTCGCATCACCCCAAAATTCCTTCTAGACCGCAACGGACGAACCCAGCTGCCGAACCATTCGGTGAATGGACGCTACACCGGGCGAGCTAGCGGACGTCAAAGGCCGTCGAACCTACTAGGGTCCTCTTAGGCAATTGGCGTATTACATGAGCACTTTTCCGCTAGCCCTTCATTAATTGTGACGACGGAGGCACACTGTTGGAAGACATCACAGATACATCACCCTAATCTTGATCGTCTGAAATAGAAATTGATAAAGTAGAGTGACCCTGCGGGGAAAGGACCGGAGTGTCCAAATCCCCAACAACATACCGTGACATACGCTTCCCATATTGTCATCGAAATCATACGATACAGAACAGGAGTTAATGCGAGTACACTGACCACATATAGAATGATAATAAGGTCAGAGGAAGACTTCCTCCTAAAACAATTGATCAATATCCTTTCAATGTGAAAAGAAAACAAGTCCTGGTACTCGCACTAACCCCTGGCAATCAAATACATAATAATAATATGATCCATTAATATAGAAAAAATAATTGAAATCAAAATATTTTGAAAAAATATTTTTTCAGAACAGCCCAAGTTTCTGAAAAGTAACGTTGAGCCCCAATGGATCCCAAGCCTAAGTGTGGACAAAAATTTTAAAAATATTTTAAACAATTTATTCAACACTTACGAACAATAATAATGTATCTAGTTATGATTAAAATAACATAAAGATATTATTATTTAGAAATCCCCCCCTCACACAGAGGGCTGTTGTAAATGTAAACAATGAGTGTAAAAACACTAAAATAAGACTCCAGGCACCCAGGCCCGAAATCAGTTACCAAAAATACACCATCTGATGCAAAACAGAGACTTCCAGGGAAGAAACTGCAGAACATCAGATGGTAGATGCAGAACACAACGCCTAACCACCCGTAGGTGAAGACGTAAACATGGGGAAAGAACAGAATTCATTCTGTTATTAAGCTAAAACTCCCAAGAAAATTTAGTAATAATAATTACAGAAACTATGCCAAAAGCATGGGAGAATAGCAAGGGGGAACTTAAAGGACAGGGAGAGAGGAAAAACACTTGAAAAAACAGTGTAACTAAATAATCAGAATGACAACAAAATGGCTGCTGCCTTGAAAATAGGTAACTTAACATAATTTCATTAAAAAATTTTAAGTTACAGCCCTGATAATATTCTGTCACACATTCTTTTCCTCTCCTCCTTTTCTATCCTCCTTAGAATCACCATTTCACTAATATTTATGTGTCTGGCATCATTTAAACTGAGATTTAAAAGCACAAAGATCAGTCAGATGTTAACTGATGAAGGGCCAAACTTAGAATGATAAATGGCGCCAATTTCGGAACGTCCTTGACACTGCGCATGCGCAGTGGGGGCGAGGTGTGGAGGGCCTTTCAGGACATGTTTTCTTTAGTTTTAGATGCAAATTTTGGGGATTGGGGGGCAAAATTTGTGTTTGGCCCTATATTTTAAGAGTTAGCACCAGCTATGTCTGGGTCATTGGTACAGTATAAAAATATTATTTTGCACGTGCTGTCTTCCTTGTTATGTTAGAAAGAGATGAAGCCCAAATATAGGATTTTATTATAAGCTCAACTATTAATTATAGAAAACATTCTGGGAAAATACTAATCATATCCCCAAAAGTGAAGATAGAGAAATTTTCACTCTCAATGTATCAAGAATGTTACGAAATCACTTCTGTGTATCAATACTATTGTTGCTTATAAATGATGAAATATGTTAACTGGAATTATTATAGTTATATTATACTATGTGGGATAATTTGATATATTTATGAGGTATACCAACTGAAGTATATGGGAACTATATTTTATCATGGCAGTCTATTAAGACAGAAAAAGGTCCAAAATCAATTCTGTAGTTTCCTGCTTCAATTTGAAGCCAAATCAAGGTAATAGTCAATTTATCACTGGAAAGTTCATCTGAAACACGTATAATTTAAGAAATTATAATTAAAGAAAATTTAAGTATTTTTGAGTGGATACCAAAATTATCTCATTCATGACTGTAACAAATGCTTGAAAGTCACTCGCACAAAATAAACATTAGTCTCGGTCACTCATGATATAATTTTCAGTCTCCACTCAAAAACACTTGATATCTTCTATGTAGTACTAAACCAGTTAATTTAACGAAGAGCATAAGCATTAGCATAAGTTCCCAACAAAGAAACTAACACTAAGGAATACAATCATACATTTATTATCATTAATATAAAAATTATTATTTTTATTATGAAAGAATCACTGAATATCATTATTATGGTCAGATATTGGCATGTCAACTGAGATGGACCAATAAGGAGCAGTACATACAAAAAACATTCAACTCTTAGCATGCAACAGCAGTTTGATTATTCAATAAAGTTTACAATTTGTGTATGAAATGATCAACCTTTACACAACGATCAACTGCATCTGCCCATGTAATTTACAAACTGAACATTTGGAAAAAACTTATTTTTCAAAAAATTTCAAATAAACCATGCTATGTGACTTCTCATTAAAATGATCAACCCAGACCCCAAATCCCCCCACCTCCCTGGCAACACCCCATCATTAACCTTGACCAACACAAATTCTTCAGTAACTCAAAAGTTTTGTTTTTTCTACTCAAAAACAAAAAAAACATAGCTTACAGCACCTTACTGAAAAAAGCGAGTTGAGCATGCTCAAATGAGGGGTCAGTTATGCTTATGAGGCAAAAAATTAAATTTTTTAGCTATTCAAGAATATTTTTTTCAACTTTTGTCTTCTATTCATGTTAGGTAAAGGAAGATTAGATTACACCTTTACTAGAGGCGCGACTGTCCCAGATGGGCCTGTACATCCCCCCTCTCCCCAACTCCCATGGTTATTCTAAGATGAAAAGGGGCACAATGCTGGTAAATAAAAGTCTTATCGAAATTATAATTGCAGGTGCACAGATTCCCATGGTAATGAACATCCATACCAAGTATTAAAGGAATCAACTCATAAACATCTGAGAAAATCTGAGGACAAAAAAACCTTTATTAACTGGTTGAATGCTGGACATCCATATTTGGGTTCCATTTTGAAGTGCAGGTACAGCAACCTAAAGCTTCATATTATGGCTAGATGTGCTTCATATTTATTATCTTTGACGTTAAATTCAGTGTGCATGGATTTGGTTTGGTTCAATTTATGGGAGAGTGCCTATGGGCATCAGGGACCAGCCTAGGGGGGGGGGGGGGGAGTTTAGGGAGACTTCATGTCTCCCTCCAGAAAAAATAGGGAGACTACAGAGTCATGTAGGGAGACTTCATAGGCAAGTGGGGAAAATTAAGAATATTCATGTACCGCCACCCCCCCCCCCCCCCTGCCGCCCCTTCATATTTTCAGTTTGTGGTCCTCCATTAATGTCTGATTAATCCAGGTCCAGTTGTCTATGATGCATCTATGCCAGGTTAAAAAATCACAATGCTATTATTGACTGAAAATCCCCCACTGCTACCCTCTCATTCATGACCCCTCCCCTCTTCTTCATGCCAATCCCCCAGCACCCTCCTGTGGATACCTTTCATCAAAGTCTACTAAGCTAATAATTTCCTAAGTCTGAAAGTGTGAACAAGACCAGATGTAAGAAGGTTGCTTGGGAGGTACTTTGATAGTTAATAAACAAAATACATTCTGGGGTTGAGTATTTTGTAAAAGAAATGTCATTACGCATCATTTTTATAGCATTCCGGTGTCATTCCGTGTCATTTCGTGTCATTCTGGTGTTTAGGAGGACCCTTTTTCAAGATCGTCCACATGCACACTTGTGCCCTGTACACTAAAGCTCTTTTTCATGTGTTTCAATTCTATTCATGTTTTTTTTAGGAATAGACAGCCAACAGCTAACAGTCGTCAGCAAAATGAAATAAAAATACAGTGTTATAAAATACGTCTGTTGTGTATACATTTTTGGCATCCTAAGCGAGGTTACCTACTTTCAAACTGGGTTATTTTGTTGAGTCGCGTAAGTCACTTATTTTCGTTTCAACACTTGAAGCTCCGACTGAAACACATTAAAACAGAAATAAAAAATCCGCCAAAAGCTACAATGGACAATTGATTGTCACATGATTTCAAATAAATGGTCGTTTATTCGACGAATTAAAATGCCCATTTATCACACTCAAGCACATTCGATCCTTGAAAATAATCGTTTTTATGTAAATCGCCAATTGATTGTCACATGATTTCAAATAAATGGTCGTTTATTCGACGAATTAAAATGCCCATTTATCACACTCAAGCACATTCGATCCTTGAAAATAATCATTTTTATGTAAATCGCCCTGGCTATTTTTCTAGGCGACTTTGGGCTCAGAAGGGCGACATAATCGCCCTAGTCGCCCTCACGGCTGGTCCCTGATGGGCAATATCCCATAAATTGGAGCACTCTAAGCACTCTCCCATAAATTGTAAGAAGGCAAAATCAGGTGAACAAATTTTGATGACTGAAAAAAAATAATTTAACACTCTACTAGTTAATGATTTGAGTATTAGGGTCTTGAGCAGAAATATCTGCTAGCATATGCAAAGAGGTCAAACCAGATGCATTTCAAAACAGTGTTATGCGAGGTGCTTAAAATTGTCTTCACATGATACTCAAGTGGATAAAGCCGACACCATTTCTCAACAAAGTATCATAAAAAAAATACAAATTACTCCCAGAAATATAAAGTAATCTTGGTGCTCCTAATTTATTCAGAAAGTGCTGAGAAGACTAACAGTTAAAAAATTATTTAGCATGCTAAAGAGTTAAATATATACATAATTGTATATAGATAAATTTTTAAATATTTATTTTACAATTGTTTTGTTTCATATAAAAATTTCAAAAACATTCATTATATTCAAATATACATAAAACAATAATAAATTTTCAAATTTCAACAGTGTACACAGAATGGCTCTGAAAAATTCAGAAAAAAACACAAAGTTACACAAAAATAGATGAATATGATTATAATATGTAAACATATAGTAATCTTCACTTCTCTGAAATCAAGAATTATCGAGTGAGAAGTAAAATTGTATCGTTTCTGGTTTCATCTGCAGTTGAGACTTGCCTCTTTCAAACTTCAGTTTATTCAACTTTTCCAGTTTATCAGTTCTCATTAGGTCTAGACTTGAAATGCACGAGACCATTCAAGTGCTTCAACTTGGGTTATGTTATAACATAAAAACATACAAGGCCTTGTTGGGCCATTTGTTTCACATCATAAAAGCTCTTTAATCTACCAAGTATTTTAATGTACATAAAAACAGAGTACCCCACAACTTTAGGAACTAAATTCAAGGACCTTTATGAGTTCAAATCAAGAATTTTCAAGTATGACATTGCACGAAATTCGAGAATTTTTCAAGCACTTTCAAGGACCCTATGAATTTCAGGCCCATTTTCAAGTACTTTCAAAGTCTTGAAAATAAAAATTTGAATTCAAGAATCTTCAAGGACCTCCCAGCTACCCTCTAAAAACATAAATTACCCATTTATAGTCACCAAGCTAATATAAACTGACAGGTGAACATTACAACTTTATTAACTTATAACCCACTGAGTATTTTCAAAATATTTTTCATCAAATCTAGTCATGGCTGCTGTGAAGCAGCCATGACTAGATTTGCTAAAAATGTAATTTAAATTTCACTCAATAAATCATTAGTCAAAAAGTCCATTCAATTTACATGAAGGAAACTTGGTTAAATACACATTTTAATGGCAAGAGATTTTGTGTCCTGGGCAGGAATATCCGCAAGCAGCATGCAAGGAGTTAAACCTGGTGTTGGTGCAATGGTGTGAATATGGATTCACACTGTATATTTTGTTCATGTACTCAATAACCCATACAATTACTTTCAAGACAGATTACGAGTGAGATATTCAGTAATAGGTGGGTTATCCTTTTGGCATACCCTTGTTTGAAAAAAAAATTGTGAAAGGGTCATATGAAAAAGGTGGCCTGAAAAGGTCAAAGGTAACTTCTTTTTTTTGAGATGGGGGGGGGGGGGGTGAGGGGGGGGGGGGGTGAGGGTGGGTGGGTGGGTTTCAATTTCCAATTTCTGTAAGCATGATTTACTAATGGCTAGATTTGTTGAAGAATATCTTGAAAATACTCAGCAGGTTTGGTGTTAATCAAGTCACAATCTAACAATGCTTGAATAGCACCAGTATTATTTCCCATTTATTAGCATGTATAAATTGATAACACCCTCCATCCTGGTATCAATAAAATATAGATGAAAAAAAAAATTTGTCTATTCTATTGTGATAAACTTCAATATCTACTAATTTTTTTTTTGATGTAAACACTTTTTTTACAAAACTGAAATATGAAAAAAGATCTATGGTTTGAAAGAAATATTCAGAAAATATCACAAAGAGTGATGTCAATAAAAGACCAAATATTTGGCACTCATTTTCATTTCAAAATCTTGAGTCAAAATGAGAAAAAGGAAGAGAAAATTGAATTTTCACTGTTCGACAGAATTTCAAAACAATTTAGTGGAATGAAAAATATTAAAAGCTCCCATTTAATTTCAATTACGCAAAGGAAAGTTCATTCATTCAAGAATTTTGCAAAAGATACGTAAACTGTGTCAGGGATTTGGGGAATGAGTGGTACATAATGTTGACACTTTTCAGGAAAAGTGGAGGAACAAGCCCCTCCCCCCCCCAAGCCTCCCTTCTAGTGTGTGTCATAAGCTTGAGCATGATAGTGTACCTCAGAAATAATCATATAAATGCCAATATGAACAAAACTAAGTGAAGATGTGTTTCTTGATTTTCCATATTTTAAACCACTTTATCAGAACAAGTACATTTAACTTGTTAAAATAGGATGAGTGTGAATCATAGTTCATTACACTTTTTAACCCTTTACCAGATGAACCAGTCACTTCCACCTGCGTAAATTTAACCCTTTACTCAAAGTAATGGCTAAAAGCGGCCAGCGCTATTGACAAAAATTGCCAATTAATTTTCTTATTCTTTCATTTTTTGTCTCAAAAACATAGGTTATGACCCCTCATTGGAACGACCTTGTTCCAATGAGGGGTCATAACCTATGTTTTTGAGACAAAAAATGAAAAAAAATAGTTATTCAAGAATTTTATCTGCTGGTGTTGTCTGCTTTTCAGGTTAGGTAAAGGGTTAAAAAGTAAGCTGTTGAAAAAAAAAAAAAATACAAAAATTTTTTACAAAACCATATGTGATCCTTCATTGGAACAAGCCTGTCAAACTCATTCTAATGAAGGGTCACATGTTATGGTTTAGCTGAAATTTTTCAAAGAGTTAAAAAAAAAAAAACAATTAAAAATAATAAATTTTGATATCCTGTGCACTGGATAAAAGGTTAAATAATTTGAATTTTATACTTCAAGGTCACATATGTCTCCATATATTTGGTTCACAGAACTCAGTTCGCTTTTCCAACCAACTGAAATACTCCATCTGATTGAATTTAAACAACATAACATTCATTTTTTAATCAATGCAAAAAATGTTTCTCAATGAAGTAGTGTTGAAACAACTCTGGGATTCTGGAGTTGATTAGTCGACATCCAAAAGTTGAGTCAAAGTCGACTAGTCACCACCCCCATTATCTGCCGCCAAGATTTACAAAGCAATACCTCTGCAGTTGAATATTTTTCTCCACTTGCACGCTTCCCTGATGCTGGTCGATACATAATAAATTAAATGGCAAGGGAATTTCTGTAAAAAAGAAATTTTAGTGTATGGAGACAAGTTCAAATAACTACACGGTTAACAGTATTAAGGCACGTGCAGTGCAACCAATGTCAACAATTCAAAGGAGCCGATGTAACACAATCAACTTTCACGTCTACTTTGATCTCAAAGTATGTATCAGTTATTTCATTATTGGTGCTGTTGATTTCCCTCTGAACAGATCAACTGACGATCATTTTAACCCCTCCTCCGTAGACTTTGCATCAAAATTTTGTTACATTGTGATGTTTGTATAGGAAATACTACATGTTCTGACTAGCTGACGTTGGAATCCCGAGTTGACATTGGTCTATATCAGCGCTGACAATGACTAGTCGACTAATAGTTTCAACACTACAATCGAGACTTGATTTGTCCAAATCTTTAATGACATGACCAATACTATGGGAAATCTTTGTTCTTTAAACCCTTTATGTAACATAGCGGCCAAAAACAGCCAGAAAATTAAGGATGATAAGCCTACCACAGCCTAAATTATCTCAGAAGTTTCTCAATAAAACCATACAAATATGGATATCATAAGAGGGAAATCAATATGATATCCATATTTGTATGGTTTAATTGATAAATTGTGAAATTTGTTTTCGAAAAATGTGAATATTTATTATTTATAGGTGTTCAAGGTCACATACGTTTGCACAATGGCTAATCATGACCAAAACATGGAGATAAAGTAAAGGTTAGTCAATCGCTTATACCCCATGTTGCCTATTTTAGAGGACTCGCACCCCAAGCATTAGTGATTGGGTCCTATTTTACCAGTGAAACAGAGCTTGTTTACCACAGTAAACAAGCACTGCTTCACTTCCTGGGGTTCCGGAAGGAGTCGAAAAATGTGAAATTTATTTTTAAAAATATTGTTAGGTAAATGGTTAAATACTTAAATATGAAGTGAAGATGCATCACAGCTGTAGTTTTATGATTGGGCCATGTAGTTCAACTACTTGTATCAACATCTTCATGTTTTCAGAGCAAATTAAATTCTTTTTGAGTGGAATATCTATAAGTGGAGCATGTAAAAATAACTGCAGCTCTTTTTGAGTAAAATGACATCACATAAAATCAACAGCAGTCTGCACTCAAACTCCAGAAAAAAGTGGTAAACAAACAGCCCATAATAGCATCAGATTCCTTACAGAATTTGACTAGTGATCTAAGAGCTTGATAGCACAAGTTGTTCGAGATAATTAACCCTTTTATTAAAACTTTACCATACAGTATACCTGTCATTTAAATAATTTTTAATGACAAGAGAACCTTTCAATCAATAAAAACCTGCGTATATTTTAATAGGGAGGTGAAAGAAGCAACATTTTTTAAAAACTATATCTTTTTGGCTTTCAAAATGGAATATGACGGTAATTAATTTTGACACATGTTCTATCATGACAAACAAATGCTTAATTATCTTAGTCATTTCATAAAAACTAAGAAACAACAATAGCAATCAAAACTGAATATCACCTTGTAAAATTGCACAATAATAAATCCATTTGTAATCCTATTGAATAAACATGTCACATGAATGACAAATTTATCAAGCTCGCCTACCTAGCCCCCACTTCCTCCCCCACCCCACCCCACCCCACAAATTCAAAATTTGTTACTCAAGATCTTTAGCATGAAAACGTTTCCCATACATTTTGCTTGTGAGGGGCCAGGCCTGAAAATAAGCAGTCTGACATTTGCAGAATGGGGTCCCCAGAGAGAGAATTTGATGATGTTATCCCATACTGTGAGCCAATTTATGCTCTGGGTACCTCTTTCTGTTTAGTTTTTAGACCCTGATTCAGATTGAGGTTCTCGGAGGGTAAATTTAGTGATGCTACCCTGCTGTGCAGGGTAGCATCACTGAATTAACCCCCTGGGGGCCTCATTTTGCAGATGACAGTATGCTTATTTTCGGGTTTGAATGGGGCTATACATCAAGATACACTTGCATTCCAAATATGATCATATTCCATGCAGTATTTTAAAAGTTATTGAATTTCAAAACTTGTTGGTCACAGACTGACTGACAGACAGACCGACAGATGGAGCAACAGACTGACCGCCCAACACTGCTACTGCTTGTCACAACTAAAAAAGATTTTCAGAGTCAAGGTGGTTAACAATTCGAAAACTGCAGCTAAATCTACCCGACCATGATGTAATACAGCAGGTACTCTGAAACAGACAAACAAACTGAACACAGAGAGTCAAAAAATCTTGGCAGTTGTTTCTTGTCATCAACATTTGATAAGAAACATCAGCTAGACCATTAGCCTTGATGTTCGGTACAATATTCTTATTCCCCAGTCTTGTACAAGTTCAGGATAGACATGCTTATTTGTTTTTGTATGAATACTTGCCAATATAACAGGTAAGAATCATGTACTTATCAACTTAACAGATAAAAATCAAGCAAACAAAAAACTGAATACACGACAGAACAAATTTTGCTTGTTTGCATGCATTACACCCCCAAAAAAGCTTGAAAAACAGACTTTCTAATGCTCCTGTTCTTATATAGAATAAAACAGGAGACAACCTTCCAATCATGGAACCAATCTCAATTAGTTCTTTCAAAGTGAACACATTGCTGTTAACACTTCCAAGTATTTAGAATAGACTGGTCAGATTCAGACAGGTAGATAGTAATTTTTCAAGTATCACAACTGTAGTACTTTAAAAAGTAAACATTTTTCACACATGTGATTTGAAAAATCTATAATTTGGACACATTACATAAGTGAACTATCCAAATATATGAGAAGATCCCATCAGTTACTCTTTAATCTAGAGAGATGCTGTTCCCTGGCACACATCCAGTTTATAGTCAATTAATTCATCCTTCCCTTTTTGGCTCTAAGTGTGAATTTCTAACTTCACTAGTGTGGCATTCTGAAAAGGCAGATTGAAAAAATAAGCTAGACAAACACGGGAAGAGATGAGCATAATTTGACTGCAGGAGGAATGATTGATCTTGCACATGTAAAACATCAGATGAGAGATGTCATGTTGAAATGTAGTCTTTGGATTTCTGATGCTTCACTCCCGTATTATGCAGTGCCTGAAAAAAGAGCAAAATATTAAAATTTGATTAGGCCACACAAAGTAGATCTGGTTCTCAAGCCATTATTTGTAAAATTGCATGCGGGCGAGTGGTTTTTTATTTTATTTTTTATTTCAGTAATTACTTCTTTGCGATCAAAAGTTCATGTTCTTGGTTCAAGTTTTAGGCCTCATAATCTACAGAATGGCATGGGTGGTGCTGTATTTCATCCCTTGAGTGCAAGAAGGCTTTGCAATGCTAAAGCATTGCAAAGCCTTCTTGCACTCAAGGGACAAATTCATCAATTTTTTAAAGTTGGGTAAAATATCAGACATATTTTTTTTAAGTTTAAATTGGTTATAAAAAGAGAGCATGCGGCAGCCAAAAGGACTATGCGGGAGGGCCTGAGAAACAGATTTTTTTATTTTTTTAGGCCTTATTTATTGGTTTTTAAGATCACATACTTCTGCACAATGGCTAATCGTGACTGCAACAAGGAGATAAAGTCAAGTCCAGTCAATCATTTATATCCATGTTGCCCATTTTTGAGGCCTTTCACCCCAAGCATTGGTGACTGGGTCCTATTTTACCAGTAAAACAGAGCTCTTTTATTTACGACAGTAAACAAGCACTGCTTCACCTCCTGGGGTTCCCACAGGGAAAATGAAAGAACCTTAGTGAGCACGCTCACATACCCCCACGCGCCCCGATATTTCAAGCTCTAATCATTTTTTAAAAATCAACATAGATTCTAGGAATACTGCAGAAAACAGTGTTCTGTAGTTTCAACGGTATTGAAAGAATTCAAGCAGAGAAAAAGCCCGGAAAACTGTAATTTTGATGAACTTTTCAAAGTCTATGGGGCCGTAATTTTGGTAAAAATCAGTGGAGCGGAACAAAACCCAAACTTGTTCTGTAGGCCATCATGTTAGACTAACATATCAAAAATCAGCTCAATATCTGGAAACGTGTAGGAAAAAAGTCCGGAAAACTGTAATTTTGATGAACTTTTCAAAGTTCAAGGGCCGTAATTTCGGTAAAAATCAGTGGAGCGGAACAAAATGCAAACTTGATCTGTAGGCCACCATGTCAGACTAACATACCAAACATCAGCTCAATATCTGGAAGCGTGTAGAAAAAAAAGTCCGGAAAACTGTAATTTTAAAGCATTTTTCAGAGTCCAAGGGTCGTAATTTCGGTAAAAATCAGTGGAGCGGAACAAAACGCAAACTTGTTCTGTAGGCCACCATGTTAGACTAACATACCAAAAATCATCTCAATATCTGGAAGCGTGTAGGAAAAAAGTCTGCAAAACTGTAATTTTGATGAACTTTTCAAAGTTCAAGGGCAGTAATTTCGGTAAAAATCAGTGGAGCGGAACAAAATGGAAACTTAATCTGTAGGTCACCATGTTAGACTAACATACCAAAAATCAGCTCAATATCTGGAAGCGTGTAGAAAAAAAGTCTGGAAAACTGTAATTTTGATGAATTTTTCAGAGTCCAACGGCCGTAATTTCGGTAAAAATCAGTGGAACGGAAAAAATGCAAACTTGATATGTAGGCCACCATGTTAGACTCACATACCAATGAAAGTGTCAATGACACTGTAGCTCAACTTGTCAAGATAAAGACATGTACATGTATAGTATGTGACACAGCAATGACAAACATCTAGGTAATGACCTGATAACAAAGGTACATAAAAAGTATTGTAACGGTCTGTACATAAATGCTGACCATTGCCTGTAACAAATGTGTAGGTAAAGTATTGTAAAGGTGGGTCACAGTCAGATGCTCAACTAGAAAAGAAATCTTTGAGTCCCAGAGTGGGTCTGACTGAACCCCAAAATATTTGTTCTCATAGCACAGTGATAACAAAGGCACCCCAAAACACACTCATTCCTGTCCCAAGGTGAAAACAAAGGTATCCAAGAAGTTTCGTGAAGATCAGTTCACAAATATGAGCTGTGTAGAAGTTGTGACAAAAAACTGATTGGACCTAATTTCGGTACAAAATGGCCACTGGCAACCATCTTGAATTTTGGACCGCACCCAGAAACACTCGTTCTCGTCCCAAGGTGATAACAAAGGTACCCAAGAAGTTTTGTGAAGATCGGTTGATAAATACAGCCTCTAGCCTGAGCCGTATTGAGATGTGCACTTACAGTGTAGAAGTAGCACTGAATAAATCAAAGTTCATCTAATTTGCATAATTTCTGCACGACAAAAAAACATGTACTATATGTGATGTATTCCATGTTACTAAACATTCAAACAAAAATTTATTCAAATCAGAACTTTCATACAGAAGTTCTGTACAAAAGACTGATTGCACTAATTTTGGTACAAAAATGGCTGCTGGTGGCCATCTTGAATTTCGAACCACACCCAAAAACACTCGTTCTCATCCCACGGTGATAACAAAGGTACCCAAGAAGTTTCGTAAAGATCGGTTCATAAATGCGGCATCTAGCCCGAGCCGTATAGAAGTTTTTGTACAAAAAACTGATTAGACCTAATTTCGGTACAAAATGGCCACTGGCAGCCATCTTGAATTTTGGACCACACCCAGAAACACTCGTTTTCGCCCCAAGGTGATAACAAAGGTACCCAAGACGTTTTGTGAAGATCGGTTCATAAATACAGACTCTAGCCCGAGCCGTATTGACATGTGTACTTACTGTGTGTAAGTAGCACTGAAAAAATCAAAGTTCATCTAATTTGCATAATTTCTGCATGAGAAAAAAACCCGTATTATATGTGATGTATCCCATGGTACTAAACATTCACACAAAAAATTATTCAAATCAGCACTTTCATATGGAAGTTCTGTGCAAAAATCTGATTGCACCAAATTTTGTACAAAATGGCTGCCATCGGCCATCTTGAATTTCGGACCGGACCCAAAGACACTCGTTCTCATCCCACGGTGATAACAAAGGTACCCAAGGAGTTTCATAAAGATCGGTTCATAAATACAGCCTCTAGCCCGAGCCGTATTGGCATTAGCACTTACAGTGCTGAAAGTAACACCAAAAAACATCAAAGTTAGACTAATTTGCATAATTTCTGCACGAGAAAAAAACCCGTACTATATGTGATGTATTCCATGTTACTAAACATTCATACAAAAATTTATTCAAATCAGAACTTTCATACAGAAATTCTGTACAAAAGACTGATTGCAATAATTTTGTTACAAAATGGCTGCTGGTGGCCATCTTGAATTTCGGACCACACCCAAAAAAACTCGTTCTCATCCCATGGTGATAACAAAGGTACCCAAGAAGTTTCGTAAAGATCAGTTCATAAATACGGCCTCTAGCCTGAGCCTTAAAGAAATTGTGTACAAAAAACTGATTGGACCTAATTTCGGTACAAAATGGCCACTGGCAGCCATCTTGAATTTTGGACCGCACCCAGAAACACTCTTTCTCGTCCCAAGGTGATAACAAAGGTACCCAAGACGTTTCATGAAGATCGGTTCATAAATACAGACTCTAGCCCGAGCCGTATTGACATGTGTACTTATTGTGTGTAAGTAGCACTGAAAAAATCAAAGTTCATCTAATTTGCATAATTTCTGCACGAGAAAAAAAAACGTATTATATGTGATGTATCCCATGGTACTAAACATTCACACAAAAAATTATTCAAATCAGCGCTTTCATATGGAAGTTCTGTGCAAAAATCTGATTGCACCAAATTTTTTACAAAATGGCTGCCATCGGCCATCTTGAATTTCGGACCGCACCCCAAAACACTCATTCTCGTCCCACGGTGATAACAAAGGTACCCAAGGAGTTTCGAAAAGATCGGTTCATAAATACGGCCTCTAGCCCGAGCCGTATTGGCATTTGCACTTACAGTGCTGAAAGTAACACTAAAAAACATCAAAGTTAGTCTAATTTGCATAATTTACGCACAAGAAAAAAACCTGTATTATATGTGATGTATCCCATGGTACTAAACATTCACACAAAAAATTATTCAAATCAGAGCTTTCATATGGAAGTTCTGTACAAAAAACAGATTTCTGCATTGTCGGTACAAAATGGCAGCTGGCAGCCATCTTAAATTTCGGACCGCACCCAAAAACACTCGTTCTCGTCCCACGATCATAACAAAGGTACCCAAGAAGTTTCATAAAGATCGGTTCATAAATACGGCCTCTAGCCCGAGCCGTATCCAATTGTTGATGGACAGACGGACAGACAGCCAGACGGATGACGGGCCACGGCATAAGCTCAAATTTGGCTTCGCCAAAGTTGAGCTAAAAATCAGCTCAATATCTGGAAGCGTGTAGAAAAAAAGTCCGGAAAACTGTAATTTTGATGAATTTTTCTGAGTCCAAGGGCCGTAATTTTGGTAAAAATCAGTGGAGCGGAAAAAAAATGCAAACTTGATCTGTAGGCCACCATGTTAGACTCACATACCAAAAATCAGCTCAATATCTGGAAGCGTGTAGAAAAAAAGTCAGGAAAACTATAATTTTGATGAATTTTTCAGAGTCCAAGGGCCGTAATTTTGATAAAAATCAGTGGAGCGGAAAAAAATGCAAACTTGATCTTTAGGCCACCATGTTAGACTCACATACCAAAAATCAGCTCAATATCTGGAAGCGTGTAGAAAAAAAGTCCGGAAAACAAGTAGGACTGACGGACTGACGGACAGACCAGTCAAAAACATTATACCCCAGCAACTTTGTTGCGTTGGGTATAATTAAATAATTAAAGATAATAAATATTGCATGAAATTTCAACTGTCATATATGTCTTTTTAACCCTTTACCCAATGTGGAGAATATCAAAAAAAATTATTTTAATAACTATATTTTAAATTTTTTCAAAAACATTTCAACAAAAGCTTGTTCCAATGAATGGTCACATGATGTGGTTTTGTCGAAATATTTTGAAAAATTATTTTTTTTCAACTGCTTAATTTGCAAATTACGTAGGCGGATGCGGGCGATTCGTTAGGTAAAGGGTTAAGACATCTCTTTCAAGATAAAAACAAATTTTAAGAAAACAAAGATTCATCTTGAAACCATTCTCAGACATACATAAATTGGGTGATAATGGTTTCGTTCATCTGTTGTTAGCCGAAAAAAATAGGGCGACCAATTTTGCATTCACATACATTGATAAAGCTCAGTCCTTTCAACTCTGAGCCTCTGAAAGGCATCGCCCTAAGGAATAGTAATTTACAATGAAATGTAACCCATAGGGAGTTTACTAATATGCTGTCAAATGTGTGACATGACAATGGTCTTTCATGATACCATGACTTTTTCCGAAATCTTTACTGCATTTTGTCATTTTAGAACACATTTCAGGGCGTGGAAAAATAATTTTAACATTCGATGACTTTATCAAGATTCAATGATCTGTTTTAACCCTTCCAACTTTTGTGCAGGCATCTCAAGATGTAATCCTGTGGAAAACATGAAGTCAATTTCACTGACTGTGGTCTCTCGCCTAGATTTGACTATGAATCAAGCCATGCATAAATATAAACAAGAGGCCCCATGAGGCCTGAAACACTCACCTTGAACAGAGCAATTAAGCAATCATTCTCTATAGAATACATTATCAATCCTTGAGCCCCTCAGGAGTGACTAAAATAATGCAAGCATCATGCCTTTTCTTCAGTTGATCATAATGTAAAAAGTGGAACTCCTTGATACAACCTATGTGGACTAATCTTAGTTACACACCTCTAGAGGGTACAGTGAAACCTGTCTTGAAAGACCACTGTCTTGAGAGACCACCTGTCTTGAGAGACCACTCTACCAGGCACCGATTGGTTTTACTCTATAATGGACCTACTGCGGGAGACCACCTGTCTTGAGAGACCACCTGTCTTGAGAGACCACTGTGACCTGGTACCAACTTGTATTTTTATGCCATAATGGACCTGTCTTGAAAGACCGCCCCTTTGAATGAAGACTGAAACCATGACAAAAACTTTGAGATGTTTTTATAAGACCCCTGTGAAAAGATTAGGATTATTGCTGAATAAACAATTTCATACATACCTGAAATGTGACAGATAGGAATAAAAATAAAATTGTGTTGAAAATCTTTTTCGTAACAAATTGAAATGGACTGTTATAAAAACTTAGATGCGAGTCTTCCATGGAAGACGTGTGTCGCCTGCATTATATTTTAATATTTCAGACAGAATTCTAAGTGGAAAAGGGGCATAACTCTGGAAAAAATACAGCGGATCAAAAAATAAAATAGGAGGTGCACAATGCCATTATGTGATAAAGAATCACTGAAAGTTTCATCAAAATCCATTCATAGGTTAAAGAGGAGTGGCGGATAAGAGAAAGTGTGATGCAGACGATGCAGACGACAAAAGTAATCCCTATATGTCGCTCCCCACTTAGTGGGGCGGCGACACAATTATAAAAATAAATTAGTGTTGAAAATCTTCAATGAAAATTTTCAACACTAATTTATTTTTATAATTTTTATAACAGTCCATTTCAATTTGTTACAAAAACTTCATAAAAAAGAACAGCTGCAAGTAATTACAAAAATCCATTCTTCTCCATTTCTGAATTTTGTGGTTGGTTATTCACCGACTTGAGAAAACCTGAAACCTGTTACGAGAGAACACCTGTCTTGAGAGACCACTTTTGTGTGGCCCAAAGGGCGGTCTCTCAAGACAGGTTCTACTGTACTTAATATAAAATTTCTAACTCTTCAGCTACAAGGCCAATTCTGGCTCCCGTAGGGAGCCCAAATATTAACCCAGGCACTCGATTTGAACAAAACTGAATCCCCCCCCCCCCCCCCCCTAATGTTGTATACCAAATATGAAAGCATTCTGGATTTGAAGAAGAAATTTTTTAAAGAAATTTCCTCATATTGCACTAAGTTAATATTTGGGCTACCTAAGCGAACCCAAATATTAACCTACGACCCCCCCCCCCCCCCTGCCCCCACCCCACAACCCTAGAGATGTTGTATACCAAATATGAAAAAATTCTGACTGGTGGATCTGAAGATGATTTTAAATGAAAGTGTCAATGACACTGTAGCTCAACTTGTCAAGACAAAGACATGTACATGTATAGTATGTGACACAGCAATGACAAACATCTAGGTAATGACCTGATAACAAAGGTACATATAAAGTATTGTAACGGTCTGTACATGAATACTGACCGTTGCCTGTAACAAATGTATAGGTAAAGTATTGTAAAGGTGGGTGACAGTCAGATGCTGAACTAGAAAAGAAAACTTTGAGTCCCAGAGTGGGTCTGACTGAACCCCAAAATATTTGTTCTCATAGCACAGTGATAACAAAGGCACCCCAAAACACACTCGTTCTTGTCCCAAGGTGAAAACAAAAGTACTCAAGAAGTTTTGTGAAGATCAGTTCATAAATACGAGCTGTATAGAACTTGTGACAAAAAACTGGTTGCTCCTAATTTCGGTACAAAATTTTGGACCGTACCCAGAAACACTCATTCTCATCCCAAGGAGATAACAAAGGTACCCAAGAAGTTTTGTGAAGATCGGTTCATAAATACAGCCTCTACCCTGAGCCGTATTGACATGTGTGCTTACATTGTGTAAGTAGCACTGAATAAATCAAAGTTCATCTAATTTGCATAATTTCGGCACGAAAAAAACCCCTTACAATATGTGATGTATTCCATGTTACTAAACATTCATACAAAAATTTATTCAAATCAGAACTTTCATACAGAAGTTCTATACAAAAGACTGATTGCACTAATTTTGGTACAAAATGGCTGCTGGTGGCCATCTTGAATTTCGGACCACACCCAAAAACACTCGCTCTCATCCCACGGTGATAACAAAGGTACCCAAGAAGTTTCGTAAAGATTGGTTCATAAATATGGCCTCTAGTCTGAGCTGTATAGAAGATGTGTACAAAAAACTGATTAGACCTAATTTCGGTACAAAATGGCCACTGGCAGCCATCTTGAATTTTAGACCGCACCCAGAAACACTCGTTCTCGTCCCAAGGTGATAACAAAGGTACCCAAGACATTTCGTGAAGATCAGTTCATAAATACAGACTCTAGTCTGAGCCGTTTTGACATGTGTACTTACTGTGTGTAAGTCGTACTGAAAAAATCAAAGTTCATCTAATTTGCATAATTTCTGCACGAGAAAAAAACCCGTATTATATGTGATGCAACCCATGGTACTAAACATTCACACAAAATAATTATTCAAATCAGGGCTTTCATATGGAAGTTCTGTGCAAAAATCTGATTGCACCTAATTTTGTACAAAATGGCTGCCATCGGCCATCTTGAATTTTGGACCGGACCCAAAAACACTCGTTCTCGTCCCACGGTGATACCAAAGGTACCCAAGAAGTTTCGTAAAGATCGGTTCATAAATACGGCCTCTACCCGAGCCGTATTGGCATTTGCACTTACAGTGCTGAAAGTAACCCCAAAAAACATCAAAATTAGTCTAATTTGCACAATTTACGTACGAGAAAAAAACCCTTATTATATGTGATGTATCCCATGGTACTAAACATTCATACAAAAAATTATTCAAATCAGAGCTTTCATATGGAAGTTCTGTACAAAAAACAGATTTCTGCATCGTCGGTACAAAATGGCGGCTGGCAGCCATCTTGAATTTCGGACCGCACCCAAAAACAATCGTTCTCGTCCCACGGTCATAACAAAGGTACCCAAGAAGTTTCGTAAAGATCGGTTCATAAATACGGCCTCTAGCCCGAGCCATAGCAGCTTGGCACTTACAGCTCTGAAAGTAACACTAAATAAATCAAAGTCAGTCTAATTTGCATAATTTACGCACGAGAAAAAAACCCGTATTATATGTGATGTATCCCATGGTACTAAACATTTATACAAAACTTTATTCAAATCAGAACTTTCATACAGAAGTTCTGTACAAAAAACTGATTTTTGCATCATCGGTACAAAATGGCCACTGGCAGCCATCTTGAATTTCGGACCACACCTAAAAACACTCGTTCCCGTCCCAGGGTCATAACAAAGGTACACAAGAAGTTTCGTAAAGATCGGTTCATAAATACGACCTCTAGCCCGAGCCATAGCCAATTGTTGACGTACGGACAGACGGACAGACGGACGACGGGCCATGACAATAGCTCAAATTTGACTTCGTCAAAGTTGAGCTAAAAATTATTCCCCATAATGCACTAAGTTAAAATTCGGGCTCCCATAGGAAGCCTTAGAGACTTGGTTTGAGCAATCTTCAATCTGGCCCTCATAACAATGATGCATACCAAATATTAAAAGATTCTGACTGGTGGTTCTGAAGATTTTTAAAGATTATTTCCCCATATTGGCCTAAGTTAAAAATTTGGGCTCCTGTATTGAGCACAAATATGAACCAAGGGGCTTCATATTAACCCCCCCCCCCCCAAAAAAAAAAAAAGGGATGCTGTGTACCAAATATCAATAGATTCTGACCACTGATTCTAGAGTAAATTTTTTTTTAAATTTTGCAAATATGCTGAAACAGCTTTTTTTAGATGCCCCTAACAGAACACCCTGACATAACTGATGGCAATTTTTTTTGTACCATTAAATTCTACTGTTCCTAAGGATGATTTATACGAATGAACAGTTCTCTGTTCCGTGCAGTTTGGGAAGTATGGGCATTTGAAAATATTTATATTTTTTGCTCCTGGGGTTCCCATGGAGACAATTGATTTTGGATGAGTCAAGTACTTATGATCCAATAATACCACATACCAAATTTGGTTCAAATCGGACCACTGGTTCAGAAAATAGAAATTTTGCGCCTCCCATTATGAAGGCAATATTGCTTCATGAACTTCATTTGAACAAACTTGATTCTACACCTCAAAAGGAAACTCCATACCAAAACAAAAAAAATTTGAGTCTTTGTGTCCAATGGTTTTTAAGAAGATTTAAAAAATATTTTGGAGCTTATTTTCCCCAACCCCCTCCCTATGGGCCCTGGTTTGTTGAGTTGAACATAAATGCACAGCCCCTTACTGACCATCATACAAACTTTCACTTGATCTTGCCCAGTGATTTTTTTGGAGAAGACCAAAACGTGGTGTGGACGGACAATGGATGCAGAGTGATTTGATAAGCTCAGCTTGACTTCATCAATGTGAGCTAAAAATAGACACTGTATTTTAATCATGCTTTGGTGAAAACCTGTGCAAATGAATATTCATCAATCCAAAAAGGTAACATTTTTTATTACACGCCTGTTCTATGAAATCCCCATCTGCAGCAACACTAAACCGTGCGGAAAATAAAAATCTCTTCCACACATATGTGCGGAACGGAAATCGTTGACAGACTATTTTTAAATAGAAGCGAAATTTCACTGGAATTTTCTACAGATTGTGTAAAGGAATTACAATTTGAATCGCTAGTGACTGATGAAAATCGTCCCCTAAGTTCCAATGTGTTCTATGTGCCAGTAGGCACATAGAACACATTGCAACTCAGGGGACGAAATATGAACACAGGTTCCCCTCACAAATTTGGTTGGCGATAAAACGTGTTGTCTGTGTTAATAGTTGTCAAATGAATTGCTGAGTGTCCCTCTAATAATTGTTCACAGACATGAAGGCTAGTAATAAACACATAACGACACACGCATGTGAATGGGTTAATCAATATGGCACTTGTGCCATCGCGGAAGGATAAAACTCGAGGCCTGCGGCCTCTCGTTCTATCCTTCCGCGCTGGCACTCGTGCCATATCGATTAACCCATTCACACGCGTGTGTCATTCTGTGTATAACCCTTATCACCCTGGTAGTGCAATAAAATTTCTCCAAGGTGACAAAATAGAAATTAATTGATTCTCAGGCAATTTTTTTTTCAAATGCTTTTATTTTTTTAATTTTTATTTTGCAAAAAGTGAGCAAACATGGAGAGGATTTTGGCTTTCTTTTCACACACAGAAATATAGAAAGTGCATATTTATAAAAAATAAGTTAATTTTTAATTTGAACAAGAAAAATGTTACTAAGGTAACACATGCCCCCCCCCACCCCTGTGACCTTCACCTTGCAGATGCGGTGGAAACTATTATATGTAACACACCTTCCGACTGTCCTTAACATTTGTAAAAAGTTTAACAATTGTACTATGATTCGTTTTTGAGTTGATTGGCAAAAGAAGTGTGTGTGGTGTTTGTCTGGATTTTTAACCACAAACTTTTAAGCAAAACTGTAAAAATGCATTTTTGACAAAAGAAAAAAAAAGTGCCTAATTCGCCCCCAGGGGAGGGGGTACATGAGTTTAAAAAAAAGTTACGCATGTAGTGACTGTAAATAGTTCAAAATGAATATTGGAGGAAAGGAAAAAAAAATGCCTAATTGGCGGGGGCTGGGCAGGGCAGGGCAATAACTTCAACAATTTTCATTGGATGATTGTGGTCATCAAACTTGGTCTAGAGACATGTACTGAAAAGAATTGAAATCCGTTAACATTTGTTTAAGTTATGGCATAAAAAAAGTTTGGAAAGACAGATGGACTGATGAACAGACAGACTGACAGATAGACAGATGGAGCGAGCTGTGCTATATCCCTCCCTTGTGGGAAGGGATAATGAAAGTGTCAATGACACTGTAGCTTAACTTGTCTGTGTGTTGTGTTTGATGAAAAGGATAATGTTCAACGTTTATGAAAAGATTATGAAATAAGACAAGAATTGTGATAATTGGGAATATGTTAATTCAAGTTACATTGAAATCCCTTCATAAATATGGCCTGCATGTAGACTGTGCTGAAAGTTTTCAGGCTACAGGCTTGTGTAGCCATGACGGTAGACCAATTGCAACTAAAAGGGAATGTCTTCATCTCGACATTATAGTCATTCTATTAAGTTACAACGAAATCCCTTCACAAATATGACCTGCAGTCTGTACTAAAGTTTTTGGCTCGGGAAGCCATCATGGTTGAATGATCGCGACCAAAAGGTGACGTTCTCATGTAGACATTATTTGGAGTCATCCTACCAAGGCACAATGAAATCCCTTCACAAATATGACCTGTAGGCTGTACTAAAGGTTTTTGGCCTTCAGGCTGGGCAGCCATCATGGTTGAATGATCGCAACCAAAAGAGGACATTCTCATCTGGGCATCATCTGGAGTGATCCTACGAAGTTACAATGAAATCCCTTCATAAATATGACCTGTAGACTGTGCTCAAGATTTTCGGGCTTCGGGCGCCAGTAGCCATCGCAATTGACCAATCATGACCAAAATGTGAGGTCATCATCTAGGCATTATATGGAGTCAACCTAACAAGTTACAATGAAATCCTTCCATAAATACGACCAATAGACTATGCTGAAGGTTTTTGGGCTCGGGCAGCCATCAAGGCTGAATGATCGCGACAAAAAGGGTACGTTCTCATCTAGACATTATTTGAAGTCATTCTACCAAGGTACAATGAAATACCTTCATAAATATGACCTGTAGACTGTGCTAAAGATTTTTGGGCCTCGGGGCGCCTGTAGCCGTCACACTTGCCCAATCGTGTCCAAAAGGGGCTGTTCTCATCTAGACATTATATAAAGTCAACCTACCAGGTTACAATGAAATCCTTTCATAAATATGGCCTGAAGACTGTGCAAAACGTTTTTGGGCTTCAGGCTCAGGCAGCCATGATGGTTGAATGATCGCAACCAAAATGGGACATTCTCATCTGGGCATCATCTGGAGTGATCCTATGAAGTTACAATGAAATCCCTTCATAAATATGACCTGTAGACTGTGCTCAAGTTTTTCGGGCTTCGGGCAACTGTAGCCATCACAGTTGTCCAATCACAACCAAAAGGTGATGTCATCATCTAGGCATTATATGGAGTCAACCTAACAAGTTACAATGAAATCTTTCCATAAATACGACCAATAGATTATGCTAAAGGTTTTTGGGCTCGGGCAGCCATCAAGGCTGAATGATCGCGACCAAAAAGGGGACGTTCTCATCTAGACATTATTTGGAATCATCCTATCAAGCTACAATGAAATCCCTTCATAATTATGACCTGTAGACTGCTCTAAAGATTTTTGGGCTTCGGGCACCTGTAGCCATCACAGATGACCAATCACGACCAAAAGGTGATGTCATCAACTAGGCATTATATGGAGTCAACCTAACAAGTTAAAATGAAATCCTTCCATAAATATGACCAATAGACTATGCTAAAGGTTTTTGGGCTCGGGCAGCCATCAAGGCTGAATGATCGCGACCAAAAAGGGGACGTTCTCATCTAGACATTATTTGGAATCATCCTATCAAGCTACAATGAAATCCCTTCATAATTATGACCTGTAGACTGCTCTAAAGGTTTTCGGGCTTCGGGCCCCTGTTGCCATCACAGTTGCCCAATCATGTCCTAAAGGGGACGTTCTCATCTAGACATTATATGAAGTCAACCTTCCAAGTTACAATGAAATCCTTTCATAAATATGACCTGTAGTCTGTGTTAAAGGTTTTCGGCCTTCGAGCTCGGGCAGCCATCATGGTTGAATGATCGCAACCAAAAGGGCACATTCTCATCTCGTCATCATCTGGAGTGATGCTACGAAGTTACAATGAAATCCCTTCATAAATATGACCTGTAGACTGTGCTCAAGTTTTTCGGGCTTCGGGCAACTGTAGCCATCACAGTTGACCAATCACAACCAAAAGGTGATGTCATCATCTAGGCATTATATGGAGTCAACCTAACAAGTTACAATGAAATCTTTCCATAAATACGACCAATAGATTATGCTAAAGGTTTTTGGGCTCGGGCAGCCATCAAGGCTGAATGATCGCGACAAAAAGGGTACGTTCTCATCTAGACATTATTTGAAGTCATTCTACAAAGTTACAATGAAATCCCTTCATAAATATGACCTGTAGACTGTGCTAAAGGTTTTTTGGCTTCGGGCCCCTGTTGCCATCACAGCTGCCCAATCACGTCCAAAGGGGGACTTTCTCATCTAGACATTATATAAAGTCAACCTATCAAGTTACAATGAAATCCCTTCATAAATATGACCTGAAAACTGTGCTAAAGGTTTTTGGGTTTTGGGCTTGGGCAGTCATCATGGTTGACAGATCTCGCCCAAATGGGGAAATTCTCATCTAGACATCATATGGCATCATTGTACCAAGTTACAATGAATTCCCTGCATTCTAAACATGACCTGCAGACTGAGCTAAAAGTTTTTGGGTTTCAGGCTTGGGCAGCCATCACGGTTGACAGATCATGCCCAAAAGGGGATGTTCTCATCTAGGCATTATACAGAGGTATCCTATCAAGTTACAGTGAAATCCCTTCATAAATACAACCTGTAGACTGTGCTAATGGTTTTGGGGTTTTGGGCACGGGCAGTCTTACCGGTTGACCGATGACGACCAAAAGGGGACGTTCTCATCTAGACATGACCCAAAACCTGCAGCAGCATATGAAATTTTGTGATGATCAGACAAGAACTACAGGGTGTAACCTGTACTTGGAGGTTGAATAAAAAACTTTAACCACAAACTTTAACCAAACCTCCAAATCTTAACTAAACAGGGAAGAAAAAAAAAACCCACTTGAACCTTCAGTAAAAAACTGACGGACAGACGGATGGACGGTTGGACAAAAGTCATCACTATAGCCCTCACTGTAAACAGTCGGGCTAATAAAAATAACTCATAGATTTTGCTAAAGGAATCTTGGTAACATGACGTCTCCGCAGTCATGTTTGACCGATCATGACAAAAATAGAACAGTCTCATCTCGATATCATACCATGTCATCCTACCAAGTTAAAATTAAATCCCTTTATAAAAAGAACCTGAAGACAGTTCTAAATGAATCCAGGTTGTGTGACCAGTTGGCGGCAATGTGACCAAAATAGGAAAGTCTCATCCAGACATCATATCGAGTTATCCTTCTAAGTTACAATGAAATCACTTCATAAATATGAACTGTAGACTGTGCTAAACAAATCTAGGTCACAGGCCTGTGCGGCCAAAACGGTTGACCGATCACAGCTAAAATAGGATGTTCTCATCCAGACATTATACTGGGTCTCCTACCAAGTTAAATCCCTTCATAAATACGACCTGCAGACTGCTAAAAGTTTTTGGGTTTCGGGCTTGGGCAGCCATCATGGTTGACAGACTGTGACCAAAAGGGGAAGTTCTCATCTAGACATTATACAGAGTCATCCTACCAAGTTACAATGAAATCCCTTCATAAACAAATCTAAGTCACAGGTCTGTGCGGCCATCACGGTTGACCGATCTGGCTCAAGTAGGAAGTTCGATCGCGACTGAAAGGAAAATTCTCATCTAGACATTATACCAAGTCATCGAACCAAGTTACAATGAAATCCCTTCATAAATATGGCCTGTAGACTGTGTTAAAGGGTTTTGGGCTTTGGGCAAGTGTTGCCATCACGGTTGACCGATCTCGACCAAAACAGGACATTCTCATCTGGATATTATACTGAATCACCCCACCAAGTTACAATGAAATCCTTTTATAAATACGACCTATAGTCTGTGCTAAAGGTTGGCAGGTTTAGGGCTCGAGCAGCCCTCACGGTTGAACGATTGTAACCAAAAGGGGAAGTTCTCATCTAGACATTATCTGTATCTATCCAACCAAGTTACAATGAAATCCCTTCATAAATATGAGCTATAGACTGTGCTAAAGGTTTTCAGGCTTTGGGTCCCTGTAGCCATCACACTTGAGTGATCGTGACCAAAAGGGGACGTTCTCATATAGACATTATATGGAGTCATCTTACCAAGTTACACAGAAATTCCTCAATCAATACAACCTGTAGACTGTGCTAAAGGTTTTCGGCTCGGGCAGCCATCACAGTTGACAGATCGTGGCCAAATGGGGAAGTTCATCATACAGAGTCATCATACCAAGTTAGAATAATGAAAACCCCCCATATTAAATACGACATGTAGACTGTGTTAGACTTTTTCTGGTTTCGGGCTTGGGCAGCCGCCATGGTTGACAGATCATGACCAAAAGGGGACGTTCTCATCTAAACATTATACAGAGTCATCCTACCAAGTTACAATGAAATCACTTCATAAATATGACCTGTTGACTGTGCTAAAGGTTTTAGGATTCTGGGCTTGGCCAGCCATGACGTTCTCATCTAGACATGACCTCAAACCTGCATATGATATCTCGTCATGTCACAGTTGACCGATCGCGACCAAAAGGGGACGTTCTAATCTAGACATGACCTCAAACCTGCATATGAAATTTCGTGATGATCAGACAAGAACTGCAGGGTGTAGCCTGTGCTAAAGGAAAATGTGAACAGACTCACAGACTTCCGTATGCATGATAGCAATAACTTATCTTGACTTTGTCAAGTTAAGCTGATGAGTGAACATTCTTTTTTCTCTTCAGAGGAACTTACCCATGTTTTCTTTAAGTAGAACAGTCTCTTGAAATATAAGTTCCTTTAATCTCTCCTTTGGTAAATCGTCCAATTCTGTCTCAAAAGTAAATGGTTCCTCAGCTTTAGGCTAAACAGAAAGAAAAAAAAATAATACATTGAAAATGAATGTCATAGAAATCAGTTCATGTAACTGTAACAAGAGCAGGGCACACACAAGAACCTAATGTAGAAATCTATATATAATCTTTTTTTAATCATTCCCACATTAATTAACTGAATCAGAAATTTAAATGGGGGAGGCGGAGCCAACACTTCTCAAAATATCACCAGTGGCTTCATTTATGGCCCAGCATCACAAAAATGTTATTGGCCATACAAGAAAGTATTCAGACCACAGGTTTGGGAGATTTTATCTGTGTTAGTACCTTAACTGGTTGGTGTGCTAGACGCCACTATCAGGGCTTTCAAATGAAAGTGTCAGTTACACTGTAGCTTAACTTGACTGGGTGTAGTGTTTGATGAAAAGGATAATGTTCCAATGTTTATGAAAGAATTATGAAATAAGACAAGAATTGTGATAATTGAGAATATGTTAATTTCTGTTCCCTAAATGCTATGTTTTCAATAAGAATAATTTGAGGTGTAGACTGTACTGAAGAATTGAGGCCTGCAATAATGTGGCCCTCACAGTTAATGTATGTCAACCAAAGTTACCAAGTTACAGTAAAATCATTCCAAAACGAGTTATCCTACCAAAAACAATGGCAGACAGTGCTAAAGGAATCTTGGTCATGTGTCCAGGCAGTGGAAACAGCTTACCGATCATGACCAAAATACGACAGTCTTATGTAGACGTTATACCGAGTTATCATTCCAAGTTACAATGAAATCACTTCATAAATATGAGCTGTTGACTGTGCAAATCTAGGTCACATGCCTGTGCGGCCATCATGGTTGACCGATCACGGCCAAAATAGGATGTTCACATCTAGACATTATGAGTCATTCTACAAATCTGCAATGAAATTTCTTCATAAATGCAAGCTGGAGACTGTGCTGAAGGAATCTTGGTAACAGCCTGCAGCCGTCATGGTTGACTGAATGCAACCAAAATATGATGTTCTCGTCTACACATTATAGTCATCCTACGAATTTACAATAAAATTCCTTCATAAATACAACCTGCAGACTGTGCTAAAGGTTTTTGGGTCTGCGCAGCTGTCACAGTTGACTGATCGGGACCAAAAGGGGATGTTCTCATCTAGACATTATACAGAGTCATTCTACCAAGTTACAATGAAATCCCTTCATAAATACGAGCTGTAGACTGTGCTAAAGTTTTTCCGGTTTTGGGCTTGCATTGCCGTCACAGTTGACCGATAACAACCAAAAGGGGATTTCTCATCTAGACATGACCTCAAACGTGCATATGAAATTTTGTGATAAGAACTACAGGGTGCAGCCTGTGCAAAAGAAAATGTGACCCAACTCACAGAATTACTTCCGCATGCGTGATGGAAATAGCTTATCTTGACTTTGTCAAGTTAAGCTGAAAATGATGGTACCAGATCAAAAGCTAACATATTCAATGCTCATTTTTCATCTACAGTAAAACACAAATCATATTTTGTTTATATAAATTTGTTTTATTTCAAATTATTGGAGAGTGCCTCTGGGCATTCTACAATAAATTGCAAAAAAAATTAATTTGGATGAACAAATTCAGACCACTAAAAATAAGATAGCCTTCAACCAGTTAACACCACTAAATACAAAATCTGTGGCTCTATTTGAACAAATTTTTTTATGTACATTTGGGAGAAGAAAATGGTTCATCCATCACTCTGTCAAAATCAGAGTACCCCATGACATACCTAAATATTTCTTCAGATGCTTATCTGAAGAAAAAAAAACCTGACTGGAGACAATCATTAACTTTCTTGTTTTACAATATTTTTTCTAAAACCTTTCAGGTATTTAGGAATAGAAATAGTACAGAGTATTCACCTCATCTGCTGGTTCATAATATTGTTCTAAATATGGATGAGCAAGTGCATCTTCTACTGTTATCCTCCGATGTGGATTGAATGTCAACATTTTATCTAACAAATCCAAGGCTGAAATAAAAATTTTCTACATAATTATGTCAACAACCATAAAAATATTTGTCATTATTTTGTAGCTCAAATAAAAACAAATTCTATAAATTATACATGCTATACCTAGGATATTCAGAGTTTTAACATATTTTTACAGTAAGTCCGAGGATGATTATTGGGGAAAATTGTTTTATTTTCTGGTAAGCAGAAGCAGTGAAAATTTTAAAAATAAACAAATGTTTAGAATGTCTTGTTGATATTAACTACCCTTAATGACAATGCTGTATCGGCATAAAATCTGGCCCTATTTATGCACCTGAATAAGGATCAGTGACATCTATTCTGTCTCAACTGCACCCCTAATACTGCATATTATTTCCACTTCAGCAGGCGTTCTCTAGCATATTAATGGAGTTTAGTGGGGCAGCAAAACTCAGTAATTCATGAAGTCAAGCAACTGGAAGCGAGCGGTGAGTGTTGATGAAAACCAAATTCATTAACAGCCCACCCCCCCACTTCTGATCATGGTAATAATAGTAATAACATGATTTTGTTGGGCGTACCAGTTTACTGACGGCCCTTGAGGACTGAATAACAGTTCTGTGGCTTATTAATGGCCCTCAAGTTCGTCATGGGCCTGTAATAAACCCTCGGGCTGTTTTTCATTCCTCTCAGGCCATTAACAAACCTAACGCCCTCCAAACCCATGATACTGTTGAAGTAATGTAATTGTTTCAATCACTTCAATGAGGCGGTCTCCATAACTCAATCCACATGTGCAAATGAATTTGACCTTGTTTTAATTTCAGAATTCTTTTGTGCAATGGTCAAGCAGTGCAATAATTAGGTGTTATTTGCCCAGAACAGCATTGTTGCCACCATTTCAGACTTTTAGTTACAAGCTTTAAGTCTGAAAACTTTTCAATCAAATCACTTTTCGTGCACCACTTCAAGCTCTCAAGACATCAGTCTAATTTTGTAAACAATCCGATGTTGTTATGGGCTGGAGTTTGAACACAGATTACCATGGATTTATCTCCTTGCATGTTACTGGCAGATTTCGTGCCCAGAACAGAAAGTCTCTTACCATGACAATCCGTATAATCTGTGTACATTTAATCAAATACCCCCCCCCCCCCCACCGTAAATTGAATTTACTTTAAATTGTAAATTGGCCATTAAAGACTGGATCATCATGCTCTGGAATATGTCCTTATTTCATTTGATCAGGGGCATAAAATATATACTACCCATAATTTGCTACGGATCACTCCTACCTATCTACATATTGGTTCATCAACTGGTAGAGTGCTAAATTACTTTTCAATGGTCATTTGTAATGAAAGTATTTTTTTTTAGAAATATCACACTACTAGTAAAATAAGCCTTAGTTTAGCAAGATGTTGCTCATTAATTATTGTTTTGTTGCAATTTATTGGAGAGTGCCATTTGGCACTCTCCAATCAATTGAAATAAGACACTTTTATATTAATATTTTTCTTCAACTGCTGAGCCAAAAACAAATTAGTGCAAGCAGTGTAAAGCCACTATAGTGGCTTTCCGCACTTTTTCAGAAGAGCCCTAAAAGTGGCTTCTAGCACTCAACCAGTTAGTGTACAGTTTTATGTTTGTTTATTTGTTCATTCAAGTTCAGTGGCAATTTGAACAGCTTGGATCATATCATGTTGGACAATTTTATGGGTAGAGGGAGCTCAAGTACTTGGAAGAAAAGTTAGAGAACCACTGAGCAATGGTGAGTAACTTACAGGCTCAACATTTTACCATCCTTGCACAAGCAGAATTAGCACTGGTTGAAGGTAAGTGTAACATTGATGTGCTGTACATCTACAGTCAACACTTGCCTTCAATATAAGTTATCCCTGCCAACATGTGTGGTATTTGGAGATTTAATACCTGGATGTTGATTTTTAAACACCGAGCCACAGGCAAGGTGTTTAACCCTTCACCTAACATGAAAAGCAGACGACACTTGCAAAAAAAATTCTTGAATAACTAATTTATTTCATTTTTTGTCTCAAAAACATAGGTTATGACCCCTCATTGGAACGAGCTCGATGAGCTCGTTCCAATGAGGGGTCATAACCTATGTTTTTGAGACAAAAAATGAAAAAAATAATGAAAATTAATTGGCGATTTTTGTGAATAGCGCTGGCCGGTTTTGGCCGTTATGTTGGGTAAAGGGTTAAATGAGACATCCAGGTGTTAAATCACCATATACCATACATGTTGGAGGAGATAACGTTTTTGTCCCATTTGAAACACAAATAGAAACATAGTGGAAACAAATGTGTGGACCTGTTTCACATGCTCCACAATCAGTTGGACCAAACGAGTGAATAACTGTTCCGTTTTTACAAACACAAAAGACAACAAACAGAGTTACATCCCTTTCCCTTGGAAATGTGTAAACATATCAGTTATTTTGTTATTAGATTTGCTCTTATTTTCATTTTTCTCGAGTTGTTTTTTTAAATTTTTCGACTATTCAATTTATAACATCAAAATATGATAAAATTGTAGGAAATCTGATGATATTTGTGACTATTTTCAGGTTTTTTGGTTCGATTTTTATATCGAGGCGAGCAAAAGCAAAAAGCTTTCATTTAAACCATATACACCGATGTCTTGCGTGCCCATATACTCTAGATGTTGCACGCTCTCATATACCATGGATGTTGGGTGTACACTTTGCCATGGCTATTTGTTCAAGGCATTCTGACCAATCAAAAGACAGAATTTATCGGGACATAGGGACAACAAAGGTTAACCCTGCTTGTGTCAGGAAAATGAAATGGAGAGTATGACAGTTACTTACCATTGCTCCATGCTTCTCTCTAGTTACACTGGGTTCCTCCACCCGTAAATTTGTATGACATTATAAGACCCAGATTGTTGAAAGTATCATTACACCCAAATAAACAACCAAACAAAACAATGTACACATTTATTACCTTTCTTGTGCAAATAAGTTTAGCAAAAATGTGAGTATTGTATATCTCACAAAGATAGTTGCAAAACAATACACAGAAACCATTAACCAATATGCAGTTCAGAACATGACCAATGAAATGATATGTATTGCTCTGCTAGACTGATCGGAAGATGAATATTCTTGTCTTTTACACTTTACAACAGATGCAGACAAGTGCAAATTGATTTTCATAAATCTCCCAAAATAATACACTGCAAAACAATGAAGTGGTACATGTTAAGTCTTGACCAATCCTGGAAATAAGTAGACTGTCATCTGCAGAATGAGTTCTCCAGAGGGGGAATTTGGGGATGCTACCATGCACAGCAGAGTAGCATTACTAAATTTACCCTCTGTAAACCTCAATCTGAATCAAGGTTCCTAAACAGAAAGAGATACCCAGAGGATAAATTGACTCCCTGTATGGGATAGCATCAGAAAATTCACCCTCTGGGGACCCCGTTCTGCAAATGACAAGACTGATTATTTCCAGGTTTGGTCTTTCTTGATTTCTGAAAGCCCCTATTTGGGTTCTAATCTAAAGGACAGGTATCACAATTTGAAGGCTTCATATTTTGTGGATGTTCTTCAAATTAACTTTGAAGTAAAACTAATTTGTCTGTATCGATTTGTTGAATTATCAATTAAGGGAGAGTTCAGGCCCTCTCCCATAAAGTGTAAAAAAGTATGTATATATGTGAACAAATTTTGATAATCAAAAATATAGCGCTTGACCAGTTTAGAGAGAATAAAGGTTAAGCAACTGACAAAATAATTTGATGTTTGTGAAGAAAATTTAGAGATGATTGCAAATACTGAAAGCTCAAGAGTTTGTAAGAAACTGGATATTTAAGTAAAAAACTTGAGTTCCATTTAAACAATTTAGTCCAATATCATGTATGTCTAGAACGAAAGTACTGAAAACAAAATGACACTATCCCAACTTATCCCCCCCCCCCCCCCCCCCCACCATCACCCAATCATCAAAACTGCCTCCTTAATTATGGGCTTGCAGTGGAATACCCTAGCCCCACAATCATGGAACACAGGTCCTTGTCAGAGAAATACTGGTGCTGCAGTGAACACAAATGGAACATACCTCTTGGATCAGCACTTGAAAATAACCTGTTCCATGGTACACTTGGTTTAAATGGCAGAGATTCGATGTACCCTCTTGCCTACAAAAAAAAAAAATAAATGGTTCAATCAGGAAATTTGATCAAAGAAAATGTTACCAACCTCTGAATGCATCTTAGTTTCCAACATCAAATAGATTATCAGATATTAACCCTTCCAATGATCATTCTATAAGAGCTTAACACTTAGGCTGCCGAAAGTGACTTTCTTCACCTATTTTAATAATAATAATAATTGATTTTCTAGAGTGTAAAACCACAAATAGTGCTCTAGAACGCTTGACAGAAATAAATACACTTTTCTGAAATGAAGAGTCACATCTGTTTTGGTTGCCTCTTAGAGAGGTTTAGGAGAATGCTTCAGTACATAGGAAAGTTTTTAAGATTTCTTTTGAAGACATCGAGAGTTTCTGAAGTTCTGACACTAATTGGCAGGAAATTCCACAATCTGGGAACCACGATGGAGAACACACGATCATGAGCCTGATTAGATCTGCTAAAAGGCACAACTAGTTGAATTTGGTTTTTAGATTAGAGACTGCGCGTTGGTTTATATACAGTGAGGATCTCTTGCAGGTAAACTGGAGCCAGTTTGAGGATACATTTGAATACTAAGATCAATATTTTGAAATCAATCCTCTGTTTAATAGTGTTGTACGGTTAACCGGTTTTATAAGTTGGTTTCGGTTTTGCTTGAAAACCGAAACCGAAACCGTGTAACTGGTAAATGAGTACGGTTTCGGTTTTTTCCTAAAATGTCGGGAAGAGATGTTTTCTTTATTCAGTTTGCACTAACAATGTCTGAAATGTCAAGCTTTGTCGGGAAATAACAGTGTCGTCAACGCATGTCACATTCTGGGTGCAAAGAGGCCACTGCAGCATGTCCAGATCACTCGAGAATTATGTATGACAAGTTGTCAATCACACATCGTTGACGTAAAAATGGGTTGTGTTTTCTGTGAGAATGACAAAACAGACAGCCAACACGCCTACATTTCACTGATTACAGGAAATACCTTGCGCAATTGGCTTCGTTTTTGAACAGGTTTATATGACATAGTCAATCAGTTTAATTAAAATTACTTATCTACAATCTGTTGGACAGGGAATAATATCATATCAGAAAAAGGTCTTGGTATTTCAATGTCGTTTTCAAAAATAACATTTGTCACGGATTGCCCCACCACGTGCATCGGATGTTGTCTGTTGCCTCCCTTGATGTGCTTATCTGGAAAGAGGTTTTACTGCAATTCAGTTTTGGGACGTCCGACCCGAGACAATTTGTCCTGAAGGCTTCGGCCCACTAAAACGCGAAACCGCAAGTTCTTATTCTATTTAGTTCAATATATGAAGGCCAAAACGTCTTGAACCGAAACGTCCCGAGGCTGAAACGTCCCAAGACCGAATCGTCCATATCCACGAGATAAAGCTGCATTCCGTAATATCGCTGTCAACGCGCCACGGTTGCATTCCCACACAATTTACTTTAAGGGGGCCAACCAAAGGAACAAATCAGCGGTAGAAATAGAAATTGGAATGGCAAGAGGCAAACGCAAAAAAGTTACAATATATAACAGTACACCAGTGAATTTGTGAAATAAATTCCGTTGAGCTAAAACCATTGCGTGCGTGAGGTGGGGGTGGGGGGTGGAGGGGGTTTGGGGGGAGACAACAGGTATTTGGTAAAGTGGTTCGTTTTGAAGCCCACCCAGCTACAAACAATATGACTTTCCCATTCCAGGCTGACATGAAATGATTGCTGATTATTTTACTAGGGCGGGTGGTGGCACTAGTCACCAATGTGTGTGTGTGTGGGGGGGGGGGGGGGGGGGGGGTATTGAAAAGAGTGCATACATCAGTTCATTGTCAAATATGTTAGGATGGGTGTCTAGGTGACCCACTTGGCAACGCTTGTTATTATTTGCAATGCCTGGTAGGGTCATTTTGTTAGGCTGCCCAGGGCCCACCTAGGAGTAAGCACTGAACAGAGACCTGGGAAATTGTGAATTAGATCTTTTCACACCCATGTGTTAATATCAATTCATCATAGACTCTCTATGCCTGAACTTAAAGACCAGAGGTGTGGGGGGGGGGGGGGGCATGTGCCTAGAATTGGTGAGTGGTGATATTCTACGAACACTGTTATTTATTTATTTATTTATTTATTGATGTTTAAGGTCACATATTTATGCACAATGGCTAATCATGACCGTGACAGTTTTACGGGTGGAGGAAGCCGGAGTACCTGGAGAGAACCACCGAGCAACGACGAGCAGCTGCCAGCTCCCCAACATCGTAACTCCGCACTGCAGCACAGGCAGGGTTAGATTGGTTGAAGACATGCATACCATCGACGTGCAGTACGCCTTAGTACACGACGTCATCGTGCTCCCACGTGGGCAATGGGGGTTACGAACACTGTTACATTTTGTTTTCTTTTTATATTATTTTGTTTTGATAATGCCTGCCATTTGTACACTTAGCACAAATGCTAGTCAATGCCAATTAAATCATCGATTCATCATTGAAAATTTGACAGTATGGGCATTATATCGACACTTCATAGTTTCTGTTGGAAACTGCAGATGTCTTACTATAAAAAACCGAAAACCGACCTATAAACCGAGTTTTTTTTAAATAACCGAACCGAAACAAGAAAAATAAAACCGCACAACACTACTGTTTAACTGGAAGCCAATGTAATTATCTTAAAACAGGTGTTATGTGTTCAGAGCGTTTGGTACCAGTAATTATCCTAGCAGCAGTATTCTGAACTTTTTGAAGCTTCTGAATCAGGCACTGGGACAGCCCCACTAACACTGAATTACAATAGTCTAGTTGTGAGGTGATGAAGGAGTGCACAAGTTTTTCAAGTGCTGATTGGTTAAGATAAGGTCGCAGTCTTCCAACATTACGAAGCTGCCAGTAGCATTTTTGACATATTTTATTGAGATGGATGTCTAGTTTTAAATTTGAGTCCATAATCAGTCCAATATTCCTGGCCGATTCACTTTTCATAGTGATGTTGTTTCCAACCAGAATTGATGTAACAGAGGGTGTAGGCATGCGAACCCCGGATATCACTAAGAATTCAGTTTTAGAGTCATTCATTTTCAGTTTAAAGTCTATCATCCATTCCCGCACAAGATTTATGCAAGTTTCCATGTTATTGACTGCAGTGAAGGAGTCACTTGGAACAGATGGGTTGAATTTGATGTACAGTTGGGTGTCGTCTGCATACAGGTGATATGATATGCCATGCTTTTTAAGAAGGCGACTGAGAGAAGAAGTGTACAGAGTAAACAAGAGTGGTTCAAGAACTGAGTCCTGAGGAACACCACACTTTAACATCCTGCTTTTTGAACCGATCTTATTGTTGACTGCGACCCTCTAGATATGATGCATTTTATGATTATCTGCACGTTCTGGCATGCATAGATCAAACCTACCATCAAGAGCCCTTTCCAACAATTAATCAGGTGATAAGAGTTTCATGTATGTGATAACTTTTATGAAACTTCCTCGCATACAGGCATACATAGAGGTCCACCATATATGGCTAAAGTGGGCGTGGCAGCGAAAGGGTTAAGACTTCATTAACCTTTTACCCAACGTACATTATAACAAAGTGGACATTTCAATTATTTTTTTAAAAAACTTTGCAACAAAAATTCATTTCAACAAAACCATATCATGTGACCCCCTCATTGGAACAAGCTCTATAACCTCCTCTGAATGAAAGGCCACTTGATATGATTTCGTTAAAATTTTTTTAAAAAGTAATTTTTTTCTATCTGTTCAATTTGTAATTTATGAAGGTTGATGCAGCCGATTCATTAGGTAATGTTTATTAAAGAGTACTGATAAGGCCTCACAAAGTAGACCTTCTGTTTCTTGGGCCATTTTTTGTAAAATTGCATGCAAGTCAAGTTAGTGGTTTTTCCACTTGGCAGGTTCTGAGACAATTTTCAAACTTCCACTAAAGGACACATGATAGGTAAAAAATAAAGTTGGTGCCTCCTTTGAATAAATTTGAGAGAAATTATTCCAACAAGGTTCCCACACACATTTTGTAACAAATTCAGTGAGCTTCCAGGAGTAGGTAGGACAATTTCCCAGGATTTTCAAGGAAATTCATAGAAACTCGGGAGCGGGAGGGCTAAGTATGGGGGATGGTAACAGATTACGGATAATGAATAACCTTTGACTAGGAATTCTAATAAAAACAAGAGGCCCCAGGGGGCCTGAGGGCACTCACCTGACATGGTAGTCTAAATATCAAACCAGGGACTTGACTTGAATAAGCTGCATACGCCCCTTCTAAGAAAAGCATATACCAACTAGATGAAGCAGTTGTGTCCACACAATACACAGGATTTTCCTTCTATTTTCAGTTCCTGCACTTTTACGCCCCAAAATTGAGATAAACGCATAAAAAAGAGATTTTTTTTATTTTTGATTGGAAATTTTCTAAGTCCCAAACAAAATATTTTCAGCCTAAAATTTTTTCTTCTTCTTAAAATTGACCCAAACGCATAAAAAACCAAACAAGAGGCCCCAAGGGGCCTTAATCGCTCACCGGGCAAAGTGATTCAAACAAAGTGGTTCAAAGAAGTATTTGGGGTCACATTCAGTTAGACATGGTTCATCAACACTACAAAGGAATGAAGTCATGAGAGACAAATTTTATGGAACTAGGGACATGGCTTGAACAAACTTGAATCTTACCCCCCTAAGGATGCTGCATACCAAATATCAAAAGCATTCATCTGCTGGATCTGAAGAAGAAGATTTTTAAAGAAAATTCCTCATTTTGAACTAAGTTATCATTCGGGCTCCCACAGTGAGCCCAAATATGAACCCAGGGACTTGGCTTTAACAAACTTGAATCTCACCCCCCTAAGGATGCTACACACCACATATCAAAACATTCTGACTGCTGGATCTGAAGAAGAAGATTTTTCAAGAAGATTCCTCATTTCGAACTAAGTTACAATTCAAGCTCCCACAGTGAGCCCAAATATGGACCTAGGGATATGGCTTGAACAAACTTGAATCAGACCCATACCAAGATGCTGCATACAAAGTATCAAAAGATTCTGCAAACTGGTTCTGGAGAAGAAGATTTTTTTAATAATTTTTCTATAATTCATATGGTGCTATCAGAGTGTGCCCCATACAGAGCCCCCATGGGACGTGGCCATTTCATTTCAACAAACATGAATTGCCATATAGTAATGAACATCCACATGAAGTTTCGTGAAAATTGGACCAGTGGTTTCAGAGGAGAAGTCGTTTGAAAAATGTTCACGAGGCTGGACGACGCCGGACAACGGATGGCCGGTGATAAGTTAAGCTCCCTTCGGTGAGCTAAAAACTAATTTCCGGATTTTGGTCCAAAATTCCTAAGTCCAGAACGGGACCCCAAATTTTCAGCCTAAATGTGAACCCATGGACTTGGCTTGAACAAACTTGAATCTCACCCCTAAGCATGCTGCATACTAAATATCAAAAGATTCTTATTGGTAGATCTGAAGAAGAAGATTTTTAAAGAATATTCCTCATACTGCACTAATTTAAACATCTAGGCTCCCATAGAGAGCCCAAATATGGACCCAGGGAACTGATTTCAATAAACATGTGAAACAATCTTCCAAAGGTTGTATATGTGAAATTTGAAAGCTTTTGGAGCAGTGGTTTGGGAGAAAAGTAGTCTTAAATGCTTTTCCCATTACCTACAGTGATAAAAAATGCTGACTCAGCACTTTTTCAAAGTCCCAGAAAAGTACCCCATGATAAACCCGACAGCAACATTTTTTGACCATTCCGTTCTGTTGGTCATAAGGAAGCTTCTCACCAAATAAGAATTCTCAGTGCCGTGTAGTTTTAGAGATATGGGCATTTTAATTTTTTTCTATTTTTAGCTCCTGAGGTTCTCATGGGGCGACAGGAAAACAAATTTTGGCATAAATTAAGTACTTATGACCCAATAAGCCCTCATATCAAATTTGGTCCAAATCTGCCTCTCGGTTTGGAAACAGAAATTTTGGAAGGGGCAAAAATTCTTGCCCATCCCATAACGACGGCAAATATAGCCCCACAAACTTCTCTTGAATAAATCTGAGTCGACACCTCAAAAGGAAGCTGCACACCAAATATCAAGACTCTGCTACTGCTGGTTCATGAGAAGAAGATTTTGAAAGATTTAAGCACACTTTTTGGGCGTGGCCCTACCAAGGGGCGAGGCAACTTGATTTGAACAAAATCAAATTGCGATGCCATAACAAACTATTATCTCAAATATCAAATAAACTGGTTAAGCGGTTTGGGAGGAGAAGATACAAACACCATGTTCACGGACGACCGGCGACAGACGACGGACGGTGAGTGATCACTGTAGCTCTCCTGACTGAAAGTCAGGTGAGCTAACAAGAGGCTCCATGGGGACTGAGGGACTCACCTGACAATAGGTGTTTAAAGTAGGATTTAATTAGCATCTATAGCTAGTTAACACTACAGAGGAATGAAGTTATTTAATTATTTATGACTCTGTTGTCCATGCTAGCCCTTCTCTTTCATCACCAGGATGTTGTATACCAAATGTGAAAGCAGTCTGACTGGGGGATCTGAAGGAGAAGATATTTAAAGAAATTTCCTCATACTGCACAAAGCTGAAATTCGGGCTACCATAGGGGGCCCAAATATTAACCCAGGGACCCGATTTGAACAAACTTGAATCTCACCCACCTAGAGATGTTGTATACCAAATACAAAAGCATTCTGACTGGTGGATCTGGAGATGATTTTTTAAAGAAATTCCCTCATATTGCACCAAGTTAAAATTCAGGCTCCCATAAAAAGCCCAAATATGAACTCAGGGACTCTATTTGAACAAACTTGAATCTGACCAGTCTTGATGTAAGAGGTAACTACTTAACAGGGAAAAAGTTATTTTAGGAAATGAGGCTGCCAAAAAGACCTTCTGCCTCCCTAGCAGTGGTTGGTGCTGCACTGCAGGAAACTCTCTCAGCAGCACTGAGTAATCAGCAATGTTATCAGTGTCCTATAAAACAAACTCCACAGCACTCAAGAGATGTGAAAAGTATTGTAATATTGATGTGATTGCGTTTTACATCCATTAGTCTATCTTGAATCAATTCAACAAAAATACCAGGTAACGAGTCAGATAAGATCTGCAGGATAGCATTTTTGTGCACCATGAAAGAGATATACTTACAGTACTGACCTGGGTATAAGCCATAATCGAAAATATGCCCACCTACCAACTTTTCAGATTTCAGTTTCCGAGTCCCTTCTTTGTAAGCCCAGTCCCCGACTTTGTGATGACATCATTGATGACAGCCAATGCTCATGATATCAGAATTTGTTATTTTAATTATTTCTTTTTCAAATCTTTTAACCCTTTACCTAACATGAAAAGCAGACGACACTTGCAAAAGAAATTCTTTGAATAACTAATTTTTTGTCTCAAAAACCTAGGTTATGACCCCTCATTGAAATGTGTGCAATAAGCTCGTTCCAAAGAGCGTCATAACCTATGTTTTTGAGACAAAAAATCATGAAAATTAATTGGCGATTTTTATGAATAGCGCTGGCCGGTTTTGGCCGTTACGTTGGGTAAAGGGTTAAAAACATTTCAACAAAACCATATCATGTGATCCTCTCATTGGAACGAGCTTCACAAGCTCGTTCCAATGAGGGGTCACATGATATGAATTTGTTGAAATTGTTTTCCACCTTTTTTTTTAAGTATTCAATTTGTAAATTATGCAGGAGCATGCAGCCGATTCGTTACATAAAGGGTTAATGTATCTTTGTTATGGAATTGACTGAGTCACCTACCTTTGTGTCAACTTTGCGTTCTAATTTTCCTGTAAGCTTGATCTCTCGAAAATAAGCCCACACATGTACCTTTGCCCTCTTCCATTTCATGCACACCCTGGGCTTATTCCCGTGTCAGTACGGTATGTGCAACTCATCTGTTGAATATCATCTGGCACAAGTGTTTAGGGCATTGGAAAATCTTATAACCAATATTCAGGTTAGGGTGGATCATTCAGGACCCTATTTCAAATAAGATTCCATAACATGTTCCTTCTGCCTTTGGACCTTGTGGCATTTAGTCATTGTCATTCTGGTTTCTAATCACATGTCTGGAAACAACAAGTGCAGCACCGATCACAGGCGATCAGACTCTCGTCCCCCATGGTGGATGGTCTGTTCTATAAAACATGCAAAATATTTTTTCAGCCTATTAAGCATTTAAAAAATAAGTTGCACATTATGAAATGGATAAAAGATTTCAACAACAAGTGGGAATTGAAGTCCCTCTCTCCCATCATGTATCTGTTCTCAGGCACCTACTGTTTAACAACAGGAACAACAATGTAATCATTCCATATTGCATTTTTATTCAAAAATTATTGACGTGCATCATCCTCCTATGTGTCACCAATGGTATAAATATGAAAGTACAGTCTCAAAGCATCTATCTATTAGATACAGGTGGTAACCGTAAAATAGGAACACAAAAAAATCAATGAAAATGGTCGTCCTTTGGCCATTCTGAATTTTTTTTCAAAAAAATTTTGACATGCATCATGCTCCTAGCATCTCTGACCAATGTTAGAAATCCTCCTAGTGACGTGCATCATCCTCCTAGCATCTCTGACCAATGTTAGAAATCCTCCTAGCATCTCTGACCAATGTTAGAAATCTGAAAGTAATAGCTCGAAACATATCTAAGATACAGGTGATAACATCAAATATGGCAAAAAAATGACAACAAAAAAAAAAAAAAGCGTGTCATTCAGCCATCTTTTATTTTTTTTTTTTCAAAAGATTTCGGCCATCTTGAATTTTTTTCAAAAAATTTTGACGTGCATCACCCTCCTAGCATCTCTGACCAATGTTAGAAATTTGAAAGTAATAGCTCAAACTATGTCTAAGATACAGGTGATAACGTCAAATATGGCAAAAAAATAACAACAAAAATGGCTGCCATTCGGCCATCTTGAAATTTTTTTTCAAAAGATTTTGGCATGCATTATTCTCCTATGGTGTCTGACAAATGTTGAAAATTTAAAACTAATATCTCAAAACATCTCCAAGATATGGGTGATAACGTAACTTGAGAATGCAAAAAATGAACATGGTCCGGCCATCTTGAATTTTTTTTTCCAAACATTTTGACATGCATCACCCTCCTAGCATCTATGAACAATGTTAGAAACCTGAAACAAATATATTAAAACATGTCTAAGATACAGGTGGTAACATCAAATGAGGCAAAAAATGATGACAAAAATGGCCCCGTTCGGCCATCTTGAATTTTTTGTCAAAAAGTTTTGACATGCATTGTCCTGCTATTATGTGTCACCAATGTCATAGAAATGAAAGTACAGCGTCGAAGCATCTATGAGATACAGGTGGTAACATAAACTAGGATTTACAGGTGGTAACGTCAAATAGAGCAAAAAAATGACAACAAAAATGGCTGCCATTCGGCCATCTTGAATTTTCTTTCAAAAGATTTTGGTATGCATCCTCCTCCTATGATGTCTGACAAATGTTGATAATTTAAAACTAATATCTCAAAACATCTCGAAGGTACGGGTGATAACGTAACTTAAGAATGCAAAAAATGAACAAAAATGGACGTCATTCGGCCATCTTGAATTTTTTTTTTAAAACAATTTTGACGTGCATCATATTCATAACATCTAAGATCAATGTTAGAAACCTGAAGCAAATATATCAAAACATGTCTAAGATAGGGGTGGTAACATCAAATGAAGCAAAAAATGATGACAAAAATGGCCGCCAGTCGGCCATCTTGAATTTTTTTTCAAAAATTTTTGACGTCCATCATCCTCCTATTATGTGTCACCAATGGTATAAAATTGAAGCATATATGAGATACAGGTGGTAACATAAATGAGGACAGACTGCCAGACAAAAAAAAAACAGACAGACAGAGACAGGCAGACAGACAGATGGACTAACGGAGTGCAATCCAATAGTCCCCCAAAACGGTAAAACCGTGGGGGACTAATTACTAGACTGTTAGTGCAACAGTGGAACCCACTTATTTGATTCATTACTTAATCAAATATCCATGTTAATTGGATATAATTTCCAAACACAAAACCATTTACCATACCTTCAGAACAAATTTACCTTGTTATTTGCACATAGGTTACAGAATAAACTCCTGTTTATTGAATAAAAAATCTTGCAATATGTCATGAAATTGCCCTGACAATCACTAAATTACTCTTGTATATCACCCAAATTATTCTCAGTACATCCAATACAGGCATTTTATATATTATATCTTGTTTGACAGAGCTCCTTGAGCTCTGTCAAACAAGATATAATAGAATAAATGCTCAGTTTAAGTCTAGGATACAGGGAAGTGATTAAATCCCTGTTAACTGAATACTCTTGTTAATTGAATAATTCTCACTGGCAAACTGTCTATTCAATTAACAGGGCACTGACAAACTGGCTATTCAATTAACAGGGCTTTACTGTAATAATTTTTGATGTTCAATAAATTCCTCCTTATTTCTCAGGTTTGTAGAAGTTGTACACACTTACCTTGTCATTTATAATGCAATTGAGATCGTCTTGACCTGGCGAGCCTAATATTCCTAATATATGATTCAGCTGATCCAAATCTACAGATTGTGATTAAGGAAAATTCATCAACAAAATCATAAAGATCAACAGTAAACAAGAGGCTGCAAGGGGCTTAAAGGATTTTTAGAAAAAATAATTTTTTCACTTATTATATACTTTGTTTTTCCATTAACTGGGTAGTGGATTGAGAGAACAAGCACTGTCGAACATCTCAGAGTTCCAACAAGGAAATTGTATTACAGTAGAACCTGTTTTGAGAGACCACCCTTTGGGCCACACAGAAGTGGTCTCTCAAGACAGGTGGTCTCTCATAACAGGTTTCAGGTTTTCTCAAGTCAGTGAATAACCAACCACAAAATTCAGAAATGGAGAAGAATGGATTTTTGTAATTATTTTGTAGTTGTTCTTTTTATGAAGTTTTTGTAACAAATTGAAATGGACTGTTATAAAAATTATAAAAATAAATTAGTGTTGAAAATCTTCATTGAAGATTTTCAACACAAATTTATTTTTATAATCCTATCTGCCACATTTCAGGCATGTATGAAATTGTTCATTCAGCAATAATCCTAATCTTTTCACAGGGGTCTTATAAAAACATCTCAATCTTTAATGAGTTATGTAACTGAATAGCAATTGAAACCCAATTAAGAGCTTTTAATACTTTCAATTATGTTAGTATAACCACAATGGATTTTCCAATTCCAGGACAGGTAAAAAGTTTTTGTCATGGTTTCAGTCTTCAAAGGGGCGGTCTCTCAAGACAGGTCCATTATGGCATAAAAATGCTGATAGGATCGCCGATTCAAAGTCGAGTTGTGACAGCACAAAATGGGGGTTTAAGCATTATCAACTTATCGTCCATACACCAATTGTTTACAATTTACTATATGAAGGGTCACTGTGACCTTGACCTTTGACCTAGAGATTCCAAAATAAATAGGGCTCTTTCTTGTACCAATGCCAACCTACCTATGAAGTTTCATGAATATGGGTGGAACCGTTGCCAAATTATCATCTGAAAACCAATTGTTTACAATTTATTATGTTCAAGGTCACTGTGACCTTGACCTTGCGAACCCAAAGTAAATAAGCTCTTCCACTCACCTAGGTCAACCTACCTATTAAGTTTCATGAATGTGAGTCACACCATTATAGTTACCATCTGGAAACCAATTGTTTACAATTTACTATGTTGAAGGTCATTGTGACCTTGACCTTTCACCTAGTGAGTCCAAAACAAGGTCACTGTCAAGTTATCGTGTGGAAACCAACTGTTTTGATTTACTGTGTGTAAGGTCACTGTGACCTTCACATTTCACCTAACAAGTCCATAATAAATAGGGTTCTACACTCACTGAGGCCAACTTACATATGAAGTTTCATGAACGTAGGTTAAACCACTATCAAGTTATCATCTGGAAAACAATTGTTGCGATTTACTATGTTTAGGGTAGATGTGACCTTGACCTTTGACCTGCAGAGTCCAAAATCAATAGGGTTCTTCGTCGCACCCAGGTCAACTTACCTAAGAAGTTTATTGAATGTAAGCTGAACCACTATCAAGTTATCATCCGGAAACCAATTGTTGTGATTTACTATGTTCAAGGTCACTGTGACCTTGACCTTTGAACTGGCGAGTCCAATATCAATAGGGTTTTTCCTTGCAAGAAGTCAACCCACCTATGGAGCTTCATGAATGTAGGTTAAGACACTATGAATTTATCGTCCACAAACCAATTGTTGCGATTTACTATGTTCAAGGTCACTGTGACCTTGACCTTTGACCTGGCGAGTTCAAGATCAGTAGGGTTCTTCCTCACAGTAAGGCCAATGCAGCTATTAAGTTTCATGACTATAGGCTGAACCACTGTCAAGTTATTGTCTGGAAACCAATTGTTGCAATTTGGTCACTGTGACCTTGACCTTTGACCTGGTGAGTCCAAGGTCAATAGGGTTCTTCCTCGCACCAAGGCCAACACACCTATGAAGTTTCATGACTCTAGGTTGAACCACTATCAAGTTCTCATCCGGAAACCAATTGTTGCAATATACTATGTTCAAGGTCACTGTGACCTTGACCTTTGACCTGGTGAGTCCAACATCAATAGGGTTCTTCCTCGCACCAAGGCCAACACGCCTGTAAAGTTTCATGACTCTAGGTTGAACCACTATCAAGTTATCATCCGGAAACCAATTGTTGCGATATACTATGTTCAAGGTCACTGTGACCTTGACCTTTGACCTGGTGAGTCCAAGATCAATAGGGTTCTTCCTCGCACCAAGGCCAACACACCTATGAAGTTTCACGACTCTAGGTTGAACCACTATCAAGTTATCATCCGGAAACCAATTGTTGCGATATACTATGTTAAAGGTCACTGTGACCTTGACCTTTGATCTGGTGAGTCCAAGATCAAAAGAGTTCTTCCACGCACCAAGGCCAACCCACCTATGAAGTTTCATGAATGTAGGTTGAACTACTATCAAGTTATCATCCGGAAAGGAATTGTTGCGATTTACTATGTTCAAGGTCACGTTGACCTTGACCTTTGACGTAGCGAGTCCAAAATCAATAGGGTTCTTCCCCTCACCAAGGCGAATCTACCTATGAAGTTTCATGAATGTGAGTTGAACCATTATCAAGTTATCATCCGGAAACCAATTGTTTAAGATTTACTACGTTCAAGGTCACTGTGACCTTGACCTTCGACATAGCATGTCCAAAATCAATAGGGTTCTTCCTCCCCCCAAGACCAACCTATGTATGAAGTTTAATGAATGTGAGTTGAACCACTATCAAGTTATCATCCGGAAACCAATTATTTACGCCTGCCCGCCCGCCCGCCCGCCATTCACCAAACTATAAGTCGAGTTTGACTTCGTCACAACTCGATTAAAAATGCATAGAAACAGAAAATTACCAATTTCCACGGAATACAGAGTAATAATGTGAAAAAAAGATTAATTAAAATGACTGAGGACCTGATTCGTAATCACTTTATTTGAACAAACTGGAATTGACATATCATATGATAGGTAACATGCATTTGGTTCAATTCAGCCCAGTGATTTATGAGAAGTTGCTAATGTCAAGTTCACACTGCACAGATGGATAATAGATAGTTGTACGATGGATGAAGGACAGAAACTGATCACGAAAGCTCCCTTTGAGCTTCACTCAGGTGAACTAAAAAGACAATAGAAAATACCTTAGGGGGCATTTTTGCTCAACCTTTTTTTTCTACTTCAAATGATTGTTGGTGAGCACCTGTAGTATTTCCAACATTTTGATGATTGATACATTCATTATTTGTTAAATTTGCCTTGATGCAGAATCATTACGAGTTGATAGCTGAATACAGACATGTTAACCTCCCAAAATTTTTTTCAGGGAGATTGAAGAAAATTTTCAGGGAGATGACAGGATTTTCAGGGAGATTTTTTTTGCGCGTAGAAACCATGTGTGGATCAATCAATTTTAAATATAAATTAATACCAAATACCCCCTCCCCCCCACACACACACACACATAACAGGAAACAGCCCAACAACAATACATCAAAGGAACATACGTCAACGTTCTACTAACTGGTGGTGAGTGACCCAGACCTGTTAACCTCTAGAGGTGACTGTCAGTGAGATTTTGATGAGTTCCTAGTGAGACTCAGATGCTTGTCAGTGAGATTTTTGCACGTGGGCAGCACATCAATAATTTCCATGTTACCACCCCCCCCCACTCACACACACATACATTAAACATTCCACCCTAATGTGTTTTATTTGAACAATTTGTCCTTTCAAAAGCCAAACCATAGAAATATAGAGAAAAACAGAAATCAGAAATATGGATGTGGTCATGTGCCAATATCTGAGCTTGTTCCAATGACATCCATATTTCAATGGTTTTATGTACAAAATGTTTGGAGATATTTTCGACCTTTTCAGCACTATATCAGTTATGGTGCTGTGTTGAAAGTTTTGGATCCATTTGGGTAATTATGGGTACTTGCGGCGACCTGCGGTAACCTGCGACGATCTGTGGTGTTTAGGCACACCCCAGAGCCCGGTTGTTGTGGTAATTCGATCTTCCAAAGCCCAGCGCCCCACCTAACCGCACCGGTTACTCACTGGAAGTAGTTGGTCATTTACAATGGGGATTTGGAATGGGGTGATCATTTTTCAGTGAAACGTGAAAATTATGCCACAGCCAGCCCAGGACGAAACATCTCGGGGATATTTTGTTGTCCATTTATCACTACGAATGAAAAAACGTGCAAGTGCCGTAAATTACCAATTTTTTAGAGATTTTTTTCACCAAAAACATAATTTTTTCCACAGCCTGCTTTAGAAAATTGCGAATCGGAAATTTTTCCCAATATACTGAAAATTACAGCAACTCATATGTTTGAGCCGTTTGTCTCCAAAATTGGCTATAATTATCTGAAAGTGAAATCCAAAATGCACAATAAATTTGTGCATATTTTTGCACATTTTTCGATTGGACAAGATTTTATACGTATGGAATTTATTTTTCGATTTGACTGCTACCTGTATACAAGCAAAGGTGTGCCTTTAATATATAATCAATTTCAGCAATTATCCTGCATCTCAAATTCATTTAATCCGCCTGTCAAACGTGTTGCAATAATCACAACACGACCATTGACAGAAATGAGAATTGGTCATCAGTTCTTACGTAAGTGGTGACCTTTCACACAAACTTAATGACCTTGCCATTGAGAGTAGAGCACATGCTTTTGTATTTGTAAACAAAAGCTGGTGGATTCAGTTTTTGTCTGGTATGTCGACTTTCCGGGAGATTTTTGGTCCAAATTGACTCCCGGGCGGGAGGAGATAGCTAATTCCGGGAGAATCCCGGGCATTCCGGGAGAGTTAACATGTCTGGCTGAATATGAGTATTCTGAGTCTTGACCTGATAGAACTTTTTACACAACTGACCTACTTAAATTAAGGGCTGTATACTGAAAATAACATTTGTTATCAAGACTGGGATCGGCAGTATTTCAATACTGAATACCACATTTATACCGAGGTAAATCGATGCCAAAAGTCTAATGCCAACACCAAGACCAAAATTCCAATACTGCTTAGCCCTAGTATCAGGCCTCTTTACTGAAAGATAATGGCTTCATGCAATTCGATGAGAACTCTTCATGCCCTGATGGATAAACTTAGTCCTATGAACAGTTTGCTGTCAGAACTCAACAAATTAAAATTAAAACTGATAGCCAAGAAGGCATCAATCACTCAACTCATGCATATAAATCATTACGTTAAAAAACTGCAGGGCTTAAAATTCATGCATGAACAGAATCGAATCTCGCCAATGATTCTTGTGTAGTAAACAATGAGAATCAACTTTGATTCTCAAAAAATGTTCATTTGACTCTCATCAAAGATTCTGAAATTGTCCTTAACCCTTTACCCAACGCAGACGATATCAAATTTATTATTTTAATATTTGGTTTTTCTAATTTCTCAAAGACTTTCAACGAAACCATATCATGAGACCCCTCATTGGAACGAGCTCGTTCCAATGAGGGGTCACATGATATGGCTTCGTTGAATTTTTTTGAAATATATATTTTTTGAAACAACTTAATTTGTAAATTACGCGGGCAGATGCGGTCGATTCGTTAGGTAAAGGGTTAAAGGACTGGAGGAGTTATGTTTTGCTCCCTCATAATAAAATAACACTGTGCCTTAGAAGTGGTGTTTAGTCAAGTCTTGACTCCCTAATTGCACAGCCAAGACTTCACTAGGAACCACTACTAAGGTACTGACAGCAAGACCACCAAAATCCTGCCCATGTACACAAAAACAAGAAATTGCCAAGAGTCGGAATAGGCCCTTAAACGTTTTAATTCTGGTGAAAATATAAATATGAGGTTTAGTTTTAACCCTTTACCCACCTAAACAGCCAAAACCGGCCAGCGCTATTCACAACAAGAGGCCCCACGGGGCCTGAAGCGCTCATCTTGTACAGAACACAATTTAAACAGAGTCCAAGAATGAGTCTACATTAAGCAAGCCATCTCCATAGGCTACACTGTCAATCCTTGAGTCCCTCAGGAGTGACAAAAATAATCTGGGCATCATGCCTTTTCTTCAGTTGATCATAAGTAAAATGTAGAGCTCCCCTATGAAGCCCCTCGATACAACCTATGTGGATCAATCTTAGTACCTCTAGAGTGTACTGAATACAAAATTTTTAATTCTTCAGCAAAATGGCCAATTCTGGCTCCCATAGAGAGCCCAAATATTAACCCAGGCTCTTGATTTGAACACAGTTAAATCTGACTTCCCTAGACATGTTGTGTACCGAATATGAAAGCATTCTGACTGTTGGATCTGAAGAAGAGAAATTGTAAAGAAATTTCTTCAAATTGCACTAAGTTCAAATTTGGGCTACCATAACGAGCCCAAATATTAACATATGGATCCGATTTGAACAAACTTGAATCTGACGCCCCTAGAGATGTTGTATACCAAATGCATTCTGACAAGTGAATCTGAAGAAGAAAATTTTTGAAGAAATTCCATCATATTGTACTAAGTTAAATTTCATGTTCCCATATGGAGCCCAAATATTAACCTAAGCACTCGAATTGAACAACCTGGAATCTGACCCCCCTAGAGATGTTGTATACCAAATATAAAAGCATTCCGACTGGTGGATCTGAAGAAGATTTTTAAAGAAATTTCCTCATATTGCACTAAGTAAAAATTTGGGCTACCATAGTGAGCCCAAGTATATACCTAGGGATCTGATTTGAACAAATTTGAATCTGACCCCCATAGAGATGTTGCATACCAAATATCAAAGCATTCTGACTGATGGATCTGAAGAAGAAGATTTTTTTAAATTACTCTCCATATTGAACAAAGATAAAATTTGGGCTTCTGTAGGAAGCCCAAATATTAACCTAGGGACTTGGTTTGAACAATCTAGAATCTGACCCTCATAACAGTGATGTATACCAAATATTAAAAGATTCTGACTGGTGGTTCTGAAGAAGAAGATTTTTAAAGAATATTCCCCATATTACCCTATGTTAAAACTTCGGGCTTCTGTAGAGAGCCCAAATATGAACCAATGAGCTTTATTTCAACAAACTTTTATCTGACCCCCCTATAAATGCAGTATACCAAATATCAAAAGATTCTGATGATTGGTTCTGGAGAAAAGATTTTTAAAAATTTTTGCAAATATGCTGACTCAGCATTTTTTCGATGCCCATTACAGAACACCCTAACATAACCGATGGCATTTTTTTTTTACCATTCAATTCTACTGGTCATAAGGATACTTCATACCAAATAAAAGCTCTCTGTTCCATGGGGTTTGGGAAATATGGGCGTTTGAAAATATTTCTATTTTTAGCTCCCAGGGTTCCCATGGGGATGCGGGAATTTTTTTTTTTGCATGGGTCAAGTACTTATGACCCAATACTAACACAAACCAAATTTGGTTCATACCGGACCATCGGTTCAGAAAATAGAAATTTTGGGCGGGGCCAAAAATCTTACCCCCTCCTATTACAAAGCCAAATATTACTTCACGAACTTCGTTTGAACAAACTTGATTCTACACCTCATATGGAAGCTCCATAGCAAATATCAAGTCATTGTACACACTGGTTCTTGAGAAGAAGATTTTTAAAATATTTTGGAGCATTTTCCCCCACTCCCTCCCTATGGGGCTGGGCATGCGGAGTTGAACAAAAATGAAATGCCCCTTTGGGACCATCCCTCACACAAACTTTCACTTGAATTGGCCCAGTGGCTTTGGAGGAGAAGACCAAAACATGGTGTTGACGGACGACGGACGGAGAGCGATGAGATTAGCTCAGCTTGACTTTGTCAAGATGAGCTAAAAATCACCATTCAATTTTTATTATTTTTTTCATTGTTTGTCTCAAAAATATTGCTTATGACCCCTCATTGGAACGAGCTCATTGGGCTCGTTCCAATGAGGGGTCATAAGCTATGGTTTTGATTGCAAAAAATTAGTTATTCAAGAATTTTATTTGCATGTGTCATCTGCCTTTCATGTTAGGTAAAGGGTTAACTATGGAGAATGCACTGGTTACACTCACAATGGCATAAGAGTATTCTCATATTCTCAATTATTTAACAACAGAAAATCAAAACCAATTCTCGTGAATCGGGACAGATTTTAAGTCCTGAAACTGGAAGCAGATTAATAGTTTAGTTTATATTTATTAACAGTTTGATTGGAATTGGAATAGGAGATCTCTGTAGCTGCTTTCCAGGTGAACAGGACACACTGTTGAATTTATTTATTCATTAAGGTTTAATGATGCTTTAACAACCAAGATCATATCACGTCGGTGACAGTTTTATGGATGGAGGAAGCCGGAGTACCCGGAGAGAACCACCGAGCAACGATGAGCAGCTGCCAGCTCCCTAACATTGTAACTCCGCACTGCAGCACAGGCAGGGTTAGATTGGTTGAAGACATGCGCACCATCGATGTGCAGTACGCCTTAGTACATGGTGTCATCGTGTCCCCATGTGGAGTTAAGTGCCTTGCCCAAGGACACATACTGTTGAAAACTTCCCACTCAGCCCTTTCTTGGAGCAAGTAATATGACAGCACATCAAATAAAAACTCCAAGGCTGACATGAGGTATTTTGAGCTTGTCTCTGAAAGGAATTACAATCAATTATAATCAAACACATTTTTAAAATGTGAATATGGGATGGAGTAACATTTTCATGTCCTGAGAAAGTCAATTTCCATAACCCAATAGTCTCAGAGGAATAATTACATACCACAATTTAATCCGTTACCCAAAAGCACATGATATCCAAATTTATTATTACGATTATTGTTTTTTTTTCAAATTTTTCAAAAACATTTCAACAAAACCATATCATGTGACGCCCTCATTGGAATTAGCTTGGTGAGCTCATTCCAATGAGGGGTCACAAGATATGGGTTTGTTGAAATGTTTTAAAAAATATATTTTTTTGCAACTTCTTCATTTGTAAATAAGTGGGTGGATGCGGTCGATTCATTAGATAAAGGGTTATCCCTGTACCCAATGTAATGGTAAAAGCAGACAAACACTTCTCACAAAAATGGCTGTACAAATTTTATTACTGTTTAATTTTTTTTCCTCAGAAACGAAGCTTATGACGGATTGGAATGACATCAATGAACTAATTCCTGTTAGGGATCATAAGCTATAGTTTTGAAACAAAAAATGAAATTTTTTAGTAATTCTAGAAATGTTTTTGCAAATATTTAGGTTAGGTAAAGGACTACAAAAAACAGCCTGTTTTCAAACATATTTAATCCTCTGCACTCTGATGACAGCAGGTCAAAATTTCAACCTTCAAATTTTCCCCATAATGCATCTAGGAATTTAAGCAATTCAATTTTGTTTGGCAGAGCTCACTGAGTTCTGTCAAACAAGATTGAATTGCTTAAATTCCTAGCTGCTCAAAATTTCAGTATTTTGACAGCAGAGTGCAGAGGGTTAATCAATCACATCTAAAGGTAAGTGTGCACTTACAGATTTAGTTGCAACATTTTGGGCTGATGTTCCAACAATACAGCTGTTTTGAGATCAGTGACAGTCAAACGTTAAATTATGCAGACCTTACACATAAACTGTGTTAATTAACTCTTTATGAGCAGGTGACTCAGTTGTAGACTGTTGGACTTCTTTGCTAGAGGTCCTGAGTTCGATCCCCATCCAGGCCGAACTGCATTGTGTCCTTGGGCAAGGCACTTTATCCCGGTTGCCAACTTGGGGGCACGATGATGCCGTGTACTAAGGCATATTGCACGTCGATGGTGCACAACCGCTGTAACTCTGCTTGAGCAGAGCTTGAATAGAATTAGAATGTTGAGGAACTGACAGTTTCTCATCGATGCTCAGTGGGTCTCTCCGGGTTCTCCAGCACATCTTCATATGGAGTTCTTCCATTGTGTAAAGTTTCATGAAAATTCTTCAAACGGTTTAGGAGGAGTTGTGCTTATAAGGATGGACAGAGGGATGGACAGATGCACGGACAGATGGACGGACAGGGTGATTCTTATATACCCCCCTCCCCCTCCCCAAACTTTGTTTGTGGGGGGTATAATAATACCACAAACCAAATTTGGTTCATACCGGACCATCGGTTCAGAAAATAGAAATTTTGGGCGGGGCCAAAAATCCTACTCCTCCTATTACAAAGCCAAATATTACTTCACGAACTTCGTTTGAACAAACTTGAATCTACACCTCATATGAAAGCTCCATAGCAAATATCAAGTCATTGTACACACTGGTTCTTGAGAAGAAGATTTTAAAAATATTTGGAGCATTTTCCCCCAATGCCTCCCTATGGGGCTGGGCATGTTGAGTTGAACAAAAATGAAATGCCCCTTTGGGACCATTACTCACACAAACTTTCACTTGAATTGGCCCAGTGGCTTTGGAGAAGAAGACCAAAACATGGAGTTGACGACAGACGATGGACAGAGAGCAATGAGATTAGCTCAGCTTGACTTTGTCAAGATGAGCTAATAAAATCTTTGCAAAACAAACTAAAGTCCACAGAGTTTTCAGATTAAAATAACAAGATAACAATGTTTATAACAGAAGTTTTGTTTTTTTAAGAACAATATGTCAATCAAGGTTCTCAGTGAATGAAATTGTCCTCCAGGATAAACTACTGCAAAAATGCCGACTCATCATTTTTTCAGTACCCTCTTCCAGGCACACTGATTGAACAGGTGGCAGTTTTTTTAACCAATCCCTTCTACGGGTCCTAAGGATACTTCATACCAAACAACAGTTCTCTGTTCCTGGTGGTTTACGATAAATGGGCTTTTGAATTTTTTTCTGTATTTAGCTCCTGGGGTTGCCACAGGGCTGTGAAAATTTTTTTTTAGGCATCAATAAATTACTTAGGACCCACTTATACTATGTGCCAAATTTGGTTGAAGTTGGCCCACCGGTTCTTGAAATAGAAATTTTGGGCAGAGCCCAAAATGGATAAGCCCCAACAGAGAGCCCAGATACTGACCTATCAACTTGAACAAATTTTAATCTTTTACACCAAAGGATGTTCCATACCAAATATCAGGGCATTCCCTCTGGTGGTTCATGAGAAGATTTTTAAAGGTTTTTAAGTTTTTGAGGCATAAACCAGAGCCCGAATATGGAAGCTGCTTCATTTAAACAAAATATAAAGGGTATATTCCATAGATAGTCTGCGCAATATATGTTTGAATTTTTTAAGTTTTTGAGGCATAAACCAGAGCCCGAATATGGAAGCTGCTTCATTTAAACAAAATATAAAGGGTATATTCCATAGATAGTCTGCGCAATATATGTTTGAATTTGGCCTAGTGGTTGTGAAGAAGATGTCAAGTTTACAAAAAGTTAACGGATGACGGACTCCGGATAAAAGTGTTGGCAATAGCACCCAATGACTTGCAGCTGGAGAGCTACAAAGCGTATATAAAAAAAGAAAATCTAGTGTTTCTGAGTGGATACCGAAAATTATCTCACTCATGACCAAGACAATTGTTTATTTTCTCCTGTGCAAGCACTCATGAAAAATAAACATCTGTCTCGGTCACACCGGAGATAATTTTTGGTATCCACTTAAAAACACTAGATACCCTCTATTTATCCCAAGTAAGTTAAAACTGTGATGTATGGGGATATAATGGTTAACCCTTTACCTAACCTGAAAAGCAGACAACACTTGCAAAAATAATTCCTGAATAACTATTTTTTTTTCCTTTTTTGTCTCAAAAACATAGGTTATGACCCCTCGTTGGAACGAGCTCGACGAGCTCGTTCCAACGAGGGGTCACAACCTATGTTTTTGAGACAAAAAATGAAAAAAATAATGAAAATTATTTGGCGATTTTTGAGAATAGCGCTGGCCGGTTTTGGCTGTTACGTTAGGTAAAGGGTTAACTGTCAACTTTCTATACTCCTATTTTTCAAGAAACTATCTATTTATTGTACTTACTACCATTTCAGTATCATATAAAAGACCAAGAAAAGGATACAATGTTTTCCAGGGAAAAGTGGACGATTTGCCAACATTTCGGCTAAGATACAGCCTACGGACCATATATCAACTGAAAAATTATAATGATAATATAAACACAACAGTAAATGTTAACATAATAAGCATATATATTTTTGTACAGTGCAGGCTTGGCAATTTCAGGAGAGCGATTTTTTAGCTCTCCTTACTGCCCTCCTGAAAGAATTAAGGACAGCGAAAAATTGCCCTCCTAAATATTTTGGTCTGGGATGATTGAGATTACATGTATTATGCTCACATTAAATTTTTGTTGTAAAGCAAAAATGTAATTTAACTTCGAAGTCACATAACATCACGTAATTTCATTTTGAAAGTGGTTTAGTGGTAAAAGGTAATGGCTGCAACCATACCCAAACACAGATGCAATCATTTGAAGTAAAATGGGTCACAGCAATATTTTTTTTTCTGTCAGTTTCAAGTTCAACAACTGACATCACAGTTTGAGGGGTAATTATTCAAGGAATATTGACACTATAATATACTACCATTACTACTATCCTGTCACTTGAAGCACTTGCACCAGGATGTGACTGTAGATTCAAGCAGACCTGTTGTCCAAGAAAGTCATACGCCTACCACTACCACCTTCAACCCCCCTTGGGGGGGTTGAAGGTGGTAGTGGTAGGCGTATGACTTTCTTGGACAACAGGTCTGGGTACACACACAGGTCTTGTCAAGTGTGTGTTCGGTTGTTGAGTGAGACATCTAGATGTCTAAGAGATTTCGCTTTACCTTAGTAAAGTTAATAAAATCACTGATGTAGTCTGTTGGTTTCAGTTTCAATGAGTTCGTTCAACTGGATACTTAAAATGCTGTGTAAAGCTAATTGCTCTCCTAAGCTGATTGAGGAGAGCGATTTTTTGCCCTCCTGCATTTTTCAGAATGCCAGGCCTGCAGTGAGTGCTCGACTGATTTTACCAGACGGGTCAATGCCCGCAAAAAAATATTTGTACGGACAGAATAACATGAAAAGCAACTATTTTAAGGAAAAAATAGGACATTTGCAATTCCATACAGTTTACGACAGCCTTCAAAATTATTCCTAGTTTCTTCAAAACACTTGTCCTAACAAGGTCTGTATAAGCAATCATAGAATACATGACTTGAAAAACTTGTTGTAATTAAGTTTGACAAGCTATTACTGTTGATGTTTTAATGTTTTTGCCCAATATATTTACCTGGGTGTCCCTTGAAGAAATAAAAGCACTATTTATTTTGTGAAATTATTTCTGAGTTAATGACATACTGTTACCATATTTTTCAGTATCAACTGCATCTCCAGATTTGTAATTTCATGGTTATAATCAGATTTCAGGCTTCTATGCATGGTTTGAATGATTGTATTATTTGCATCTCTAATCAGAACTTCTATCAATTTCTAAACCCCAATTTACTAAAAATGTCGGCCAAGGTACTTATTTATGTATTTATTGGTGTTTAAGGTCACATACTTATGCACAATGGCTAATTGTGACTGTGACAGTTTTACGGGTGGAGGAAGCCGGAGTACCCGGAGAGAACCACCGAGCAACGACGAGCAGCTGTCAGCTCTCCAACATCGTAACTCTGAACCGCAGCACAGGCAGGGTTAGATTGGTTGAAGACATGCGCACCATCGACGTGCTTTACGCCTCAGCACACAGCGTCATCGTGCCCCCATGTAGGCAATCGGGGTGAAGTGTCCGAGGACCTCTCGGCTTGCAGCCTGCACCTCTACCAACTGAGCCACCGCACCCAGGGACCAGCCTAGGAGGGAATTTTAGGGAGACTTCAAGTCTCCCTCCAGAAAAAATAGGGAGACTGCAGAGTCATGTAGGGAGACTTCATAGGCAAGTGGGGAAAATTTAAGAATATTCATGTACCACCTCCGCCGCCCCTTCATATTTTCAATTTATGGTCCTCCATTAACGTACAAATAATCCAGGTCCAGTTGTCTATGATGCATCTGTGCCAGGTTAAAAAATCACAATGTAATTATTGACTGAAAATCCCCCACTGCTACCTTCTCCTTCATGATCCCTCACCTCTTCTTCGTGCCAATCCCCCATCACCCTCCTGTGGTTGCCTTTCAACAAAGGCTACTAAGCTAATAATTTCCTAAGTCTGAAAGTGTGAACAGGACCAGATGTAAGAAGTTTGCTTGGAAGGTACTTTGTTAGTTAATAAACAAAATACATTCTGGGGTCGAGTATTTTGTAAAAGAAATGTCATTCCGCATCATTTTTATGGCATTCCGGTGTCATTCCGCGTCATTTCATGTCATTCCGATGTTTAGGAGGACCCTTTTTCAAGATCGTCCACATGCACACTTGTGTCCTGTACAAAGCTTTTCTTGACATCCCTATAGCTTTTTTTCATGTGTTTCAATTCCATTCGTGTTTTTCTGGGAATAGACAGCCCAACAGTTAACAGTCGTCAGCAAATCGAAATGAAAATAATGTGTTATGAAATACGTCCGTTGTGTATACATTTTCGGCATCCTAAGCGACGTAACCTACTTTCAAACTGGGTTGTTTGTTGAGTCGCGTAAGTCACCTATTTTCGTTTCGACACTTGAAGCTCCGACTGGAACGCAACAAAATAGAAATAAAAAAATCCGCCAAAAGCGACAATGGACAATTGCTTGTCGTGTGATTTCAAATAAATGGACGTTTATTTGACGAATTAAAATACCCATTTATCACACTCGAGCACATTCGATTTTTGAAAATACTCGTTTTCATGTAAACCTCGCATCACTCAGTTCAGCCTTTTCTCATTTTGGCCAATTTTTAGAGGGCGACTTGTAATCGCCCCGACTATTTTTCTAGGCGACTTTGGGCTTAGAAGGGCGACTTAATCGCCCTAGTCGCCCTCACAGCTGGTCCCTGACCGCACCCCCGGCCAAGGTACTTGGAAGGCAACTTGTGAGTTTACTCATGGACTGCATATGTTGATGCACCTGTTTTGTTGCACTGAAGAGTGATAAAGTTGGAATTAGGCCCTTAACCCTTTGAACTCGTAAGACTGATTTTTTGGTTAAAGGCATAATTTTGTCAAATTCTTGTCTCATTATAAAAAAATTATTTATTTATTTATTGGTGTTTTAGATCACATATTTCTGCACAACGGCTAATCATAACCATGACAGTTTTATGGGTGGAGGAAGCCGGAGTACCCGGAGAGAACTACTGAGCAACAGCAAGCAACTGTCAGCTCTCCAACATACCAACTCCACATAAGCAGGGTTATCATTGGTTGAAGACAGGTGCACCATTGACGTGCAGTACGCCTTAGTACACAACGCCACCGTGCCCCCACGTGGGCAATGGGGGTGAAGTGTCTTGCCCAACAACAGAACATGGTTGCCACAGGTGGGATTCGAACTGAGGACCTCTCGGCTTGCAGCATGCACCTCTACCTACTGAGCCACCGTGCCCCCAGTCTCATTATAAGACGTCTATACATGGGCATTACTGATAAAATAATAACTGCAGTCTGCAGCCACATGGCTGCAGACTGCAGTTATTGTTTGTTTGTTTGTTTGTTGGTGGTTAACGTCACATATTTATGCACTATGGCTAATCGTGACACAACATGGAGATGAAGTCAAGTTTAGTCAATCGTTGATCAACATGTTGCCCATTTTAGAGGACTTTCACCCCAAGCATTGGTGACTGGGTCCTATTTCACTAGTAAAGCGGAACTGGTTTACCACAGTAAACAAGTGCTGCTTACTTCCCGGGGTTCCCACGGGGAAGACTGCAGTTATTATTTTATCCTCCCTGTATATTGATATTTGACTGACCCATCTCACTTTAAGTGTACACAAAGGCGATACCATTGCAGGAATCAAGGATTTAAAGGGTTAAGGGTTGAAAAAAAAAAAAAAAAAAATAGAAATTACGATGACAAGAAAACTTTTCCGAAGACACTTTTTTTTAGATTTTATGAGTAAAAGACAGGCAAAGTAAACTAGAACTATCACTGAAGGTGATTAATACCCCCGCTTTGGGTTTTTAGAGGAATGCACTTCTGATCATGTAGGCGAAGGCCATAAGGAAATGTATACATAAAGATCATTTTTTGTTGTTGAAATTTGTATTTGCATGTGGCCTTCCACAGAACAGCACTGAATACTTAAAGAGCCCACACATATATGGTTTACATTTGGAAAAACACATTTACAATGTGCAACATGTATTCAAAATCGGTTCATTAATGTAGGAAGAGTTGCACACACAAGAATCCCATTTGAAAACCCATAATAAATCCAAGTTAAAGGGAGATAACCTGGTTAAAATTGTCGCAGATCAAAAATTTGGGAATATGCGTATGTTCACTTAGTTGTGATAATGTTTGAAAGGTTTCGTCAAAATTGATTGATAAATGTAGGAGGAGTTGCACGCACAAGAATTTCATGTAGAAACCCATAATAAATCTAAGTTAAAGGGAGATAACCTAGTTAAAATAGCCACAGCTAAAAAATTTTGGAATATGCGCATGTTCACTTAGTAGTGATGATGTCTGTAAACTTTCGTCCAAATTGATTGATAAATGTAGGAGGAGTTGTGCACACAAGAATTTCATGCAGAAACCCATATTAAATCAAAGTTCAAGAGAGATAACCTGGTTAAAATTGTCGCAGATCAAAAAGTTTGGAATATGCACATGTTCACTTAGTAGAGATGATGTTTGAAAGGTTTCATCAAAATCGGTTCATTAATGTAGGAGGAGTTGCGCACACAAGAATTTGTTCGAACGGAAAGACATAATAAATCTAAGTCAAAGGGAGATAACCTGGTTAAAATTGTCGCCAACCAAAAATCTTGGAATATGCGCATGTTCACTTAGTAGTGATGATGTCTGAAAAGTTTTGTCCAAATTGATTGATAAATGTAGGAGGAGTTGCACGCACAAGAATTTCATGTAGAAACCCTTAATAAATCTAAGTTAAAGGGAGATAACCTAGTTAAAATTGCCACAGCTCAAAAATTTTGGAATATGCGCATGTTCACTTAGTAGTGATGATGTCTGTAAACTTTCGTCCAAATTGATTGATAAATGTAGGAGGAGTTGCGCACACAAGAATTTCATGCAGAAACCCATATTAAATCAAAGTTCAAGAGAGATAACCTGGTTAAAATTGTCGCAGATCAAAAAGTTTGGAATATGCACATGTTCACTTAGTAGAGATGATGTTTGAAAGGTTTCATCAAAATCGGTTCATTAATGTAGGAGGAGTTGAGCACACAAGAATTTGTTCGAACGGAAAGACATAATAAATCTAAGTCAAAGGGAGATAACCTGGTTAAAATTGTCGCAGATCAAAAATCTTGGAATATGCGCATGTTCACTTAGTAGTGATGATGTCTGAAAAGTTTTGTCCAAATTGATTGATAAATGTAGGAGGAGTTGCGCACACAAGAATTTCATGTCCGGAAAGACGTACGGACGGACGTACGGACGGACGGACGGACGGACGGATGGACGGACGTACGGACGTACAGGGCGATTCCTATATAGCCCCCACTTCTTCGAAGCAGGGGTATAATGATATATCATCCCTTGAGAGCATCAAGGCACCATCTATAACATTGCAGGTGGCACTTTGATGCCCTCAAGTGACAATATATACCACTGATAGTGATAAGATGGAAATAAGCAGTCTATAATGTGAAAGTTTGAGTTTCTTCCATTAAATAGTCAAGTGCTACAATCCATTATCATGGCTCTACTGAAAGTGCTGAAAGCCAATAGCTGCTTTGCACTGCACACATGACCTTGTTTTTCCCTTTGCAGTAGGAACAAAAATGTTTATATAAAATTTATAAAATTGTTTCACAGTGGTGCCCACTTAATTGGATATCTCTTAACTGAATAGCCTTGTTAACTGAATATACTTTCCCAAGACAAACCATTTACCATACCTCCAGTATAAATCTGACCTGTTAATTGAATGTAAGTTATAGAGTAAACTCATGTTAATTGAATAAAAAATCTTGTAACCTGTCGAGAAATTACCGTGACTCTCCCCAGTTTTCCTTTGTTAAAAGACATATTTGGCCACAGTACATCCAATACAGGCATTTAATCTATTATATCTTGACAGAGCTTATGGAGCACTGTCAAACAAGATATAATAGAATAAATGCTAAGTTTATCTCTCGAAAACGGGAAAGTGATACAATCCCTGTTTATTGAATACTCCTGTCAATTGAATAATTTTCATTGGCAAAGTGCCCTCATTGCCCATGTGGGGGCACGGTGATGCTGTACACTGAGGCATACTGCACGTCGATGGTGCACCTGTCTTCAACCAATGCTAACCCTGCTGGTGTGGAGTTAGTATGTTGGGGAGCTGACAGTTGCTCGCCGTTGCTCGGTGGTTCTCTGCGGGTACTCCGGCTTCCTCCAACCGTAAAACTGTCGTGGTCATCATCAGCCATTGTGCAGAAATATGTGACCTTAAACACCAATAAATAATACTAATAATAATTGGCAAAGTGGTTATTCTATTACAGTAGAATCCTCTTAATTGAATATCCATTTTGCCAGTGAAAATTATTCAATTAACAGGAGTATACAATTAACAGGGATTTGGTCAGTTTCCTGTGTTCTGGAGGTAAACTGAGCATTTATTCTATTATATCTTGTTTGACAGAGCTCATAGAGCTCTGTCAAACAAGATATAATAGAATAAATGCCTGTATTGGATGTAGTGAGGCCAAAAAGGTTGATAAATGAGGGGTATTTGGTGCCTGTCACAGTAATGTTTCTGACATATTACAAAAATTTATATACAATTAACGGGAGTTTACTCTACAACCTATATGCAATTAACAGATCAAATTTGTACTGAAGGTATGGTAAATGGTTTTGTGTTTGAAAATTATATTCAATTAACAGGGATATACAATTAAGAGATATCCAATTAAGTGGGCTCCACTGTACCAGGGTTTCACTGTATTACCTTTTATTGGAGAGCATTAATGGTAATAAAACAATTATTTCTGAGGAATGTCTAGTGGAACTATGTTATCCCTTGCTGGTAGCATGGTATTCTCATGTCACAAATCACCTTTGAAAAATTACTGTAGTAATCTACAAGTTAAGATAATGCTGTGCTGTGTTGAAAAGGGCTAAAAAAAAAGAGTCCCTTCCAACAGTTCCAAATCACAGTATTTCATCACCAAAGTCAAACACTAAGCTTTATCATTATCATAAAGTAAATCGTAGCTCTGGAGGAGTTAAAAACTATATACCAGGGGCATTTGGGATAACCTTTCTTGCTATTGCCTAATTCGTCAAAGGTCTAATAATCCTGGCAAACAAAAAATCAATCTCCCTTTTTCTTTTGAGGTGAACAAAACAAAATACATATTCTGCTAATTTGTACAAGCCTGCCAAGGGTAGTTCCTGTCCCATTGTTCAGTACCATTATCTATCCTACAATTCTGATAAAAATTTGCTTTATTTTTTTTTCCCCTTTGGTACTGAAATTCTGTCATGTAACAGACATTGTGAAGGTTAGGCCTAAAAAAATAAAAAATCTGTTTCTCAGGCCCTCCCGCATGGTCCTTTTGGCTGCCACATGCTCTCTTTTTTAAATGGTTTGTGTCTGATATTTTACCCAAGTTAAAAAAATTGATGAATTTGTCCCTTGAGTGCAAGAAGGCTTTGCAATGCTTTAGCTTTGCAAAGCCTTCTTGCACTCAAGGGATGAAATACACCACCACCCTTGCTATTTTGTAGATTATGAGGCCTAAAACTTGAACCAAGAACATGAACTTTTGATGGCTAAGAAGTAATTACTGAAATAAAAAATAAAATAAAAAAACGCTCGCCCACATGCAATTTCACAAATAATGGCCTGAGAAACAGAAGATCTACTTTGTGTGGCCTTATTCTATCTCAATCTTGCAGAGTGGTACATTAAAAATAAACTATCAACCTTATGAAAGAAACCTGTCAAACCTGCAATTTCTTTGGTAACAAATTTGACTTCCGACAAAGTCAATGAAAATGTTCCTAAAACAGACTTTTGAAGAATGGTACAAAAACATCAATAAAACAAATTCCAAGAGACATCCTGGGTAGAGTCTGATAGAAACTTAGCTCAAGAGGGATTTCTTGTACTAAAATGGCAAGAATTATTTCCTTTGAAAGTTGACAAATGTGACAGATGTGTTTAAGGCTTGTCATTGAACATTTCTGTCATCTGGAACAAACTCTGAAGAATTTTAGTAATGAGATTGTGTGCTTGAAACCTAGTCCTTGTGTTGTGTTAATCTGGCTTTAACTCTTTGCCTGCTGCGGGTGAATATTACTGTCCATAACAAAATACTCTATTGAACAGTGCAAGCATGTTTTTGGCCCTTGTTAACTGGTAGAGTGCTGAATTATTTTTGGTCATCAAAATTTGTTCACGTTTCTTTGCCTTGTTACAATTTATGGGAGAGTGTCCATAGGCACTCTCCCATAAATTGTAACATGGCAAATCCTTACAGGCCAAATATTTTCTCTTCATAGATGATATACAGCATATCTACTGAATATGAAGTCTTTAAACTGAGGTACCTGCACTTAGAATAAAACCCAAATGTGGTCTTCCAGCACTCTACCAGTTAACAAAATATTCCCCTATAAAGAAGAGGTCTTTTCTTAAGGATTTCTTGATTTCAAACTCATTGAATTTTGCAACAATCAAGTCATGGCTGCTTCCAAGCAGCCATGACTTGATTTTATGATAAATTTAATAAAATACTAAGCAGATTAAGAGTTGACCTCAATGGTCATGATATATCTTTCAGTCAAAACACCTTCATCAAGTTCTGACAAAGATCCAATATCTCGATAACAACAATATTAAAATTTTCCTACGTGTGAACCTGACCTAGAAGGTATGACCTTGGGTCAAGGTCATGAAAAACCCTTGAGCTATGGACAGCAATTTTGTAAGATCTGTAAATTTGCCCAGACAAGGATAGTACACAATTTCAAAGACTTCCTGTTTGTAACGATGACTCTGAAGGTATGGCCTTGGGCAAAGGTTGGAACACAACCAGGGATCAAGGGCAACACCTGTGTGCAATGTGAACAAGGTCTGTCAAATGGATCAAATTCCACAGGTGGACAAGGACAGAGCATCAACATTAAACTCTTCCTCTTTGTGACCTTGAAGGTATTCTTGGGTTATGGTCATCACTTCAAAGTATGAACAAAATTTGGCAATAAGGCTAAAAAAAATAATGTTTTGATTCTCAGGCCCTCTCTCGTTGGATTTGAACCTCCTCATCAGAGATTTTTATTATGTCATATTTTTTAAAGAATTTGTGAAAACTTGGAATGGACATTTTTTTACATTTCTCGACATACAATTATTTAGCTGTGTTTGCCCGTGGGAACCCCGGAAGTGAAGCAGTGCTTGTTTACTGTGGTAAACAAGCTCTGTTTCACTGGTAAAATAGGACCCAGTCATTAATGCTTGGGGTGCGAGTCCTCTAAAATAGGCAACATGGGGTATAAACGATTGACTGAGCTTGACTTTATCTCCATGTTGTGGTCATGATTAGACATTGTGCAGAAGTATGTGACCTTACACAACAATAAATAAACAACAATAAATAAATAGCTGTGTTTGCAGTAAATGGGTTTTTCTTGTTGCAGTTCATGGGAGAGTGCCCAGAGGCACTCTACCATAAACTGTAACAAGGCAAATTCTAATATACTGGATCATGATTTAATTATTTATTTATTTGCTGGTGTTTAAGGTTATATATATTTCTGCACAATGGCTAATAATGGCCACAACACCAGTATAAACTCAAGTTTAACCAATCATTTAGAGCCATGTTTCCCATTTTAAAGGACTCCTACCCCAAGCATTGGTTACTGGCCTATTCTAATGGATCACGATGCTTGACAGATCTATACCATTAAAAAGAACAATAAAATACAAATCCTTTTAGCTGTTGTTACGGAAGTTAGTTATAAAAGGTATACTATAATTACACTAAAATACAACCTTTTCTCTTTTTCAAGTGGAAAGACAGCAAAAAGATTTATTGAGTATACTCAACCCTTTACACGAAGAAAAAAAAATTAAAAAATAAAACTAAAAATAAAATCCTCCCTCCCTCACTGATTTGAAAAAAAAATTGCCTGAGAATCAATTCATTTTTTTTATTTGGCCTAATTGTATCAAATTATATGAAGCGCAATGATTACGTCAAGTGCTTAACACTTAGTAGCCCCTCCTCTCCATGAACAATAACGAAAGTGTCAATGACTCTGTAGCTTAACTTGTCTGTGTGTTGTTTGATGAAATGGTTAATGTTCAATGTTTATGAAAGGATTATGAAATAAGACAAGAATTGTGATAATTGGGAATATGGTAATTTCTGTTCCCTGTATGCTATGTTTTTAATAAAAATAATATGAAGTGTACACTGTACTAAAGAGCTGAGGGGTGGGTTAATGTGGACCTCACAGTTAATGTATGTGACCCTCACAGTTAGCATATGTCAACGAAAGTTACCAAGATACAGTGAAATTATTCCAAAACGAGCCATCTTATCAAGTTACATTGAAATCCCTTCATAAATATGGCCTGAAGACTGTGCTAAAGGTTTTCAGGCTTCAAGCCTGTGAAGCCATGACGGTTGACTGATTGCAACTAAAAGGGGACGTCCTCATCTCGACATTATACTGAGTCATTCTACTAAGTTACAATGAAATCCCTACACAAATACGACCTGTAGTCTGTACTAAATTTTTTCAAGTTTTGGGCTCGGGAAGCCATCATGGTTGAGTGATCGGGACCAAAAGGTGACGTTGTCACCTGGGCATCATCTGGAGTGATCCTACGAAGTTACAATGAAATCCTTTCATAAATATGACCTTTAGACTGTGCTCAAGGTTTTTGGGCTTCGGGTTCCTGAAGCTGTCACAGTTGACCAATCATGACCAAAAGGGGATGTCATCATCTAGGCATTATATGGAGTCAACCTAACAAGTTACAATGAAATCCTTACATAAATACGACCTACAAAGTATGCTAAAGGTTTTTGGGTTTTGGGATCGGGCAGCCATCAAGGCTGAATGATTGCGACCAAAAGGGGATGTTCTCATCTAGACATTATTTGGAGTCATCCTACCAAGATACAATGAAATCCCATCATAAATATGATCTGTAGACTATGCTAAAGGTTTTCAGGCTTCGGGTCCCTGTAGCCATCACAGTTGCCCAATCACGTCCAAAAGGAGACGTTCTCATCTAGATATTATATGAAGTCAACCTACCAAGTTACAATGAAATCCCTTCATCAATATGACCTGTAGACTGTGCTAATGGTTTTTTTGGTTTTGGGCTCGGGCAGCTGTCACGGTTGACAAATCGCGACCAAATGGGGAAGTTCTCATCTAGACATCATACGGAGTCATCCTACCAACTTACAATGAAATCTCTCCATAATAAGCATGACCTGCAGACTGTGCTAAAAGTTTTTGGGTTTTGGGCTTGGGCAGCTATCACGGTTGACAGATCATGACCAAAAGGGGACGTTCTCATCTAAGCATGATACAGAGACATCCTACCTAGTTACAATGAAATCCCTTCATAAATACGACCTGTAACCTGTGCTAATGGTTTTTGGGTTTTGGGCTGGGGCAGCCATACTGGTTGACTGATCGCGACCAAAAGGGGACGTTCTCATCTTGACATAACCTCAAACCTGAATTTGAAATTTTGTGATGATCAGACAAGAACTACGGGGTGTAGCCTGCGCTAAAGGAAAATGTGAACAGACTTACAGATTCACAGACTAACAGACTTCCGCACACATGATGGCAATAGTTTATCTTGACTTTGTCAAGTTAAGCTAATAAAGCTCAATACAATGGCAGGTGGTGGCATTAAGTATATCTGAAATTGGGATAAAATTTTGAGGCATGGATCTATATATAAGGATACTACAGTACGTGGAGAGTGTATTATCACTAAATCACCTGCAGAGTGGGATTCCACCCATGCAATAATTGCAAATTTGTTGCAAAACACAACAAGCACAAGTAAAGTTCCCGGAGGTCCATTGGCTGAAACATTGCTTGTTTTTACATGTTCAGAATTTGAGTGATACTTTGGGTGATAACTCCACTCCCCGGGTGATTTAGTTACAATCCACTCTCCATGAATTGTATATGCTCCCTTAAATTTCTTTTAAGGAGCAAGGAAAAATTAAAAAATTCACCCCCAAATCATCTGATATTTTTAAATAAAACTATTCATAATTTTAGGAAAGTTCTAAATAATAATCAGATGTGAATACAGGCAGAATATGTCTTTCCAATTATAATACAAATGTCACAAGACTGATAGAGTGCAAAAAATCTTCTTGGTGGCCAAAGTTTGTTCACATGCCTTTGCCTTGTTATCCCCCCGAAAAAAAATTTCGGGGGATATAGTCGTCACGCGTTTTTTTTTGTCCGTCCGTCCGTGCGTCCGTACGTCCGTTTACATTTCGTTTCCGGATGATAACTTCCCTTGAAATAGTTTGATTGTAACCAGACTTGATATGTGGCTTAAACATATAAAAATACAGGTCAAGTTCGAATCCGGGTTCATCCTGATTAATATTACCAGAGTTATGCCCCTTTTTAATTTAGAAAATCTTATGATTTTTGGTTTCCGGATGGTAACTTCCCTCAAGATAGTTTGATTGTAACCAAACTTGATATGTGGTGCAAACATATCAAAATACGGGTCAAGTTCGAAAATGGGTTTGTCCTGATTAATTTTACCAGAGTTATGCCCCTTTTCAACTTAGAAAATCTTATGATGACCACACTTTTTTCGGGGGGATCAGCTGCCCCGTGGATGTGGCAGCCCTCTAGTTAGAATTTATTGGGGAGTGCCTACAGGCATCCCCCATAAATTCTAGTAAGGCAAATCCATACAGATGAAATAAATTCACTACAAAGATAATGTGAACCACATCTACAGAATATGAAACCAATAAGTTGAGGTACCTGCACTTGAGGATGGAGTCTAAATATGGGCTTTCCTCACTCAACCAGTAAAATACCAAATGACCCCACCCAAAGAGTCAACATTAGCAGAAACAAGTGTTTGACCTCCGAGATGGTATTAGTCCCCTACGGCGCTTTTGTGACAAAAGGTGTTTTTGTCACATGAGACACTCAAGTATATAAGCATCTCTGCATTTCAGGTTAGTAGTTTAAGAAGTACAAAGACCGCCAGTAATGGTCCGGTCCAGTGAAAAGAATGTCGAGTCCAGCTCTCCGTGGTGCAGTATTTTTGCCTGGACCGGTCCAATCATTATAATAACCTTAAATGAAGGGAAAGATGATGAAATCTTACTTTTGGTAATACCAAAAAAGGAAGATATTAAAACATTTTCCTTCATTTAAGGTATTTTATAATGATTGAATTGGTATACTCATTTGTGTTACAGAAAGCATCATGTTACTGACGTCTGCTGGGAAGGCTTGGTAACTCGGGTCATGTTATATAATACTTGGAGGAAGGGGTGGTAACATAATGAAAGTGTCAATGACACTGTAGCTCAACTTGTTAAGACATGTACATGTATAGTATGTGACACAGCAATGACAAACATCTAGGTAATGACCTGATAACAAAGGTACATATAAAGTATTGTAACGGTCTGTACATAAATACTGACCGTAGCCTTTAACAAATGTATAGGTAAAGTATTGTAAATGTGGGTGACAGTCAGATGCTAAACTAGTAAAGAAATCTTTGAGTCCCAGAGTGGGTCTGACTGAACCCCAAAATATTTGTTCTCATAGCACAGTGATAACAAGGCACCCCAAAACACACTCGTTCCTGTCCCAAGGTGAAAACAAAGGGACCCAAGAAGTTTCGTAAAGATCAGTTCATAAATACGAGCTGTATAGAAGTTGTGACAAAAAACTGATTGGACCTAATTTTGGTACAAAATGGCCACTGGCAGCCATCTTGAATTTTGGACCGCACCCAGAAACACTCGTTCTCGTCCCAAGGTGATAACAAAGATACCCAAGAAGTTTCGTAAAGATCGGTTCATAAATGCGGTTTCTAGCCGTATTGAATTGTTGACGGACACACAGACAGACGGCCAGACGGAAGACTGGCCATGGCATAAGCTCAAATTTGGCTTCGCCAAAATTGAGCTAAAAATAGAGAAAAAAAAAACCTAAAAAAAACACAACAAAAATGGCCACCATGCCGCCATCTTGGATTTTGAAAAAAAAATATTGAATGTGCATCATCCCCTCCCAACCCTCTATCCATGTGCCAAACATGCAAAGTGTAGCTTGAACCATGTTGGAGGGAGGGGTGGTAACATGAAAATAGAGAAAAAATGCTTAAAAAACACAACAAAAATGGCCGCCATTTCGCCATCTTGGATTTGGGAAAAAAATATTTTGAGCGTGCATCATCCCCTCAGAACCATTTATCCATGTACCAAATATGAAAGGTGTAGCTTAAAGCATGTTGAAGGGAGAGGTGGTAACATAAAAACAGACAGACAGACAGACAGGCGGACAGACGGATGGAGTACAATCCTATAGTCCTCTACGGGAACTAAAAAGCATGCATTATTCAATGCAGTAATAAAATAGTTAATTTACTTACTAGATTTTGTATAACCTTTAGAATTCAACATGATTTCTGGTGCTCTATACCACCGAGTAGCAACATACTCCGTCAAGAATCCTGTATGATCATGTTCTGGATCAGCAACTCTTGCCAAACCAAAATCACAGATCTGAAAAAAGCACACACAACAATGTGACAAATTACAGTGAAGTCCAGTTAATAACAAAGTACAGTGAAGACCACTTAGTGACAAAGTACAGTGAAGACCACCTAGTGACAAAGTACAGTGAAGACCACTTAGTGACAAATTACAGTGAAGTCCACTTAATGACAAAGTACAGTGAAGACCACTTAGTGACAAAGGACAGTGAAGACCAGTTAGTCAGCTATTTCTGAACTGAACTACCCTATTAACTGCAAATGCCATCCAACACCAAACAACTTACTATGCCTCCATTACAAAAATGACATGTTAACCCTTTCCCCAACGAATCGGCCACATCCACCCACATAAGCAAATTCAGCAGCTTAAAAAATATTATTTAAAAAAAAATTTCAACAAAACCATATCATGTGACCCTTCTTTGGAACGAGCTTATTGAGGGGTCACATGATATTATTTTGTCGAAATTTTTGGAAAAATGTTGAAAAATGATATTTAAAATTGATTGGATTAATTATTTACCAGTGTTTATTTCTACACAATGGTTAATCTTGACTGCAACATGGATATAAAGTCAAGTCCAGCCAGTCGTTTATACCCATGATGCCCTTGATAGGGTCCTATTTTACAAGTAAAACAGAGCTTGTTTAACATGGTAAACAAGCACTGCTTCACCTTCTGGGGTTCCCATGAGCATGTTAATTGGATAAATGGAAGTGTCAATGACACTGCAGACCAAGAAGGGACTGAACTAAATAGAATGAAAGTGTCAATGACACTGTAGCTTAACTTGTGTGTTGTGTTTGATGAAAAGGACAATGTTCAATGTTTATGAAAGGATTATGAAATAAGACAAGAATTGTGATAATTGGGAATATGTTCATTTCTGTTCCCTGTATGCTATGTTTTTGATAAAAATAATATGAGGTGTACACTGTACTAAAGAGCTGAGGGGTGGGTTAATATGACCTCACAGTTAATGCATGTGGCCCTCACAGTTAACGTATATTAACGAAAGTTACCAAGTTACAGTGAAATTATTCCAAAACGAGTCATCCTATCAAGTTACATTGAAATCCCTTCATAAATATGGCCTGTAGACTGTGCTAAAGGTTTTTGGGCTTTGGGCCCTTTTAGCCGTCAGTTTCCCAATTGCGTCCAAAGGGGACGTTCTCATCTAGACATTATATGAAGTCAACCTACCAGGTTACAATGAAATCCCTTCATAAATATGACCTGTAGACTGTGCTAAAGGTTTTCAGGCCTTGGGCTCGGGCAGCCATCATGGTTGAATGATCGCAACCAACAGGGGACATTGACCTGTAGACTGTGATCAAGGTTTTTGGGCTTCGGGCCCCTGAAGCCGTCACAGTTGACCAATCACGACCAAAAGGGGATGTCATCATCTAGGCATTATATGGAGTCAAACTAACAGGTTACAACGAAATCCTTCCATAAATATGACCTATAGACTATGCTAAAGGTTTTGGGCTCAGGCAGCCATCAAGGCGGAACGATCGTGCCCAAAAGGGGACGTTCTCATCTAGACATTCTTTGGAGTCATCCTACCAAGCTACAATGAAATCCTTTCATAATTATGACCAGTAGACTGTTCTAAAGGTTTTCAGGCTTCGGGCCCCTGTAGCTGTCACAGTTGTCCAATCATGTCCAAATGGGGACGTTCTCATCTAGACATTATATGAAGTCAAACCTACCAAGTTACAATGAAATCCCTTCATAAATCTGACATGTAGACTGTGCTAAATGTATTCAGGCTTCAGACTAGGGCAGCCATAATGGTTGAATGATCGCAACCAAAAGGGGACATTCTCATCTGGGCATCATCTAGAGTGATCCTACGAAGTTACAATGAAATCCCTTCATAAATATGACCTGTAGACTGTGCTCAAGATTTTCGGGCTTCGGGCCCCTGTAGCCATCACAGTTGATCAATCACGACCAAAAGGGGATGTCATCATCTAGGCATTATATGGAGTACACCCAACAAGTTACAATGAAATCCATCCATAAATACGACCTATAGACTATGCTAAAGGTCTATGGGCTTGGGAAGCCATAAAGGCTGAATGATCATTATTTGGAGTCATCCTACCAAGCTACAATGAAATCCCTTCATAATTATGACCTGTAGAACATTCTAAAGGTTTTGGGGCTTCGCCCCTGTAGCTGTCACAGTTGCCCAATTGTGTCCAAAAGGGGACGTTCTCACCTAGACATTATATGAAGTCAACCTACCAAGTTACAATGAAATCCCTTCATAAATATGACCTGTAGACTGTGCTAAAGGTTTTCGGGCTTTGGGCTCGGGCAGCCATAATGGTTGAATGATCGCAACCAAAAGGGGACAATCTCCTCTGGGCATCATCTAGACATTATATGAAGTCAAACCTACCAAGTTACAATGAAATGCCTTCATAAATATGACATGTAGACTGTGCTAAAGGTATTCAGGCTTCAGACTCGGGCAGCCATAATGGTTGAATGATCGCAACCAAAAGGGGACATTCTCATCTGGGCATCATCTGGAGTGATCTTACGAAGTTACAATGAAGTCCCTTCATAAATATGACCTGTAGACTGTGCTCAAGGTTTTCGGGTTTCGGGCACCTGTAGCCATCACAGTTGACCAATCACGACCAAAAGGGGATGTCATCATCTAGGCATTATATGGAGTCAACCTAACAGGTTACAATGAAGTCCTTCCATAAATATGACCTTTTGCCTATGCTAAAGGTTTTTGGGCTCTGGCACCCATCAAGGCTGAATGATCGTGATCAAAATGGGACGTTCTCATCTAGACATTATTTGGAGTCATTCTACCAAGTTACAATGAAATCCCTTCATAAATATGACCTGTTGGCTGTGCTAAAGGTTTTCGGGCCCCTGTAGTCGTCACAGTTGCCCAATCACGTCCAAAAGGGGACATTCTCATCTAGACATTATATGAAGTCAACCCACCAAGTTACAATGAAATTCCTCAATAAATATGACCTGTAGACTGTGCTGAAGGTTTTGGGGTTTTGGGTTCAGGCAGTCATCACAGTTGGCATATCATGCCCAAATGGGGAAATTCTCATCTAGACATCATAAGGAGTCATCCTACCAAGTTACAATGAAATTCCTCCATATTAAACATTACCTGCAGACTGTGCTAAAAGGTTTTGGGTTTGGGGCTTGGGCAGCCATCACGGTTGACAGATCATGCCCAAAAGGGGTCGATCTCATCTAGGCATTATACAGAGGCATCCTACCAAGTTACAATGAAATCCCTTCATAAATACGACCTGTAGACTGTGCTAATGGTTTTCGGGTTTTGGGCTTGGGCAGCCATACTGGTTGACCGATCGCGACCAAAAGGGGTCGTTCTCATTTAGACATGACCCCAAACCTGCATATGAAATTTCGAGACGATCAGACAAGAACTGCAGGGTGTAGCCCTTGCTAAAGGAAAATGTGAACAGACTCACAGACTAACAGACTTCCGCATGCGTGATGTCAATAGCTTATCTTGACTTTGTCAAGTTAAGCTAATGAAAGTGTCAATGACACTGTAGCTCAACTTGTCAAGACAAAGGCATGTACATGTATAGTATGTGACACAGCAATGACAAACATCTAGGTAATGACCTGATAACAAAGGTACATATAAAGTATTGTAACGGTCTGTACATAAATACTGACCGTTGCCTGTAACAAATGTATAGGTAAAGTATTGTAAAGGTGGGTGACAGTCAGATGCTTAACTAGAAAAGAAATCTTTGAGTCCCAGAGTGGGTCTGACTGAACCCCAAAATATTTGTTCTCATAGCACAGTGATAACAAAGGCACCCCAAAACACACTCGCTCCTGTCCCAAGGTGAAAACAAAGGTACCCAAGAAGTTTTGTGAAGATCAGTTCATAAATACGAGCTGTATAGAACTTGTGATAAAAAACTGATTGGACCTAATTTTGGTTCAAAATGGCCACTGGCAGCCATCTTGAATTTTGGACCGTACCCAGAAACACTCATTCTCGTCCCAAGGTGATAACAAAGGTACCCAAGAAGTTTTGTGAAGATCGGTTCATAAATACAGCCTCTACCCTGAGCTGTATTGACATGTGTGCTCACATTGTGTAAGTAGCACTGAATAAATCAAAGTTCATCTAATTTGCATAATTTCTGCATGAAAAAAAACCCCTTACAATATGTGATGTATTCCATGTTACTAAACATTCATACAAAAATTTATTCAAATCAGAACTTTCATACAGAAGTTCTGTACAAAAGACTGATTGCAATAATTTTGGTACAAAACGGCTGCTGGTGGCCATCTTGAATTTCGGACCACACCCAAAAACACTCGCTCTCATCCCACGGTGATAACAAAGGTACCCAAGAAGTTTCGTAAAGATTGGTTCATAAATATGGCCTCTAGTCTGAGCCGTATAGAAGTTGTGTACAAAAAACTGATTAGACATAATTTTGGTACAAAATGGCCACTGGCAGCCATCTTGAATTTTAGACCGCACCCAGAAACACTCGTTCTCGTCCCAAGGTGATAACAAAGATACCCAAGACATTTCGTGAAGATCAGTTCATAAATACAGACTCTAGCCCGAGCTGTATTGACATGTGTACTTACCGTGTGTAAGTCGCACTGAAAAAATCAAAGTTCATCTAATTTGCATAATTTCTGCACGAGAAAAAAACTCGTATTATATGTGATGTATCCCATGGTACTAAACATTCATACAAAAAATTATTCAAATCAGCGCTTTCATATGGAAGTTCTGTGCAAAAATCTGATTGCACCTAATTTTGTACAAAATGGCTGCCACAGGCCATATTGAATTTCGGACCGGACCCCAAAACACCCGTTCTCGTTCCACGGTGATACCAAAGATACCCAAGAAGTTTCATAAAGATCGGTTCATAAATACAGCCTCTAGCCTGAGCCGTATTCATAATTGGCATTTGTACTTACTACTACTTATATTACTTACTTAAGTGCTGAAAGTAACACCAAAAGTAGAGATGGGCAATATACCGAAAAACCGAACCGATACCGATATCATGGGGACACCGAAAAACCGAACCGACCCAATCTTTGAATACCGAAACCAACGGTATTTTCTATTTTCCCTGTGCATTCGCTATTGATGAGGATTGATAGCAGTTGAAGTGTTCATTTTCATCAAAGAAGTGACTGATTTTATTTTTCAGTTTTGTTAAGCCTTAAGGACCAGGGCAGTTGTACTAAATTATCAATAGTCTACGACCTGTACATGTCCAGTTGCTTAGCAGTGATTTCTAGCTAAGTCTTGGCTGCCTGTTAAGGCAGCCAAGACTTGGCTAGAAATCACTGACCAGATAATTTTACTGCTGTCATCAGGCCCACGTAAAGATGACATCTTCAGGACACACATTCTATGATTACAGACGCCTTAAGTGGAGCTTGAAAAGTTAAGGCGTATTTAGAACAAGTCACCAAATTACTGCAGATATGATCTGTGCTGACAAAAGAATGACAATGTTGAGCCCATCAACAATGACATGTGTAGCACTGTGATAGAATGATACAAGAACAACTTATTCTGTATTTTTCTGACATGGATTCCCCTTCGGTACTATCAGTGAATCTGAAGTCACATACCAAATACCGAACCGATACCGCGGTATGCCCACACAAAAATACTGAAACCGATACCGAACTCAAAATTCCAATACCGCCCATCTCTAACCAAAAGATATCAAAATTAGTCTAATTTGCACAATTTACGCACGAGAAAAAAACCCGTATTATATGTGATGTATCCCATAGTACTAAACATTCATATAAAAAATTATTTAAATCAGAGCTTTCATATGGAAGTTCTGTACAAAAAACAGATTTCTACATCGTTGGTACAAAATGGCGGCTGGCAGCCATCTTGAATTTCGGACTGCACCCCAAAACACTCGTTCTCATCCCACAGTCATAACAAAGGTACCCAAGAAGTTTCGTAAAGATCGGTTCATAAATACGGCCTCTAGCCCGAGCCGTATCCAATTGTTGTCGTACGGACAGACAGACGACAGGCCATGACAAAAGCTCAAATTTGGCTTCGCCAAAGTTGAGCTAAACATTAAATAGAAAGTTCCAGTAAAGCCAAGTCAATCACTCAAGTTTCTACAAAAAACAACCCATCCCACTTGCTCATATCTGATATTGTCAAGTTGAGCAAGAAGTAAAAAAATCAGCCCACCCTCACGGATTCCAAAAAGAAATTGCCTGAGAATCACTAAACTCTCTATGGCCTTACAGTATTTAACACTGAATAACATTGAATTCTCCACAAACCTTTTTTCATGGGTCATGTATAAGTTCTGTATCACTGTAGAACAATGACAAAACATTCTATGCAATCAAGCAGCGACATCAGAGATTTATGTAGAAAACTCATCAGTCATCACTAATGGTAGCACTGCGCATCTTTGTGTGTGTGTGTAGTACGTGTGTGTGTGTGTGTGTGTGCATGCGCTACATATGAAATGCGAAAAAATTTGGATATGAGATATGACCGGCAGAATGTGAAATGAACTGTGACTCTTCTACAGTATGTGGAGAGTGGATTGTAACTAAATCACCCGCAGAGTGGAGTTATCACCCAAACTATAACTTTCATATTTTGTATATACCGACTAAAAACACAAGGAATGTTTCAGCCAATGGACCACCGGGTTTAACCAGGTGGTTCATTGGCTGAAACATTGCTTGTGCTTGTTATGCTTTGCAACCAATTTGCAATTATTGCTTGGGTGGAATCTCCACTCTGTGGGTGATTTAGTGATAATACACTCTCCACGTACTGTAAATTTAAAATCCAAGATGGCTGGTGCTTGCCATATTTTCCATAAAATTTGGAACTTTTTGTAGAGGCCATCAGAATCATACGAAATTTAAAAAAGATCGATGAGAGATATGGCCTGTAGGATGTGCTTTTGGCATTGCAGACAATTTAATAGCCAAATCTGAGATGCGGCCAGCAGCCATGTTTTTCTAAGAAATGAAAAAAAACATGATAGCTCCCATCTAGACATGACCTCAAACCTGCATATGAAATTTCGTGATGATCAGACAAGAACTACGAAGTGTAGCCTGTGCTAACGGAAAATGTGAACAGACTCAAAGACTAAGAGACTTCTGCACATGTGATGACAATAGTTTATCTTGACTTTGTCAAGTTAAGCTAAAAATGTTTTGGAAATCTAAATTTAAAAAAAAAAATTTGACAAAAAAACCCCCATACCTTGTGGCCACTCTCACTGAAATGAGCTCATTCCAATGAGGGGACAGAAATTAAGGGTTAATGGTGTGGAAAAATGGTGTTAAGAGGGTGTGGAGGGAATGGACGAGTGATGTGCTGGTAAATATTCTGTACCTTTGAAACAGATGATGACATCCTTTTCGTATCATACTGTAGTTGCATATTGGCAAATATCTTACCTCCTACAAGTATCTGGGAATTTCATTGGTTCAAAGATGTCACATGCAGACTGCATATAAAACCATATACGGCCTGTCAACATCAATATATACGCGGACAGCTATGGGTAATCTCCCCCTTGTTCATTGATTATTCAAAATGGCAGCAGCCGATCAATGCTTCAAGTTGAAAGATTGAGTGTTGGAAGCCCATATTTGGTCTGAAGTGCAGGTTAGGCAACTTAAAAGGCTTCATATTCTGTGGATGTGTGTCATGTTACCTTCGAAATGAAACTGTATGAATTTGCCTTGTTACAATTCATGGGAGAGTGCCCATAAATTGTAACAAGGCAAAGACACATGGACACATTGTGAGAATTCTCTCATGTAATTTTGATCGCTGTTGTTATTAGTTCTGTGCATCGATGCAGCAGTCGGTAAGATATATTTGTTACACAGTTTGTTGGTGGCCTAATATGGTATATATGGTGTCAGTTAATTTCATATTCGCTCTCGTCCAATATGAAATTAACTGACACCATATATACCATATTAGGCCACCAACAAACTGTGTAAGTAATAATATATGAATACTCGCTACTGAAGTCATACTTTTTGGTGTGCTTGGTACATTCTGGTTATGATTTTCCTTTATTTCCTCCACTTTAACCATCTTTCAATCTAAAGGCTTAGGGATGGAAGATGGTTGAAGTTTGAAGAAATGGACCGAATGGCCAGTCATATTTCACTGGCCAACTACAACTAAATCTAAATATAACACACCACAGGAATGCTTGCATATTAAAACATTTGGATGCATGCAAATTTTAAACTCAATGTTTAATCATGTCACACATCTCTGGAAAAGGGGTAATGATAAGCCATTGTGTCATCGTACTTGGCCAATACAAAGTAGCATACCAAAATTTATTAAAATCTGGTAACTATTGTTCAAATTATCGCTTAATTCTTAACCTGCTGAGTATATTAAAAATATTTTTCATCAAATCTAGTCATGGCTGTGAAGCAGCCATGACTAGATTTGATGAAAAATTAATCTAAATTTAACTCAAGAAATCATTAGTGAAAAAATCTGTTCGACTTACTGGATGGAAATTTGATTAAATGAACCCAAATTATCCTCATTTCAGTGGCAAGAGAAATTATATCCTGGGCGGGAATAACCGCCAGCAGCATGCAAGGAGTTAAACAACTTTCAGATGGATGGATGTACAGAATGGACACCGACAGATGGACCTCTTCACCATATCCCTTCTCTGCAGGGAAAATTGTTACATCGGTGTGCAGTGGGTTAAGGTACGTAGCCAGGAATTCACAGTTTGTTTCTTTGTTTGCTGCTACCAGGTATTTAATGTCACTATCAGAATGTGTGGCTACATTACGACCACAACACAGGCATAAAGCATAAAGGCCTTTTTAGCCTAACCAATCACTGATACCTATGTGGTTGCCAACTTCAGAGATCTTTTGTTACCAGGTCCTATTTTACAAGTAAAGCAGATCTTATTTACAACAGTAAACAAAGAGAGTGCGGTGGCTCAGAAGGCAGAGATGCAGGCTACAAGCTGAGAGGTTCTTGGTTTGAATCCCACCTGTGGCATTCGAATCCCACCTGCGACACCTGCATTGTGTCCCTGGGCAAGACACTTAATCCCAATTGTCCACATGGAGGCACGATGGCATTGTGTACTCAGGCATACTGCAAGCTGAGGGTGCACCAATGCTAATCCTGCTTGTGTTGTGTTAGTATGTTTGGGAGTCGGACAGTTGCTCGCTGACTCTCTCAGGGTACTCCAGCTTCCCCACCCGTAAAACTGTCCAACATGAGGAGACCCTGGCTGTCAAAAATGCCAATAAACCCCAATAAATAAATAACAGTAAACAAGCACAACTCCACTTCTGGGGCTCTCACAAGGGGTCGTAAAATCAAACTTCTTATCAAATGGACTACATTTGTATTTTAACTGGTAGAGTGCTGGACGTCCATATTTGGGCTTTATTCTGAACTGCACACATAAACGGCAGCTTAACCCTTTACCCAATACAGATATCAAAATTTAATATTTTAAATAGCATTTTTTTTTTTTTTTACTTTTTCAAAAAATTTCAACAAAACCATATCAAGTGACCCCTCATTGGAACAATCTCGACCCAAAGAGGGGTCACATGATATGGTTTTGTTGAAATTTTTTGAAAAATAATATTTTTTGAGCTGCTGAATTTGCAATTACACAAACGGATGTGGCCGATTCATTGAGTAAAGGGTTGAACGTTTCATATTATGTGGATGTGCTTCATATTATCTTTAAAGAGAAATTATTCAATCAGTATAGCTTTGCCTTGTTATAATTTATGGGAGAGTGCCTTGAGGCACTCTCCCATAAACTGAAACAAGCAAAGACTTGTGGACAAATTTTGACAACCAAAAATAATTTAGTACTCTACCAGTTAATAAATTTTAAGAATTGCAAAATAGGTCTGTTAACAAGAATGCAAAAGAGCTCAGCTGAGGCACTGAAAATAATTAAAAAGTTCTTTTTTAATACCCCTTTCATAAAACTTACCTTTAAATCACATGTTGTATTCAATAAGAGATTACTTGGCTTCAGGTCTCGGTGTAAAACATTCGCTGAATGTATATACTTCAAACCTCTCAATATCTGATAGAGAAAGTAGCAGACATGATCGTTACTTAATTTTTGTGATTTCAATAATTTATACATATCTGTCTCCATCAAGCACTGTACAATATATCTAACAAGCAGTCAAGGATTGTAATTACAGATGCATTATGACATGTGAAATAAAGATATAGAGAAATGGAGACGAGAGTAATTCATGATGAAATGAGTGAAATTCATACATTTTTATGATACAGACAAGCCTGCAAATAAGCAGCCTGTCATGGTCATTGACAGGAACAATTAGATTGTTTAACAGACACCAAATCACTGATACATGACATTTTATTTATTCAGGAGTTCTTCTACCCTCTTTGGGAGAAGGTTGGAGGTTCATGAAACTGGGAATATTCCTGTTATGAAGGCTCCAATTAGGAATTTGGAAGAAGAAACACACAAAGAATAAGAAATGTTACCTTTATATTGAGCTGAGAACATTGATACAGAAGCTACTACATGTATAGTACTCTTGTGTTCCTAATAAACATACATGTACGTTTATTAATTTTGGGGAATTTTTCCACCCTGTATGCACCTTATTTGGGCCTGTATGTTTATTAAAATTGTACTTCCAAAAGGGAGGAGATCTTCAAATTAGTAAATGTAACCAAGATTGTGTGATAGTCTTGTTCAGCACAGTGTACATTGTTTCAATCATGATGCCTAAATGCCTATTAGTTTTCTTTAATAAAACTAACTGCAATACTGGAAGATTTGTTGGCTTCAGACATGTTAACCACCAGAATAATTTTTCAGGGAACCTGAGATTGATTTTCAGGGAAATGGGATTTCAGGGAAAAGTTCGCACACGGACAAAACAAAAGAAAAAACTTGCGAATTTTCAGTTCATAGGTCACCATTAACACCAGGTTATATCTGGACCCAGTAGTCAGTTATACTGATGCATTTATGCTATGTTAAACAAGAGGCCCATGGGGCCTGAAGTGCTCAATCTTGAACAGAACACAACATAAACAGAGTCCAAGAATGAGTACATTAAACAAGCCATCTCCATAGGCTACACTGTCAATCCTTGAGTCCCTCAGGAGTGACAAAAATAATCCGGGCATCATGCCTTTTCTTCAGTTGATCATAAAGTGAAATGTAGAGCTCCCATATGAAGCCCCTTGATACAACCTATGTGGATTAATCTTAGTTACACACCTCTAGAGGGTACTGAATACAAAATTTTTAATTCTTCAGCAAAATGGCCAATTCCGGCTCCCATAGGGAGCCCAAATATTAACCCAGGCTCTCGATTTGAACACAGTTAAATCTGACTTCCCAAGTGATGTTGTGTACCAAATATGAAAGCATTCTGACTGCTGGATCTGAAGAAGAGAAATAGTAAAGAAATTTCTTCATATTGCACCAAGTTAAAATTTGGGCTACCATAGCGAGCCCAAATATTAACCTATGGATCCGATTTGAACAAACTTGAATCTGATCCCCCCCCCCCCCCCCCCCCCCTAGAGATGTTGTATACCAAATATGAAAGCATTCTGACAAGTAGATCTGAAGAAGAAGATTTTTGAAGAAATTCCTTCATATTGTAATAAGTTAAATTCAGGTTCCCATATGGAGCCCAAATATTAACCCAGGCACTCGAATTGAACAAACTGGAATCTGACCCCCTAGAGATGCTGTATACCAAATATAAAAGCATACCGACTGGTGGATCTGAAGAAGATTTTTAAAGAAATTTCCTCATATTGCACTGAGTAAAATTTGGGCTACCATAGCGTGCCCATATATATACCTAGGGATCTGATTTGAACAAACTTGAATCTGACCCCCCCTAGAGATGTTGCATACCAAATATGAAAGCATTCTGACTGGTGGATCTGAAGAAGAAGATTTTTTTAAATTACCCCCCATATTGAACAAAGTTAAAACTTGGGCTTCTGTAGGAAGCCCAAAATTAACCTAGGGACTTGGTTTGAACAATCTTGAATCTGACCCTCATAACAATGATGTATACCAAACATTATAAGATTCTGACTAGTGGTTCTGACGAAGAAGATTTTTAAAGAATATTCCCCATATTACCCTATGTTAAAAATTCGGGCTCCTGTAGTGAGCCCAAATATGAACCAATGAGCTTTATTTCAACAAACTTGTATCTGACCCCCCTCCCCCTCCCTATGGCTGCTGTATACCAAATATCAAAAGATTCTGATGATTGGTTCTGGAGAAAAGATTTTGTTAAATTTTTGCAAATATGCTGACTCAGCATTTTTGCGGTGCCCATTACAGAACACCCTAACATAACCGATGGCAATTTTTTTTACCATTCAATTCTACTGGTCCTAAGGATACTTCATACCAAATAACAGCTCTCTGTTCCTTGTGGTTTGGGAAATATGGGCATTTGAAAATATTTCTAATTTTAGCTCCCAGGGTTACCATGGGGATGCAGGAATTTTTTTTTTTGCATGGGTCAATTACTTATGACCCAATAATACCACATACCAAATTTGGTTCATACCGGACCATCGGTTCAGAAAATAGAAATTTTGGGCGGGGCCAAAAATCTTACCCCTCCCATTACAAAGCCAAATATTGCTTCACGAACTTCGTTTGAATAAACTTGATTCTACACCTCAAAAGGAAGCTCCATAGCAAATATCAAGTCACTGTACAAACTGGTTCTTGAGAAGATTTAAAAAATATTTTGGAGCATTTGCCCCCACTCCCTCCCTATGGGGCTGGGCATGTTGTGTTGAACAAAAATGCAATGCCCCTTTGGGACCATCACTCACACAACTTGAATTGGCCCAGTGGTTTTGGAGGAGAAGACCAAAACATGGTGTTGATGGACGACGGACAGACGGACGACGGATGGAGAGCGATGAGATTAGCTCAGCTTGACTTTGTCAAGATGTGCTAAAATTCATAAGATAATTGTTGATGTGCCCTCCCCCCCCCCCCCCCCCCCCCCCACCCATCCTCTTCTTCGTAATTCCATTAGACATTTTCTGGGTACAGATGGCCAACAGTTAACAGTTCTGTAGTCAGCACACCGGAATAAATGTAGTTTTAGAAAATAAGTCCATTGTGTATAAATATTCAGTCATAATTTTTCAGCATCCTAAGCGACTTTAACCTATTTTTAAACTGCGTTAAATAGTTGAGGTCAAGGTGTTGTTTACATTTTGGGTTGGAAAAGGGATGAGGATTAAATCTATTCTATGAATCAATATATATTATTTCATTCCTTTTCATATATTTTGTTTACCCAAAAACTGCATTGAAGGTGGAGTTTTCAATTATTTGAAAGTCACCTATTTTCACTTCGACACTCGTACATTGATCACGAATCTCCGATTACGAAGAAAAAAACAGAAGAAATAAACATGAACACAGTTGAAATTTTTATCATAAAATACCCTTTTCTTAAATAAATTTAACTTAAATCCATATTTTACTACTTCTTGAGTTTTTTACGAGAGTTTGAAATGCATGTGATTAGACTCCGAACATTTTACATAAGTTACAACAGGAAAGAAATATTCAACTGTTGTTTTCTGGGATTTTGGGTTCAAAACTGATTCCCATCTGGGAACTACATTGAAATTTCAGAATTTTCCCGGGCATTCCGGGAGAGTTAACATGTCTGATCGGCTTTCAGATAAACTTAACTAGCATTACTCATCCACCCCTCAATTTATTTCCAACATGTACTATTATTTGGGTCTGTACTTTTATTTAATTTTGATAGATGTTCCACCCTGTACTTTTATTCCCACCTGTACTTTTATTTGGAACACAAGAGTACATGTAAGTTTTATGACAAACAGTCACATGAAATAATGATCAGTCTTTGAAATTTTTATTTAAATTGTTGTAGTTGCTACACCTGGAAGTCTAAATTCTACGGCTTAGCAGTTGTGTCTTGGCAAGACTTGGCTGCCTTTATTGGCAGCCAAGACTTGCCTAGAAACAACTGACAAGTTCTTGGGATGTAACTTGCAAATGTATCTAAAAACTGCCTGTTGAGGTACCTGTTCTGTTGCAGTAAAAAGTAATTAAAGTCAAAACTAGAGGTACTGTGAGCAAACTCACAAAGTGACACCCCCCCCCCCACCCCACGCCTGAAATGTATAAGTTAGATTATCTCCCCTTGGAAATGTCAGAACGGAATTATATTGCTTCATGCACATCTTCATATGGAGTTCTTCCATTGTGTAAAGTTTCATGAAAATTCTTCAAACGGTTTAGGAGGAGTTGTGCTCAGAAGGATGGACGAAATGTATAAGTTAGATTATCTCCCCTTGGAAATTACAGAATGGAATTATATTGCCTCATGCACATCTTCATATGGAGTTCTTCCATTGTGTAAAGTTTCATGAAAATTCTTCAAACGGTTTAGGAGAAGTTGCGCTTACAAGGATGGACAGACGGACAACCCCACCCTAACCAAACCAATAGGATTAGGAGCTATTTTTCGGTTTAGGGGCTACTAAAACTAAAACCCCACCCCAGACCCCAACCCTACCTCCCCCCAGGACCTAACCCTCCCCAACCTTAAGCCCTACTCTGGGGCTACCCCTAACCCCACCCCACTCCTAACCTTAACACTACCTTAATTTGGAGGTAGCCCCTAATAATAATAATATCCCCTAAACCCCCAATGTTGGCCCGGATGGACGGACAGACGGACGGACAGGGTGATTCCTATATACCCCCGTAAACTTTGTTTGCGGGGGGTATAATAATGAAATTTTTATTTGAATGAGGACTGAGATTCGGGAACTTTTGGTTTGAATTGGGAAAAAATCATGCCAAAATGCCATTGAGAAAGGGTCCCATATTCGAACCCCGTACACACCCCAAATGATTCTGGTTATTTATTGGTGTTTGAGGCCACTTTCAACATCTTTAGCTCTCACGTGACTGTTAGAGATGAAGTCAAGTTTAACCAATTGTTTACACCTATTAGAGATGGGTGGTATTGGAATTCTGAGTTCGTTATTGGTTTTGGTATATTGAGGGGGGTATACCACAGTAACAGTTTGGTATTCAGTAGCGGACTAGACTAAGATTTGCTGATAGTTCCAAAGGAGAATTCACACAACGAAAAATCCCAATACATTGTTCTTTCATCATTCTGCCACAGCACCATAAATGCAACTGCTATGAGGCAACATTGACATTGTTTTACCAACAAAATCATATCTACGGTAATTTTGTGAATTGTTCCAAACAAACCTTAACAAATGTGAAATGAACTGCAGTCATTTCTTTCATGAAATGAACACTTTAGCTGCTATCAGGCCTCAACAAAGCCTTGTAAATAGAAAATGAAGGAATATTTGAAATGCAGATGGTTTTGGTATTCAATGATTGGTTTGGTTCAATTTTTTGGTATCACCAAGATATTTGTGTCTGTTTGTTTTCGCTGTATATTGCCCATCTCTTATACCTTTTCTACCAACTTTAGAGGACTCCAGCTCAAGCGTTAGTTCAGGGGTCTATTTTACCAGTGAAGCAGAACTTTGTGCTTGACATATTATTTTATTTATTTTTCGTGTTTAAGGTCACATATTCCAGCACAATGGCTAATTGTGACCGTAGGATGATATTAGGTCAAATCCAGCCAATCATTTACACCCATTTTGCCCATTATAGAGGACTTCCACCTCAGGCACTGGTGACTGCGTCCTATTTAGAGGTCCTAATATAGAGCCTGTTTACCACTGTTTTAATTCCTAGACCCACAGGGGTCCTACTTGACATAATGACCAATACAATATCTTTGAAATGAATGTGAGCCTATCACATTAAAACATATCCCAGTAAGTGTATAAGTTTTGTGCAATATTTTATTTATTTATTTATTTATTTATTTATTTATTTATTATCATCACATATTTCTGCATAAAGGCAAATAATGACCACAGGATATAAAGTCGAGTCCAGCCAATCGTTTATACTCATATTGCCAATTTAGAAGTCTTGCGGCCCAGGCATTGGCAACCTGGGCCTAGTACTATAAACTTTTACAATGGTATTTTCTAGAATTGTATTTTCTAGTTTCAACTTTAACCCTTTACCCAACGCAGACGAAATCAAAATTTATTATTTTAAATATCATTTTTTTAAATTTTTCAAAAAATTTCAACAAAACCATATCATGTGACCCCTCGTTGGAACGAGCTCAACAAGCTCGTTCCAACGAGGGGTCACATGATCTGGGCTTTGTTGAAATTTTTTGAAAAATAATATTATTTCAACTGCTGAATTTGCATATTACGCGGGCGGATGAGGGCGATTCGTTGGGTAAAGGGTTAAATGGGTTGAAATGAACCATTAGCATTTTCAAAGATGTGGCAAATTGCCAAATGGCAAATTGCAATATCTTTTAAAAATCTAATGATTCATTTCAGTCAGTTACATTAAAAAGAAGAAAATACAATTCTGGACAATACAATTGTAAAAGTTTTATAGTATTGGTCCCTGGTCCTATGTTACAAGTAAAAAGGAACTACAGTAGAATCCTCTTAATTGAATATCCATTTTGCTAGTGAAATTTATTCAATTAACAGGAGTATACAATTGACAGGGATTTGGTCAGTTTCCTGTGTTCTGGATGTAAACTGAGCATTTATTCTATTATATCTTGTTTGACAGAGCTCATAGAGCTCTGTCAAACAAGATATAATAGAATAAATGCCTGTATTGGATGTAGTGAGGCCAAAAAAGTTGATAAATCAGGGGAATTTGGTGCGTGTCACAGTAATTTTTTTGACATATTACAAAAATTTATATACAATTAACATGAGTTTACTCTACAACCCATATGCAATTAACAGATCAAATTTGTACTGAAGGTATGGTAAATGGTTTTGTGTTTGAAAATTATATTCAATTAACAGGGATATACAATTAAGAGATATCCAATTAAGTGGGCTCCACTGTATTTGAAAAATGGACTCTACTGAAGAAAAACTCACCCCAGTCAGTCAAAAACAATGTCATTTGACTGTGTATGATATTCCAGAAAATGACATACGACCACTTCCTTGTATCAGTTACGGTTACATCAAAGATTTTTTTTTGTTATGCTGCAGCTTAATTTGACTTGCACTGTTGTTTCAATGATGAAATTCTTAACCTTTAAGGGCCTGGAAATTTTTTATACATTTTTGCTATGCTTTGAAAGTTTACCCCCTGTGGCTTTACAGTTGTTTCTTGTCAAGTCTTGGCTGCCTACAGGTGCAGCCAGGACTTGCCTTAAACAACTGACAAGGCACTCAGAAAACAAGTTCTGAGTGTGCTCAAAGAATGCATGTTGGTGCACCTGTTCCTTTGCATTAAAAAGTTATCAGTCAGAATTAGACCCTTAAGGGTTAAAGCAATTGTTAAGCAACAACTGTTTTTTACTACAATAACAGAAAATGGAACTTTAATAATATTTCTTTTACATGTAATTCTAGTACCTAATCATTGGATAAACAATCTTCAATCTGATTTAACAAAGTGTGTTCATCCTGAAATTGTAATCATCTTACATGGTAAAATGTCTTGACACATTCTCGTGATAGCTAACCCTAAACTTAACACAGACCATAACCAGACAGGGCTATTCAAAATGAAAGTGTCAATAACATTGCAGCTTAACTTGACTGTGTGTAGTGTTTGATAAAAAGGATAATTTTCAATGTTTATGAAAGGATTATGAAATAAGACAAGATTTGTGATAATTGAGAATCTGTTAATTTCTGTTCCCTATATGCTATGTTTTCAATAAGAATAATTTGAGGTGTAGACTGTACTAAAGAATTGAGGCCTGCATTAATGTGGCCCTCACAGTTAATGTATGTCAACCAAAGTTACCAAGTTACAGTAAAATCATTCCAAAACGAGTCATCCTACCAAAAACAAAGATAGACACTGCTAAAGGAATCTAGATCACGTGACCAGTTAAGTTCTGTACCCCACATGCTATTTTTTTCAACAAGTATAATCTGAGGTGTAGACTGTACTAAAGAACTGAGGCTGGGGTTGATGTGGCCCTTACAGTTAAGTATGTCAACCAAAGTTACTAAGTTGCAGTAAACTTATTCCAAAATGAGTCATCTTACCAAGTTACAATGAAATCCCTTCATAAATTTAACCTGCAGACTGCAAAAGGAATCTAGGTCATGTGCCCCTGTGGCCATCACGGTTGATAGAACCCAACCAAAAAAGAATGTTCTCATCTAGACATTATACGGAGTCATCCTACCAAGTTACAATGAAATCCCTTCATAAATACAACCTGCAGACTGTGCTGAAGGTTTTCAAGTTTTGAAACCACGCAGCTGTCAGGTTGACCAATCGCGACCTAAAGGGGACGTTCTCATCTACATCTTACACAGAGTCATCCAACCATGTTACAATGAAATCCCTTCATAAATAAGACCTGTAGACTGTGCTAAAGATTTTCGGGTTTCGGGCTTTCGGAGCCATCACGGTTGCCCAATCGCGACCAAAAGGGGACATTCTCATCTGGACATTACACAGAGCCATCCTACCAAGTTACAACAAAATTCCTTCATAAATACGACCTGTAGACTGTGCTAAAGAATTTTTGGTTTCTGGCTCATGCAGCCATCACGGGTGACCGGTCACGACCAAGAAGAGACGTTGTCATCTAGACAAGACCTCGAACCTGCATATGAAATTTCGTGATGATCAATAGCTTATCTTGACTTTTCCATTTTATTTTTTTCAATTTTTAACTCAAAGACAAAGTTTATGACTCCTCGCTGGAATGGGCTCATTCCAGTGGGCTAACAGACTTTGATTTAGAGGCAAAAAATAAAATTCTTAATTTAAACAATATTTTTTTTTTTTGCAAGTGCTGTCTACTATGTTTGTTAAGTGGTTGAGTGGTAAATTTTTTTTCAAAGGTGATTTGAAACGTAAGTATTTTTCTCAAAGATACCACACTTCCAGCAAGAGCAGCCTTAATTTTGGAAGATTTTGACATATATAGTTTTCTTATGTTACAATTTATTGGAGAGTGCCAGTAGGCACTCTCCAATGAATTGAAACCAAACAAATTAATATAACATGTTTTCTTCTGCAGCCAAGCAAGCAAACAAGCAAATGCATACAGTAAAGTGGCTTTCCAGCACTTTTCAATAGAGCCATGATAGTGGCTTCCAGCATTCAACCAGTTAAGTAAATAGTTAATACTTAACCTGAAAGACAAAATATCTTATTTCAGTTAGTTTAACCCTTTGAATCCTGGTAGACCAATCAATAAGGCTGCACGTTGAAAATGTTTGTCTTCCCACACATTCACCTAACAGCCATCCTACTTAATGAAATGATGGAGGTCGATGTTCCGGGGCCAGAAAACGTCCTCTCGGGCTCAAAGGGTTAATTAGCATTTTTTTACTTTATAATCTTTACATATGATTTTGTTGAAATTTTTAAAAAAATAAACTTTTTTTCAACTGCACAATTTGTAAATTTTACGGGCAGATGTTGCCAATTCGTTAGGTAAAGGGTTAAGAGGTATGCTAATTCTATTTCACAGAATGAAAATCGAAATACTCTTTTGGGAAATCCTCTATTATCATTATGACATTATTTCACTAATAAAATGAAGATGGAACAATACTCTGAAAAGTGGTCATCCATTAATTATAACATTATTTCCAGTCACAATGAAATTACTTGAGTGGTTGACCGACTTTCTCTCAGCAGCACACGCTAATAATTCTATCATTAAGAGAAATAATTTCTGCATCAATCTTGCTAACAGAGAATCATTCTGGTGATTACATTTGATTTATCAGTATGCAGCAGTTTAATGTAACTTCAAGTTATTATAGTGGCCCAACTTAATTAAATACTGGTTCATATATTATATCCCTGTAAATTACATATCAGCAAATACCAAACAATTTCCAATAACTTTAATACAAATTCAGACCTATACTTCTGAAGTGATGTTCTCATCTGGATATTATACAGAGGCATCCTACCAAGTTACAATGAAATCCCTTCATAAATACGACTTGTAGACTGTGCTAAAGATTTTCGGGTTTTGGGCTTGGGCAGCCATCACGGTTGACTGATCGCAACCAAGGAATGTTCTCATCTAGACAAGACCCCAAACCTGCATATGAAATTCCGTGACGATCGGATAAGAACTACGGGGTGTAGCCTGTGCTAAAGGAAAATGTGATCAGACTAACAGACTTCTGCAATGCGTGATGGCAATAGCTTATCTGACTTTGTCAAGTTAAGATAAAAATGTGATTTCCCATAGGCTTTCCATGGTAACTAAGAGCTGCAATTGTGGCCATGTTTGCAACATTCATCAACATTACATGAGGATCATTGGTAGAAGGTAGAGGACCTGCCATAGACTATCCCTGCCAGGTTTGGTTCACATCAGCTCATAGTTTCAGAGAAGAAGATGAAAAGGTGACTTCACATAGGGTTTCTATAGTAAGTAACTGTAAGTCACAACTGCAGCCATGTTTGCAATCCGATCAACATTTAATGAGGAGCGTTGGTAGAGGGGGTCTCAGTAATCAAACATCCAAAGTTTCAAAACATATGGCCCTGTGGTTTCAGAGAAGATTTTTCAAAATCCACCAATCAGAATCAAAAAATGCTTCTGGCAGCCATGTTTTTCGATGCAGAGTAACAAAAATGAGGAGCATTTGTAGAAGACCTCCCATAAACTATCCCTGCCACATTTGGTTCACGTCGGCTCAGAAGTTCCAGAGAAGATGAAAATGTGATTTCCCACAGGGTTTCTATAGTAACTGTAAGCCGCAATTGTGGCCATGTTTACAACCCGATCAACATTAAATGAGGATTGTCGGTAGTGGGGGGGGGGGGGGGGTGGGGGGGGAGGGTCCCAGTCATCATTTATGTGAAGTATCAAAACATTTGGCCTCGCGGTTTCAGAGAAGATTTTTGAAAATCCACCAATCAGAATCAAAGAATGCCTCTGGCGGCCATGTTTTTTAACCCACGGGAACAAAATGAGGATCGTTTGTAGAGGACCTCCCATAGACCATTCCTGCCAAGTTTGGTTCACATCGGCTCATAAGTTCCAGAGAAGAAAATGAAAATGTGATTTCTCATAGGGTTTCTATAGTAACTGTAAGCTGCAATTGCAGCCATGTTTGTAACCTGATCAATATTAAATGATGATCGTTGGTAGAGGGGGTCCCAGTCATTATTTATGTGAAGTTTCAAAACATTTGGTCTGGGGGTTTCAGAGAAGATTTTTCAAAAACCCCCAACCAGAATCAAAGAATGCCTCTGGAAGCCATGTTTTTCATCTGACGGGAACAAAATGAGGATCGTTTGCAGAGGACCTCCCATAGACCATTCCTACCAAGTTTGGTTCACGCCGGCTCAGCAGTTACAGAGAAGAAGATGAAAATGTGAAATGTTTACGGACGCCAGACGACAGGTGCCAAGTGATGTGAAAAGTTCACATGGTCTTTTCAGCCAGGTGAGCTAAAAAGGGGGTATAACTCTCACAAATATGAACAAAATTCACTGAATATTGAACTCACTTGAGATATTCCCATAGTGAGTGCTCTTACCACGTTTAACCAAAATCCGATAATATTTGTTTGAATTATTGCTTTCACAAGATCACTAATTTCCAAATACCAAGAATTATGGAAAAATGGACATAACTCAGACAAAAATGAATGAAATTTACTGAATTTCAAACTCATTTGAGAATTAACAGGGACTGGTTCACTTTTCTGTATTCTAGAGATAAACTTAGCATTTATTCTATTATATCTTGTTTGAAAGAGCTCCATGAGCTCACTCAAACAAGATCTAATAGATTAAATGCCTGTATTGGATGTACTGAGACCAAATAGGTCTATAAACAACGAAAAACTTGGGAGAGGCAAGACAATTTCTCGACAGGTTACACAATTTTTTATTCAATTAACTGGAGTTTACTCTATAACCTATATTCAATTAACAGATCAAATTTGTATTGGGGGTATGGTAAAAGGTTTTGTGTTGGGAAATAGTATTCAATTAACAGGGTTATTCAGTTAAGAGATATCCAAAACATATTTCTGCACAATAGTTAACTGTGACTGCAACATCAGTATAAAGTAGAGTCCAGCCAATTGTTTACACCCATGGTGCCCATTTTATAGGACTTCCACCCCAGGCATTGGTGACCGGGCCCTACTTTACCAGTAAAAAGAGCTTGTTTAGCACTGCTATGATTAGAGTCCTATTAAAACCAGTGAAACAGAACGACTCAACAGTAAACAAAGTTTTCCATTTCCCCCATTTCCCAAAGGAATTCAACCCACAGGGATATTTCTTCTGCAACCAAATTGCAATTTAATGGGAAAAATGCAGGAAGCTTGCATTTGGGCTTTATTCTGTAGTGTACAGGACGTGGAGCATAGATTGTAACAAAATCACCCATGGAGTGGAGTTATCACCCAAAGTATCACTTTCAAATTCTGTACATGTGGACAAAAAACACAAGCAATTTTTCAGCCAATGGACCGCAAGGTTTAACCGGGAGGTCCATTGGCTGGAACTTTGCTTGAGCTTGTTATGCTTTACAACAAATTTTTTATGATTATTCCTTTAATTCCTTTCATTAGTGTTTGAAATTATTTATTTATTGATGTTTGAGGTCACATATTTATGCACAATGGCTAATCATGACCGTGACAGTTTCACGGGTGGAGGAAGCCGGAGTACCCAGAGAGAACCACCGAGCGACGACGAGCAGCTGCCAGCTCCCCAACATCGTAACTCCGCACTGCAGCACAGGCAGGGTTAGATTGGTTGAAGACATGCGTACCATCGACGTGCAGTACGCCCTAGTACACGGTGTCATTGTGTCCCCACGCAGGCAATGGAGATGAAGTGTCTTGCCCAAGGACACAACGCGGTTGCCGCAGGGGGGATTCGAACCGAGGACCTCTCGGCTTGCAGCCTGCATCTCTACCTACTGAGCCACTGCGCTCCCATTAGTGTTTGAAATCTGATATTATTGCATACATGGAAATATTGCCCACCGTGTAAAGTGACCTGGCCACTGCAGCCGTTCTGTACTTGTTCAAGTTTTACTGCTTATCACTGTTTATTGGTGTTTAAGGTCACTCCGAGCATATAAGAATATATCTTACCTCCTACAAGTATCTGGGAATTTCATTGGTTCAAAGACGTCACATGCAGACGGCATATAAAACCTTATACTGCCTGTCAACATTAATATATGCGGACAGCTATGGGTAATCTCCCCTTTGTTCATTGATTATTCAAAATGGCGGCAGCCGATAAACGCTTCTAGTTGAAAGATTGAGTGTTGGAAGCCCATATTTGGTCTGAAGTGCAGGTTAGGCAACTTAAAAGGCTTCATATTCTGTGGATATGTGTCATGTTACCTTCGAAATGAAACTGTTTGGTATGTATGAATTTGCCTTGTTACAATTTATGGGAGAGTGCCTGTAGGCACTCTCCCATAAATTGTAACAAGGCAAAGGCACTTGAACACATTGTGAGAATGCTCTCATTTAATTTTGATCGCTGTTGTTATTAGTTCTGTGCATCGATGCAGCAGTCGGTAAGATATATTCGTTACATAGTTTGTTGGTGGCCTAATATGGTATATATGGTGTCAGTTAATTCCATACTGGACTGTGCTCGCTCGAGTCCAATATGGAATTAACTGACACCATATATACCATATTAGGCCACCAACAAACTGTGTAACTAATAATATCACGATGATCACAACATAAAGTCAAGTTTAGCCAATTATTTACCCCCTTTCAACCCACCGCAGAGGACTTTCACCCCAGGTGTTGGATTCCAGGGCCTGTTTATTCTGACGTTAAGTCTTTTATTCAAGTCTTGATATTTTGATAAAAACTTCTGTTCAAAGTAGAATTGAGACTCATGTCTTTACTCAAGATCTTGAACCTACTAGATAGGTGAATTTCAGCACCAAGTTATATTCATTTATTTATTGGTGTTTAAGGACATTTTCAGCTACTATGGCTATATCATGACTGCAACACAAGTATGAAGTCAAATTAGTGAATTGTTGATACCTATGCTGCCCACAGGCATTGGTTCCAAGTCCTATTGTATAGTAAAGGAGAACTTGTTTACTGGAGTAAAAAAGCACTGTTCCACTTCCCAGGGTTTCCACGGGAGCAACTTTAGTTCCTAAGAAGGATCATTAAATACAATACCAGCTATAGAATTAGGTGAATCTGCTTTTCAATTGTGGGAAGGTTCAGTAAAGTTTAATCCAACAGCCTAATAGGGCTGCAGGATTAACTCCTTGCATGCTGCTGGCGGATATTCCTGCCAGGACACGATTTCTCTCGCCACTGAAATAAGTATAATTTGGGTACATTTAATCAAAATTTCCCCCCTGTAAATATTATGGATTTTTACACCAATGGTTTGTTGATTTAAATTTAGCTGAATTTTTCATCAAATCTAGTCATGGCTGCTTCAGAGCAGCCATGACTAGATTTGATGAAAAATATCTTGAAAATACTCAGCGGGTTAAGAGTTAAACTTTTACAGATCCTCTTCTGTTGTTGGTTGTTCATTATGGTGTTTGCTAACCTACCAATGAATTTTCTTAACACAAACATTTGTGTTTACAAGGTGAGATGGTTAAGACCAACTTTACTCAAAGAACTATTGATATTCATCGGAAAAAAAAATCATGAATTGTGATGGAAATTTCAAATTCACCTAAGACTTTAGTTTAATTTTTTTTCAACATATTGATTTGAATCAAAATCTCGGCTGAGTTCAGAGTTGAACTTAAGTTGAGAATCTAGTCTGCAGTGCTGGAAATGAACAAAATTGACGGGTGCAGTTTTAAGCTCCCGCGAAATCAGAGACGAGAGTAAACTGCACCCATAAAATGTTAGTGTATGAATTTTCAAGGGAATACTGTCACCAAACACCAAAAACCTTAACCCTTTGAATACGAGTGGCCGCTTTTCCAGCTAGGAACATGATACATTGTAATGTCATTAAATAGGATGGCTGTTCTGTAAATGTGTGGGGTAGACCAATCAGTATTTTTAATGTGCAGCCCCAAGGCTGAACACTGAAAATATTGATTGGTCTTCCCCAAATAATGAATATGGACTCTTCTAATTGATGCCATTGAACTGGCATGGCAAATACCACTAGTGTTCAAAGGGATAAATGTATAAGGAATTGCAGAATTATGACAGTAACTTGCTACCGAGTTCTGCTTTCTCAAAACAACACAAATTTATATGCCCTCACAGTATATTAGTGCCTCACAATATTTTTCAACGAGTGCATTTTTTAGCTCCCATAAAATAGGAAACACCGGTGCTGAGGGGAGCAATTGCACTCGCACCCGTCTCATTTTCAGGACTGAGTCCGAACATTCAAAATTTGAAGCCCAGGTCCTAACAGATATATTTTGTTATAAATTTGGGGTCCATCCATATCATATTAAATAAAACTTGCTTATCACAGTGATCAAGTACCATTTCACTTTCCTTGGCTCCCATGAGAAAACTAAAAGGTAAAGGTATGGATAGGAATACATGAACAGTGGTGACTACTTAAATGGAATATGTTTTAATTAAATAACCCTGTTAACTGAACATAACTTCCAAAACATAACCATTCACAAAACCTCCAATATAAATCTGAACTGATAATTGCATGTAGCTTAAAGAGTAAACTTAAGTTAACCTTGAGGGTCTCGAGACTTTTATATATTTTTGCCACACTTTGACATTCTACAAACTGTGGCATTGCAGTTGTTTTTTGGCAAGTCATGGCAGGCGACATAGGAAGCCAAGACTTCCGTAAAAACAACTGCCAAGGTACTTAAAATGTAAGTTTTATGTAACCTGTGATTTAACTCTTTAACCTGCTGTGTAATTTAAAACTATTTTTTCATCAAATCTCGTCATGGCTGCTGAGAAGCAGCCATGACTAGATTTGATGAAAAATTAATGATAATTTGACTCAAGAAAACATATGTCAAAAACTCTGCAAGTCCTGGCGGGAAATTTGACCAAATCTCTTCAAAGAGCGTAGTGGCACTGTGGTAGACTGTTGGACTTCTATGCTAGAGATCCCAATATCGATCCCTGTCCAGGATGACCCGCATTGTGTCCTTGGGCAAGGCACAATGATGCCATGTACTAAGGCATACTGCACGTCGATGGTGCATATGTCTTCAACTGCTGTAACCCTGCTTCAGCAGAGCTTGAACAGAGTTAGAATGTTGTGGAGCTGAAAGTTGCTCGTCGATGCTCAGAGGTTCTCTCCAGGTAATCCGGTTTCCACCACCCGTAAAACTGTCAGGCATGATTAGCCATTGTGCATAAGTATGTGACCTTAAACACCAATAAATAAATAAATAAATAAATAAATAAATAAATAAATAAATCTCTTCAAATTTTCCTTTTTTCAATGGCAAGTGATATTCATGCCCTGGGCAGAAATATCTGCCAGCAGCATGCAAGGAGTTAAGCCTGAGTCTGCATGTTGGGGCACCTGTTCTGTTACAGTAAAAGGGATCATAGTTGGAATGAGGCCCAAAGGGTTAACTGAATAAAATATCTTGTAATATGACGAGACATTAACATATAAAAACATGAAGGAAAGTGACCATATCCTAGTTAACTGAATACTCCTGTTAACTGAATATTTTTCACTGGCAAGGCGGCTATTCAATTAACAGGATTCCACTAGAAAAAAAAATCAACTGACAGAGAAATTCTATTCACCAGGTATGCAATTAAATTCTCCCCACCTGAACAGTTGGAACTCATTACTGTTTACATCAAATTTTCTAACAAAGTGTTCACATACTGATTTCAAAAGGACTTGAACAAGTCAATGAGCCAAGTACACATGAACCAAAGACTTGTCAACAGAAATCAGTACTGTCAGAGGAAGATTATTCATGGAAGATTTCTGCTAATTACAAAAACCAGACAAAACAGGATATTGGATTCCTGTGTGTCATATCATTTCATATCATAACAATCGATGTGTAATTATAAAACATGCTAACAGAACTACTGGTTGAGAAAAAGAGAGAAGGTTAGGCCCACAAAGTAGATCTTCTGTTTCTCAGGCAATTTTTTGTAAAATTGCATGTGGGTGGGCGGGCATTTTTTTTATTTTATTTTTGTAATTATTTCTTTGCCATCAAAAGTTCATATTCTTGGTTAGTTTTACTTTTTAAGCCTCATAATCTATAGAACAGCATGGGTGTTGGTGTATTTCGTCCCTTGAGGGAAAGAAGGCTTTGCAATGCTAAAGCACTGTAAAGCCTTGTTGCACTCAAGGGTCAAATTTATAAATTTTATTAACTTGGTAAAATATCAAACATAAATCTTTTTTTTTTTTTTTTTTAAATTTGCATTGGTTTTTGAAAGAGAGCTTGCATTGGTTATGGAAAGAGAGCATGTGGCAGCCAAGATGACCATGCGGAAGGGCCTGAGAAACAGATTTTAAAACTTCGCAGAAGGGAAACTTTGAGATCTTAATGTTTAACACCCCCCCCCCCCCCCCCAAAAAAAAAAAAATATGGCCAAGTATTTCCGGGTAAAAGATTAGGAAAAAGATTAGGAATGGTCAAACAGAACTTTTTATGTTTTTCTGGCCCATTCGATTCCACAGGGGGAAAAGCATCTTGTTTTTATTTGGGTTTAACCCTTTACCCAACGTAACGGCCAAAACCGGCCAGCGCTATTCTCAAAAATCGGAAATTAATTTTCATTATTTTTTCATTTTTTGTCTCAAAAACATAGGTTATGACCCCTCGTTGGAACGATGTCGTCGAGCTCGTTCCAACGCGGGGTCATAACCTATGTTTTTGAGACAAAAAATGAAAAAAATGAGTTATTCAAGAATTTTTTTTGCAAGTGTCGTCTGCTTTTCATGTTAGGTAAAGGGTTAACAACACTTTCAACAGCCAGGGACACCTCGTGTCAGACAGTTTTACAGGTAGAGAAAGCCAGAGTACATGGATAGAACCAATGGGCAATGACAAGCAACGGTCAGACTCCCCAATGTACTAAACTACACGAGCAGGGTTAGCACTGGTTGAAGATAAGACCACCATCGACGTGCAGCACACAGCCTCACCATATCCCACGTAGGCAATCAGGATTATGTGCTATGCTCAAGAACACAACACAGTTACCCCTGGTGGGGACTGAACCATGGAACTTTTGTTTTGAAGTCAATTCTGTAACCACCAAGCCACTGTGCTCCCAAAGGGAGAAAGAAAATTTTGTTGGCATAAATCTAGTACATATCATGTAATACTACTACATACCATATTTGGTTTAAATTGATCAACCAACCGGCTTGGAAAATATAAATTTTTGGTGGGGCTACAAATTTTGCCCTTCATGTGAGCCCAAATATTGCCCAGGAAACTTTTTTTATTGAGTGTTTTACGGTCACTGTCAGCATCTATGGCTTTATCATGACCACAACATATGTATGAAGTCAAGTTTAACCAATTAATTATACCCATGCTGCTCACTTTAGAAGACTTCCACCCTGGGCGTTGGTCTATTTTACCAGAATAGTAGAACCTGCTTATCACAGTAAACAAGCACTGCTTCACTTGTTAGTTCTCCCAATGGAGGAAAAAGTTTCTTTGAACAAACTTGAAGCTTCAGCAGGTAAAGAAGTTGCATACCAAATTTCAATGAATTGTCACTATCGATTTATGAGAAGAGTTTTTTGACTGGTTGAGTGATAGAAGCCACTATCAGGGCTCCACTGAAAAGTGCTGAAAGCCACTATAGTGTCTTTACACAGTATTCATTACCTCCTTTGTTCAGCAATTCGAACGCAAAAAAATGCTTAAGAAAATTGTTTTATTACAATTTATGGAAGAGTTCCAAGAGGAACACTCCAATAAATTGTAACAAAACAATTGTTTACAAAATCTTACTGAACTGGGGCTCCTTTTCCTTGTAGTACAGTGCCCTTGAAAAAAAATACTAGTGTTACAAATCACCTTTGAAAAATAATTTAGCACTGTACCAGTTAAGAAACTTCGGCTAACAGAGGACGGACGATGGATGCCAAGAGAAGGCAATGGCGTAAGTAGACTTTCAGTACAGATGAGCTATTTATTTATTTATTTATTGGCGTTTGAGGTAACTTTCGGAATTTACGGTTATATCATGAGCACAAAATACAATATGTGGAGAGTGGATTGTAACTAAATCACCCAAGGAGTGGCGTTATCACCCAAGGCATCACTTTCAAATTCTGTACATATGGATAAAAAACACAAGCAATGTTTCAGCCAACAGACCTGAATTCTATTGGCCGGAACTCTGCTTGTGCTTGTTATGCTTTGCAACAAATTTGCAATTATTGCTTGGGTGGAATCTCGACTCTACGGGTGATTTAGTAATAAAATAGGTGCGCGGTGGCTCAGTGGTAGACTGTTGGACTTCTATGCTAGAGGTATCGAGTTTGATCCCCGTCCTGGATGACCCGCGTTGTATCCTTGGGCATGGCATTTTATCCCGGTTGCTTACATGGGGGCACGATGACGCCGTGTACTAAGGCGTACTGCATGTCGATAGTGCACGTCTTCAGCTGCTGTAACCCTGCTTGAGCAGAGCTTTAACAGAGTTAGAATGTTGAGGAGCTGGCAGTTGCTCGTCGACGCTCGGTGGTTCTCTCCAGGTACTCCGGCTTCCTCCACCTGTAAAACTGTTACGGTCACGATTAGCCATTGTGCATAAATATGTGACTTTAAACACCAACTAGAAACTGTTTTAGCACACTAAAACATATGTCTCCCCTTCCTTTCTATTTAATGCACTGCAAATTATATATACATGAATAATATTGACAATCATACCAAATATCTAAGGAATAGGTCAAAAGACAAAAAAGTTATGCCCCGGACAAAGTCTCCCTTAAAAAGCACATAAATCTGACCTTCAGGTCAAAGGTCAAGGTCACATGAAGGTCACTATGGTACGTGACACACACCGGCTCATGGTGATACATCCACATGCCAAATATCTAAGGTCAAAGTCAAAAGACAAAAAAGTTATGCCCTGGACAAAGTTTGTATGAGGAGAGGAGGAGAAGAAGAAGAAGAAGAAGAAGAAGAATATGCACTAAAACAATATGTCTCCCTTCTGGGTAGGGGAGATATAATAAATAAATAAATAAATAGTGATAATACACTCTCCACATACAGTAGGAAATCAAGTCCAGCCAGTTGCTTATACCTATGCTGCCCACTTTAGAGGACTTCAACACAAAGCACTGGTTTCTGGGGTCCTACTTCACTAGTAGAGCAGAACTTGTTTATCACAGTAAACAAGAACTGCTTCACTTTCCAAGGTCAGGCGAGCTAAAAATCTTCTCACAACCCTCTGGGTCAAATGCTTTCATATGTGTAAAACAGCATCTTTGTAATGAATATTTATCAGCAATGAACTGATTCAAATCAATTAGGGGACATATTTAGAGGATGCTACTGGAAGGGGGAAGGGTCAAATTTTAACATTGAGGATAAAGGTGCAAATATTAACTGGTAGAGTGATAAAATCCACTATCATGGCTCTACTGAAAAGTGCTGAAAGTGGCTTTATACTGTATGCATTATCTTGATGTTTGATCAGCAGTACTGCAGTAGAACAAAAAATATTTATATAAAATTGTCTCGTTACAATTAATTTATAGGAGAGTGCAAAAAAAAAATTGTAACAAATCAATTATTTATGAAGAGAATGTTGCTAAACCAAGGATCCCCTTGCTGCTAACAATAGAATCTTTAAAAAACAAGAATAGAATCTTTAAAAAATAAGAGGCCCCAAGGGACCTTAATCGCTCACCTGCCAAAGTGGTTCAAAGAAGTATTTGGGGTCACATTCAGTTAGACATGGTTCATCAACTCTACAAAGGAATGAAGTCATGAGAGGCAAACTTTTTGGAAAAACACTTATGGATATGAACAAACCTGAACACGCTCCCCCTGTCCCCACCCCCCCCCCCCTTTTTTGTGGATCTGAGGAAGATTTTAAAAGAAATTCCCTCATATTGCACCAAGTTATGCACTAAGTTAAAATTCAGGCTCCAATAGGAAGCCCAAATATCAACCCAGGGACTAGATTTGAACAAACTTGAATCTTACCCTCCAAGAGATGTTGTATACCAAATATGAAAGAATTCTGACTTGTGGATCTGAAGAAGATTTTAAAAGAAATTTCCTTATATTGCACTACGTTAAAATTTCAACTCACATAGGAAGCCCAAATATCAACCCAGGAACTAGGATAGAACAAACTTTAATCTGACTCTCCTAGAGATGTTGTATACCAAATATGAAAGCATTCTGACTGCAGGGTCTAAAGAAGAAGATTTTTTTTAAAATTCCTCATATTGCACTAAGTTGATATTAGAGCTCCCATAGGGAGCCCAAATATTCACACAGGTAACTGATTTGAACAAACCTGAAACTGACCCACCTCGAGATGTTGTATACCAAATATGAAAGGATTCTGACTGGTGAATCTGAAGAAGAAAATTTTTAAAAGAAATTCCCTCATATTGCACTAATCTGAAGAAGAAAAATTTTTAAAGAAATTCCCTCATATTGCCCTAAGTTAAAATTCAGGCTCCAATAGGAAACTCAAATATAAACCCAGGGGCTCAATTTGAACAAATTTGAATCTGACTCCCCTATAGATGTTGAATTCCAAACATGAAAGGATTCGGACTGGAGGATCTGAAGAAGGGGATTTTTAAAGAAATTTCCTCAAATTGCACCAAGTTAAATTTTGGGCTCCAATATAGAGCCCAAATACTAACTCAGGGACCTCATTTCAACAAACTTGAATCTGACCATCCCAGAGATGTTGTAAAACAAATATGAAAGCATTCTCACTGGTGGATCTGAAGAAGGAGATTTTTAAAGAAATTTTCCCATATTTCACAAGGTTAAAATTTGGGCTCCTACAGGGAGCACAATTATTAGTCCAGCGACTGTGTTTGAACAAATTTGAATCTGCCTCCCACCCCCCTACAGATGTTGTATACCAAACATGAAAGGATTCTGACTGGTGGATCTGAAGAAGATTTTTAAAGAAATTCCCTAAAATTGCACCAAGATAAACTTTGGGCTCCAATAGAGAGCCCAAATACTAACCCAGGGACCCAATTTGAACAAACATAAATCTGACCCCCCTATAGATGTTGTATTAGAAACATGAAAGGATTCTGACTGCTGGATCTGAAGAAGATGATTTTTAAAGAAATTTCCTCAAATTGCACCATGTTAAACTTTGGGCTCCAATAGAGAGCCCAAACACTAACTCAGGGACACAATTTGAACAAACTTGAATCTGACCCCCCTAGAGATGTGTTGTATACCAAATATGAAAGCATTCTGACTGGTGGATCCTAAGATTTTTAAAGAAATTTCCTCATATTTCACCAAGTTAAAATTTGGGCTCCTACAGGGAGCTCAATTATTAACCCAGGGACTAGATTTGAACAAACTGGAATCTGACCCCCATACAGATGTTGTATACCAAACATGAAAGGATTCTGACTGATGGATCTGAAGAAGATTTTTAAAGAAATTTCCTCTTACTGCACTAAGTTAAAATTCGAGCTCCAATAGAGAGACCATTTAGTGGCTCGATTTGAACACACTTGAATCTGATCCCCTAGAGAAGTTGTATACCAAATATGAAATGATTCTGACTAGTGGTTCTGAAGACGAAGATTTATTTGAATTTTAGAAACAAATTTATGGGTGTTATGCTCCTTGTGGTGCCCCCCCCCCACCCCCCCTCCGTGGGCGTGACAACTTGATTTGAACAAACTTGCATTGACATATGATAGGGAACATGCACACCAGATTTGGTTCCATTTGGTCAAGTAGTTTGTGAGAAGTCGATAATGTAAAGTTAACGCCAGACAGAAAGTGGTTAGTAAAGCTCCCCGTGAGCTTCGCCCAGGTGAGCTAAAAATAGTCATGTTTCGTAACACATTTAAAAAATAATTCAGCTCTCTGCCAGTTAAAGAAATCTTTTCCTTCTAAACCACACACCTAATGTGGTTGATTTAGGAGCAAACCTGAATATAAGCAATCTGTCAATTGCAAAATGAGGTTCCCAGAGAGTGAATTTGCTGATGTTATCCCATGCAATGGGCCAATTTATCCTCAAGGTACATCTTTCTGTTTTGGCTTGAGACCATGATTCAGACTGGTGTTCACAGAGGGTGAATTTTGTGATGCTACCCTGCTGTGCTGGGTAGCATCACCAAATTCACCCTCTGGGGACCAGTGCTCAAAATAACTTTTTTTCTTTGCGTAGCAAAATGCTACACATTTCCAAAAAATGAATAGCATTTTGTAAAAATTACATAGCTATTTTTCTATACCAGAGTTATGTTATGCTGTTTTGTATTGAATTCTTCTAAGTAGATAGAATAGTTTCCATCCATTTCTGGGCATTTCCAAATGATCTGCAACACATGAAACATTTACTATGATTTTTTAAATTGAACTGCCTTTAAGGGTTGCATGGACTTGTATATTTTCAAATGGCATCTTGGTTGTTTAATAGAGTTCTCAAAATGGAAGTTAGAATTTTTAATTTGATGGGCTTGAAGTTATTTTTAATGGACATTTTATGCAAAATGTTGTAAAAACAGGAAGAATTTAAACCAATAGAATTCATCTTGCATATGAAGTAGCTAATGATGCTTGATGGAAAGTTAATCTGAGTTATGCCTGGAATGTTCCACAATCAGAAGTAAAGCATCAGTCAACTAGAGTTTTCAAATTTGTTTGCAAATTTTCATTTACATTTTGCGATACAAGATAATCAACTGCAGCCTAATAGGCTGCAGTTGATTATCTTGTATCGCAAAATGCTATACATAATTGAACATTGTGCAGCTTTTTGCAAGTTTTTCATAGCAAAAGCGACGCAACACCGCTTATTTTGAGCCCTGCTGGGGACCTCATTTTGAAGATGACAGTCTGCTTATTTTCAGGCTTGTTTAGGAGATTACTTGAGCAAAGGGTTATGTTTTTATACTAATATTCATTAATATCATGCTATATTGTTACCAGAACATTCAATTATAGTATAAATGTCGTCATAACATTTTGTACAGAATTGCAGCACACCTGCCATCACAGATAATGAGATTAATAGATGTGTGGGTTATCCACAAATTGACATTTTATGCCATTTCTCTGAGAATGGAATTTCTTTTCTCATCTATGAGATTTATAGCTGTTTATCAATTTTCCCACTGATTATGTGAATGGTGTTTTATGTCACTCATACATCTCAGACCACATTTGTGACAGCAACAGACGTCACAAATAAATTCCACTAATAAATCAACTGTTCCGGGGTATCCTATTCTATTCAGAATGCCGTTAGTGTGTGTTTATCCATTTCTGGTAAGAAACTGGTGTGACTTACTCTGGGATTCATTTCCACCGGACTAAAACCCACTGCACTAATTCACACAAGTTGCAATGTTTTTTTGAGACTCTGAATGAAAACAGATAAATCTTTTACCTAACCTTATGACCATACCCAGACAAAAATATTCACAAAAATCATCATTCAAATTTCATAATTTAAAAAAAATTGCCCTCCAAAACAAAGTTTACAGTACGGCCGCCGTGGACTGGTCACTTTCCACAGGTGTCCAATATTTCAATGGGCGTAATCAAGCCTAAATATAAGCAACCTGTCATTTACAAAATGAGGTCCCCAGAGGGTGAATTTGCTGATGCTATCCCATACAGTGGGCCAATTTATCCTCTAGGTACATCTTTCTGTTTTGGCTTGGGAACTTGATTCACAGTGAGGTCCACAGAGGGTAAATTTTGTGATTTATTTATTTATTTATTTATTGTTGTTTATGGTCACATACTTCTGCACAATGGCTAATCATGACCACAACATGGAGATAAAGTCAAGGTCAGCCAATCGTTTATACCCCATGTTGTCTATTTTAGAGGACTCGCACCCCAAGCATTAGTGACTGGGTCTTATTTTACCAGTGAAACAGAGCTTGTTTACCACAGTAAACAAGCACTGCTTCACTTCCCGGGGTTCCCACGGGGGATTTTGTGATGCTACCCTGCTATCCTGTGCCTATATCATCAGCCAAATCTTGTCTCGAAACATTTGCCATCATACCCGAAATATTAACCTGCCACACACTGAGACATCTATACACCTGGAATTTAATTTATCACCCCTTGTTTTTTTCACAGTGGTGTTAATAGAAACTGTCATTACTTTCATGCTATCTTTCAGATAGGTCTATTTGATGGTCTATTGACAAATGAAAGACAATACAATGATGAAAAAATGCAGTATTTTAATGGCGCTAATTGCACATATCTGTCACTAATGTTTTTAATAGAAAAATGTTCTCTCGCCAAGTGTGGTGCTGGAACGGTTCCTGATGAAACAATGCTGGTAATTACCGACAGAAAATGTAATTGGTGATCTCCTGAACACAATTGCTGTGTCAGACGTCAGTAGCAAGTGTATCCACCCCGTGCCGAGATGACAGACTGAACCCTCCTCCTAATGCTACCAATGATCCTTCTGAAACGGTCCAGAGGCAACCGTTGCCACTCCTCATGCAATGTAGCTTCCAAATCGGCCAAATTCTGTACAAGCAGATCCTTTGCTTGCACACAACATCCAAGAAAGTCCCAGATATGTTCCAAGGGATTCAAATCAGAACCCATTGCAGGCCAAGGTAGTGTTGTAATAGCGTTATTCTGAAGGAATGCTCTCACAGAATGGGAACAATGCGGCCTTGCATTGTCGTCCATGAATACAGGGCGAGTAGAAACAGGTGGTTGTCAAAATGAGGCATGACAACCGGATTGAGAATGTCCTGAATGTACTGATGACCAATGAGATTCCCACCCACGTACAATCACCATATCAAGTTTACAATCATGAGAGAGGCATCCCCAGATCATTACTGATCCTCCACCATAAGGAACAGTAGGTCTGATGTTCCTGGGTACATGAGCAGTATTTCTATGTCTCCACACCCTCATGCGACCATCTGTGACATAAAGCAGGAACCTACTCTTGTCTGACCAATGGACTCTCCTCCATGTCCTGAGATTCCAATGTTGTCACTCCATACACCACTCCAAATATCATCTTTGATGCTAATCGGCCAGAGCCGGACACTTGATGATCCTTCTGGACCTCATATCCAGTGCTTTGAGACGGTTTCAGACAGTTTTGTTGCACAAATGCCTGTTGGGGAGCCAAAGGCTTTTCAAAACCCCACTTGAAGCAAAGGGTTCACGCCTAACGAGGCGTGCCAGACTCCGATCTTCCCGAGGAGAGGTTTTTTGGGGTTGGCCAGGCCTTGGTTGGTCCTTAACATCACTGGATTGTTGATGTTTTTGGACAAGCCTGCTGATGACAGAATGACTATAGCCAAGTTGCCTTCCAATAGCTTTGAATGGCATGCCTGTTGCATGCATGCCAACGATTTGCCATCATAGTGCCTCTGACAGTCTCCTCCTTGACATGTCAATATTTATTGATAAAGAAGTGACAAATTTTCTTGTTTTATACCCAGATATTGCATGCGGATGATTGTGTTTTTTGTGACATTCGTGGGAAGTATGCTTCACATGGGCAAGGGGATGAGTTGGGGGTATACTATCAACCAGAAACATCATGTTTCATTTGTGCAAGTAACCACTAAAATTATGAAATGTACTGCAAGACATAGCAATCATTAAAACATAATTATCAGTAACAGCAACTTAACTGTCATGAAATATTTCAAGGGGTGCTTAAGCTTGAGTTCCAGATGTATATTTTGTTACAGTAAAAAATGATCAAAGTAGGTTTACCTTACCTGCACACCAATTTCGAAATAATGAAATTTCAATCAGCAAAATTTTCATATAATGCAACTATGAAAGTAACAATCCAAATTGTTGACTGAGCTCAGTGAGCTCAGTCAAACTAGATTGAATTGGTTAAATTCCTAGTTGCTTTATGGATAAAATTTGCAGGTTGAAGTTTTGATATTCGGATATCAATGTGGAAAGAATTAAACAAAAGAGAATGAAACACTTCAACCTTCAGCTCTGAAAATCAGCTAGTAACCATGGGGTGACCATGTTAATGAAATTAATGACTTCAGCTGTACAAAACAGTTCAGGAATCAATAACAAAAGGAAATGATCACAACATGTCTTATATCATCTGTGATGATTACTCCACACCAAAACAAAACCTGTCCACAGAAAAGTCACGATTTATTGGAAATCTTGGTTAACACGTTCATTCCAGACCGATTTCCTAATTCATCGTTAGCCTTGTATAGACTAAGCAGGCTTAATATATAAACTACTTATATCTTTCAACAAGAGTTGTTTATCATTCAAAATAAAGAAAATAAGTTTTACAGTAGAATCCTCTTAATTGAATATCCATTTTGCCAGTGAAAATTATTCAATTAACAGGAGTATACAATTAACAGGGATTTGGTCAGTTTCTTGTGTTCTGGAAGTAAACTGAGCATTTATTCTATTATGTCTTGTTTGACAGAGCTCTTAGAGCTCTGGCAAACAAGATATAATAGAATAAATGTCTGTATTGGATTATGAGGCCAAAAAGGTTGATAAATAAGGGGAATTTGGTGCGTGTCACAGCAATTTTTTCGACATATTAAAAAAATTTATATACAATTAACAGGAGTTTACTCTACAACCCATATGCAATTAACAGATCAAATTTGTACTAAAGGTATGGTAAATGGTTTTGTGTTTGAAAATTATATTCAATTAACAGGGATATACAATTAAGAGATATCCAATTAAGTGGGCTCCACTGTAATAGGTACTTTTAAGGTGAGAAGTATCAAAAACAAGAGCAACGCGAAGCATGGCATATGCCCCTGATGGTGTTATAATGCCATGGCAGCCATACTGAATTGGCTAGCTCTACCAAAATCGAAAGGAAGCACTGTCTAGTAGTCATCCACAAGTAACCACTAAAATTATGATTTGATCAAATAAGTGGTTTTCAAATCCAACATGCAATGAATGCAAAACAGATAGAGAAAAATTTTCTATTTTTCTAAGTCCAAACAGTGAAAATGGGCCATAACTCTAGGAAAAATTATTGGATGGAACCCCTTACTTATGCATATCCGTTTCCCCATGCAGGTCTATCAACATACCAAAGGAGATCCAAATCTGACCGATGGCTTTGAAATTACAATCCAAAACGTTTGTACAGACGGACAGACGAACTGACAGAATTCCCCCGACTTCTCTTCCTTTGGAGGTTGGGGGCATAATAAATAAGTGGTTTAGGAAATTAACTGGTTGAGTGCTAGAAGCTACTATTTATGGCTCTCCTAAATAGTGATGGAAGCCACATTAGTGGCTTTACACTGTATGCACTAGCTTGTTGTTTTCTCAGCAGAATTTTTTTATTATTGTTTTGTAACCATTTATTGGAGAGTGCCAAAATACACTCTCCAAGAAATAGTAATAAAACAATTATTTATGAACAATATCATACTAAACTGAGCCCCCACCCCCAGTATTTCCTGTTACAAATTACCTTTGAAAAATAATTTAGCACTTGGACACTGAAAAAAACACATTTTTGATTCAAATAGAATCTCAAATCGAATAACGTTATTATTCAAAATCAAATCGAACCTCGAATTAAATCAGTGGCATCTTGAAGATGACCAATGAGGATTGGGATACTATGAACCTGATCTGTTCTGTGATGGCTCAAGTCCAGACTGAAAATAATTCCACTACATCAACAAGGCATGCCTTCGTTGAAGGCATGCCTTGATGATGTAGTTGAAATATTACCTTGTAAGGATTATAGTTTATCGTCGACACTGCTTGGAAACCTAAACTTGTATTTAACAGTGGTAGGGACTAGAGATATTGAAATTAGCATGGCTGGTGGCATGAGTGAAGATGTTATTCATGTTAATTATTGGAAGTTACACTCAGTCTTTTATTTAAACATTATTTATGTTTGATTTCCCTCAGAACCATACATTTTGAGAGAAAATTCAAGAGAGGAAATGAATCGGGCAGCAGATTTCAAACTGAACTGAAAATCTACTTAAGATTCAAAATCGATTTGAATCTCGAAGCTTTGTAGGGCCCTATTTAGCACTCTACCAGTTAATAATGTACTGTGAAATTAATAGTTTCCTCCATCAGAAAAATACAATTCAGTGATTATAAAAGTGGACAAAGTATTTCAACCTGATTGTGACTAGATTATCATCTGGTAGAAATTTTCTTTAGTTTTAAGCTTTGTATTCCACACATGTAAATGTGATCATGTCTAATATACCATACTTTTTTATTTATTAACCCTTAAGGGACTAATACTGACTCTGATGACTGTTGGCAGCAGAACAGGTGCCCCAACAGAGGCCTGGCCGTTTCAGGAGAGTGATTTATTCGCTTGCCTACTGCTCGCCTTAAAAAAATTTAAGGAGGGCGAAAACTTGCCCTCCTGGCCTTAGAAAATAATGATTACCATAACAGCCTATTCCTAAAACCTACATCCTTTCAGATCTCTGCTTTGTTAGTAGTCTCTGTAAGATGGCCACACTGCCCCACCCACACCTAAAGGCCTTGCTGAGGCTCGGAGATGTGGGAGGGGCAGTGTAGCCACCTCACAGAGACTACCTTGTTAGCAGCACCAAATAAAATGTACAAAGCCCACTAGGGAGTATTCATTAATAGTAAAACTTCATTTTTCCACTTTTAGCTTTTGTAAGCTTGGGGAGAGCTAATCACCCTCCTAGGCCATGCGAGGGGAGCAATTTTTAACCTTCCTGCATTTTTAAGAATGCCAAGCCTGCCGACATGATGTCTAAGGGGAAGCTGCAAGTAACATTCTAAGTGCCTGGGTAGCTGTTTCTATGCAAGTCTTGGCCGCCAATATATGCAGCCAAGACTTGCATAGACACAACTGCAACAAAGCTACAGGATGTAGACTGTCAAAAGTGTAGAAAAAATGTAGAAAATTTTACAGGCCTTTAACCCTTTACCCAACGTAACGGCCAAAACCGGCCAGCGCTATTCTCAAAAATCGCCAATTAATTTTCAAAATATTTTCATTTTTTGTCTCAAAAACATAGGTTATGACCCCTCGTTGGAACGAGCTCGTCAAGCTCGTTCCAACGAGGGGTCATAACCTATGTTTTTGAGACAAAAAAATGAAAAAATTTAGTTATTCAAGAATTTTTTTTGCAAGTGTCGTCTGCTTTTCATGTTAGGTAAAGGGTTAAAGGTTAACTACCAGGCCAACCTGACCCAAGATGGGTTACTCTGCCAATGCTGCGGAAAATTTACAATTCCACTGCATATCAATTTCTAGGTGAACATGAACTGAATCAGGGAGTCACTGAATCACAGAGGCACGGAATCACACACTCCTTCTTTATAAAATAGATTGCTGTTTAAGGTCACTGTCAGCATCTATGCTTATATCATGACCGCAAACACAAGTATCAAGTCAAGTTTAGCCAATCGTTTTTACCTAAGTTGCCCATTTAGAGGATTTCCACCTTTTACCAGTAAAATAGAACTATTCACTACAGTAAACAAGAGCAATGCTAAGTGTGGCATATGCCCCCGACGGTGTCATAACGCAATGGCATAAATTGTTCTTAAGTTGAAACAGTGAAAAAGATCCATAACTCTGGGAGAAAATATTGGATGGAACCTGTTCCTTGTGCATATCCATTCCCCCATGTGGGTCTATCAGCATACCAAAGGAGATCTGAATCTGGCTGATGGCTTTGAAATTACAATTCAAAACATTTGTAGGGACAGGTGGATGGACAGAGGTCTCCACCAGATACACCCGAATCCTCCTTCGGATGTGGGGGGGGGGGGGGGGGGGGGGAGGGCAAAAAGGGATACTTCACTTCCCAGGGTTCCCATGGGGGAATATGCCATAATACTAGTCTGTGGCTGACATTTTTCCCCCTATATGTTGTGGTATATTAAATCGGCCATTGAAAGCATAAAGGAGCCAACTGCAATGCTTAAGCTCCTTCATGTTTTCAAGGGAGAATACATGTCAACTGGTACCTGTGATATTCAAATGAGGGATGCAATAGTATATGGGACAGTTCCAAGTCAAATTTGTTGGTGTCGTTGCCTAGCAGAATGCATTGCAGTTGGAACTGGTATCTCTAAAATTATGTATGATGATTTTCCATCTAGCATGTTTATTCTACTCTGTCATTTAATTTATTTATCTATTCATTTATTTTATTTATTGGTGTTAACCCTTTACCTAACATGAAAAGCAGACGACACTTGCAAAAAAAAATTCTTGAATAACTAAATTTTTTCATTTTTTGTCTCAAAAACATAGGTTATGACCCCTCGTTGGAACGAGCTCGACAAGCTCGTTCCAATGAGGGGTCATAAACTATGTTTTTGAGACAAAAAATGAAAATACTTTGAAAATTAATTGGCGATTTTTGAGAATAGCGCTGGCCGGTTTTGGCCGTTATGTTAGGTAAAGGGTTAAAGCAGGGAGTAAGTAGCCAGTGTGAATTTGACCCCCAAAATTCTGATTTGGCTTCTGAATCTTGAATATAGGCTTCTAATATGGCTTGTCACCATAAGACCCCATTTCCTCCATTGGTCACTTATGCAGCCAAGACCTGACTCAGAATTACTGTGAAAATGAATGATTCCTGAGGTGTAATATTATTAATCAATCAATTATTTGAAAAACAACTTTAGTTATGCCAAAAAAGAATACAATTAAAATTGCATAAATATACAACTGAAAGCTTCCAATAAGAAGACTAAGAAAAGTAATACAGTACGTGAAGAGTCGATTGTACGGTACGTGGAGGGTGGATTGTGACTAAATCACCCGCAGAGAGGGGTTATCACCCAAAGTATCACTTTCAAATTCTGTACATATGGACAAAAAAAACCAGAAGCAACGTTTCAGTCAATGGACCTCTGGGTTTAACCCAGAGGACCATTGGCTGGAACTTTGCTTGTGCTTGTTACGTTTTGCAACAAATTTGCAATTATTGCTTGGGTGGAATCTCCACTCTACGGGTGATTTAGTGATAATACACTCTCCACGTACTGTAACTAAATCACCCACAGAGTGGAGTTATCACCCAAACTATAACTTTCATATTTTGTATATACCGACTAAAAACACAAGCAATGTTTCAGCCAATGGACCTCCGGGTTTTAACCCGGAGGTCCATTGGCTGAAACTTTGCTTGTGCTTGTTATGCTTTGCAACCAATTTGCAATTATTGCTTGGGTGGAATCTCAACTATGCAGGTGATTTAGTGATAATACATTCTCCACCCACTGTATAACTACAGTTAACTGGTTGAGTGCTTGAGGCCCATATTTGGGCTTTATGGAGGTGTTAAGGTGTTGCAACTTTAACCCTTTACCCAACGCAAACGATTTCAAAATTAATTATTTTAAATATCATTTTTTAAATGTTTTCAAAACATTTCAACAAAACCATATCATGTGACCCCTCTTTGGAACGAGCTCGACGAGCTCGTTCCAAAGAGGGGTGACATGAAACGGTTGTGTTGAAATTTTTTGAAAAATATTTTTTCAGCTGCTGAATTTGTATATTACGCGGGCGGATGTGGGCGATTCGTTGGGTAAAGGGTTAAGGCTTCATGTTCTGTAAATGTACTTCATATTATCTTTGAAGTAAAATTATATAACCTGAATGGATTTGCCTTGTTACAATTTATGGTAGAGTTCCTATAGGTGGAGGAGGAGATGGGGTGGGGCTGCCTATAGGCACTCTCCCATAAACTGTAACAAGGCAAAACACATGAACAAATTTTGACAAACATTATTTTTGCACTCTTCTGGTTAAGAAGTAAATCTGGCTTCTAGATTTCAAAAGTAGGCTCCAAGACTGGCTCTTATTTTTAATTGCTCAGGTCAGTCTCTGTTTTAAAGTCACTTTCAACATTGCTATATCATGATCGTATCGTATGAGGTCAAGTTCAGTCAACAGTTTATACTAACCTCAGGCCTGGCAATCTAGAAAATCCAGGAAAGCAAAACAATTGCCCTCCTCCGATTGCTTAGGAGTGCAATTGCACCTGAAATTTTCAATGCAAAAACTTGTGATATTTTGGTTATGTTCACTTCAAGGTATTAATATTGTGACTGAAAAATTGTACTACATTCAGCTACATAGTGGAAAAGTTGGCACACACATCTTCTCATTATTCAAAATGTTGCATTCAATTCTTATGTGACTGTCTTCTGCACGCAAAATATATCAAAATGAGACACAGAATGTGTTATGAATTATTGTGAATCAATGCAACATTGACAAATCCTTCCCCGAGTTCCAATGTGTTCTCTGTGCCAGTAGGCACAGAGAACACATTGGAACTCAGGGGACGAAATGATAATAGATTTTAAAGGCAGTCCCAAACAGGTCCAGAAAATCAAGGGGTGCAAAAAATTGCCCATCTCAATGTTTTCTGGGCGTGCAGTAGGCGTGCAGCACTCCTGCACTCATAAAGAATGCCAGGCCTGTAACCCCTTTAGAGAACTTCCAGACCAGGTACATGTTACCTGGCAGAATTTTTACCAGTAAAGCACAACTTGTTTTCTGATGTAAACAAGCACTGTTCCAATTCCAGAGGTTCCCACTAGAGGGCCTTTAATTTAATTCGGTCAGATTTTCCACCCTACACTTATATTCTGCCCTGTTCTTTCTATTTGGAATCCAAGAGTAAATGACCTTTAAAAATCAATATCAATCAGTTCTCCGACAATAATTTGTTTTCTATCAATTCTGTTGCTTAGATACCTTAATATCTAGGTGAAGGTAGTGACACCTGTCACAAAAATCATTCTACTTAATCATCCACAAATTTTCAACACAACTCCCAACAAAATATCAACAACATTTTAGACTCATAAACCTTCACCTAACACAACCAGTATAAGTTTTCAAATTTTTCACAAAAGACTCAATAAAAAATTTTATTTCTATTTTTCAAGCTTCAGCTTATTTTGCCTCAATGGAATGAGCATAATGAGGGTTCAAGAAGTATAGTAATGTGATCACAAAAGAGAATCTTTCTGGATCATAACAGAGTCATAACCTGGTCGAAATTATCTTTCTGTTGTCCTCACTGCAGTACTGAAGAATCACACATGAGAGGACACCGATTTTGAGATGCTATTTTCGGCATTGGTTTTCCTGATTCGTTATTCATTTTGCAATATTTAAGACATCCTGACCCATGTTATGTTGATGAGTCATGATCTGTTTGTGATCTGATCGAGAAAAATACCATTATGGTGAACTCATTATTAAGCTTCCAAGTTAATTTGTACAATCGGAACGCTGGAATACTATCTAAGGGTTCCGCCGTATCAGGTAATTCATCCGATATTATGTGATCTCGGGTGAGTAGCCTCTATTACTATTTTGATGCATTTCCACAGGCTTTGAATTTTCAAAATTTGAATTAAAACAAAATACAATGTAAGAGAATTTAAGTACCAAAAATCTTTTCAAGGTAACATATTTATTGAATTAACCCTCTGCACTCTGATGGCAAAGGCAAAGTTTTCAACAGCAAATATTTCCCATAATGCAATTTGATGTTTAACCAAATAAACCTTGTTTGACAGATCTCACTGAGCTATGTCAAACAAGATATAATTGGTTAATTTTATAGTTAACTGGTAGAGTGCTGAATTATTTTTGGTCATCAAAATTTGTTCACAAATGTTTGCCTTGTTACAATTTATGGGAGAGTGCCTATTGTCACTCTCCCATAAATTGTAACAAGGCAAATACTAACAGACTAAATAATTTCACTTCAAAGGTGGTGTGAACAACATCCACAAAATATGAAGCCTTTAAGTGCTAGTACTGACACTTCAGAGTAAAGCCCAAATATAGGCTTCCAGCACTCTACCAGTTAAACAACAGAAAAACGGAGTGATTGGAGAAAATTTTGTTGCACTACTAGAGTGCCAAGGGTTAAAAGATTAAATATTTAAACTAGAGGCTCTAAAAAGCCTGTAATCGCTCACCTGGAACTACATATAAAAGTGTGATATCCCATAGGCTTTCCATGGTAACTATGAGCTGCAATTGTGGCCATGTTTGCAACATTACATCAACATTACATGAGGATCATTGGTAGGTGTCCCAGTCCTCAATCACGTGAAGTTTTAAAACATTTGATTTTGTATTTCCAGAGGGGAAAATTTTTGCAAAATCCATCAATCAGAATCAGAGAATGTCTCTGGTGGCCATATTTTCCATACAACAGGAAGAAAAAGAGGATCGTTGGTAGAAGGCCTCCTACAGACCATTCCTGCAAAGTTTGGTTCACATCGGCTCAGAAGTTCCAGAGAAGATGAAAATGTGATTTCCCAATGGGTTTCTATAGAAACTATAAGCCGCAATTGCAGATCGTTGGTAGAGGGTGACCCAGTCATCAACCATGTAAAGTTTCAAAACATTTGGCCTTGTGGTTTCAGAGGAGAAGATTTTTCAAAATCCACCAATCAGAATCAAAAAATGCTTTTGGCAGCCATGTTTTTTGATGCACGGTAACAAAAATAAGGAGCATTTGTAGAAGACTTCCAATAGACTATCACACTGGTTCACATCAGCTCAGTAGTTCCAGATGAAAATGTGATTTCCCATAGGGTTTCTATATTAACTATAAGCTGCAATTGCGGCCATGTTTACAATCCGATCATCATTAAATGAGGATCGTTGGTAGAGGGGGTCCCAGTCATCATTTATGTGAAGTATCAAAACATTTGGCCTGGCAGTTTCAGAGGAGAAGATTTTTGAAAATCCACCAATCAGAATCAAAGAATGCCTCTGGCGGCCATGTTTTTCAACCCCCGGGAACAATATGAGGATCGTTTGTAGAGGACTTCCCACAGACCATTCCTGCCAAGTTTGGTTCAATGTCGGCGTAGTAGTTCCAGAGAAGATGCAAATGGGATTTCCCATAGGGTTTCTATAGTAACTACAAGCTGCAATTGAAGCCATGTTTGCAACCCGATCAACATTAAATGAGGATTGTTGGTAGAGGGGGTCCCAGTCATCATTTATGTGAAGTTTCAAAACATTTGGCCTGGCGGTTTCAGAGAAGATTTTTCAAAATCCACCAACCAGAATTAAAGAATGCCTCTGGAAGCCATGTTTTTCATCCAACGGGAACAAAATGAGGATCGTTTGTAGGGGACCTCCCATAGTCTATCCCTGCCAGGTTTGATTTCACGTCGCCTCGGTTTTTCCAGAGAAGAAGAGGAAAATGTGATTTCCCATAGGATTTCTACAGTAACTATATATAGATGGGCTCATTATTGAGAGGTCAAACCTGCAGGAGAATTTGGCTGCAAAATTAACACAAAGTAAGGGAACTTGGTCAATCCCATAACAAAGATGCATTAACCCTTTACCTAATTAATCGGTTACATGTGCCTGGGTAATTTACATACTGAACAGTTGAAAAAAAAGAAAACAATTTCAACCAGAGGCTCTACAGAGCCTGTAATCACTCTGGAAATACATATAAAAATGTGATTTCCCATAGGCTTTCCATGGTAACTATGAGCTGCAATTGTGGCCATGTTTGCAACATATCATCAAAATTACATGAGGATCATTGGTGGAAGGTGTCCCAGTGTTCAATCATGTGGAGTTTCAAAACATTTGAATCCATCAAACAGAATCATAGAATGTCTCTGGTGGCCATATTTTCCAGCCAATGGGAACAAAAAGAGGATCGTTTGTAGAGGGCCTCCTATAGACCATTCTTGCCAAGTTTTGGTTCTTGTCAGCTCAATTGTTCCAGAGAGAAGATGAAAATGTGATTTCCTATAGGTTTTTTCTATAGTAACTATAAACCGCAATTGTGGCCATGTTTGCAATGCGATCAACATTAAAATGAGGAACGTTGGTGGAAGGTGTCCCAGTTATCAACCATCAAAGTTTCAAAACATTTGGCCCTGTGGTTTCAGAGGAGAAGAGTTTTCAAAATTGAATAATCAGAATCAAAGAATGCTTCTGGTGGCCACGGTTTTTTCACCCAACCCAATAAAATGAGTAACAGTTGTAGAGAACCTCTCATAGACAATGCCCGCCAAGTCTGATTCACATTGGCTCAGTACTTTCAGTGAAGATGATGAAAATGTGATTTCCTATAGGGTTTCTATAGTAACTATAAGCCACAATTGCAGCCATAATTGCAACCCAAAGAAGATTAAAATGAGGATCATTGGTAGAGGGGGTTACAGTCATCAGTCACATTAAGCTTTTTCCAACCAATTATCCTTGTAGTTTCAAAGAAGATTTTCTTGAAAATGCACACATTTATGAATTCTGTTTCAACCAAAAAAAATCAGTAAAAAAGGGTTAAAATATTTTGAAAATTACAATTTTTTCAGACAGTATTCTCTTTCAGAATAGCTTTTACAGGAATCTTAAAAGATATACAATAATTACTGTCATCTGAGCTAACATGATTGCAAGATAATAAACAAAACTTCCCACGTTTTTCCAAACAATCTGTCAACATGTATCAAACATAATTAGATTACAGCTGAAGATATCAACCTACAGTTGCACTTGTTTTACAGTACAAGTCAAAACTAGAGGTACTGTGAACAAGCTCACAAAGTGATACCCCCCCCCCCCCACCCCTCCCTCCCCCCCCCCCCCTGCCTGATATGTATAAGTTCAATTATCTCCCCTTGGAAATGTCAGAACAGAATTATATTGCTTCATGGACATCTTCATATGGAGTTCTTCCATTGTGTAAAGTTTCATGAAAATTCTTTAAATGGTTTAGGAGGAGTTGCACTTACAAGGATGGACAGACGGTATAAGTTAGATTATCTCCCCTTTGAAATGTCAGAACGGAATTATATTGCTTCATGCACATCTTCATATGGAGTTCTTCCATTGTGTAAAGTTTCATGAAAATTCTTCTAACGGTTTAGGAGGAGTTGCACTTACAAGGATGGACAGACGGACAGATGGACGGACAGGGTGATTCCTATATACCCCCCCAAACTTTGTTTGCGGGGGGTATAATAAGTTGTGTAGGATAATCCTATAAACTATATATCTTTTCTCTTCCTACAATGATAAGACCAGAAGCTGACATTTTCTGGAAAGCTCTCATTGATAGCTTTTCCAGAAAATGTCAGATTCTGATCTTGTCAGGGCAGAAGCTGCAGTTTACTTAGTTTATTGCAGTTATGCTACAGCTTATTTTGACTTGTACTGTATACACAATATTTTTGGGGTTTTTTCCCCAGTTCTCAGTGGAGAAAACTGGAATGAACCCTTACCAGATTCTCAAAAAACAAGTATTTTGCTGACAGTACTGATCTTCGTGCAGACAGGAGAGGCATTGGGTTAAGCATTAGAATATAGCCTCTGGTGGCCACATATTTCCATCCTTTCAAAGACCATTCCTGTGAAGTTTGGCTCACGTCGGCTCAGTAGTTCCAGAGAAAAAGATGAAAATGTGATTTCCCATAGGGTTTCTATATTAACTATAAGCCTTAATTGTGGCCATGTTTACAACCCAATCAACATTAAATGGGGATGGTTGGTAGAGAGGGTCCCAGTCGTCACTTATGTGAAGTATCAAAACATTTGGCCTGGCAGTTTCACACAAGCTCAGCGGTTACAGAGAAGATGAAAATGTGACAAGTTTACGGTCGCCGGGCGACAACAGACGCCAAGTGATGAGAAAAGATCACATGGCCTTTTAGGCCAGGTGAGCTAACAAAACCATATGTAACTCCCTCATTGGAACGAGCTAGGCTTGATATAGTCTTGTAAAAAAATTTTGAACATTTGAAAAAACAAGAGGCCTCATAGGGCCTGAGGCACTCAACTGACCAAAGTTATTTAACCCTTTATCTAACACAGCAGCCAAAAACGACCAGAAAATTAACCAGAATAAGCCTACCACAGCCTAAAATATCTTGTAAGTTTCTCAATAAAACCATACAAATATGGATATTATTAGAACCAGCTCGTTGAGCTGGTTCTAATGATATCCATATTTGTATGGTTTCATTGAAAAATTGTGAAATTCATTTTCGAAAAATGTGAAATTTAATTTATTTTTAAAAAATACTGTGTTAGGTAAAGGGTTAAAGAAGGATTTAATTAACATCTATGGCCAGTGTTAACATTCCAGAGTAATGAACTTATTTAATTATTTATAACACTGCTGTCCATACCAGATGATTTTTTTCTAGTATTGGGATGCTACCACAGAAATAATGTCCAGGTTTTCAGTAATGTTAAACAAGGGAGTCCAAATATCAACCCAGGGACTTAACTTGAACAAACTTGAATTTGATCCTTACCCTCCACCCCCAGGATGCCATATACCATGTATCAAAAACTAAAAGTCCATTTGTATAGAGACAAATTGTATGTTGTATATTTTTGTATGGGGTATATATATTTACACCAGGTATAAATTTGGGGATGCCACCTGCATTCACCTGTATTTTTAGATAGGAGGATAATTTGATGCATACATGTTGACAGTCATTTCTCCTTCAAACATGGATCAAGTCAGTTGCCTTAGGAGTTAGGAGGTGCTCTTTTTTTTTAAGATTAGTCATCACAGTACACCAAGTTAAAATTTGGGGCCCCACAGGGAGTCCAAATATGAATCCAGGGACTTAATTTGAACAAACTTGAATCTGAGCCCAGTTAGGGAGTTACAAGCACTGCCCAACTTCCCAGGATTGGGGTAGGTGGGTTGGGTGGTTATTATTTATTTACTTATTTATTGGTGTTTAAGGTCACATATTTCTGCACAATAGCTAATTATGACCACAATATTTATATAAAGTCAAGTCCAGTCAAGTGTTTATACTCATGTTGCCCATATCAGAGGACTTCCACCCCAGGCATTGGTTAACAGGTCCTATTTTACCAGTAAACAGCACTTGTTTACAACAGTAAACAAGCATTGCTTCACTGCCCGGGGTTCCCATGGGGAGGGTTGTGAGGTTAAAACTATAAAAGTACAAGTCTACTTTAACAAACAACTACAAAATGAACTCTTGAGAGAATTTATTCATATATGAGAGGTAAAGTCCTGGCAGAATTAATTCGTAGAATTCAGATTAGATGAGAATAATTTGACAGTTAAATTAGCTGTATTGAATTTGCCTCAAATGAGATAAAGGCAAATCAAATTTTTCAAATATTTCTGTCGATTAGCTTTGCTCCAAGCTTATTTCACTCTAAAGCATTTACACAAGAAATAGATAACTGGGAAGGTAATGAAAGCTATCAATTACCAATGGCTCATTACTGATGCAAGAACATTTTGTTTCATCTTATTAACAATCCCTCTATTGATCTGTCCTCAACTCAACAAAACTTACAAGGTGAACTCGTGGCTAATGTTGAAATTACTATGCAAATGGAACTTCTGTTATAAGATGAGAAGCGGTCACAATGAACAACCCAAACTTTTTTTCACTGACATCTGCAAATCCATTAGTAATGCTCACGTAACATATGAATATTTATAAAATGACTACCATGAATATTCCCTCAATACCGCAGTCGTTTGCTAATTATAGGATTTCAAGCAACTTTTTGTGTAAAATAAGGGACATTTTAACCCTTTACCCAACGAATCGCCCGCATCCGCCCGCGTAATATGCAAATTCAGCAGCTGAAAAAATATTATTTTTCGAAAAATTTCAACAAAACCATATCATGTGACCCCTCTTTGGAACGAGCTCAACGAGCTCGTTCCAAAGAGGGGTCACATGATATGGTTTTGTTGAAATTTTTTGAAAAAATTTAAAAAATGATATTTCAAATAATAAATTTTGAAATCGTCTGCGTTGGGTAAAGGGTTAAGGTCATATTTCACAAAAAATAAGGGGTTATTTTAGGAATTTATAGGGCTATTTGGACAAAAAATATGGATAAAACTTTGACCCTTCACCTAACGTAACGGCACAAACCGTCAGAGTTATTCACAATGAAAGTGTCAATGACAATATGACTGCCAACAGACATTTTGAATTTTTGGCCAAGCCCCAAAGCACTCATTACCATCCCAGGATGATAACAAACGCAGTCCTAGAAGTTCTGTACAAAAAACTGATTGCACCTAATTTCAGTATAAAATGGCCGTCAGCAACCATCTTGAATTTCAGACCACACCCAAAAACACTTGTTCCTGTCCCAAGGTTATAACAAAGGTACCCAAGAAGTTTCGTGAAGATCGGTTCATAAATACAGCTTCTAGCCCGAGCCGTATTGACATGTGCACTTACTGTGTATAAGTTGTACTGAATAAATCAAAGTTCATCTAATTTGCATAATTTCTGCATGAGAAAAAAACCTGTATTATACGTAATGTATTCCGTGTTACTAAACATTCATTCAAAAATTTATTCAAATCAGAACTTTCATATAGACGTTCTGTACAAAAAACTGATTTCACTAATTGTACTCCATCTTGAATTTCAGACCACACCCAAAAACACTCATTCTCATCCCAAAGTGATAACAAAGGTACCCAAGGAGTTTTGTGAAGATCGGTTCATAAATACAGCCTCCAGCCCGAGCCGTATTGACATGTGCACTTACTGTGTATAAGTAGCACTGAATAAATCAAAGTTCATCTAATTTGCATAATTTCTGCACGAGAAAAAAAACCTGTATTATATGTGATGTATTCCATGTGACTAAACATTCATTCAAAAATATATTCAAATCAGAACTTTAGGATTTCTGCATGAGAAAAAAACCCGTATTACATGTGATGTATTACTAAATATTCAGACAAAAATTCATTCAAATCAGAACTTTCATACAAAGTTCCTCTTGAATTTCGGACCGCACCCCAAAACACTCGTTCTCGTCCCACGGTGATAACAAAGGTACCCAAGAAGTTTCGTAAAGATCGGTTCATAAATACAGCCTCTAGCCTGAGCTGTCTTGAACTGATGACGGACGGACAGAAACAGATGGCCAAACAGACAGCAGACAGATGGCCAGACGGACAACAGGCCAAGGCATAACCTCAAATTTGACTACATCAAAGTTGAGCTAAAAATTACAATTCAATTTTAATTTTTTTTCATTTTTTGTCTCAAAAAATAGCTTATGACCCTTCATTGGAACGAGTTTGTTGTGTTCATTCCAATGAGGGGTCATAAGCTATGTTTCGGACTAAAAAAAATGAAAAAAAAATTAGTAATTCAAGGATATTGCTTGCAAGTGTCATCTTCCTATCGTGTTAGGTAAAGGGTTAAAATTATAATATAAGCATCCAAATTGGTAATGTACTCACAATTAAGGAGAAGAAATAAAACCAGAGGCTCAAGTGAGCCTAAAATGCTCACCTCGCTAAGTTGTCAAAAGAGATGAGTGTATCAGTAAGTGATCAGCAGCAAGAGCAATTTTGTTATTTGCTATGACACAATCAAAGGCAACTTTTTTGGACATTCAGTTCTGCTGGTCCTAGAAAAGCTTTCTAGCAAGCTCTGCTCTGTGAATTTTTGTTTTGTTTTCAACTACTGTGGTTCTCACCCCCCCCCCCCCCCCCCCCAATAAATAAATAAATATTTATTTATTTATTGATGTTTTAGGTCACATATTTATGCACAATGGCTGATCATGACCATGACAGTTTCACGGGTGGAGGAAGCCGGAGTACCCGAAGAGAACCACCAAGCAACGACAAGCAGCTGCCAGCTCCCCAACATCGTAACTCCGCATTGCAGCACAGGCAGGGTTAGATTGGTTGAAGACATGCGTACCATCAACGTGCAGTACGCCTTAGTACACGGCATCACCGTGCCCCCACGCGGGCAATGGAGATGAAGTGTCTTGCCCAAGAACACAACACGGTTGCCGCAGGTGGGATTCGAACCGAGGACCTCTCGGCTTGCAGTCTGCACCTCTACCTACTGAGCCACCGCACTCCCCAAATAAATAAATAAATTTGCGGCATAAACTTGTGACCCAGTTATATGCGACATGACAAATATGGTTCACATCTGCTCATTGAATCTGAAAATAGAAATGTTAAGTGTAGCCCAAAATTTGGGAGCCCAAATTTTGACTTACAGTGTTTATTTGAAAAAAAGTGAATCTGCATCACTAAAGTAAGTTCCAAACAAGAAATATAAGCATTATTGCAAGTGGCTTATAAAAAGAGGATTTTAAAAGCATATTAGGCTTATGGAGCATTAACCCCACACTAAGGAATATAGTAATTTGGAGGAAAAAATCAGAAGAGTAAATTCCACGAGCCTGAAAATGGCAGCAGCTTCATTTGAACAAAGGAGAAAAGGTTTACTCCAAAGATGGTCTGTGCCAAAAATGAATGAATTTGGCCGTGGTTTTAAAGAATAAGAAAGATTTGATACTCGTGAAACAGAATTTTACTGCCACCAGTAAATTCAAGTCTGTGTGAAAATGGTAAATGCATTAAAAATAAACAAAACAGAAAGAGAATTTATGGAGGCTTATTTTGGGGGGCAAAATATTTTTTAAAGAATTCAGAAAGAGGTTTTCATTAATAGTATTACATGAAATAAAATCTTCGGAACCCACATTGAAGCCTTGAGGGGGTTAAATTAAAGATATTCATACAGGAATTAGATAAATTTTTCCCAGAAACCAGAAAAACATATATGTGCACAGCAGTGAAAAAGGTTTGGTCAACGCAAGAATAAAATCTTTGAAACCCACAATGAAGTCTTGAATGGTTAAATTAAAGACATCCATATAGGAATCAGACAAATTTTTCCACGAAACCAGAAAAAATCATAAAATATTCACAGAATTAAAAGGGTTCAACATAAAATAAAATCTTTAGAAAACACACTGAAGTTATGAGAGGGTTAAATTAAAGATATTCATACAGGAATCAGATCAATTTTTTCCAAGGAACCAGAAAAAAAACATGTGCACAGAATTGAAAGGGTTTGATCATAGCATCAATAAAACCTTTGGAACACACATTACAGTCTTGAGAGATTTAAATTAAAAGTCATACATTCAGATAGATGTTTCCAAGAAACCAGAAAACATATATGTGAACTGCAGTGAAAGGGTTCAACATGAAATAACATCTTTGGAAAACAAGCTGAAGTCACAAATTTTCTGAACAACTTCCTGATTATAATAACAGATTAGAATGTGTCTGGCAGCAATTTATTGTTTTAAGAACATGTTATTCTAGATATCAATCAAGGTTCTCAGTGAATGAACTTTTTCTCCGGGATAAACTACTGCCAAAATACTGACTCATCATTTTTTCAATACCCTCTACTGGGCGTCCCGATTGAACCAAAGGCAATTTTTTTTAACCAAGGTCCTAGGGATGCTTCATACCCAATAACAGGTCTCTGTTCCTTGTGGTTTGGGATATATGGGCTTTTGAATTTTTTTTCTGTTTTTAACCCCTGGGCTTGCCACAGGGCTATGAAAATCAATTACTTAGGACCCACTCATACTACATGCCAAATGTGGTTGAAATTGACCCACCGGTTCCTGATATAGAAATTTTGGGCAGAGCCCAAAATGGATATACCAACACAGAGAGCCCAAATACTGACCTATCAACTTCCCTTGTACAAACTTTAATCTTCTACACCAAATGATGTTCCATACCAAATATTTTGGGGCATAAACCAGAGCCTGAATACGGCAGCTGCTTCATTTGAACAAAACAGAAAGGGTATACTCCATAGATGATCTGTGCAATATATGGCCTATGGTTGTGAAGTAGAAGTAAAGTTTGCAAAAGGTTAACGGACGACAGATGCCAAGACAAAAGTGATGGCAATAGCTCCCACTGACTTGCAGTCAGGTGAGCTAAAAAAAAGTGTTGTTACCAACCAAGATGATCAACTCAATGGCCATCAACAGACATATGCAGCAATTGAATTACAGAATTGGATAATAGTAAGACTAGATTTGAAACAAAATATTTCATTTTTATCTATCTATAAGCAGTAAGACTAACATTTTTTTTTATTTTTAGTTTCACTGACGAGCCTGCACAATGATTTTCCAATCATATTTCAAAATGTAGGAATTTAAAAAAAAAATAAGGGTTTTTTAGGATTTTAAAGCTTTTACAAGGAAAATAAGGGTGTGCATGAAAAAAAGGGGGAAAATTAGGAAAATAAGTGCTGCTTGAAAGCCTGCAATTAATTCTGGACTGCCTGGAAATGAGAGTCGTCTCAACTTCCAAATCTGTATTATGCCTGTCCCAAACGAGTCTGACATGATCATGATGTCACCAGTGTTCAGACATTTTCAAAGCAACAATTTTACATACATAAAATAACAAGAGGCCCCAACTTTTTGCAAACTTTACTTCTTCTTCACAACCACTGGACCAAATTCAAACATATATAAACATATATTGCACAGACCATCTATGGAGTATACCCTTTCTATTTTGTTCAAATGAAGCAGCTGCCATATTCGGGCTCTGGTTTATGCCCCAAAAGCTTAAAAACCTTTTGTCGCTCATCGGCCGCAGTGGTTCAAAGAAGTATTTGGGCTCACATTCAGTTAGGTATGGTTCATCAACACTACAAAGGAATGAAGTCATGAGAGGCAAATTTTATGGAAAAACACTAAGGAATGGATTTGAACAAACCTGAACCAAACATGCCCCCCCTGCCACCCCCACCCCACCCCTGCCCATAGAGCCCAAATATTAGGCCAAGGAGTCAAATTGAACAAACTTGAATCCGATTCCCCTTGAGATGTCATATACCAAATAGGAAAGAATTCTGACTCGTGGATATGAAGAAGATTTTTAAAGAAATCACCTCACATTAAGTTAAACTTTGGGCTCAAATAGGGAGCCAAAATATTAACCCAGGGTCCCAAATTTAGAGACGTTGTATACCAAATATGAAAGGATTTGATGGGTGGATCTGAAGCAGAAGAATTTTAAAGAAATTCCCTTATAATGCACTTAGTTAAAATTCAGGCTCCCATAGGTAGCCCAAATTAATAACCCACGGACCAGATTTGAATAAACTTGCGTCTTACCCTCCAAGAGATGTTGCATACCAAACATGAAAGGATTCTGACTTGTGGATCTGAAGATGATTTTTAAAAAAATGTTCTTATATTGTACTAAGTTAAAATTTCGGCTCCCACAGGGAGCCCAAATATCAACCCAGGGACTAGGATTGAACAAACTTGAATCTAACCCTCCTAGAGATGTTGTATACCAAATATGAAAGCCTTCTGACTACAGGGTCTAAAGAAGATTTTAAAAACAAGTTGGAACAGGACACAAAATTTTCAGGCCATAAAAAAAAAAATTCTGTCTCAAAATTGAACATAAAACATAAAAATCCCACCCAAAATGTCAGAATTTTGGTCCAAAATTTTGGAGTCTGAAGCTGACCCAAAATTTTCAGGCTAAAAATTTGGAGTTTTTTTTTCATCACAAAATTAAAAAAAAAAAAACGAATAAAATTTTCTAAATTTTGGTCTGGACGAGACACAAAATTCTCGTGCTAAAAATTTTTTAATTTTTTTTCGTCTCAAAAGTGAACAAAATGCATATAAAATCAAAAACAAAAATTCCGAATTTTGGTCCAAAATTTTGGAGTCCGAACCAGACCCCAAATTTTCAGGCTAAAAATTTGGGGGGGGGGGGGGGGGGGGGGGGAGGGGTGAGGGTCTATCTCAAAATTGAACAAAACACATAAAAATCCAATTTTTTTTCCTTCAAATTTTGGTCAAAAATTTCTTAGTCCATACCAGATCCAAAATTTTCAACCCAGCGACCCGATTTGAACAAACTTGAATCTGACCCCACCAAGAGATGCTGTATACCAAATATGAGAGGATTCTGACTGGTGAATCTGAAGACAAAGATTTTTAAAGAAATTTTCTCATATTGCACTAAGTTAAAATTCGGGCTCCCATAGGGAACCCAAATATTGACCAAGAAACTTGATTTGAACAAACTTGAATCTGGCCCCCCCTAGAGATACCAAATATGAGAGGATTCTGACTGGCGAATCTGAAGAAGATTTTTAAAGAATATTCCAAGTATTGCACAGAATTAAAATTTGGGCTCCCATAGGGAGCCCAAATATTAACTCAGCGACTCGATTTGAACAAACTTGAAACTTACCCCCAAAGAGATGTATACCAAACATGAAAGGATTCTGACTGGTGGATCTGAAGAAGATTTTTAGAAAAATTTCCTCAAATTGCACCAAGTTAAACTTTGGGCTCCAACAGAGAGCCCAAATACTAACTCAGAGACCTGATTTGAACAAACTTGAATCTGACCACCTAAAGATGTTGTATACCAAATATGAAAGCATTCTGACTGGTGGATCTGAAGAAGAAGAAGATTTTTAAAGAAATTTCCTCCTATTTCAGTAAGTTAAAATTTTGGCGCCTACAGGGAGCCCAATTTTTAACCCACGGATAAATTTGAACAAACTTGAATCTGACTCCCCAAGAGATGTTGTATAACAAATATGATAAGATTCTGACTGGTTAATCTTAAGAAGATTTTTTTGAATTTTTGAAAAACATTTATGGATGCTATCAGAGTTATGCCCCTTCTGGTACCCCCTGTGGGCACGGCAAGTATATTTGTTCAAACTTGAATTGACATATGATAAGGAACATGCACACCAAATTTGGTTCAATTTGGTCCAGTAGTTTGTGAGGAGAAGTCAATAATGTAAAGTTCACGACGATGACAAGTGATAAGTTAAGCTCCCTTTGGTAAGCTAAAAACTCATGTGCCAAGGCACTGAACACTCGGATCCGGCGAATGTTAGAAGATTTCTTTCAATTTTGAATCTTATCACTGATTTGATTCCAAACCATCTTGATTATTCGAAAAAATCAATTCCTGGAGATATTTGGATTTCATACAATTTGTCATTGTTGACTTTCTGAACATAACAACTCACCCAACAATTTTCTGATGAATAATAATGAACCTACACAGACTAACTAGAAAGCACAAATGCCGTCAGAAAATTCAAGTACCCATGCACTTATGACCCAATAATACCACCTACCAAATTTGGTTTAAATCAATTCTTTGCTTAAAATGAAAGTGTCAATGACACTGTAGCTCAACTTGTCAAGACAAAGACAAAGACATGTACATGTATAGTATGTGATACAGCAATGACAAACATCTAGGTAATGACCTGATAACAAAGGTACATATAAAGTATTGTAACGGTCTGTACATAAATACTGACCGTTGCCTGTAACAAATGTATAGGTAAAGTATTGTAGAGGTGGGTGACAGTCAGATGCTAAACTAGAAAAGAAATCTTTGCGTCCCAGAATGGGTCTGACTGAACCCCAAAATATTTGTTCTCATAGCACAGTGATAACAAAGGCACCCCAAAACACACTCATTCCTGTCCCAAGATGAAAACAAAGGTACCCAAGAAGTTTCGTGAAGATCAGTTCACAAATATGAGCTGTGTAGAAGTTGTGACAAAAAACTGATTGGACCTAATTTCGGTACAAAATGGCCACTGGCTGCCATCTTGAATTTTGGACCGCACCCAGAAACACTCATTCTTGTCCCAAGGTGATAACAAAGGTACCCAAGAAGTTTTGAGAAGATCGGTTCATAAATACAGCCTCTAGCCCGAGCCGTATTGACATGTGCACTTACAGTGTACAAGTAGCACTGAATAAATCAAAGTTCATCTAATTTGCATAATTTCTGCACGAGAAAAAAACCTGTACTATATGTGATGCATTCCATGTTACTAAACATTCATACAAAAATTTATTCAAATCAGAACTTTCATACAGAAGTTCTGTACAAAAAACTGATTGCACTAATTTTGGTACAAAATGGCTGCTGGTGGCCATCTTGAATTTCGGACCACACCCAAAAACACTCGTTCTCATCCCACGGTGATAACAAAGGTACCCAATAAGTTTCGTAAAGATCGGTTCATAAATACGGCCTCTAGCCTGAGCCGTATAGAAGTTGTGTACAAAAAACTGATCAGACCTAATTTCGGTACAAAATGGCCACTGGCAGCCATCTTGAATTTTGGACAGCACCCAGAAACACTCGTTCTCGTCCCAAGGTGATATCAAAGGTACCCAAGATGTTTTGTGAAGATCGGTTCATAAATACAGCCTCTAGCCCGAGCCGTATTGACATGTGCACTTACAGTGTATAAGTAGCACTGAATAAATCAAAGTTCATCTAATTTGCATAATTTCTGCACGAGAAAAAAACCTGTATTATATGTGATGTATCCCATGGTACTAAACATTCACACAAAAAATTATTCAAATCAGCGCTTTCATATGGAAGTTCTGTGCAAAAATCTGATTGCACCAAATTTTGTACAAAATGGCTGCCATCGGCCATCTTGCATTTCGGACCACACCCAAAAACACTCGTTCTCGTCACACGGTGATAACAAAGGTACCCAAGGAGTTTCGTAAAGATCGGTTCATAAATACGGCCTCTAGCCCGAGCCGTATTGGCATTTGCACTTACAGTGCTGAAAGTAACACCAAAAAACATCAAAATTAGTCTAATTTGCACAATCTACGCACGAGAAAAAAACCCGTATTATATGTGATGTATCCCATGGTACTAAACATTCATACGCAAAATTATTCAAATCAGAGCTTTCATATGGAAGTTCTGTACAAAAAAAAAATTTCTGCATCGTCGGTACAAAATGGCTGCTGGCAGCCATCTTGAATTTCGGACTGCACCCAAAAACACTCGTTCTCATCCCACGGTCATAACAAAGGTACCCAAGAAGTTTCGTAAAGATTGGTTCATAAATACGGCCTCTAGCCCGAGCCATAGCAGCTTGGCACTTACAGCTCTGAAAGTAACACTAAATAAATCAAAGTCAGTCTAATTTGCATAATTTACGCACGAGAAAAAAACCCGTATTATATGTGATGTATCCCATGGTACTAAACATTTATACAAAATTTTATTCAAATCAGAACTTTCATACAGAAGTTCTGTACAAAAAACTGATTTTTGCATCATCGGTACAAAATGGCCGCTGGCAGCCATCTTGAATTTCGGACCACACCTAAAAACACTCGTTCCCGTCCCAGGGTCATAACAAAGGTACACATGAAGTTTCGTAAAGATCGGTTCATAAATACGACCTCTAGCCCGAGCCATAGCCAATTGTTGACGTACGGACAGACGGCCAGACGGACAGACGGACGGATGGACAGACGGACGACGGGCCATGACAATAGCTCAAATTTGACTTCGTCAAAGTTGAGCTAAAAATAGAAATCTTGCACCTCCAATTACAAAGGCAAATATTGCGCCATGAACTTGGTTTGAACAAACTTCATTCTACACTTCAAAAGGAAGCTCATTATCAAATATTCAGTCATTTCACCTATTGGTTCATGAGAAGACTTTTGCAAAATTTGGGGGCTTTTTTGCCCACCCTCTCCTTATGGGATGGAGTACTATTTTTTATTTTTTTTATTGGGGTTTAATGAAACTTTCGACAGCCAGGGTCACCTTGCGTTTGACAGTTTTATGCATGGAGGTAGCCGGACTACCCGGAGAGAGACACCAAGCAACGGTCAGACTCCCCAACATACTAACTCCACACAAGCAGGGTTAGCATTAGTTGAAGACAAGTGCACTATCTACTGGCAGTACAGCTTAGTAGACAGTGCTACCATTCTCCCCACATTTGCAATCAGGATTACGTGCCTTGCCCAAGGACACAATGCAGTTACACTTGGTGGGGATCGAATCAAGGGACCTTTTGGTTTGAAGTCCAATGCCATAACCACTGAGCCACCACACTGCTGGCAGGGTAACATGATTTGAATAAAATCAACATGCAATGTCAACAAAACAATCACCTTTAATTTGACTGAAACTGGTTCTGTGGATTTGGAGAAGAGATGAATACCATGTTTACTGGCGATGGATGAACGAGAATGAAGAGTGATCACTATACAGTTAAAACTAGAAGTCCTGTCACGAATAGCGCGCTTATCTAGGCTTAATTGCGCGTTGGAATTGCGCGCAATTGCCATATCGAATGGCATCCAAAGCACGGCAGGTTCTCTTGGTTACTCATAGCAAACACATGCAATGTTTCCGCCAATGGACCTCCGGGTTACCCGGAGGTCCATTGGCTGAAACATTGCTTGTGTACAGGCCATATGTACAGAATTGGATAGCTTTACTTGGGCCATAACGCTTACATTAACGCGTATATTAACGTGCTATTTGTGCGCATTTCATGACAGGACTTCTAGTTTTAACTGTAGCTCACCCTGGCTTTCAGAAAATGAAATCAAGGCTTCAAGCACTGCTGGTGAATAAACTGGTTGAGTGCTAGAAGCCACTATCATGACTCTATTGAAAAGTACTGGATGCCACTTTAGTGGCTTAACACTGTATTCATTACCTTGATGTTTGCTCAGCAATAGTAGCAATTTTTTAATCTAAATGTTTGGTTGCACTTTATTGGAGAGTACCTGTTGGCACTCTCCAATAAATTGTAACAAAACAGGTATTTATGAACAAATCTTTGCTAAACTAAGGCTGCTCTTACTGGTAGCATGGCATCATTGAACAAGTGCACCGCCAGGCAGTGGATCAATATACGGATGCCTATGAAGAAATTGCGCTTGTGAAGAAGTTTTTAGTTGAACAAAAGGTGAATAATTCCTTCAAAAATAATTGTACATTCCTGGCTTACGACCCATTAAAGTTGAATATATTGTTTTCAAGTAATTGTGTGGAGAATCAAAAGTCACCAAAACTCCCAGGTGGTTGCCATTGCTATTGGACATGCCAGAATGCTGATTATCAAAAGGAACCCTCCTCTAGTCATGACTAATCGACCATAAGAAACAGTATCTGCTGGATGTATTGTTTTCAATTTATCGTGTGGACATACAAAAGTTAATGGACAGACAGGCAGATGGATGGATGGACATTGATGCTGGTTATCAAATGGAACCATCCTCTAGTCATGACTAATCAACCATAAAAAACAGTGTCTGTTGGATTACCACATGGACAATCAAAAGACCCTGAATGTACTGTTTTTAAGTTATCACGTGGACAAACAAAAGTTAATGGACAGAGACGGACAGACATTGCGATACCATAATACGACCCGCTCATATTAGCGGCCGCATAAAAAAATACCCATGTTTCAAATCACCTCTGGAAAATAATTTAGCAATCAACCAGTTAATAGAGAAGTTTCAAATATTTATTGCATGATGAAAGGAACAAAAGATTGGAAAAGAATGCTTGGTAGGGAAATAAGTACAAATGAATGTAGCTTTCAATATACAAAGGAATTAACCCTCTGCACTGTGATGTCAAAATACTCAAGTTTTTAGCAGCAAATTTTTTGCAAAATGCAACTGAAAATTCAAAAAATTATATTTTGTTTGACAGAGCACATAGAGCTCTGTCAAACAAAATACAATTTCTTAAATGTTTCATGCTGCATGGGCAACATGGAGTCAATGATGAAAAATCTGAAATACCACCAGAGTGCTAGGGGTTAATATTTATGATTAATGTTACATTGAGAAAATACTTCACAAGGGTAATTCCCCCCAAATTTTTTGCATATTCAATAGTCTGAAAGGTATTGATTTTACCATTAGAACCTTCTTGAATATATCAATCAACAAATGAAAATTCTCGAAATAAAACTTTTGTGAGACAACAATATGTGGAACACATTGGAATATATGGTGTGAAAAACATCCCTCTTAACTCTTAGTACAAGTTGAAGACTTCTCAAACCAACAATTTTGTTTTCTTTATGCAAACCCAAGTTCTGTGACCCTTAACTGGTTGAGTGCTAGAAGCCACTATCAGGGCTCCACTGAAAAGTGCTGAAAGCCACTATAGTGGCTTTACAATGTTTGCACTAATTTGTTGTCGGCTCAGCAGTGGAAGTAAAATATTAATATAAAATTATTTTGTTACAATTTATTGGAGAGTGCCAATTGGCACTCTCCAATAAATTTCAACAAAACAATTATTTATGAGCTGTATCCTCCTAAACTAAGGCTCCTTTTGCTAGTAGTGTTGTATCTTTGAAAAAAAATACTCGCGTTTCAAATGACCGTTGAAAAGTAATTTAGCACTCTACCAGTTGATGAAACAAACATGATCTCTGACCAAGCCAGATGTGGACAGGGTGAGAATGGGGTGGTGATGGATGGCACTCTCACATACACTGTGAGAAAATAATTTTCATGAAGAGAAACTCACTTTAGTCAAATAATTATCAAACAACAAACAATCCAACAAACACTGACACTGCTGCAGTACTGGAAGGACATATTTTCACGAATACTCTATGTTTAGCAAGAGTAAATAACTCTTCAAGCAAGGGCATTAACCCCACCATTGAATCTTTTATCCCATATTAAGGTACAAGCATGCCAAAACTTATTTGAATCCAACAAATGATGGCAGAGCTTGAGCAGCACAAATATTGGACAGACATGTTTTTTAACAAAGTTGATGAACACATTTTTAATATAATCACCTAAGAGAAACAAAGAAAGATAACTCTGTAAGTAATAAAGCAGAGCCATTTATCTTGCCATAGGATTTGTTTCCACATGATTAGGAAAAAGCAAACCAAAAAATATTTTAATATAACTGTTAGTGGTGGAGGTAGAGCGGCAAACATGTTCCAAAAAAAATCATCTGACTAGTGCTGGGGTGGCGTGGGGTAGAGAAGGGAAGAGAAAGGGGGGGCGGAGGGGCAAGAGGGGGGGGGGGGGGGGCATAAAATCATCCATAATCATTCAAAACACATTTTATAGAAAAAAACAAAATTCATCTTATTCACACACCCATATAAGGGGTCTGCCACGGTAGGGTGATACTTAATGCAGGGGAAGCCCTGCTGAGGTGGTTGCCTTGTTGTGAATAGCAGATATGGCTATTGTGTTAGGTAAAGAAGTTATGAATCATTTACTTATTATGCCCCTCCTGAGTATAAAGATCTGCATACATACACAGAATGACACACACATGTGAATGGGTTAATCGATAAAGCATGAGTGCCAGCACGGAAGAATAAAACATGAGGCCACAGGCCTCATGTTTTAAACTTCTGCAATGGCATAAGTGTTTGTTACATGCCTTCACATCTATAAAAACAATTACTATAAGGACACTCAGCATTTCTTTTGACAATTACAACACAAAGAACATTTTATTGCTAACCAAATTTGCAGTAAATTTAAAGGTCATTGTAAAGGCAACTTTTTTCACCGAAATGAATGTTAATCAATAGATCTTATCTAGAGGTCTTGTCTAATGAGCACACAAAGTTAAAAAACAATCCTATGCTAAGTGTGCCCTGTAGGCCATGTCAAAGAAGAGTGTTGATGCACAAATGCAATAAATTCAAAGATTGTTGCAAACAGCAACAGTTTTTGATGGTAATGAAAAGAAAATTGATAGCTCATATCTTGCGTCACCATGAATAAGCATACCAAGTTTCAAAACAACCCAATAATGAATGCATCCTCTGAGGCATGCCAAAGAAACATGTTAATGCACTAAGTTTGAAGGTCATTGCTAGTGGCAAAGTATTTTTTTTTTTTTTAAAATTCATAAATATGTCGTGTAGAGAATGCAAAAGGGATAAGTTGCTGCACAATGCACTAAATTCAAAGGCTGGCACTAATGACAAAAATTTTTTTATGGAAATGGAAGAAAATCAATTCATTGATACAAAATTGCACTAAGTTCATCGAAGGTCATTGCCAATGGCAACTATTTTGACAGAAATGGAAAATTGATAGCTCCCAACTAGAGGTCAGCATAAACAAGCATACCAAGTTTCAAAGCGATCCAATCAAAAATGTGCTCTGTAGGGTGTGGCAAAGGGAAATATTGATGCCTAAAAAAACAAAGTTCAAAGGTCATTGCCAACGGCAACATTTTTTAACGGAAATAGAAGAAAATCAATAGCTCCCATCTAGAGGTCACCCCAAACAAGCATACCAGGTTTAAAAGCAATAGAATTATAAATGTGCCTTGTAGGGTGTGCCATATGGAAACATTGATGCCTGACTAAACTTAGTTCAATGGTTGTTGCCCACGGTAACATTTTTTTCAGAAAAGGAAGAAAATCGATAGCTCCCATCTAGAGGACACCCCAAACAAGCCCACTAAGTTTCAAAGTGATCCGATCATAAATGTGCCCTGCAGGGTGTGCCAAATGGAAATATTGATACATAACTGCACTAAGTTCATCAAAGGTCGTTGTCAACGGCAACTTTTCTGGACAGAAATGGAAATCAATAGATCCCATCTAGATGTCACCTCAAAACTGGCATACCAAGTGTCAAAGCAATCCAATCATAAATGTGGCCTGTAGGGCTTGCCAAAGGAATATATTGATGCCTGACTAAACTAAGTTCAAAGAGGTCACCCCAAACCAGCACACCAAGTTTCAAAGCGATCGTAAATGTGCCCTGCAGAGTGTGCCAAAGGGAAATATTGATCCATAACTGCATTAAGTTCATCGAAGGAAGTTGCCAGTGGCAACATTTTTTACAGTAAATGAAAGAAAATCAACAGTTCCCATCCAGAGGTCACCCCAAACAAGCATACCAAGTTTCAAAGCGGTCCGACCAAAAATGTGCCCTGCAGGGTGTGCCAAAGGAATATATTGATGCCTGACTAAACTAAGTTCAAAGGTCATTTGCCAGCGGCAACATTTTTAGATGGAAATGGAAGAAAATTGATAGCTCCCATCCAAAGCTCACCCCCAAATAAGCACACCCGGTTTCAAAGCGATCTGATCATAAATGTGCTCTGTAGGGTGTGCCAAAGAGAAATATTGCGGCCTGACAAAACTAAGTTCAATGCTTGTTGTCAGCGGCAACATTTTTTGACGGAAATGGCAGAAAATCTGATGACAGCTCCCATCTAGAGATCACCCCAAACACGATCTGATCATAAATACACAGAACGACACACACGTGTGAATCGATGATATACGAGTGCCAAAGGTGGTGTGGTGTGCCAAAGGTGGTGTGGTGTGCCAAAGGACGAGAAGTGAAGGCAATAGCTCAGCTTGACTTCATGAAGTTGAGCTAAAACTTGCAGCTTCAAATTTTAATATCTTATCAGTGGGCACAGTCCTGAAAAAAAGCAATCTGACATTTGCAGAATGAGGTCCCCAGAGGGTGAATTTGATAATGCTATCTCATACAGTGGACCAGTTTATCCTCTGGGTACCTCTTTCTGTTTAGTTTTGAGACCGTGATTCAGTTTGAGGTTCACAAAGGGTAAAATTAGTGATACTACCCTGCTGAGTGTGCAGGGTATCATCACTATATTCACCCTTTGGGAATCTCATTTTGCAGATGACAGTTTGCTTATTTTCTGGCATGAGTGGGCAGAGGGTCAACTAAAGCCAGTAACATCCTCTTCTAGGTAACCATGGTAGATTTTTCAGGGCAGGAAAATTCAACAGCAGCAAGCAAAGAGTTAACCAACACTGAAAGAGTTCAAACTGTTAGTTCCAGTTATAAGTACAATCTATTTCACCATCACTATAGCTGTCACTGTTATTCTTAGATCACTGATTGAAGAATGGCCAATTTGAAGAAATCACAACTGCACCTCTCAAGTCTATTGTGTTGTGTTTGCTTTTGGATTAAAGGTGGTTGTGCACCAAGTGTTCCTAGTACAGCAGCACCCCAAATACAACTGTTAACTCTTAGAAGCCAGGGAATCAGAATGAATTTATTGAACATGACATACTGTGAAAAACTTACAGTAAAGCAGGTGCTTCTGGTCAAGTGTTGTCTGCCTGACACTTGACTAGAAGCACCTGCTGTGTTTAATTTTCAACCACCCCAAAGATAGCCAAACCATCACTGCCAGATTACCTGCTGTATTACATCACAGGCCAGAAAACTTGACTCCTGGCTTCTACAAGTTAATGTATTTTTGATGTTACAGGGCTTGCATTTTCACCAGGCCTATCAGCCCAGGCCTGGTAATCAGCCTCAAAACATTTCTCACCAGGCTGATCAGTCAGCCTGGTGGCCAATCTATCAAGCCGGCAATTGCATCTGCCACAGTTTAAGTAATCTGCAAAATCAGCCCTGAACAGTACAAATCAGGCCTGGTGGCCCTTTTTACCTGGCCTATTCATCAGCCTGACCATGGTTCTAAAATGCAAGCCCTGATGTTACTGTAAAATTTCTGAGGAATAAGAATTAAACATACACTTTCAAGCCTGATTTTACTAAACTGTTTATTCATGTACTGGAGTTTAAACCTCCCCACACTGACTTCAAAATACCTTAACTTCAAGCAAATGATTTTTCCCATAATGCCAGTAGTAATGTAAGCAATTCAATCTTGTTTGACAGAGGTTAACGAACTCTTGTCAAACAAGACTGAATTGGTTAAATTCTTAGCTGCATTATGGGAAAAATTTGCTGCTTAAAATTTTGATGTTTTGACATCAGCATTAGAGGGATACGGTCACATTAATCATGTATGCATGGTTCATACACTCAGGGACCAAAAAATTCAAGGTCTTTTCAAGGGCATTTCAAGGACAAATGAAAGTGTCAATGACACTGTAGCTCAACTTGTCAGGACATGTACATGTACAGTATGTGACACAGCAATGACAAACATCTAGGTAATGACCTGATAACAAAGGTACATATAAAGTATTGTAACGGTCTGTACATAAATACCGACTGTAGCCTGTAACAAATGTATAGGTAAAGTATTGTAAAGGTGGGTGACAGTCAGATGCTAAACTAGAAAAGAAATCTTTGAGTCCCAGAGTGGATCTGACGGAACCCCAAAATATTTGTTCTCATACCACAGTGATAACAAAGGCACCCCAAAACACACTCATTCCTGTCCCAAGGTGAAAATAAAGGTACCCAAGAAGTTTCGTGAAGATCAGTTCATAAATACGAGCTGTATAGAAGTTGTGACAAAAAACTGATTGGACCTAATTTCGGTACAAAATGGCCACTGGCAGCCATCTTGAATGTTGGACCGCACTCAGAAACACTCGTTCTCGTCCCAAGGTGATAACAAAGGTACCCAAGAAGTTTCGTGAAGATCGGTTGATAAATACAGCCTCTAGCCCGAGCTACATTGACATGTGCACTTACAGTGTATAAGTGGCACTAAATAAATCAAAATTCATCTAATTTGCATAATTTCTGCACGAGAAAAAAAACCATACTGTATGTGATGTATTCCATTTTACTAAACATTCATACAAAAATTTATTCAAATCAGAACTTGCATACAGAAGTTCTGTACAAAAGACTGACTGCACTAATTTTGGTACAAAATGGCTGCTGGTGGCCATCTTGAATTTCGGACCACACCCAAAAACACTCGTTCTCATCCCACGGTGATAACAAAGCAAGAAGTTTCGTAAAGATCGGTTCATAAATACGGCCTCTAGCCTGACCCGTATAGAAGTTGTGTACAAAAAACTGATTAGACCTAATTTTGGTACAAAATGGCCACTGGCAGCCATCTTGAATTTTGGACCGCACTCAGAAACACTCGTTCTTGTCCCACGGTGACACCAAAGGTACCCAAGAAGTTTCGTAAAGATCGGTTTATAAATACGGCCTCTAGCCCGAGTCGTAGTGGCATTTGCACTTACAGTGCTGAAAGTAACTCTAAATACATCAAAGTTAGTCTAATATGCACAATTTACGTACAAGAAAAAAAACCGTATTATATGTGATGTATCCCATGGTACTAAACATTCATACAAAAAATTATTCAAATCAGAGCTTTCATGTGGAAGTTCTGCGCAAAAATCTCATTGCCCCTAATTTTGAACAAAATGGCTGCCAGTGGCCATCTTGAATTTTGGACCGGACCCAAAAACTCTCGTTCTCGTCCCACAGTGATAACAAAGGTACCCAAGAAGTTTCGTAAAGATCGGTTCATAAATGCGGCCTCTAGCCCGAGCCGTATTGGCATTTGCACTGACAGTGCTGAAAGTGACACTAAATAAATCAAAGTTAGTCTAATTTGCATAATTTAACCACGAGAAAAAAACCTGTATGATATGTAATGTATCTCATGGTACTAAACATTCATACAAATGAAAGTGTCAATGACACTGCAGCTCAACTTGTCAAGACAAAGACAAAGACATGTACATGTATAGTATGTGATACAGCAATGACAAACATCTAGGTAATGACCTGATAACAAAGGTACATATAAAGTATTGTAACGGTCTGTACATAAATACTGACCATTGCCTGTAACAAATGTATAGGTAAAGTATTGTAGAGGTGGGTGACAGTCAGATGCTAAACTAGAAAAGAAATCTTTGCGTCCCAGAATGGGTCTGACTGAACCCCAAAATATTTGTTCTCATAGCACAGTGATAACAAAGGCACCCCAAAACACACTCATTCCTGTCCCAAGATGAAAACAAAGGTACCCAAGAAGTTTCGTGAAGATCAGTTCACAAATATGAGCTGTGTAGAAGTTGTGACAAAAAACTGATTGGACCTAATTTCGGTACAAAATGGCCACTGGCTGCCATCTTGAATTTTGGACCGCACCCAGAAACACTCATTCTCGTCCCAAGGTGATAACAAAGGTACCCAAGAAGTTTTGTGAAGATCGGATCATAAATACAGCCTCTAGCCCGAGCCGTATTGACATGTGCACTTACAGTGTATAAGTAGCACTGAATAAATCAAAGTTCATCTAATTTGCATAATTTCTGCACGAGAAAAAAACCTGTATTATATGTGATGTATTCCATGTCACTAAACATTCATACAAAAATTTATTCAAATCAGAACTTTCATACAGAAGTTCTGTACAAAAAACTGATTGCACTAATTTTGGTACAAAATGGCTGCTGGTGGCCATCTTGAATTTCGGACCACACCCAAAAACACTCGTTCTCATCCCACGGTGATAACAAAGGTACCCAATAAGTTTCGTAAAGATTGGTTCATAAATATGGCCTCTAGCCTGAGCCGTATAGAAGTTGTGTACAAAAAACTGATTAGACCTAATTTCGGTACAAAATGGCCACTGGCAGCCATCTTGAATTTTGGACCGCACCCAGAAACACTCGTTCTCGTCCCAAGGTGATATCAAAGGTACCCAAGATGTTTTGTGAAGATCGGTTCATAAATACAGCCTCTAGCCCGAGCCGTATTGACATGTGCACTTACAGTGTATAAGTAGCACTGAATAAATCAAAGTTCATCTAATTTGCATAATTTCTGCACGAGAAAAAAACCCGTATTATATGTGATGTATCCCATGTTACTAAACATTCACACAAAAAATTATTCAAATCAGCACTTTCATATGGAAGTTCTATGCAAAAAACTGATTGCACCAAATTTTGTACAAAATGGCTGCCATCGGCCATCTTGAATTTCGGACCACACCCAAAAACACTCGGTCTCGTCCCACGGTGATAACAAAGGTACCCAAGGAGTTTCGTAAAGATCGGTTCATAAATACGGCCTCTAGCCCGAGCCGTATTGGCATTTGCACTTACAGTGCTGAAAGTAACACCAAAAAACATCAAAATTAGTCTAATTTGCACAATCTACGCACGAGAAAAAAACCCGTATTATATGTGATGTATCCCATGGTACTAAACATTCATACGAAAAATTATTCAAATCAGAGCTTTCATATGGAAGTTCTGTACAAAAAAAAAATTTCTGCATCATCGGTACAAAATGGCTACTGGCAGCCATCTTGAATTTCGGACTGCACCCAAAAACACTCGTTCTCATCCCATGGTCATAACAAAGGTACCCAAGAAGTTTCGTAAAGATTGATTCATAAATACGGCCTCTAGCCCGAGCCATAGCAGCTTGGCACTTACAGCTCTGAAAGTAACACTAAATAAATCAAAGTCAGTCTAATTTGCATAATTTACGCACGAGAAAAAAACCCGTATTATATGTGATGTATCCCATGGTACTAAACATTTATACAAAACTTTATTCAAATCAGAACTTTCATACAGAAGTTCTGTACAAAAAACTGATTTTTGCATCATCGGTACAAAATGGCCGCTGGCAGCCATCTTGAATTTCGGACCACACCTAAAAACACTCGTTCCCGTCCCAGGGTCATAACAAAGGTACACAAGAAGTTTCGTAAAGATCGGTTCATAAATACGACCTCTAGCCCGAGCCATAGCCAATTGTTGACGTACGGACAGACGGACGACGGGCCATGACAATAGCTCAAATTTGACTTCGTCAAAGTTGAGCTAAAAATTATTCAAATCAGAGCTTTCATATGGAAGTTCTGTACAAAAAACAGATTTCTGCATCGTCGGTACAAAATGGCAGCTGGCAGCCATCTTGAATTTCGGACTGCACCCAAAAGCACTCGTTCTCATTCCACGGTCATAACAAAGGTACCCAAGAAGTTTCGTAAAGATCGGTTCATTAATATGGCCTCTAGCCTGAGCCATATCCAATTGTTCACGTATGGACAGACGGACGATGGGCCATGACAAAAGCTCAAATTTGGCTTTGCCAAAGTTGAGCTAATAAAAATTTATCAAGCAGCAGTTTTCTGATGGGATTGTCATTTCTCAAAAATCTCACCTGCATTTAAAATCTATTTCTTGCACAATTGGCTGGGTGCTACATTATGTTTGGTGGTTACAATTTGTTAATATTGATTTTATTACAAATCATTGGAAAGTGTCTACAAGCACTATTAGTCATAGGCCAATTATATTTTTATTTCAGTAAGGTCGCCGTAGACTGGTCGTAATCCATATGTAGTCAGTTATGTCCAAATATGCGTTTACCAGGTAATAAAAATTATCTTCAGCAAACGTTTAATTAATGAAGCACGGGGTTGTACCCAGTGCTTCATTAATTAAATGCTTGATGATTATTCCTATAATCAGTGTCTGGAATCTAATATTATTCCACATGTGGAAATATTGCCTGCCTGTGGAAAGTGACCAGTCCACGCCGGCCGTACTGTATATACCAGTCATTGATATGTACATGATTTCGGTCATCAAATTTCTACTGCACAGTGCAGTATCTGATGAAGTGTGATACTGGCGAAACACATGCAGTGTGATAATGACAAATCAAAAATGAGGCTCGATGAGAACTGTGTCCTCTCATTCAACCTTGTGGTCTAAAATGTGCTCTGAATCCACAAACCATCCATTAAGATTTTTCACATCTTCATCGTTGCATGGATACATCAATTCAATTTTCGAAGAATGTTGGTGAATCATCATTAAATTTGTGCAAGAGACACAAGGACCCTGAGGTAGATTGAGTTCACCCCCTTCTGGAATGGCGATAAAGAGAATGCCATACAGTTAAAACTAGAAGTCCTGAAATGAATAGTGTGCTTATCTAGGCTTAATTGTGCATTGGATTTGCACGCAATAGCCACATCGAATGGCATCCAAAGCACGGCAGGTTCTCCTGGTTACTCATACCAAACACATGCAATGTTTCTGCCAATGGACCTCCGGGTCACCCGGAGGTCCATTGGCTGAAACATTGCTTGTGCACAGGCCATATGTACAGAATCTGATAGCTTTATTTGGGCCATAACACGTACATTAACGCGCATATCAACGTGCTATTTGTGCGCATTTCATGACAGGACTTCTAGTTTTAACTGTAGCAATAACTACAACAATAAGTTGGATACCCAGTTTTATACAAAATGGATTTGACAGATTCCGAAATTGCGATTTAATTATTACCCGAGAACAGGTACAGAATGTGTAGAGTGGATTGTTACAAAATCACCTGCAGAGTGGAGTTATCACCCAAAGTATCACTTTCAAATTCTGTACATACGGACAAAAATCAAGAGCAATGTTTCAGCCAATGAACCTTACAGGTTTAACACGGAGGTCCATTGGCTGAAACTTTGCTTGTGCTTGTTATGCCTTGCAACAAATTTGCAATTACTGCTTGGGTGGAATCTCCACTCTATGGGTGATTTAGTGATAATACACTCTCCACATACTGTGCGTAATAAAATGATGATCAGTACAGTGAAGTTTTCTGGTATACTGTATCTCATTTTGTTGATGACCTTCACAAAGCAGTATACCAACGTGTGAGATACTGTTTGGTTGAAGGGCCTCAGCTTGGTGTAACACAGCAAGCAAGAAAACTTCACTGTACTGTTAAAATCGAACATGACCTGCACTTCATTGTAGATAGTAATGGTGAAAAATAATAAGGCCTTACATTGAAGCATACTGGAATTATCATCAGGAAACCATTTGTTTTGATGGACGGGCAGTTGGACAGACAGACGGCCAAAATGGCGACTATATGCTTCACCAAGTTTTGTCGGGAGGCATAATTAAATGGTGTCATTCAAATCATGATTACTGATAAAAGATTCCACAAAGTTAAGTACATGCATGAATAACATTCCCTAAGGCCTGTACATCTTGATATTTAAAATGGTACTCAAGCCAGAAAATAAGCAGACTGTCATCTGCAAATGAGGTCCCCAGAGGGTGAATTTAGTGATTTACCCTCTGTGAACCTCAATCTGAATCAGGGTCTCAAAACTAAACAGAAAGAGGTACACAGAGGATAAATTGGCCCACTGTATGGGATAGCATAATCAAATCCACCCTCTGGGAGCCTCATTCTGCAAATGTCAGACTGTTTATTTTCAGGCCTGATGGTTTTATTTGATTTTATGCTTTAAATGTTTACTCATTTTTTACCTGCTGTAAAGACAAATGACTGAAACTTTTGACAGGGCTCAAAGTGGAATGTCACACAAATACATTTGTTATATATAAATAATTTATAACTTTTAACATGGGCATGCCAGTACTGAAATGTGTTCTTACAGGTAAATCAAAACAAATGGTTCCGCTGTCAGTTGATCAGGCAGACAGCTGACCAAGTAGTTGTGTTCTGACATCTACCAAAATGAATATGCAAGTCAAAAATAGGGACTCCAATGAGAATGGGAATCAAAAAGCAACACATCATGTCATACGCATTATTTAATTTTATGCAGTATGAAATATGACTAACCTCATGGTCTTCTCTTTTTACATATGGAAGAGAAGACTTGCAAACATCATGGATGTGTAATCTTCACTTTAACCCTTTACCTAACATGAAAAGCAGACGACACTTGCAAAAAAAATTCTTGAATAACTAATTTTTTTCATTTTTTGTCTCAAAAACATAGGTTATGACCCCTCGTTGGAATGAGCTCGTTCCAACGAGGGGTCATAACCTATGTTTTTGAGACAAAAAATGAAAATATTTTGAAAATTAATTGACGATTTTTGAGAATAGCGTTGGCCGGTTTTGGCCGTTACGTTAGGTAAAGGGTTAAAGAAAAGAATAAATCACATTGCAAAGCAACTTCTCCCATGCCCGTAATGAACTATGACAAACAAAAGTTTAACCATTACGGGCCTGGAGATTTTTATACATTTCTGTTCTACTTTGACAGTCCACATACTGTTCCCCTACAGATGTTTTTAGGCAAGGCTTGGCTGCCTGTATAGGCAGACAAGACTTGCCTAGAAACAACTGCCAAAGCACTTTGAGTATAATATGCAAATTTACCCAAAGACTGTAAGCTGGGGCACCTGTTTTGTTGTGGAAAAATGTGATTAAAAGTCGGAATTAGGCCCCTGAAGGTTAAGGAGCTAAACAGTATTGAAATCTGATAATTGCGGTTCAATATATCACATTATTAAAATTTTCAACAAAACTAAACCAAAGGCTCCTGAGAGCCTAAAATGCTCACCTGGATTAAGTTGTCTACAAGGAAAAAGGGTATTAGTGTTAAGGGATCAAAAAGCGTAGGCAAAAAAGAAGTGTTACCATGTACATATGTGTATACTGCAATGACTGTCACCAAAAAAGCTCTGAAAAATTATGTCTGTTTTTGAACCCCCACTTCCCTCACACAACTTGAGAATATGCTGAAAAGCAACCCAAGAACATCCGCCTAAAGATGACAACCTAGTTTCTCAAGGTTGGTTAAAAGTTTGGGCTGAAATTCAGTGGAACATTGTGTCTCTGGAAGCAATTAGTTGTGTGAAGAAATGGCAGTCAATTAGGACATGAGTTTGAAAGGTTTCCGCTAGGTGGAGCTGAAGAAAAAGACTTATAAAGCATTTACATCATATTGCACAGGGTTAAAATTTGTGGTTCCTATAAGAAGCCTAAACACGAAACCAGGAACTTAGTTTGAATAAGCGTGAATCTGGCTCCTATAAGGATGCTGTACACCACCTATCACAAGATTCTGACTGATGGATCTGATGAAGATTTTGAAGAATGTTTCTTACATTGCCCTGGGTTAAAATTTGGGCTCCCACCAGGTGCCCAAATATGAACCCATGGACTTGATTTGAACCAACTTGAGTCTGACACTCTCCCTCCCCCACCCCATCCCAAGGATGGTGTATACCAAATATGAAAAGAAGCTGACTGGGGGATCAGAAGAAGCAGATTTTTGAACAGTATTCTTCATTTTGCACTATGTTAAAGTTAGAGTTGCCATAGGGAGCCTAAATATGACCCCAAGGAGTTTGATTTAGACAAACTTGAATCTGACTCCCCACACATGCTCTCTATCAATCATCAAAAGATTCTGATAGATTGATCTGAAGAAGAGTTTTAAAAATAAAAAAAATTGTCATATTGTACTGAGTTAAAATTCAGATTCCCATAGCGAGCTCAAATATGAACCCAGGGACTTGATTTGAACAAACTTGAATCTCACCCAACTTAGGATGCTACATAGCCAACATCAAAATATTCTGGCTGATGGATCTGAAGAAGAGTTTTTTAACAGGTAGAGTGCTGAATTATTTTTGGTCATCAAAATTTGTTCACATATATTGGCCTTGTTACAATTTATGGGAGAGTGCCAATAGGCACTCTCCCATAAATTGCAACAAGGCAAATCCTAACAGACTAAATAATTTCACTTCAAAGGTGATATGAACAACATCCACATAATATGAAACCTTTAAGTGCTGGTACCGACGCTTCAGACTAAAGCCCAAATATGGGCTTCCAGCACTCTACCAGTTAAGAATATTCCTCATATTACACTAATTGAATTTTTGGGCTGCCACAGTGAGCCTAAATATGACTTCAGGGACTTGATTTACACAAACTTCAAGCTGACTCCACTGAAGATGAAGGATATCAAATATCAAGAGATTTTGACTGGTAGATCTGAAGAAGATTTTTAAATAAATTTCCTCATATTGCACCAAGTTAAAATAAGATTTTTAAACACATTTCCTCATATTGCACCAAGTTAAAATTCAGGTTCCAATAGGGAGTTCAAATATGAACCCAGGGACTCGAATCAAACAAACCTGAATCTGACCCCTCTATGGATGTTGTGTACCAAGTATCAAAAGATTCTGAGTGGTTGTTCTGGAGAAGCTTTTTTAATTTGTGGGGTGCTAAGAGAATTATGCCTCTTTTGGTGACCTATGTGGGCGTGGCAACTTTATTTGAACAAACTTGAATTGGAAAATGACAATGGACAAAAAGTGATCACTTAAGCTCCCTTTGACTTTCAGTTAGGTGTAGGGCTGCATGGTATATCAATAAACCGATATATAACAGTATTCAAACCAATATCGATTGAATACCGGTGTTATTACAAAAATATCGGTTTATCGTCATTATTTATTTAGATACAAATTAATTTTCAAGATGTTTTGAGTTTTTTAACTGTAGCCCCGAATGATTATTATCTCTTTATCCAAGGAATTGTCTGCTTGAGCCCTCGTAACATGCAAATTCAGCAGTTGAAAAAATAATTTTCAAAAATTTCAACAAAACTATGTCATGTGACCCCTCATTGGAACGAGCTCATTGTTGAAATCCTTGGGAAAAATTGGATAAATTAATTTTGAAAATAATAATTTTTGATACCGTCTGTGTTGGGTAAAGGTGTTTCGAACCGCATCATCAAGGCATGCTAATTCATTCCGACTGTGATGCCTCGAGTCTCGATTGTGGTACTTGTGTTCATATATATCTGAACAGTTTTCGATATACCGGTATACCGCGGTATTTTTTTGAATACCGATACCGGTATTCAGTTTTGAATATAGTGCAGCCCTAATCAGGTATTTATTTATTTATTTTTAAGGTCACATATTTATGCACAATGGCTAATCATGACTGACAGTTTTACAGGTGGAGGAAGCCGGGGTACCCGGAGAGAACCACCGAGCAACGACGAGCAGCTGCCAGCTCCCCAACATCGTAACTCCGCATTGCAGCACAGGCAGGGTTAGATTGGTTGAAGACATGCGTACCATCGACGTGCAGTACGCCTTAGTACACGGCATCATGCCCCCACGCGGGCAATGGAGATGAAGTGTCTTGCCCAAGGACACAACGCGGTTGCCGCAGGTAGGATTCGAACCGAGGACCTCTCGGCATGCAGCCTGCACCTCTACCTACTGAGCCACCGTGCTCCCACCCTAATCAGGTAAGAATAAAATTCAACAAAATTGTATCATGTGACCCCTCACTGGAATAAGCTTGTTGAGATTTAACAGATGTATTATTCCATCAGTAATGGTTGAAATATAATGTATTCCAGAACCTAACTTTAACCTATGATGCACCACATTCTACCCTTTACAGAGTCACAAACATCTCATATAGTTACATTCTTTTTTTCTGAGAGAATATTATTATTTCCTTAAACCCATAACTGGATGAGGGCTACATTTTTTTGGTGGTCTGAATTTGTTTTTAATACAAATTATTGAAGAGTGCCCATTTCGGGAGTTAAATTTAGAATTTTTCATCAAATCTAGTCATGACAGGATTTGATGAAAAGTATTTTTAAAATACTCATCAGATTAAGAGTTAAATGCTATGGCTAATAATAAATGTGAAGGTCACAATATTTTGGATAATAACTGTAGTTCTAGAATATAAAACATGTTACTGAAGTGAACTGCAGATAAAATTATTTGAGTCAACACAAATGATCGGTACAAGTAACACTCTTGAAGATATTAACAAGGAAGTTCTACTGTTGGTCACAGGCTGTGAAGCAAACAGTTTCAAATATTAATGAATACAATCATTATTCTACCCGCAACAATTCCATATCTACTTATTTCATCATTTCTGGTTCAAGTATTTGTTAATTATATATTGGCCATTTCAAAATTTAACACCCTGCAGCCTTACGTTGAATTCACTCGCCTTCAATTTTGCACAACGAGATTTTCAGATATGACCTGGGACCTGAACTCTCTTTGGGATTATTCATAATTTAAAACAAAGTGAACTATCAAATGGGATTATCAAATCTGTTGGCTTAGCACGACAGGAAAAAAATAAATATCTTAATCAGTACATTGCTTTTGCATTTGAAAATAGTTCTTTACAGAACCCACAAAATATAAAATTTTGTTATTTTAGTTACTTAAAGAACTTTCTCACAAACTTTCAACAAAACCATATCACTTCACTGGAATGAGGTCAATCCAAGGAGGGTCACATGATACGGTTCTGTTGGAATCCTTTAAAAATATTATTTTCAAACTGCTTAAATTGTAAATTGTATGAACATATGCAGCCAAATCATTACGTAAGGCCCCACAAAGTAGATTTGCATGGGGGCGAGCAGTTTTTTATTTTATTTTTTATTTCTGTAATTATTTCTTTGCCATCAAAAGTTCATGTTCTTGGTTTATTTTTTGGGGCACATAATCTACAGAATAGCATGGCTGGTGGTTTATTTCGTTCCTTGAGAGCAAGAAGGCTTTGCAATGCTAAAGCATTGCAAAGCCATCTTGCACTCAAGGGAGAAATTTATCAATTTTTTTAACTTTGGTAAAATATCAGACATAAATCATTTAATTTTTATTTTTTTAAGTTTACATTGGTTATAAAAAGAGAGCATGCGACATCCAAAAGAACCATGCGGGAGGGCCTGAGAAACAGATTTTTATTTTTTTTTAGGCCTAAAGGGTTAACTAGTGTTGGGATGATTAGTGGAGTAACTGACATCAACTAGATTACCAACCTGCATCAACCTTAAGATGGACCAGTCAGTTTGTTGGAAAAATACATCTTTCATGTGTAGCTCTTGCTGATCGCCGATTTCAAGGTGAAAACAATGAAAAGTGAATAAAAACTGCAATCTTCTATTATTCATTTATTTGCTATCCATCGAATAAAGTCTGCAGAAATCACACAGAGTTCACCCATAAAGTGTTTTGATACATGTTATTACCGATTTTGTTTGATGTGACCACACAAGAAAATTATTCCTATTATCAAAAACGTTCACATGTACCTCATAACTATTTCTTTACTGATGTCTCAACAACTTTTGACAGCCAAGATATACACAGAATGACACACGCATGTGAATGGGTTAACTGATATGGCACGAGTGCCAGCTCGGAAGGATAAACCGAGAGGCCATAGGCCTTGAGTTTCATCCTTCCGCGATGGCACAAGTGTCATATTGATTAACCCATTCACACGTGTGTGTCATTATGTGTTTATTAATGCCTTCACGTCTAAAGGCAATTATTGGAAGGACACTTTGCAATTCATTTGACAACTATTTTTTTATCGCCAACCAAATTTGCGAGGGGAACCTGTGTTACTATTTCGTCCACGGAGTTCCAATGTGTTCTATGTGCCTACTGACAAATAGAACACATTGGAACTCAGGAGACGATTTTCAGCTATCGCTAGCGATTCAAACTGTAATTGCATTGCACAATTTGTAGAAAATTCCTGTGAAATTTCGCTTCTATTTAAAAATAGTCTGTCAACGATTTTCATTCCGTTCATATGTGCGGAACAGATTTTCTGATGGGGATTACATAGAACAGGCATGTAATAAAACCTCGTATTGGACTGCTTTATGGGCAGAGAGAGCCGGCATACCAAAAGTGAACCATCAAGCAGTGGCATGCATCTGTCAGAATCCCCAACATACTAACATTGCTTGAAGGCAAGTGAACCTTTCGACAAGCAAAACACCTTTGTACACAGTGTCACCATGTCCCTATTACAACATAAATAGTTTCACACATAATATATGACAGGTACCTAAATTCTTTTTTTCCTGGGGATGCAGAGGAGGGGGAGTAGAAGTGGAAATGGCTGTCAAACATGTAAGTTAGAGGTTAATCTAATACATGTAATTATTCATATTCCACAAAGTAAAATGAAAGTGTCAATGACACTGTAGCTCAACTTGACAAACTTGAACTTGGTAAGTTATAAATGAGATGGCAAAATTGAAGATCATTGGGACCAATGTCAGTTTTTTTGCCAGTGGCAACATTTTTTGACAGAAACCGAAGAAAATCGATAGCTCCCATCTAGAGGCCTCCCCAAACAAGCATGCAAGATTTCAAAGCAATCCGATCATAAATGTGCCCTGTAGGGTGTACAAAAGGGAAATATTGTGGTCTGACTAGACTAAATTCTAAGAACGTTGGCCATGGCAACATTTTTTGACGGAAATGGAAGAAAATCGATAGCTCCCATCTAGAGGTCACCGTAAATAAGCATACCAGGTTTCAAAGCAATCTAATCATAAATGAGCCCTGTAGGGTGAGCCAAAGGGAAATATTGTGGTCTGACTAAACTAAGTTCTAAGAATGTTGGCTGCGGCAACATTTTTTGATGGAAATTGAAGAAAATCGATAGCTCCCATCTAGAGGTCACCCCAAACAAGCATGAAAGGTTACAAAGCAATCCGATCATAAATGTACCCTGTAGGGTGTGCCAAAGGGAAATATCGAGTCTTCTGACTAAACTAAGTTCTAAGAACGTTGGCCGCGGCAACATTTTTTAGCAGAAATTGAAGAAAATCGATAGCTCCCATCTAGGGGTCTCCCCAAACAAGCATACCAGGTTTCAAAGCAATCTGATCATAAATGGGCCCTGTAGGGTGTGCCAAAGGGAAATATTGAGGTCTGACTGAACTAAGTTCTACGAACGTTGGCCGTGGCAACATTTTTTGCCGGAAATTGAAGAAAATCGATAGCTCCCATCTAGAGGTCACCCTAAATAAGCATACCAGGTTTCAAAGCAATCAAATCATAAATGTGCCCTGTAGGGTGTGCCAAAGGGAAATATTGTGGTTTGACTAAACTAAGTTCTAAGAACGTTGGCCGCGGCAACATTTTTTGACAGAAATTGAAGAAAATCGATAGCTCCCATCTAGAGGTCACCCCAAACAAGCATGCCAGGTTTCAAAGCAATCCGATCATAAATGTACCCTGTAGGGTGTGCCAAAGGGAAATATTGAGTCTTCTGACTAAACTAAGTTCTAAGAACGTTGGCCGCGGCAACATATTTTGACAGAAAATGTAGAAAATCGATAGCTCCCATCTAGAGGTCTCCCCAAACAAGCATACCAGGTTTTAAAGCAATCTGATCATAAATGTACCCTGTAGGGTGTGCCAAAGGGAAATATTGAGGTCTGACTAAACTAAGTTCTACGAACGTTGGCCGTGGCAACATTTTTTGCCGGAAATTGAAGAAAATCGATAGCTCCCATCTAGAGGTCACCCTAAATAAGTGTATCAGGTTTCAAAGCAATCCGATCATAAATGTGCCCTGTAGGGTGTGCCAAAGGGAAATATTGAGTCTTCTGACTAAACTAAGTTCTAAGAACGTTGGCCGCGGCAACATATTTTGACACAAAATGTAGAAAATCGATAGCTCCCATCTAGAGGTCTCCCCAAACAAACAAACATCTCATATAGTTTCATTCTTTTTTTCTGAGAGAATATTATTATTTCCTTAAACCCATAACTGGATGAGGGCTACATTTTTTTGGTGGTCTGAATTTGTTTTTAATACAAATTATTGAAGAGTGCCCATTTCGGGAGTTAAATTTAGAATTTTTCATCAAATCTAGTCATGACAGGATTTGATGAAAAATATTTTTAAAATACTCATCAGATTAAGACTTAAATGCTATGGCTAATAATAAATGTGAAGGTCACAATATTTTGGATAATAACTGTAGTTCTAGAATATAAAACATGTTTCTGAAGTGAACTGCAGATAAAATTATTTGAGTCAACACAAATGATCGGTACAAGTAACACTCTTGAAGATAATAACAAGGAAGTTCTACTGTTGGTCACAGGCTGTGAAGCAAACAGTTTCAAATATTAATGAATACAATCATTATTCTACCCGCAACAATTCCATATCTACTTATTTCATCATTTCTGGTTCAAGTATTTGTTAATTATATATTGGCCATTTCAAAATTTAACACCCTGCAGCCTTACGTTGAATTCACTCGCCTTCAATTTTGCACAACGAGATTTTCAGATATGACCTGGGACCTGAACTCTCTTTGGGATTATTCATAATTTAAAACAAAGTGAACTATCAAATGGGATTATCAAATCTGTTGGCTTAGCACGACAGGAAAAAAATAAATATCTTAATCAGTACATTGCTTTTGCATTTGAAAATAGTTCTTCACAGAACCCACAAAATATAAAATTTTGTTATTTTAGTTACTTAAAGAACTTTCTCACAAACTTTCAACAAAACCATATCACTTCACTGGAATGAGGTCAATCCAAGGAGGGTCACATGATACGGTTCTGTTGAAATCCTTTAAAAAAATTATTTTCAAACTGCTTAAATTGTAAATTGTACGAACACATGCAGCCAAATCATTATGTAAGGCCCCACAAAGTAGATTTGCATGAGGGCGAGCAGTTTTTTATTTTATTTTTTATTTCTGTAATTATTTCTTTGCCATCAAAAGTTCATGTTCTTGGTTTATTTTTTTGGGCACATAATCTACAGAATAGCATGGCTGGTGGTTTATTTCGTTCCTTGAGAGCAAGAAGGCTTTGCAATGCTAAAGCATTTCAAAGCCATCTTGCACTCAAGGGAGAAATTTATCAATTTTTTTAACTTTGGTAAAATATCAGACATAAATCATTTAATTTTTATTTTTTTAAGTTTACACTGGTTATAAAAAGAGAGCACGCGGCATCCAAAAGAACCATGCGGGAGGGCCTGAGAAACAGATTTTTATTTTTTTTTAGGCTTTTATTTTTTTTTTGGCCTAAAGGGTTAACTAGTGTTGGGATGATTAGAGGAGTAACTGACATCAACTAGATTAAAAAACCTGCATCAACCTTAAGATGGACCAGTCGGTTTGTTGGAAAAATACATCTTTCATGTGTAGCTCTTGCTGATCGCCGATTTCAAGGTGAAAACAATGAAAAGTGAATAAAAACTGCAATCTTCTATTATTCATTTATTTGCTATCCATCGAATAAAGTCTGCAGAAATCACACAGAGTTCACCCATAAAGTGTTTTGATACATGTTATTACCGATTTTGTTTGATGTGACCACACAAGAAAATTATTCCTATTATCAAAAACGTTCACATGTACCTCATAACTATTTCTTTACTGATGTCTCAACAACTTTTGACAGCCAAGATATACACAGAATGACACACGCATGTGAATGGGTTAACTGATATGGCACGAGTGCCAGCTCGGAAGGATAAACCGAGAGGCCATAGGCCTTGAGTTTCATCCTTCCGCGATGGCACAAGTGTCATATTGATTAACCCATTCACACGTGTGTGTCATTATGTGTTTATTAATGCCTTCACGTCTAAAGGCAATTATTGGAAGGACACTTTGCAATTCATTTGACAACTATTTTTTTATCGCCAACCAAATTTGCGAGGGGAACCTGTGTTACTATTTCGTCCACGGAGTTCCAATGTGTTCTATGTGCCTACTGACAAATAGAACACATTGGAACTCAGGAGACGATTTTCAGCTATCGCTAGCGATTCAAACTGTAATTGCATTGCACAATTTGTAGAAAATTCCTGTGAAATTTCGCTTCTATTTAAAAATAGTCTGTCAACGATTTTCATTCCGTTCATATGTGCGGAACAGATTTTCTGATGGGGATTACATAGAACAGGCATGTAATAAAACCTCGTATTGGACTGCTTTATGGGCAGAGAGAGCCGGCATACCAAAAGTGAACCATCAAGCAGTGGCATGCATCTGTCAGAATCCCCAACATACTAACATTGCTTGAAGGCAAGTGAACCTTTCGACAAGCAAAACACCTTTGTACACAGTGTCACCATGTCCCTATTACAACATAAATAGTTTCACACATAATATATGACAGGTACCTAAATTCTTTTTTTCCTGGGGATGCAGAGGAGGGGGAGTAGAAGTGGAAATGGCTGTCAAACATGTAAGTTAGAGGTTAATCTAATACATGTAATTATTCATATTCCACAAAGTAAAATGAAAGTGTCAATGACACTGTAGCTCAACTTGACAAACTTGAACTTGGTAAGTTATAAATGAGATGGCAAAATTGAAGATCATTGGGACCAATGTCAGTTTTTTTGCCAGTGGCAACATTTTTTGACAGAAACCGAAGAAAATCGATAGCTCCCATCTAGAGGCCTCCCCAAACAAGCATGCAAGATTTCAAAGCAATCCGATCATAAATGTGCCCTGTAGGGTGTACAAAAGGGAAATATTGTGGTCTGACTAGACTAAATTCTAAGAACGTTGGCCATGGCAACATTTTTTGACGGAAATGGAAGAAAATCGATAGCTCCCATCTAGAGGTCACCGTAAATAAGCATACCAGGTTTCAAAGCAATCTAATCATAAATGAGCCCTGTAGGGTGAGCCAAAGGGAAATATTGTGGTCTGACTAAACTAAGTTCTAAGAATGTTGGCTGCGGCAACATTTTTTGATGGAAATTGAAGAAAATCGATAGCTCCCATCTAGAGGTCACCCCAAACAAGCATGAAAGGTTACAAAGCAATCCGATCATAAATGTACCCTGTAGGGTGTGCCAAAGGGAAATATCGAGTCTTCTGACTAAACTAAGTTCTAAGAACGTTGGCCGCGGCAACATTTTTTAGCAGAAATTGAAGAAAATCGATAGCTCCCATCTAGGGGTCTCCCCAAACAAGCATACCAGGTTTCAAAGCAATCTGATCATAAATGGGCCCTGTAGGGTGTGCCAAAGGGAAATATTGAGGTCTGACTGAACTAAGTTCTACGAACGTTGGCCGTGGCAACATTTTTTGCCGGAAATTGAAGAAAATCGATAGCTCCCATCTAGAGGTCACCCTAAATAAGCATACCAGGTTTCAAAGCAATCAAATCATAAATGTGCCCTGTAGGGTGTGCCAAAGGGAAATATTGTGGTTTGACTAAACTAAGTTCTAAGAACGTTGGCCGCGGCAACATTTTTTGACAGAAATTGAAGAAAATCGATAGCTCCCATCTAGAGGTCACCCCAAACAAGCATGCCAGGTTTCAAAGCAATCCGATCATAAATGTACCCTGTAGGGTGTGCCAAAGGGAAATATTGAGTCTTCTGACTAAACTAAGTTCTAAGAACGTTGGCCGCGGCAACATATTTTGACAGAAAATGTAGAAAATCGATAGCTCCCATCTAGAGGTCTCCCCAAACAAGCATACCAGGTTTTAAAGCAATCTGATCATAAATGTACCCTGTAGGGTGTGCCAAAGGGAAATATTGAGGTCTGACTAAACTAAGTTCTACGAACGTTGGCCGTGGCAACATTTTTTGCCGGAAATTGAAGAAAATCGATAGCTCCCATCTAGAGGTCACCCTAAATAAGTGTATCAGGTTTCAAAGCAATCAAATCATAAATGTGCCCTGTAGGGTGTGCCAAAGGGAAATATTGTGGTTTGACTAAACTAAGTTCTAAGAACATTGGCCGCGGCAACATTTTTTGACGGAAATTGAAGAAAATCGATAGCTCCCATCTAGAAGTCACCCCAAACAAGTATAAGAAGTTTCAAAGTAATCTGATCATAAATGTGACCTGTGAGGTGTGCCAAAGGAAATTGTGGACGTACGTACTAACGTACTAACATACTAACGTACTAACGTACGTACGTACGTACGTACGTACGCCGACGGACGAGAAGTGATGGCAATAGCTCAGCTTGACTTTGTCAAGTTGAGCTAAAAATGTGCACATGGAAGGAAAATTCAATTACAGTGTTAATATTATATTAAACTAAAAATGATACATTACCAAGAAGTATCAGGAAAAGGGAGTGTTTATTAAACATAAAAGGATACACATCTTTCATATCATCTTGAGTTGCTGCCCTCAATATATCTCGGATATCTATAATCTGAAAGTTAAAGCAGTTCATTACAAGTCATTTAATAAGCAATGGAAACACAAGCAAATAAACTAGATGTGTCAGTACGACACATATACCCAAAGTGATATAGTATGATTAAGCATTGGATTTACACGCCCGTAGGTTTTTTGTTTTTTTTTATCATTATTGGGGTTTAACGACATTTTTGACAGCCAGGGTCACCTTGTGAGACAGTTTTATGGGTGTTATTATTATTTATTTATTGTTGTTTAAGGCTACATATTTTTGCACAATGGCTAATCATGACCACAACATGAGTATCAACTCAAGACCAGGGGTGAGTGTTAATAACCCATGTTGCCCATTTTAAAGAGAGTTTGCACCTCCCAAGCATTGGTGACTGGGTCCTATTTTACCAGTAATACAGAGCCTGTTTATCGCAGTAAACAGGCACTGCTTCACTTCCTGGGGTTCCTGCGGGGACAATTTTATGGGTGTAGGAAGCCGGAGTACCCAGCGAGAACCGACACCAGCAGCAAGTAACTGGCAGACTACCCAATGTACTAACTATGCACAAGCAGAGTTAGCATTTGTTGAAGACAAGTGCCCCATGACCCACGTGGGCAATCAGGATTAAGTGCCTCGCCCAAGGAAATAACAGTTCCCCTGGTGGGGATCGAACTGTGGACCTTTCGGTTTGAAGTTCAATGCTCTAACCATTGAGCCACAGCGTTATCATGCCTATAGGTATCCATAACAGAGCCACAAACCAGAAATTAGCGAATTATCTGAACGTATAGTGAACCAAGTGGCTGGAAAACTGATTTTCCGAGTTTTCACATTATAAACTAAGTTCAGGGTCAACAACTCCATGAAAAATCATCCGACCGGGACCAGTTTGTAAGTAGCCATGAAAGAGCCACACTCCAGAAATCAGCAAAACAACAATGTCACAAATGATAATATCCTCATACCTCTTGTCTCCTTAGGCAACTCGTCGCCCGAGTGCTAGAATGTCCTATGTCCCATAGGGGACAGAGTACTCCCATAGGGGACAGAGTACTCCCATAGGGGACAGAGCACTCCCATAGGGGACATAGGACATTCTAGCACTCAGTCGACGAACTGTTAACACAATATCTATTGTTAACTGATTCAAGTTGAAACCCTTTCTAGAAGTTAGATACACTTAGTCAGGAACTGCGCTAAACCTGATGCATGTTCCTGGGAATGTGAACAAACAAGCACACAAACTTACATTAATGTGAACAATACTACTTTGGTATAAAAATGAAGAATATAGGTACTTAATTCTATGAACTGCATCTCAGAAGAAATCAGCGACACTTGTCTTTATGAAATTTCCCAGATGCCATAGAATTAATTTTATGGCATCCGGGAAATTTCATAAAGACCAGAATTAACTTATAGCTTTATTCATCCGATGGATTTTGAATGAACACAGCACACATACTGTCTGAATGCTGGTATGGTGGGGATTGTAGGGTGATTTGAGTTATTGATACAACTATGTATAGGAGCTATATTGGCCGATTCCATGACGATTGAAGTTACTCAAGGATATGCCATTTTGATATAAGTGAAGTAAATCAGTACACTTAAGTGCTGCAGACAGTCAATTATCAGAGAGTTACAATTAACTCCTGCTGATGGGACTGGGGAGTTTACACCACATAAGCAGGGTTAGCACTGGTTGAAGACAGGTGCACCATAGACATACAGTACGCCTTAGTCCACAACGTCACCGTGCCCCCACGTGGGCAATGGGGATGAAGAGTCTTGCCCAAGGACACAACACAGTTGCTGCAGGTGGAATTCGAACCGAGGACCTCTTGGCTTGCAGTCTGCATCTCTATCAACTGAGCCACCATGCCCCACCAATGTAAACTTAAAAAATAAAAATTAAAAGGCTTATTTCTGATATTCTACCAAAGTTAATAAAATTGATAAATTTGTCCCTTGCGTGCAACAAGCGTTTGCAATGCTTTAGCAATGCAAAGGCTTCTTGCTCTCAAGGGACCAAATACACCACCACCCATGCTATTCTGTAGATTTTGAGGCCTAAAACATGAAACAAACTAAGAACAGGAACTTCTGATGACAAAGAAATAATTACCCAAACAAGAGGCCCCAGGGGGCCTGAGGGCACTCACCTGACACGGTAGTCTAAATATCAAACCAGGGACTTGACTTGAATAAGCTGCATACGCCCCCTCCCAAGAAAAACAGGGTGAAAAAAAAAAAAAATTTTCGTCTTAAAATTGACCAAAACACAGAAAAAAAAAAAAAAAATTTTTCGGATTTTGGGCCAAAATTTTCTTAAGTCCCACCCGGACCCCAAATTTTCAGGGGAAATTTTTTTTTTTTTTTTTTTTGTCTTAAAATTGAGAGAAATGCATAAAAAAACAAACAAACAAAAAATTTCCGGATTTTGGTCTAAAATTTTCTAAGTCCCACCCGGACCCAAAATTTTCAGGGGGGAAAAAAAAATTTTTTTTTTTGTCTTAAAATTGACCAAAACGCAGAAAAAACAAAAAAATTTTTTCGGATTTTGGTCCAAAATTTTCTTAAGTCCCACCCGGACCCAAACTTTTCAGGGGAAAATTTTTTTTTTTTTTTTTTTTGTCTTAAAATTGACAGAAATGCATAAAAAACAAAAAAAATTTTTTTTTGGATTTTGGTCCAGAATTTTTTAAGTCCCACCCGCACCCCAAATTTTCAGGGGGAAAAAAAAAAAAAAAAAAAATGTTTTTGTCTTAAAATTGACCAAAACGCAGAAAAAACAACAAAAAAAATTTTTCGGATTTCGGTCCAAACTTTTCTAAGTCCAACCCAGACCCAAAATTTTTAGGGGGATGTTACGACCCGTAATGTAATAAATGCCCATAATGTAATACCTACCCATAATGTAATACAAAAACGACCCATAATGTAATACGAACCCATAATGTAATAAAAAACGACCCATAATGTAATAAATGTAATAACGTGTAATAAATGTTAGGTACCCATAATGTAATAAAATTTTTGAAAAATTAGATACAAATTACACTTTTCCAGGCCCGTAATGTAATAAAATTCTAAGTTTGATTTTTGTTTTTTCTCTTTACTCCAGCAGTGCGTTCGGCTACTTATGACACATCCTACGCCTTCATCAATGCTGCCAATGGCCCCTATGCCGTACACAGCCAACATGTGTGGGTGTGTTGGGATTATGATGGAGAGTATTCCGGGACCTGGGGCGGGTATACTCTGCTCTGAGTGGCAGGCATTATCCCTCTTCTATTTGTACCACCCGCGCAAACGTCTTCCTCAATAGCCTCTACTGCCCTGCCACAACCACATAGGTCTACCTTACCAGACATTCAGTAATTTTGATTCCAGGATGGTCATTTATAACTGCAATCATCATATTCGACCGGCTGTTCACTTGGACAAAAGCAATGTGGGTAGCAGGTTCCTACTGTTAATAAATGCAAGTAACTCTGGCCAAAGTTGCTGGGGCAAAGGGTGGAGTGGGTGCCGTGGGATTTGGGTGCACCAAGACTGGATAGTGGCGGGGGGGGGGGGGGGGGGGGGGGGGCGGTAGTGTGGGATACAAGGAAAAGATGGAACAGAAGCAAGACGTTGAGTCAAGCGGCGCAGAGGAATATCGGGAGGCGATATGGTAGGTGTACTGGTATTGGGATAGGGGATATCCTATAGCTCGATGGGATTTGGATTAGGCTACTTTCCTCCAAATTAAGCGTACGATCTATCCTCTGTCTCTCCAGTTTTCACTACCTGAACAAATTAGTCATTTCCCTGTACTGTACTACTATAAGTTTATGTCACACCCACCGCACCTGGAAACCAATGAGCCCGATCCCAGGATGACACTTAATAACGACCACATCATATTCCCGATCCTGTGACAACATGTGTCAAGTAATATTATTAGTCCACCACACGGCCTTCTACTTAAACTACCTACAGTCATGGCAGTTCCTGGCGGTTGGCAGGGACTTCCTGCCAACCGCCTACTCTATCACATCGACTATTCGCGTGTTCATCTCCGCTATTGTGTCATCTTCTCCTAAGTTACACTCAAACAACATACATAGCTAGACACGAGGAGTAACATGGGCGTATCCGTTTGACCGGGTGTGTGACCTTGACCATCAAACCGGAAACCTTGAACCTGTGTATCGGCTCCTGCTGGGCGATTGTCCTGAAACTTGGTGTGTGGTTCGGGCGCCCAACAATTTAGCCACACCCGATGCCCGTCATGTGTGACCTTGATATTCAAACCGTTGACCTTGAACCTGTATCTCGGTTCATGCTGGGCCGATTTTCGTGAAACTTGGTATGTGGTAGTAGTTCAGGACGCTCTATATATATATATATATATATATATATATAGAGAGAGAGAGAGAGAGAGAGAGAGAGAGAGAGAGAGAGAGCGAGCCCCGAACTACCCCCCACATACCAAGTTTCGCGCAAATCGGCCCAACATGAGCCGAGATATAGGTTCAAGGTCAACGGTGTGAATATCAATCAAGGTCACACATGACGGGCATCGGGTGTGGCAAAACTGTTGGGCGCCCGAACCACACACCAAGTTTCATAAAAATCGGCCCATACACAGGTTCAAGGTCACCGGATTGATGGTCAAGGTCACACCTCACGGTCAAACGGATATGCCCATGTTACACCTGGTGTTTAGCTACGTATGTTGTTTGAGTGTAGCCTAGGAGAAGATGGCACAATAGCGGGGATGAACACGCGAATAGTCGATGTGATAGAGTATGCGGTTGGCAGGAAGTTCCTGCCAACCGCCAGGAACTGTCAGGAAATGTAGGTGGTTTAAGTGGTAGTCCCCACAGTTCAGAAAATACTGTGGAATGCTTTTCCAATCAACATAATCTCAAGAATCACCAAAACTACTCTCTATTATAGATCTGCATTCGTCCTGTGCATACTATGAGTGATGCCACACCACTGGTGAAATTTATTTGAGAATGCAATCCCCTGAGCTCAATACAAAGATGCTGCTTTGTACAACCAAGTGATGTGCACATTAACTCGACTCAGTTGCTGGTCACAGCCACAGGTGAACATGACATACTCTTAACCAATCTTCTCGCAAAGGTGGCCTGCGTGGATGATAGCAGTCTACAAGGCGTTTAACTTGCTTCGGTTCATATCAATTGAGGGTGTTCAATCTGTGGTGTGTTGAGGTTTTAGAAAAATAACACTGAGAGGAGTTGAAACCATTTCACTCAGGGCTGTCACTATTGAAACTGATACAATTTTTATAATGTAAGGTCTTTTTTGCATGTGCGAAGTGCAAACTATTTGACTGGAAAGCATTTGATAATATTACTTGACACATGTGATCACAGGACCGGGAATATGATGTGGTCGTTATTAAGTGTGGTCCTGGGCTCGGGCTCATTGGTTTCAAGGTGCGGAGGGTGCGACATGAACTTATAGTAGTACAGTACAGGGAAATTACTAATTTGTTTAGGTAGTGAAAATTGGAGAGACAGAGGATAGATTGTACGCTTAATTTGGAGCAAAGTAGCCTAATCCAAATCCCATCGAGCTATAGGATATCCCCCATTCCAATACCAGTACACTCACCATATCGCCTCCCGATATTCCTCTGCGCCGGTTGACTCAACGTCTTGCTTCTGTTCTATCTTTTCCTTGTATCCCACACTATACGCACCCCCCACACACTATCCGGTTATTGTGCACCCAAACCCCACTGCACCCCACTACACCCTCTGCCTCAGCAACTTTGGCCAGAATTGCTTGCACTTATTAACAGTATAGGAACCTGCTACCCGCATTGCTTTTATGCAAGTGAACAGCCGGTCGAATATGATGATTGCAGTTATAAATTACCATCCTGGAATCAAAATTATTGAATGTCTTGTAAGGTAGACCTATATGATTGTGGCAGGGCAGTAGAGGCTATCAAGGAAGTCGTTTGCGTGGGTGGTACAAATGGAAGAGGGATAATGCCTGTCACTCATAGCAGAGTATACCCGCCCCAGGTCCCGGAATACTCTCTATCGTAATCCCAACACACCCACACATGTTGGCTGTGTACGGCATAGGGGCCATTGGCAGCATTGATGAAGGCGCAGGATGTGTCATAAGTAGCCGAACGCACTGCTGGAGTAAAGAGAAAAAACAAAAATCAAGCTTAGAATTTTATTACATTACGGGCCTGGAAAAGTGTAATTTGTATCTAATTTTTTAAAAATTTTATTACATTATGGGTACCTAACATTTATTACACGTTATTACATTTATTACATTATGGGTCGTTTTTTATTACATTATGGGTTCGTATTACATTATGGGCCGTTTTTGTATTACATTATGGGTAGGTATTACATTATGGGCATTTATTACATTACGGGTCGTAACAGGGGGAAAAAAAAAAAAAAATTTTGTCTTAAAATTGACAGAAATGCATAAAAAACAAAAAAATTTTTTTTCGGATTTTGGTCCAAAATTTTCTAAGTCCCACCCGGACCCAAATTTTCAGGGAAAAAAAAAAAAAAAATTTTTTTTTTGTCTTAAAATTGACAGAAATGCATAAAAAACAAAAAAAATTTTTTTTCGGATTTTGGTCCAAAATTTTCTAAGTCCCACCCGCACCCCAAATTTTCAGGGGGAAAAAAAAAAAAAATTTTTTTTGTCTTAAAATTGACAGAAATGCATAAAAAACAAAAAAATTTTTTTTTCGGATTTTGGTCCTAAATTTTCCAAGTCCCACCCGCACCCCAAATTTTCAGGGGAAAATTTTTTTTTTTTTTTTTTTTTGTCTTAAAATTGACCAAAACGCAGAAAAAACAAAAAAAAATTTTTTTCGGATTTTGGTCCAAAATTTTCTAAGTCCCAACCGCACCCCAAATTTTCAAGGGGGAAAAAAAAAAAAAATTTTTTTTGTCTTAAAATTGACAGAAATGCCTAAAAAACAAAAAAAAATTTTTTTCGGATTTTGGTCCAAAATTTTCTGTCCCACCCACACCCAAAATTTTCAGGGGGAAAAAAAAAATTTTTTTTTGTCTTAAAATTGACCGAAACGCATAAAAAACAAAAAAAATTTTTTTCGGATTTTGGTCCAAAATTTCGAAGTCCACAACGGGACCCCAAATTTTCAGCCTAAATATGAACCCAGGGATTTGGCTTCAACAAACTTCAATCTCACCCCCCTAAGGATGCTGCATACCAAATATCAAAACATTCTTATTGCTAGATCTGAAGAAGAAGATTTTTCAAAAATACTCCTCATACTGCACTAATTTAAACATTTGGGCTCCCATAGAGAGCCCAAATATCCACCCAGGCAATTCATTTCAATAAACGTGTGAAACAATCTTCCAAAGATGTTATATGTGAAATTTTAAAGCTTTTCGAGCAGTGCTTTCGGAGAAAAGTAGTCTTATGTTTTTCCCATTACCCACAGTGTTAAAAAATGCTGACTCAGCACTTTTTCAAACTCCCCAAAAAGTACCCCATGATAAAACCGATGGCAATTTTTTTGGATCATTCCATTCTGTTGGTCCTAAGGAAGCTTCACAACAAATAAGAATTCTCAGTGCCGTGTAGTTTTGGAGATATGAGCGTTTTCATTTTTTTCTATTTTTAGCTCCTGTGGTTCCCACGGGGCTATGGGGAAAAAAATTTCGGCATCAATTAGGTACTTATGACCCAATAAGCACTCATGTAAAATTTGGTTCAAATCGGCCTCGCGGTTTGGAAAACAGAAATTTGGGGCGGGGCCAAAATTTTTGCCCCTCCTTTAACATCGTCAAATATAGCCCTCCAACTTCTCTTGAACAAACTTGAGTCTACACCTCAAAAGGAAGCTGCATACCAAATATCAAGTCTCTGCTGTTGCTGGTTCTTGAGAAGAAGATTTTTTAAGAATTGGAGCATTTTTGCCCCATCCCTCTGCTCAATGTGAGCCGAAACCTAATTTGACAAAAAATAGGTGTCCGCAGACACAACCCCTTCTCACATGAAATTTCATTAATATGCGGCCAGTGGTTTGGGAGAAAAAGCCCAAACACCACCTTCACGACGGACGCCGGACGCCGGACGAAAAGTGATCAGAATAGCTCAACCTGACTTTCAGTCAGGTGAGCTAAAAACCCCCAAAAAACCCCACCCGTCCGCATGCAATTTTACAAAAAAATGGGCTGATGAAATCGTCAGATGTGTACCCATACGCGTAACTAGTAGAAAGCTGTATGACGGAGGGCCACCACAGATGCCGACATTATGTACACCATACATGGTATGGGTACATATAGAAATAGATTGGAGGGGTGTCTAATTTGATGGATAAAGGGTTAATATCTCCAGATCAAATTATCAGATTTACATAACAAGAGGCCCCAAGGGGCCTGAGGGCACTCACCTGACATGGTAGCCTAAATTTATATCAACCCAGAGAATTGATTTCAACAAGTTGCATCTGCTCCTCCTAAGAAAAGCTTATACCAAATATCCAAAGATTCTGACCAGTGGATCTAAAAAAAATAGATTTTTAAAGAATATTCCTCATATTGAACTAAGTTATAATTCAGGCTCCCACAGGGAGCCCATATATGAACCCAGGGACTTGGCTTTAACAAACTTCAATCTCACCCCCCTAAGGATGCTGCACACCAAATATCAAAACATTCCGACTGCTGGATCTGAAGAAGAAGATTTTTAAAGAAAAGTCCTCATTTTGAACTAAGTTACAATTCGAGCTCCCACAGTGAGTCCAAATATGGACCTAGGGACATGGCTGAAGAAGAAGATTTTTAAAGAAAAGTCCTCATTTTGAACTAAGTTACAATTCGAGCTCCCACAGTGAGTCCAAATATGGACCTAGGGACATGGCTTGAACAAACTTGAATCTCACCCCCTAAGGATGCTGCATACCAAATATCAAAACATTCCGACTGCTGGATCTGAAGAAGATTTTTAAAGAAAAGTCCTCATTTTGAACTAAGTTATAATTCGGGCTACCACAGTGAGCCCAAATATGAACCCAGGGACTTGGCTTGAACAAACTTGAATATCACCCCCCTAAGCATGGTGCATACCCAATATCAGAAGATTCTGCCTGCTGGATCTTGAGAAGAAGACTTTCAAAGAAATTTGCCTGAAATGCACTAAGTTCAAATTTGGGCTCCTATACTGAGCCCAAATATAAACCCAGGGGGCCGATTTGAACAAACTTGAATCAGATCCACTCCACAATGTTGCATACCAAATATCAAAAGATTCTGCCTGCTGGATCTGGAGAAGAAGATTTTTTTAAGAAATATGCCCGAAATGCACTAAGTTTGAATTCAAGCTTCTATAGTGAGCCCAAATATGAATCCAGGGGGCCGATTTGAACAAACTTGAATCAGATCCACCCCACAATGTTGTTTACCAAATATGAAAAGATTCTGAAGCTGGATCTGGAGAAGATTTTTTAAGAAATTTGCCTGAAATGCACTAAGTTCGAATTTGAGCTTCTATAGTGAGCCCAAATATGAAACTAGGAAGCCGATTTGAACAAACTTGAATCAGATCCACCCCACAATGTTGTATACCAAATATCAAAAGATTCTGCCTGCTGGATCTGGAGAAGAAGATTTTTTAATAAATTTGCCCGAAATGCACTAAGTGCGAATTCGGGCTTCTATATTAAGCCCAAATATGAATCCAGGGGGCCGATTTGAACAAACTTGAATCAGATCCACCCCGCAATGTTGCATACCAAATATCAAAAGATTCTGCCTGCTGGATCTGGAGAAGAAGATTTTTGAAGAAATTTGCCTGAAATGCACTAAGTTTGAATTCGAGCTTCTATAGTGAGCCCAAATATGAATCCAGGGGGCCAATTTGAACAAACTTGAATCAGATCCACCCCGCAATGTTGCATACCAAATATCAAAAGATTCTGCCTGCTGGATCTGGAAAAGATGATTTTTTAAGAAATTTGCCTGAAATGCACCAAGTTCGAATTCGAGCTTCTATAGTAAGCCCAAATATGAATCTAGGGAGCTGATTTGAACAAATTTGCATCAGATCCATCCCACAATGTTGCATACCAAATATCAAAAGATTCTGCCTGCTGGATCTGGAGAAGAAAATTTTTTAAGAAATTTGCCTGAAATGCACTAAGTTCGAATTCGAGCTTCTATAGTGAGCCCAAATATGAATCTAGGAAGCCGATTTGAACAAACTTGAATCAGATCCATCCCACAATGTTGCATACCAAATATCAAAAGATTCTGCCTGCTGGATCTGGAGAAGAAGATTTTTTAATAAATTTGCTTGAAATGCACTAAGTTCAAATTTGGGCTCCTATACTGAGCCCAAATATAAACCCAGGGGGCCGATTTAAACAAACTTGAATCAGATCCACCCCACAATGTTGCTTACCAAATATGAAAAGATTCTGCCTGCTGGATCTGGAGAAGAAGATTTTTTAAGAAATTTGCCTGAAATGCACTAAGTTCGAATTCGGGCTTCTATAGTAAGCCCAAATATGAATCGAGGGGGCCGATTTGAACAAACTTGAATCAGATCTACCCCGCAATGTTGCATACCAAATATCAAAAGATTCTGCCTGCTGGATCTGGAGAAGAAGATTTTCAAAGAAATTTGCCTGAAATGCACTAAGTTCGAAATCGGGCTCCTATACTGAGCCCAAATATGAACCCAGGGGGCCGTTTTGAACAAACTTGAATCAGATCCACCCTACAATGTTGCATACCAAATATCAAAAGATTCTGCCTGCTGGATCTGGAGAAGAAGATTTTTTAATGTTTTTCCCATTGCCTACAGAGTTAAAAAGTGCTGACTCAGGTCTTTTTCAAAGTCCCGAAACTGTACCCTATGATAAAACCGATGGCAATTTTTTTTTACCAATCCTTTCTGTTGGTCCTAAGGAAGCTGCACACCAAATAAAAATTCTCAATGCCGTGCAGTTTTGGAGATCAAGTCTCTGCTACTGCTGGTTCATGAGAAGAAGATTTACAAAGATTTTGGTGCCCCTTGGGGGCGTGGCACCACCAAGGAGGAGGGGCAACTTCATTTGAACAAATCTGAATTGGCATTAGGTAATAAACATTTAGCCAACATTTGAATAAAATTGGGTTAGTGGTTTAGGAGGAGAAGTCGATAATGTAAAGTTAACGCCGGCCGGACAACGACGGACGACGGACAGAAAGTGATTAGTAAAGCTCCCCTTGAGCTTCGCTCAGGTGAGCTAAAAAACTATACAGCACAGCACATCAGTAACTAGAATACATATATAAAGTAACATGACAATCGGATTGATATTTTTTGAGTTATCTCATGCCAAAAGGATTGGAGAAATTTTTGTTTGAGCGATAAAGGGTTAACATCTCAGGATCAAATTATCAGATTTACACCAAAAACTATACAGCTCGGCACATCAGTAACCTGAACACAAATATAAAGTAACAAGACAATCGGATTGATATTTTTTGAGTTATCTCATGCCAAAGTGATTGGAGGAATTTTCAATTTGAAGGATAAAGGGTTAATATCTCAGGATCAAAATAACAGATTTACACCAAAAACTATACAGCTCAGCACATCAGTAACCTGAACACAAATATAAAGTAACTTGACAATCCAAGCAATATTTTTCAAGTTATCGAATGCCAAAGGGATTGGAGGAATTTTCAATTTGAAGGATAAAGGGTTAATATCTCAGGATTCAATTATCAGATTTACACCAGAAACTATACAGCTCGGCACATCAGTAACCTGAACACAAATATAAAGTAACTTGACAATCCAAGCAATATTTTTCAAGTTATCGAATGCCAAAGAAATGGATACGGATGCCGGGCGGACAGATGGACAGATGGACGGATGAACGATGGATGGCCACCCCGGATGCCGGCATTATGTGTACCATATACATAGTATGGGTACACATAAAAATGGTCGGAGAAACAGAAGATCTACTTAGTGGGGCCTAAAATTGTATGTCTCATTATTAAAAAATACCATTGCCACATTATTTTCTGAAATTTCTCTTGAGATTTGTGGAATGAGGTGATGTACATTGAGAATCAGGTTTCATCAAGGTAGGGATACAGTACAGAGGACAAAATATTTCTGGTGCTCAATTAACAGCTTTGTTTTATTAGTTACTTGGAAGAGGTTTTTGCCTAATATTTAAATTAATAAGAACTTTTCAAATATTTTTCCCAGAAGAAAAGACTTTTTCACAGTGCACTTGAGATGAAACTCTCCATAAGCAGAAATGCCCAAATGTTTGATTCAAATTCTTCATAAGCCTATTCTCAATAAAGTATGGAGAAGGATTAACTAATTGTTTGCAAAATATCCATTATACAAAAGAAAACAGCACATAAAACCACTGCCAGTCAATAAATTGTTACCATTCTCATAAAAAAATCATGGCCAAGATTTTTTCATAAATTGTCATGCCTTGGGGACAAGAAAAAAATTCAGTCACATTCAGAATCTGAAAACATAAAATTCCATATTTTATTACTAGTAAAGTTATGAACTGTTTGATAATCATTAGAAAATTTATTTGCTCTCTTTCCTGTATTAAATTTCTGCACCTGACAAGATTTCCTGGGAAGCTCTCTAGGAGAGCGTCCCAAGAAGTCATTCCAAAAGTTGGATCTATCAAAATTGGAAAAAATATTTCCTGTGGTTATTCCACAACTAAAATGTATTTCAGCTGGTACTGTGAGAAAGTCTTCTAGATGGTCAGAAACCATGTTTGAAAAATTGAAGTGCACACTTTTAAATGCAGTTTTCAACAACACACTATAAACAATATACAGTTTGTTTTTTTTACTGGGGTTTAATGACACTTTCAACAGCCAGGGTCAGAACATGACAGACAGGTTTATGATTGGAGGATGCCGGAGTACTCAGACATAACCACAGAACAGCGACAATCAACTGTCAGACTCTCCAACTTATGAACTCTGAAAAAGCAGAGTTAGCGGCAGTTGAAGACAAGTGCAATACTGAAGGGCAATATGCTTTAGTAAATATTGATACCATGCACATATGTGGACAATGGGGATGAAGGACAACGAAACAAGTGCAACATGAAGAGTAGCATATGCCCCGATGTCATAATGCCATGGCGGCCATATTGAATTCACTAGCTGGATCAAAATTGAAAGGGAGCATTGTCAAGTCATCCACAAATGAAAGTGTCAATGACACTGTAGCTCAACTTGTCAAGACAAAGACATGTACATGTATAGTATGTGACACAGCAATGACAAACATCTAGGTAATGACCTGATAACAAAGGTACATATAAAGCATTGTAATGGTCTGCACATAAATACTGACCGTTGCCTGTAACAAATGTATAGGTAAAGTATTGTAAAGGTAGGGTTACAGTCAGATGCTAAACTAGAAAAGAAATCTAGACTGAACCCCAAAATATTTGTTCTCATAGCACAGTGATAACAAAGGCACCCCAAAACACACTCGTTCCTGTCCCAAGGTGAAAAGGTACCCAAGAAGTTTTGTGAAGATCAGTTCATAAATACGAGCTGTATAGAACTTGTTACAAAAAACTGATTGGACCAAATTTTGGTACAAAATGGCCACTGGCAGCCATCTTGAATTTTGGACCGCACCAGAAACACTCATTCTCGTCCCAAGGTGATAACAAAAGTACCCAAGAAGTTTTGTGAAGATCGGTTCATAAATACAGCCTCTACCCTGAGCCGTATTGACATGTGTGCTTACATTGTGTAAGTAGCACTGAATAAATCAAAGTTCATCTAATTTGCATAATTTCTGCACGAGAAAAAAAAAAAACTTACAATATGTGATGTATTCCATGTTACTAAACATTCATACAAAAATTTATTCAAATCAAAACTTTCATACAGAAGTTCTGTACAAAAGACTGATTGCACTAATTTTGGTACAAAATGGCTGCAGGTGGCCATCTTAAATTTTGGGCCACACCCAAAAACACTCGCTCTCATCCCACAGTGATAACAAAGGTACCCAAGAAGTTTCGTAAAGATTGGTTCATAAATATGGTCTCTAGTCTGAGCCGTGTAGAAGTTGTGTACAAAAAACTGATTAGACCTAATTTCGGTACAAAATGGCCACTGGCAGCCATCCTGAATTTTAGACCGCACCCAGAAACACTCGTTCTCGTCCCAAGGTGATAGCAAAGGTACCCAAGACATTTCGTGAAGATCAGTTCATAAATACAGACTCTAGCCCGAGCCGTATTGACATGTGTACTTCCTGTGTGTAAGTCGCAATGAAAAAATCAAAGTTCATCTAATTTGCATAATTTCTGCACGAGAAAAAAACCTGTATTATATGTGATGTATCCCATGGTACTAAACATTCACACAAAAAATTATTCAAATCAGTGCTTTCATATGGAAGTTCTGTGCAAAAATCTGATTGCACCTAATTTAGTACAAAATGGCTGCCATCGGCCATCTTGAATTTCGGACCGGACCCAAAAACACTCATTCTCGTCCCATGGTGATACCAAAGGTACCCAAAAAGTTTCGTAAAGATCGGTTCATAAATACGGCCTCTAGCCCGAGCCGTATTGGCATTTGCACTGACAGTGCTGAAAGTAACACCAAAAAACATCAAAATTAGTCTAATTTGCACAATTTACGCACGAGAAAAAATCCCGTATTATATGTGATGTATCCCATGGTACTAAACATTCATACAAAAAATTATTCAAATCAGAGCTTTCATATGGAAGTTCTGTACAAAAAACAGATTTCTGCATCGTCGGTACAAAATGGCAGCTGGCGGCCATCTTGAATTTTGGACCGCACCCAAAAACACTCGTTCTCATCCCACGGTCAAAACAAAGGTACCCAAGAAGTTTCGTAAAGATCGGTTTATAAATAAAGGCCTCTAGCCCAAGCCTTATCCAATTGTTGACAGACGGAGAGACGGACGGACAGACGGACGACGGGCCATGACAAAAGCTCAAATTTGGCTTTGCCAAAGTTGAGCTAAAAAACAAAAATTACGATTTTATCAAATAAGCGGTTTAAAAAATCCAACATGCAGTGAATGCAATACAGAGATTGAGAAAAATTTTCTAAGTCAAATGAGAGAAAAGGGGCCATAACTTTGGGAAACATTATTGGACAGAACCTGTTCCTTGTGCATATCTGTTCCCCCATGCAGGTCTATCAGCATACCAAAGGACATCCAAATACGACTGGTGGCTTTGAAATTACAATCCAAAACGGACGGACAGAGGTCTCCACCAGATTGTACAAATGGCACCATTGTTAATAGTTTTGTTAGTAGACACAAAATAAAAATGGACAGCCTCGTTCGTATTACTACAGTTAAAACTAGAAGTCCTGTCATGAATTGCGCGCTTATCTTGACACAATTTCGCACAGAAATTGCGCGCAATTTTCCTATTGAAAATACCCAAATTAGCACAGAGTCTTGCCATTACTCACAGCAAACACAAGCAATGTTTCAGCCAAAGGACCTCCGGGTTAAACCCGGAGGTCCATTGGCTGAACCATTGCTTGTGCATAGGTTGCGTAGAGAATGTGATAGCCTTTCCATATGACCTAACGCACCGATAAACGCGATAAATGGCGAGGTGTTTGCGTGCAATTGCTGACAGGACTTCTAGTTTTAACTGTAATTGATGTCTGACATTCAACAGTAGCTAATAATGAGACAATGTGGTTGAACGTGTCGAAACAATAAACATTAATTATGAATGCTGCTCAGGAAAGACATAAAATGCTATTTCAATTAAACATACACTCTCTACTTCATTCTTTGCACACAGGAGCCCCGAGTCCGATTACAGCCACCTGATTTCAGCTATATTTTCGTTTTCCATCTATCCTGGGATTGGGTGATGGAGACATAATACACTTGTTACATGCTGTATTAATGGCCTCCTGGCCAAAGGTTCAGTAGGGTGACAGCCCCCAAGGTATAACAGCCATTTCATTATGATGGGAAACCCTGTACCATAGGCTTTTGTTTAATATCATCCTGTTTAAGAGCTGTTAACTTTCAAAGTTATTTATCTGACTTTGACGAACTTTGTTGTCTTGAAAACAGATACTTTAAGACACGAGCATGCAGACAATCTTCACAGACAATCTTCAAACTGCCTTGACAATGGTATCTACTCAAGTCTTGGATAGAAATCACTGTGCTGTTGCTAGTCTCACAATGTGTGGTGTAGAAGGCCTGGAAAATTACCCTGCCCTCGGGAGTTAACCCTTTGCGACTACGGTACGTAATATTACGTACGAAAATTACCGTGCGTTGCGTCTACAGTACGTAATATTACGTACTCCGCCTTTGAACTCGAGCGGCCGCTTTTTCGTCCAGGAACTTGACCGTCAAAATTTCATTAAATAGGATGGATGCTAAGTACATGTGTGTGGTAGACCAATTAATATTTTCAACGTGCAGCCATAAGGCTGCACGTTGCAAATATTAATTGGTCTACCCCCAAATAATGATTATGGACTTTTCCTGCTGGTGTCATTGAACTGATATGGAAGATGCGACCAGGGTTCAAAGGGCTAACGACTGCGTTTGACGTCGCCTAAACCTGATTCTTCGTGACGTTAAGACTTAACGATAACCGTAGTCGGAAAGGGTTAAAAGAGATCTGATATGTTTCAATTAGATTTACTGTGCCAACACAGATTTCAGAATTTCTTAGATTTTTAAGGTTCATCTAATTTTAACTCAAGACGTCAATGATGACAAAATTCATACAACTTACAGGGGGGGGGGGGGGGGGGGGGATTTGATTAAATATGGCCAAATTATGCTTATTTCAGTGGCAAGAGAAATCCTGTCCTGGGCAGGAATATCCGTCAGCAGCATGCAAGGAGTTAAAATGCTTGAAGCCACTTCCATGGCTATTTTGAAGTGCCAAAAGTCATTTTTCAGTACTACACTATATGCATTAACTTGTTTGCCCAGCAGTAAATACAAAATGCAACACCACTGGTATCCCTTCCAACAACTAAGTCATGTATCTTTAATCATTTTCAGTGTAAAAAATTCAGAAAAATCTGATAGCTCCCATGTAAACATCACACCAGAGCTGAAGATGAAATTCAAAATATGAAGGTCCAAAGTTGTTACAGACAGAGGACATAAAGATGGACGGACGGATGGACGGAACCCATTTCTATTTCCTCAACAAACTTAGTTTTGCCGGGGGATAAAAAATTGTTTTTTTTATGTAGAACTGCTTTGTGACAATTCATTGGAAATTGCCAAAAGATACAGTATGAGGAGCGTAGATTGTAACTAAATCACCCATGGAGTGGAGTTATCACCCAAAGTATCACATTCAAATTCTGTACATGTGGACAAAAAACACATGCAATGTTTCAGCCAATGGACCTCCAGGTTTAACCTGGAGGTTCATGGTTGAAACTTTGCTTGTGCTTGTTGTGATTTGCAACAAATTTGCAATTATTTCTTGGGTGGAATGTCCACTCTATGGGTGATTTAGTGATAATACAAACACCACACTCTGTACCTTCTAATAAACTGTAACAAAATAAATATTTATGAACAAAATCTTGCAAGACTCATCCTGCCAAAGTTGACAGTGTGGCATTTCTAAAAAAAAAAAAAAAAAAAAAAATACCCATGGTACAAATCACCTTTGAAACATACTTAAAAGTGCAACCGGTCAAATAACTAATACATGTATATTAGTCCAACTCACATTTTCATGTTTAAATCTTGTGAGTATTTTTATTTCTCTTAACGTCCTCTGGCAGTAGGTCTGATGTTCAAATGGAGAGATTTTCTTGATTGCAACTCTTTCTTTACTTTCTGATTTTGAGTCCTGTGCAGATCTGCAATGAAAGGAAAATTATGTCTAAACATTGAACGAAACCCATCAACAAACAAAACATGTGTTCAAGTTTCTGACAATTTATTTATTTATTAGGGTTTAAGGTCACATACAGTACAGCCTGCCGTGGATTGGTCACTTTCCACGGTTGGGCAATATTTCCAAGGCTGTAATAATATTAGATTCCAAACACCAATTATAGGAATAATTATCAAAAAATTAATTTATGAAGCACCGGGTATGATCCGGTACTTCATTAATTAAAATTTTGCTGATGATGGTTATTATGACCTGGTGATCGCATGCGTGGACATCACTGCCCACGTGTTGATTACAACCAATTTACGGCGACTGTACTGTATTTATGAACAATGGCTAATGGTGACCATGACAGTTTTATGGGTGGAGGAAGCCGGTGTACCCAGAGAGAACCACCGAGCATCGATGAGCAACTGTCAGCTCAACATTCTAACTCTGCTCAAGCTCCGCTCAAACAGGGTTACAGCAGTTGAAGACATGTGCACCAATGACATGCAGTATGCCTTAGTACACAGAGTCATCGTGCCCCCCATGTAAGCAACCGGGATAAAGTGCCTTGCCCAAGGACACAACATGGATCGTCCCGGATGTGGATCAAACTCGGGACCTCTAGCATAGAAGTTAAACATCATCATTTTTTTAACTGTTTATTTATTTATTGGTGTTTAAAGTCAATTTCAGCATCTATGGCTATATCTTGATCCCAACATAGGTAAGTACTTTAAGAGGGCTGAATAAGTAAAAATGTTTTAGGAGTAAAGCAGAACTGCTTCATTTTTGGCAGTTCCCACTGGGTTTTTTACTCTTCACCTACATGTAACATATCATCCCAAATTGCCCCAATGCTCAACACAAACATTGGCATTCAAACAGGGTTCTTACAGTCAAGGACCAAAAAAATTCAAGGACTTTTCAAGGACATATCAGCATTTTCCAAGGATGTTTTTTTAAAATGTACATTTGGAATATAACCATTTTTAGAAGCCTTACCTACTTTAACCCTTTACCTTACATGAAAAGCAGACGACACTTGCAAAAAAAGTCTTGAATAACGAATATTTTGTCTCAAAAAAATAGGTTTTGACCCCTCATTGGAACGAGCTCGATGGTCATAACCTATGTTTTTGAGACAATGAAAGTGTCAATGACACTGTAGCTTAACTTGTGTGTTGTGTTTGATGAAAAGGATAATGTTCAATGTTTATGAAAGGATTATGAAATAAGACAAGAATTGTGATAATTGGGAATATGTTCATTTCTGTTCCCTGTGTGCTATGTTTATGATAAAAATAATAGGAGGTGTACACTGTACTAAAGAGCTGAGGGGTGGGTTAATATGACCTCACAGTTAATGTATGTGGCCCTCACAGTTAACGTATATCAACAAAAGTTACCAAGTTACAGTGAAATTATTCCAAAACGAGTCATCCTATCAAGTTACATTAAAATCCCCTCATAAATATGGCCTGTGCTAAAGGTTTTCGGGCTTCGGGCCCCTGTAGCCGTCAGTTTCCCAATTGCGTCCAAAGGGGACTTTCTCATCTAGACATTATATGAAGTCAATCTACCAAGTTACAATGAAATCCCTTGATAAATATATCCTGTAGACTGTGCTAAAGGTTTTTGGGCTTTGGGCTCTGGCAGCCATCATGGTTGAATGATCGCAACCAAAAGGGGACATTCTCATCTGGACACTATTTGGAGTCATCCTACCAAGCTACAATGAAATCCCTTCATAACTATGACCTATAGACTGTTCTAAAAGTTTTCGGGCTTTGGGCCCCTGAAGCCGTCACAGTTGCCCAATCGAGTCCAAAAGGGGATGTTCTCATCTAGACATTATATGAAGTCAACCTACCAAGTTACAATGAAATCCCTTCATAAATATGACCTGTAGACTGTGCTTAAGGTTTTCGGGCTCGGGCAGCCATCATGGTTGAATGATCGCAACCAAAGGGGACAATCTCATCTGGGCATCATCTGGGGTGATCCTGCGAAGTTATAATGAAATCCCTTCATAAATATGACCTGTAGACTGTACTCAAGATTTTCGGGCTTCGGGCACCTGTAGCCATCACAGTTGACCAATCACGACCAAAAGGGGTTGTCATCATCTAGGCATTATATGGATTCAACCCAACAGGTTACAATGAAATCCTTCTATAAATATAACCTTTTGCCTATGCTAAAGGTTTTTGGGCTCGGGCACCCATCAAGGCTGAATGATCACGGCCAAAATGGGACGTTCTCATCTAGACATTATTTGAGTCATCCTACCAAGTTACAATGAAATCCCTTTATAAATATGACCTGTAGACAGTGCAAAAGGTTTTCAGGCTTCGGACACCTTTAGCCATCAAAGTTGCCCAATCATGTCCAAAAGGGGACGTTCTCATCTAGACATTATATGAAGTCAACCTACCAAGTTACAATGAAATCCCTTCATAAATATGACCTGTAGACTGTGCTTAAGGTTTTCGGGCTTCGGGCTCGAGCAGCCATCATGGTTGAATGATCGCAACCAAAGGGGACAATCTCATCTGGGCATCATCTGGAGTGATCCTACAAAGTTACAATGAAATCCCTTCATAAATATGACCTGTAGACTGTGCTCAAGGTTTTTGGGCTTCGGGCACTTGTAGCCATCACAGCTGACCAATCATGACCAAAAGGGGATGTCATCATCTAGGCATTATATGGAGTCAACCTAATAGGTTACAATGAAATCCTTCCATAAATATGACCTTTTACCTATACTAAAGGTTTTTGGGCTCGGGCACCCGTCAAGGCTGAATGATCGCGATCAAAATGGGATGTTCTCATCTAGACATTATTTGGAGTCATCCTACCAAGTTACAATGAAATTCCCTCATAAATATGACCTGTAGACTGTGCTAAAGGTTTTCGGGCTTCGGGCACCTTTAGCCGTCACAGTGGCCCAATCATGTCCAAAAGGGGACGTTCTCATCTAGACATTATATGAAGTTAACCTACCAAGTTACAATGAAATCCCTTCATAAATATGACCTGTAGACTGTGCTAAATGTTTTCAGGCTTCAGGCTCGGGCAGCCATCATGGTTGAATGATCGCAACCAAAGGGGACAATCTCATCTAGGCATCATCTGGAGTGATCCTGCGAAGTTATAATGAAATCCCTTCATAAATATGACCTGTAGACTATGCTCAAGGTTTTCGGGCTTCGGGCACCTGTAGCCATCACAGTTGACCAATCACGACCAAAAGGGGATGTCATCATCTAGGCATTATATGGAGTCAACTAACAGGTTACAAAGAAATCCTTCTATAAATATAACCTTTTGCCTATGCTAAAGGTTTTTTGGCTTGGACACCCATCAAGGTTGAATGATCGCGGCCAAAATGGGACGTTCTACTCTAGACATTATTTGGAGTCATCCTACCAAGTTACAATGAAATCCCATCATAAATATGACCTGTAGACAGTGCAAAAGGTTTTCGGGCTTTGGGCACCTTTAGCCGTCAAAGTTGCCCAATCATGTCCAAAAGGGGGCGTTCTCATCTAGACATTATATGAAGTCAACCTACCAAGTTACAATGAAACCCTTCATAAATATGACCTTTAGACTGTGCTTAAGGTTTTCGGGCTTTGGGCTCGGGCAGCCAACATGGTTGAATGATCGCAACCAAAGGGGACAATCTCATCTGGGCATCATCTGGAGTGATCCTGCGAAGTTACAATGAAATCCCTTCATAAATATGACCTGTAGACTGTCCTCAAGGTTTTCGGACTTCGGGCACCTGTAGCCATCACAGTTGATCAATCACGACCAAAAGGGGATGTCATCATCTAGGCATTATATGGAGTCAACCTTACAGGTTACAATGAAATCCTTCTATAAATATAACCTTTTGCCTGTGCTAAAGGTTTTTGGGCTCGGGCACCCATCAAGGCTGAATGATAATGGCCAAAATGGGACGTTCTCATCTAGACATTATTTGGAGTCATCCTACCCAGTTACAATGAAATCCCCTCATAAATATGGCCTGTAGACTGTGCTAAAGGTTTTCGGGCTTCGGGCACCTTTAGCCTTCACAGTAGCCCAATCATGTCCAAAAGGGGACGTTCTCATGTAGACATTATATGAAGTTAACCTACCAAGTTACAATGAAATTCCTTCATAAATATGACCTGTAGACTGTGCTAAAGGTTTTCGGGCTTCGGGCTCGGGCAGCCATCATGGCTGAATGATCGCAACCATAGAGGACAATCTCATCTGGGCATCATCTGGAGTGATCCTAATTAGTTACAATGAAATCCCTTCATAAATATGACCTGTAGACTGTGCTTAAGGTTTTCGGGCTTCGGGCACAAGTAGCCATCACAACTGACCAATCACGACCAAAAGGGGATGTCATCATCTAGGCATTACATGGAGTCAACCTAACAGGTTACAATGAAATCATTCCATAAATATGACCTTTTGCCTATGCTAAAGGTTTTTGGGCTCGGGCACCCATCAAGGCTGCATGATCGCGATCAAAATGGGACGTTCTCATCTAGACATTATTTGGAGTCATCCTACCAAGTTACAATGCAATCCCTTCATAAATATGACCTCTAGACTGTGCTAAAGGTTTTCGGACTTTGGGCCCCTGTAGCCGTCACAGTTGCCCAATCATGCCCAAAAGGTGACTTTCTCATCTAGACATTGTATGAAGTCAACCCACCAAGTTACAATGAAATTCCTCAATAAATATGACCTGTAGACTGCGGTAAAGGTTTTCGTGTTTTGGGCTCGGGCAGTCATCACGGTTTAGATTTATTTAGATTTAGATTTATTTTATTTTGCGGTATAAATATGCATATATTACAGAATTGGTTACAGAATTGTTATAGCAATACATAATGCAGATGTATATACCGCACGGAGACGACATAGCCAGATTGGCTGTCTACCTGTCATCCCCTTAGAATAAGTAAATTATCCTCAACACTGCAAGTCGACTGTTAACTAAATATTATTAACCCTTTGGCTTCAAGCTAGTATAGCAGACAACAATTGTAAAAAGCAAAGAATTCTGGAATAAATAAAGACAAATTGCACTCTTTGCCCCCAAACACACAGGCCATGACCCCTCGTTGGCGCGAGCGCAACGCGTTCGCTCCAATGAAGGGTCAGAACCTGTGCCCCAGAGGCCAAAAACAGAAGACGTAAAAAATGAATAAGGATTTTCGTGTATAGCGTCGTTATGTTGAGTAAAGGGTTAAATGCACAGTCTCACCTTGGACATCCGATATGAATCAGTGCTATTGTGAATATTGTATTGCACACCTGATGGCTCATTGTGACGGCAACGGGACGAGATACTCAGAGGCACATCAAACTAAGGGAAGGATGTGCAGGACAATTAACCTGGTAAGGGGGGCAACAATTTGTGCAAGTCTACAGAGCCCCAGGCAAAATAATAGTGACGTTTAGGCTAAGAATATCTACGTGTTGCACTCAGTGCAGTATGGATTGTTACATTGGACACTTGCAGCATATGCTGATAAAAGTTTGAGTTTGAGTTTTCTTTTAAATTCATTACGATTAATCAGGTTATGAAATTCATCAGCTAGATTATTCCATAACCTTGGGTACGCGAATAAGGGTAACTTATCCAACGATTTTGTCCGTGTTTTGTTTACCCGTATTTGCCCTGTTTGCCTGGTGTTCATAAATGATGGGTTGTGTAGAATGCTAAAGTAATTATTCAGTGGCAGATCATGCCCAAATGGGGAAATTCTCATCTAGACATCATAAGGAGTCATCCTACCAAGTTACAATGAAATCCCTCCACATTAAACATGACCTGCAGACTGTGCTAAAAGTTTTTGGGTTTCGGGCTTGGGCAGCCGTGATATCATGGTTGACAGATCATGCCCAAAAGGGGACGTTCTCATCTAGGCATTATACAGAGGCATCCTACCAAGTTACAATGAAATCCCTTCATAAATACGACCTGTAGACTGTGCTAATGGTTTTTGGGTTTTGGGCTCGGGCAGCCATACCGGTTGCCCGATCGCGACCAAAAGGGGACGTTCTAATCTAGACATGACCCCAAACCTGCATATGAAATTTCCTGACGATCAGATAAGAACTGCGGGGTGTAGCCCGTGCTAAAGGAAAATGTGAACAGATGTCACAGACTCACAGACTAACAGACTCACAGACTAAAAGACTTCCGCACGCGTGATGGCAATAGCTTATCTTGACTATGTCAAGTTAAGCTAAAAATGAAAAAAAAAATTAAAATTAATAATTGGCCATTTTTTAGAATAGTGGTGGCCGGTTTTGGCCGTTACACTGGGTAAAGGTTTAAAAATGTCTTCTATCTCATCCTTCTAAATTCCAGGAAAACGGTGCTTCTAATCTGCAACAAAATTATGGTACTTACAGAATGACACCCAGTTAAATAATGCCTGAACTTTAATTCCTCATTTATCGATTATCGATTATTTGTGTTCGTTTTTCAACTAGAACAAGTGCAAAAGAGAGGTTTCAATTGTCCACTATTACGCAGGAAAAACTGATATATGGCAAAATTCAAGGACTTTCAAGGAGTCTGATGGATTTTCGAGTACTTTTCAAGTAATTTCTGAATTTTCAAAACTCAAGGAGTAAGACTGAAATTCAAGGACTTTTCAAGGATGTGCACACCCTGTCAAATACTGTTATTTCTTCGAAAATTTTTTATTTCAAACCATAACTTTTTGACAACTCACTGAAGCGAGCATGTTGAGTTAATCTGAAAGGAATCAGACATTTCATGCCTTGAAAGTATAGACTGCAACTTGCAACCGATGTGAGGTAATGGTTTGATGAATTACAAGTCCAAAACCAGGGCGTAAAATTTATTTGAGAATCAGAATCGATTCTCGCAAGAAAAATAATGAAAATCAACTTTGATTCTCGCAAAATGTTCTTTTGATTCTTGTCGTAGATTGAAAATGTGTCATAAATAAATGGATAGTTAATTCTACTCATTTTTCGCTCCCTCATCATAAAGTAACAATTTGTATTGCAGCTGTGCCCAGTGAGGTCTTGACAGCCAAGATTTCATTAGAAACCACTACCAAGCTACTGTAAGTTCAATTAGAAAGACTACCAAAGCCTATATGTTGGAACATATAACATGTAAAACAAGAAACTCACTAAAATTGGAAATAGGCCCTTAACCCTTTTCCTAATGAATCGACTACATCCGTGTGTGTAATTTACAAGATGCGTCTTTGGAAACAACTATTTTTCAAATTTTTTTCACAAAACCTTATCATCCTACCCCTCATTGAAATGAGAGTTCACTGAGCTCGTTCACTGGAGGGGTCACATGATATGGTTTTATAGAAATTTTTGAAAGATTTCAAAAAATAATTTTCAAAATAATAAATTTTGATGTTGTGAGTATTGGGTAAAGGGTTATTATTTATTATTGGTGATTATTTATTTATTTATTTTTTGGGATTTAACAACACTTTCAACAGATAGAGTCACCTTGTGTCGATTATTGGTGATTAAGATCACATATTTCTGCACAATGGCTAATTGTGAGTGCAGCATGGATATTTATATTTATTTATTTATTTATTGGTGTCTAAGGTCACATGTTTCTGCACAATGGCTAATCATGACCATGACAGTTTTACGGGTGGAGGAAGCCGGAGTACCCGGAGAGAACCACTGAGCAACGGCGAGCAACTGTCAGCTCCCCAACATACACAACGAGTCGGAAGTAGTTGCAGGAACAACCGCGGTATAATCAGGAATTGAAACGCGGTTGTAAACTTTCAATAAACGCGTTCATCGTTTTTTTCGCGATTATTCTCCAGGAGTATCGTTTGACAGTTCGTTTCTGTTCCCGGTTGTAAACGAAGATAAACGCGTTTATCGTTTTTTGTGGCTATCCTCCAGGGATATCATGTAACAGTTTGTTTCTGTTCCCGATTGTAAACGAAGATAAACATTCATCCGTTCGGCAAATAACGAGCATTGGCACATGTGCTTCAACTTGAATGTACAAGAGCAAACTAAAAGAAAAGACAGCAGCACAGAAATCGCATGCATAGCATGTAGCTATTTTATCTCACAAAAATTCTCTCCAAACATCTCTCCCCATTTATCACTTAACACTATCCCCGCCCCTTACAAAAACCACTACTTTGCAATGTGCCCCCCCCCCCCTTGGGCCCCCTCCATCCCCAGCCCCCAAAATGCCAATTGCCTACCTATTAGTTATATGCACAGACGAGGTCACCTGAACCACTTGCTGGCTAAAAAAATAGCCAGCGCAATATGGAAAATTCGCCATTCAAATTCAAAACGACATGAACATAGTTATCCATCAATTGTCCCTTCCACCAACTCCCAATACCCCATTTCACTTCTCCGGCCTCTATTGCGCCACTCACCAAAACTCTGGCGATTAAATGCCCTGAAGTTTCCAATTTGATAGAAAAAAATACTTTCTATTTCATCGCCTCAGTCTTGCCTTAAATGACTTGATGCCGTAATACGCTTAGCTACGTCGGATGTCATTTACCACTTAATAAAGGCTTCGGTGCACCGGTATATGACACCCCATCCCTCTCCTCTCCATGCACACCCCACCCTCTCATTCTGAACTCTGAAGGACTAAGGACAGCTCCAAACATGACACAAGCATGTGCAAACCCCAGGTTTTTACATGCACCTCCCTTATCATATGGATGTCAATTTGGGGTAAATTGATATACTGTTTGCTTTCCTTCATTGGACGAAGATGTTTATGTGATAAAAAAAAAACAACATAATGAGTTTTAGTTATTTATTCGCCATAATTTTTAAAAAATGTGCCAATTTTTAAGGGTAGAGATTGCCAAAAAAAAATAACGCACATGTCGATTGAATGTGACAAGATCGTTGCTCGACACATGTGCCTGGGTGCAAAGACAATTTGTCCCTATTTAGTTTGACCCATATTCTGCATGGCATTCACTTGAATTTTTCATTTGAAATAATGAAACAAACTGAGTTTCTTCATCTAGAGAACTTGTCCCCTCCTCCCACTCTCCCTAAACAAATTTTGCCATTGCATATTGCGAGCGTAGTGGCACCCTTTTGTCAGATTCCACCCCAAACATGCACAGAATAAGGGTGTTTGGGTTGAGGAGTCAGTATTGTCATTTCATCCCATTTTCTGTAACACTTGTTTGCAGAGTTTCCCATTTGGATCGTAGATTTATCAGTGAAAATAACATTGTGGACGTTTTCTGATTTTTATACAATACTTCCATTGTACATTACAAAATGTTTCAATGTCTGAGTGCATTTAGATTTTATAATGCCAACATTTTAAAAAATGTCAATCATTTAAATGCAGCAGATCTCCTTTTGCCGTTCAAATAGTGCAAATTGTGGGTAGCTCAGATAAAAAGAAAAAAACCCAATGGAAAAAGCACTCTTAGAATAGCAGTAACCGTCCCTCTTTCGTGTTTCCACCGGTGGTTAATTACAGTAGATTGTTTTGTAATTAAACTGGTGGCAATTAGACACTCACCGAAATTGGATTAAGAGCCGGGCATACAAATCAATCAGCTTCCTTTTATTGTGCAGGCCTTCTGAAGTTATTATTTACAAAAAACAATGCTCTAGATCTCACAATGCACCCCGAAAAGTAATTAAGTATTCATGCAATTGAATTAAATATTTTGAGAATGGCATTAATTAATCCATTCCCGACTTGTGTATTGTTTCCCGACGCTCTGCATTTCTTCAGTTCAGTGTACTTACAGTGACATTTTATTCTCATCACATTCAATAGCAGCCATACCTTTTTTTCTGAATTCATGACACATTTGAATATTGAAATTCCACGAACGCTTATCATTTCGAGTCTAAGGATTTTGCGAGAGCGTGGTGAGAGAAGGGGAGCCCATCGGGAAGAATAACACGTTTGAGCCTTTTACCCGATCCAGGTATCGACGAGATGGGGGCGAGCACAAGAGGAAGCACCCCTCACTTGGTGTGTGTGTGTGTGTGTGTGGGGGGGGGGGGGGGGGTGCCCCTGAAACAAATGTGAAATTCAAGACAAAAAAAAATAAATTTCCTTGACTGAGTCTGCTTGTGTCCATAATTTTCATAAGTTGTGAAGGGCATCAATAATTAAGCCACATCACCAGGGTGGGGGAACGACTAAAATGGGGGTGGGGTGTATGTACCCCTCCCTCCCTGGCTACACCACTGAAATGCCCTCACGAAATATTTTTTTAAAAATTATTTCCAAAAAAAATGTTGCATCCCTCTCGACAATGAGCCTGTGGAGTAAGTTTCAGTATGCCCACTCTCACCCCGCAATCTCTTTGGTGCAATAGATAAATGTCTACATCTGTAGAGCAGCACTCTTTGCTTCCAAGGGTTCCCGACAAGGATGTGTATTTATTTAAAATCATGGTGTGTGTATGTACTCCTCTAAGGTTTCTCTTGGAATGGTGTATTTTAAATGGAACTTGGTTTCAACTACATGCAGGTCCAAACTTAGGTGGGCAGAAGGTGCCTCGTATTTTGTACAGAGCACGTGTTCCGACGAGAATTAGCATTTTCGTGATAAGCACACAAATAAACAAATTAAGGCTAGAACCATTCTTCGTTGTTTTTTGTTCGATGAACATTTTATTTTTAACGTGCATTATCCCAACAAAACAAATTTCATGAGATTAAATGGTCATTCGCACATTTCTTCAAATGTTTATTCACCACAAAGCAACCGCCTCACATAAACATTTCATTCGAGTACTGGTATATTTGGCTTTTGCACTGCTGAAAATCACTATAGCCCACACGTTATTCATTTGAATTTCCTTGTTACCTGGCATGCCAATTAATGTATTAGTAAAAAGTTTGCCCGTGTAGTGGAGATTCACGAACCAATGCATCAGTGAACTTAACCCACGCCTGGGAAACTCTTAGTTGAATAACTGTTGGCCAACAGACTGGTTTAATTTTGGAGTTCTGTATTTTTCTTGGATGTTGTTCAGACAGTAGATGTGTGCGGGTTAGTATGGTAACACTGGGTGGGCAGTAAAAAATTAGGAAACATATTACTTCTGCTTTATGCTAAGGTGTTGATCATGACTCCAGTGGCGAAGATAAGGGGGGGGGGGGGGGGGGCAGAGGCCCCCCCCACCAGATGTTTTGTCGGAAATGTTTTGGGACCATTTTCAGGCGAATTTATGCCTAATAACATTAAATGCTGGCTCTGGGGATAAAAACATGCCATTTGGGGTAAATTTTGGGTAAAAAAAAGACCAATTTTCAGTACATTTGCAGTAAACAACAGATTCTTTCTGTTTGTTTGGGTTTTTGTTGTTGTTACACTGTCGGAAAATTTTCGGTCTGTAGGAAAATTTTGGGCTTGCCCCTCCGCCAGCGAAAAGCTACTACGCCACTGCATGACTCATCAGTCACTCAGATACGCTTTTGAAAGTGAATATGGTGTTTTGATAGAGGATAATTTTTTATGTGTGTTGGAAAAACGTGTTATTCTCTTCCATTAAACTGTGACATATTATTGGGCATGAGAGGCAAAGAATACTGGGTAGTGGGACAGAATTTTTCATCAAGAAATAAAGTCCAACAATGTGTTGTTGAATTTGTAGTTTGTTGTGATCCAGATGCAGCGGTATTGAGATTTTGAAGGTTTTCTTTGCCTTTGGTGGGCCTACTTAAAAACTCGCGACCGACAATAACACTGAAAAAATATTTTCAATTTGACTTTTAATTTGTTCAAATATACAATGGATTATGCATTATATTCACATCAGATGATTTTTCAAGATAATCTCGGCCACTCGTTGTCGCAGTGATCAGATCCACGCGTTATTTATTAAGTATTTGACAGTCTCCAGTATGACTTGCGAAATTGGAAATGTTGTACTAAAAGGCAGACAATGGACAATATTTCGAATGGAATGACGTTCTAAATTTTTGATTGCTCAACTTGAGCATTGCAAACGCCAACAACAGATTTTGGATTTTTGCTTTACATGTGTATAGATTGTATCATAAATGATTGTTGGTATCGTTTATTTGCGTTTATGACTGAAAGCCACAATGCAGTTTCAGCAAAGCTCACGTCTCGTTTCTTCCCACAAGACTAACACTATCGTTTATTTACGTTTCGCACTCCGGTCGCAAACGATCGGCAACCGCGGTTATCGTTTTTATTAGTGGCACGGAAACGAAACTCGCGTTTTTGTATAGTTTATAACCGCGCACAAAACCGCGAGATAATTGCGGTTTACCTACAACTACTTCTGACTTGTAGTGTACTAGTCCACACAAGCAGGGTTAGCATTGGCTGAAGACAGGTGCACCATCGACGTACAGTACACCTTAGTGCACAGCGTCACTGTGCCCCCACATGGGCAATGGGGTGAAGTGTCTTGCCCAAGGACACAACGCGGTTGCCGCAAGTGGGATTAGAACTGAGGACCTCTCGGCTTGCAGCCTGTACCTCTACCTACTGAGCCACCGCACCCCCAGCATGGATATAAAGTCTCAAGTCCCATTGTTTTTACCCATGTTATCAATTTTAAAGGACTTCCACCCCAGGCATTGGTTACTCGGTCCTGATTTACCAATAAAACAGATCTTATCACAGTAAACTAGCACTATTTTACTTCCAAGGGTTCCCAGGATTCCCATGGGGAGGGAAAAGGGTTAAACGTTCATAAATATATACATATGAGGATTCCTTTTTGCTGTGAAATATGTAACGCTTGCAATCACAAGCGCATAATAGTACTCTCAAAATCTAAATTTAAGAACTGAAAATTTATTCTCACAGATGAGTTTACGAAAATCAAAACCAATTCTTGTTAATTGGGACAACATTAAAGTAGAGCTGAAATGGTTAAAGGGTTTTCTTGATCGATGAATCACATGGATTAACCTTGGTTAACTGATTAATCACTTGCCTTAATAGGTAGCTGAATAAAAGCAGTACCATTGATGATTTACAGCATATTAACTCCTTACCCAACATAACGGAAAAAAACGGCCAGCGCTATATACAAAAGTCTCCATTCAAATTTTATTAGGTTTTTAATTTTTGTCTCAAAAACATAGCTTATACATGTGTAACATCTCATTGGGACGAGCTTGTTGAGCCCATCCCAATGAGGGGGTCATACGCTTTGTTTTTGAGACAAAAATTGAATTTCATTTAGTAATATTAAGAGTTTATTTTGCAAGTATTGTCTTTGAACCACATTGGGTAAAGGATTAAGAATGACTATTTCCAGCTACTGATACATGAACGTGAACAAGTATGTCAGCATGTAACTTGCATGCTTTATTCTGTCTCATATAATTGATGTGAGTCAGTCTGACAATGTTGTCCTGTTTTGGAGCAAGTTTACCCCTTTGTTAACCTATATAATACAATAGTTCAAAAGTAACAGTAAATCGATCAATTACTTTTTTGATTGATCATTGGTTAATCGATTAATTGGTTAACTGTTTCAGGTCTACATTAAAGGTCTTCCAGTGCAATACTTACAGTTAAAACTAGAAGTCCTGTCACGAAATGTGCACTTTTCAAGGCTTAATTGCACGGAGGAATTGCGCGCAATTGCCATATCGAATGACATCCAAAGCACGGCAGCTTCCCCTGGTAACTCATAACAAACACAAGCAATGTTTCTGCCAATGGACCTCTGGGTTACCCAGAGGTCCATTGGCTGAAACATTGCTTGTGCACAGGCCATATGTACATAATTCGATATCCTTACTATGGTCATAATGCGTAGATTAACGTGCAGATCGACGTACTATTTGTGCGCATTTCGTGACAGGACTTCTAGTTTTAACTGTACAAATGCACCTACAGTGGTGTGATTGCAAAAGTAGTCTGTTACTTGTCAGAATCGCAATAGGATTATGATCTGGTCGCTATCCTTTTAATAAGTGGACAGAGATTTTCACTCAAGTTAGGAATTTTGTAAAACTTGGTGAATTCTAAACAACTGAGGACTTGGATAAGACAGCTTCCAAGGCTTTCTGCCTTGTGAATAGAATTCCACTTTGTCAATGTTGAAAAGTATATTGCTATCAGGAATATTCAATTAACAGGAAAATGGGCATTTATTTCTTCCAGTACATGTTATTTGACAGAGGTCATGCAGGGTTCATACAAAAATTTGCTCAAAAAGTTCAAAGGTTTTTCAAGGGTTTTTCAAGGGCTTCTTCTTTTTTTTTCAAGGGTTACATATACTATTCAGCTTGTTGTCGGAGCTCTAAAAATCTAAGATTCATGTGGCACAGATCTGACTTTGGAAGTCAGGAAGTACTGCTACCCAAAGTGTGATCTGTATTACAGTAATCTTGGTAAAACGTTTCCTACTTTTTTATGTTTTTTTTTAACTGAGCGACATGAGCGCAACAAACAAGTAAAAGGCGAGTACACATATATTTACAACGCCCAGGAAATAGCTTGGTATTCAAGGGTTTTTCAAGGGATTTCTGAAAGTTCAAGGGTTTCTCAAGGGCTAATTACAAATTCCAGGGTTTTCCAAGAAAAAACTCATTTTCAAGGGTTTTTCAAGAGCTGTATGAACCCTGTCATGGAGATCTATCAATACTGGATGAACTGAGCGGGCCTGGCATTTTCAGGAGAGCGATTTATTCACTCGCCTACTGCTCGCCTTAAAAAAATTAAGGAGGGCGAAAACTAACAGTAAAACTTCATTTTTGCCTCTTTTATAAGCTTAAGGAGAGCTAAGCGCTCTCCTAGCCATGCAATGGGAGTGATTTTTAGCCCGTCTGCATTTTTAAGGATGCCAGGCCTGAACTGAGACCTGATACATGTAAGTTGAAAAACATGGAGAATTTAGGTTGATGTTACATTAACCCTTTACCTAACACAGTCAATATCAAAATTTATTATTTTAACCCTTAGAACCCTAGTGGTATATTCCATGTCAGTTCAATGTAAGCAATTAAATGAGTCCTTGTTCATTATTTTGGGGTAGACCAATTAATATTTTCAAAAATATTGATTGGTCTACCCCAAACATTCACTTTGCAGCCATCCTACCAAATACAATTATTATGCCTCACGTTTGTAACATCAGCCGTGATTGGTTAATCTGACAACTTCTAAAAGTCATAGTACTAGAGTTTTAGGGCAAAACACGGGTACTATCGGAACGTTCTTCCCTGGAGACAAGAGAACAAAGAAAATGTAAGCTTCACTTCCATTGATCAGTATCGATTACACACCCTCTGATTGGAATTTCTCAACACCAAACACTGGCGCCGTGTCCATTTAACTTTTTTCGTCACCGATAGATACAAACTTACCAACAAATATATCATCTTCAGTGGGTGTGTTTTCAAATTTAACTGCAAACAATGAATTCAAAAGTATCAGAAATATTAAAAACTCATGTGTTGTTCACCACTTCAGTGAATCCTGAATATGAGTTATGTCTTATGACTTCAATCGATTATATTTCCACAAGTTTAGTACTCCTTGACCTCACTGAGCCCCCGCCTCAAGTTCAAAATAAATTGTTTCACTCCGCTTAATTCTAACAACTGTCGTCATCCAAGAAACATGAATTTATATTCCATTAATTTATACCACTTATCACACAAGCATTAACAATGAATTATAACCTGAATAGCATGATGCAGTTGTAAACTAAGGCTGTCACGATTATGAATTTTCATAATCGATTATTTTGCCATAAAAATCGACGGTTATTCGATTATTTATGGTTGATATTTCTGTCTCGTTTCCTAGAACTTCGTCTATGAAATAACTTGGGAGGCATTAAAAATTAAAATATCCTAATCGTAAATGAAGCAAATAAACACCAAACCTTGAAAAATTTGACAAAACAGAATCTACATCGCATAGATTCAAACTTCAAATCATAGAAAAATGGCATACTAAACTCACTAATGGTCCCATCCGCGCTCAATGCGTAATGATTATGAATTTAGCATCAGGGAATGTCAAGTCAACAAAGCTTTACATGTGGAAATGAAACTTTCGGTTGCAGTTCGTCGGATAATAAAATAAAATCATCATACATGTAGCATGTTTTACTTTGACTTTTATAAATTTTATGTATCAGTTGAAAATTGAGTAATTTGAGTTCAAAAGGAGGGAAAAGATCAAAGAGATGAAATCGACAGCATTCTTTTGATACTCGGCAGAAGAATACAACCTCGTAACAACGTTGATGTTTTTTTGGCAGGTCACATGACTCACATCAAAGGAATGAGAAGTATTGGGAACTGAGTGATCATGCATACGATGATGACTGGGTTTCGGTTAACTTTAACTCGCATGGTGCCGCGACGTGAAGCTATATATTGGTTTTTATGTTTTAACCCCATTCACACACACATTTGTTGTCGAAATAGGTCCTTTATGTGAAACAATAGCTTGTGAATCAATATTTCCCCTTTGTTTAACAAAAAGGTATGACGGCACATGTCCAGTCAAATAATCAATCAATGAAAAAAATCGTCGATTATGACCTCAATCGACGGTTGATTGATTTTTCGATCATTCGTGATAGTTTTATTGTAAACACTGGCATTTGGTGAAATAGAAACTCCCAAAGCGACGGCACTTGCGACAAGTCATTTTCGAAGAGACATCGAAATGACGCCATGTTTTTGGATTCGACAACATTGTTATTACAAGATTGATGACATGTTGCTGTTAACATTTAACAATGAAAGTTATCATTTGTTCAGCATAATAAAATAATTAGAAAGTTTCTTTTCATGTTCTATCGATCGATAGTACCTGAAAAGAAACGTTCTAATATTATATTATGACATACCATATTCCCGAGCCAGAAAATGGCCTCTTTTATTCAAAGGGTTAAATATTTTTACAAATTTAAAAAAAAAATTCAACAAAACCTTATCATGTCACCCCTCAACAGGAACGAGCTCACTTGTAGAAATTTAAAAAAAAAATTCAACTGCGGAATTTCCATATTACACCGGCAGATGCTGCCAATTGGTATGGTAAAGGGTTAATTCTATGACAGGTAAACACGATTTTTCATTCAATAAACAGGATTTTACTCTATAACGCATACATATATGTAATTAACCCTTTACTCAATGCAGACGATTTCAAAATTTATTATTTTAAATATTTTTTTCAATAAATTTCAACAAAACCATATCATGTGACCCCTCTTTGGAACGAGCTCGACGAGCTCATTCCACAGAGGGGTCACATGATATGGTTTTGTTAAAATTTATCGAAAAATAATATTTTTTCAGCTGCTGAATTTGCAAATTACGCAGGTGGATGCGGGCGATTCGTTGGGTAAAGGGTTAACAGATCAAATATGTACTAAAGGTATTCACGAGGGCTTTGAACATGCCCAAGTGATTGCATGTTCAATATTATGAGCTGATATGGCATAAACGATTCGTCACAGAGTTGTTTTTTTAAACAAAAGATGCACAATCAGCAAGATAGACTCAATATCAAATCTCAATTATATTAACTTAATTTGACATTTTTTTCTCATCCTTTTCAATACTTTCCATTTTTGAGTCAACAAAATCTTCCTATCTTTATACAGAGAACATTATTTTTATCATACTTTTGGTTTTTATTTTATGTGTGAAATGTTGTATAATATCTCTAGGCGAGGAAGTTCAGAACACTGCGTCAATGGATTGAGATACTTTAGTACAGATAACTGAAATGTTTTCAAAGGTTTTTGTTTTTGTCTGAGCTGACACTGTCCCAATCCACTGCCCTTGTTCAGTTGTTCTCGAAAGATATCGTTCATCATCCAGGTGTTGAAGAGCTTGGGGTAATATTTGTTGAATGCTCTTATCAACTCTTTGAAATATATCACTTCTTTTAACCCTTTACCTAACATGAAAAGCAGACGACACTTGCAAAAAAAATTCTTGAGTAACTAATTTTTTTCATTTTTTGTCTCAAAAACATAGGTTATGACCCCTCGTTGGAACGAGCTCAACGAGCTCGTTCCAACGAGGGGTCATAACCTATGTTTTTGAGACAAAAAATGAAAATATTTTGAAAATTAATTGGCGATATTTGAGAATAGCGCTGGCCGGTTTTGGCCGTTACGTTGGGTAAAGGGTTAAACAAAGGAGTGATGTCACAGCTATGTGACAAATACACTAAACACAGTTATTCAATTATGGAAACTCCGCTTAAGAGTGATCTTTTGTATAATTATTGAGAAAAGTTTGGTTTCAGAAGGTTTGTTTATTTTCTCCATATATTTATTTAAAATTCAAGTAAATACTTCTTTAGGTGAGATGTTAAATAAATCAATGCACATATTTTGTTCCAGATGGTTAAATTTGTTTTGAATTAATGCAATAAGGCAAAACAGTTTTTTATGCTTAATATTTTCACTGCTTACATGTAGAATGAAGAGTAATGCATGAGTTAATTTGATTGGGAGAGACAGTTACTGCATTACATGTACATATAAAAGATCAACCACTCCTAAAATTCAAAGTAGCTTTTAATCCTTCAGAAACAGATGCATCTGCCGTGTAAGGCCTGGCATTTTCAGGGAAGATTTATTCGCTCGCCCACTGCTCGTCTTGAAAAAATTAAGGAGGGCAAAAAATAGCCCTCCTGGCCTTAGAAAATAATAATTACCATAACAGCCTATTCCTAAAACCCACATCTTTTCGATCTCTGCTGTGTTAGTGGTCTTTGTAAGATGGCCACACTGCCCCTCCCACACCTCTGGGCCTTCCCGAGACCCAGAGGTGTGGGAGGGGGCAGCGTAGCCATCTCACAGAGACTACCTTATTAGGCACACCAAATAACATGTACAAAGCCCACTCGGCTGAATTCATTAATAGTAAAACTTCATTTTGCCACTTTTAGCTTTTGTTAGCTAGAGGAGGGCTAACTGCTCCCCTAGGCAATATGAGGAGAGTCATTTTTAGTCCTCCTGCATTTTTAAGAATGCCAGGTCTGCAGTGTATTAAATTTACAAAATGAGTAGTTGAAATAAACTTGGGGGTGGGGGGGGGGGGGGGTTGTAAATTTCAAGAAAAGCTATCATGTGACCCCTCACGGGAACAAGCTCGTCAAAACGGTGCGATTTGTTTGTCTGTATGTGCACTATGTAATGTGAGTTGTAAAACATGTGATGTTTTGTTTTCTGACCAATCTTATTACTCCAACATTTACCCCAAACAAGGACATGTTGAAAAAGCATGAACTTCTGTAGATGTACTTCCAATGTCAGCGTTAATTAAAATGACACAACAGTTTGCAGGTATACTGTTCACACATCATTTTTGTGTTTTAATTAGTGTAATGGAATCTTTAATCTATTTTCCTGAAAATTACAGAAGCACAAAAACAAGAGCTTCTTGTTTCCAAATCAGAAGCGTGAAAAAGCATGAGTGAGATAATGCTCCTCAAAAAGACAGCATTGAAATTTATCATATAAATGAATGATTTTTCACCTGAATTTCTCCTCATTAGTCCTTAATCTTACGGAATTACCGGCTCTCAGAATGTGAAAACCTACACAAATATCTCTGTGGAAAACCTCAAAATATCCCCCAGATGCAACGAAATGGAAGCCCAAATTTAAAATTTTCCTACCACAGGTTTATCATGGTTGGCCTATGGTAGCAACAACTTTTGGTTGCCTCATTATACGGCCTCATTTATTTTCCCCCAACAGAAACAATATTTTGCCGAAATCTTTGAAAAATTTGGAAAACATAATTAAAATAATGAATTTTGATATCGTGTGCATTGAGTAAAGGGGTAATTTTTTACCTAACCCTTCATCAAATGCAATAGCAATGAAAGTGTCAATGTCACTGTAGCTTAACTTGTCTGTGTGTTGTGTTTGATGAAAAGGTTAATGTTCAATGTTTATGAAAGGATTATGAAATAAGACAAGAATTGTGATAATTGTGAATATGTTAATTTCTGTTCCCTGTATGCTATGTTTTCAATAAAAATAATATAAGGTGTTGACTGTACTAAAGAATTGAGGGGTGGGATAATGTGGCCCTCACAGTTAATGTATGTGGCCCTCACAAGTTAATGTCAACGAAAGTTACGAAGTTACAGTGAAATTATTCCAAGTCATCCTATCAAGGTACAAGGAAATCCCTTCATAAATATGACCTGTAGACTGTGCTAAAGGTTTTCGGGCTTCAGGCCTGTGTAGCCATCACAGTTGACTGATCACAACCAAAACGGGACGTCCTCATATAGACATTATACAGAGTCATCCTACCAAGTTACAATGAAATCCCTTCATACTGTAAATACGACCTGTAGTCTGAGCTAAAGTATTTCTGGTTTTAGGCTCGGGCAGCCGTTATGGTTGAATGATTGTGACCAAAAGGGGATATTCTCATCTAGACATTACATGGAGACATCCTACCAAGGTACAATAAAATCCCTCCATAAATACGACCTGTATACTGTGCTAAAGGTTTTCAGGTTTTGGGCTCACTTTAAATGGAATTTAACATTTGTTTACATAATTCATTTATTACGGTAACTTGTGTTCTTGTGGAATTCTCAAATAGATTCAAAACACACAGGATATTGCAGAATAAAATGAACAAAAGTACATGTATATGTTGTATTTTAAACATCGAAATTCATATTGGTTTACCAATTCTTACCAACACCAAGGAAAGTACAGTACAGCTTCTGTGGACTGGTCACTTTCTAGTGCTCAAATGACTAGTGAATTCCAAAGTTGACTAGTCAATACCCAAAAGTCAAGTCGACTTCGACTAGTCATTGGTGATAACCTGTCTCCTTATAACAGTGTTGGTGTTCCGGTAGAGTGCTGAAGGTCCAAATTTGGCTTCACTTGGGCATTCATATACAGCAGCTTACTGGAACATTATTCTGTTAATGTGCTTCTAATTATGCTAAGAGTGAAATTATATAGTCTTATTTAATTTGCCTTGTTGCGATTTATGGCACTCTCCCATAAATTGCAACAAGGCAAATTAATAACATATCCTGATAGCCCAAAATAATTCAGCACTCTACTAGTACCAGTTAAAACAAACTACTGTCACTACTATTAGATGGCAATAGATGTATACATTGATTGCCCAATATTGCTGTTCAAACTGTCTGACCGTGGCACAGAAGGGATACTATTTACCTAAAGGCTTGAACTCCTCCGACTAGTCGACTGCACAATTGAGAGTCGACTACTGGTTTGCCCAGAGTCAACATCGACTAGTCGACTAATCGTTTGAGTACTATCACTTTCTACAGGTCACTTTCCACGGGTGGGCAATATTTCCACAGTTGCAAAAGTATTACATTCCAAACACTAATTATAGGAGTAATCAAAATTTTAATTAATGAAGAACCGGGTACAACCCGGTGCTTCATTAATTGAAATTTTGCGGATGATGATTTTTATTACCTGGAAAACGTATGCGTGGACATCACTGCCCATGCGTGGGTTAAAACAAGTCCATGTCGACTACTGTAACCTGAAAGAGTAACTTTTTGCAGATTGTCAACATTATTTATTTATTTATTGGTGTTTAAGATCACATATTTCTGCACAATGGCTAATCATGACCACGAAAGTTTTATAGGTGGAGGAAGCCAGAGAACACCACAGAGCAACAGCAATCAATTGTCAGTGCCCCAACGTACGAACTCCACACAAGAAGGGTTAGCATTGGTTGGATAGATAGGTGCACCATCGATGTGCAGCACACCGTAGTACACAACATCACCGTGCCCCCACATGGGCAATGGTGGTGAAGTGTCTTGCCCAAGGACACAACCTGGTTGCTGCAGATGGGATTCGACCCTAGAACCTCTTGGCTTGCAGCCTGCACCTCTACCTACTGAGCCACCGCGCCCCATTTTCAACATTACCTCCCTATTTATTTATTGGTGTTTAGGGTCACCTTAAAGGTCACATATTTCTGCACAATGGCTGATCATGACCGCAACATGAAGTCAAATCCAGCTAATCATTTATTCCCAAGTTGCCCATTTCTGAGGACTTCAACTCCAGACATTGGTTTCTGGCAGGCCTGGCATTCTTAACTAGAGGCCCCAAGAGGCCTTAATCGCTCACCGGCCAAAGTGGTTCAAAGAATTATTTGGGGTCACATTCAGTTAGACATGGTTCATCAACACTACAAAGGAATGAAGTCATGAAAGGCAAATTTTATGGAAAACCACTAAAGAATGGATTTGAACAAACTTGAACCTAACATGCCCCCTGCCACCCCTGCCCATAGAGCCCAAATATTAAGCCAAGGACTCAAATTGAATAAACTTGAATCTGATCCCCCTTGAGATGTCATATACCAAATAGGAAAGAATTCTGACTGGTGGATATGAAGAAGGTTTTTAAAGAAATCACCTCACATTGCACTAAGTTAAACTTTGGGCTCAGATAGGGAGCCAAAATATTAACCCATGGTCCCAATTTGAACAAACTTGAATCTGACCCACCTAGAGATGTTGTATACCAAATATGAAAGGATTCTGATTGGTGGATCTGAAGAAGAAGATTTTAAAAGAAATTCCCTCATATTGCACTTAGCTCCCATTGGTAGCCCAAATTAATAATAACCCCAGACCAGGTTTGAACAAACTTGAGTCTTACCCTTCAAGAGATGTTGTATACCAAATATGAAAGGATTTTGACTGGTGGATATGAAGAAGATTTTTAAAGAAATTTTCTTATATTGTACTAAGTTAAAATTTTGGCTCCCATAGGGAGCCCAAATATCAACCCATGGACTAGGATTGAACAATCTTTAATCTAACCCTCCTAGAGATGTTGTATACCAAATATGAAAGCATTCTGACTACAAGGTCTGAAGAAGATTTTAAAAACAAGTCGGAACAGGGCCAAAATTTTCTCTAAAAATTGAACAAAACACACAAAAAACTAATTTTTTCTCTCTAAATTTTGGTCCAAAATTTCCAGGTCTGAACCGGACCCAAAATTTTCAGCCTAATTTTTTTTTTTTTCGTCTAAAAATTGAACAAAATGCATTGAAAAATTCCGAATTTTGGTCCAAAATTTCGGAGTCGGAACCGGACCCAAAATTTTCAGGGTAAATTTTTTTTTTTCATCTCAAAATTGAAAAAAAAACGCATAAAAAATCCAAAACAAATTTTTTTTCTTGAATTTTGGTCAAATATTTCCAAGTCCGATCCAGATGCAAAATTTTCAATCCAGGGACCTGATTTGAACAAACTTGAATCTGACCCCTCCTAGAGATGATGTATACCAAATGTTAAAGGATTCTGACTGGTGGATCTGAAGAAGAAGATTTTTAAAGAAATTTTCTCATATTGCACAAAGTTAAAATTAACGCTTCCATAGGGAACCTAAATATTAACCGAGAAACTCGATTTGAACAAACTTGAATCTGGCCCCCATAGAGATGATGTATGCGAAATTTGAGAGGATTCTGACTGGAGAATCTGAAGAAGAAGATTTTTAAAGAATATTCCACGCATTTCACAAAGTTAAAATTTGGGCTCCCATAGGAAGCCCAAATATTAACCCAGCGACTGGATTTGAACAAACTTGAATCTGACCCCCTATAGATGTTGTATACCAGACATGAAAGGATTCTGACTGGTGGATCTGAAGAAGAAGATTTTTAAAGAAATTTCCTCAAATTGCACCAAGTTAAACTTTGGGTTCCAATAGAGAGCCCAAATACTATCTAAGGGACCCGATTTGAACAAACTTGAATCTCACCCCCATAGAGATGTTGTATACCAAATATGAAAGCATTCTGATTGGTGGATCTGAAGAAGAAGATTTTTAAAGAAATTTCCTCATATTTCAGTAAGTTAAAATTTGGGCTCCTACAGGGAGCCCAATTATTAACCCTGGGACTGGATTCGAACAAACTTGAATCTGACCCCCCTACATATGTTGTATACCAAACATGAAATAGTTCTGACTGGTGGATCTGAAGAAGAAGATTATAAAAGAAATTTCCGCAAATTGCACCAAGTTAAACTTTGGGCTCCTATAGAGAGCCCAAATCTTAACCTAGGGACTCGATTTGAACAAACTTGAATCTGACCACCCTAGAGATGTTGTATAACAAATATGACAAGATTCTGACCAGTGGATCTGAAGAAGGCGATTTTTTTGAATTATTGAAAACATTTATGGGTGCTATCAGAGTTGTGCCCCATCTGGTGCTCCCTGTGGGCGCGGCAAGTTTATTTGTACAAGCTTAAATTGACATATGATAAGGAAGATGCACACAAAATTTGGTTGAATTTGGTCAAGTAGTTTGTGAGAAGTCGATAACGTAAAGTTCATTCACGACGGATGGCAAGTGATAAGTTAAGCTCCCTTCGGTGAGCTAAAAATCGCTCCCCTCACATGGCCTTGGGGAGCGATTAGATCTCAACTCAACCTTACAAAAGCTAAAAGTGTCAAAATGAAGTTTTTCTATTGATGAATTCTGCCTTGTGGGTTTTGTACATTTTATTTGGTGCTGCTAACAATGTAGTCTCTGTGAGATGGCTACACTGTCCCTCCCACACCTTTGGGCCTTGCCAAGGCTTGGAGGTGTGGGAGGGGCAGTGTGGCTGTCTTACAGAGACCACTAACATGGCAGAAATCTGAAAAGATGTGGGTTTCAGGAATGGGCTATTATGGTAATCATTTTTTTGTAAGGCCAGGAGGGCTAGTTTTCGCCCTCCTTAATTTTTTTAAGGCGAGAAGTAGGCAAGTGAATAAATCGCTCTCCTGAAAATGCCAGTCCTGGTTTCTGGGCCTTATTGCACCAGTAAAATAGGGCTTGCTTACCACAGTATCCTGGGGTTCCCCAGCCTCTGCTGCAAATAATTCCCATAATGCACTAGGAGTTTAATCAGTTCAATCCTGTTTGACAGAGCTCACTGAGCTCCAAGCCAGAAAATAAGCAGACTATCATCTGCAAAATGAGATCTCCAGAGGGTGAATTTACCCTCTGTGAACCTCAATCTGAATCAGGGTCTCAAAACTAAACAGAGAGAGGGACACAGAGGATAAATTGGCTCACTCTATGGGATAGCATCACCAAATTCACCCTCTGGGGAGCTCATTCTCCAAATTTCAGATTGCTTATTTTCAGGCCTGCTGAGCCCTGTCAAACAGGATTGAATTGGTTAAATCACGAATTGCATTATGGGAAATTTGAATTGCTACTTCAGATTTTGGTATTTTCACATTCATGTTGAGGGAGTTAATAATTTCTTCAAAACAGCACTGGATTTCATTCCGAAAATAGATTGAAAAATCCCTGAGAGTAAAATCAGTTTAACCATATTCTTAGTGAAATACACTGAGGTCACGATTTATTTTGAGCCATGTACATGGATTTTTCTACAATTTAGAATGTAGATCTAAAAGACTAGAATGTGTAATTTGAACTAATTTCTTTCAGGATGAGTTGTTGATAAAGGTAAGAAAGTGTAACTGGATGTTTTCAATATGATAAGGAATTTTATGAATTTATATTCACAAGAAATCTTGGTTAATTATGGATAATCATTTTTACCTTCATTCTTTGAACTGTTTCCAGAATTTTTCATTTTTTTTTAAATCATGATTTTATATAAATATTTTTCTAGCCTTCTATTCTACTTCTGAACTGTTTAATGAAAGTGCAATTCATTATTATATACACGTAAATCTGCAATACGTTTACTGTTTTGAGTCTGTGCCATTGCAATATTTGTCATTGAATCGAATCCTTAAAGCTGTTAATTTGTTATATTTTTTTTTGTTTTCCGTCAATCTTTCAGAGATTCTTTTGGGTGTCTACACAAGCCAAAGTCTTAATGATGTTCATGCTTGATTTTTTCCAATTTCCAACCCAAAACTTCCCAACAATCAAACTTCTCCACAAGAAATGTTTATGAACAGAACACAAAACAAGAGGCCCTATGGGGCCTAAGGCACTTACCTGACAATAGATGTTTCAAGAAGGATTTTATTAGCATCTGTAGTTAGTTAACACTACAAAGGAATGAAGTTATTTAATTATTTATAACTCTGTTGCCCATGGAAGATGATTTTTTTTCTAGTACTGGGATGCTACCACAGAAATAATGCCCCAATTTCCAGTAATGCCAACTTGGGAGTCCAAATATGAACGTAGGAACTTAAACGTGAACAAACTTGAGAGTGAGCCCTTCCCTTCCACCACCAGGATGCTGTATACCAAATGTGAAAGCACTCTGACTGGCGATCTGAAGGAGAAGATTTTTGAAGAAATTTTCTCATACTGCACAAAGTTGAAATTCGGGCTACCATAGGGGGCCCAAATATTAACCCAGGGGCCCAATTTGAACAAACTTGAATTCCCCCCCACCCACTAGATATGTATACCAAATACAAAAGCATTCTGACTGGTGGATCTGGAAAAGATGATTTTTAAAGAAATTCCCTCATATTGCACTAAGTTAAAATTCAGGCTCCCATAAAAAGCTCAAATATTAACTCAGGGACTCGATTTGATCAAATTTGAATCTGACCCCTCCACCCTCTAGAGATGTTGTATACCAAATCCGTAAAACTGTCCAACATGAGGTGACCCTGGCTGTCGAAAGTGTCATTAAACCCCCAATAAATAAATAAAGTAATTCCCTCACAATGCACCAAGTTAAAATTTGGGTTCACATAGGAAGCCCAAATATGAACCCAGAGACTCGATTTGAACAAATCTGACTGCCCCCTAGAGATGTTGTATACCAAATATGAAAGCATTCTGACTGGTGAATCCGAAAAAGATTTTTAAAGAAATTCCCTCATATTGCACAAAGTTAAAATTTGGCCTAGCACAGGGAGCCGAAATATTAATCCAGGCACTCGATTTGAACAAACTTGAATATGACCCTTAACTGCTCACGCAATTTAATCCGGCATAAGCCTTTTTTTGCTCACCTACTTTCAGCTATTTTTGATGGTGACGGACCATGGAACGTGTATACAGAATATGCTGGATACATATGTGTGTCGGCCACTACATGTACCAGCCCCCTGAACTTCTTGATCGATCTGACCACACTGGGGTGGAGGGGATAGTAAAAAATGAATACAGGTTCATTCATTAACATTTTATTAATTCATTTAAAATTGATTGGCTTGAATGCACTCGAAGGAGAAATTACCCAACCCAGTATTAACTAAGTATTTAGAAGATCTTTGTGAAGCAAAAAAGTGAAAAAGATTTCAGGATAGCAATTTGCTCGCCTAAGTAGGTTCCAGGTGAGCGATTTATTGCCACCCTGGATTTTTCAGAAATCCAAGCCTATAATTTCTCAGAGTATGCATGTTTAGTGCTGGGAAATATTAGCCAAAATAATATTTGCATTTTTGGAGGTTGGGTGAGGGGAGAAGATAGTTATTAACAATACAATCACATGATATTGTTCTCTTGTGAAGACTGTTGTTTATTCCGATAAATAATGTTCATTTTTCAACTTGTTACCGCCCTTGATGTATTTCTCCAGTGTTTACATGTCCATCAAGGGAGGTAACTACATTACAAAATGACATTGCCAAACTCAAAACGTGTTTGTGACAACCATGCGACTTTCATTTTTTGTCACAATCATTAATCATTGAAAAAATGAGGGTTTTTTTAGTTTTTTCACCAATTTTAATTTCTTATTGTTTTGTGATGCTTGCATCATGAAGTACTACAGACTACCGGCTGCACACATCTTATTTATAAATGTACCCAATTCAACGTTGTACAGCACCATGACTGAAGGCCAGTGACTTCGATCAGCCAGGAAATGGTGGCAATCTTGTACAGATTGCTGATGGTAAATTCCGTAATATCTCGGCTCTGCAAATCCCTAAATATTCTGCTATGCACTCCACACGTTTTTAATGGGGAAACTTTATTGAAATGGCCAGATATCAAAGAAATTTTTAATAGTCAATGTTAAATATATAATAACCAGAAACTGCCGGTTGTCATAATCGGCCGATGCCCCATAACGGCTGGTTCCGATTACCGATTCCAATTATCAGTTCATCACTACCCATGGGGAGCCTAAATATTAACCCAGGCACTCGATTTGAACAAACTTGAATCTGAACACCCCCCCCCCCCCAAAAAAATGTTGCATACCAAATATCAAAGCATTCTGACTTGTGAATCAGACGATTTTTAAAGATAATTTTTTTGCATGAACCAAGTACTTATGACTCAGCACCACATATCAAATTTGGTTCAAATCGGACTGACGGTTCAGAAAACAGAAATTTTGGATGGGACCAAAAACCTTGCCCTCCCATTACAAAGGCAAATATTGATTCACGAACTTCACTTGAACAAACTTGATTCTACACCCCAAAAGGAAGCTCCATATCAAATATCAAGTCATTGTACTCACTAGTTTATGAGAAACAGATTTTTAAAGAATTTTGGTGGATTTTCCCCCACCCCCTCCCTATGAGGCTGGGCAAGTTGATTTGAAAAAAAAAAGTGAAGTCAGAACAAGCAATCACCTCAAATATAACTAAAATTGGTTCAGCAGTTTAGGAGGGGCAGGTGCAAACACCATGTTCACGGATGACAGAAGGCAGACGGTGAGTGATCACTTTTGCTCATCCTGTCTTTCAGCCAGATGAGCTAAAAAAAATGGTCCAAAATGATCAAAAGCATGTCATGGCCTCTAATTAACTAAAAGGGAACTTTTATTTCATGTCTCCAATTTATTTACTTATTTTGGGGTATTTAAGGTCACATATTTCTGTACAATGGCTACAATCGTGACCGCAATCAAGTCCAGCCAATTGTTTATACCCATGCTGCCCATTTTAGACAACTTCCACCTCAGTCATTGGTTAGCATGTCCTATTTTACAAGTAAAACAGAGCTTGTTTACCACAGTGACCAAGCACTGCTTCACTTCCTGGGGTTCCCACAGGGACAAGTCTACAATAATGTGCGAGATTGATGAAAAACAAAACATAAATTAACAGAGGCCAAATTGTTTGCTGCATTATAATTGTTCAATTTTGTACACATTGACGAAAGGTTTGTAGTTCAAACCAATTGATTTGTCTCCATAGTGTAGGGTGGGCGGCCTTAATTCTATGCCGACTGCAGCTTGATTGTCCTGCCCAAAATAAAATACATATAGCCTGTTCCTAGTTGAAGTCAGGTGTTACTCTATTTTGTTAATATAATGTACTCCTATTGTTTGTTTGTTGGTGGTTAATGTCACACATTTATGCACCATGGCTAATCGTGACACAACATGGAGATGAAGTCAAGTTTAGTCAATCGTTGATCAACATGTTGCCCATTGTAGAGGACTTTCAATCCCAAGCATTGGTGACTGGGTCCTATTTTACTAGTAAAGCGGAACTGGTTTACCACAGTAAACAAGTGCTGCTTACTTCCCGGGGTTCCCATGGGGAATGTACTCCTATAGATAGCAATAGTACTCTTAACAATTATTTTCTTAACCCCCTAGACACTGATGTCGAAATATCTGAAGTTCAAGGTGCAAATTTTTCCCATAATGCAACTAGAAATTTAGCCAATTCAATCTTGTTTGACAGAGCTCATTGAGCTCTGTCAAACAAGATTGAATAGGTTAAATTCCCAGTTGCATTATGGGAAAAATGGCTACTTGAAATTTGGATATTTTGACATCAGAGTGAAGGGAGTTGAGCCAGACTGTGTTGAATTTTTCATCAACTCAAGCCATGATTTGATTTTATGAAAAATTCCCCAAATACTTTATGGGTTAAGAGTTAAATCAACTTAAGGTACTGTGACTGCAAAAGTGATCAGTCTCCCATTTAGATTGAGATCTGGTCCTAACGCAATTATACACTGATTTCCCTAATAAAATATTGTAAAACCAAGATTGAATCAACAAAGGAAACGAGAATGGCATCTGAGATTCAATGTTCTCGCATTTCTCTTTTTGACAGTTGAGATTCTGCAGTATTATGTGGAGGAAAGTACACACAGCATTTTGACCACTCTCTGTACTGCATTTAAATCGGCAAATATGGTTCAAAATCATGATTTACATCAAAGAATTTTTTCAACAAAAAAATTAGATTTAAATGAGGGGATGCAGAGAACCGAAACAACCCAAATTCCACAAGGCAAAAATAAAAACAAAGACATTGGAATGGAATACATCAGATATTTTCTGTCCAATTTTCATTTCTACCCCCAAAATATTTTGATATAATATTTTCCGAAAGCTTTCATTTCCCACCACACATTATTTATTGGTTATTCTCAGGGATATTTCAAAAGTATGGCAATGCAGAAGTGCCATGTGTCATTGTGATACTGATCCATTTAAATGGATTAGTACTCTGTTAAATTGGATTACTAATCCACTTAATCGGATTAGTTATCTGTTTAAACAAATTAGTTAATCTGCTTGAATGGATTAGTTTATCTGTTTACATGGATTAGTAACCTATTTGTAATAGCTATATCACTATTTTGTGTACTATATGGGTAAATAATTGTACAGTTGTGCAGGTGCCCTCCAATGTTTGGACGAGGCGAAGCCGAGTCCAAATATTGGAGGACACCTGCACAACTGTACAATTATTTACCCATATAGTACACAAAATAGTGATATATGTGATTTAATCCACAGCCCCTCAATGTTAACAAAAGTTAAAAAATTATATTTTAGAAAGTTTGACACGAGTAAACCACATTTTAAAACACTTTTTGCTTGCTCTACCCCTGAAAAACAAAATGGGCATAACCCATTGTTTGCTTGCTAGAAAGTCGATTGAAGTTATGACACACATCAGGAGTTCAGATATTGTGAACAGATCTGTGGCTTCGAAACTCACATCATGACGTAATTTGTTCTCCCGCTAATATAATGTCTCAGCTCAAGGGTGGAACACTTATTCAATCCCTCATCGAAAGTGCGGCAGATAAATTTAATAATCGTTCATTTTTAAAGCATTTGGAAGAATAATTCTTTTTTTATCTGAAGAAGAGGTTCGCTTTCCCTCAGGGGGGGCAGGTGGTGGTGCCTGATTGCCGTCTTAATATTTGAAAAAGGGCGTTTTTTTAGGTTATTTATTTATTTACTGGTGTTTAAGGTCACTTTTCTGCAGCTATGGCTAATTGTGACCGCAAAAAATGGTGTAAAGTCAAGTTTAACCAATCGTTTACACCCATGCTGCCCATTTTAGGGGACTTCTACCCCGGTCACTGGTGACCAGGTCCTATTTTACCAGTAAAACTGAACTTGTTCACCACAGCAAACAAGCACTGCTTCACTTCCGAGGTTTCCACAGGAGTCCTTTTTAGGTTACCAGGACTGTTGGTTATTAAAAGCATCAAAAAATTAAAAAGTACATTATAATTTGGACACGATGCACACTCAATTCAGTAGCTATGTCGAGAAAAGCTTGTCGATAATTCATGTGTTAGAAAGTTTTTCACACCTCCTTTACAGCATCTTTACTTTTGAATGGTTATGATTACAGTACCATGACAATCATACAAATATCTAGTTATTGGGACTGTTTCAAAACCATCCCAATATCCAGATATTGGTACTGTTTTACTGAGCTGTTCTCATCAAAACTGTACTTGGTGTGATTTATATTTTTTTATTATCAGTTTTGGTAAGAATACACTACAAGTCAGAAGTAGTTGTAGGTAAACCGCAATTATCTCGCGGTTTTGTGCGCGGTTATAAACTACACAAAAACGTGAGTTTCGTTTCCGTGCCACTAATAAAAACGATAACCGCGGTTGCCGATCGTTTGCGACCGGAGTGCGAAACGTAAATAAAGGATAGTGTTAGTCTTGTGGGAAGAAACGAGACGTGAGCTTTGATGAAACTGCATTGTGGCATTCAGTCATAAACGCAAACAAACGATACCAACAATCACTTATGATATGATCTATACACATGTAAAGCAAAAATCCAAAATCTGTTGTTGGCGTTTGCAATGCTCAAGTCGAGCAATCAAAAATTTAGAACGTCATTCCATTCGAAATATTGTCCATTGTCTGCCTTTTAGTACAAAATTTCCAATTTCGCAAGTCATACTGCAGACTGTCAAATATTTAATAAATAACGTATGGATCTGATCACTGCGACAACGAGTGGCCCAAATTATCTTGAAAAATCATCTGATGTGAATATAATGCATAATCCATTGTATATTTGAACAAGTTAAAAGTCAAATTGAAAATATTTTTTCAGTGTTATTGTCGGTCGCGAGTTTTTAAGTCGGCCCACCAAAGGCAAAGAAAGCCTTCAAAATCTCAATACCGCTGCATCTGGATCACAACAAACTACAAATTCAACAACACATTGTTGGGCTTTATTTCTTGATGAAAAATTCTGTCCCACTACCCAGTATTCTTTGCCTCTCATGCCCAATAATCTGTCACAGTTTAATGGAAGAGAATAACACGTTTTTCCAACACACATAAAAAATTATCCTCTATCAAAACACCACTTTCACTTTCCAAAGCGTATCTGAGTGACCGATGAGTGATGCAGTGGCGTAGACAGCTTTTCACTGGCAGAGGGGCAAGCCCAAATTTTTCCGACAGACCGAAAATTTTCCGACAGTGTAACAACAACAAAAACCCAAACAAACAGAAAGAATCTGTTGTTTACTGCAAATGTACTGAAAATTGGTCTTTTTTACCCAAAATGGCATGTTTTTAACCCCAAAGCCAGCATTTTAATGTTATTAGGCATAAATTCGCCTAAAAATGGTCCCCAAAAAATTCTCCGACAAAACTTCTGGTGGGGGGCCTCCGCCCCCCCCCCCCCCCCCATCCCCTTTATCTTCACCACTGGAGTCATGAACAACACCTTAGCATAAAGCAGAAGTAATGTTTCGTAATTTTTTACTGCCCACCCAGTGTTACCATACTAACCCGCACACATCTACTGTCTGAACCACATCCAAGAAAAATACAGAACTCCAAAATTAAACGTTATTCAACTAAGAGTTTCCCAGGCGTGGGTTAAGTTCACTGATGCATTGGTTCCTGAATCTCCACTACACGGGCAAACTTTTTACTAATACATTAATTGGCATGCCAGGTAACAAGGAAATTCAAATGAATAACGTGTGGGCTACTGTGTTTTTCACCAGTGCAAAAGCCAAATATACTCGAATTAAATGTTTGTGAGGCGGTTGTTTTGTGGTGAATAAACATTTGAAGAAATGTGCGAATGACCATTTAATCTAATGAAATATGTTTTGTTGGGATAATGCACGTTAAAAATTAAATGATCATCGAACAGAAAAAAAACAACGAAGAATGGTTCCAGCCTTAATTTATTTATTTGTGTGCTAAACACGAAAATGCTAATTCTCGTCTGAACATGTGCTCTGTACAAAACACGAGACATCTTCTGCCCACCTAAGTTCGGACCTGCATGCAGTTGAAACCAAGTTCCATTTAAAATACTCCATTCCAAGAGAAACCTTAGAGGAGTACATACACACACCATGATTTTAAATAAATACACATCCTTGTCGGGAACCCTTGGAAGCAAAGAGTGCTGCTCTACAGATGTAGACATTTATCTATTGCACCAAAGAGATTGCGGGGTGAGAGTGGGCATACTGAAACTTCCTCCACAGGCTCATTGTCGAGAGGGATGCAACATTTTTTTTTTAAATAATTTAAAAAAATATATTTCGTGAGGGCATTTCAGTGGTGTAGCCAGGGGGGGTGGGGGTGGGGGAGTACATACCCCCCCCCCCCCCCCCATTTTAGTCGACCCCCATTCCGGTCATGTGGCTTAATTATTGATGCCCTTCACGACTTATAAATTATGGACACAAGCAGACTCAGTCAAGGAAATTGAGTTTTTTTGTCTTGAATTTCACATTTGTTTCAGGGGCAATCACCCCCCCCCCCCCCCCCCCCCCCCACACACACATCAAGTGAGGGGTGCTTCCTCTTGTACTCGCCCCATCTCGTCGATACCTGGATCGGGTAAAAGGCTCAAACATGTTATTCTTCCCGATGGGCTCCCCTTCTCTCACCACGCTCTCGCAAAATCCTCAGACTCGAAATGATAAGCGTTCGTATTAAGATACAATGGAATTTCAATATTCAAATGTGTCATGAATTCAGAATAAAGGTATGGCTGCTATTGAATGTGAAAAGAATAAAATGTCACTGTAAGTACACTGAACTGAAGAAATGCAGAGCGTCGGGAAACAATACACAAGTCGGGAATGGATTAATTAATGCCATTCTCAAAATATTTAATTCAATTGCATGAATACTTAATTACTTTTCGGGTGCATTGTGAGATCCAGAGCATTGTTTTTTTGTAAACAATAACTTCAGAAGGCCTGCACAATAAAAGGAAGCTGATTGATTTGTATGCCCGGCTCTTAATCCAATTTCGGTGAGTGTCTAATTGCCACCAGTTTAATTACAAAACAAACTACTGTAATCAACCACCTGTGGAAACACGAAAGAGGGACGCTTACTGCTATTCTAAGATTGCTTTTTCCATTGTTTTTTTTTCCTTTTTATCTGAACTACCCACTATTTGCACTATTTGAATGGCAAAAGGAGATCTGCTGCATTTAAATGATTGACATTTTTTAAAAATGTTGGCGTTAAAATCTAAATGCACTCAGACATTGAAACATTTTGTATAATGTACAATGGAAGTATTGTATAAAACTCAGAAAACGTCGACCATGTTATTTTCACTGATAAATCTACGATCCAAATGAGAAACTCTGCAAACAAGTGTTACAGAAAATGGGATGAAACGACAATACTGACTCCTCAACCCAAACACCCTTATTCTGTGCATGTTTGGGGTGGAATCTGACAAAAGGGTGCCACTATGCTCGCAATATGCAATGGCATAATTTTCAGGGACAGTGGGAGGAGGGGACAAGTTCTCTAGATGAAGAAACTCAGTTTGTTTCATTATTTCAAATGAAAAATTCAAGTGAAAGCCTTGCAGAATATGGGTCAAACTGAATAGGGACGAATTGTCTTTGTTCCCAGGCGCATGTGTCGAGCAACGATCTTGTCACGTTCAATCGACATGTGCGTTATTTTTTTGGCAATCTCTACCTTAGAAATGGCACATTTTTTAAATATTATGGCGAATAAATAACTAAAACTCATTATGTTTTTTGTTTTTTATCACATAAACATCTTCGTCCAATGAAGGAAAGCAAACAGAAGATCAATTTACCTCAAATTGACATCCATATGATAGGGGAGGTACATGTAAAAACCTGGGGTTTGCACATGCATGTGTTATGTTTGGAACTGTCCTTAGTCCTTCGGAGTTCAGAATGAGAGGGTGGGGTGTGCATGGAGAGGAGAGGGGTGGGGTGTCATATACAGGGGCACCGAAGCCTTTATTAAGTGGTAAATGACATCCGACGTAGCTAAGCGTATTACGGCATCAAGTCATTTAAGACAAGACTGCGGCGATGAAATAGAAAGTATTTTTTTCTATCAAATTGGAAACTTTAGGGCATTTAATCGCCAGAGTTTTGGTGAATGGCGCAATAGAGGCCGGAGAAGACTCGTGAAATGGGGTATTGGGAGTTGGTGGGAGGGACAGTTGATGGATAACTATGTTCATGTCGTTTTGAATTTGAATGGCGAATTTTCCATATTGCGCTAGCTATTTTTTAGCCAGCAAGTGGTTCAGGTGACCTCGTCCGTGAATATAACTAATAGGTAGGCAATTGGCATTTTGGGGGGCTGGGGATGGAGGGGGCCTGGGGGGGGGGGGGGGCACATCGCAAAGTGGTGGTTTTTGTAAGGGGGCGGGGGATGGTGTTAAGTGATAAATGGGGAGAGATGTTTGGAGATAATTTTTGTGAGATAAAATAGCTACATGTACATGCTATGCATGCGATTTCTGTGCTGCTGTCTTTTCTTTTAGTTTGCTCTTGTACATTCAAGTTGAAGCACATGTGCCAATGCTCGTTATTTGCCGAACGGATGAATGTTTATCTTCGTTTACAATCGGGAACAGAAACGAACTGTTACATGATATCCCTGGAGGATAACCAGAAAAAAAGGATAAACGCGTTATCTTCGTTTACAACCGGGAACAGAAACGAACTGTCAAACGATACTCCTGGAGAATAACCGTGAAAAAAACGATGAACGCGTTTATTGAAAGTTTGCAACCCGCGTTTCGATTCCTGATTATACCGCGGTTGTTCCTACAACTACTTCCGACTCGTAGTGTATGGTAGCAGACTTCCAGGAACCATTGGTGCCTGTTATCAACTCTGAATTGATTGCATATATTTTTATTTGAATTTATGTGTGTGTGTTTTATTTGAATTTATGTAATATCTGAGGTGGAAATTTCAAAGTAAACAAATTTCCCTCACTTATATATAGCACCTTAACCTATGCCATACATGTACAGTTAAAACTAGAAGTCCTGTCATGAAATGCACACAAATAGCACGTCGATCTGCACGTTAATATATGCGTTATGACCATAGTAAGAGTATCAAATTCTGTACATATGACCTGTGCACATGAAATGCTTCAGCCAATGGACCTCCGGGTAACCCGGACGTCCATTGGCAGAAACATTGCCTGTGTTTCCTATGAGCCACCAGGAGAACCTGTCGTGGTTGGAAGCTATTCGATATGGAAGTTGCGCGCAATTCCTACGCGCAATTAAGCCTTGATAAGAGCACAGTTTGTGACAGGACTTCTACTTTTAACTGTACATGCTCCATACCAAAACTGCCTCAGATTTGAAAACCACGTCATGTCAGGGCTTGAAACATCACTGTGGTGTATTACATTCATGTCTTCGTTATTTTCAATCACCTCGCCAAATTCAATTTGATTTGGAATTCACAATCACAGTCCCCAAACCCAAGCTCTCACATGTGGAAGGTAAAGTTTCAATTTAATCGCCAATTTTCGAGTCATATTGGTGACTCATTTTGGAATAACCGAATGCAACAAGACGTTTCTGAAATGAAGTCATTGGTGGTGACTTCACTACAATCAACGCGGGGTAGTGAAAATATCACTAAATACACCCATGACAACTCGCCAACATTCACTACCAGGTTTTCTGAAAAGACGGACCTTCAGAATGAATTCCAGGTGTGTCAGCGAGGCATTTGTCAGGTTTCTGCAACTGAAATTGCAGACATCACTCAAGATCAAGCGGAATGCAAAGGTGTACTTACACAACCATGCCATAAGCCCCTTCTCCGATGTAGGTAAGGTTTTTGTAGCGCGGACCAACGTCAAAGGGCTGGCCTCGAACGATTTCAACATTTCCTTGTTGCTGTGATCCGGATGCCATCTTGAAATTGATTGCTATTTTGTAAATTGTAGGTCAACATTGCACGTGACTGACGTCAGCCAGCAAGTGCTCGCTGTCAATTAAAAAAAATAGGTTACGCAGACAGAGCGGTGACACTAAAAAAGTATTCCACAAAAAATGACAAAAGACCAAAAGGTATTTGGGGAAATAAGAGACCAAAACAAAATTGCCCAGTAAGTACACATAACACAAACAAAGAATATGTGCAACAAGAGAACATCCAAATCCAAATTATTACTATCATAGCCAGGGGTGGGGTGGTTGTAGGAATGGGTCCATGCAAAATCTCCCCCAACGAAATCCCTGCAATGAAATCCCTTTCAAAAATATCAAAATATGACAAAAGTCCTCTAACAGAAAAGAAACACTTAATTAATTTATTTAGAGAATTTTGTTTATTTTGAAATTCCCACTTCTTAAATTCTTTAAATTCAAATTAAATATACACAAATTATACATCAAAATGAAGGTTGAGATGTATAGAAAAAAGAGTTGACTGCAGGCACCACTGGTTCCTGGATGTCTGCTACCGTTGTTGTACCAGAACTGATAATACAATTATTTATATTTCACCAGAACAACTTGTGGCCAAATGTGCTTCACATATCCAAGAACAAAGCTGGGGCATCAAAATTCTTCAAAACACAGTGACAGAGCTGCATGGGGTAAATTTCCAAACTGTCGGCTTTGTTTACATTGTAAATTACTTTCGATTTCCGGTCAACGTCATCAGATGGAAAAGCGTTGATATACAGGTGAGGAGGTGAGGGGGGAAACAGGGGGAGACAGGAAAGTCTGGTGTTACCCCAGTCAGGGTGGCATTCGATGGGGGGGGGGGGGGGGGAGGGGGGTGGAAGGTGGTGGGTAGAAGGAAGCGGAATTTTGACGTGAATAGTGGGTCTTTTGGGAATAGGAAGGTACGTCGGTTGAGGGTAGGGGAGAAGTAGAGGCTAGAGTGTAAAATCCCCAGGCGAGTAGTGTGAGTCGGGGGGGCCACAAGGCGTATTCGTTTAGAATCGGATAGCGAGGGAGACAGCGATGAGCATGTCTCGTCTGTCAGGGCAGGAGCCAGAGGGAAGGTTAGGAAGGCGTTAAAGGAGGCTTGTAGTGGGAGTGGGACAAAAGTGAAGTTGCAGTGTCCAAAATAGATTCAGTGTGTTAGGTAATTTCGAGAATTCTGAGGAGTATGTGGGGCCTGAAGAGGGGGAGGTAGGCTTGGGGGTTAGTGTGGCGGAGTGCAAGCCTGCGAGCCGGTCCAGTGGGAACAGAGGTGGTAACAGGAGTAGTAGGACGGGAAGAGGCAGTTGGTGGTTGCAGGGAGTAGTATAGTGCGGGGTTGGATAGGGTTAGATAGGGTGGTGTGTAGGCCCGACAGTGTCAACAGGACCAATTTGTGCTTTCCGGGGGCTAGGGTGGAGGGAGGATCTAAGGACAGAGTGGGAGGATTAGTAAAGGGAAAAGACCCAGTGATTGTTGTACATGTGGGGGACCAACAGCATCAGGGAGAGAAAATCAGTTCAGCTTATTGAGACTTACAAGGACTTAATAACTCAACTGAATGCCAAGAATGCACAGGTAGTGGTTTCGGGGGCTTTTCCCAGTACTAGGTGGTGGGGGCGAGCGTAATTCGCGGATCATTGGAGCAATGAGGAATTGGGGGGGGGGGGGTATTGTAAGGAACTTGGGATACCCTTTATAGGCAATTGGGGGATCATTTTAGGGCAGAAAGGACCTATATGGAAGGGATATCTCCATCTTAGCCCAAGGGGTACAGAGGTTTTAGGAAGAAATATGTTGCAGGTGAGTGGAGCCTTTTTTGGTATAGGGAGGGGAGGGGGGAACAGAGAAGGGGGATGAACACAGGAAATGTGTTACGAACATAGTTGTAAAAAATGGGATAAGGGGGATAAGGAAAGGGACCAAAAATCCACTTGAATAGGCATAGCGTCCAAAGGAAAGCACGGGTACACAAATAGGATATACAAACATACAGGGACTAGATAATAATGGGACCAGTAGGCGGAAGCCAATGAATCTTGATACCCTGAAAGTGGGGTATAGCAACATCCAGGGTCTCCATCGGAAAGTAAGTGAAATTGCTACATTGATCGAGGCAGAGGAGTTTGACGTCATGGGCCTAAGCGAAACGTGGATAAGACACGAGGAACGGGTAGACCAAGTAAGGGGTGCGTGTGGATAGGTGTAGGGCGAACGGAAGGCCAGAAAAAAAGGGGTTGGGGTAGGCATGTACATTAAGAGGATTTAAAACCGTCGCTGATCACAGACATGGAAGAGGTCAGCACCTCGGCTGATGTATCGAAAGAAATTGGATGGGTAAGGATCAATCTGAGAAACAAAAGTATTGCCATTGGGATTGTGTACTGTGCGGTGGAGGGAAGCAAACCCGAGTGGAATGACTCGATATACTCAACACTAAGGGCCAATATCACAGAGCTACAAAACAAGGGGCTCGGTATAATTCTGATTGGTGACTTTAATGGCCACATAGGTGACAGGGAAGAAGGCATAGAGGGTGCGGACAAGAAAGTCAACAGGAATGGAAGGAAGCTGTTGAACTTCACAAACGGGCTCGGTCTGAAGATTTTGAACAGGGACGCGAGGTGGAAGGGGAAATGGACATGGGAGAGGAACAACAGAAAATCAGTAATCGACTACATTCTCACAAATATTAATTTATGGAGGGAGGTGATAGGGGTAGAAGTGGATGATGATGGTAAAATGGAGGTGGATAGTGATCACAACTTGATTACAGTGACGACCAGGGCCACAAATCTAATAAAAAGCAAAGGAAGCTTTAAGGAGATTTGGGGACTCAAAAAGGATGCTGACTGGGCGAAGTTCAATGAAAAACTGAAACCAAAGCTTGCAACCGTACTCAAGGGGGGCAGTGTCCAAAAGATGGCGGACGCCATAGTTTCGAGCCTAGTGGAGGCAGGGAAGGAAAGTGTAGGAAAGATCAGGGTGCCAACACGGAAACTCGGGTACAGAGAGAATGAAGAATTGAAAAGGGCCATAAAGGGAAGAAAAGCTAAATGTGCTGCATACGGGAGAAGTAGAAAACTTAAGGGGGCGGAAAGCAATGAGGCCACAGTAGCAAAGGAAGAATACCAACAAGCACGAAATAAACTTTAAAGACGATAATCGGAGAGTGCGAAATAGCAGTCTTATTAAGACGATAAGAACGACAGGGGGGGGGGGGGGGGGGTCGAGTGCGAACGTATTTTGGAAATGGGTGAAAAAACGTAACAAAGGAAGTAACTCACAGAGTATTAAAGTAGATGGCAGAGTTACAGACGAGCAAGATCAAGTCGCATCAGAACAAGTCAAGCACTGGGAAAAGGTAAACGATAAGCGATGGGGCATGGGGAGCCCACCTGAGTGTCCGAATCAGATCGAGGAAAACCTATCGAACTTCGTGTGCAGCGAAATTAAAACGGTGGAGGTGCGAAATGTGATCTCAAAATTAAGGGATGGAAAAGCGAGAGGAGTGGATGAAATTCCAAACGAGTTTATCAAAAAAGGGGGAGAGGAACTCGTGGAAAGCCTAACTGCCCTATTCAATCTAGCCATAGAAAATCAAGAGGTCCCGAAGGAGTGGAGAGAAAGTAAAGTGACATTTATTCACAAAAGGGAGAAAAAGATGTTTTGGATAACTATCGCGGGATCTCTGTCAGTAGCAACATTGGAAAAGTTTTCTGTAAAGTCCTGTATGGGAGACTAGAGGAGGTGATTGAAGAGAAGGTTTTTTTGGGAGAAATCCAGAATGGCTATAGGAAGGGAAGGCGAGTTACTGACCATCTTTTCACGCTATCCCAAATGATAGAATCCGCGAAAGCAAAAAAGAAAAAGCTGTTTATGGCCTTTTTGGATGTCAAAAAGGCATACGATAGAGTATGGAGGGAGGGTATGTGGCGCAAGCTTGAGGCTCTGGGCTTAGGAGGCGAGTTTGTTGGAATTATGAAAGCATTATATAAAGACGTACAGAGTGAACTTAGCCTGGGAAACATTACAACAAAACGAGTGCCTATGGAGATAGGCCTAAAACAGGGGTGTATCCTATCGCCAATCCTGTTTGCAGTGTATATCAAAGATTTAGGAGATGAACTCCTACATAGCGAGGAGGGGGTAGCAGTTGGGGACTTGAAGATCCCAGGGCTATTTTTTTGCAGACGATATGGTGCTAGTGTCAGAAAGCGAAGAGGGGCTAACGAAAATGCTGGGAATTGTTGGGAAATATGGGAGCAAGTGGAGACTCGAACTTAATGAAAGCAAGAGCAAAGTTATACCGGTGGGCCGCAAAGTGGACCCCACTCGCAGGTGGAGAGTGGGTGAGTTCTGCATTCCGGAAGGTAACAGCAAACTTCTCAGTGTAGGGGAGACAGGTGATTACGAGTATTTGGGGGTAAATATAAACATTACAGGAAGAGGCATCTACCGAAACCACACAAATAAATTGATTCTGAAGGGGAAGCGAATCCTTAACCAAATGAAACTTATAGGGAGAAACAGTTTCAATAAGGTTTTCGTGGGGAAAACCATTTGGGAAATGGTGGGTCTGCCAAGTATCACATACAGTACGGAAGTGGTACCCCTAAACCAGACGGCCGTAAAGAGCTTGGAAATCCTGCAGACCGATGGATAACGGGGTCGAGTAATGCCGCAGCTCTAGAAGCAATCAGGGGTGAGCTTGGGTGGATGAGGATCAAGGACAGGGTAGACCTGTTGAAACTCGGTTATCTTAATTATTTGGTAAATCTCCCAGACAGCCGATGGTGTAAAGTAATGTTCATGAGAATTTTCAACTCAAATATCAAAACGGGGTGGATGGTCCAAGTGAGGGAGCTAGTAGAGAACTACTCATTGGAGATCTCGCACCTGGACGTTGGAGCCAACCAGGGTAAAAAAAATCGTCAGAGAAAGGGTCATGGAGGATTGTAACCGTAATTGGCGAGAGGGGGTCAAATCAAAGAGGTCTTTGGGTGGCCTGCGTGATAAAGAGAAGCCAGGCTTTGAAGAGTACCTTGATGGCACCTTTTTGGGGGGGGGGGGGTCAATGTTGTTCAAGACGAGGTCGCGATCCCTGGAGCTGAGGGAAAAAGTTGGGAAGGACAGTGAAATGGAGTGCCAGATGTGTAATTTGCGCATGGTGGAGACCCTGGAACACTTTCTCCTAGAATGCCCAAAGTACCAGTCTAAAAGAATAAGATTCACTGGGAGTATAATAGGGAAGTGGGATGGGAGAATGAAGGACATGTGGTTAGGGGGGGGGGGGGGACTCAAAGGAGAGGGTTAATATGCTAATCGGAGAGATTGGGAAGAATGGGGCAAGGGATGTCATCAAGCAGTTCGTCTACGAGTGTTGGGAGGAGAGAAGCATGGGAATAGGGAGGCAGTTGGGAGTACAGGGGTAACCAAGGCCTTCTCGTCCGAGAACCGCGACAAATCAGCGGCTGGCCAAAGTGTTATTATTATTATACATATACAATGCCGTCTAAAATGTAATAATGAGAAAGATTGCCTCAATGCAGCAAACTATTATTATATAGAGACTGCACAGTTGCCATATTCTATGCAAGGTATCATGACACCTTTTGAAATTTCTTAGAATTACGATTTTGTTTTTCGATGGAAATTCATGGTATTGAGTGATTTGCGCATGTCTGTTGAACATGGAATCCATCTTCAATAAAAAAATGCAGACAGTGTTATCCTTTTTCCCAAATGCAGTCCTATCCCTGCATTTGAAAGTGTTTTGAATGCCTAGCTTTGTTCTTGGATATGTGAAGCACATTTGGCCACAAGTTGTTCTCCGGAAATATTATTGTATTATCAGTTCTGGTACTGAATACATTAGCAGACTTCCAGGAACCAGTGGTCCTGCTGTCAACTCTGAGTTGATCACATATGTGTTTCGTGTTCTGTACATCTCAACCTTCATTTTGACGTATATGTCGAGCCCGGTTAATCATTGGATGGGTGACCGTCTGAGTGATCAATTCGGACTCCCGCGTCGTGCGTGTCCTTGGGCAAGGCACTTAACCCCGATTGTCCACGGGGCACAATGACGCCATGTACTAATACGTACTGCACGTCGATGGTACGCATATCTTCAACCAATCTAACCCTGTCTGTGCTGCAGTGCGGAGTTACGATGTTGGGGAGCTGGCTGCTGCTTGTCGTTGCTCGGTGGTTCTCTCCAGGTACTCCGGCTTCCTCCACCCGTAAAACTATCACGGACATGATTAGCCACTGTGCATAAGTATATGGCCTTAAACACCAATGAATTTCGACGTATAATTTGTGTATATTTAATTTGAATTTGAGGAATATCAGAGGTGGGAATTTCAAAATAAAACAAAATTCTCTTACTTGTATAGCACCTTAATATTCACTGATTGCCAGTGTGTTACAACATTATTGTGTGTAGTCTTCACCTGTGGATCAGCTATTTAACCCTCTACACACTGATGTGTGAAAATCAACTTTTTTCCATAACATACAGGGTTCGTACAAGTCCTGTAAACCTTGAAAAGTCATGGAAATTGAAAAATAATATTCCAGGCCTGGAAGTTCTAGAAAAATAGGGGTACTTTTGCTTGTTGCCTGGAAAAGTCATGGATATTTCTCCCAAAATGTAACACCAATATCAAACTTTGGCATGAGTAATGAAAATTGCATAAGTCTTTATTATTCATTCATTAAATGTTGCATAATACAGTGGAGCCAACTTAATTGGCTATCTCTTAACTGAATAACCCTGTTAATTGAATATAATTTCCCAACACAAAACCATTTACCATACCTCCAGTACAAATTTGACCTGTTAATTCTATATAGGCTATAGAGTAAACTCCTGTTAATTGAATAAAAAATCTTGCAATCTGTCAAAAAATTACTTTGTTTCTCCCCAGTTTTCCTTTGTTTATAGACCTATTTGGCCTCAGTACATCTAATACAGACATTTAATCTATTATATCTTGTTTGACAAAGCTCATGGAGCTCTGTCAAACAAGATATAAAAGAATAAATGCTAAGTTTATCTCTAGAATACAGGAAAGCGACACAATCCCTGTTAATTGAATTCTCCTGTTAATTGAATAATTTTCATTGGCAAAGTGGCTATTCAATTAACAGGGTTCCACTGTATTATATCAAATCTTACAATTCTGTGTTATGTAGTAGTGAGAACAAAAATGGAATTTTTCAACCATCTGGTCATGGAAAAGTCCAGGACTTTTCCATGACCTAGATGCTTGAAAAATTTCCCTTTTGTTTCCAGATTTGTCCCTGAAATCTCATTAAAGTTTTGGAAAAATTCACTTGAAATCCTGGAAAAGTCATGGAAAAATCATGGAATTTTATCTTCAGAAAAGTGAATGAACCCTGAATGTACATGTAACTAGGCATTTAACCAATTCAGTCCTGTTTGACGGAGCATTTTTCCTATCATGCAATTAAGAATTTCACCATTTCAATCTTGTTTGACAGAGCTCATTAGATCTGCCAAAAAAGTTTGAATTTGTTAAATTCCACGTTGCATGATGGGAAAAATTTGTGAGTTGAAAATTTGATTTTTTAGACATCAGTGGGCAGAGGGTTAAAGCTATACTATTTTTTAACTTTATGAATTTGTAAATAGATGTAAAACAAACCCTGGACTATTATTTTAACTTAGTTTTCCATTAACTGAAAATATGCTAGTGTTTTTCATCTCTGATTAAGAGCCAGCCAATAGCAGTCATCAGAGGTATAGAATGACAATTTTGTCGGGAGGGGTTTTGTCAGGGGAGGGGTTTTGAGGAGGGATTATATTGGGGACTAATGTCATGGAGGGATTTTGATGGTGCCCGAAAGACCTAAAACTGTTTTTTGCACTCTATCTCTAATATTTCTTGGGTCATTTTGCTACATGGTTGTCACAACGTTCAGGAAATGAAATTTCAGGACTTTCCAGGGCCTTTGTTTCAAATTTCAAGGACTTTCCAGTCAACAAAAGATTCACTCTAGAGCAAATGTAACATTAAGGAACAATTTGTTAGCCATCCGATTTTGTGATTTATGATTTATTGGTGTTTAAGGTCACATATTTTTTATGAGTATCCACTCAAGACCAGGGGTGAGCATTTATAAGCCATGTTGCCCATTTTAGAGAGGGTTTGTCACCGTTTGCACCTCCCAAGCATTAGTGACTGGGTCCTGTTTTATCAGTAAAACAGCCAGAGTTTGTGATAGTGTTTCTGATTGTACAGGACTGCCTACATGGTTGTCACAACTTTCACAGGCCTGGCAATCTTGAAAATCAAGGAGTGCAAAACAATTGCCCTCCTCAGGTTGCTTGGGAGTGCAATTGCACCTGAAATTTTCAATGCAAAAACTTGTATGCTATTTTGGTTATTATTCACTTCAAGGTATTAATATTGTGACTGAAAAATTGTACTATATTCAGCTACATGGTGGAAAAATTGGCACACACATCTTCTCATTATTCAAAATGTTGCATTCAATTCTTATGTGACTGTCTTCTACACTCAAAATGTATCGAAATGCGACACAGAATGAGTCATGAATTATTGTGGATCATGGACGAAATGATAATAGATTTTAAAGACAGTCCGAAACAGGTCTGGCATTCCAGAAAATCAAGGGGTGCAAAAAATTGCCTTCCTCAATTTTTTCTAGGCATGCAGCCCTCCTATACTCCTAAAGAATGCCAGGCCTGCTTTAAGGAAATGAAATTCAAGAACTTTCCAGGGCCTTTGTTTCAAAATTCAAGGACTTTCCAATCAACAAAAGATTCACTCTAGAGCAAATGTAATATTAAGAAACAATTCGTTAACCATCAGATTTTGTGATAGTGTTTCTGTTTGTACAGGACTGCCTACTTTCACTTAACCCCTGTGCACCAATGTAGACATAACCGTATTTTCAAGCTGAAATTTATTACCATAATGCTTCTTAGAAATTAAGCAATTAAACGTCAATGACCTTCTAGTTGAATTATGGGAAAAATTGTCATTTGAAATTTTGGTATTTCAACACCAGTGTTCAGAGGGTTAATAATGAGACTACTATAACAAGTGACCAATCAGCATTAAGCCTGCATGAACAGCATTTATAATCCTTGCAGATCAAATCAATAGCCCAACTGTTGTAGCATGGCTAATTGGGAATCATTTCAAAGGCATTGGATATCCATTCAAAGAAATTGAGGATATTTCAGGATCACTTTCAAGGACTCCCCAGGACCTTTTCAGACAGAGTCAATTTCCGAGGACTTTCAAGGCCTTGAAAATTAATTTTGAAATTCAACAACTTTCAAGGACATGTGGTAACCCTGTGCAACAGTTATTCCTTCATTTTCTGGGTACTGAACTCTTTACATGCTGCTGGCAGATACATGTATTCCTGCCCAGGACAGAATTTTTCTTGCCATTGAAACAAGTATAATTTGGGCACATTAAATCAAATTTTCCCCTGTAAATGGTATGAATTTTTTTCACCAATTATGTCTTGAGTTAAGCTTAGTTGAATTTTTCATCAAATCTAATCATGGCTGCTGTAAAGCAGCCATGACTAGATTTGATAAAAATATCTTGAAAATACTTGAAATACTTGAATATACTTGGGTTAAGCCTTGAAAAGGTACCAAGATGCTTCAAGTTTGCATTAAAACTTATTTTTTTTGGGGGGGAGATCATCTATGGGGATTCTTTTAACCCAGAACAAGGTGAAATTAAAGGAGTGAAAATATTTTCCTGCTGCCATTTTATCCCTTTTAATAATTAATTGCTGCCTCGATCCCTCTATTTTATTTATCCTCAATATGCCCCTGAAATTTTACATTACATAAATAATGCCTTTCACACACAGCTTTTTGCAATGTGAACAATACACATGATGTGATAAGATAATAACAATTTTTCTCCTTAGTCTGAAATTTTGACATACCTTAATGCCTTGTTGTTGAACTCAGAGAATAAGAAATTAAAGTGCATCCAATGTCAAAAATCAACATAAAATACTGAATATAATAATGATGCAACAACTCCTTGATTCAAGTGATTTTATGTTTCATTTTACACACTGGTCTAAGCACCATCAACATGTTTTTGTTTCACAGCAAGGCTAAAATACAGTACAGTCGCCGTGGACTGGTCATAATCCACACATGGGCTGTGATCTCCACGTATGCGTTTACCAGGTAATAAAAATCATCATCAGCAAAATTTTAATTAATGAAGCACCTAGCTTTATCTATTGACTAAAGTGAATTTTTTGATTTGATTGGTTGATAGATACGTGGTATGAGACCATATTCATTGAAACCCACGATACGTCTACCCAGCCACTGACAAATTTCCCATACCCAGTGGAAGCCTCGTTCTGAAATCTACAAATTGTCCATACCCCGTAGAAGATGCGTCATTCCAGTTTTACAGTGTACATGTATTATATTTTAATTTTTTATCTCCAAAATATAGCGCATGACCCCTTATTGGAATGAGCTTGTCGAGTACCCTCCAATGTGGGGTTCATAAGCTATGTTTTTGAGACAAAAAAGAAATCCAATAATTTTTTTATGCTAGTCATATCGGCATATTTTCACAAAAACTCTTGCACAAAAATTCCACAGAAACCTGTATGGCTCAACAATGGAAGATAAAAGATATCATGCTGTGTGTGTTCACACATGAAATAGATTGTACTTCTAAAACGGAAAGTCAATAGATAAATTCGTTACCCCGTGTCTGATCACGTGGTACAGGTTTTTACCTACCCGAAGCCAGCCGTATCCCATTCGGCCTCATGGGATATGGCTGGCTTTGGGTAGGTAAAAACCTGTACCACGTGATAAGACACGGAGTAACTAATAATCCCTGGTGCTTCATAAATTAAATTTTTGATAATTATTCCTATAATTAGTGTTTGTAATCTAACATTATTGCGACCATGGACATATTGCCCACACGTGTAAAGTGACCAGTCCAATGTGGCTGTACTGTATAGCCTATAGTCGTTTTGTCTTTGATTTTGGAAAAGGGATGAGAATTAAAGCTATTCTATGAAGGAATAAATAAATATATATTATTTAATTCCTTTTCATATATTTCAATTTCCAAAAACTGCATTTAAATGAAGGTAGAGTTTTCAATTTTTTTAAAGTCAGTCACCTATTTTCACTTCGACACTCTCACATTTATCACGAATCGCCGAAGAAAAACCCCAGAAATAAACATGAACACAGTTGAAATATATATCATAAAATAGCCTTTTCTTAAATAAATTTAACTTAAATCCATATTTTACTACCGGTACTTTGTGAGTTTTTACCAGAGTTTGAAATGCATGTGATTTGACTCCGAACGTTTTTCATAAGTTACAATGGGAACGAAATATTTGACTGTTGTTTTCCAGGATTTTTTATCCAAAACTGATTCCTGTCTGAGAGGCTGGAAACTACACTGAAATTCTGGGATTTTCCCGGGCATTCCGGGAGAGTTAACATGTCTGTGCATAGGCATCACACTGTATCAAAATTGCAAATGGAAAATAAAAAATTGTTAATTATCAGTTTTCACATCACACACAACTCTCACACCTCAACACCCAATAAAAAGTACAATGGAACACTACGGTCAATAAACCATGAATGCCCCAAAAGACCATAGTAAACCAAGCTATGGTTACAATGACATAACATATGTAACAGCCTTTTATATTTGATCATGGATAGTTTTTAACACACACTTTCTCCTTGTCTTTTACCCTTGTGTGAAGTTTCATGGAAATCAACCCAGCCATTATAGAGTTATGACAAAGATGTAGTTTTCTAGACAGGCAGACAAAATGCTTCTTAGATGTGATTTTTCATAATCATGTGACCTTGACCTTTGTCATTCAGCCATGGTGATGTACAACATACTATCCCTTTGTCCTTGACCCTTGTGTCAAGTTTTGTGAAAATCCAACCAGCCATTATAGAATTGTGATCAAGACACAATGTTGGGAATGGACAGGTAAAATTCTGGATGACAGACAACTTGCATTCAAGATGCCTACTTTCGGGGAGCATAAAAAGTGAAAATGGTTATGTTCTACACATGGATCCTGTTTGGTACTAGAATATCAGAGGGTAAAGCACAAGAGATACTTGTATCATGTACTCGTCATGATACTCAGCCTGTTCAGTACATGGAGAGTGGATTGTAACTAAATTACCAATGGAGTGGAGTTATCACCCAAAGTATCACTTTCAAATTCTGTACATATTGACATAAAACACAAGCAATGTTTCAGCCAATGGACCTCCGGGTTCAACCCGGAGGTCCATTGGCTGGAACTTTGCTAGTGATGGTTATGCTTTGCAATAAATTTGCAATTATTGCTCAGGTGGAATCTCCACTTTGTGGGTGATTTAATGATAATACACTCTCCATGTACTGTATGCACTCAGTAGCAGTGGTTGTAGAAGTAGAAAGTGACAGTTTGTTATTGGGGTTTAGCAACACTTTCAACAGCCAGGGTCACATCGTGTTGGACAGTTTTATGGGAGTAGGAAGATGGAATACCCGAAGGGAACCATCAGGCAGTGACAAGCAACTCCAGCTTACTAATTCTGCACAAGCATAGATAGCAGCGATTGAAGGCAAAGGCACCACTGATGGAGAGTAAGCCTTAGCACACACTGCTGGTCAGGATTGAACCATGGACCTTTTTGTTTGAAGTCTAATGTGCTAACCACTGAGGCACCACACTTCCAGCAAGTGGCAGTAATGATAGAACTAGTACTGGTAGTATAACTGCTACTGTTAGCAGTAATAATAGTTGTATTGGAAGAAATAACATCTAATACCAACGGTAGGGCTTCATTTATTATTGTTATTTATTAGTTTTTGAGGTCACTTTCAGTATCTCTAGCGATATTATGACCAAAACATTGGCGTGAAGTCAAGTTCAGCCAGTCGTTTATACCTATGCTGCCCACTTGGGAGGCATTAATTACCAGGTCCGATTTTACCAGTAGTGCAGAATTTGTTTACCACAGTAAACAAGCACTGTGCCACTTCCCAGGATTCCCATGGAAGGGTTGGGGTTTTGGGCTTGAAGTAGTAATTATAGTCAATAAGTAAATAACAATAGTGACTTAAAGTACAGTGGATCCCACTTAATGGTATATCTCTTAATTGAATAACACTGTTGGTTGCATATACTTTATAAACACCAAACCATTTACCATACCTTCAGTACAAATTTTACCTGTTAATTGTATGTAGGTTCCAGAGAAAACTTAATTTAATTGAATAAAAAAAATCTTGTTATATGTCAAGAAATTACCTGGACAATCACCAAATTTTCTGTTTAAAGACCTATTTGATCTCAGTACATCCAACACAGGCATTTATTCTGTTATATCTTGTTTGACAGACCTCCGAGGGCTCTGTCAAACAAGATATAATAAAGTAAATGTTCAGTTGACTCTAGAAAACATGAATACGAGAAAATGGCCATATCTCTGTTAACTGAATACTCCTGTTAATTGAATACTTTTCACAGGCAAAATGGCTATTCAATTAACAGTGTTCAATTGTACTGATTTTCCAGTCAACGGTGGTCCTCCCAACCTGGATCATCTTTATGAACACCAGGTGGTGTCAGTCTGATTTTTCAATACGCAGATTACAGGGTTCTCAAGGAGCAAATTGGTGGCGAGTAATATTCACTCGGCTACAGCTCAGATTAGGCAACTGATGGCGAGTAATTGAAACCGCAACTAGCCTTTTAGAGGACGATTTTAGCACATTTAGAGGTGAGTGATCATCACTCGCCACTTTGGATGTTTTGGCGAGTAATAGGAGAGTGTGAGTGATCACTCGCCATTCCTTGAGAGCCGAGATTAGCCTCAATCCAAGCTGCTAATATTCTTGATTCACATTGAGTAGTCCAGTATAAGAAAAATCATTCAACCAAATGATGTCTTGAAAAAACTCTAACCTTATTTGACTAATGGTGAATAAATCTGATTTTGAGATAATAGCACAGGGCAGAAAATATATTCTTTACCAGATGTTAGCATATGACAGGCCTGAGATAAAATACAGTTAATATTAGCCACTGCAGGGCAAGCATAACATCAACGCCACAAGTTGAACATATTCAGGCATTGTAATGTACCAGAGGGTAGTTGAATTATGGTAAAAGTAAAGTTTTGGTCATAGAAACACCAATGGACAAACCCAGGTTAGAATATCATATCCTTTGTATACACCAAGTCAACTACAGGCCACTGAACCAAAAGCAACCATGTGCCGCCCTGAAACTCAAAGATGGCCAAGCGACCAAATGGCTGTTGCTAAGTATAAATACTGACTAGTGTTAAACTAACACCATATATCATAACATGGCCACTCACCATGAAAACTTATGTGGTATCATTGCAATATCCATAACTTCCAATGTCCATGCCCAACATGTATTGACACGTATGTATAAAAGTCATATGACAGTATGTGGAGAGTGTATTATCACTAAATCACCCGCAGAGTGGAGATTCCACCCAGGTAATAATTGCAAATTTGTTGCAAAGTAAAACCAGCACAAGCAAAGTTTCAGCCAATGGACCTCCGGGTTAAACCCGGAGGTCCATTGTCTGAAACATTGCTTGTGTTTTTTGTCGATATGTACAAAATTTGAAAGTTATAGCTTGGGTGATAACTCCACTCTGCAGGTGATTTAGTTACAATCCACTCTACACGTACTGTAGATTCCCATTTTAATGTCCCTGAAGCTGCTTATCTCCAATCTCAGTTGTCAAAATGCTCATGATCTGTGACACCTGTTTTATCCACCTCGTATGTATTCTGGACCATAAACTAATTCAAACCAAATTTGTGTCTGTTTGGAGGGTTGACCAAAAATAATTCAGAAATCACACTTCCTCCAAGTGTATTGTGTTTTAACTGGTAGAGTTCCAATTATTAAGGTCATCAGAATTTGTTCACTTAAGGCCTAAAAAAATAAAAAATCTGTTTCTCAGGCCCTCCCGCATGGTCCTTTTGGCTGCCGCATGCTCTCTTTTAATAACCAATTTAAACTTTAAAAAAATAAAAATTAAGTGGTTTATGTCGGATATTTTACCCAAGTTAAAAATATTGATGAATTTGTCCCTTGAGTGCAAGAAGGCTTTGCAATGCTTTAGCATTGCAAAGCCTTCTTGCACTCAAGGGATGAAATACACCACCACCCATGCCATTCTGTAGATTATGAGGCCTAAAACTTGAACCAAGAACATGAACTTTTGATGGCAAAGAAGAAATTACTGAAATAAAAAATAAAATAAAAAAACGCTCGCCCGCATGCAATTTCTCAAATAATGGCCTGAGAACGGTAGTTCCATACCAAATAATGGCCATGTAAGAATTTATGGGAGAGTGCCTAGGCACTCTCTCTTAAATTCTAACAAAGCAAATCCTCACAGACTAAATAATTTCACTTCAAAGACATTATGCACAACACACCCTCAGAATATGAGCCCTTTGAGTTGCAATACTGACACTTCAGAATAAAGCCCAAATATGCGCTTCCATCACTCTACCAGCTAACCTGTTGCCATTCCAGTCTCCGATTGTTTGAAGTGTGGCAATGTTACATGTATGACCATAAATCCCAGGGGGTGGGAGTGGGTGGGGAGGTTGGAGGGGAGTGTCTCTCCTCCAATATTTTCTCAGACAGGGACTTTGGTGGGCACCTGTCAGGCAATTGTACTGTACAACTATCTACCAGAAAACATGACGCAATTGCCCAACACAACTGCAATTGAAGTGTGATTGCTCAACACAAATTCTTGTCAATTCCCAGCAAATGTCTTTTTCTCAAATATTACTTACCCTAAAGGGTAAATGCCCCCTACATGATGAAACATCCTGATGGTGTGTCAAATTTGATTTATGCTGCTCGACAGCTCCTCCCTATTAGTGCACATATGACTTCTGAACTGACAATAAAATAGGTGACCTATTTTGGGCCTGCATTTGAGGCCTGCATTTGAAGACATCAAAATGCCATCACTATGGGCTTGCCATGTTGACTGGTGCAAACTTGACCCCACAGGGCATTATCTACTTTTAGGGTTGCTCACCATGTAGAGTGAGCAACCCTAAAAATTATATAATGCTCTGTGGGGTCAAGTTTGGACTACATGTTGACATGCATACATAAAACAATACCTTTCTCACAAGCGTTTAGAAAAATGCATGTCCCAACCTACAATAATCTGATGAGTGGAATTGCACATTAATAATATTAATATTAATGTTGTCTGTCGGGAAATTTCATCAGATCATTGGGCATGAGTTTTTAAAACCCCCTTCAATACTATGGGCAAATTACGACCCCAGTTTTCAATGGGCTTATGTTTTGCCAGATCTTGAAGGTTTTGACAATACACTGATTTTCCAATACACTGGTGGTCTTCGACACCGGTCATATAGATCTTTTGATGGTTCTGTGTGTTTCATGATCTTCTGAATGTTTTATTCTCCAAATTCCCACTGTGAACCCAACCTCAATTTTTCAACATAATCAAACTGGAATATGGATACTTCCTTCTGTATGTGGCTCCATGAAATACCCAGATGTACTTTACCTATGCAAATTTTGACACAATGCTTACAGCACCTACTTGATATTCCTAGAGAGTACCAAAGGTTCTTGACAAGTCAGAAATATTATGGGCTCAAAACAAAAGAAAAGTAGAGTTTCAAATGTGCCTAAAACGATCACCTGGCTCAAGTTGTCAAAAGATATGAGTGTGACAGTAAGTAATGGAGAACAAGAGCAATATTTTGATTTGCCATGACACGACTAAAAGCAATTTTTTTGGCCATTCGTTTCTGCTGGTCCTGGGAAAGCTCAGCTCTAAGCAAACCAGAAAATAAGTGGACTGTCATCTGCAGAATGACGTCCACAGAGGGTGAATTTGATGATGCTACCTGCATTGCATAGCAGGGTAGCACCACTAAATTTACCCTCTGTGAGCCTCAATCTGAATCAAGGCTTCAAGCCTAAACAGAAAGAGTTACCCAGAGAATAAATTGGCCCACTGTATGGGATAGCATCAGCAAATTCACCCTCCAGGGACCTCATTCTGCAGATGACAGATTGCTTATTTTCAGGCTTGTCTCTGATAAGTCTTAAAAAGTGTCTGTACAAAAGTTTGTTTTTTTTCAGCTTCTTGGGTTCTCTCTCTCTTGGGGGAAAAACTCAGAAGAATACACTCCACCAAGATGCTTTGTACCAAATTAGTTTAGATTTGGCCCAAAAGTCTGAAGAATACTTAGCTGATGGAGTACAAGAAAGATGATGACTCAGCATTTTCCCATTGCCAACAAAGTTAAAATGGGAATTCCCATATGGCACCCTCTGACAAAGCTGATAGCAGTTTATTTGGTCCATCTGATTCCACTGGTCCTAAGGAAGCTAGCGTACCAAAAACAATATTCTGGTCCGTGCATGTTTTTAAATATGGGCATCTGAATTTTTTTCTAATTTTAGCTCCTGAGGTTCCCAGAGGGCTGCAGAAAATATTTTCCAGGTATCAATCAAGTACTTATGACCCAATTCTACTACATGCCAAATTTGGTTGAAATCAGCCCATCGGTTCTTGAAATAGAAATTTTGGATCCAAAATGGGCATACCCGTACAGAGTCCCAAGTATTGACCCTACAAACTTGCCTTAAACAAACTTTAAACTTCACCACCAACGGTAGTTCCATACCAAATATCAAAACATTCTCTCTGGTGGTTCATGAGATTTTTAGGCTTTTGGGACTTTAACCCCCAGCCCAAAAGTGGCAGCAGCTTCATTTGAACAAAGTAAGAAATGGTACACTCCAAAGATGGTCTGTGCCATATATGTTTGAATTTGGAACAGTGACTTTAAAGAGAACAAGTTTCAAAAGTTAACGAACAACAGACGCCAAGTGATGGCAATAGCTCCCACTGACTTTCAGTCAGGTGAGCTAAAAAAAGACTCAAACAATACTTTTACACTCGATAAACAACTACACTCTCAAAGATGTCAAAAAAAAACAAAAAACAGGTGCACAGGTATAATATCCATCAACTTAAAATATATTGCATGTATCAACAAAAACATGATGCACTAAGATTTCTATTTTCTAAATACTGACATTGTCCCCATTGTAAAGTCAGTTTGTTCAACCATACGGTGCTCCAAACAAGAGTTTCCCATTCTGCTCATCAGACATCCATAAGACATTGAGAGCTACTGCTAATCCTTGTGATGTACCCTTGCCACATTTCAGTCATGGGGCATGATGCGAAATAAGTGTGTAGGGATACGTTGGGGGGACACACAAGAGGTTATATACCACTCTTGTTGTTGGGGTTGAGGGGCCTCCCCTGGAAAAATCTAGAAAATGGAAGGTCAGTGTGGCCATCCAGTGGCTTCTTTGCACATAACCACACGGTTTTCTAGTGAAGTATTCTACAACTTTTGAATAGACTTATTTAAACTTTTAGGAGGTGAAGGTGAAGCCAATTTACAACAAGAGCAACGCAAAGCATGGCATATGCCTTTGACGGTGTCATAATGCCATGGTGGTCATACCGAATTGGCTAGCTGGACCGATATCGAAAGGAAGCACTGTCTAGTTATCCACAAATAACCCCTAAAATTATGATTTGATCAAATAAGTGGTTTTCAAATCCAACATGCAGTGAATGCAATCTGGAGGTGTAAACATTTTTTCTAAGGTGAAAGAGTGAAAAAGGGCCATAACTCTGGGAAAAATTATTGGACGGAACCCGTTCCTTATGCATATCCATTCCCCCATGCAGGTCTATCAGCATATCAAAGGAGATCTAAATCTGGCCGATGCCTTTGAAATTACAATAAAAAAAAATTGTACAGACAGACAGATGGAGGCACAGGTTCCCATGGTAGTGAACATCCTTATCAAGTTTCAAAGGAATCGACTCATAAACATCTGAGAAAATCTCTGGACAAGATTCAGGCATTCTAAGAAGAAAAGAGGCATAACACTGACAAGAAAATCCTGATCGAACCTATAATCACAGGTGCACAGGTTCCCTTGGTAGTGAACATCCATACCAAGTTTCAAAGAAATTGACCCATAAACATTTGAGAAAATCTCTGGACAAAATTCCGGCATTCTAAGATGAAAAAGGGCATAACTCTGGTAAAAAAGTCCAATCAAAACTATAATCACAGGTGCACAGGTTCCCATGGTAGTAAACATCCATTCTAAGTTTCCAAGGAATCAACCCATAAACATCTGAGAAAATCTCAGGACAAAATTCTAGCCTGCTTTTTCAAGTTGAAAAGGGGTATAATTGAGGTATAATTCTGGCAAAAATAATCCGACCAGAACTATAATTGCAGGTGCACAAGGTCCCATGGTGGTGAACATTTGAGCAGATTGGTCTATAAACATCTGAGAAAATCTCCAGACAAAATTATGTCAACGGACAGATGGACGGATGAATGGATGGACAAACAAGGTGATTCAAGTATACCCCCATTGGGGGGTGGTATAATAACTTACAGGGGACCTATGCAGAAGCTATTGCTGTAAGCTTGGAATATGGTATTATCCATGACAAGACATGGACATCCATGTGTCTGAAATATGGGTGACAGAAGCTGTCCTTGGACCATGAAGTTACTGGATCGGTGTACCCACTCAACAAAATAAAAACTTCTCCTCTTTCTGTGCATGCAGGAAAAATAGCTGTCATTTAGTCACAGCTTTACAGAGTAACGTGATCAATGAGTTCATGAATTAAGTTACCACAAGAGATCTGAAAAGCATTTAACCCTTTGAATGCCAGGGGCCGTTTTTCTGGCCCAGGAACATGAATATTCGAGATTTGATTCGATATCGATACCATACGTATGCTTCGAGATCAATCCCGAATCAGCCTCAGGATTCGATTTTTTCAAATCTCTTGTACTAACTTCAATTTGTTACATTTCCAACAAAAATAGGATAAAACTGTCATTAGAAAATTCATTCATGTAGGCTCAATTCCTATTTATTTGAGTAATTGACAATGTTTAATTGTTAGGTAAGGTGTGAATTTGGCCCAGAACATTATCCATAGTTTTGGTTTTTGAAGGCTTAACTTGTTACTATTCACGTTCTTAAGAACGTGAATAGTAACAAGTTAGGCCTTCAAAAACTAAAACTATGGACAACAGGCCTAGCTGTTTCAGCGACGGTGCTACTGAGAATATTTAGTTATTGGTGTTTAAGGTGTTCACTCTGTCGCGTAAGGGTCATCACAGTGTTCCGTAACTTCCGTTTGATGCAATATGAAATAACTTGTCTTTTAAGATTCGATTCGGGATTCGATTTGATGTCGATATCAGAGACACGATTCGATTCGAGATTCGATTCGAAAAGAAATTTGTGATTCGCAGATCCCTACATAATTGCATTATGTAGGTTGGCTGCTTAGTGAATGTGTCGAGTAGACCAATCAATATTTTGAAAACATAAATTGGTCTACCCCCAGATAAAGAATATGGACTCTTCCAATTGCTGCCTTTGAACTGACATGGAAGATATCACCAGGGTTCAAGGTGTTCAATATTTAAGTCAGAAAGTTCCTGGCCTTTTAGACTGTAGATGGGGATTCTGACTAGCTAACAGAAACATAAATGTTATGTGCTTGATATTATAATGGAAAGAATTATTAACTTTTTAAAAAATGTAATGTGAAAAATTTTGGCCAATGCTATTCACAACAATCATATTTTAATGTTTATTACTTTTACCATGTTTTGCCTCCAAGATATAGTTTATGACTCCTCGCATCAGCTCATTGAAGGCATTCAAATGAAGAGTTATGAGCTATGTTTTTGAGGCTAAAAAATTTTATTACCGTATTTACTCTCTGTATTGGGACAGCTAAAAATAATTATTTTCACAGGTCTCCCAATTCTTAGAAAATGGGGAAAGAACAGAGCCTGGTCTTGATTTGATGCTGAATAAAGTTGTGTGTGATTCGTTTTCCATCATTATATACAAAAATCGCCGACCAATTTTTTTTTATATTTTCATTTTTTGCTTCCAAAACATAGCTTATGATCCCTCATTGGAACGAGCGTATTGCGCTCGTTCCACTGAGGGATCATAAGCTATTTTTTGAAAGCAAAAAATGAAAATTTTTACTTACTCAAGAATTTTTTTTATGAGTGTCGTCTGCTACTAACGACGGGCCAACTGAAAACAAATCTCCTGAATGTCCCAAACTTTGGAGCATAAAAAAATATAGTTTTCTGGAAAAAATGTTTGTCCCAAATCATAGAGTGTCCCAATACCTAGAGTAAATACGGTATTGAAGTATTTTGGCTTAGAGGACTTCCACCCAAGGCCTAGGTTCTACTCGTGTTACGTAAAGGGTTTACTTATTTATTGGGGTTAGTGACAAATTCAAAGGCTAGGGTCATATCAGGTCAAACAGTTTTATAGGTGGAGAAAATCCAGAATACCTGAAGAGAACCACTGAGCAGCAGAAAGTAAACCCCAGACTCTCCAACTTACTAATCCAGCACACAAATGAAGGCAAGTGTACCATCGGCATATAGAACATATTTGCACACTGCACCACTGTGCTCCCACTTGAGCAGTTGGGATTAACTCTTAACCCACTAAGTATTTTCAAGATATTTTTCATCAAGTCTATCCCAGCAGCCATGACTAGATTTGATGAAAAATTCATCTAAGTGTAACTCAAGAATTCAATGTGAAAAATTCCATCGCATTCACATGGGGGAAAATTTGATTAAATGTGCCATAATTATACTAAATTCTGTGGCAAGAGAAATCCTGTCTTGGGCAGGAATATCTGCCATCAGCATGCAAAGTGTTAAATATGTTATCTAAAGACTCAACACAGATGATGTAGGCCAGGATCAAATGTATAACCTTTCTGAAGCTCAATGCTTTAACCCTTTACCTAACATGAAAAGCAGACGGCACTTGCAAAAAAAATTCTTGAATAACTAATTTTTTTCATTTTCTGTCGCAAAAACATAGGCTATGACCCCTCATGAGCTCGATGAGCTCGTTCCAATGAGGGTCATAATCTTTGTTTTTATGACAAAAAAAATGAAAATTAATGGGCGATTTTGGAGAACAGCGCTGACTGGTTTTAGCCACTATGTTGAGTAAAGGGTTAACAGTGGTCATGATTAGCCATTGTGCAGAAATATGTGATCTTAAACACCAATAAATAAATATAAAAACTTTAACAAATAAGCCATTGCATTCCCTTAGTAAAGAGTTAATGGTGACCAGAGTTCCAGAAACAATTTGAGTATAGAGGGAATTTACAGTACATGTACTGTTATTACAAAGTAAATATAGAATTTCAACTGGAAATTATTTCCACTTTTCTCTCCAAAGCACTGTAGAATCTCACCCAATGGAACAAAATGTGAAAACATTGAAACTGAGTTGCTATTATAAAAATCGTGACATCGACGCCGTAGCTGCGACGGGTGGTGCAATCTGCAAGTCCAAAAAATAATCTCAGGGGCAATTTACAGGTGATGGTGAAAAAAAAAAACAAGAAAAATATTTGGAACAACATTTGCATTGGACATGGGCTAGACATGAATGAGATACACTTGCATAACAAATATGAAGTCATTCCACCAGGTAGTTTGAAAGTTATTCTTTCTGAAACGCGTTGGTCACAAAATTCTAAGTTCATCAAGGGCCATAACTCCAAGAAAAATATTTGGAACAACACATGCATTAACAGTGGCTAGACATCAATAAGGTACACTTACATGCCAAATATATAGTCATTCCATCAAGTATTTCAAAAGTTATTGAGTTTTGAAACTCGTTGGTCACAGACAGACTGACCGACAAACCGACATACAGACAGACATTGTCACTTATGGAGCTGCTAGTCGCAGCTAAAAATAGCATAATCCCCACCCTATTTTTGTGACTCAATTTTTTTTTTACAAGCACCAAGCCCAGGAGACATGGTATTACATTATCTTCAATAACACATGTACATCCACCTTCCAAGTGGCATCCGACAATGAGAGAGAGAGAGAGGGGGGGGGTGTACTCACCCCCAAAATGCCACTCCCATCACTGAAATGTGGCAACTCCCTTAACTGAAATTCATAGATCTGCCACTGCCTAAGGGTGCAACTGCCCTTCTAAATTTCAGTCTCTAATAAGTACATGCCTTATGGGTTCAAAATATTTGAACATTTTATTGCAAGAAATATACAAGACAGGCAAGATGAATAAATTTTGGCATCAAGCATTTGGTCTTTCTGCAGTACAGAGCCTGATGCTCAGAAGACTCATTCAAAACTCGACATTAGTCCAAAAAAAAAGACCCTCCAGTTATTATACCTCCCTGCTGGTGGTATAATAAACAGAGGGGCCATTTTAATACTAATTCTACATGTGACAGGCTCTGTAATGTAGGAAGCCCAAATGCCTGATGATGGCTAGCCAATATTTGTCTATGCAACAATCAAGTTACTTACTTGGGAAAGCAAATTCTGTGTTTATAATTATGTGATGTCGCAGATAATGAACTGGTATCTTTCGTTTTTCATTTTCCTTTCAACTTAAATGATGGATGCAACTATGTTGTTTAGTGGTTCAACCTGGAAAGGACTTCCAGCCCAGGCATAGTTTCTGGGTCCTATTTTACCAGCAAAGCAGAACTTGTCCACTGCAGTAAACAAACACGGCTCCACTTCCCGAGGTTTCCACGGGGAATGAAGCCCAAAAATCATTCATGAAATGATTGATCTAATTTACAGAGATATACTTTCTTATTCAGAGGTAGGGTTATTCCTGTTCTGGTGACAAGAGTATTATGGTCTGGGTAGAAATATCTATCAGCAGCATGCTAGCAGTTAAGCACTGATCCTGAACATCACTGATAATTATGCTTTATCTATAGAAAAATGCCCTCCTGGAAAAATCTAGTGGACATTAGGTGTCCGGCATGCCTGCACTCCTTGAAAATGTCAGTCCTATGATAATGTTTATTGATTAATTCTGTACAAAAATGTTATGAAATATTGTTTGACTTCTCTGCTTGTGTTGAGCATGGGACTAGAAGAAACCAGAGGCTCAAGTGAACCCCAAAAGCTTAACCCTTTACCTAACGAATCGCCCGCATCCACCCGCGTAATATGCAAATTCAGCAGTTGAAAAAATATTATTTTTAAAAAAATTTCGACAAAACCATATCATGTGACCCCACGTTGGAATGAGCTCATCAAGCTCTTTCCAACGAGGGGTCACATGATATGGTTTTGCTGAAATTTTTTGAAAAATTTAAAAAAATGATATTTAAAATAATAAATTTTGATATCGTCTGCGTTGGGTAAAGGGTTAACTGGGTCAAGTTGCCAAGAAGGAATTTAAACTGGGTTAGAGGGAGGAAGGAAGAGAGAAATAAGGGTGTTAGTGTTGAGGATCAGAAAGGTAGAGGAGAAAAGGAAGTGTCGCCCGTTACATTTGTGCATATTTTGCTCAATTAATATCCCTCTGTGGGCACTCGCCAATAAAATGTGATAAAACAATTTCTGAATAACAAATTCAGACCACCAAAAATAATCTAGCTCTCAACCAGTTAAATAAAGTACCAAAACAGGGCATTACTTAAGAGCTTGACCAAAAAGTATGTATGTTGAGTTATTCTTTATTTTCTTCAATGTTTTACTGAGAATTCATACTTTTTCTGAAAAATGGGAAAGTGTGTAAGGCATGGTGGAGCATGAGTAATCCAAATGTCACTTATGTAGCCATTTTGAACCCTTTGGGGGGAGGGGGAGGGGTACACTGCCTTTTTTTTCTCTTTACTATTCGAAGAGTGAAGCTCTTCATGTCCTATTCATCCCTAGCTAGACTAGAGCTGCCACAACTATCAGTTTTCAGAATTGACTAATTGGTCATCCTAGTTGATGGTTAGTTGATTATTCCTCTTCTATAATATGTACCCGATACAACATGAAGATTAAACATCAAAATACTTAAGAGCTGAACTTTGGATGGTTTGCAAAATCCACCCACAAAATTGCTAATTTTAACACTGGAATACTAGTTATGTACCAGTCATTGGCATCGGCTATAGGCCGATAATGACCTATCAGTATCAGTTCAACACTTATGTTAAATCATTGGCAATGCTGATGCCCCCCGCTCAACCAAAACAAGAGGCCCCAGGGGGCCCGAGGGCACTCACCTGACATGGTAGCCTAAATATCAACCCAGGGAATTGATTTGAACAAGTTGCATCTGCCCTCCTAAGAAAAGCTTATACCAAATATCCAAAGATTCTGACCGGAGGATCTAAAAAAAGAAGATTTTTAAAGAATATTCCTCATATTGAACTAAGTTATAATTCGGGCTCCCACAGGAGCCCAAATATGAACCCAGGGACTTGGCTTGAACAAACTTGAATCTCACCCCCCTAAGAATGCTGCATACCAACTATCAAAAGATTCTGATTGGTGGATCGGAAGAAGAAGATTTTTAAAGAATACTTCTCACATTGAACTAATCTTAACATTTGGGCTCCCACAGAGAGCCCAAATAGGGACCCTGGGATCTGATTTCAACAAACATGTGAATGAATCTTCCAAAGATGTTATATGTGAAATCTGAAAGCTTTTGGAGCAGTGGTTTGGGAGAAGAAGAGTCTTAAATGTTCTTCCCATTACCCACAGTAATGTTATCCACAGTGTTAAGTTAAAAAATGCTGACTCAGCACTTTTTCAAAGTCCTGGAAAAGTACCCTATGATAAAACTGATGGCACTATTTTTGGACCATTCCTTTCTGCTGTTCCAAAGAAAGCTTCACACAAAATAAAAATTCTCAGTGGCGTGTAGTTTTGAAGATATGAGTGTTTTAAATTTTTTCTATTTTTAGGTCCTTTGGCTCCCGTGGAGATATGGGCGTTTTAAATTTTTTTCTCTTTTTTGGTCCTGCCGTTCCCCTGGAGTGACGAGAAAATTTTTTGCATAAATAAGGTACTTATAACCCAATAAGCCCTCATATCAAATTTGGTTCAAATCAGCCTCTCAGTTCGGAAAATAGAAATTTCAGTACAATTCTGGCTCCCACAGGAAGCCCAAATATGAACCCAGGGACTTGGCTTTAACAAACTTATATCTCACCTCCCTAAGGATACTGTATACCATATATCAAAATATTCTGACTGGTGGATGTGAAGAAGAAGATTTTTGAAGAATATTCCTCATATTGAACTAAGTTAAAATTTGTGTTCCCACAGGGAGCCCAAATACGAACCCAGGGACTTGGTTTGAACAAACTTAAATCTCACACCCCTAAGGATGCTGCATACCAAATATCAAAACATTCCGACTGCTGAATCTAAAGAAAAAGATTTTTAAAGAAAATACCTCATATTGAACTAAATTATAATTCGGGCTTCCACAAGGATCCTGAATATGAACCTAGGGACTTGGCTTGAACAAACTTGAATCTCACCCCCCTAAGGATGCTGCATATCAAATATCGAAACATTCCGACTGCTGGATCTGAAGAAGAAGATTTTTAAAGAAAATTCCTCATTTTGAACAAAGTTATAATTTGGGCTCCCACAGTGAGCCCAAATATGAACCCAGGGATTTGGCTTGAACAAACTTGAATCTCACCCCCTGAAGGATGCTGCATACCAAATATCAAAAGATTCTGATCTGTGGATCTGAAGAAGAAGATTTTTAAAGAAAATTCCTCATTTTGAACTAAGTTAAAATTCGGGCTCCCACAGTGAGCCAAAATATGAACCCAGGGACTTGGCTTGAACATATTTGAATCTCACCCCCTGAAGGATGCTGCATACCAACTATCAAAAGATTCAGATGGGTGGATATGAAGAAGATTTTTAAAGAAATTCCTCATACTGCACTAATGTAAACATTTGGGCTCCCATAGAGAGCCCAAATATGGACACAGGGATTTGATTTCAATAAACATGCGAAACAATCTTCCAAAGATGTTATATGTGAAATTTGAAAACTTTTGGAGCAGTGGTTTGGGAGAAGAAGAGTCTTAAATGAACATTTTCCTACATTCTAATGATAAACAGAGCATTTATTCTATTATATTTTGTCTGACAGCACTCCACGAGTGACACAATAGATTACATGCTTATATCGGAAGTACTGAGGCTGAATAGAACTATAAATGTGGGGTATTCAGAGTAATTCCTCAATAAAACACAAAGATTGTTTATTTAATAAACACGAATTTACTCTTTAACCCTTTACCTAACAAATCGCCCGCATCCGCCCGCGTAATATCCAAATTCAGGAGTTGAAAAAATATTATTTTTCAAACAATTTCAACAAAACCATATCATGTGACCCCTCGTTGGAACGAGCTTGTCAAGCTCATTCCAACGAGGGGTCACATGATATGGTTTTGTCGAAATTATTTGAAGAATTTTTAAAAATGATATATAAAATAATAAATTTTGATATCGTCTGCGTTGGGTAAAGGGTTAACCTATGTTCAATTTACCGGTCACATTTATATGAAAGGTTTTGTACATGGTTCAGTGTTTATAAGTTAACCCTTTACCCAACGAATCGGCCACATCTGCCCGCGTAATATGCAAATTCAGCAGCTGAAAAAATACTATTTTTCAAAAAATTTCCACAAAACCATATCATGTGACCCCTCTTTGGAACAAGCTTGTTGAGCTCGTTCCAATTCAGCTCACATGATATGGTTTTGGTTAAATTTTTTGAAAAGTTTTAAAAAATGATATTTAAAATAATAAATTTTGATATTGTCTGCATTGGGTGAAGGGTTAAATGCAATTAACTATGTTATTCAATAAAATTGTCATTGAGATTTGATTTTTTTTTCTCCAAATTTTGCACCAAAACATAACCAGTGTTCTTTCATTGGCACAAGCTTTCCCAGCCTCTTCCGATGAGAAATAATAAGCTATGTTTTCTGAAGCAAAAAATTAGAATTTTTAATTACTCAAGAAATTTGTTGCAAGTGTTATCTTCTGTGTTAGGTAAATACCCTTTATACCCAAATTTTATCTTCTGAAGCTCTCACACCATCGACAAGGGCAACAATGTGTTATCTGTGTAATGTTTCAGCATTGATGGCACCTTGTTGGAGTGTTCCCTCTTTGCCAGCAGGTATTGTTCTCATAAAAAGGTGTTTAATAACTCAGACAATAGAGATCTGAAATATAGTTTGTACTATATTTCTATGTGCTTTGGTTGGTTTATTAAAAACACATATTAACTAACACAGCTTTGAAAATATGTTCAATTATCAATGTCTGTGACAATTTAGAGTTAAATTAAATAAATTAAATAAATTAAATTCTATACATTTTAGACATTAATAAGTGTGCTTATGCCAATATCAATCAGTGAAAGTGAAAATAATAGTGGAGACAAACAACATAAGAACTAAATAGGGTATATTTGTAGGTGGGTATTTGTCTTAGACTGGGGATTATTTTTTTGCATACATTTTTTTGCGCTTATATACATGAAATACAGTGGAGCCCACTTAATTGGATATCTCTTAACTGAATAACCCTGTTAATTGAATATAATTTCCCAACACAAAACCATTTACCATACCTCCAGTACAAATTTGACCTGTTAATTGAATCTAGGTTATAGAGTAAACTCCTGTTAATTGAATAAAAAATCTTGCAACCTGTCGAGAAATTACCCTGTCTCACCTGAATTTTATTTTGTTTATAGACCTATACATCCAATACAGGCATTTAATCTATTTTATCTTGTCTGACAGAGCTCATGGAGCTCTGTCAGACAAGATATAATAGAATAAATCCTAAGTTTATCTCTAGAATACAGGAAAGTGACACAATCCCTGTTAATTGAATACTCCTGTTAACTGAATAATTTTCATTGGCCAACTGGCCATTCAATTAACAAGGTTCCACTGTACTAATTAATATAATAAATATATTAATTTATAAATATTATCCCTCCAGTGAACAAGGTGCTATCTGTAAACCTAATGCATTGCAGATAGTGACTTATTGTACCCATGGGACGATATACTGTTGAATTAAAAAAATTCAACTTTTGAATGAATGAAAAGTTTCTGCGCGCCGAAGGCGCACATGGACGATGTGGGATTGAAATCCCTTGCGACCCTAATAACTTTATTTGCTTTATAGCTTTATTTGCTTATAAATCCACAAGAGTCGGGAGCGAGAGCCAATAATCTTAATAAGTTTGAGTGTGCGACTGGCAGTAGGATAGTGGATTGAGATCCCCGAGAACCTCGAACTGGAAAGTTAAAAAAGTTATAGTAATTTATATATTTTTTATACTTACCAATGACCCAGACTTAGCTGGTGCTAACTCTTAAATTCTAGGGCCAAACACAAATTTTGTCCCCCCAATCCCCAAACTTTGCATCAAAATCCAATGAAAGTGTCAATGACACTGTAGCTCAACTTGTCAAGACATGTACATGTATAGTATGTGACACAGCAATGACAAACATCTAGGTAATGACCTGATAACAAATGTACATATAAAGTATTGTAACGGTCTGTACATATTCTGGCCGTAGCCTGTAACAAATGTATAGGTAAAGTGTTGTAAAGATGGGTGACAGTCAGATGCTAAATAGAAAAGAAATCTTTGAGTCCCAGAGTGGGTCTGACTGAACCCCAAAATATTTGTTTTCATAGCACAGTGATAATAAAGGCACCCCAAAACACACTCATTCCTGTCCCAAGGTGAAAACAAAGGTACCCAAGAAGTTTCGTGAAGATCAGTTCATAAATACGAGCTGTATAGAGGTTGTGACAAAAAACTGATTGGACCTAATTTCGGTACAAAATGGCCACTGGCAGCCATCTTGACTTTTGGACCGCACTCAGAAACACTTGTTCTCGTCCCAAGGTGATAACAAAGGTACCCAAGAAGTTGCATGAAGATCGGTTGATATATACTGCCTCAAGCCCGAGCCGTATTGACATGTGCACTTACAGTGTATAAGTAGCACTAAATAAATCAAAATTCATCTAATTTGCATAATTTCTGCACGAGAAAAAAACCCGTATTGTATGTGATGTATTCCATTTTACTAAACATTCCTACAAAAATTTATTCAAATCAGAACTTTCCTACAGAAGTTCTGTACAAAAGACTGATTGCACTAATTTTGGTACAAAATGGCTGCTGGTGGCCATCTTGAATTTCGGACCACACCCAAAAACACTCGTTCTCATCCCACGGTGATAACAAAGGTCCCCAAGAAGTTTCGTAAAGATCGGTTCATAAATACGGCCTCTAGCCTGAGACGTATAGAAGTTGTGTACAAAAAACTGATTAGACCTAATTTCGGTACGAAATGGCCACTGGCAGCCATCTTGAATTTTGGACCGCACTCAGATACACTCGTTCTCATCCCAAGGTGACAACAGAGGTACCCAAGAAGTTTCGTGAAGATCGGTTGATAAATACAGCCTCTAGCCCGAGCCTTATTGACATGTGCACTTACTAAGTGTAAGTTGCACTGAAAAAATCAAAGTTCATCTAATTTGCATAATTTCTGCATGAGAAAAAAACCTGTATTATATGTGATGTATCCCATGGTACTAAACATTCACACACAAAATTATTCAAGTCAGCACTTTCATATGGAAGTTCTCTGCAAAAATCTGATTGCACCCAATTTTGTACAAAATGGCTGCCATCGGCCACCTTGAATTTCGGACCGGACCCAAAAACACTCGTTCTCGTCCCACGGTGATACCAAAGGTACCCAAGAAGTTTCGTAAAGATCGGTTTATAAATACAGCCTCTAGCCCGAGCTGTATTGGCATTTGCACTTACAGTGCTGAAAGTAACACTAAATACATCAAAGTTAGTCTAATTTGCATTATTTACGTACGAGAAAAAACCTGTATTATATGTGATGTATCCGATGGTACTAAACATTCATACAAAAAATTATTCAAATCAGCGCTTTCATATGGAAGTTCTGTACAACAAAACAGATTTCTGCATCGTCGGTACAAAATGGCAGCTGGCGGCCAACTTGAATTTCGGATCGGACCCCAAAACACTCGTTCTCGTCCCACAGTCATAACAAAGGTACCCAAGAAGTTTCGTAAAGATCGGTTCATAAATACGGCCTCTAGCCCGAGCCGTATTGAATTGATGACGGACAAACGGACAACTGGCCATGGCATAAGCTCCAATTTGGCTTTGCCAAAGTTGAGCTAAAAATTAGATGTCCTATGTGGTCCTCCATACTTTTGTCCACTGCGCATGCACAGTGTCCAGGAAGTAACGAAATTGGAGCCAAATCCTCATTCTTACAACCAGTGCCTGGTAAGCGTTATGTAATCAGCGGGGAGGTATGAGTTCCCAACTCATGGGAGGGCCATCCCCGTTTGGGTCATTGGTAAGTATAAAAAATATATAAATTACTATAAATTTTTTAACATTTTTATACTGTACCAATGACCCAGACTTAGCTAAATAGAAACAAGAGGCCCCAGGGGGCCTGAGGGCGCGTACCTGACATGGTAGCCTAAATATCAACCCAGAGAATTGATTTCCACAAGTTGCATCTGCTCCTCCTAAGAAAAGCTGAAACCAAATATCCAAATATTCTGACCAGTGGATCTAAAAAAAGATTTTTAAAGAATATTCCTCATACTGAACTAAGTCATAATTCGGGCTCCCACAGGGAGCCAATATATGAACCCAGGGACTTGGCTTTAACAAACCTGAATCTCACACCCCTAAGGATTCTGCACACCAAATATCAAAACATTCCGACTGCTGGATCTGAAGAAGAAGATTTTTAAAGAAAATTCCTCATTTTGAACCAAGTTACAATTCGAGCTCCCACAATCAGCCCAAATATGGACCTAGGGACATGGCTTGAACAAACTTGAATCTTACCCCCCTAAGGATGCTGCATAAAAAATATCAAAAGCATTCATCTGCTGGATCTGAAGATTTTTAAAGAAAATTCCTCATTTTGAACTAAGTTGTCATTCAGGCTCCCATAGTGAGCCCAAATATGAACCAAGGGACTTGGCTTGAACAAACTTGAATCTCAGCCCCTAAGGTTGCTCCATGCCAAATATCAAAACATTCCAACTGCTGAATCTGAAGAAGAAGATTTTTAAAGAAAAATTCCTCATATTGACTAAGTTATAATTTGGGCTCCCACAGGGAGCCCAAATATGGATCCATGGACTTGGCTTTAACACACTTGAATCCCCCCTCCCCCCCAAGGATGCTACTCACCACATATCAAACCATTCCGACTGCTGGATCTGAAGAAGAAGATTTTTTAAGAAAATTCCTCATTTCGAACAAAGTTACAATTCAAGCTCCCACAGTGAGCCCAAATATGGACCTAGGGACGTGGCTTGAACAAACTTGAATCTCACCCCCCTAAGGATGCTGCATACCAAATATCACAAGATTCTGCCTGCTGGATCTTGAGAAGAAGATTTTCCAAGAAATTTGCCTGAAATGCACTAAGTTCGAATTTGGGCTTCTATAGTGAGCCCAAATATGAATCCAGGTGGCCGATTTGAACAAACTGGAATCAGATCCACCCCACAATGTTGCATACCAAATATCAAAAGATTCTGCCTGCAGGATCTGGAGAAGAAGATTTTTGAAGAAATTTGCCTGAAATGCACTAAGTTCAAATTCGAGCTTCTATAGTGAGCCCAAATATGAATCTAGGGAGCTGATTTGAACAAAATAGAATCAGATCCACCCCACAATGTTGCATACCAAATATCAAAAGATTCTGTCTGCTGGATCTGGAGAAGAAGATTTTTTTTTTTTCCTATACTGAGCCCAAATATAAACCCAAGGGGCCGATTTGAACAAACTTGAATCAGATCCACCCCACAATGTTGCATACCCAATATCAAAAGATTCTGCCTGCTGGATCTTGAGAAGATTTTCAAAGAAATTTGCCTGAAATGCACTAAGTTCAAATTTGGGCTCCTATACTGAGCCCAAATATAAACCCAAGGGGCCGATTTGAACAAACTTGAATCAGATCCACCCCACAATGTTGCATACCAAATATCAAAAGATTCTGCCTACTGGATCTGGAGAAGAAGATTTTCAAAGAAATTTGTCTGAAATGCAGTAAGTTCAAATTTGGGCTCCTATACTGAGCCCAAATATAAACCCAGGGGGCCGATTTGAACAAACTTGAAGAAATTTGCCTGAAATGCACTAAGTTCGAATTTGGGCTTCTATAGTGAGCCCAAATATGAATCCAGGTGGCCGATTTGAACAAACTGGAATCAGATCCACCCCACAATGTTGCATACCAAATATCAAAAGATTCTGCCTGATGGATCTGGAGAAGAAGATTTTTAAAGAAATTTGCCTGAAATGCACTAAGTTCGAAATCGGGCTCCTATACTGAGCCCAAATATGAACCCAGGGGGCCGATTTGAACAAACTTGAATCAGATCCACCCTCCAATGTTGCATACCAAATATCAAAAGATTCTGCCTGCTGGATCTGGAGAAGAAGATTTTTTAATGTTTTTCCCATTGCCTACAGTGTTAATAAGTGCTGACTCGGCACTTTTTCAATATCCCGAAACTGTACCCTATGATAAAACCGATGGCAATTTTTTTTTACCAATTCTTTCTGTTGGTCCTAAGGAAGCTTCACACCAAATAAAAATTCTCTGTGCCGTGCAGTTTTGGAGATATGGGCGTTTTAATTTTTTTCCTATTTTTAGCTCCTGCGGTTCCCATGGGGCTACAGGAAAAAAAAAATCAGCATAAATTAGGCACTTATGACCCAATAAACCCTCACATAAAATTTCGTTCAAATCAGCCTCTCGGTTTGGAAAACAGAAATTTTGGGCGGGGCCAAAAATTTTGCCCCTCCCATAATGCCAAGTATAGCCTCACAAACTTCTCTTGAACAAATCTGAGTCTACACCTCAAAAGGAAGCTGCACACCAAATATCAAGTCTCTGCTACTGCTGGTTCATGAGAAGAAGATTTTTTAAGATTTCAGCACACTTTTTGGGTGTGGCCCTACCCACGGGCGGGGCAACTTGATTTGAACAAAATCAAGTTGCGATGTCATAACAAACTATTATCTCAAATATCAATTAAATTGGTTCAGTGGTTTGGGAGGAGAAGACGCAAACACCATGTTCACGGACGCCGGACGACGGACGGTGAGTGATCACTATAGCTCTCCTGACTGAAAGTCAGGTGAGCTAAAAAGGCTGGAGGGCCTAGGACATAAAGGAAAATCCAATAGGCTCAATTACATGTAAACAGAATTATCCCCTCAAGGAGAAGAGGAGAACAGGTTTTACATTTATCTTTCTTGTTTGTATCGTTTACTATGAAACCGAAACGTCGGAGCAATTGAAGCAGACTCTGAACATCGTTCTGAAGCATGAACTTGCTGTCGTAACCCTGAAGAATGTCGTCCAAGTAGGCCGACGTTAGCACAGAAGAATTATCTCGGAAATGAGTCATTACCAAGATCATTATTCGAGTGAAGGCCCAGGGCACTAGATTCAGACCAGAGCATCATTGCTTGGAACTGAAGGTACTTTCTAAATGCCGGATGTACCATGATGTAGAAGTACACAACCTCGAGATCTATGCTCGCAGCATAATCGTTAACTCGAGTGCTCGCTCTGACCGATCGGATGGTCTCCATATAAAATTTTTGAGCCACGATCAGCTTGTTTATCCAGCTCAGATCTATAACTGGATGAAACGAGCCGTCTGATCTTGGAACCAGGAACAGGTGACTACAGAAAACTGGAGATTCCTGGTTTTCTACGATGTCTATAGCGTTCTTGTCCAGAAGAGACTGAACTTCTGATAGAAGCGAATCTCTCTTCTGAACGTTTAACGGAAGCTGCGAGCAGCGTGGACTTCGAGTTAACGGAGGTTTTTCCTTGAAGGACAGTTTAGACCTTCGGAAATAACCCATTGCACCCTGTTGCACCCATGGTCATCCGTAATTGACAACCAATTAGTTAAGAATCTCGACAGCCTTCCGCCCACTGGAATGCAATAGAGGTTTAGACCATCACCTCCTGGCCCTGCGAGGATTGTGGGAGGAGAAATCACGTCCTCCTCGACCCGCACCTCGCCCAGTCGACCTAGGGGAGTCTGACCGGTTATCTCGGCCAGCATTACGCCCCCTATGTGAGTTGCTACTCTGACGGTCTCCGGAGTAAGATATAAAGGCTTTCTTAGATCCTCTATAGGAACTTCCTTTGGACGTATTCGCCCCCGAAGTACCTGCCTTACTCCTCCCTGCTGAGTCCGACTTTTTCAAAGCGGAATTAAAAGCAGAGAATCCGAAGCTTTCTTAGTAATCTGATTATAGATTGTAGAAAGCTTAACGTCGAAGAGAAGCTCTCCTGAGACTGGAGCGACTGGAAGAGAGTTTTTTCACCTTACTATCCACTCTTGTGGATGCAGCCAGGGCAGCATCACGTCTGGCTAACTCCATATTGCCACTGAAATGGCGGAGTTATACGTAGAATATGCTATAGCCCTTGAAAGAACTCTTAAGGAAGTTTGAACATCCTGGAATTCTTTCCCTTTGAGACGTAATGATAATGCTCTGGTAAGGCGATCTGCGTAAGATAAAGCATCTAAATTAATTCTATTAGACAAAATTGTCGTTTCCAGTATACTGGAGTTAATAGACATGGACGCCGGCAATGACAATTCCAGGTCTTCAGCCTGGTTGTCCAAACGCAGAGGAACTCTCAGCACGCATTGTCATGCCGTTTCACATCTATGTCTAGCATTGATGAAAGGCAGCTGTATAACGCTAGGCGATAAGAAACCGGATTTGCCAGTCTTAGAGGCTAGCTTGAATATAGCGTCATTCAAAAGTTCAAATGTCCGTGCGACATTTCTGGACTGGGTTGGAAACTCAGGGACAGTGTCCCTAATTCGGCCGAAAAAGTCTGTGTCCAGTGACACTTTCATTCAGTTTCTTACCAGGTAACGCAGCATTTTGGTCTGGAGAAACAACTTCTAAAAGGTGATGCCGGATGAAACCTACAGCCACCTTAAGTTGTTCGGAAAGGGAAAATTTCAGCTGCGCTGATTCCCTTTTACCATCCGCCTGGACCACATAAGAATCTCGGTCGTGCCTTTCTGACTCTGCAGGGGAGTGAACCGATCCAGCTTGCTCAGACAGTTTCTTTACTGAAAAAGTTTCTGATAGCTGCTGAGATGTATTGAGCTATCTGTGATAGCAAGTCTGTCACGGAGGCCTGTGGAGCCACGGTCTTACGTAATTTAGCCGCTGGAAGCTCCAGGGACATTAATTCCTGCATACTTCTCATATGCGAACGTCCCGACTGTCCTCGTGTCCTTGGCTAGCGGATGGCGTGACCTGGTCGATGTGGACTCCCTGGTCGGCGAAGCAGGCTGGATATCTGCGGTCACATAGCCAAGGTGCGGTCATGTGTGCTGACGTGAGGATGAGGAAGCCAATAGACAAGCCGCGTTGGACTGTCTATGCGACGGAGTGTCCCGAGCAGGAGGAGTGGACGTATGCTTTGACTAACGAATGTTACATACAACAACATCTGGGCCCAGATGTTGTTTTAAGAGAGAAGGGGCCTCTCTCGCTCGCTGCCCGGGTAGACCTGGATGAGCTAGCTACCGGTCTGACTGGCTTCCTCCATTCCATCCTCCGATCCGTTATCGTCGGGTGTGGGTGATTCAAGATTATAGTGCTCGCAACACCCCTTCTCCTCTCCTGGACCGCAACAGACAAACCCGGCGTCACAACCATTTCGTGAATGATTGCTTCACCTGGGGAGCTAGCGGGCGACAAGTGACCGTCGATCCTACGTGGGACCTCTTAGGCACATGCCACATTCCTTTGAGCACTTTGCTGCTAGCTCATTTTTACAATGACGGAAGCACCCTTTTGAAGACATCACGGAAACATCACCCTGTTCTTGTTCCTCTGAAAAAGAGACTGAAAAAACTAGAGTGACCCTGTGGAGAGAGGACCGACATTTTTTTTCGAAAAATTTTCACGATGAGCCCAAGTTCCCAATGGTAATGATGAGCCCAAATGGATCCCAAAAAAGCCTAAGGCTGGACAAAATTTTTAAAACATGTTTAAAAATTAATGTTACACTTACGACAATATTAATGTATCTGGCTATGAGTAGAACTAATAGAAGACAAAGAATCACTGTCAGAAGTAACCGTTGTCAACAAAAACAAAAGTGAATAAAACTGGAAACAAGACTCCAGGCACTGAAATATGGCCCGAAATCAGTAACCAATTTTAACACTATCCGATGTAAAACAGAGGCTTCCTGAGAAGAAACTGCAGTACATCGGTTGGTAGATGCATGACCGAAATGCCTAATCACCCTAGGGCGAGGACGTAACCATGGGAAAAAACAGAATAAACATTCTGTTACCAAGCCAAAACTCCCAAGAAATTTCAGTAAAAATATTACAAAAATTATGCCAAAAGCATGGGAGAATAGCAAGAGGGGTATAAAGGAAAGGGAGAGAGGAAATTCTGAACAAACTGTGGAAATTTCATAATAAGAATATATCATCAGGCCTATGCCCCGAAATTAGGGAACATGAAATAATTTTGCATAAAAATGAAAAGTTACAGCCCTGAACACATCCTTCCACTGTTTCTTCCTCTCATCCTCTTATTTCATCCTTAGATCCACCATTTCTTTCATGATTTTGTGTCTGGCATCATTTAAACTGAGATTATAAGCACAGATATCAGTGAGATGTTACTGATTGAAGGGCCAAACAAAGAATGAGGATTTGTCTCCAATTTCGGTACTTCCTGGACACTGCACATGCGCAGTGGACAAAAGTATGGAGGACCACATAGGACATCTAATTTTTGGATTTTGATGCAAATTTTGGGGATTGGGGGGCAAAATTTGTGTTTGGCCCTAGAATTTAAGAGTTAGCACCAGCTAAGTCTGGGTCATTGGTACAGTATAAAAATATGGTTAGGAATTTGCATAATTACAAGAGTTCTGCTCCGTGTTTGCTAAGAGAAGTGGGCAAATTAATGGTAATACTGAAACCGCAGTCTGGTGGTTGTTTTAGAAAAAAGAAAAAGAACCCAAACAGTCGCTGGTTTGGGAGCAGCCCCAGCATATTATCCTTAACGGTTACAAAAAGGAAAGAATCCACCAATATGTGTTTTTGAAAGCTGGGTATTGGCGATCTGGTCTGCCTTCAGGGGGAACAGATGATGGGTTGATTGGAGGGAAAAAAACAAAAACAAAAAAAACTCACACTCTCACAGACACACACACGAAAGCCCTTCAAGGGGTTGTTAAATCTTTATTCAAAGGCTTATTTATATATAATGTACACTCGTTTGTTTCAATCCTTGCCTGGTGTTTGGTGGTTTCTTGTGTATGTTAACAGAAAGGTAGGTTGCACCAATTCCTCCTACGCTTTGTCTACCATTTCCATGCATCTTCTTGATAAGAGTGTTGCAAGAAAATTTGAGAATGTTCAATTCGAAAAGTTATAGGTAGAGAGAAAGTTTGTTTGTTTGTTGGTGGTTAACGTCACATATTTATGCACCATGGCTAATCGTGACACAACATGGAGATGAAGTCAAGTTTAGTCAATCGTTGATCAACATGTTGCCCATTTTAGAGGACTTTCACCCCAAGCATTGGTGACTGGGTCCTATTTTACTAGTAAAGCGGAACTGGTTTACCACAGTAAACAAGTGCTGCTTACTTCCCGGGGTTCCCACGGGGAAGGTAGAGAGAAAGATAGGTATCCGCTATTGTATATTGTGACTGTTGTGTGATTGTTGCTATGGATGGGGTAAGGGGTGTGTTTCTTCGGAGCCCACTCCCTACATGCAGAGTTGCGAGGCAATCCTCACAGACTCAATCCTAAAGATCTCAATGAGTAGTGAGGCAATCCCCACGGAATCCACGCAGTTTAATTCTACTGAGTAATTTTAATTTACTGGAGCTTATTTTGTTTTTCTGTTAAGGGTTCGGTGTTCGTTCAGCTTCACCATTGATTCACGATCCTGGAGTATGTGGAAGGTTTTGTTATATAGGTCTTATTAAATGCATTTCAACCGTGCTTCAGCAGAGTTGCGAGGCAGTCCTCACAGACTCTATCCAAAAGTTCTCAATGAGTAGCAAGGCAATCCTCCACGCCATGTAGTTATATTGTATAATTTTTTTATATTTTCTGGAAACTTATTTTGTTTTTCTGTTAAGGGATCAGTGTTCGTTCAGCTCAACCATTAATTCACTATCTTGGAGTCTGTTGAGGGTTTTGTTTTGTAGGTCTTTTAATCGCATATCAATAGTTTCTATTTTTGCTAGCTCATGAAGTTCCTTTATCGGTGTCCATTTGGGTTTGCTTAGTGCCACATGCATTCAACTTTTCATAATGCAACTGTGAACCTATGCATTCCATTTTCGAATGACGGAACAAGAATTCATTGGTTATTTGTTTGACTATTACCCATTTTACATGGCTGAAATTTACATTCTAGCCATCATATGAACAGATCATTGTAAAAACAGTTCTGATTTGTGCTTTGAAATTGATTACAAATGAGTAAGTTATCACATTTGTGATTGTCAACACTCATTAAAAGTTCTCGCTGATCACGGTAAGCACTACTGACTACTGATGACTGTGAATATCTATCATTAATTCCCAATACAGACTATAGCAGAGGTGTGAAAATTTCTTACTCCAGTCTGCTGGCAAAGTGAGAATACACCACCTTGTTCCATTCAAGTGATGACACTATCTTTATATAAAATGGATAAGTGTATTAGCAGCTATATATCAAGTTAGCAGGGCATTTCCTTGAATAAAGTAGTACTGAATTGGTTAACCGGATAACTGGTTTGAAACCGGTTACCTACCTAACCGATTAAAAAAAACGTCAACCGGTTATCTGAAATATTGATAGTGATTGTCATTCCACGGTTAAAACATAGTAAATCTGCCGCTTCTGCTTTGAGATAGATTACACCTCGAAGCAGCGCTGTATATATTGAGAAATAATTTTGGCATTCAAGACTTCGTTAATGATCAGCAATTTCTGTGAGTACTGAGTAACCGCAGAAACTATTCCGTAGTATGGATACAAATGAACGTTGTCGAGTACTCGACAACGTTCGTTTGTATACACACTACGGAATAGTTTCTGAGAATACTGCTTTCAAATTCCTATAGTTTTGATCCCAGATTCGGTGAAATAATGACTGCGGTTAACCGGATATTATCTGGTTACAGCTCTCGGTTAGACGGTTATGAAAATGAGCCAACCGTTTCAGCCCTAGAATAAAGATTCAGACTTTACCTCAAATGTGTCTTTTCATATATGCCCAACACATTTTCCTGGCTTTCTGACTTTTTACCACTCAATGGGTATGTGCTTGCACAGGTAGAATAGAAGTTGTTGAATAAGTTGCACAAGGTGACATAATGTGAATTAATAATATTTTATTTTGAAAATATAACTGCTGTTTCTTTCATTTTTAACTGTCTAATCACTATAATACAGTGGACCCAACTTAATTGGACATCTCTTAACTAGATAACCCTGTTAATTGAATATAATTTCCAAACACAAAATCATTTTCCATACCTAAAGTACAAATTTGACCTGTTAATTGAATAAAGGTTATAGAGTAGACTCCTGTTAATTGAATAAAAACTCTTGAAATCTGTCGAGAAATTACCCTGACTCACCACAGGCTTCCTTTGTTTATAGACCTATTTGGCCTCAGAACATCCAGCACAGGCATTTAATCTATTAAATCTTGTTTGACAGAGCTCATGGAATTCTGTCAAACAAGATATAATAGAATAAATGCTAAGTTTATCTCTAGACTACAGGACAGTGACACAATCCCTGTTAATTGAATACTCCTGTTAAATGAATAATTTTCATTGGTAAAGTGGCTATTCAATTAACAGGGTTCCACTGTACTACAGTTGTTTAAGAAGCAGATGTGATGTTCTCCATCTTATGTTCAGTAATCTTCTATTCCTTTATTATTATTTTTTGTATCTCTCGTGAAAACACCATCAAAGTTCATAATAATACTTCTGATAAGACTAGAGAGTCCAGTGAAAAACAAACATTCATGTGTGATACTGATGTTGCAGATCCGAAACAGATCATAGTCCCGAACAAATGTGTGAATGTTGGATGATTCTACATGCAGTTTCCCATTTTATTTATTTATTTGAGTTTAACAACACTTTCAACAACCAGTGTCACCTCCTCTTGGACAGTTTTATGGGAGGAGGAAGCCAGAGTACCCGGAGAGAAATGGCGAGCAACTGTCAGATTCCCCAACATCCTAACTCCGCACAAGCAGGGTTAGCATTGGTTGAAGACAGGTGCACCATCGGACGTGCATTATGGCATAGTACACAGAGCCAGCATACCCCCATGTGAGCAATCTGCATTAAAGGACACAACACAGTTACCCCTAGCAGGAATCAAACCGTGGACCTCTCGGTTTGAATTTCAATGCCGTAAACCACTAAGCTGCAACGCTCTCTGCAGTTTCACATTGACTACTGAGATAATACATGATGAGAGAAAACAATAGTACTGAAATGGTTCACCGGATAACTGGTTTAAAACCGGTTACCTACTTAACCGATTAAAAAAAACGTCAACCCTTTTTCAAAAATATCAATAGTGATCGGCATTCCACGGTTAAAACATATTAAATCTGCCGCTTCTCCTTTGGGATAGATTACACCTCGAAGCAGCGCTGCATATATTGAGAAATAATCGACATTGGCGTTCAAGACTTTGCTAATGAGAGGCAATTTCCGTGAGTACTGACCAACCGCAGAAACTATTCCACAGTATGTATACAAACGAACGTTGTCGAGTACTCGACAACATTCGTTTGTATACACACTACAGAATAGTTTCTGAGAATACTGCTTTCCAATTCCTATAGTCTTGATCCCAGATTCGGTGAAATAATGGCTACGGTTAACCAGACATTATCTGGTTATAGCTCTCGGTAAGTCGGTTGTGAAAATGAGCCAACCGTTTCAGCCCTAGAAAACAAACAAACATACATACATTGACAACACAGACACACCCACTCAGGTATGCAGTAATGGCGGGAGAGTGGGGTACCCCCAATAACCATCACAATTTTCAGTAGTAGGAAATTTGAATGTGTAAATTCCAATAGTTTGAAATTCAATGAAATAAATTTCCTTTATGTTTTCAACTTTTCAGACCAGTTGATTTGAATTTCAACCTGTGATCACAGTTTTTCCAACTTCGATCGGTTGTGGTTGCCAGCTTTAGTCATTTGCTGTGCTCCAACCCTGGAGTCCAATTTCCAGATTTCAACATTTTAATTGACTAACGACTGAAATTTGAATGAGCTGATGGAGTTGAGTCAAGTTTTCAATAATGAAAGTGTCAATGACACTGTAGCTTAATTTGTGTGTTGTGTTTGGTGAAAAGGATAATGTTCAATGTTTATGAAAGGATTATGAAATAAGACAAGAATTGTGATAATTGGGAATATGTTTATTTCTGTTCCCTGTATGCTATGTTTTTAATAAAAAATAATATGAGGTGTAGACTGTTCTAAAGAACTGAGGGGCGGGTTAATGTGGCCCTCAAAGTTAATGTATGTGGCCCTCACAGTTAACGTATGTCAACGAAAGTTACCAAGTTACAGTGAAATTATTCCAAAACGAGTCATCCTATCAAGTTACATTGAAATCCCTTCATTAATAAGGCCTGTAGACTGTGCTAAAAGTTTTGGGGCTTCAGGCCTGTGTACCCATCACAGATTGCAACTAAAAGGGGACGTCCTCATCGAGACCAAATGGGGAAGTTCTTATCCAGACATCATACGGAGTCATCCTACCAAGTTACAATGAAATCCCTCCATATTAAATATGACCTGCAGACTGCGCTAAAAGTTGTGGGGTTTTGGGCTTGGGCAACCATAATGGCTGACAGATCATGACCAAAAGGGGATGTTCTCATCTAGACATTATACAGAGGCATCCTACCAAGTTATAATGAAATCCCTTCATAAATACGACCTGTAGACTGTGCTAATGGTTTTGGGGTTTTGGGCTCAGGAAGCCATACCGGTTGACCGATCGCGACCAAAACGGGGCGTTCTCATCTAGACATGACCCCAAACCTGCATATGAAATTTCGTGACAATCAGACAAGAACTACGGTTGTAGCCTGTGCTAAAGGAAAATGTGAACAGACACACAGACTGACAGACTCACAGACTAACAGACTTCCGCATGCGTGATGGCAATAGCTTATCTTGACTTTTGTCAAGTTAAGCTAAAAGTTAAAAAATTTATAGTAATTTATATATTTTTTATACTTACCAATGACCCAGACTTAGCTGGTGCTAACTCCACAAAAACCAGGGCCAAACACAAATTTTGCCCCCCAATCCCCAAAATTTGCATCCAAAACAAAAAGAAATCATGTCCTAAAGGACCTCCATAGTACGACTCTACTGCGCATGCGCAGTGACGCAGTCGTCCCGAAATTGGCGCCAAATATCATTCTTACTGGCAGTGCCTGGTCAGCGCTATGTACTCAGCGGGGAGGCAAGAGTTCCCAACTCAGGGAGGGCCATCCCCGTCTGGGTCATTGGTAAGTATAAAAAATATATAAATTACTATAAATTTTTTAACATTTTTATACTGTACCAATGACCCAGACTTAGCTGAATAGTAAACAGGCTGGAGGGCCTAGGACATAGAGGAAAATCCAATAAGCTCAATTATAAAATAAAGAGGTAACCCCTTAAGGAGAAAAGGAGTATTAGGCTTTACATGTATCTTTCTTATTTAATATTTAAATTAGAAAGATACACTACCCTTAATAATTGAGCACAATAACATTCATGTTCTCTATTAACATCCAGTATAACCTTTATACTAATTATTTTTAAAACAAGCCAATAAATAAAGTAGTCCAGAGAATTGAGACTCTTTATAATCATTTAAAAGTGTCCGAGTATTGTATATTAAAGCCCGTTTGACACTTGACATATACAAATGCTTCACACCGAGCTACACTTTAAAAATAAGACATGAATGAAATTAAACATTAATATTACACTTTAAAACCATCCCGGAAGCGACTCAGAAATACTGTCTTGGAGGAGGCATTCCCTTGCTTTTCACTATAAAGCAGGTGACCTAAGGGAACACCCGACCCCCCCCCCCCCCCCCCTTCCCCTTGCCCTGGGTCAAATAGCCCAGAGCGAAGAGGGCAGCCGGACGGAGTCACTGCCGGAACAGAAAGCCTGCATAACTATAGTTGCAACTGTTTAGTGGACGACATTCTGAGCAACAGATAACGGACCTAAACAATGCAGGTCTCCAGAAATGGACTCAATATTTCTGAGATAAAAATTAGTAAATGTGGATGGCTGAGACCAATAAGCAGCCTTCATTAAATCTGTAATAGCAACACTATTAGCATAAGCCCAGGAAGTAGAAAGAGCTCTTACTTCATGAGCAGAAATCTTAAGCACAGACTGCTGAGAAGAAGATAAATCTTCATACGCAGTACGGATAGTTAACTGAATCCATCTAGCAATAGAATGGACTGAAATGTCCTTTCTATTAGGCATCAAAGACAGAAAGAAACGTTTCCGTCCCTTTCTGATGAACTGAGATCTCTGTTTATAGATACGTAGTGCTCTAACAGGACAGAGTAAAGGCCTACGCCCGTCTGAAGACGGAAGAGCCTTAATAACAATAGGTTCCGGATATTTATTAGGAGCCTGATTCTTAGCTAAAAAACCGACATTAGTAGTGAAGGTGATAGTGTTCCCAACACTACGATAATGAGAATCATCCACCGATAGTGCATGAAGCTCACTGACTCTTCTGGCAGAAGAGAAAGCTAAGAGAAAAGCTGTCTTATAAGATAAGAATTTGAAATCAACTGTCCCAAGAGGTTCAAATGGCTTTTCCTTCAATTTAAGGAGAACCCAAGCTAAATTCCACTTAGGAATTAATCTAAGAGTTCTGGGTCTATTTATCGAAAAGTTTCTAACCAATTTCGATAAAGAGACATTAGATCCAATTTGTAAACTATCATGATGTGCATAGGTATCAGATAACATAGATCTATAACCCTTTATAGTAACAGGTTGCAGTTTGATTTCGTCAAACAAGTATACTAGAAAGTTAGCAATGTCTGGTATAGAGGGATCAAATATATCAACAGAATGATCCCTACACCAACGACGGAAAACCTTCCACTTAGCCGCATAGTTTAGCGAAGAGGAGGTCCTCCTACAGTTAGAAATCGCGTCCACTGCTCGTCCTGTAAAGTGCTTGCCATGCAAGAAGGACCGCACAACGGAAAAACGTGAAGGTTGAGACCTTGCGGGTTGTGATGTAGTTGGCGCGATTTCCCCTGCCAAAGAAGATCCTCTCGTGGAGGGAGCTTCCGCGGTAGGTCCCATAACAGACACCTGAGTAGATTTATCCACGGTCTCTGTGGCGACAGAGATGCTACCAACAGAATCTTGCATTGAGATTGTTTTATCTTTAGCAATACTTGTTGAATTAACGGCGCTGGAGGATACGCATATCCTATCATTCCGTCCCAAGGGATCGATAGAGCGTCTACTGCAAATGCTCTTGGATCCGGACGCGGGGACACATACGTCTGCAACTGATTGTTGAGATGTGTCGCAAATAAGTCTATCATTGGCCGTTCCCACTGGTAGCAAATCTGATTGAATACTTGTTTGTTGAGAGTCCACTCCGACGGCAACAAGCGACCCTTTCGTGAAAGGGAGTCTGCTAGCACATTCAGACGACCCGGTATGTGACAGACCGAAAGAAGAACGTGATGTTCCAACGCAAACAGAAGGATTCTTTCCGTTAGATTGAACAACGGAACTGAATGAGTGCCTCCCTGATTCCGTATATACGCCACTACTGTCGTATTGTCGGATAGGATTTGGACATGAGCATCGTGAATAATGTCCATCCAGTGACGTAACGCAAGCCAAATTGACATCATTTCCTTGATGTTTATGTGCTTGCACAGGAATTGCGGATCCCAAAGACCCAGGCATCTCGAATCCGTTGGGATTAATGATGCACCCCAACCTGTTTGACTGGCATCCGTCATAATGGTAAAACTCGGATCCGGCAACTGCAGCGGAACTCCTTGAGTTAACCACTGAATGTTTGCCCAAGTCTGAATCTCTTGTTTCACTTGATCTGACAAGAGAACGTCTACATCGAGCGAATGAATTTTCACACTCCAATTCTGAGTCAGGAAAATTTGAAGAGGCCGTGTGCGTAGCCGTCCCATCGGAATGAGATCCGCGGCGGCTCCGCACAGACCTATCAGTCTCATAAATTCTCTCGCCGTGACTTTGTCTGTATTCAGACAATAGCGAGCGTAACAACTGACTAATTTCGCTCTGGTTAACGGCAGACGAACGAGATTGTTGTGCGTCTCGAAGCTCATTCCCAGATGAGTGAATGACTTGGACGGCACCAGATCCGACTTCTCCTCGTTTACTATGAAACCGAGACGTCGGAGCAATAGAAGAAGATTCTGAACATCGTTCTGAAGCGTTAACTCGTTGCCGTACCTCTGAAGAATGTCGTCCAGGTAGGCCGACGTTACCGCAGACGAATGAGCTCGGAAGTAGATCATTACCGAGTTCATTACCCGAGTGAAAGCCCAGGGTGCTAGATTCAATCCGAAGCACATCGCCCGGAATTGATACACCACTCCTAGGACTGCGAAGCGTAGATACTTTCGGAATGTCGGATGTACCATGACGTGAAAGTACGCATCTTTGAGATCTATGCTCGTTGCATAATCGTTCACCCGAATACTCGCTCTGACCGATCGAATCGTCTCCATATAAAACTTCGGAGCGACGATCAGCTTGTTTATCCAGCTCAAATCTATGACTGGACGGAACGAGCCGTCTGGTTTCGGAACCAGAAACAGATAGCTGTAGAATCCCAGCGATTCCTGGTTTTCTACGACCTCTACCGCGTTCTTCATTAAAAGAGACTGCACCTCTGATAGCAGAGCGTCTCTTTTCTGAGGGTTTGACGGAAGATGAGTCCACTTTGGACTTCGAGTTAATGGAGGCTTTCGTTTGAAGGATATCTTTAGACCTTCCGAAGTGACTCCTCTCACCCACGGGTCGTCCGTAATCGACGCCCACTCTTGAGAAAAACTCGACAACCTTCCGCCAACCGGAACGCGATAGAGGTTTGAGCCATCACCTCCTGGATCTGCGAGGCCTGCGGTAGGAGAAACCACGTCTTCCACGACCCGCACCTCGCCTCGTCGACCTCGGGGCGTCCGACCGATTGTCCCGGCCTGAAGGACGTCCCGAACGAGAGTCGCTATCCTGACGGTCTCTCGAATAAGAGCTAGAGGACGCACCGGAACCTCTATAGGAACCTCTCTTGGGCGGATAAGACCCAGAAGTGCCCGCCTTATTCGTGTCTGCTGTATCCGACCTTTTAGGAGCGGATCTAAACAACAGAGAATCACTAGCTTTCTTTTTAATATTATCATAAATAGCGGAAAGCTTGCCGTCAAAGAGAAGATCTCCTGAGACCGAAGCGACTCTAAGAGAGTTCTTCACCTTAGAATCCACTAGTGTGGATGTAGACAGGGCTGCGTCACGTCTAACCAACTCCAGATTTGCCACTGAAAGGGCGGAGTTACACGTGGAATAAGCTACTGCCCTTGAAAGAAGTCTTAAGGAGGATTGTATATCCTGAAACTCTTCCCCTTGAAGACGCAGTGATAACGCCTTCGTAAGGTGATCTGCGTAAGATAAGGCATCTAAATTGGCTCTGTTAGACGCAATAGCTGTTTCCAACACTGCGGTTGGAATAGAAGCTGACGACGGTAATGATAGCTCTAAGTCTTCCGCCTCGTCGTCCATACGCAGAGGAACTCTCGGTATACCCTGACCTGCCGTGTCGAATTTATTCCTTGCATTAATGAAAGGCAGGTTGAGAGTATTTGCGGACAAGAAGCCTGCTTTCCCCGTCCTGGAAGCAAGTTTAAAAATAGCGTCGTTCAATAATTCAAATGTTCTTGCAACATTATTGGACTGCGACGGAAACTCGGGAGCGATGTCCCTGAACCGCTCGAAAAAATCAGAGTCCAATGACGCTATAATTCTCCTGTCCGGAAGCGCAGCAGTCTGGCCCGACGGAACAACTTGAGGAAGAAAGTGCCGGATGAAGTCCACGGCAGCTTTGTGTTGTTCCGAAAGGGATAGCTCCAATTCATCCGTATCCCTTTCACCATCCGGTCGGACCTCCCGATGTTCCCGGTCGTCCGCCCCCGATGCTTCGGCGGAGCGTACCGACCCAGCGCCGTCGGATAATTCTCGATCCGACACCGTCTCTGTCGGCTGCTGGGATGCTGCGATAAGCTGTGCTATCTGCACTAGAATGTCCGACGTCGAGACCTGCGGAGGAGCGGTCTTTCGCTGCTTTGCCGAGGGCAGCTCCGCATCAGATGGCTCCCGCATACTTTTCCTATGCGAACGTCCGGAGTCCATCGGTCTCGAATCCCTGGCTGCCGGATGGTGTGACCTGGTCGCCGAAGAATCCTTCATCGGCGAAGCTGGCAAAATATCGGAGGTCACGCAGCCAAGGTGCGGTCGTGTGCGCCGGCGAGAAGAGGAAGCCTTAACAGTCTCTGCGGACTGCTTATACAACGGAGCGTCCCGAGCGACGGACGTATGCTCCGCTAAAGACACATTATGTACCACAACATCTGGTCCCAGATGTTGTTGTACGAGAGAGGGGCCTCTCTCGCTCGCGGCCCGGCTGGACCTGGACGAGCTAGGAACCGGACTAAAAGGCTTCCTCCGTTCTCGTTCACTATCCGCCGTCACTGGGTGTGCATCTATTATTTTTATAGTGCTCGCATCACCCAAAATTTCCTCTTGGACCGCATCGGACGAACCCGGCTGCCGAACCATTCGGTGAATGGACGCTACACCGGGCGAGCTAGCGGACGACATTTGTCTAATCTCCATGAGCACTTTTGCCGCTAGCTCTGTATTTATTTGTGACGACGGACGCACACTTGAAGAAGATAACATGGAAACATCACCCTGTTCTGGTTCCTCTGAAATAGAAACTGAGAGAGTAGAGTGACCTTGTGGAGAAAGAGCCGGTATCGCTCTTTCTCCAGAAACAACATATCGTGACACACGTTTCCAATGTTTCTCATCCCAATGTTCACATACAGGACAGGGATTAATGCGAGAACACTGACTACAATTAATGCAATAATCATGAAAGTCAGAGGAAGATTTCTTCCTATTACAATTTGAACAAGTTCCCTTCATTGTGAAAGAACAACAATAAGTCCTAGTTACTCGCAAAAACCCCTGACACAAAGATACATAATAACATGATCCATTAATAAATGAAAAAACAATTGCAAAACAAAATAATTTTGAAAAAATATTTTTTCAGAGAAGCCCAAGTTGCTGAAAAGTAATGTTGAGCCCCGATGGATCCGATGGCAAAGTGTGGTCAAAAATTTTAAAATTATATAAAATAATTAATGAGACACTTTCGGATAATATAAATGTATCTTATAATGAGATAAACTACCTCAAAGGCAAACAGCCCCCCTCAAAAAAGGCTGTTGCCAATGAAAACAACAGTGTAAACACAGAAGAAAACATGACTCCAGGCACTGAAAAAACTGGCCCGGAATCAGTCATCAATTACACTCTATCTGATGCAAAACAGAGACTCCCAGGGGAGAATCTGCAGAACATCAGATGGAAGATGCAGAACACAAACGTTATACACCCATGGGTGAAAACGTAACTATGGGGAAAATAACAGAAAACATTCTGTAACCAAGCAACTCTCCCAGGGAATTTTTAGAAATGAAACTTCTCAAAAATAAGCCAAAAGCATGGGAGAATTGCAAGGGGGGACTTTAGAAGGTTAGGGGAGAGGAAACACTGAATAAGCAGTGCAACAATTAGCAAGAATGACAACAAGAGGCGTTTGCCTCGAAAATAGGCAACTTAACATAATTTTAACAAAAAATTTTAAGTACAGCCCTGATTATTTTTTGCCACTTCTTTTTCCTCTCCTCCTTCTATCCTCCTTAGAATCACATTTTCTCCAAGAATTACGTGTCTGGCATCCTTTAAACTGAGATTTACAAGCACAAAGATCAGTGAGATGTTGACTGATGAAGGGCCAAACAGAGAAATGATATTTGGCGCCAATTTCGGGACGACTGCGTCACTGCGCATGCGCAGTAGAGTCGTACTATGGAGGTCCTTTAGGACATGATTTCTTTTTGTTTTGGATGCAAATTTTGGGGATTGGGGGGCAAAATTTGTGTTTGGCCCTGGTTTTTGTGGAGTTAGCACCAGCTAAGTCTGGGTCATTGGTACAGTATAAAAATATCCAATTTTCGATTAAATTCTCTGACTTTTCTAATCAGCTGACAAAATTTTCCGAAATTCCGACTTGAATCTGTAACAATCCAGTTTTTTGAATTCATCATTCTGTTTCTCTTACAATTACCAGGCTACAGAAGGACTGACTATAGGCTGACAGCTATTCAGCCAATACCTACTTCTTCCAACTGACTCAATCTCAGGGGTTCAAAAATTAAAAACATTCCTTGGGGAGACCCCTGGACCCCCACCATCGGGAAGGAGATACAACACTCAAACTTTCCCCCAACACAGGCCTGCAGCCTTTGGGACATGTCCATGGCATGTTGTGCTGGGACCCCAACTCCAGTTAGAAATCTAACTGATCACACCCCCATTGAAGACCCTCTAGCTAGGTCCCTGAACCCACTCACTCCTGCATACACAAAGAGGTTATAAAACTCTGTCACTAATCCTAAGTCAAGCAACATGAAACCGTTGATAATAGCACATAACGTTTTATAAACTTGAGTTATCTTTTTGTGTTTCCTCTAACAAAAAATACAGGAAAACCATTTTTTTCACTTTCATCTTACAAAATCTGCTTTTGTGTGTAAAATCATAACAATTTAACTTCCATCTGATAATTCTTTCACAGACAACTCTTGTAAACTCCAGTTCACTCTGTTAAAGTCCATGTTTTGTGGAAAACTCTCATACTGAAATGGGGCTCTACAGTCCTGTGTTTTCATAATGCTCTTTAAAGCAGCTCTTGCAGCCATTTCCTCTGCTATTGTGACTGTTTCTCCAGGTGCTGAAAAGTGGAAAGATGAGAACATAATCATTCAATGCAGAGCTTCCCCTAGAAAATAATACATCTCCATTTTATATTATGGTAAAAGCTTGCATAATTTCATAATCATTGATCAGTTCCCCCCACACATAAAAACTCAAAAACACTTATCTCACAAGCAACTGAGCGCACCAGAAGTTGAATTACTGTACACCTGTATTAGCACTCTCTGCATTGATTTTCTATTTGATTTCATTCTTAACAGCCTGTAACAAACATTTCAAAGCATAAAGCCTAACAAAATCATTTAACCCTTTACCTAACATGAAAAGCAGACGACACTTGCAAACAAAATTGTTGAATAACTATTTTTTTTCATTTTGTGTCTAAAAAACATAGGCTATGATCCCTCATTGGAATGAGCTCGATGAGCTCTTTCCAAAGAGGGGTCATAACCTATGTTTTTGAGACAAAAAATGAAAAAATAATTAAAATTAATTGACGATATTTGTGAATAGCGCTGGCCGGTTTTGGCCGTTACGTTGGGTAAAGGGTTAAATCTATGGCATATTTGATGTCCGTACTATAGTAAACCAGTAATATTCTCAAAACATAGCCATTAAAATTTTATTTTTACAATTTTGAGCTCAAAAACATAGCTCATCAGGCTTGTTTTAATGAGAGGTCGTATGCTATGCTTTTGAGGCAAAAACTTATAATATTTAAATTTTCAAATTTTTTGAAAATGATTTGAACAAACTTGAATCAGATCCACCCCACAATGTTCCATACCAAATATCAAAAGATTCTGCCTGCTGGATCTGGAGAAGAAGATTTTTTTAAGAAATTTGCCTGAAATGCACTAAGTTTGAATTCGGGCTTCTATACTGAGCCCAAATATGAATCCAGGGGGCCGATTTGAACAAACTTGAATCAGATCCACCCCACAATGTTGCATACCAAATCTCAAAAGATTCTGCCTGCTGGATCTGGAGAAGAAGATTTTTTAAGAAATTTGCCTGAAATGCACTAAGTTTGAATTCGGGCTTCTATACTGAGCCCAAATGTGAATCCAGGGGGGCGATTTGAACAAACTTGAATCAGATCCACCCCACAATGCTGCATACCAAATATCAAAACATTCTGCCTGCTGGATCTGGAGAAGATTTTTTAAGAAATTTGCCTGAAATGCACTAAGTTCGATTTCGGGCTTCTATAGTGAGCCCAAATATGAATCCAGGGGAGCAGATTTGAACAAACTTGAATCAGACCCATACCAAGATGCTGCATATCAAGTAGCAAAAGATTCTGCCCACTGGTTCTGGAGAAGAAGATTTTTTAATAATTTTTCTATAATTCATACGGTACTATCAGAGTTATGCCACATACAGAGCCCCCAAGGGACGTGGCCATTTCATTTGAACAAACCTGAATTGCCATATAGTAATGAACATCCTCATGAAGTTTCGTGAAAATCAGACCAGTGGTTTCAGAGGAGAAGTCGTTTGAAAAATGTTCACGACGAAATACGACGGACGACGGATGACGGATAGCGATAAGTTGAGCTCCCTTCGGTGAGCTAAAAAATTGATTAAGTTCAACAACCTGTAATTTTGTGAAATATTGAAGCAAATCAAAAGCCTGACAATATGCACCCCTCTGGTACATGTACAAACATCCTGTGAAATAAAAAAGTCCTAACTTGAAAACTGTTAGCCGGACAAACAATGTAAACTAGATGCGGAGGGATGGATGGCAAAGGATGGACAGACAGGGGTAGAACAATATGCCTCCCGACTATTCGTCGTAGAGCATAATAATATTTAACCCTTTACCCAACGTAACAGCCAAAACCGGCCAGCACTATTCTCAAAAACTGCCAATTAATTTATTATTTTTTCATCTCAAAAACATAGGTTATGACCTCTCATTGGAATGAGCTCATCGAGCTCGTTCCAATGAGGGGTCATAACCTATGTTTTTGAGACAAAAAATGAAAAAAATTAGTTATTAAAGAATTTTGCTTGCAAGTGTTGTCTGCTTTTCATGTTAGGTAAAGGGTTAAAACAATAAATTTTGATATCCTGTGCATTTGGTAAAGAATTAACTTAAGAATTAAATCAGCAACAATACTTACCTTTACCAATTAGTTCTTCATTGCAGTATATTCCAACATAGTACAAGGACATAATGGTTTCAGAACCTGACTGCCACAATAATCTACAGAAGATAGAAAATTAAATAAACTTAAAAGTCTTCAACACTTACTCTGACTCCAATGTCATTTGGTTTGCATGTCTCAGGGGGATATTATGATATGCTGAAGTTGTTACTAATGAATGTGCCCTTGAATGGGCCTTGTGGTAAGGATGTGTCAATACCCATGAACCAGGATATGGTAGAAAGCATCATTTTTAATTGTAAGATTGTACCTTGGAACAAAAATTGTATGCCAGCAAGCCTGCAAATAAGCAGACTGTCATCTACAAAATGAGGTCCCCAGAGGGTGAATTTGGTGATGCTACCCTGCAATCACAAAATTTACCCCCTGTGAACCTCAGTCTGAATCAAGGTCTCAATCCAAAACAGAACTAGAGTGATGTCACGCATGCAGCCCGACTGTCCCAGGAATGGCAATGCTGAGATGCAAAATAGTCGGAGCCATTTTTTGTTAACAGTTTACCTAACGAATCTGCCATATCTGCACTCTGATATACAAAATTTGCTATTCAAATTTTATTTTTTATTTCTCTACTTCAAAACATACCTCATGACCTATTAATGGAAAACACTTGATGAGCTTGTTCCAATAAGGAGTAATAAGCCATGGTTAGAAGTAAATAAAAAATTAAAAAATCTGATGTTTCAGAAAAATAATTTGTACTGTTGGCTGCAACTTGTGTTAGGCAAAGGATTAAAGATGCAGTACATAAAGCAATGTTGGGCTATATGAGCCAATTTTCTTTTTTGCATGTAATAACTCCCAATCCTTCAAAATGCGTTCAAAATGCATATTCGCGGAAAGAAAAAAAAAAGCCTAATTGGGAGGGGGGGGGGGGGGGGGCAGCACAGGGGGGGGGGGGGGGGGTGGTGTTACATAAATTTAAAAAAAGGTTCCGCATGTAGTGACTGTAAATAGTTCAAAATGCATATTGGAGAAAAGAAGAAAAAAAGCCTAATTGGGGGTGGGGGTAGGGGGTGGTGGTGGTAGTGTTTGTTTGTTTGGGTTTTTAACCACAAACTTGGAGTCACCCTACCAAGCTACAATGAAATCCCTTCAAAATTATGGCCTGTGGAATATTCTAAAGGTTTTCGGGCTTCGGGCCTCTGTTGCCGTCACAGTTGCCCAAAAGGGGACGTTCTCATCCAGACATTATATGAAGTCAACCTATCACGTTACAATGAAATCCCTCCATAAATATGACCTGTAGACTGTGCTAAAGGTATTCAGGCTTCGGACCCCTGTTGCCGTCACAGTTGCCCAAAAGGGGACGTTCTGATGTAGACATTATATGAAGTCAACCTGTCAAGTTACAATGAAATCCCTCCATAAATATGATGTGTAGACTGTGTCAAAGGTTTTCGGGCTTCGGGCATGGGCAGCCATCATGGTTGAATGATCGCAACAAAAAGGGGACATTCTCATCTGGGCATCATGTGGATTGATCCCACGAAGTTACAATGAAATCCCTTCATAAATATGACTGAAGACTGTGCTGAAGGTTTTCAGGTTTCCGGCGCCTGTAGCCGCCAAATTTGCCCAATCAGGTCCAAAAGGGGACTTTGTCATGTTGACATTATATGAAGTCAACGTATCAAGTTACAATGAAATCCCTCCATAAATATGACCTGTAGACTGTGCTAAAGATTTTCGGGTTTCGAGCTCGGGCAGTTGTGACGGTTGATAGATCACAACCAAATGGGGAAATTCTCATGTAGACATCATACGGAGTCATCGTATCAAGTTACAACGAAATGCATCCATATTAAACATGACCTGCAGACTGTGCTAAAAGTTTTTGGGTTTCGGGCTTGGGCAGCCATCATGGTTGACAGATCATGCCCAAACAGGGACGTTCTCATCTAGGCATTATACAGAGGCATTCTATGAAGTTGCAATGAAATCCCTTCATAAATACGACCTGTAGACTGTGCTAATGGTTTTCGGGTTTTGGGCTCGGGCAGCCATACCGGTTGACCGATCACGACCAAAAGGGGACGTTCTCATGAAGACATGACCTAAAACCTGCATATGAAATTTCAATATGATCAGACAAGAACTACCAGGTATAGCCTGTACTTGAAGGTTAAAAAAAAAAACCTACTTGAACCTTCAATAAAACACTTTAACCACAAACTTTTGCCAAAAACTCTAAATGTTAACAAACGGACAGACGGACGCAAGGATGGACGGACGGACAAAAGTCATTACTATACCCCTTACTGTAAACAGTCGGGCTAAAAATGTACCTAGAGGATAAATTGGCGCACGTTATGGGATAGCATTAGCAAATTCACCATCTGGGGACCCCATTTTGCAAATGACAGGTTGCTTATATTCAGGCTTGTATGCCAGGGTTTAATCTAGACTCTTTTTCAGGCTGAAACAAGGCCCCATTCCCAATGGAATGCATGCTAAAAAAATTCCCAATTTCTGGCACAAAACACTATTATCCCCAAACTTATACAGCATGATCAGGTTACATTGCCATTATGTTTTTCTGATAGTCAGTTCTAATAAACTGATACCAATTTTAACCTGTATTCTCTCTGAAAAAAAAAGCTTCTAGTTGGATTTATGTTTAGATGGTAACCAATTGAATAATTTCCCCAAGACCAAGAAAAAGGTCCCTTTCCCAATCTTCTAGGATCAAACCCAATATGCACTTCCTTCATGCTTTGTGAATAGAAACATGGAAGTATGTATCTTTGAGATCTATGTCTTCAAAACATATTCACCTTTTAGAGAGAACCAATGAGCAACATCAAGCAACTGCCAGCCTCCCAAATGTACAAACTCCATACAAGCAGTTTAACATTGATGGAACACAAGTGCACCATCAACATGCAGTATACCTTAATACACAGCATGACTGTGCCCCCTTCTGGGCAATCAGGATGAAGTGCCTGGCCCAAGGACACAATGCAGTTTCCCCTGGTGGGGATTGAACCGTGAACCTTCTAGTTTGAAGTCCAATTCTGTAACCACTGAGCCACCATGCTCCCAGGTATTCAGTAATATCTTACTTTCAAAATAAAATATTTGCCGAAATACTAGTACACTGCAATATTGTATTCAATACTGTCATTGACATTCAGATTTCAACACCACCATTCAGTCCTAACTTCTCACTGAATGAGCTCATTCCAATAAGTGCCATAAGCTATGTTTTGAAAATACAAGAGGCCCCAGGGGGCCTGAGGGCGCTCACCTGACATGGTAGCCTAAATATCAACCCAGAGAATTGATTTCAACAAGTTGCATCATTAACCTGAAGATATATATAAAATAACATGACAATTGGATTGATATTTTTTGAGTCATCTCATGCCAAAGGGATTGGAAAAATTCTCAATTTGAAGGATAAAGAGTTAATATCTCAGGATCAAATTATCAGATTTACACCAAAAACTATACAGCTCGGCACCTGAATACAAATATAAGGTAACTTGACAATCCAAGCAATATTTTTCAAGTTATCGAATGTTAAAGAAATGGATACGGATGCCGGACAGATGGACAAATGGATGGATGGACAGACAGACGAAGGATGGACGAATGACGGATGGCCACCTGGGATGCCGGCATTAAGTGTACCATACATGGTATGGGCACACATAAAAATCTATTTATTTCCTTATAACCTTGACCACTAACCTAACAACATATAAATGCAAAATTGGTCAAACCACGTTTGGAGTAACTTGAATGCAAAATGTGGCCATTATTGCTTCAACAGAAACCGAGATATTGTGCAGGCATGCAGACATCCAAAAAGGAAAAAGAATGATAGTGTCAATGACACGGTAGCTTAACTTGAGTGTGTGTTGTGTTTGATGAAAAGGATAATGTTCCATGTATATGAAAGGATTATAAAATACGACAAGAATTGTGATAACTGAGAATATGTTAATTTCTGTTCCCTGTATGCTATGTTTTCAATAAAAACTAGAGGTACTGTGAGCAAGCTCATAAAGTGATACCCCCCGAATGTATAAGTTAGATTATCTCCCCTTGGAAATGTCATAACGGAATTATATTGTTTCATGCACATCTTCATATGGAGTTCTTCCATTGTGTAAAGTTTCATGAAAATTCTTCAAACGGTTTAGGAGGAGTTGCGCTTATAAGGATGGACAGACAGACAGATGGATGGACGGACAGGGTGCTTCCTATATACCCCCCCCCCCCTCCCCCAAACTTTGTTTGTGAGGGGGGGGGGGGAGGGAGTATAATAATTTGAGGTATAGACTGTACTAAAGAATTGAGGGGTGGGTTAATGTGGACCTCACAGTTAATGTATGTCAACAAAGTTAACAATTTACAGTGAAATTATTCCAAAACAAGTTACAATGAAATGCCTTCATAAATAGGGCCTGTAGACTGTGCTAAAGGTTTTGGAGCTTTGCGCCTGAGTAGCCATCATGATTGACCCATCGCAACCAAATGGGGACGTCCCCATCTAGACATTATACTGAGACATCCTACAAAGTTACAATGAAATCCCTTCATAAATATGACCTGTAGTCTGTGCTAAAGGTTTTCGGGCTTTGGGCAGCTGTCACGGTTGACAGATCATGACCAAAAGGGGATGTTCTCATCTAGACATTATCCAGAGTCATCCTACCAAGTTACAATGAACAGACTGACAGACTCACAGACTAACAGACTTCCGCACACGTGATGGCAATAGCTTATCTTGAGTTTGTCAAGTTAAGCTAAAAATTAGGGCCAATTCTCGAGACCTCTGACCAAGCCTGAAAATAAGCAATTTGTCATTTACAGAATGAGGTCCCCAGAGGGTGAATTTGCTAAAGCTATCCAATAGTGGGCCAATTTATCATTTGGGTAACTCTTTCTGTTTAGGTTTGACACCTTGATTGATTGGGGTTCAAAGAGGATAAATTTAGTGATGCTACCCTGCAGTGCAGGGTAGCATCACCAAATTCACCCTCTAGGGACCCATTCTGCAGATGACAGTCTGCTTATTCTGGTGTACTACGATATCTTCCCCCCCCCTGTACAACTTCCCCCCCGGGGGAAGATAAACTAGTTTAACTTCACCCCGGGGGGTAAGATAAACTAGTTTATCTTCCCCCCCATCTGGTTTATCTTCCCCCCCACCTGAATTTTTTTACCATTCAGATTTTTACCAGATCTTTTTTTAGAATTTGCTTGTTCGCTTGTGTGTGATATTAAAAAAGCATCATGTGAGCATTGAAAAACTCATTGGTCAGTATGCGAGAGAGCTAGATGCCCAAAAGAAAAAAAAAACATTTTAGCCCAAATTAGCATTGTGAGTGGAATATTATACAAATTTCCATTTTCAAGACTCATTTGAATATGTTGTTAATAGAAGAAAATTGCACAAGAAGAACTTGCGTTTTTTTTTTCTCAAAATATCCCCTGGGATATAAGCAAAAAACATTTTTTAAACATGTCGCCCGATGTCGCTAATTTTTTTTTATTTTCACTCAAACTACTATTTTGAAGAGAATTTCACCTGTATTTTTTCAATTTTAAGATTTATTTCCTAAAGATGTGACAAAGAGAATAATTTCAGTTGTTGGGGGGAAGGGGGAGGGGAGATATCCTGACCAATTTATCTTTCCCCCACCTGACACTCGAAGTTACCCCCAATTTTTTTTTTACCTCAAATCACTATTTTGAAGAGAGTTTCATCTGTATTTTCTATTTTTAAGATTCATGTGCTCAAGCTGTTAGAATGGAAAAAATTTTGGTGGGTGGGGGGAAGATATCGTGACCAGTTTATCTTACCCCCCACCCAACACTCAAAGTTAGCTCAAACCACTATTTTGAAGAGAATCTGATCTGTATTTTTTATTTTTATGATTCACATACTTAAGCTGTTAGAAGGGAACAATTTTCAGGTGGGGAAGATATCGTGACCAGTTTATCTTACCCCTCATTTTGTAGAGAATTTAATCTTATATTAAGATTCATATTTCCCACTTGTTAGTTTGTGTTTCAGTTTCCAGTGTCATGTGGGAGGTAAGATAAACTGTTCACAGTATCGTCTACACTAGTCAAAATTTTTCTGTTGTAACAACTTAAAAATGTGAGTATAACGAGTCCTATGTCTAAGTTGTTGAAAAAGAAAAACATTCAGGTTATTGTTTTCCGATTCATATGTTTTAAGTTGGAAGAGAAAAAAAATTCAGGTTGTTGTGGGGGGGGGGGGGGGGAGATGTTGTGACCAGTTTATCTTACCCCCCACCTGACACTAGAAATTGACAAATGCCTTTTTTTTTAGGGCAAACCACCATTTTGTAGAGAATTTAATCTTATATTAAGATTCATATTTCCCACTTGTTAGTTTGTATTTCAGTTTCCAGTGTCATGTGGGAGGTAAGATAAACGGGTTACAGTATCGTCTACCCTAGTCAAAATTTTTCTATTTAAACAACTTAAAAATGTGAGTATAACGAATCCTATGTCTAAGTTGTTGAAAAAGAAAAACATTCAGGTTATTGTTTTCCAATTCATATATCTTAAGTTGGAAGAGAAAAAATTCAGGTTGTTGTGAGGGAGGGGGGGGGGGGGGGGGAAGATGTTGTGACCAATTTATCTTACTCCCCACCTGACACTTGAAATTGACAAATGTCTTTTTTTAGGGCAAACCACCATTTTGTAGAGAATTTAATCTTATATTAAAATTCATAGTTCCCACTTGTAAGTTTGTTTTACTGCTCATATCATCATTTTGAAGAGAAATTTATTGAGGGCTTTGTTGACTCTATCAAGTGCTAGATATTTTGTTTGAATTTGATGCTGTAGTTTACATAGTTTTTATTGTTATGATAATAAAACTTCTCAACCGAAATATGTTTTTTCTTTATTTACTCAGAAATTATCTTATCCACCCCACACCTGAGTCACAAAACGTTGGTTTTCTTCTGATTTTTTGCTATATTTTCCATTCTCAAGATTCCTGTGCTTAAGTTGTAAAAAGGGACAAATATTCTGATGGGGTGGGGAGGGGGAGGGGGAGGGGGGTCATGGTTAGGTTATGACTCCCCCTTCCCCCCAACTGACATTCAAAGTTTTTAAATTATTTTTTTGGCTCATACAACGATACTGATGAGAATTTTATTCATATTTTCAAAATAAAAAAACATAACAAAATATAGGGTTTGTTCCCGCACTCTCAAGGCCAGACTAACAAGTTTTCAAATTGCCCCTCATGCTTTTTAATATAACAGAGGGGTACTAAAGCAAATTCTTTAAAAAGTTCGGTGATTAAATTGAAAGATAAAAAAATTCAGGTTGGGGGGGGGGGGGGAGATAAATCAGTGGGGGGGAATATAAACTAGTTTATTCCCCCCCCTGGAGGGGGGGGTATACAGGGGGGGGGGGGGGAGATAAACTGTTACACCGGATTTGCCTCTGACCAATTTGTGAGTAGCAGACTGAGAAATACACCTTATGCCAACATGTGTTCTAAATTGAAAACGAAGATATTGTGCATAGAAACAAACAAATGGCACGCATCAGTACAGCCTTGTACAGCTCATGACAACTTCAGTCGAAAAGTGACCTTGAACTGGTAATATGCGATGGTTGTTGAAAACTTGAAACCCATTCTCACACAAGGCAAAATGAAAGAAAAGAAATATCAACAAACAAAAGAACACCAACTACCATTACAGAAACATTTTGATGGAAATGAAGATAATATAGTGAGTCCTGTTAATTGAATAGCCACTTTGGCAATGAAAATTATTCAATTAACAGGAGTGTTCAATTAACCAGGATTGGTTCACTTTCCGTATTCTGGAGATAAACTTTAAGCATTTATTTATAGCATTTATTCTATTATATCTTGTTTGACAGAGCACCATGAGCTCTGTCAAACAAGATATAATTGATTAAATGCCTGTATTGGGTGTACTGAGGGCAAATAGGTTGAAAAACAAAAGATAACTGTGGCATGTCAAGGTAATTTCTCGACAGGTTACAAGATTTTTTATCAATTAACAGATCAAATTTGTACTGGAAGTATGGTAAATGGTTTTGTGTTGGGAAATTATATTCAATTAACAGGGCTATTCCATTAAGTGATATTCAATTAAGTGGGAACAACTGTACATATTTGGTACCAATCAGTCATATTACCTGGGTTCTGGTGATTCTCTGTTTTGTAATTTCAAGATGGATGTTAATGTTCCCATGGGGTTGACAATGTCATAAAACTCATTGATGTCTTTTCCAATCAACTGTGGCAAGACAAAATCCCGTACAAATAACTGAGCTCTCTCTTCTCCCTGTCGAAACAAGTTTATAATTATTAGTTATTAAAAAGCAGTCAGTAATGGTTAGGGCTGAAACGGTTGGCTCATTTTCACAGCCGACTAACAGACAGCTATAACCGGATAATATCCGGTTATCAGTAGCCATTATTTCACCAAATCTGGGATCAAAATTATAGGAATTGGAAAGCAGTATTCTCAGAAACTGTCCCGAAGTGTGTATACAAACGAACGTTGTGGGGTACTCGACAATGTTCGTTTGTATACATACTATGAAATAGTTTCTGCGGTTAATCAGATATCACGGAAATTGCTGATCATTAACAAAGTCTTGAATGCCAAAGTTGATTATTTCTCAATATATACAGCATTGCTTTGAGGTGTAATCTATCCCAAAGGAGAAGTGGCAGATTTAATACATTTTAACTGTGGAATGGAGATCACTATCGATATTTCGGATAACCGGTCGAGGTTTTTTTTTCAAATCGGTCAGGTAGGTAACCAGTTTCAAACAGCTTATCCAGGTTAACCATTTCAGTACTAGTAATGGTTGGCAAGCAACTGTGTATTTCATGTAAACATCTATTATTAGCTGTGTTTCATTCAATGGATGGGGAGCAGAGTGGTTATGGCATTGAACTTCAAATCAAAAGGTCCACAGTTTGTACCCAGCCAGGAGCAATTGCATTGTGTCCATGGGCAAGGCACTTAATCCCGATTACCCATGTGGGGGCATGGTGGCACTGTGTATTAAAGCATACTGCACATTAATGGTGCACTTGTCTTCAACCAATGGTAACCCTGCTTGTGTGGAGTTAGTACACTGGGGAGTCAGTTGCTTGTCATTTCTCGATGGTTCTCTCCGACTTCCTCCGACCATAAAACTGTCCGACATGAGGTGACCCTGGCTGTCAAGTTTCGTTAAACACCAATAAATAAATATTAAATATTCAATGGAGTAAATGGGAAAGAATGTAATTTTGTAATGCAGCGATCTTTTAACCTGTCACAGGGTAAAAGCTTATAGGAGATGCAATTAAGGGGTCCAGGAAGGATTTACTTACTGTACTAACCCCATGCACACTTGTGTCAAAATATCAAAATTGCATTGAGCTCAGTCCAAAAAGACTGAACTGGTTAAATTTTGTGTAGGTAAATTTTACTGGTTAAAATTTCAGTATTTTAACTTCAGCATGCAATAAGTCAACACTTGATGCCAGAGTTGAGAAAAATTTTAAAAACAAAATGCCATTGGAAGACCACATGTCAAAGAGTACTTAAAAACCATCCAGAAAAACTTTGTTTTCATTTAGTTTTATACTGTTAAAATACCAAATACAAAGACATTTTAACCTTCATTCTGCCACACCCACTTTAACCATACAAAAAGAACTCCTATATCTAGTTGTATGTGAGGAAGTATAGTAAACTATATATAACACAGTTGTAACTATGAGCTCTTTCCAACAATTAATCAAATGACAGTCAACCGTAGTCGCTATCTGTAATATTAGGGTTAAGAATTCCCACTCTCCAATGCACTAAGAATTAAATGGAAGGTAAACTTGGTCCACACTATTCCAAAGTTTGACTGTATGACCATACGTTAATTTTTATGTCAATCCTCAAGAATGTACCAAACCAAAAATTAACTTACAGCTTCACTGGTCCAAGTTTGGGCAAAGGTCAAACTGGGTCATTTGAAAAATACTGTTATCAAAAGAAAAGAGATAGGCTGGTAACATAATTTTATCAAAACATTATGTCCTTTCTAATCAGTCAGTGATACAGTAGAACCCTGTTAACTGAATATATTCTTGGCCAGTGAAAAATATTCAATTAATATAAGTATTCAATTCAATTAAAAGAAATAGGGCCTCTCAATATTCTAAACCGAATACCGATATCGGTATTCAAAAAAATACTGTGGGATACCGAAACACTGTTCAGATATCTGAACATACGTACCACATCGGGACTTAAGCCATCACAGTGGAACAAATTTGCATGCCTTGATGATGCTGTTTGAAAAACCCTTTACTCTGCACAGACCATTTGAGCCATCACAGTGGAATAAATAAGTGTGCCTTGATGCCTCGAAAACCCTTTATCCTATGCAGAAGTTATCTGGGGGACGGTGGCTCAGTGGGTAGAGGTGCAGGCTGCAAGCCGAGAGGACCTCAGTTTGAATCCCACCTACGGCAACCGTGTTGAGTACTTGGGCAAGACACTTCATCCCCATTGCCCACGTGGGGGCATGGTGGCATTATGTACTAAGGCATACTGCATGTCAACGGTGCATCTGTCTTCAACCAATGCTAACCCTGTTTGTTTTAGTATGTTGGGGAGCTGACAGTTGCTTGCCATTGCTTGGTGGTTCTCTCCGGGCACTCCGGCTTCCTCTACCCGTAAAACTGTCATGGTCATGATTAGCCATTGTGCAGCAATATGTGACCTTAAACACCAATAATTAAATAAAAATGCAGACGTTATCAATTTTTATTATTTTAAACATCAGTTTATCAAATGTTTCCAAAATTTCAACAAAGCAATATCATGTGACCCCTCATTGGAACAAGCTCGACGAGCTCGTTTCAATGAGGGTCATATGATATGGTTTTGTTGAAGTTTTTTTAAAAATACTTTTTCAACTGCTGAATTTGTATATTAGGTGGGTGGATGCAGCCGATTCGTTGTGAAAAGGGATAATACTATTCTTTCGGGACAACAGTTTAAACTCAGGACATCTCGAAAATTAAATTGTGGGTAAATAAATAATGAGGATAAACCAATATTTTTGTAATTACACCAGTATTCAATCGATAGTGGTTTGAATACTGGTATGTATCGGTTTATCGATATACCATGCAGCGCTAAAAAGGAATATCTTTTTTCCTAACATTCTAGAGGTAAACTGAGCATTTATTCTGTTATATGTTATTTGACAGAGGTCATGGAGCTCTGTCACATAAGCTATTCTAGAATGGATGCTTACACTAGATACATTGAGGCAGAATAGTTCTACAAACATCAGCAATACAGTGATTGTCAGATTAATTCCTCCCGAGAAACAAATGCAAAATTATTGTCTTTGTTTTACAGCAAGGTAATTGTGAAGGCCAGAAACACCTGTTACTGAAGTTTAGTGATGATTGGAACATTCACATAAGAGATGTAGAACAAAGACATAATGCCAAATGTGGGGAGGTGATTTGCATGTATGTTCTTTGTTTTACTGCAGGGACCTGACTCACTTAAAAGCCTTTCCCATAAACAATCTTCATTCCAAATTTCATTGAAATCTGATAACCCAAACCTTATAAAACAAAGACATAATGCCACATGTTGGGCAGTGATTTGCATGTATTTTCTTTGTTTTACTGCAGGGACATGAATCATTTGAAAGCCATTCCCATAAACAATATTCAATCCAAATTTCAGTGAAATCTGATAACCCAAACCTGAAATATAAGGTGAACACATAAAAAATTGACATTAAAAGCAGAGATGAGTCTAAAAAGAGAAAAGTAAAAAATATTATTAGAGATTCATTTGAAAGCCCATAAACAATTTTCATTCCAGATTTCATTGAGATCCAATGACCCAAACCTGAGATACAATGCGAACAGACAAAAATTAAGCCTATTTTTGTGTATTCAAACATATTTCAACAGCAAAATGGCTAATGCGGCTTCAAGGTCTCATGATAGTGAACATCTCTATGAAATTTCATCCAAATCTGAGCAGAACTGTTGAAGTTACAATGCGAACAGACATCTGAGTTCGGATGGACAGACATACAGACAGACGGACAAATGTACAGAGACATGGACTCACAGACAGGCGCAATCCAGTATAGACCAATTTTTGAAAAAAAGTGGGGGTATAATAATTGGATTTTGTCAGCAACCAACCTGCTATTGGGTAGATCAGGTGGTATATGACCAGCCTTCTAACCTTAATTACGTCACAATGGAGAAATTATGTCCCAAACCATTTCATTGGGTGGAAAAAGTAGGAGGTATTCAGTTATGACAGTTTTATTTATGGGTAAATGAGGTAAGAATACCAAAGGAGGATGATAGTTGGTATGTGGGGGGGGGGGGGGGGGGGAGTTCTATGTGCCAAAGGCATCCTGGGACCAGGTCTGGAAATAAGCAGACTGTCATCTGCAGAATGAGGTCCCCAAAGGGTGAATTTGGTGATTCTACCCTGCACAGTAGCATTACCAAATGTACCCTCTGTGAACCTCAATTTGAATCAAGATCTCAGGCCTAAACAGAAAAAGGTACCCAAAGGATAAATTTGGGGGGGGGGGGGGGGTGTAGCCCATTGTATGGGATAGCAACAGCGAATTCACACTCTGGGGAGCTTATTCTGCAAATGACATTGCTTATTTTATTTCCAGGAATGGCTGTGATAGGGTGGGATAGTGAAGTTCATTATATTTTAGTGGAGGTTTTTGTGAAAAGCTCAAGGTATCAATCTGTTTAGCAGGGGAGTATGAGATTCAAGAGTAAAGATAACTTAAAAATCATAATACCATACCTGGTCTGTTGACAGCGCACCAACAATGGCTTTAAATGTTTGACAAAGTGTGGAGGTTGTTGGAACAATTTCCTGAAAAAAATGCCAACACAATCAAAATGCAGAAAAAACATTACAAATTCCTATAGGAATTCTGCCCCTTCCCTCTTATACTATCTATATATTATAATAATATGATTATCAGCATATCTAGCTACATCAACAAAGGAATGAAACCATCTTGATCCACCCATGCAACTTGGGCTACTTTAGAAAATATGATCGTATCTCAAAGAGTAACTATTAGCTGGTACAGGACATAGCTATGCTTTGATAGCAAAAATTGCTTAGTCCAATGAGTCAAAAGCTATGTTTTGAAAGCTAAAACAGAAAAAACATATATGGATAGCAAGAGATTGCACCAAAGGTGCTGACATACCGTATTTACTCTATGTATTGGGACACTCTATGATTTGGGACACACATTTTTTCCAGAAAACTATATTTTTTTTATGCTCCAAAGTTTGGGACATTCAGGAGATTTGTTTCCAGTTGGCCCGTCGCTAGTAGCAGACGACACTCCTAAAAAAAATTCTTGGGTAACTAAAAATTTTCATTTTTTGCTTCCAAAACATAGCTTATGATCCCTCATTGGAACGAGCGCAATACGGGATCATAAGCTATGTTTTGGAAGCAAAAAATGAAAATATAAAAAAAGATTGGACGGCGATTTTCGTCTATAGTGATGGAAAACGAATCACACACAACTTTATTCAGCATCAAATCAATACCAGGTTCTGTTCTTTCCCCATTTTCTAAGAATTGGGACACCTGTGAAAATAATTATTTTAAGCTGTCCCAATACAAAGTGTAAATACGGTACCCTCCAACCGGAGTCGAGTTGAGGGATAAGGCTGTGTCAGATGGACAACATCTCTCACCTAATGGACCGACCCAGACAGCAATCTCAAGGGGAAAAAGGTTTTTTACATAAAATCATTGAAATCTTCACAAAACCATTTTAAAACAATGTAACACTATAGAGTCATGTAATTTTAAGAAGGGCATGCCAAGCATGGCATATGCACCCCCTCTCCTCTCAAAATGCTAAGATGGACATATTTTCAACACTAGGCATACCCCCCTCCCCCTTGTGAAGACCACAAACACCTGTTACTGAAGTCTAGTAAAAATTGGACCATACACATAAGAGATACAGAACAAAGACATAATGCCACATGTTGGAAGGTGATTTGCATGTACAGTGCATTTTTTTTTGTTTTACTGGAGGGACATTAAAACCAATCCCTCAGTCACAATTATAATATCCACATACACCCATGGGCTAAGTCAGGTGATTATCGGACCATCCAATGAGAGAAAATGTCGAACCAATGCACCTACAAACAACCATTCTCAAACAAGCCGAACACACAAAATTGGCCATTTTGTACACTCTAAGGGTCATAATCATGGAAAATAATACATGGACAGCAAAACAGCATACGTTTCTAAAAGAGTTCATCATACTGAACACCTGAATGAAATTTCATCAATATCCAAGCACTAATGTTCAAGTTATAACCTGAACAGACAACGAATGGGCAAATTCTAAAAATTAGAGTCAAAAAAGGGAATGGGGTGGAGGGGAGAGTTGGGATAACTCTAGATAGTGAAATGTAAGAAACATCATTTGATACTTGTTTGAAAACCTTTCTCATAAGCCATCTTCCTACCAAATTTCATTGAGATCCGACAACCCAAACCTGAGATACAAGGCAAACAGACAAAAAATTGGCTATTTCGTACACTCTAAGGGCCATAACTCCCAAAAAAAAAATGCAGACAGCAAAAGGGCTTATGTTTCTGAAAGAGCTCATGATACTGAACACCTGTATAAAATTTCATCAAAAGCTGAGCACTAATCTTCAAGTTATGACCTGAACAGACATCGGATGTACATACGGATGCATAGACGCACGTATGCACAGATGCAATCCAGTATACCCCACTTTTTAAGAACAAGAGGCCCCAAGGGGCCTTAATCGCTCACCATGCAAAGTGATTCAAACAAAGTGGTTCAAAGAAGTATTTGGGGTCACATTCAGTCAGACATGGTTCATCAACACTACAAAGAAATGAAGTCATGAGAGACAAATTTTATGGAACTAGGGCTTGAACAAACTTGAATCTTACCCCCCTAAGGATGCTGCATACCAATTATCAAAAGCATTCATCTGCTGGATCTGAAGAAGATTTTTAAAGAAAATTCCTCATTTTGAACTAAGTTATCATTCGGGCTCCACAGTGAGCCCAAATATGAACCCAGGGACTTGGCTTTAACAAACTTGAATCTCATCCCCCTTAAGGATGCTACACACCACATATCAAAACATTCTGACTGCTGGATCTGAAGAAGAATATTTTTAAAGAAAATTCCTCATTTTGAACTAAGTTACAATTCAAGCTCCCACAGTGAGCCCAAATATGGACCTAGGGATATGGCTTGAACAAACTTGAATCTCACCCCCCTAAAGATGCTGCATACCAAATATCAAAACATTTCAACTGCTGGATCTGAAGAAGAAGATTTTTAAAGAAAATTCCTCATTTTTAACTAAGTTATCATTTGGGCTCCCACAGTGAGCCCAAATATGGACCTAGGGACATGGTTTGAATAAACTTGAATCTCACCCCCCTAAAGATGCTGCATACCAAATATCAAAACATTCTGAATGCTGGATCTGAAGAAGAAGATTTTTAAAGAAAATTCCTCATTTTGAACTAAGTTATAATTTCAGGCTACCACAGTGAGCCCAAATATGAACTCAGGGACTTGGCTTGAACAAACTTGAATCTCACCCCCGTAAGCATGTTGCATACTCAATATCAAAAGATTCTGCCTGCTGGATCTTGAGAAGAAGATTTTTAAAGAAATTTGCCTGAAATGCACTAAGTTCAAATTTGCGCTCCTATACTGAGCCCAAATATGAACCCAGGGGGCCGATTTGAACAAATTGAACAAACGTGAATCAGATCCACCCTACAATGTTGCATACCAAATATCAAAAGATTCTGCCTGCTCTGGATCTGGAGAAGAAAATTTTTTAAGAAATTTGCCTGAAATGCACTAAGTTTGCATTCAAGCTTTTATAGTGAGCCCAAATATGAATCCAGGGGGCCGATTTGAACAAACCTGAATCAGATCCACCTCACAATGTTGCATACCAAATATCAAAAGATTCTGCCAGCTGGATCTGGAGAAGAAGATTTTTTAAGAAATTTGGCTGAAATGCACTAAGTTCGAATTCGGGCTTCTATACTGAGCCCAAATATGAATCCAGGGGGCCGATTTGAACAAACTTGAATCAGATCCACCCCACAATGTTGCATACCAAATATCAAAAGATTTTGCCTGCTGGATCTGGAGAAGAAGATTTTTGAAGAAATTTGCCTGAAATGCACTTAGTTCGAATTTGGGCTTCTATACTGAGCCCAAATGTGAATCCAGGGGGCCGATTTGAACAAACTTGAATCAGATCCACCCCACAATGTTGCATACCAAATATCAAAAGATTCTGCCTGCTGGATCTGGAGAAGAAGATTTTTTAAGAATAATCCTCATATTGCACTAAGTTAAAATTCGGGCTCCCTTAGGGAGCCCAAATATGAACCCAGGGACTCGATTTGAACAAACTTGAATCTGACCCCCCTAGAGATGTTGTATACCAAATATGAAAGAATTCTGCCTGGTGGATCTGAAGAAGATGATTTTTTTTGATTTTGGAAAGAAGTTCATGGGTGCTATCAGAGTTATGCCCCCTGTGGTGCCCCCTGTGGGCGTGGCAACTTTACTTGAACAAACTTGAATTGACATATGATAGGGAACATGCACACAAAATTTTGTTGAATTTGGTCTAGTAGTTTGTGAGGAGAAGTCGATAATGTAAAGTTTACGACGGACGGACAGACGGACGGACGACGGACAGAAAATGATTAGTAAAGCTCCCCTTGAGCTTCGCTCAGGTGAGCTAAAAAGTGGGGGTATAATGATTTTATTTTTTGTTGAAGAGCGAGGCAGATTAGCAGGCCTTACATTCTCCATTCACTAGGAGAGTTACAAATCACACCCCTCTGCAAGGTGAGGGGTGCTAAATTAGGGAAGCTTGAGAGGATCCTCCAACCACCTGTATACTTTTGTATATGAGATACTTTCTACAGCCATTCAAAGACCCACTCCAGTAACAATAATTAAACAAAGATTCTTTTTTCTGGTTGGGAGGCATTTTTTTTAAAAGTATCAAGGGGCTGACTGAACAAATTATGTGAGTCCACTATTGATCATTAAGTAAAAAAAAACCCTGCAAATTGTTCCTACAGCAACAAACACCAAATCTATATAAAGCACCTTACTTGTTAATTATCAGTGAATTAATTCTTGAAGGTGGTATCAGAATGAGAAGAATTTATTTTTTTCGACACATAAAAAGTTATAGTTATATTTTTCATTAAACCAGATTAAACTCGAGTATTTGTGAAAAACGCTAAATGATGGGACGAATCGTCCTAATATTTGGGATGAATCATCCCAACTTGGATCTGGGGATGAAAAGTCCCATAGCCTCAGACGAAAAGTCCCATAGCCTCAGACAACTCTAAATTGCCCAGTGTGGATTATCATTGTTTAAAATTTGGCCATTTCCCCTTTCTGCTATCAAGTTTGGCATCAACTTTGGAATGATTAATTTCTTTTCCAACTGTTAAAGTGGTTTGTCTTAACAGTCATCATTATAACAAAAGTTATTAAATATTGGTTACATCGTATTTAAAACAAGATGAGATGAGAAGACACATGTGTGTGTAAGCATGTGCACCTGCTTACATTGGAGTTTACCAATGACATTCCTGGGACATACAACCTGCAAATTTTGTTTGGGAAATCCCAAGAGATTCCCTGTATTTTTATCAATAACATTTCCAAGTGATAGACTGTTTGTATGCACATGCTGACGTCATGATAGCATCTTGCTCTAAATAAATAAATTAAGTACCAAATGTGTTTCAGGAACCTTATTATTTTCCAAGAAACAAAAGCACACCATTTTACTTTTGTTGCCAACAAGCCCGGAAATAAGCAGACTGTCATCTGCAGAATGAGGCCCCCAGAGGGTGAATTTGTTGATGCTACCCTGCACAGCAGGGTAGCATCACTAAATTTACCCTCTGTGACAGGCTTGAAAATAAGCAATCTGACATTTGCAGAATGAGGTCGCCAGAGGGTGAATTTGATGATGCTATCCCATACAGTGGGCCAATTTATCCTCACTGTAGCTTTTTCTGTTTAGTTTTGAGACCCTGATTCAGATTGAGGTTCACAGAGGGTAAATTTAGTGGTGCTACCCTGCTGTGCAGGGTAGCATCACTAAATTCACCCTCTGCGGACCTCATTTTGCAGATGACAGTCTGCTTATTTTCTGGCTTGCTCTGGGACCCGCAATCTGAATCAAGGAATCAGACCTAAAGAGAAAGAGGTACCTAGAGGATAAAAAAGTACCACAGTATGGGATAGCATCAGCAAATTCACCCGGGGGAGGGGGGGGGGGGGGACCTCATTCTTGAAATGACAAAATTTTGAGAGACAAATTCACACTTATAATAAACTATCAGAAAGCAAATTTCATCGATCAAATACCATTTGTACTCAGGTAACCACTGTTATGAGCTTATGTTGCATTGAAAAATATAAACAGGTTCGGACATTTATTTGAAATTAACTCAACAATTAACTTATTGAATTTTTTTTTCAAATACATGGAAATACTTACTTCACACAAAATCAAATCCTTAATGCCTAAGTGACTTCCAATGTGTGCCAACATTTGCTCAGATGTTAAATAATCATGAATTGCTCTGAAACATAGAAAAGTGTGCATCAATACTTTGTGCAGAAAAGACTGGATCAATGCTTTGTGCTCATTATCTAATCGAGTGCTGGAAGACCACATTTGGGCTTTATGCAGAAAAGCAAGCACTGCAATTTACAGACTTCATGTTCTGTGGATGTACCGTATTTACTCTATGTACTGGGACACTCTATGATTTGGGACACACATTTTTTCCAGAAAACTATATTTTTTTTATGCTCCAAAGTTTGGGACATTCAGGAGATTTGTTTCCAGTTGGCCTGTCGCTAGTAGCAGACGACACTCATAAAAAAAATTCTTGAGTAACTAAAAATTTTCATTTTTTCCTTCCAAAACATAGCTTATGATCCCTCATTGGAACGAGCACAATGTTTTGGAAGCAAAAAATGAAAATACAAAAAACTTAGATGTGAGTCTTCCATGGAAGACGTGTGTTGCCTGGCGTTTCAGACAGAATTCTAAGTAGAAAAGGGGCATAACTCTGGAAAAAATACAGCAGATCAAAAAATAAAATAGGAGGTGCACAATGCCATGATGTGATAAAGAATCGCTGAAAGTTTCATCAAAATCCATTCATAGGTTAAAGAGGAGTGGCGGATAAGAGAAGCCTGGCGTTTCAGACAGAATTCTAAGTGGAAAAAGGGGCATAACTCTGAAAAAAATACAGCGGATCAAAAAATAAAATAGGAGATGCACAATGCCATGATGTGATAAAGAATCACTGAAAGTTTCATCAAAATCCATTCATAGGTTAAAGAGGAGTGGCGGATAAGAGAAAGTGTGACGCGGACGACGCAAGACGACAAAAGTAATCCCTATATGTCACTCCCCACTTCGTGGGGCGGCGACACAAAAATTGGACGGCGATTTTCGTATATAGTGATGGAAAATGAATCACACACAACTTTATTCAGCATCAAATCAAGACCAGGCTGTGTTCTTTCCCCATTTTCTAAGAATTGGGACATCTGTGAAAATAATTATTTTTAGCTGTCCCAATACATAGAGTAAATACCGTATTTAGTATTATCTCCGAAGTGAAATTATTTAGTCTCTATGGAGGGGAGGGGGGAGTGGAGGACAGGGCAATAACTCTGACAATTTTCATCAGATAACTGCGGTCATCGAACTTGAGGTAGACATTGTTCCAAAGAGATTATTTATCTACTGAGGTTTAATGACACTTTCAACAGCCAGGGTCACCTTGTGCCGGACAGTTTTATGGGTGGAGGAAGCCAGAGTACCAGAGAGAACCACCGAGCAATGGCGAGCACCTGTCAGGCTCCGCAACATTCATAGTACAAGGTGGAAGAGGACATAATTCTCATTAAGCCTCGTTTTCGATTTTGCAGTAACACAATGTGTGCATTTTGCCAGTATCAGCAGTATCACACTCGATCTGATATTGCAGGAGAGATTTTATTACAGAAATCCTGTCTGTATCAATGATAGATTTATAATAAATACAGAATACTACAAGAGTCAATTGATCTTGGTTAACTGAATAGACACTTTTCCAATTTATTTATTTATTTATTGGTGTTTAAGGTCACATACTTATGCACAATGGCTAATCATGAGCGTGACAGTTTTACGAGTGGAGGAAGCCAGAGTACCCAGAGAGAACCATCGAGCAACGACGAGCAGCTGCCAACTCCCCAACATCGTAACTCCACACTGCAGCACAGGCAGGGTTAGATTGGTTGAAGACATGCGCACCATCGATGTGCAGTACACCTTAGGACATGGCGTCAGCATGCCCCCATGTGGACAATCAGGGTTAAGTGCCTTGCCCAAGGACACAATGCAGGAGTCCGAATCGATCACTCAGACAGTCACCCAACTGAGGACTAACCGGGCTCGATGTTGCTTAACTTCGGTGATCTGACGAGAACCGGTTACTGTAACGACACCGCGCCCATGACACTTTGCCAATGAAAATTATTCAGTTAACAGGAGTATTCAATTATCAGGGATTGTGTCACTTTCTTGTATTCTAGAGAAAAACTTAGCATTTATTCTATTATATCGTGTTTGACAGAGCTCCATGAGCTCTGTCAAACAAGATATAATAGATTAAATACCTGTATTGGATGTACTGAGGCAAAATAGGTCTTTAAACGAAGGAAAACTGGGGCAAGTCAAGGTAATTTTTCAACAGGTTACAAGATTTTTTATTCAATTAACTGGAGTTTTCTCTTTAATCTTTTTTCAATTAACAGGTTAAATTTGTACTGGAGGTGCAGTAAATGGTTTTGTTTTGGGAAATTAAAATTTTTTAGTAAATTTTGTTTCTTAACATACCTACCACAATTGTTTACAATTGGCTGTAACATAAGTGCAAGCCCTACTTCGGAACTAACTCAAGCTTTTAGAAACTTTTCCAAACGAGTTGGAAAAGTACTAGAGTGCAAAAGCACGAAAAAGATCGAGAAAAGGGTCGAGCGAGACCAGCGCTCGAAATTACAGATACTCTCTCTGCACACCTCTTGCATTTACCGAGCGCATGCGCAACAACCGTGACTTCAATTCCATATTTTCGCCAACGAGAAGTTTGTGATTTAGCGGGGGAGGCATCGATATCAAAGATATCCCCAAGGAGGGTGGGCCTCCGGTAAACAATTGTGGTTGGTATATTAAGGAACAAAATTTACTAAAAAATTTTAATTTCTTTTCAACCTACTCACAATTGTTTACAATTGGCTGAATAAACAATAGGAGGAGGTGAATCACATAACCAATACCAACAAGAGTAGCAGAAAGAAAAGCAAAGAGGGCAGAGAACAATAGCAAAACCTGTAATGAAGATAGATAGAAGGCACCTGAAAAAAACAAGGCTGAGCGAAGCACAACCTCGATAAAAACAATTTTAACGAGGGTGCACAACAGCCTGTGCAGCAACGAGAGGGCCCAAAGAATAAAGGTCCTCAGATTGCTGCTGAAGGTGGCGGAGATAAAAGGAGGAGAAGGTAGAAGCATTCCTCCAGTAAGCCGCATTCATAACATCCCGGAGCGAAACAGAATTGGAGAACGCCCAGGATGTAGAAATGGCACGAACCTCATGAGCATTAAACCGGTTCGAAACACGATCCGACACAGACAAGCGGGAATAAGCCAGCTTGATTGCAAGACAGATCCACCTGGAAATAGAATGGGAAGAGAGAGACTGCCTCTTAGGAATGAGAGACAGAAAGAATCTCTTACAACCCCTCCTAATGAATTGAGTGCGATTAATGTAAGTCTTGATCGCACGAACAGGACAAAGAAGAGGCCTCCGGCCATCGACAGCAGGGAGAGCCCAAATGCAGATGGGAGGAGGTACCGAATCAGGAAGTTGATTCTTAGCCAGAAAAGAGCAATCAGTAGTGAAGGTGACACTGTTAGCCTCATTTCGGAAGAAGGCAGAATCAACAGATAGTGCATGAAGCTCACTGACTCGTCGAGCAGAAGCAAACACTAGAAGAAAAGCCGTCTTATAGGTGAGAAAATGCATATCGGTCTCAGATAAAGGCTCGAATAGCACCCCTTCCAAACAGTGCAACACCCATGCCAAGTTCCACTTGGGTATAAGACGCAAAACTTGAGGCCTCTTCAAAGAATGAGTTTGGAGAGAAAAAGATTACGACCGATGCACCGCTTTCCCACGTAAGAGAAAGTATCATACAGCATAGACCGATAGCCCTTAATCGTAATAGGCTGGAGGCCCTTGGAGTCAAAAGATATACCAGAAAATCCGCAATATCAGCGATTGACGGATCACGGTAATTCACATTGTGATCTGCACACCAACGGCAGAAAACCTCTACGTCGGAGACTGGACCTGATAAAAGACAGGCGTGAAGGGACAGGCTCGCCAGGTTGTTGTGATACTTCCTTGGATGACCCTGGGAAAGAAGATCGTGACGTAGAGGTAGACGAATCGGTCGATCGGCCAATAGAGGCTGCAGCAGATTGATCCACACCCTCTGTGGAGACAGGGGTGCGATCAGAATGATCCTGCAACTACAAGCACGAATCTTCGCTAATACTTGAGGAAGAATCGGTTCAGGAGGAAAGGCATAGCCAATCCAACCTGTCCAGTCCAGAGACAGAGCGTCTACTGCAAATGCCAGAGAATCTGGACAAGGGGAGACAAAGGTCTCTACCTGATGATTCCAGCGAGTAGCGAAAAGGTCAACCTGAGGACGGCCCCAATACTCGCAAATCGCCTGAAACACCAACCGATGTAGCATCCATTCGGTTGGAAGGACACTGTCGCGTCAGGGCAGGGAGTCTGCTAGGACGTTGAGACGCCCGGGAATGTGTCGAATGGACACCTGAGCGTTCACATCCCGCGCCAACAGAAGAAGATCCCGAAACAGCCGATACATGGGAATTGAATGTGTGCCTCCTTGATTCCGTATGTGGGCCACTACTGTCGAATTGTCCAAAAGAAGTAGGACAATATGGTCCAACAGATGTGGGATCCAAAGCCGAAAACTCAACAGAAGAGCAAGGAGCTCCTTCTGGTTGATATGAAGGCCCACCTGCTCGATGTCCCACTCGCCGTGAGTAGACAGACCGAGAGGATCCAACATCGCACCCCAGCCCCGATCGCTGCCAACCGCAGTAAGGATGCGATCGGCCAAAGGAAGATCCAATGGAACACCCTGTGTCAGCCAGGGAATATCGGCCCAAGGGTGGAGGTGACAAAGCAGAGACCGAGGAATAGTGAGTTCCAGGTCCAGCGGATCTACATTCGGACGCCAATGATCCAAAAGGAAGTGTTGGAGAGGTCCGACAAACAAGCGACCGAGCGGAATGATATCTGTCACCGAACCGCAAAGGCCCAGCATCCGAAGGAAAGTCCTGGCCGAGACCGAGGAAGATTGAAGCAGGTTCCAAGTCAAGGTGGAAAGAATCGTCGCCAGAGCCTGGGGGACCGACACTACATTGTGAAGAGTGTCGAAATCCATCCCCAAATGACGGAATCGCTGAGAAGGAAGGAGATCCGACTTCTCGCGATTGACTCTGAAACCCAGCGACGCTAGCAGGCAAAGAAACTGCCGGACATCGAACTCCAGAACAGCAGCATCGTGGTGTCGTTGCAGGATGTCGTCTAGGTAGGCTGACGAAGTCACAGCCGACTGAGTGCGGTGGAAAGCAAGCACATGTGACATCAGTCAGGTGAAGGCCCAAGGAGCCAGGTTCAAACGGGAGAGCTGTGAATTGATAAACTCGATCCTGAAACGAGAACCGAAGGTATTTCCGTGATGCCAGATGAATGTGTACATGGAAGTAGGCATCCTTCAGGTCAATACTGGCAGCAAAATCGCCCCGATGAACTGAACATCGAACCGACCGGAAAGTCTCCATACTGAAACGAGGAGCATTATGTACTCGTTCAGGATACTCAGGTCGATGACAGGACGATATTGGCCGTTTTTCTTCGGCACCAAGAAAAGTCTCAAGTAAAACCCCGGTGAAAGGGTGTTCCTGACCACCTCGATCGCCCCTTTGGAGAGGAGATTGTCGATCTCCTGCACCAGAAGGTCCCGATGCAGAGAAGGTCCCGATGCCTGCTAGGGGCACCTGAGATAAACTGGGGTGCCGATGGAAGGACAGTCGCAGACCGGAATGAATGACGTCGAGGACCCAAGGATCCGACGTTATCTCTGTCCAACGGTCGTAAAACAGCGACAGCCTTCCCTCGACTGGAGGCGAATCGAGGTGAGAACCTTCACTTGCGGCCTCGACGAGGCCCACGAGAGGAGAAACCACCTCGGGAAGTGACAGAGTCCTGAGACTTTCCTGCCTGAGGCTGCCAGCGAGCCTGGCCACGTCGGCGCTTCTTATGTGCAGAAGGAGCAGATGGAGCCGAAGGCACAGCCGACGTCGCCGACAAGGCAGATGCAGCAGCACGCTTGGCAGGCCTGGAACGACCATCACCCGCAGCAGCAGGTTGGTCAAGCTGTCGCAGCAAAAGCTGGTCCTTCGAATGACGAAGAACTTCGCCACGAACAGCTTCCACGGAACCATGGAACAACCGAGGTCCCACCAAAGAGGCAGACCTCAGAACAGCACGTTGCTCAGAAGGAAGGGATGAAGAAGAATCCAACACCGCATCCCGGTGTGCCAGCTCCAAATTAGCCGTGTTACAGGCGTGAGCGTGTGTCATGTTCATAAGAGCCTGTGACAAAACACGAAAAGGTGCCTGAGCGTCATCAAACTCCCCTGGTGGAAAATATTCAGCCAGGGCAGCGACAACATGGTCCGCGTGAGATAACATACCCAGCATCTCTTGGGACAGGCCCACCACAGATTCAACTACCGACATCGGGAGAACTGCCGACTTAGGCTTAGTTAACCCAAGGGAAGAAGAATCCTCATCCACAGTAGTCATCCCTTGGAAGACTGGTGGACGGACGGAATCGTAAACACGAAACCGCGATGAAGGCAGAAAGGCATCAGCTTTATAAAAGAAGGAACCCTTGAGGGCCTTAGAACGCATTTTGGCATCTAAGCCCTGGAAGGACTCAACAACCTAAGCCGATTGCAGAGGATGCAAAGCCCCGGAGCTAGAAGGCTCAACAGGGTTACGGCGCTCCACAGTGGACCACGGCCGGATGGTCACAGAAGGCTGGTCGGAAGGTTGAACGTCCGGCAATAAGCCAAAGACGAAATCCAACGCCTGCCCCAAGACTGATGAGGGGGGCCCCATCACCTTCAAGATACTCATCACCCTCCGTAGCAGAGGAGACATAGCCCAACTCGGGCTGACCAGCAGAAACCTCCTGTGAATACTGTGCAGTATCCAAGGGGCCAGGCGAGACATCTCGGCGACCGACCAAAGGAGGTTGTGCTCAGGAGGCACAGGGAGGCCAACTTGAGGGTCGCCAGAAAGCAACCGGGTGAGCGCCAAAATGGCCTGACGCAGGTCACCCTGAGAATCTGTCGCAGCAGCATCGCCCGACGGAGTGTCCTCCCAATGGACCCTTCTGGTAGAAGAACCCCAATCCTCAGAAAAGACTGACGTCGAACGTCGATCGGCAGACAGAATAGGGATACGGTGAGAAGACACCGGAGGATAGTCCCGATTGTGACGCCCAGGGGTCATCACTGACCTCTGCGAAACAGAAGGTCCTGCCTGCAAATCCTCTAAAGAGACCGACGGCGCAAGTGGATCGGTAGCTGGACCTAGGACACGGTGAGAAGACACCGGAGGATTGTCCCAAGAATGACAGGAACCTGTCATTGGCCTCTGTGCAGCAGACGGCCCCAACTGCCCATCCTCTGAGACCGACGGCAAGTATCGATCAACACCCAGACTCGGAACACAGTGAGGAATCACCGGAGGAAGGTTCCGAGAGTGACAGCTAACAGGGGCTGTCACTGACCACTGCCGAACAGCAGGCCCTGGATGCCAACGTCCCAACACCATCCTGCTAGGCGGCACACTAGCAGGGGTAGGAGGAACAATAAATCGCTGCCGAAGCAATCGACCAGCTCAACCGACTAGGAGCAAACCTAGCCAGATGAGACGGAGCAGACAGCAAACCCGCACAGCCCCGCCATGAGGCTAGGGGAGGTTAGAGCACACAGACACACCAGCAGATACAGCCTTGGTCCCCCAAGACTGTAGACCATCCCCAGAGGAGATGGAAGAGCCACCATCAGACAGAATAAGATCTGGAATAACAACTTCCACAGCAACAGTCGACGGTGTAGGAGGCAGATCGGAGAGGGTCACCGGAGAAGCTCTCTATGAAAACAGACGCCTCAAGAGTGACATCAGAAGACAAAGAGACCATGGTCTCCCCGTCAGGTATCACTGAACTAGCACCGTCAACAGTTGCAGAGGAATTCGCCACAGAAGACAGATCAGAATCCTGTGTGACAGAGTCACCATGTGCACCAGCAGAAATGTCTGCTACGGCACGGCTACCCTTACCCCGAGAACGAGGGGTTCTAGCTCTGGACAGAACCACCTTGTTAACAGAAGCCCAGAATTTAGTGGACCAAACCCCACAAATACCACATGATTGGGCCTGAGTGCAATTGTTGCAAGTGACACAAGTGGAATGAGAGGCGTCCACATGCTTCACTTGCAAGCAAGAGGTACAAGGAATAGTCTTTGGCATTATATTAATGAAAATAATGTAATCAAGCTTCCCGCCAATGGAAAACAGCACAAAGGTCGTGTTCACACGTGGGGGAAAAACAAGATGAAGTGTGAAGAAACAAGCAAAAAATAAAGATAAAAATTAACATGAATCAATAATAATTTTGATAGCTTGACAAAAGGATACAATCCACTTGCACACTAATAATGTAGAAAACACATTTAATAAGTTGTTCACGAAGAAAAAACAGCAAAGTAGCACGAGTCACAAAAATTTCTCACCATGTACAAATGGCGGAAATAAAAGGAATTGATGTCACGGTTGTTGCACATGTGCTCGGTAAACGCAAGAGGTGTGCAGAGAGAGTACCTGTAATTTCGAGCGCTGGTCTCGCTCGACCCTTTTTCTGATCTTTTTCGTGCTTTTGCACTCTAGTACTTTTCCAACTCGTTTGGAAAAGTTTCTAAAAGCTTGAGTTAGTTCCGAAGTAGGGCTTGCACTTATGTTACAGCCAATTGTAAACAATTGTGAGTAGGTTGAAAAGAAATTATATTCAATTAAAGGATTATTCTGTTAAGAGATATCCAATTAAGTAGGCTCCACTGTACTACAACAGTCAATTGATCTAGGTCGTTGGATTCTGCAAAGCTGACAAGACCAGATTAGCCAGATCAAGTAAGTTCCTTTGGTTGCATGTTTGATCTGGCCTCATCAACAAGATGGAATATGACAACCCAGATTAACTGACTGTTATAATAATTTGTTTATTATATGACAGTTGACTGGAAAAAATTGAAATGTAAACAAAAAAAGAAACTATGGATGTTTGTCAGGAGTGGTCATTGGCAAGGTAATCAAGATTTTATTTCAAGTTTGTGAAATTGCGGCTACGATTATGAGAGGCTCCTTTGAGATACGCATGATATGAATTTGAAAAAATTGCGACATCAACGCCGTAGCTGCGACGGGTGGTGTGATCTCACAAAATTCTAAGTTCATCAAGGGCCATAACTCCAAGAAAAATATTTGGAACAACACATGCATTGAACAGTGGCTAGACATCAATAAGATACACTTACATGCCAAATATAAAGTCATTCCATCAAGTATTTCAACAGTTATTGAGTTTTGAAACTCGTTGGTTACAGACAAACTCGTTGGTCACAGACAGACCAACCGACAGACCGACCAACAGACAGACCGGCATTGCCACTTATAGAGCTGCTAGTCACAGCTAAAAATTGAGAATTTCATTTTCTGGTGAGCCAAAATTGATGGATGAACTACTGAGGTGTTGAGGGGATATTTCTGGTAGTCATATAATAAAATATAGTTATGTGATGCAATATGTAACTCCTTGTATACTGCTGACGGATAGTCCTGCACAGGAAAGGAAATCTCTTGCCACTAAATAAGAAAAATTTGAGAACATTTAACAAAACTTTCCCCTGCAAATTGTAATAACCTTTTTACCAATGATTACTTGAGTCAAATTTCTATGATTATTTTCATTTTCATAAAATCTAGTCATGGCTGCTTCGCAGCAGCCATGAATAGGTTTGATGAAAAATATTTTTGAAATACTCAGCAGGTTGAGTTAAAAGCGCACTCAAAAATGTTATAAACAATTTTACATAACAGCATAACATCAGCTCACTGGAAGAAACCCCATCCTAGGCCTTAGGGAGACGGCTAAAAATAAACTCTTAGCTTCCTGCCAATTCCTGTCCATATATATGTGGTTTCCTTCATTTATCTTGGTGTTATTACATACTTTGTTAATCGGCATAATGTACAGTTACTTTGATCTTGTGTTTAAACTTGTAGTATGTATAACATCAGTCTTGCTGAATAAATATTGTTTAAACTAGCCAAGGTTTGATTTTACAAATTATTAGTTGCCCAAATTTGTCACAAATCAAGACCTCCAGTTTGCTTACTAATAAAAGGTTTCACAATCAGGATCATGCTTCCATAAAAACAAATATCAAGAGAAACACACAGCGTGGCATAATGAATTGGCTAGCTGGACCAAAATCGAAAGAAAGCATTGTCTAGTCGTCCACAAGTTACCCCTAAAATGATGATTTGATCAGATAAGTGATTCTTATTGGACAGAAATCCAAAGTTAACAGATGGATGGATGGATGGACGAATGTACGGACAGACTAACATGGTGAAAACATAATGCCCCCAAGAGGGTTGGAGCTTAAAAAAGACTCAAGGTTAACCCTTTACCATGTCGAGCCCGGTTAGTCCTTGGATGGGTGACCGTCTGAGCAACTGATTTGGACTCCCATGTCGTGTCCTTGGGCAAGGCACTTAACCCTCATTGTTCACATGGGCACATGATGACGCCGTGTACTAAGGCATACTGGACGTCGATGGTGTGAACGTCTTCAACCAATCTAACCCTGCCTGTGCTGCAGTGCAGAGTTACGATGTTGGAAAGCTGGCAGCTGCTCGTCATTGCGCGGTGGTTCTCTCCGGATACTCCTGCTTCCTCCACCAATAAAACTGTCACCAACACGATTTGACCTTGGCTGTTAAAGAGTCATTAAACCCTAATAAATAAATAAATAAATAAATAAATAATCCTTTACCTAACATTACAGCCATATCTTGCCTGCGCTATTCACAAAAACTGGCATTAAAATTTTATTATTTTTTCAATTTTGATCCCTAAAACATAGCTTATGACCTCTACCAAGAATTAGCAAATTGAACTTGAGCCAATGAGTGGTCATAATCTCTGCAAAAAAACGAAAAGTTTTTAGTTATTCAAGAACATATATTTTTGTGAGTGTCATCTAATAGTTGTGTTAAGTAAAAAGGTTTTTAAAAAAATAGTCCAAGAATAAGAAAAAGAAAATTAACAACCTTCCGCTAGAGTTAGTAGGTTAAGAATGTAGAGTTTTGATAAAGAAAAAGTATAAAAAAAACTTGCATTATTGATTCTTCAAACATTAGAGGGTAAGCATGTCGCAAGTATGTCTTTAAGAATTCACTTATCAGCATTTCCCCTGTAAATAAAATAACAGAAACATCACAACACATACACCTAACCACCATCAATACACACAAACATTTAAAAATATTTAATATTATTCATTCTATCAAAAGAAACTGATAAGATTTAAATGGAACACCGTATTTACTCTATGTATTGGGACACACATTTTTTCCAGAAAACTATATTTTTTTTATGCTCCAAAGTTTGGGACATTCAGGAGATTTGTTTCCAGTTGGCCCGTCGCTAGTAGCAGACGACACTCATAAAAAAATTCTTGAGTAACTAAAAATTTCCATTTTTTGCTTCCAAAACATACCTTATGATCACTCATTGGAACGAGCGCAATGCGTTCGTTCCAATGAGGGATCATAAGCTATGTTTTGGAAGCAAAAATTGAAAATATAAAAAAAATTGGTCGGCAATTTTCGTATATAGTGATGGAAAACAAATCACACACAACTTTATTCAGCATCAAATCAAGACCAGGCTCTGTTCTTTCCCCATTTTCTAAGAATTGGGACACCTGTGAAAATAATTATTTTTAGCTGTCCCAATACATAGAGTAAATACGGTAATGAGTAACAAAAAGTTAAATATATTCTCTACAGAAAATACTCTCTACGAAATCCTTTACAGATGAAGTTCAAGTTAACCCTTTTACTCAATGCACAGGCTATCCAAATTTAATATTTTAAGGCCCCACAAAGTAGATCTTCTGTTTCTCAGGTGATTTTTTGTAAAATTGCATGCGGGTGAATGTTTTTTTTATTTTATTTTTAATTTTTTTAATTATTTCTTTGCCACCAAAAGTTCATGTTCTTGGTTTGTTTAATGTTTTAGACGTCATAATCTACAGAACAGCGTGGGTGGTGGTGTAACTTGTCCCTTGAGAGCAAGGGACATTTATTAATTTATTTATTGGTGTTTAAGGTCACATCTTTTTGCACAATGGCCATGTTGCCCATTTTAGAGAGGGTTTGCAACTCTCAAGCATTGGTAACAGGGTCCTATTTTATCAGTAAATCACAGCCTGTTTACCACAGTGAACAGGCACTGCGTCACTTCCCGGGGTTCCCACGGGGAACTCAAGGGAAAATTTTATCAACTTGAATAAAATATCAGACATAAACCATTTAATTTTTATTTATTTAAGTTTGCAATGGTCATACAAAGCGAGCATGCGGATGCCAAAAGGACCATGCAGGGCCTGAGAAACAGATTTTTAACTTTTTTAGGCCTTACCAGACCCATTTATTTTTCCCTAGAACTAAACATGTTTACTTATCCAAGCAGAATACTCTAAACCAAGGAAATTTAAACCGAAAAGCCTGAAGTACAGTTCTGACAAATTTTGCAATTTCAGAGCAGATAATCCACTCTACAGTCATGAGGAATTCTCATTAACTCTTTGCCTAACAGAATGGGAATTATCATTATCTGGCCAGCATTATTCATGAAAATCATGATTAAAATATCATTATCTTTCCCTAATCAAAACACAGCATGTAACCCCTCATTGGAATGAAATGACTGAGCTTGTTCCAATGGAAGTCAATAGCTAAGTTTAATGTTCAGTTACTCAAAAATTTTGTTGGGCAAGTGCCGTCTTCTGGCTATGTTAATTAAAATGTTAAATTAAGTTGGCAGTACTTTGTGTTCAAGTCTTTGTTCAGTTTACAGGCAGAAAAGACTTTAGTTCAAATCATTAGGGCTGAGCGGTTTTTGGGGGCAAACCAGAAAACCAAACCTCAAAACCCAATAAAAACGGCTAGACGGTTTTACTGTTTTTGTGCAAAAACTGATCAAATTATCTCACTGGGAGGTAACTGGATTTATGACAAATATGGACACACGTCACTCAGTCTATCCATCAAAGGGGCGAATGCGTCGCGTGATCTGATTGTCATATTTTCTCCCTTATTGACTTGTCAACCGGATTGATTGTCACATTTTCTCCTTTACTGACTCGTCCACCGGACAAGTCAATAAGGGAGATAATGTGACAATGAGAACATAACATAGATTAGATAAACTTTATCATTTGTTACCCTGATTTATCATATGACTCGTCTGTTTTGTTCACTTTAAAACATTTGATATTTTGTTTTCATATTAATCAGTGATAAATAAAGCCTTCCATCAATTTCATTGGTCAATTTCAAAACTAGACAATTTGATTGGCTAAACAAAATACAACTGGGTCACATTTGCATAATTTCAGTAGGGAGAATTTACGTTATCTGTCCTATTTTGGGTGGGTTATATTGTATTAATCTTTTACCTACAAGAAAAACGCCATTCATTTTTTTTTATCTTTTCACTTTTTGCTTCCAAAACATAGGTTATGACCCCTCACTGGAATGAGCTCGATGAGCTCATTCCAATGAGGGGTCATAACCTATGTTTTGGAAGCAAAAATTGAAAATTTTTAGTTATACGAGAATGTTTTTTCCAAGTGTCATCTGCAACTCAAGTTAGGGGATGGGTTAAAAAGTCATACTAAGTGGCTAATTTGTGCGTGTGTTTGTCATATGATAAATAGAATATGAAATGAGTGTTTTTCTCATATAATATTTATGAAACTCGTCCGAATTTTGCGTTTGGGCTCGCCAAAACAGAAAATTCTTAGACTCGTTTCATAAATATTATATGAGAAAAACACTCATTCCATATCCTCTATTTATGGGTTTTTATTCTGACTGATAGGCTAGCAACTGTTCCTCTAGAACCCTTATGAATGATCAAAGGGAAGTTAGGTTGAACCCAATGGAGATAATTACAGACAGGGCTTTTTGTGGTGAGTGATGTCATACAAACTATTGCAGATTATTTCCAAGCAGGCCAGAAAATAAGCAGCCTGACATTTGCAGAATGAGGTCCCCAGACGGTGAATTTGATAATGCTATCCCATACAGTGGGCCATTTTATCCTCTGGGTACCTCCTTCTGTTTAGTTTTGAGACCCTGATTCAGATTGAGGTTCACAGAGGGTAAATTTAGTGATGCTACCCTGCTGTGCATGGTAGCATCACTAAATTCACCCTCTGGGGGACCTCATTTTGTAGATGTCAGTCTGCTTATTTTCTGGCTTGTTTCCACGTTAAAGAGCCTAGAGTGTTATTCACTATCTGTTATCTTAACACATAGAAAAACAGAACCGAAACCAAGTTTTTTCCTGAAACCGAAACTGAATCTGAAATATCAAAACCTCACAGCTCTAACAATCACTGCTCAGGCAATAGACTTAAGGTTGTACAGTGAAGCCCTCTTAACTGGATTTCTCAAAACTGAATAACCCTGTTAATTTAATATAATTTCCCAACACAAAATCATTTACCATACCTCTAGTACAAATTTGACCTCTTAACTGAATACAGGTTATAGAGTAAACTCCTGTTAATTGAATAAAAAATCTTGTAACCTGTCGAGAAATTACCCTGACTGAGGCTGACCTTCCCCAGTTTTCCTTTGTTTATAGACCTATTTAGCCTTAGTACATCCAATACAGGCATTTAATCTATTATTATCATAGAATAAATGCTAAGTTTATCTCTAGAATACAGAAAAGTGACTCAATCCCTGTTAATTGAATAATTTTCAATGGCAAAGTGGCTATTCAATTATCAGGGTTCCACTGTACCAGTATGAAAATTCTGAAAAAACGTATCCAGAACCAATTCAATGAAATAAAACTCACACTGAAGGTCATCAAATATATTAATATACCTTTCTCTGCCAGCTCAACATTATCAATGGCACGCATTGCAGGTAAATCTGACACTCCCAACTCTTTCAATTTTTCCTCTTGTTCTAATCTGTAAGACCTTAAATAGTAATACAAAATGAAAGTGTCAATGCCACTGTAGCTCAATTTGTTTAAGACATGTACATGTATAGTATGTGACACAGCAATGACAAACATCTAGGTAATGCCCTGATAACAAAGGTACATGTAAAGTATTGTAACGGTCTGTACATAAATGCTGACCGTAGCCTACAACAAATATATAGGTAAAGTATTGAAAAAGTGAGGTAACAGGTAGATGCTAAACTAGAAAAGAAATCTTTGAGTCCCAGAGTGGGTCTGACTGAACCCCAAAATATTTGTTCCTATCACAAAGTGATAACAAAGGTACCCCAAGAAGTTTCGTGAAGAGCCGTGTGACATGTGCACTTACTGTGTATAAATAGCACTGAACAAATCAAATTCATCTAATTTGCACAATTTCTGCACGAGAAAAAAACCTGTATTATATGTGATGTATTCCATGTTACTAAACATTCCTACAAAATTTATTCAAATCAGAACTTTCATGCAGAAGTTCTGTACTAAAAACTGCTTGCACTAATTTTGGTACAAAAAGGCTGCTGGCGGCCATCTTGAATTTTGGACTGCACCCCAAAACACTCGTTCTCGTCCCACGATGATAACAAAGGTACCCAAGAAGTTTCGTAAAGGTCGGTTAATAAATACAGCCTCTAGCCTGAGCCGTATAGAAGTTGTGAACAAAAAACTGATTGGATCTAATTTCTGTACAAAATGTCCACTGGCAGCCATCTCAAATTTTGGACCGCACCCAGAAACACTCATTCTCGTCCCAAGGTGATAACAAAGGTACCCAAGAAGTTTTGTGAAGATCGGTTCATAAATACAGCCTTTAGCCCGAGCCGTATTGACACATGCACTTACTGTGTATAAGTAGAACTGAATAAATCAAAGTTCATCTAATTTGCATAATTTCTGCTCGAGAAAGAAACATGTATTAAATGTGATGTATTCAATGTTACAAAACATTCATACAGAAATTTATTCAAATCAGAACTTTCATACAGAAGTTCTGTACAAAAAACTGATTGCACTAATTTTGGTACAAAAATGGCTGCTGGTGGCCATCTTGAATTTTGGACTGCATCCAAAAACACTCGTTCTCATCCAATGGTGATAACAAAGGTACCCAAGAGGTTTTGTAAAGATCGGTTCATAAAAACAGACTCTAGCCTGAGCAGTATAGAAGTTGTGTACAACATTACGTGTACAGTACCCATATGAGACTGGTCAATAAATACCCCAGTTATTGATGCTAAATTTAGATTAGTGCTGTCTATTTATAGAGGAACTATTTATGAGTGGGCGTATACAATTAATTACTTATCTTCATTGACAACAGAGCAACAATAACAGGAATATTGGCTTTGATATATTTTATTTCATTCAAGTATTCTAACTTTTAACGAGCAATACACTATAGAAACATAATACACTGCACATAGATATTAACATAAATAAGTTTGTTTTTTGCACATTGATATTTACATACATGAGTTGTCATTTTTTAGTCTTTTAACTTCATTTGGTTTCTTATAACTAACATTGCAGTACGTTCAACGTGGATTGAAACAAAAACGCCGCCGCGGTGTGTTCTCCTCCGTGGAATTCCAATGGACCGCAGTGTTTGATCAGTGGAAGACAGTTTTCAAAACACTGTGACCCACCGTGGTCACGAGCGTTAACGATTAGTTTAATTGCTTTCGCATGTCAGTTTCTCTGCTGATTAATAAATGCTGTCTTGTGACGTCAACTGGCAAGACAACTGCGTTTGTTACTGGTAGTAGATAATTTATTTTAAATTAAAATTGGAATTTGGAGGAAGCAGACGGCGACTATTACTGTGGTTTGGAACTGTAATTGGGAATAGAACAATCAGTTCCATTTGGTTAAGTACAAAGTCCTCGTCACTTTTGAAACTAAACTGTTGTGTTTGCGCGATCGATTTGATCGAGGAAATAAATAAATCAGACTTGAGAAAAACAACTAATATTCGTGAAGTTCCCAATTTCACATTTTGTTTTCAGCTGTAGGCCAACACGTAATGAATCGTGTTTTTCTTGGGTGGGAAGTGGGGGCGAAAAAGCCTCCTGCGCCACGAAAGCGCCCACGGCGCACGGCAAGTGATCGAAGTGATACCAGTTCACGACATTGAGTCAACTCGACTAGCACATCCTCTTTCCTATCTCACTCTTTGTTGGCCAACGCAATTAAAGATTCTTATAAAAAGGATATAGTAAAAAGAAAATGTAGTGTTTTTGAATGGATACCAAAAAGTATCTCACTCGAGACTGAACTAATGATTATTTCACAGGGGGGCGTGGGGGGCGTGGGGGGGGGGGGGGTGGACGGGAGATATTTGCATACAGAAATAAATATCCTTCATCCAATTCTGTAGGGGTTTGTACATACTTTTATACTCTTGGCATTTGCAGATTTTTCAACGTTCCTCTACATTGTTGTTATTTGTATTATCAATTGAAATAGCTAAGCCGGTGTGTATGTAAGAATACGTGGGTGAATATAAGGGAGATGCCGAATTAAAATATCTGCGAATGTGCCATTCTAAGAGAGAGTACGCTTTAGTGGGAAAGAGATAGAGAGAGGCAGATATACGTGATGGGGGGGGGGGGGGGGGGGGGTGGGGGGGGGGGCGGGGGGGGGGAGAAAGTAAGAAAAAGTGAAAGAAAATTAGTACACGACAGTATTCGCAAGTGCATGTGGGCGTATGTCTGCATATTACCCTCTGTGTGTTTGTGTGTGGGGGGGGGGGGGGGGGGGCGAGGGGGGGGGGGTCCGCAAGGGTGTGTATTCTGGTGTGCGTGCATGTGTTATGGTTTTTCGGGTTTGGTTGGGGTTTTTTTTTGTTTTTTATGAACTACTGTAAAAAAAGACCTACCTCTGATGAAAATGTGTCTCATAAGCCTCCATTGGCTGGATTTCATATAAATATTTTGAAAATACTCTATGTATATTATGCATGTGTATTGAAATGTGACTCTTAAATAAAATATTATTCTACTGCTACTACATTAAAGTAGTCGGGATTGAAGTGATTAATTAGGTGCAGTAGATTATAAACTACCTCTTGCACAAGGTGAGAAATGACATTTGAGTGGTGCAACAAAGCACAGAGCTGTCCTTCAAATCAACATCTGTTTTAACACCTCTGCACATGACAAGCTTGAGAAAAAAATAAGAGACAAATCAATATTTTCAATTACTTTTTATTAATTCAGTAATCATAATTATAATCATATGTAAATAAAATCAATAGAAAATAATATTTTTTTTTATTTCCAATAATGACATACCGATCGACAAGCCAGACCACCATACATCGTAACCCTAGCTCAAACATGCCCTGAAATTTCGTATTATAATTTTTTTGTTTTGTCCCTCCACACGTGTCTTGAAACCCCAAAAATTAAAATAGGTCTTTCAGACAGGAGATTTTAGTTCCTCTATCGGAGATTTTCTGGCGCCACCCCTAATTTTTGCGTGCAGCCAGCACATCAAAAATTTCAGTGTCTTGGCAGTGCAAGATTCAGTCATCCATACCACTCCTAAATGGTGAAGTAAATAGCCCTCCCCCTCCCTCCCCATCCCCGAAACGAGGCAATTGGACCCCACCAGACTCCCAAAAACCCATACGCACAAATAGGCCGATATCATTGATTGATTGCCCATCTGACCCCCCCCCCCCCCCCCCCCCCACCCCCCCATCTTGGCCAGTGTTCCTTGCTAGTGCATGCAGGCGCTTCAATATATGGATTCCGAAGCGTCTTGGGCTGAAACGTCCCAGGGCCACCACAAGCATTCCTTTTTCGTTGATGTAGTTTATTTTTGTTAATTCCACTCTCAACATTTACATTTTAACATTCCACTCTGAACTTAACTTTTAAAATCGTAAATCGGATTCCCTTCCAACCCACAATTTATTCAAAATTTAGTACCGGTAACATGATTCTTCTCCGTCAACAGCTACAGTTAGGTAAAAGACCGTCGGAGAAATGTCCAGATATATTGTGCTGGTCAAGTTATAATTTTTTCAACGCACATCCATGATTTCAGTACAGTATAATATTTATTTTTTCGTAATTCCTCGAGTTCTGAATCGATTTTGATGAACAACATTCCGAATTGCAATAGCTTTCAATAACTTTTTTCAAATATTAAACTATCTTTTTAATATTTCAAGTAAAAGTAAAAGTAATATTTCACTGACTGTGAAAAAAATTGATCTAATTAAGAGCCGGTGACTGAGAGATCAAAAGATAAACCGACGTCAGCCGAACATCCCATCACACAGTTTGACATATTCATGCGAGATTAAAAACACAATTCAAACTCCATATTTTGATCGTTTCTACTGCCATATTAATGCTTTTTATTGTCAAAAACATGCATGGAGCATGCGTATTCAATTTATACTTAAGTGCAATACCTAACAATCACTAAACAACAATGAACTGAAACTATTTTTGGTGGAAGAATAAACCTGATTACCGCACTTGCAAAAAACACAAGTTAATTATAGACAAATTGAAGTCACGTGGTGGGGTTTTGAGACCCCACCTCGTAGTGTAATTAGTGGGGTCTCAATTTCTGTGTTCATATGAGCAGCGTAAACGACATGAAAAACTGATTGGACCTAATTTCTGTACAAAATGTCCACTGGCAGCCATCTCAAATTTTGGACCGCACCCAGAAACACTCATTCTCGTCCCAAGGTGATAACAAAGGTACCCAAGAAGTTTCGTGAAGATCGGTTCATAAATACAGACTCTAGCCCGAGCCGTATTGACATGTGAACTTACTGTGTATAAGTAGCACTGAATAAATCAAAGTTCATCTAATTTGCATAATATTTGCACGAGAAAAACACACGTATTATATGTGATGTATTCCATGTTACTAAACATTCGTACAAAAATTTATTCAAATCAGAACTTTCATACAGAAGTTCTGTACAAAAAACTGATTGCACTAACTAAAGTACAAAATGGCCGTTGGTGGCCATCTTGAATTTTGGACCGCACCCAAAACCACTCATTCTCGTCCCACGGTGATAACAAAGGTACCCAAGAAGTTTCGTAAAGATCGGTTCATAAATACGGCCTCTAGCCCGAGCCGTATTGGCATTTGCAGTTACAGTGCTGAAAGTAACATTAAATAGATCAAAGTTAGTCTAAGTGGCATCGTTTATGCACGAGAAAAAAACCTGTATTATATGTGATGTATCCCATGGTACTAAACATTCACACACAAAATTAATCAAATCAGCGCTTTCATATGGAAGTTCTGTGCAAAAATCTGATTGCACCTAATTTTGTACAAAATGGCTACCAGTGGCCATCTTGAATTTCAGACCGGACCCAAAAACACTCTTTCTCGTCTCAACGGTGATAACAAAGGTACCCAAGACGTTTCGTAAAGATCGGTTCATAAATACGGCCTCTAGCCCGAGCCATGTGTACGGCACGACGGACGGATAGACGGACGACGGGCCATGGCAATACCTCAAATTTGGCTTTGCCAAAGTTGAGCTAAAAATGTTTTAAGTCATTAGAGTACAGCCAACGTGAACTGGTCACTTTCCATGGGTGGGCAATATTTCCATGGATACAAGAATATTAGATTCCAAAAACTAATTATAGGAATAATTATCAAAAATTTAATGAAGCTCCAGGTACAACCCAGTGCTTCATTAATTCAAATTTTACTGATGACGGTTTTTATTTCCTGGTAAATGCATGTGTGGACATCACTGCCCACGAGTGGATTACGACCAGTCCACAGTGACTTTACTGTAGCATTGTACATAACAATATGATTAAATTGATACCTACTGTTACCTAAGATGACTTACAGACAAAATCTACCATATTTACTCTATGTTTTGGGACACTCAAGTGTTTTGGGACACCCAAATTTTCTAAAAAAATATATTTGGACGCCCAACCGGTTGGGCATGACTGAATCCAATAGCACTCATGGACTGAACAAAGACGTGTCCAAAAAGTAAGTTTCAAAATTCTGGGTTTGAAAAATAAAAAAAAGTTAAAAAATTTATAGTAATTTATATATTTTTTATACTTACCAATGACCCAGACATAGCTGGTGCTAACTCTTAAAATACTAGGGCCAAACACAAATTTTGCCCCCCCCAATCCCCAAAATTTGCATCTAAAACCAAAAGAAATCATGTTCTGAAGGTCCTCCATACTTTGCCCTTACTGCGCATGCGCAGTGTCAAGGACGTTCCGAAATTGGCGCCTATTATCATTCTTACAAGCAGTGCCTGGTCAGCGCTATGTACTCAGCGGGGAGGTATGAGTTCCCAACTCCTGGGAGGGCCAACCCCATCTGGGTCATTGGTAAGTATAAAAAATATATAAATTACTATAAATTTTTTAACATTTTTATACTGTACCAATGACCCAGACATAGCTGAATAGTAAAAAGGCTGGAGGGCCTAGGACATAGAGGAAAATCCAATAAGCTCAACTATATAACATAGAGTCAACCCCTCAAGGAGAAAAGGGGTATTAGGCTTTACATGTATCTTTCTTATTTTATGATAAATTAGAAAGATACAATACCCTTCATAATTGAGCACAATAACATTCATGTTCTCTATTAACATCCAGTATAACCCTTTATACTAATTATTTTTAAAGTAAGCCAATAAATAAAGTTAGTCCAGAGAATTGAGACTCTTTATATTCTTTAAAAGTGTCCGAGGATTGTATATTAACGCCCGTTTGACACTTGACATATACAAATGCTTCACACCGAGCTACACTTTAAAAATATGACATGAATGAATTTTTAACATTAATATTACACTTTAAAACCATCCCGGAAACGACTCAGAATTACTGACTCCGGAGGAGGAATTCCCTTGCTTTTCACTATAAAGCAGGTGTGACCTAAGGGAACACCCTCCCCCCCCCCCCCCCTTCCCCTTGCCCTGGGTCAAATAGCCCAGAGCGAAGAGGGCAGCAGGACGGAGTCACTGCCGGAACAGAAAGCCTGCATAACTAAAGTTGCAACTGTTTAGTGGACGACATTCTGAGCAACAGATAACGGACCTAAACAATGCAGGTCTCCAGAAATGGACTCAATATTTCTGAGATAAAAATTCGTGAATGTGGATAGCTGAGACCAATAAGTAGCCTTCATTAAATCTGTAATAGCAACACTATTTGCGTAAGCCCAAGATGTAGAAAGAGCTCTTACTACATGAGCCGAAATCTTAAGCACAGACTGCTGAGTTGAAGATAAATTTTCATAAGCAGTACAGATAGTTAATTGAATCCATCTAGCAATAGAATGGACCGAAATGTCCTTTCTATTAGGCATCAGAGACAGAAAGAAGCGTTTTCGTCCCTTTCTGATAAACTGAGATCCTTGTTTATAAATACGTAAAGCTCTAACAGGACAGAGTAAAGGCCTACGCCCGTCTGAAGACGGCAGAGCCTTAATAACAATAGGTTCCGGATATTTATTAGGAGCCTGATTCTTAGCAAAAAATCCAACATTAGTAGTGAAGGTGATAGTGTTCCCGACACTACGATAGTGAGAATCGTCCACCGATAGTGCATGAAGCTCACTGACTCTTCTAGCAGAAGAGAAAGCTAAGAGAAAAGCTGTCTTATAAGACAAGAATTTGAAATCTACTGTCCCAAGAGGCTCAAATGGCTTTTTCTTCAGTTTAAGAAGAACTCAAGCTAAATTCCACTTAGGAATTAATCTAAGAGTTCTGGGTCTATTCATCGAGAAGTTTCTAACTAACTTAGAAAAAGAGACATTAGATCCAATTTGTAAACTATCGTGGTTTGCATAGGTATCAGATAACATAGACCTATAACCCTTAATAGTAACAGGCTGCAGTTTGATCTCGTCAAATAAGTATACTAGAAAGTTTGCAATGTCTGGTATGGAGGGATCAAAAATATCAACAGAATGATCCCTACACCAATGACGAAAAACCTTCCACTTAGCCGCATAGTTTAGCGAAGAGGAGGTCCTCCTACAGTTGGAAATCGCGTCCACTGCTCATCCTGTAAAGTGCTTGCCATGCAAGAAGGACCGCACAACGGAAAAACGTGAAGGTTGAGACCTTGCGGGTTGTGATGAAGTTGACGCGGTTTCCCCTGCGAAAGAAGATCCTCCCGAGAAGGAAGCTTTCGCGGTAGGTCCCGCAGCAGACACCTGAGTAGATTTAACCACGGTCTTTGTGGAGACAGAGATGCTACCAACAGAATCTTGCATTGAGATTGTTTTATCTTTAGCAATACTTGCTGAATTAACGGCGCTGGAGGATACGCATATCCTATCATTCCGTCCCATGAGATCGATAGAGCGTCTACTGCAAATGCTCTTGGATCTGGACATGGTGACACATACGTCTGCAACTGATTGTTGAGATGTGTCGCAAATAAGTCTATCATTGGCCGTTCCCATTGGTAGCAAATCTGATTGAATACCTGTTTGTTGAGAGTCCACTCCGACGGCAACAAGCGACCCTTCCGTGAAAGGGAGTCTGCTAGTACATTCAGACGACCTGGTATATGACGGACCGAAAGTAGAACTTGATGTTCTAGAGCAAACAGAAGGATTCTTTCCGTTAAATTGAATAACGGAACGGAATGAGTGCCTCCCTGGTTCCGGATATATGCCACTACTGTCATACTGTCGGACAGGATTTGGACATGAGCTTTCTGAATAATGTCCATCCAATGACGTAACGCAAGCCAAATTGACATCATTTCCTTGATGTTTATGTGCTTGCTTAGAAACTGTGGATCCCAAAGACCCTGGCACCTCGAATCCGTTGGGATCAATGATGCACCCCAACCTGTTTGACTGGCATCCGTCATAATCGTGAAACTCGGATCCAGCAACTGCAGCGGAACTCCCTGAGTCAACCACTGAATGTTTGCCCAAGTCTGAATCTCTTGTTTCACTTGATCTGACAAGAGAACGTCTATGTCGAGCGAATGAATCTTCACACTCCAATTCTGAGTCAAGAAAATTTGGAGAGGACGAGTGCGTAACCGCCCCATCGGAATGAGATCCACAGCGGCTCCGCACAGACCTATCAGTCTCATAAACTCCCTCGCTGTGACTTTGTCTGCATGAAGACAATAGCGAGTGTAACAACTGACTAATTTCGCTCTGGTTAACAGCAGACGAACGAGATTGTTGTGCATCTCAAAGCTCATTCCCAGATGAGTGAATGACTTGGACGGCATCAGATCCGACTTCTCCTCGTTTATAACAAAACCGAGACGTCGGAGCAATAGAAGCAGATTCTGCACATTGTTCTGAAGCGTTAACTCGTTGCCGTACCTCTGAAGAATGTCGTCCAGGTAGGCCGACGTTACCGCAGACGAATGAGCTCGGAAATATATCATTACCGAGTTCATTACCCGAGTGAAAGCCCAGGGTGCTAGGTTCACTCCGAAGCACATCGCTCGGAATTGATACACCACTCCTAGGACTGCGAAGCGTAGATACTTTCTGAATGTCGGATGTACCATGACATGAAAGTACGCATCTTTGAGATCTATGCTTGTAGCATAATCGTTCACCCGAATACTCGCTCTGACCGATCGAATCGTCTCCATACAGAACTTCGGAGCGACGATCAGCTTGTTTATTCAGCTCAAATCTATGACTGGCCGGAACGAGCCGTCTGGTTTCAGAACCAGAAACAGATGGCTGTAGAATCCCGGTGTTTCCTGGTCTTCTACGACCTCTACCGCGTTCTTCATTAAAAGGGACTGCACCTCCGATAACAGAGCGTCTCTTTTCTGCGGATTTGACGGAAGTTGAGTACATTTTGGACTTCGAGTTAAAGAAGTCTTTCGTTTGAAGGATATTCTTAGACCTTCCGAAATCACCCCTCTCACCCAAGGGTCGTCCGTAATCGATGCCCACTCTTCTGAAAAACTCGACAACCTTCCGCCAACTGGAACACGATAGAGGTTGAAACCATCACCTCCTGGATCTGCGAGGCCTGTGGGAGGAGAAACCACGTCCTCCATGACCCGCACCTTGTCCCGTCGACCTCGGGGCGTCCGACCGGTTGTCCCGGCCCGAAGGACGTCCCACATGTGAGTCGCTGCCTTGACGGTCTCTTGAATAAGACCAAGAGGACGCACCGGAACCTCCATAGGAACCTCTCTTGGGCGCATTAGTCCCAGAAGTGCCTGTCTTACTCTTTTCTGCCGTATCCGACTTTTTGGAAGCGGATTTAAACAGCAGAGAATCCGAAGCTTTCTTAGTAATTTTATCGTAGATTGCAGAAAGCTTGCCGTCGAAGAGAAGCTCTCCGGAGACCGAAGCGACTCTGAGAGAGTTCTTCACCTTACTATCCACGCGTGTGGATGTAGCTAGGGCTGCGTCACGTCTAACCAACTCCAGGTTTGCCACTGAAAGGGCAGAGTTATACGTGGAATAAGCTACTGCCCTTGAAAGAAGTCTTAAAGAGGATTGTATATCCTGGAATTCTTTCCCTTGAAGACGTAGTGATAACGCCTTAGTAAGGTGGTCTGCGTAAGATAAAGCGTCTAAACTGGCCCTGTTAGACGTAACTGTCGTATCCAACACCGCGGTTGGAATGGACGTAGACGACGGTAATGACAATTCTAAGTCTTCCGCCTCGTCCTCAAGACGCAGAGGAACTCTCGGAACACCCTGTCCTGCCATATCGAATTTATTCCTTGAATTAATGAAAGGCAGATTAAGAGCATTGGCGGACAAGAAACCAGCTTTGCCTGTTTTGGGAGCAAGCTTGAAGATAGCATCGTTCAATAATTCAAATGTTCTTGTGACATTTTTGGACTGAGACGGAAACTCAGGGACGATGTCTCTGAACCGCTCGAAGAATTCAGTGTCCAATGATGCTATCAGTCTCTTATCCGGTACCGCAGCAGTCTGGATCGACGGAACAACTTGAGGAAGGAAGTGCCGGATGAAATCCACGGCAGCTTTATGTTGTTCCGAAAGGGATAGCTCCAAGTCATCAGTACAGTAAAACCTGTTTTGAGAGACCACTGTCGTGAGAGACCACCTGTCTTGAGAGACCACTGTGACCTTGTACCATTTGGTGAGAGACCACTGTGACCTTGTACCATTTGGTTGTTTTACTCCATAATGGACCTGTCATGAGAGACCACCTGTTTTGAGAGACCACTTTTGCCTGGCACAAAGGGTGGTCTCTCAAGACAGGTTCTACTGTATCCCTTTCGCCATCTGGTCGGACCTCACGATGCTCTCGGTCGTCCGCACCCGATGCATCGGCGGAGCGTACCGACCCAGCGCCGTCGGATAATTCCCGATCCGACACCGATTCTGTCGATTGCTGGGATGCTGCGATAATTTGTGCTATCTGAGCTAGCACGTCCATCATCGAGGCCTGCGGAGTAGCGGTCTTTCGCTGCTTAGCCGCGGGAAGCTCCGCATCAACTGACTCCCGCATACTCTTCCTATGCAAACGTCCGGAGTCTACCGGCCTCGTGTCCCTGGCTACCGGATGGCGTGACGTGGTCGCCGATGAATCCCTAATCGGCGAAGCTGGTAGAATATCCGCGGTCACGTAGCCAAGGTGCGGTCATGTGCGCTGCTGAGAGGATGAGGAAGCCTGAGCAGTCTCAGCGGACTGCCCATACAAGGAAGCGTCCCGAGCGACGGACGTGTGCTCCGCTTGCGACACATTTTGTACCACAACATCTGGTCCCAGATGTTGTTGTACGAGAGAGGGGCCTCTCTCGCTCGCGGCCCGGCTGGACCTGGACGTGCTAGGAACCAGACTAGAAGGCTTCCTCCGATCTCTCCTTTTATCCGCCGTCACTGGGTGTGCACCTTGTATGTTTATAGTGCTCGCATCACCCAACACTTCTTCCTGGACCGCAACGGACGAACCCGGCTGCCGAACCATTCGGTGAATGGACGCTACACCGGGCGAGCTAGCAGACGACAGCGCCGTCGATCCTACTCGAGACCTCTTAGGCAACTGTCGTATCTCCATGAGCACTTTTGTCGCTAGCTCTGCATTCAATTGTGACGACGGAAGCGCACTTTTGGAGGATAACATGGAAACATCACCCTGTTCTTGTTCCTCTGAAATAGAAACTGATAGACTAGAGTGACCCTGTGGAAAAAGGACCGGCATGGCCCTTTCCCCGCTAACAACATACCGTGACACACGTTTCCAATGTTTAGCATCCCAATATTCACATATTGAACAGGAGTTAGTGCGAGTACACTGACTACAATTAATACAATGATCATGAAAGTCAGAGGAAGATTTCTTCCTATTACAATTTGAACAATATCTTTTCATTGTGAAAAGACAACAACAAGTCCTAGTACTCGCACAAACCCCTAAAAACAAAGATACATAATAACATGATCCATTAACATTGAAAAAACAATTGAAATCAAAAATAATTTTTGAAAAATATTTTTTCAGCGAAGCCCAAGTTTCTGAAAAGTAACGTTGAGCCCCAATGGATCCCAAGGCTAAGTGTGCACAAAAATTTTAAAATTATTTTAAATAATTAATGCAACACTTATGGATAATAATAATGTATCTTATAATGAGATAAACTACTCCAAAGGCAAAAAGCCCCCCTCAAAAGAGACTGTTGCCAATGTAAACAAGAAGTGTATAAACACTAGAAAACATGATTCCAGGCACTGACAATCCTGGCCCAAAATCAGTTATCAAAATACACACTATCTGATGCAAAACAGAGACTTCCAGGGAAGAATCTGCAGAACATCAGATGGTAGATGCAGAACACACACAACGTCTAAACACTCATGGGTGAAAACGTAAACATGGGGAAAATAACAGAATTCATTCTGTTACCAAGCTAATTCTCCCAAGAAATTTTAGTAGTAATCTTACTCAAAAATATGCCAAAAGCATGGGAGAATAGCAAGGGGGTACTTACAGGACAAGGGAAGAGGAAACACTGAATAAGCAGTGCAACTTCATAGCAAGAATGACAACAACAGGCCCATGCCTTGAAAATAGGCAACTTAACATAATTTCATTACAAAATTTTAAGTTACAGCCCTGAATATTTTCTGTCACTCCTTTTTCCTCTCCTCCTTCTATATCCTCATTAGAATCACCATTTCTCCAATATTTATGTGTCTGGCATCATTTAAACTGAGATTTACAAGCACAAAGATCAGTGAGATGTTAACTGATGAAGGGCCAAACAAAGAATGATAATAGGCGCCAATTTCGGAACGTCCTTGACACTGCGCATGCGCAGTAAGGGCAAAGTATGGAGGACCTTCAGGACATGATTTCTTTTGGTTTTAGATGCAAATTTTGGGGATTGGGGGGAAAATTTGTGTTTGGCCCTAGTATTTTAAGGGTTAGCACCAGCTATGTCTGGGTCATTGGTACAGTATAAAAATATAAAAATCCCAAACGAATTAAACAGCAATAATACTGATTTGTGTTGGTTTTCATTTAAATCCACCCAGGAGTTACTGAATTTACAGCTATTTATAACAAGAGGACTTCTCACTGGCAGATAAGATAAATCGATGAGTGTGAAAAGCATCTTCAGCAAAGTAGGAAAGTCTCCAACAACCCACAATTCACTGATAAACAAACTTCTGACAGTGTTCATCGAAAGAGAAAAGCATACAACATGAATAAGCAGGAACAACCAGAATAATGAACCATATGCCCCCCCTACCCTCCCCCTCCCACCCCCCAGCCTATCACAAGATAATTGGACTGACAGTCTAACACTTCATTCATCAGCTCATTGTGACTAGCACTGTATGAGTCGCTTTGTACACTAGCATGGTATAACATATTTTTTTGAATTAGAATTTTTAATTTTTGCAGACATGGCTGATAACACTTCCTTGGATTCAAGCCCATTCCAATGTAAGATTCAAAAGTATACTTTGCTATGAAAAATGGAGAACGCAAAAACATTTGTATGATGAGTTCTGTTTTGTTCTGGACAGATTATCCAATCTGAAGGGTAAAGTTTTAACAGTTTGTCAATTTTGTCTGTCATATTAGAACATGTTTATTATTTTCCTTCAAAACCAAAAGAGAAGTCAATGATTTAACACTTTACCGGTCATGGAAAGTAGATAACGCAATCTTTTGGGTAACTGAACTAAAAGTAATCATTTTTGTTTCAAAGGCAAAGCTGAAACCTCCACCCCACCAAGCCTAGAAATAAGCAGACTATCATCTGCAGATGGAGGTTCCCAGAGGGAGAATATGGTGATGCTATCCTGCACAGCAGGGTAGCATCATTAAATTTACCCTCTGTGGACCTCAATCTGAATCAAGGTCTCAGACCTAATCAGAAAGAGGTGCCCAAAGAATAAATTGGCCCACTGAATGGGATAGCATCAGCAAATTCATCCTCTGAGGACCTCATTCTGCAAATGACAGATTGCTTATTTCCAGGCTTGCAACCCCATCCCTCCATTGGAACAAACTAGACAAGCTCACTGCAGTGAGGAGTCATAAGCTATGTTTTGGAAAAAAAAAATGGATTGGCAATTTTGTTTGTAGCAGTTATATTTAGACATTACATTAAGACCACTGATATCTGTCATTTTGTAGAAGATAAATCTGTGAACTTATTTTCAATAACGGAAACCTGGCTGCACGGTGACGACAGAGATAAACCATCCTTAGCCAAACTGGTTCCCAGTGGCTACAATATTGATTATTTAGCATGTGGTAGTAGAGGAGGGGGCATCGCACTAGCGTATCAAAGCGGTCTGAATGTAAAGCACCAACTCAATTCTGAAATTATAATGATGTCCTTTGAATTTTTGGATTGCCTTGCAACGAATGAGACCACTTTTTGTCTTATTGTAGTATATAGACCACAACAGGCAAAAGCGAATAAACTCACGACCACGCAGTTCCTGTCAGAGTTTTCTGATTTTCTTTTGGATTATGCCTCATACAGTGAAATTTATTGATAATTGGCGACTTCAATTTTCATGTCGATCAACATGATGATAGAGATGCTAACCTATTCTTGAAATTAAGAAATTCTTTTGGATATAAACAACATGTTAATGTGCCAACACACTTAAAGGGTCACACTCTGGATCTTATGTTTACTAGATCATGTGACGACTGACAAGTCAGTCATCCAAGATATTTCAACCTGGGAAGCTGCTATCTCAGATCACTTTGCTGTTTTGGCATCACTTCAACTGTCTAAACTGTCTAAACTTCATAACCAACTAGCAGGCTTACAGATGCAGAATCTCAAGAAAACTGACATAAATACTTTTGTGAATGACATCAATGTTTCGACACTATCTTCGCTGGATGTGTCAGTCGACGTGATTGCTAAGGTCCAACAGTATAATGGGGTAATATCTCAGTTGTTGGACAAGCATGCCCCTATTAAGACCAAAAGTGTTAGACTTCGTGAAAAGGCTAAGTGGTTCAATGATGAGATCAAAGAAAACAAACAGAAAAGACGCCGGTTAGAACGATTATTCAATAAAACTAAATTAACAGTTCATCATCAAATGCTATGTGAAAAGATTTTTCTTAATAGACTCATTGAGCCAGCAAAAACTTCGTATTATAATGGGCGTATCAATGCATATACCGACAGCAAAAACCTTTTTTTGGTTACTAATAATCTCCTTGGTAAAAGAAGGATGAACCTATTACCTGAGCACAATACAACATTAGAATTGGCCAACAGATTTGGGAATTACTTTATCAATAAAGTGGAACTGATAAACAAAAGCATTGAGGCTACAACTAAACCAACTTTTGACGATTTGTTTATTGGCTGCACATGGTCAGAGTTCACTGCAGTAAATGAGCTTGAAGTGAAAAAGTTAATTTTGACGAGTCCTGATAAGACAAATGACCTAGAACCCATTCCTACATCGCTGGTCAAAAGAGTGGTTGATTGTCTATCACCTTCCATTACAAACATTATTCAATCATTGCTCCAGGAAGGTTGTGTACCAACAGAGCTGAAAATAGCCCTGGTTTCACCATTAATCAAGAAAACGTCTCTTGATCCAGATATCCTAAAAAATTATCATCCTGTTTCCAATCTACCCTTTATATCCAAAATTTTAGAAAAGGTGGTTACCAAACAACTTATGCAATACCCCTCAACAAATTGCCTATTGGAACCATATCAATCGGCCTATCAGGCTAATCATAGTATGGAAACTGCTCTTTTAAGGGTCTGTAATGATATAATATGTTTATTAGGTGAACATAGATTTGTCCTGGTCTTGCTGGATCTTTCTGCTGCTTTTGATACCGTTGATCATTCCCTTCTCTTATCCACAATGCAACAGTTTGGAATCAACGGAAAAGTTCTTGCCTGGTTCCAATCTTATCTCTCGTTACGTGAACAACAAGTAACCATTTCTAAAATGAACTCTGGCAGTAAAGTATTAACGTGTGGAGTTCCACAGGGCTCCGTTCTTGGACCAATATTGTTTACATTTTACACAGCGTCATTGGGAAAGTTGCTGAGTCAGATCGGTGTTCCTTACCATTTGTATGCTGATGACACTCAGTTGTATTTGTCACTAGACCCTTCAATTGGATCTGACCCTATTGCTTCAGTTTCGATGATGGAAGACTGTGTACACAAGGTTGGGGACTGGATGGCCTGTCAGACACTTAAAATGAATGACGATAAGAACGAGGTACTAGTCATATCGCGTTCAAAGAATCCATCAAATTTGTAAATCAAGTCACTTGTTATCGGAATATCTATCTCACTGACACGCTTGCCAGTATTTTGAAGTAATTCAAGTAGGTGGTGTGATGGTTGATTGAAGGTGAGGGTTCCCCAATGGCTAATGGTGCCATAGAGGCTATAGTTACTTCAAGTTCAGACTAAAAAGGATACCCATCCCACCTCAAAATTTTTGCAAAGTGCATTTTCATCTCTGATAAGGTTTATGTGCCATTGATATGTTTGGGTGGGTACAATTTCTGTGCACCTTCAACAAGCTATAAATTGAAAATAGAATGTTTCCATTTTGGGGATTTACACACCCTATGTAACATGTTACCAACTAATACTGAGCATTTTAACAGCCTTAGTCAGTGTATATTTCCAAGTAGTGTGATGTATGGCAATTATCAATTTTTATAACCAGAAAGTGTATCACCGAAGTTAAGCAACATCGAGTCCGGTTAGTCCATGGATGGGTGAGCATCTGAGCAATCGATTCAGACTCCCGCGTTGTGTCCTTGGGCAAGGCACTTAACCCCGATTGTCCACATGGGGGCATGATGACGTGGTGTACTAAGGCGTACTGCACGTCAATGGTGCGCATGTCTTCAACCAATCTAAGCCTGCCTGTTCTGCAGTGCGGAGTTACGAGGTCTGGAGCTGGCAACTTCTCACCACTGCTCAGTGCTTCTCTCTGGGTACTCCGACTCCCTCCACCCGTAAAACTGTCACTGACATGATATGACCTTGGCTGTTAAAGTGGCATTAAACCTTAATAAATAAATAAATACCAGAATCACAGCTGGGTTGCGATGTGGTCAAAATCCACTGTCTACTTTCCTCCCCAAAACACAGTAAAATCTAACCAATCAAAAAAGAGATGCAAGAACACTGATTCACAAACGCAGCTTGGTCTTCCTCCAAAGTAACCAATATAGACTATACATTGAACTGGCATGGAATATACCATCAGGGTCCAAAAGGCTAACAAAAATTAGGTTATTTTTTCTGTCTACTAGTTATATATAGAACAAGAGCACATGTATCACTGAAGCAATACAATGTCCCCTACCAGACTAATCAGCATTAATAATTATACAAATGTTATAACCTAGATGTGATCAGCATGAATTCCATTGAAGCGTTTCCAAAAAAAGTCTGGAAAACTGATATTTTGGAGGTTTTCCATATTTCCAAGGGCCATACCTCACACAAGAATAATGCAATCAGCATGAAACTCAAACTTGATCTGTAAGTCATCGTTCTATAGTAGGTTACCAAGAATGAAATCATTCGGTTGAAGCATTTCCAAAAAAAGTCAGGAAAACTAAAGTATGACTGACAGACTGACTGACAGATGGACAGAGTGCAAATGAAACTTGATCTGTAAGTCATCGTTCTATAGTAGGTTACCAAAAATGAAGTCATTCTGTTGAAGCGTTTCCCAAAAAAGTCCGGAAAACTGATATTTTGGCACTTTTCCATATTTCCAAGGGCCATAACTCACACAAGAATAAGGCAATCAGCAGGAAACTCAAACTTGATCTGTAAGTCATCATTCTATAGTAGGTTACCAAAAATGAAATCATTCCATTGAAGCCTTTAAAAAAAAAGTCCGGAAAACTGATATTTTGGACCTTTTCCATATTTCCAAGGGCCATAACTCACACAAGAATAATGCAATCTGCATGAAACTCAAACTTGATCTGTAAGGCATCGTTCTATAGTAGTTTAACAAAAATGAAATCATTCCGTTGAAGCGTTTCCAAAAACACTCCGGAAAACTGATATTTTGGTGCTTTTCCATATTTCCAAGGGCCGTAACTCACACAAGAATAATGCAATCAGCACGAAACTCAAACTTGATCTGTAAGTCATCATTATATAGTAGTTTACCAAAAATAAAATCATTCCATTGAAGCGTTTCCAAAAAAACTCTGGAAAACTAAAAAGTGACTGACAGACTGACGGACTGACAGACTGACGGAGGACTGACATTTTGGCGCTTTTCCATATTTCCAAGGGCCATAACTCACACAAGAATAATGCAATCAGCATGAAACTCAAACTTGATCTATATGTCATTGTTCTATAGTAGGTTACCAAGAATGAAATCATTCGGTTGAAGCATTTCCAAAAAAAGTCAGGAAAACTAAAGTATGACTGACAGACTGACTGACGGATGAATGGACAGAATGTAAGTGAAACTTGATCAGTAAGTCATCATTCTATAGTAGGTTACCAAAAATGAAATCATTCCGTTGAAGCGTTTCTAAAAAAAGTTCGGAAAACTGATATTTTGGCGCTTTTCCATATTTCCAAGGGCAATAACTCACACAAGAATAAGGCAATCTGCATGAAACTCAAACTTGATCTGTAAGTCATCGTTCTATAGTAGGTTACCAAAAATGGAATCATTCCGTTGAAGCGTTTAAAAAAAAAAGTCCGGAAAACTGATATTTTGGCGCTTTTCCATATTTCCGAGAGCCAGAACTCACACAAGAATAATGCAATCAGCATGAAACTCAAACCTGATCTGTAAGTCATCGTTCTATGGTAGTTTACCAAAAATGAAATCATTCCGTTGAAGCGTTTCCAAAAAAGACTCCGGAAAACTGATATTTTGGTGCTTTACCATATTTCCAAGGTCCGTAACTCACACAAGAATAAGCAATCAGCATGAAACTCAAAGTTGATCTGTAAGTCATCGTTCTATAGTAGTTTACCAAAAATGAAATCATTCCGTTGAAGCGTTTCCAAAAAAACTCCGGAAAACTAAAGTGTGACTGACAGACTGAAGGATGGACAGAGTGCAAACCTATAGTCCCCTCCGGCGATGCCGGTAGGGGACTAATAAATAGGTACCAGGGTCGGTAATCAGATTTAAACCACGAGTATGATATGGGTTTTAACCATGAGGCTCTGCCAAGTCGTTAAAACCCTTATTTTACGAGTGGTTTAAATCTAATTACTGTACCGACCCTAGTACCTATTAGTTTTATTTATACCATGCTCTTAATAAATAATTGACTTTGTCATTTAAAATGGAGAAAAAACAATATTTTCTATTGCAAACACATGGGTTTGTTTTGTTTACAACTACGCTGGTAGTCAGTACTTCCGGCTGGATGTGAATGCTTGATTGACAGCTGATTGTTAAAGTTGATTGAATTTACCTTGCTTTTTCAGTCTAATTATTATTAAGAATTCTTAAATTTTATTTTAAATAAATGTTGTAGGTAATTTAAACTTAAGTCATTGCACATAGAAGATAGTACTGCAAAATGTTGTATGCTTGAATGAAACATCCCAAAGTGCACTACTGTAGGTGTAAATGTTTGTAATAGAATTCCCATTGAAAATGTTTTAACCACAGCAGAAACTTTACACCGGTAGTGGGTAGAGCTGTGCGGTATTGAAATTTCAGGTTCGGTATTGGTATTTTTCAGGAAATAGTCAAAATACCTCGGTTTTAGTACGGTATTCGGTATATGCATAGAACACTGAAGAAAGTCGCAAACTGACCCAATTTCCAAACATTCAACCATAAAGTAACTTAACAGGTTCAGCGCAACAAGATTAATGTCCTGTCCAGTGAATTCAGTGTCAATTTCCACACAAATATACAAGTAAATTGAAGTAATTCAACTGTAATTATTCTCTCTAGGATAATCCTAGTTGTGAAAACATTGTGCAATCATTGCCAATCATGCAATGCGTCAATCACATGCTGAAACCCACCTTTCATTGTTTGTGTTCATCCTTTATAAACATATAAAATAACAATAGTTGCAACTAGAGATGATTTGTCGTCCGCTATACACCCACCGTGGCATACCGCCTAGTGCGGGTGACTGAAAAGGGGCATTCAATTTTTCTAGGTAATAAAAAAATCCAGTATGGCCGCCAGTTGGCCATCTTGAATCTGAGAGGAAAAACAATTATGTCACACACTTCACCTCATCATGTTTATCATTTTTGTGAAGTTTCATGAAAATGCGGCTAAAACTGTGGAAGAAGTTCACTCCACAAGTTTACATAAAAAAAATCCAACATGGCCACCAGTCAGCCATCTTGAAACTGAGTGGGAAAAAAATTATGTCACGCACTGCTCCTCATCATGTTGACCATTTTTGTGAAGTTTCCTGAAAATGTGACAAAAATTGTGAAAGTAGTTCGCTCCACAAGTTTACACAAAAAAAATCTAATATGGCCACTAGTTGGCCATCTTCTTGAAACCGAGCCAAAAAAAATTATGTCACGCACTGCTCCTCATCATGTTGATCATTTTTGTGAAGTTTCATGAAAATGTGGCGAAAATTGTGGAAGTAGTTCGCTCTACAAGTTTACATAAAAAAAAATCCAATATGGCTGCCAGTCGGCCATCTTGAATCCGATCGGGAAAACAATTATGTCACGCACTGCTCCTCATCATGTTGATCATTTTTGTGAAGTTTCATGAAAATGCAGCTAAAACTGTGGAAGTAGTTTGCTCCTCTAGTTTACAAGTGCAACGGACCGACGACGTTGACAACAGACCGACCGACGGATAAACTGACTCCTATAGAGTGGAATCAGTCTATCAGTGTTCACTAACTTCACTTCTGATTCTTGGCCTCATACACTTTCTGAAAATACCAGAGAATCGACAATTTTTCATAACAAAATAGGGTAAATTTTCTTTTTCCACGAGAAAAAATGTGCAAATCGATTTACTAATAAAAGCAAATCATTTTCAAAGCATTTGCTGTGCCTCGATTGGAACTTTGATAATGCTAAATCTGATGTCGCCTGTTGCCTTCTGTACATTGTTTTTTAAAGTGTCTTAAAATTAAGGTCAATCACTTCTTTCCCATGTGCGCAGCATAAATTATTTATTTGAAAGAATATAAAGATGATCGGGTGTTAAAGTTTGGGAACTTGTATTTTAATAAAATGATCAGTTGTTAAAAGTATATGCAACTTAAAATATTAATGCTGAATTGAAAGGAATGCTATAAAAAATTGCTGAGACGCGATAACCACTGGCAGTATTTACGTTTGTATGTCAAGTTGTCAACTTATTTAATTTTCAAAACTAGTGGATTACTTTCTACCAAATGTCAACCAGTCAACCACCCACCCGACTTCCTATGTCCCCTGTGAATAAATCGCACAGTAATTTCCAGAAAATATATTGAATCAGCCAGAATGTTGGTAATACTGGAACCAGGCCTTATTTCTTCATAAACGGAAGTACCAAGTTAACAACTTGCCATTTTTTGTGTTTCTGCTGTCACTTTTTTTATTTCTTTCTCTGATGTATTCGCTGCGTCTGTTGCCTACCTTGTCGCTTACAAAGTTCACATTTGTGCGTTTTCTTATCAATTCGATCAAAATAAGCAACCCACTGGCTTTTAGATTTACGATCCACCTTGATGAGTTGACTTTCTGACAATTTCGCAGAAAAATATAAATACCGAAATAAGCAGTATTTTGATTTGGTTTCGGTATCTCTATAATACCGAAATCGTACCGAAAGTTAGGTATACCACACAGCACTAGTAGTGGGGTTAAAAGCTAAAATTTTAACGTAAAGTCCTTTCACAGGTAGTAACATAAGTGAGCATGGTACCCAAATTGATCATTTATTTAGTCTATTATATCTTTTTTGACAGAGCTTATTAACCCTTTACCCAACGCAGATGATATCAAAATTTATTTTTTTAAATACCATTTTTTCAAATTTTTAAAAAAATTTCAACAAAACCATATCATGTGACCCCTCGTTGGAACGAGCTCGTCGATAGGGCCCTGCGAATCGGGAAATTTATGTTCGAATCGAATCTCGAATCGAATCGGGACTGATGTCGACATCGAATCGAATCTCGAATCGAATCGGGATAAACTCGAGAAATAATTATAACTGGCATTATCTTGTGCAGAGATGTCCGGCAAGCACTGCGAGAAGAGATCGCTGACATAACTTGACAACTTGGCGTTGTTTTAATTTTCTTTCTCGTTGAATGGCCATCCAGATGTTCACTTGGCCCGACAATAAATTCAAGACATAAATATGGACAAATTAAGGTGTTACTGCCCAGAGACATTTAAGACAAACCACTAAATTGAAACATGAGACTTAAAAGCACAAATGTAATACAAGTGGCACATTAATTCCCATGGGTTGAAGTCAGCTACAGCCGCTAACTTCAGGTACGTTAGCATGCCTAAATACATTATTGTTATGTTTAGTTGTTTTGTATTATCAGAATTTGGGTCTTGTAGATTTCGGTCCGTTCTCTATTCAATAACACAGTATACATCAAAAGCAGCGAAGGCGTTAAACTGTGTTAGTTTCTGCATTAGTTAACTCGAATAGTGACGCAGTGCTCATTCACACAAATTGCTTTTACTTCATTCCAACTTCCAAGTACCAACTCCGAACAATGCAAAGAAACTACAGAGGTTTTCCTCCCACAGTTTTCTAACACAGTAATGGAAGCGCTCCAGGCGACATGTCTCCATTATTGTGTTAGAAGATTCCGGGACTGGGAGCAGGCCTTAGGCCCATAGCTGGATATTTCGGTTGTATAGATGGGCATGAACAGGTTACAACTTGGACAGAGCCGCTGAGCAAATGGGATTCCGCGAATAACTCTCACACGAATTCCTGGAAATCTATTAATAGCGAATTTGCGGTGAGTGGTTTTCTGGGAATCTGAAACTGAAAGTGAAACGACAGAAATTTGCAATGAATTTGACTATTTTCCTGATAGAAACATTAAAACTAGAAGAGTTCGCTCCTTATTCCAACTGATGTCGACATTGTCAAACACTGATTCATTTTCCTCGAAGCTTCGTTTGACTAACGAATCGGCAAACTATTCGAGATCGATATACGAATACCAAAGCGATGTCGACATCGAATCGAATACTCGAAGCTTCGCAGGGCCCTACTCGTCGAGCTCGTTCCAATGAGGGGTCATATGATATGGTTTTGTTGAAATATTTTGAAAAATAATATTTTTTCAACTACTGAATTTGCATATTACGCGGGCGGATGCGGCCGATTTGTTGGGTAAAGGGTTAAGCTCAGTCAAATAAGATATAATAGATAAAATGCTAAACTGGATGTATTGAGGGCATGAATATCTGAAAAAGTGGGGAATTCAGTGGATGTCAAGAGTAATTCTTTGATAGATTACAAGACGTCTTATTCAATTAACAGAATTATTCCAACACCAAAACATGTCTGCCTCAATTCACTCTTCAACAAATCACAATGTTGAAAAATATGTGGGAATCTGTCATCCATTTCCAGGATTTTGCTGCAACCATGCCTGTAAATAAGCAGACTACCATCACAGAATGAGGTCCCCAGAGGGTGAATTTGGTGATGCTATCCTATTGTGCAGGTACCATTACTAAAAATTTACCCTCTGTGAACCTCAATCTGAATCAAGGTCTCAAGCCTAAACAGAAAGGGGTACCCAGAGGATAAAGCCCTGTTAACTGGTAGAGTGCTAAATTATTTTTGGCCGATAGCATCAGCAAATTCACACTCTGGGGACCTCATTCTGAAAATGACAGGTTGCTCATTTGCAGGCTTGGCTGTGACTGAACCTATATAGAATCATGAATCAAACGATTGTCCCTGTGAAAACTGCATGCCTCTAACTCAAAATTAATAACAATCTGCATATGGTAGATACAACAGAATTCACAACAATCCCAATAGTTTTGGAAGTGTATGTGTACGAATGTATTTAATACCTGTCAGTGAAGGCAGTTTTAAGAGTTGTGTCATTGAATTCCTCACCCAGTCTTTTACCAAATGCAAATATCTCTGCTTCATAATTCCTGTAAAAACAACAAAATTTCTTTTCTCTGATTGTATTCCAGTTATTTCTTTACCCAGCACAATGATATTAATGGACACCTCCCTAATCACTGAAAAATATTTTGCACTTGTAGGAATAAAAAATTAACCAACTATATTCTTATTTGACACAGCTCACGGAGCCCTGTTAACTGGTAGAGTGCTAAATTATTTTGGCTGTTAAAATTTGTTCATTGTCTTTGCCTTGTTACAATTTATGGGAGAGTGCCTCTAGGCCCTCTACCATAAATTGTAACAAGGAAAATCCATACAGATTAAATAATTTTACTTCAAAGATAATATGAAGCACATCCAGAGAAAATGAAAACTTCACGTTGGGGAACCTGCACTTCAGAATAAAGCCGAAACATGGGCTTATGGGCTTCCAGCACTCTACCAGTTAAACAAAAAAATAGAGTTAGTTAAATTTGAAAATGCATTATGGAAAATATTCACCGCTGAAAATACTGGTTTTTCCACATAACATTTCAAGATGTTGGAATTTCCAATTTATTTTCAGGACTGTTTTGTGTATTAACCCCCCCCCCCCCACCCCCTCCTGAAGCAGGCTGATTTACAGTAATCAGAATTTAATTTACGTGCCATTAATCCCCATCAACCCTGCAGATAACACACTTTTAATACTCACTTAAATAAGTTAAATAACAGACATCAAAGGTTTAATTTTATGTCAATGAAGCACCATCAGTGCCGTATATTTTTGATTTAAAATAAACAGCTAACAACTGAGTCGCGAACTCATCACGTGCATCGTCACGGTAACTGAACTTTTGATGCGGTTTACATCAACACTGACAACAATTCATTTGAAAGTCGGGTCTTTGCCGAATTGCCCCTTACATGGACTTTGAAGTCAACTATCACAGACAAACAGTCTTTGAAGTTAACTATCAAAGGCATTCAAAATGCAGCTGAAAAAAAAAAATCAGAACAAAGAACACGAGCGTGTTTTTGTTTTTTCCGAATTAATGCCAGTACCACATTTCCCGTGTGCCTAAAATTGAAAAAATAGGCAGACGAAAAATTGATATTTACATGATAGCATTTTTTCACCCTTGAATGTATATATAAATATATTTGGAAGAAAAGTCAAATTTTTGAGTAAATTTTGTTTCTTAACATACCTACCACAATTGTTTACAATTGGCTGTAACGTAAGTGCAAGCCCTACTTCGGAACTAAATCAAGCTAATAAACTTTTCCAAACGAGTTGGAAAAGTGGAAGAGTGCAAAAACACGAAAAAAAGATCGAAAAGGGGTCGAGCGAGATTGGCGCTCAACATTACAGGTACTCTCTCTGCACACCTCTTGCATTTACCGAGGGCGTGCGCAACAACCATGACGTCAATTCCGAATTTCCGCCAACAAGTAGTTTGTGATTTCGCGGGGAGGCAACGATATCAAAGATATCCCCAAGGAGGATGGGCCTCTGGAAAACAATTGTGGTAGGTATGTGAAGAAACAAAATTTACTAAAAAAATTTAATTTCTTCTCAACCTACCCACAATTGTTTACAACTGGCTGAATAAACAATAAGAGGAGGTGAATCACATAACCAATACCAACAAGCGCAGCAGAAAGAAATGCAAGGAGGGCAGAGAATGACAGCGAAACCTGTAAAAGAAGAAAGAATGAAGCACCTGAAAAGAACAAGGCTGAGCGATGCACAAACCTGAAAACATATTTAACGAGAGTGCACAACAGCCTGAGCAGCAACAAGATGGCCTAAAGAAAAAAGGACCTCAGATTGCTGCTGTAGGATGCAGAGATAAAAGGAGGAGAAAGTAGAAGCATTCCTCCAGGAAGTAGAAATGGCACAGACCTCATGAGCATTAAATTGGTTCAAACAAGATCCAAAGCAGACAAACTGGAATAAGCTAGCTTGATTGCAAGACATATCCATCTGGAAATAGAATGGGAAGAGATAGACTGCCTCCCAGGAATGAGAGACAGAAAGAATCTCTTCCGTCCCCTCCGAATGAACTGCCTGCAATTAATATAAGTCTTGATCGCACAAACAAGACAAAGAAGAGGCCTCCGGCCATCGACAACAGGGAGAGCCGGAATGAAGATGGGAGGAGGTACCGAATCAGGAAGTTGATTCTTGCCAAAAAAGAGCCATCAGTAGTGAAGGTTACACTGTTAGCCTCATTTCTGAAGAAAGCTGAATAAACAAAGCGCATGAAGCTCACTGACACGTCTGGCCGAAGCAAATGCTACAAGGAAAGCAGTCTTATATGTGAGAAAACGCATATTGGTTTCAGATAAAGGCTCAAACAGCACCCCATCCAAACAATGTAACACCCATGCCAAGTTCCATTTGGGTGTAAGATGCAAAACTCGAGGCCTCTTCAGAGAAAAGTGCCAAATCAGTTTGGAGAGAAAGAGATTACAACGATGCACCACTTTCCCACATAAGAGAAAGTTTCTGACAGCATAGACTGATAGCCCTTTATTGTATTAGGCTGGAGGCCCTTGGAGTCAAAAAGGTATACCAGAAAATCTGCAATTTGTGCGATTGATGGATTATGGTAATCCACATTGTGATCTGTACACCAGCGGCAGAAACCTTTCCACTTTGCAGCATAAGTCATGTCAGTGGAATATCGCCGAGATGAAGATATGCACTCCACTGTTTTTTCGAAAAACCTCTACGTCAGAGACAGGACCTGATAAAAGACAGGCGTGAAGGGACAGGCTCGCCAGGTTGTTGTGATACTTCCTGGGCCGACCCTGGGAAAGAAGATTGCGGCATAGAGGTAGACGAATTGGCCGATCTGCCAACAGAGGCCACAGCTGATTGATCCACACCCTCTGTGGAGACAGGGGTGCAGTCAGAATGACCCTGTAACTGCAAGCGTGAATCTTCACCAACACCTGAGGAAGAATCGGTGCAGGAGGGAAGGCATAGCCAACCCAACCTGTCCAGTCCAGAGACAGAGCGTCTACCGCAAAGGCTAGTGGATCCAAACAAGGGGAGACAAAGGTCTCTACCTGATGATTCCAGCGAGTGGCAAAAAGGTTAACAAGAGGACGACCCCCACCACTCGCAAATCGCCTGAAACACTGACTGATGCAGCATCCATTCGGTGGGAAGGACACTGTCCCGTCAGGACAGGGAGTCTGCTAGGACGATGAGACATCCGAGAATGTGACGAATGGCCACCCAAGCGTTTACATCTCACACTAACAGCAGAAGATCCCGAGATAGCCGATACATGGGAATCGAATGTGTGTCACCTTGATTCCGTATGTAGGCCACCACTGTCGAACTGTCCAAAAGAAGCAGGACTGTGTGGTCCGACAGGTGAGAGATCCATTGCTGAAAACTCAACAGAAGAGCAAGGACCTCCTTCTGGTTGATATGAAGGGTCATCTGCTGGTTGTCGACAGGCCGAGAGGATCCAATGTCGCTCCCCAGCCCCGATCGCTGGAATCCACAGTAAGGATGCGATCGGCCGAAGGAAGATCCAACGGAACACCCGGAGTCAACCAGGGAACATCGGCACAAGGGTGGAGGTGACAAAGCAAGGACCGAGGAATAGGAAGTTCCAGGTCCAGAGGATCCGCATTCGGATGCCAATAATCCAACAGGAAGTGTTGGAGAGGTTGGACAAACAAGCGGCCCAGCAGAAAGAGATCTGGCACTGAACTGCAAAGGCCCAGCATTCGAAGGAAAGACCTGGCCGAGACCGAGGAGGATCGGAGCAGGTTCCAAGTCAAGGAGGAAAAGATCACCGCCTGAGCATTGGGAACCGACAACACATTGTGAAAAGTGTCGAAATTCATTCCCAAATGACAGAAATTGCCGAGAAGGAAGGAGATCTGACTTCTCGTAATTGACTCTGAAACCCAGCGACGCCAGCAGGCCAAGCAACCATCAGGCAACAGACTCCAGGACTGCAGCATTGTGGTACCATTGGAGAATGTCATCCAGGTAAGCCGACGAAGTCACAGCCGACTGAGTACGGTGAAAAGCGAGCACATGTGACATCAGTTGGGTCAAGGCCCAAGGAGCCAGGTTCAAACCGAACGGGAGAGCTTTGAATTGGAAGACACGATCCCGAAACGAGAACAGAAGGTATTTCCAGGACGCCAGATGAATGGGTACATGGAAATAGGCATCCTTCAGGTCGATACTGGCTGCAAAATCGCCCTGATGAAACAACCGTCGAACCGACCTGAAAGTCTCCATGCTGAAACGAGATGTTATTATGGACTCGTTCAGGATACTCATATCGATGACAGAATGAAACTGGCTGTTGTTTTCTGCGGCACCAAGAAAAGTCTCGAGTAGAACCCTGGAGAAAGGGTGCTCCTGACCACCTCGATCACCCTTTTGGAGAGACGATTGTCGATCTCGTGCATCAGAAGGTTCTGATGCTGAGGATAGGAAGGCACCTGAGTCGGGGGGGGGGGGGGGGGGGGGGGGGGGGGCACCCGAGATAAACAGGGGGTGCCGACGGAAGGACAGTTGCCGACCTGATTGGATGACATCGAGGATCCAAGGGTCCGACGTTATCTCTGTCCAACAGTCGAAAAACAGCAACAGCCTTCCCCCGACTGGAGGCGAATTGAGGTGAGGACCTTCACTTGCAAGAAACCACCCCCTCGGGAAGCAGCAGAGTCCTGAGACTTTCTTCCCTGAGGCTGCCAGCGAGCTTGACCACGTCGGCGTTTCTTCTGAGCAGAATGAGTGGATGGAACCGAAGGCATGGCCGTTGTGGCCGATGCAGCTGGGCGCTGGGCTGGGCGCTCGAGATAAACAGGGGTGCCGACGGAAGGACAGTTGCCGACCTGATTGGATGACATCGAGGATCCAAGGGTCCGACGTTATCTCTGTCCAACAGTCGAAAAACAGCGACAGCCTTCCCCCGACTGGAGGCGAATTGAGGTGAGGACCTTCACTTGCAAGAAACCACCCCCTCGGGAAGCAGCAGAGTCCTGAGACTTTCTTCCCTGAGGCTGCCAGCGAGCTTGACCGCGTCGGCGTTTCTTCTGAGCAGAAGGAGCGGATGGAACCGAAGGCATGGCCGTTGTGGCCGATGCAGCTGGGCACTTGGCGGGCCTGGAACGACCACCACCCGCAGCAGCAGGTTGGTCCAGCTGCCGTAACAAAAGCTGGTCCTACAAATGACGAAAAATCTCACCACGGACAGCTCCCACGGAACCATGGTACAGCTGAGGTCCAACCAAAGAGGCAGACCTCAGAACAGCATGCTGTTCAGAAGAAAGGGATGGAGAAGTGTCCAACACTGCATCCCAGCGTGCAAGCTCCAATTAGCCATGTTGCAGGCGTGAGCATGTGTCAGGTTCATAAGAGCCTGCGACAAAACACGCAAAGGCGCCTGAGCATCATCGAACTCCCCTGGCGGAAAATAGGCAGCCAGTGCAGACAGGGCAGCGATGACGTGGTCCGCAAGAGACAACATGCCCAGCATCTCTCGGGACAGGCCCACCATAGATTCAACTACCGACATCGGGAGAACTGCTGACTTAGGCATAGTCAATCCGAGGGAAGAAGAATCCTCGTCCACAGTAGTCATCCCATGGAAGACTGGTGGACAGATGGATTCATAGACACGAAACTGCGTTGGAGGCAGAAAAGCATCAGATCGTGAAAAGAAAGAACTCGTCTGGGCTTTGGAACGCATTTTGGCATCCAGGCCCTGGAAGGACTCAACAATCTGAGCTGATTACAGAGGGCGCAAAACCCCAGAGCTAGAAGGCTCAACAGGGTTGCGGCGCAACAAAGAGGACTGCGGCCGGACGGCCACTGAAGGCTGGTCTGAAGGCTGAATGTCTGGCAATAAGCCAAAGACAAACTCTAAAGCCTGCCTTCAAGCAAATCGTCATCTTCTGTGGCAGAAGCCCAACTCGGGCTGACCAGCAGAAACCTCCTGTGAATGCTGAACAGCATCCAAAGGGCCAGGCGAGGAATCTCTGAGACCGACCAAAGGAGGTTGCACCTCAGGAGGCACAGGGAAGCCAACTTGAGGATTGCGAGAAAGCAACTGGGTGTGCGCTAGAATGGCCTGCCTCAGCTCACCCTGAGAATCCGTCGGAGCAGCCGCGTCCGACGAAGTGTCTTCCCAATGGACCCTTCTAGAAGAAGAACCCAAATCCTCAGAAGGGACCGACGACGAATGTCGATCAGCACACAGATAGGGAGACGGTGAGAAGACACCGGAGGGCAGTCCCAAGAGTGATGCCCAGGGGCATTCATTGACCTCTACAAACCAGAAGGCCCTGCCTGTAAATCCTCAAGAGAGAGAGACGGCATACACTGATCGGTAGCTGGGCCTGGGACACGATGAGAAGACACCGGAGGATTGTCCCAAGAATGACAGGAACCTGCAATTGGCCTCTGCGCAACAGAAGGTCCCAACCGCCCATCCTCTGAGACCGATGACAAGCATCGGCCGACAGCCAGACTTGGGACACAATGAGAAATCACCGGAGGAAGGTCCCAAGAGTGACGGCTAACAGGAGCCGTCACTGGCCTCTGCCGAACAGCAGGTCCTGGATGCCAATGTCCCAGCCCCATCCTGCTAGTCGGCTCACCAGCAGGGGAAGGCGGAACAACAAACGATACACTCGAGGAATGAGGAATCGCTGCCGAAGTGACCGAACATCCCAACCGTCCAGGAGCAAACCTAGCCAGATGAGACGGGGCAGCCAGCATGAAGGCTGTATACCATCCCCGGAAGATATGGCAGAAACACTATCATGCAAGATAGGAGCAGCATGAACAATTTCCTCAGCAACTTCCGATGATGCAGGTGGCAAATCAGAGAGAGTGACCCAGCTGACCTTGGAAAAACTCTCAACGAAAACAGTCGCCTCAAGGGTGACTGCCGGAGCCAAAGGAAGAGAGACTGCAGTCCCCACTTCAGCACCACCAACAGTTGCGGAGGAACTTGCTACCGAAATAAACTGCCAAACATCCTGTGTGACAAGAGTCACCATGTGCACTCTCAGAAATATCCGAAGAGGCACGGCTACCTTTGCCCCGAGAACGAGGGGTTCTAGCTCTGGTTAGAACCACCTTGTTAACGGAAGCCCAGAACTTGAAAGACCAAACACCACAGGGATGGGCCTGAGAACAATTGTCATCCATAACACTTTCACTGAGTTTCAGACAATCGTTGAGAGCCGATGTTGAATCATCAAGTGCCGATGGTGAACCGATGGGCGCTTATCGGCTGAGTGCCGATTTTACACCAATCAATCATCTCATCTCTACTTAACTGAATATTTTTCTCTGGCAGGGTGGCTATTTAATTAACAAGACTCCACTGTACATCGTTTGGACATAACATATCAAAATATTATTTTACAGCCTCATGGTCCACATTTTAATTAATATTTTGTTTGTAGTCTTATCAGCACTTACAAACACTGCCGAGCCTTATATATGCACATGCATGCATGCGACTTCATGGGTTCTAAGCAACATTCAGAACACCAGTATTGATTCTGCTGAGCAGTTATAAATGAAACACCAAATTTGATTTATGCCACTGAGAGTTGATTGCAGCCTGATGAATACAGCTGTGATCAAAAGCACATCATGGCCCTTAATTAACTGAAATGTGCTGTTATTTCATACCAACAATATTTTTTTTTATTGTGGGGTTTAATGACACTTTCAACAACCAAGGTCACCTTGTGTCAGACAGTTTTATGGGTGGAGGAAGCCAGTGTACATGGTGAGAATCACAGAGCAGACATGACTAACTTTCAGACTACCCAACATACTAACTCTACACAAGCAGGGTTAGCCTTGTTTGGAGATAAGTGCATCATCGAAGTGCAGTATGCCTTAGTACCCAGTGCCACCGTGCCCCCAGGTGGGTAATTGGGATTAAATGCCTTGACCAAGGACACAATACAGTTACCCCTAATGGGGATTGAATCATGAACCTTTTAGTTTGATGGCCAATGTCATAACCACTGAGCCACAATGCTCCCATGACTACAATAAATGCATCCGATTGACGTACCAGAAACAGTTAAACAAGAGCAACGCGAAGCATGGCATATGCCCCCAAATGTGTCATAATGCCATGGAGGCCACATTGAATTGGATAGCTGGACCAAAATCAAAAGGAAGCAGTGTCTGGTCATCCACAAGTAACCCCTAAAATTAGGATTTGATCAACTAAGCGGGTTTCAAATCCAACATGTAGTGAATGCAATACAGAGGTCAATAACAATTTTCTAAGTCGAAAGAGTGAAAAAGGACCATAACTCTGAGAACATTTTTTGGACGGAACCCGTTCCTTCTGCGTATCCGTTCCCCCCATGGTCTATCAGCATACCAAAGGAGATCCCAATCAATCAGACTAATGGTTTTGAAATTACAATCCAAAACATTTGTACAGACAGACAGATGGATGTCTCTACTAGAAACCCCTGAATCCTCCTTCGGAGGTCGAGGGCATAATAACAGAGGCCCTGTGAGCTGTTGATGACTGCAAAGAATGTTCACTCTTGAAAAGGGTAGAGCATTCATTAACCAACCTAGCATGATAAGTTCATGAATTTTAACCCTTTACCCAACCAGAAAAGCAGACAACAGCCTCAAAACATTTTTTTCAATGATCAAACATCTTCATTTTTTTTGTCTCAAAAACATAGCTTATGACACCTCATTAGAATGAGCTCATTCCAATGAGGGGTCCTAAGCTATGTTTTGGAGGCAAAAAATTAAAAGATAATAAAATCTGAATGGTGATTTTTGTGAATAGCACTGGTCATATACATCTGTTACATTAGGTAAAGAGTTCAAAACACTTTCTCTTGGATAGGCCATACAAAGTAGATCTTCTGTTTCTCGGGGCATTGTTTTGTAAAATTGCATGCAGGCGAGCATTTTTCAATTTTATTTTTTATTTCTGTAATTATTTCTTTGCCATCAAAAGTTCATGTTCTTGGTTTATGTTTTTGGCCTCATAATCTATGGAATAGCATGGGTGGTGGTGTATTTCATCCATTGAGAGCAAGAAGGCTTTGCAATGCTGAAGCACTGCAAAGCCTTCTTGCACTCAAGGGACAAATTTATCAATTTTTTGAACTTGGGTAAAATTCCAGACATAAACTATTTAATTTTTTTTTTTAAGATTACATTGGTTACAAAAAGAGAGTATGCGGCAGCCAAAATGACCATGCGGGAGGGCCTGAGAAACAGATTTTTTATTTTTTTAGGCCATAACTGAAATTGCAAAAAAGCACTTGAATAAGGCCTTTTAAAAAAAATTCTTGTTTCTCGGGCAATTTTTCCTTGATTTTATGATGAGCTGTTTTTTCTAAAAATAGATGGAATCAAAAATTTAACTACTTACACTATTACATGGCAAATCAATATTTTCAGCAGTGAAAATTTTCCCACAATGTAATTGAAAATTTAGACAACTATATCTTGTTTGACAGAGCTCTGTGAGTTCTACTAACAAGATATAGTTGCTTAAATATTTGTACTACAAGTGCAAAATTGTGTTATATTTGAGATTTCCAGGTGAAAAAAAAGGTGATGAGGCAGATTTTCTATGTATGTCAAGGGAGGTGCTGGGGAAACAAGAATATTTTTTTTGAAAGCCTAATAAATGAAAGTGTCAATGACACTGTAGCTTAACTTGTGTGTTGTGTTTGATGAAAAGGATAATGTTCAATGTTTATGAAAAGATTATGAAATAAGACAAGAATTGTGATAATTGGGAATATGTTCATTTCTGTTCCCTGCGTGCTATGTTTATGATAAAAATAATATGAGGTGTACACTGTACTAAAGAGCTGAGGGGTGGGTTAATATGACCTCACAGTTAATGTATGTGGCGCTCACAGTTAACGTATATCAACAAAAGTTACCAAGTTACAGTGAAATTATTCCAAAACGAGTCATCCTATCAAGTTACATTAAAATCACCTCATAAATATGGCCTGTAGACTGTGCTAAAGGTTTTTGGGATTCTGGCCCCTGTAGCCGTCAGTTTCCCAATTGCGTCGAAAGGGGACGTTCTCATCTAGACATTATATGAAGTCAATCTACCAAGTTACAATGAAATCACATAATAAATATGACCTGTAGACTGTGCTAAAGTTTTTTGGGCTTTGGGCTCTGGCAGGCATCATGGTTGAATGATCACAACCAAAAGGGGACATTCTCATCTGGACACTATTAGGAGTCATCCTACCAAGTTACAATGAAATCCCTTCATAAATATGACCTGTAGACTGTGCTTAAGGTTTTCGGGCTTCGGGCACGGGCAGCCATCATGGTTGAATGATCGCAACCAAAGGGGACAATCTCATCTGGGCATCATCTGGAGTGATCCTACGAAGTTACAATGAAATCCCTTCATAAATATGACCTGTAGACTGTGCTCAAGGTTTTTGGGCTTTGGGCACTTGTAGCCATCACAGCTGACCAATCATGACCAAAAGGGGATGTCATCATCTAGGCATTATATGGAGTCAACCTAATAGGTTACAATGAAATCCTTCCATAAATATGACCTTTTACCTATACTAAAGGTTTTTGGGCTCGGGCACCCATCAAGGCTGAATGGTCGCGATCAAAATGGGACGTTCTCATCTAGACATTATTTGGAGTCATCCTAACAAGTTACAATGAAATCCCCTCATAAATATGACCTGTAGACTGTGCTAAAGGTTTTTGGGCTTCGGGCACCTTTAGCTGTCACAGTAGCCCAATCATGTCCAAAAGGGGACGTTCTCATCTAGACATTATATGAAGTTAACCTACCAAGTTACAATGAAATCCCTTCATAAATATGACCTGTAGACTGTCCTAAAGGTTTTTGGGCTTCGGGCTCGGGCAGCCATCATGGTTGAATGATCGCTACCAAAGGGGACAATCTCATCTGGGCATCATATGGAGTGATCTTGCAAAGTTACAAAGAAATCCCTTCATAAATATGACCTGTAGACTGTGGTCAAGGTTTTCGGGCTTCAGGCACCTGTAGCCATCACAGTTGACCAATCACGACCAAAAGGGGATGTCATCATCTAGGCATTATATGGAGTCAACCTAACAGGTTACAATGAAATCCTTCTATAAATATAACCTTTTGCCTATGCTAAAGGTTTTTGGGCTCGGGCACTCATCAAGGCTGAATGATCACGGCCAAAATGGGACGTTCTCATCTAGACATTATTTGGAGTCATCCTACCAAGTTACAATGAAATCCTTTCATAAATATGACCTGTAGACAGTGCAAAAGGTTTTCGGGCTTTGGGCACCTATAGCCGTCAAAGTTGCCCAATCATGTCCAAAAGGGGACTCTCTCATCTAGACATTATATGAAGTCAACCTACCAAGTTACAATGAAATCCCTTCATAAATATGACCTGTAGACTGTGCTCAAGGTTTTCGGGCTTCGGGCACCTGTAGCCATCAAAGTTGACCAATCATGACCAAAAGAGGATGTCATCATCTAGGCATTATATGGAGTCAACCTTACAGGTTACAATGAAATCCTTCTATAAATATAACCTTTTGCCTATGCTAAAGGTTTTTGGGCTCGGGCACCCATCAAGGCTGAATGATCATGACCAAAATGGGATGTTCTCATCTAGACATTATTTGGAGTCATCCTACCAAGTTACAATGAAATCTCCTCATAAATATGACCTGTAGACTGTGCTAAAGGTTTTCGGGCTTCGGGCACCTTTAGCCATCACAGTAGCCCAATCATGTCCAAAAGGGGACGTTCTCATCTAGACATTATATGAAGTTAACCTACCAAGTTACAATGAAATCCCTTCATAAATATGACCTGTAGACTGTGCTAAAGGTTTTCGGGCTTTGGGCTCGGGCAGCCATCATGGCTGAATGATCGCAACCATAGGGCACAATCTCATCTGGGCATCATCTGGAGTGATCCTAAGAAGTTACAATGAAATCCCTTCATAAATATGACCTGTAGACTGTGCTCAAGGCTTCCGGGCTTCGGGCACTAGTAGCCATCACAACTGACCAATCACGACCAAAAGCGGATGTCATCATCTAGGCATTACATGGAGTCAACCTAACAGGTTACAATGAAATCCTTCCATAAATATGACCTTTGGCCTATGCTAAAGGTTTTTGGGCTCGGGCACCCATCAAGGCTGCATGATCGCGATCAAAATGGGATGTTCTCATCTAGATATTATTTGGAGTCATCCTACCAAGTTACAATGAAATCCCTTCATAAATATGACCTCTAGACTGTGCTAAAGGTTTTCGAGCTTTGGGCCGTCACAGTTGCCCAATCACGCCCAAAAGGTGACTTTCTCATCTAGACATTGTATGAAGTCAACCCACCAAGTTACAATGAAATTCCTCAATAAATATGACCTGTAGACTGTGGTAAAGGTTTTCGGGTTTTGGGCTCGGGCAGTCATCATGGTTGGCAGATCATGCCCAAATGGGGAAATTCTCATCTAGACATCATAAGGAGTCATCCTACCAAGTTACAATGAAATCCCTCCACATTAAACATGACCTGCAGACTGTGCTAAAAGTTTTTGGGTTTCGGGCTTGGGCAGCCATCACGGTTGATAGATCATGCCCAAAAGGGGACGTTCTCATCTGGGCATTATACAGAGGCATCCTACCAAGTTACAATGAAACCCCTTCATAAATACGACCTGTAGACTGTGCTAATGGTTTTCGGGTTTTGGGCTAGGGCAGCCGTACCGGTTGCCCGATCGCGACCAAAAGGGGATGTTCTCCTCTAGACATGACCCCAAACCTGCATATGAAATTTCGTGATGATCAGACAAGAACTGCGGGGTGTAGCCCGTGCTAAAGGAAAATGTGAACAGTCGTCACAGACTCACAGACTAACAGACTTCCGCACGCGTGATGGCAATAGCTTATCTTGACTATGTCAAGTTAAGCTAAAAACATTTTCATTTTGTGCCTCGAAAAATAGCTTATGACCCATCATTGGAATCATCTTGATGCACTCATTCCAATAAATGGTAATTTTTTATGTTTTGGAGGCCGAAATTTGAAAAATCATAAAATATGAATATCCCTGTGGAGGGGCGCAGGGGAGAAAAGATATTCAGGTGTTAGAGTTAAAAAAAAGAGAGATTGGGTGAAATATTAAAAATAGTTTGTCAAGTCATATTTTCCAACTGATTTGTGATGTAGGTTTTTTGCCTTGATATTTGGTGTTTAATAAATTGACTGTTATATTCTAGGCTTCCATGAGTCAAGTACAGTTGAATTTATAGAAGAAAATTGTTACCTACTTTCACTTGATTCATGGAATGTGGAGAAGAGTCACAAACACTAAGAAATCTGAAAATGCTAGCAATGAAGGGCTGCACGATATTCAAAACTGAATACCGGTATTGATATTCAAAAAAATACCGTGATATACCAGTATATCGAAAACTGTTCAAATATATGAACACAAGTACCACAATCGAGACTCGAGGCATCACAGTCGGAACGAATTAGCATGCCTTGATGATGCGGTTCGAAACACCTTTCCCCAACGCAGACGATATCAAAATTTATTATTTTCAAAATTAATTTATCAGATTTTCCCCAAAGATTTCAACAAAACTATATCATGTGACCCCTCATTGGAACAAGCTCAACGAGCTCGTTCCAATGAGGAGTCACATGATATAGTTTTGTTGAAATTTTTGAAAATTATTTTTTCAACTGCTGAATTTGTATATTACAAGGGCACAAGCAGACGATTCCTTGGATAAAGAGATAATATTATTCGTTTGGGGCTGCAGTTAAAAAACTCAAGACATCTTGAAAATTAAATTGTGGGTAAATAAATAATGACGATAAACCAATATTTCTGTAATTACATCGGTATTCAATCGATATTGGTTTGAATACCGGTATATATCGGTTTATCGATATACCGTGCAGCCCTATAGCAATAAAAAGCAATTTTATTATAACAAACTGACCAGTCACTAAATTCTGATCTCCGACGATCTGGTTCTGGGCCCGCTTCTAATCTTCGTTGATGAAGTTTCATAAGATATGCTCTTGTCCATCGTTTGTGCTGGCGACACTGATCTGAAATATGACAACAAAGTTAGTTCTGGTTTATTTCATGCCTGTAAAAGTATGTCAAAAATTTGTGCAAGTATTAAAAGATTCAGAATTTGTAAAGTTTTAATGAGTTTTTAGATTTAACCTTCAACCTTCTGTAATAAAACAATTCTAAGAAAATAAATATTTTGTGTCTGTTAACTAATACAATGTATCCCACTTATCTGCATATAGGTTAATAGAATATCCCTTTTACAGTTAAAACTAGAAGTCCTGTCATGAAATGCGCACAAATAGCACGTTGATATGCACGTTAATGTACGCGTTATGGCCCAAGTAAAGCTATCAAATTCTGTACATATGGCCTGTGCACAAGCAATATTTCAGCCAATGGACCTCCAGGTAACCCGGAGGTCCATTGGCAGAAATATTGCATGTGTTTGCTATGAGTAACCAAGAGAGCCTGTCGTGCTTTGGATGCCATTCGATATGGCAATTGCGTGCAATTCCAACGCGCAATTAAGCCTAGATAAGCGCACTATTCGTGACAGGACTTCTAGTTTTAACTGTAACCCTTTACCCAATGCAAACGATATCAAAATTTATTATTTTAAATACCATTTTTTTCAAATTTTTCAAAAAAATTTGAACAAACCCATATCATGTGACCCCTTGATGGAACGAGCTCGTTCCAACGAGTGGTCACATGATATGGTTTTGTTCAAATTTTTTGAAAAATAATGTTTTTTTCAACTGCTGAATTTGATTATTACGCAGGTGGATGCAGCCGATTCGTTGGGTAAAGGGTTAATGTTTTACTATATACACTACTGCGCAAGCGACCATTACATGAATATTCGAGGTCCACGATATCTTCACTGAAGATGTAAGAGAAGTCGCCGACTAATATTGGCGATTGTTTTTCGAGTCAATGTCCGACATGATATTAAAATCGCCGTGATTCACGGTCAAACAGATTACAGCTGTAATTAATTTCTAGGGCACCTGAACGAATAGGATGTACTTATTGTCGTATTTTGCATGACTCTCACAATTTTGTGGTTCAAATATATGTATAACTCAACATTCTCAACTCGACGAAATGACAGTTACCAACACTCATAAAATATTTATGTTTTTAATCAGAAAGAATTTTTTTCAATTCCGACAAATTGCAACATTCTGACACAAACGTACATGTACATAAATATGATTTGGAAAATTATTGATGACTGGTTATCATTCTGATGTTCTGTGACATCAACATGCAGTAGTTTATTTGGTCCAATCTATTTCACAATTAATGCTGAGATTACGCTCTCTGGAGTTAATCCCTTTCACTCCAAATGTCTTGTCCAATTTAATTATTGCATTCATTGTCCGCATAATATCGGGTGGGTTTAATACTTTTGTCTCACCTCGGACCTAGGATATTCATTTAACGGTCACTTGCGCAGTAGTGTAGATCCAAATTAGAGACAGGTATTGGAATTTTGAGTTTGGAATCGGTTTTGGCATTTTTTCGGGGTTTTTCTCCGTATTGGTTCAGAATTCGGTATCTGACTTGACTGAGATTTGCAGATACAGTGGAGCCCACTTAATTGGATATCTCTATACTGAATAACCCTGCTAATAGAATATAATTTCCCAACACAAAACCATTTACCATACCTCCTGTACAAATTTAACCTGTTAATTGAATATAGGTTATAGAGTAAACTCCTGTTAATTGAATAAAAAATCTTGTAATCTATCGAGAAATTACCCTGACTCACCCGAGTTTTTTCTTAATTTATAGACCTATTTGGCCTCAGTACATCCAATAGAGACATTTAATCTATTATATCTTGTTTGACAGAGCTCCATGAGATCTGTCAAACAAGATATAATAGAATAAATGCTATGTTTATCTCTAGAATACAGGAAAGTGACACAATCCCTGTTAATTGAATACTCCTATTAATAGAATATTTTCATTGGCAAAGTGGCTATACAATTAACAGGACTCCACTTTAGTACCAACGAGGTCACATTTGGAAAAACAGAATAAGTTGTTGTAGTATCTTTCTACCACATCGCTATAAATGACACTGCCAAATTGCCAATGAGCTCAACAGTGGCATTCTTTTACGACCACAAATCATATCTACAGTAATTTTGTGATTTGACCTAAATGCACCTTAATGTTTAAAGACCTATTTCAGACTTTTGTACTCTCAGAGCATGTGCCCTGACTATGCCTTCTTTAGGAGGTCCTGGTGACAAAAGATAAAACATCTGGGCAGTGATTTCTAGTCAGGTCTAGGCTGCTAAGACTTGACTTAAGTTAACTAGAAATCACTGCTAAGCATTTCGACATGTACAGATGGGTTGTAGTGTAGTGGGAATTCAGGACAGTTGCCCAGTCCATGGAGGGTTAACAAAACTGAAAAGAAAATCTGTCACATCTTTCATGAAAATGAACCTTTCAACTGTTATCAAGCCTCAACAGGGACTTACTGTGAATGGAGAAAAATTTTCAAAATTCAGACGGTATCGGTATTTAATAATTGGTTCAGTTCGGTTTTTCGGTATCCCCATGATATCAGTATTGGTTCAGTTTTTTAGTATATTGCCCATCTCTGATCCAAATGTATGTCAAATCCAGCCCCCCCCCCCCCAAAAAAAAAAAAAATGATTAAATGGGATGAGGAATTGGGCCAATAAACAGACCCTTTAGAGAGTCTGTTAATTGTAAAATACATCAAACGGCTCCGTTACGGCTGGGGGTTATGTCAATTGTAAAATACGCAAATAGACAAGTTACAACAAAATAATACAACATAAAATAAATTCCTTAACCCTGATGTTTGCCAGTCAAACTTGACAATTTTTGGGACTAAATCGTGAAAGTATTGCATCTACATATGAACAGAGTGGCATGCTGTTTACATCTTAACAAAGTTTTGGCCGAAACAAATAGCAAAAACTAACACGTGATCTCACCAAAGTGAGATCGTGTGTTAGTTGTTGCCATTTATTTTGCCCAAAATTCTGTTAACCCTTTACCTAACCTGAAAAGCAGATGACGCTTGCAAACAAAATTCTTGAATAACTAATTATTTGCATTTTTTTGTCTCAAAAATATAGGTTGTGACCCCTCTTTGAAACGAGCTCGATGAGCTCGTTCCAAAGAGGGGTCATAACCTTTGATTTTGAGACAAAAAATGAAAAAATAATGAAAATTAATTGGCGATTTTTGTAAATAGCGCTGGCCGGTTTTTGCCATTACATTGGGTAAAGGGTTAATATATAACTGCTGTCAGGGCCATATCCTGGACACTTTTTTGTACCACTAAACCTGTTTGGGTCCCCAAACTCCAGGCACCCAAACTCATTGTATTTGGGTATAATCTCCATCCCCTAGTCAACTAAAATGGTCGAAATTCAGCAAAATTTATACATGGCTAAAACCAACATGAAGCTAATCCCTTGAATCCCAAACTAGGATACTTTAGCTGACTTAAAATATGCCCGAGGCAATTTCACTCTGATAAAAAATGCATGTAACAGGTATGCAGAAAGCATGTGGAGTCTTTTAAAAACACTGCGTTCAGTACAGTAATCCTACTTTCAGTTTCTGTCTCTACCACCTACGGGGCCTGAGGTACATATGGACAAATTAACCCTGGATATGACCCCTGACCGTGATTGACATAGTAAAAAACTGAGAACGCAGAAAACAATTTTTTCTATACATTACTACCATGTTATACAGCATAACCTGTTTTACCACCATATTTTGTTGCGTAACCAATTAATGGGTTACGATGTAAAGTCTTTATTTCCTGGCCTGTTTACAGCCCAAAGAAGGTACATTGAAATTATTCCCATTAAGGCCTAAAAAAATAAAACTGTTTCTCAGGCCCCCCCGCATGATCCTTTTGGTTGCCGCATGCTCTCTTTTTATAACCAATTTTAACTTTAAAAAAATTAAAATTAAATGGTTTATGTCTGATATTTTACCCAAGTTAAAAAAATTTATGAATTTGTCCCTTGAGTGCAAGAAGGCTTTGCAATGCTTTAGCATTGCAAAGCCTTCTTGCACTCAAGGGATGAAATACACCACCACCCATGCTATTCTGTAGATTATGAGGCCTAAAACTTGAACCAAGAACATGAACTTTTGATGGCAAAGAAGTAATTATTGAAATGAAAAATAAAATAAAAAACCGCTCGCCCGCATGCAATTTCACAAATAATGGCCAGAGAAACAGAAGATCTACTTTGTGTGGCCTAAACAAAATTAAATAGTTTTATCAGGGAGTGTGGTGACACAGTGTTTTGGAACTGGACTTCAAACCCGAAAGGTCCACAGTTCGATCTCCGCCAGGGCAGGGGTAACTTCATCCTGACTGCCCGCATGAGAGCATGGTGGCACTGTGTACTAAGGTGTACTGCAAATCAATGGTGAACTTGTCTTCAACCAATGCTGACACTGCTTGTGTGGAGTTAGTATGTTGGGGAGTCTGGCAGTTGCTTGATATTGCTCGGTGACCCTCTCTGGGTACTCTGGCTTCCTCCACCCATAAAACTTTCTAACACGAGGTGACCCTGGCTGTTGAAAGTGTCATTAAACTCCAATAGTTTCATCAGACACAAAATCATGTATGGATAACAGCTCATACCACTTAATACAAAAATTGTACAAAAGCAACTAATAATTCTGTCTGAAAGGTTAGAAGTGTTTTCTTGAATTAGCATTCATTGCTTCAGTGATTACATTAACCCTTTACCCAATGCACTCAATATCAAAATTTATTATTTTAACCCTTTACCTAACCTGAAAAGCAGACGACACTTGCAAAAATAATTCTTGAATAACTAATGTTTTTCATTTTTTGTCTCAAAAACATAGGTAATTATTCATTTTTTCAAATTTTTCAAAAAATTTCAACAAAAACATATCATGACCCTGCATTGGAACGAGCATGATTATCTTGTTCCAATGAGGTGTCACATGATATGGTTGTGTCATTATGTTTTGAAAGCAATTTTTTTTTTCAACTACTTAATTTGAAAATTACGTCAGCGGATGTAGCCAGTTCGTTTGGTAAAGGGTTAACTGCATTATTTCTCATTCAGATTTTTGCTTGTTTGTTATCGTGACAATTTGTGCATTTCAAGTGACCATATTTTTACTGCTTTCAAATTTTATGAACTCCAATTTGACAACATGTAATTAATGGCAAAATCCATCCAAGCGAGTATCCTGCTCACTGTATCATATGCCAGAGAAAGATAACTCCAAAGTTTTAAAAAACATGAAAGTGTCAATGACACTGTAGCTTAACTTGACTGTGTTGTGTTTGATGTAAAGGATAATGTTCAATGTTTATGAAAGGATTATGAAACAAGACAAGAATTGTGATAATTGGGAATATGTTAATTTCTGTTCCCTGAATGCTATGTTTTCAATAAAAATAATTTGAGGTGTAGACTGTACTAAAGAATTGAGGGATGGGTTAATGTGGCCCTCACTGTTAATGTATGTGACCCTCACAGTTAATGTACATGTATGTCAACCAAAGTTACAGTGAAATTATTCCAAAACGAGTCATCCTATCAAATCACAATAAAATACCTTCATAAATATGGCTTGCAGACGGTGCTAAAGGTTTTTGGGCTTTGGGCCTGTGTAGCAATCAGGGTGGACCAATCACAAACAAAAGGGGACGTCCTCATCTAGACATTATACAGAGTCATCCTACCAAGTTACAATGAAATCCCTCCATAGTAAATATGATCTGTAGATTGTGCTAAAAAAATTTGGGTTTCGGGCTTGGGCAGCCATCACGGTTGACGGATCATGACAAAAAAGGGACATTCACATCCAGATATTATACAGAATCATCCTACCAAGTTACCATGAAAACCCTTCATAAATATGACCTGTAGACTGTGCTAAAGGTTTTCAAGCTTTGGGCCCCTGTAGCCATCACAGTTGACCAATCGCAATCAAAAGGGAATGTTCTCATCTAGACTTTATATGGAATCATCCCACCAAGTTACAATGAAATCCCTCTATAAATACGACCTGTAGACTGTGCTAAAGGTTTTCAGGTTTTGGGCTCAAGCAGTCATCACGGCTGGCAGATCGTGACCAAATGGTGAAATTCTCATCTAGACATAATACAGAGTCATCCAACCAAGTTACAATGAAATATCTCCATATTAAATATGATCTGTAGACTGTGCTAAAAGTTTTTGGGTTTCAGGCTTGGGCAGCAATCACGGTTGACAGATCATGACCAAAAGGGGACGTTCTCATCTAGATATTATACAGAGTCATCTTACCAAGTTGCCATTAAATCCCTTCATAAATACAACCTGTAGACTGTGCTAAAGATTTCAGGGTTGGTAATTTTAAAAATAAAAAAAATCGATTTTTGTGATTTAAATCAAATTTTTTTTATTTAAATCGATTTATTTGATTTTTATTTCCATACTATAAATTATTCACCAGAGGCTACTTTTTCTCACATGATTCCTTTAGATAAAAGAAACTGGGTGTATTGGCAGGAGTTTGTATCAATGTCTGCCCAAAGAATGGACACAAATAACTGATACTAAAACATTTACCTGTGTTAACCATTTCAGTCTTTAAGGTGGTATGAGAAGAATTCCAGAATATATTTCGCACAGAATAGACATTTGGCATAGATGTAAATAGAGAGGAATTATTGAAACTTGTGTTTTGTCACTGTAAAAGCATTGCTGGATGGAAGATGACTTCGTGAAAAACATTTTTGATACTTTTGATACTTAAAATCACTGATCGTTAATCTTGGAGTTGATTTCGTATTTTTGACTGGTTCATTGAAAGATTATGATATATATGGTTTAAAATCTATGTTCACTTAAGGGCCTATATAAGTAATGGAATTTTGTTTATTTTGAAATTCTCACCTCTCATATTCCTTAAATTCAGATTAAATATACACAAATTATACATCAAAATGAAGGTTGGGATGTATAGAACACGAAACACATATGTAATCAACTCATAGTGTCGACTGTAGGCACCACTGGTTCCTGGAAGTCTGCTACCGTATTCGCACCAGAACTGATAATAAAATAATATTTCATCAGAACAACTTGTGGCCAAATGTGCTTCATATATCCAAGAACAAAGCTAGGCATTCAAAACACTTTCGAATACAGCGATAGGACTGCATTTTGGAAAAGGACAACACTGTCTGCATTTTTTATTGAAGATGGTTTCCATGTTCGACAGACATGCGCAAATCACTCGTTACCACGAATTTCCATCGAAAAACAAAATCGTAATTCTAAGAAATTTCAACAGGTATCATGATACCTTGCATTGAATATGGCAACTGTGCAATCTCAATCTAATAACAGTATACTGTATGAAGGCGATCTTTTTCATTATTTGATTTTAGACGGCATTGTGTTTACATGCTTTTTCTAACCGATGACGTTGACCGGAAATCGAAAGTATACTCATACGTAAACAAAAGCAGAGGCTTTGGAATTTTCCCCAATGCAGCTCTGTCGCCATGTTTTGAAGAATTTTTATCCCCTAACTTTGTTCTTGGATATGGAAAGCGCATTTGGCCACAAGTTGTTTTCGTGAAATATTATTAAACTAGAACTATCACTGAAGGTGATTAATACCCCCACTTTGGGTTTTTAGAGGAATGCACTTCTGATCATGTAGGCGAAGGCCATAAGGAAATGTATACATAAAGATCATTTTTTGTTGTTGAAATTTGTATTTGCATGTGGCCTTCCACAGAACAGCACTGAATACTTAACGAGCCCACACATATATGGTTTACATTTGGAAAAACTCATTTACAATGTGCAACATGTATTCAAAATCGGTTCATTAATGTAGGAGGAGTTGCACACACAAAAATCCCATTTGAAAACACATAATAAATCCAAGTTAAAGGGAGATAACCTGGTTAAAATTGTCGCAGATAAAAAATTTGGGAATATGCGTATGTTCACTTAGTTGTGATAATGTTTGAAAGGTTTCGTCAAAATTGATTGATAAATGTAGGAGGAGTTGCACGCACAAGAATTTCATGTAGAAACCCATAATAAATCTAAGTTAAAGGGAGATAACCTGATATGTATTCAAAATCGGTTCATTAATGTAGGAGGAGTTGCACACACAAGAATCCCATTTGAAAACCCATAATAAATCCAAGTTAAAGGGAAATAACCTGGTTAAAATTGTCGCAGATCAAAAATTTGGGAATATGCGTATGTTCACTTAGTTGTGATAATGTTTGAAAGGTTTCGTCAAAATTGATTGATAAATGTAGGAGGAGTTGCACGCACAAGAATTTCATGTAGAAACCCATAATAAATCTAAGTTAAAGGGAGATAACCTAGTTAAAATTGCCACAGCTCAAAAATTTTGGAATATGCGCATGTTCACTTAGTAGTGATGATGTCTGTAAACTTTCGTCCAAATTGATTGATAAATGTAGGAGGAGTTGCGCACACAAGAATTTCATGCAGAAACCCATATTAAATCAAAGTTCAAGAGAGATAACCTGGTTAAAATTGTCGCAGATCAGAAAGTTTGGAATATGCACATGTTCACTTAGTAGAGATGATGTTTGAAAGGTTTCATCAAAATCGGTTCATTAATGTAGGAGGAGTTGCGCACACAAGAATTTGTTCGAACGGAAAGACATAATAAATCTAAGTCAAAGGGAGATAACCTGGTTAAAATTGTCGCAGGTCAAAAATCTTGGAATATGCGCATGTTCACTTAGTAGTGATGATGTCTGAAAAGTTTTGTCCAAATTGATTGATAAATGTAGGAGGAGTTGCACGCACAAGAATTTCATGTAGAAACCCATAATAAATCTAAGTTAAAGGGAGATAACCTAGTTAAAATTGCCACAGCTCAAAAATTTTGGAATATGCGCATGTTCACTTAGTAGCGATGATGTCTGTAAACTTTCGTCCAAATTGATTGATAAATGTAGGAGGAGTTGCGCACACAAGAATTTCATGCAGAAACCCATATTAAATCAAAGTTCAAGAGAGATAACCTGGTTAAAATTGTCGCAGATCAAAAAGTTTGGAATATGCACATGTTCACTTAGTAGAGATGATGTTTGAAAGGTTTCATCAAAATCGGTTCATTAATGTAGGAGGAGTTGCACACACAAGAATTTGTTCAAATGGAAAGACATAATAAATCTAAGTCAAAGGGAGATAACCTGGTTAAAATTGTCACAGATCAAAAATCTTGGAATATGCACATGTTCACTTAGTAGTGATGATGTCTGAAAAGTTTTGTCCAAATTGATTGATAAATGTAGGAGGAGTTGCACACACAAGAATTTCATGTAGAAACCCATATTAAATCAAAGTTCAAGAGAGATAACCTGGTTAAAATTGTCACAGGTTAAAAAGTTTGGAATATGCACATGTTCACTTAGTAGAGATGATGTTTGAAAGGTTTCATCAAAATCGGTTCATTAATGTAGGAGGAGTTGCGCACACAAGAATTTGTTCGGATGGAAAGAGACAATAAATCTAAGTCAAAGGGAGATAACCTGGTTAAAATTGTCGCAGATCAAAAATCTTGGAATATGCACATGTTCACTTAGTAGTGATGATGTCTGAAAAGTTTTGTCCAAATTGATTGATAAATGTAAGAGGAGTTGCGCACACAAGAATTTCATATAGAAACCCATATTAAATCAAAGTTCAAGAGAGATAACCTGGTTAAAATTGTCGCAGATCAAAAAGTTTGGAATATGCACATGTTCACTTAGTAGAGATGAAGGTTTCATCAAAATTGGTTCATTAATGTAGGAGGAGTTGCGCACACAAGAATTTGTCCGGACGGAAAGAAGTACGGACGGATGGACGGACGGACGGACGTACGGACATACAGGGCGATTCCTATATAGCCCCCACTTCTTCGAAGCAGGGGTATAATAATCAGTTCTGGTGCAAATACGGCAGCGGACTTCAAGGAATCAGTGGTGCCTACAGTCGACTCTATGAGTTGATTACACGTGTTTCGTGTTCTATATATCCCAACCTTCATTTTGATGTACATTTTGTGTATATTTAATTTGAATTGAAGGAATATCAAAGGTGAGAATTTTCAAAATAAACAAAATTTCATTACTTATATAGGCCCTTAAATATAGTTTTATTCATGTTAGCTGAAAAATATAAAAACTAATAAAATATTCGGGAACATTTAACTTCTCAACAGCATGTTCCAGCAGTCAAGACACAGTGGGATGTATATTCCCACTCCACAGATTAGTTCTGTCATAAACAAGGGCTAATAACTGTATTTCAACAGTTACCGTATTTACTCTATGTATTGGGAGTCGGGACACTCTATGATTTGGGACACTCATTTTTTCCAGAAAACTATATTTTTTTTATGCTCCACAGTTTGGGACATTCAGGAGATTTGTTTCCAGTTGGCCTGTCACTAGTAGCAGACGACACTCATAAAAAAATTCTTGAGTAACTAAAAATTTTCATTTTTTGCTTCCAAAACATAGCTTATGATCCCTCATTTGAACGAGCACAATGTGCTCGTTCAAAGAGATATCATAAGCTATGTTTTAGAAGCAAAAAATGAAAATATAAGAAAAAATTGGACGGCGATTTTCGTATACAGTGATGGAAAACGAATCACACATTACTTTATTCAGCATCAAATCAAGACCAGGCTCTGTTCTTTCCCCATTTTCTAAGAATTGGGACACCTGTGAAAATAATTATTTTTAGCTGTCCCAATACATAGAATAAATACGGTAATATGTATTCCATCTTGTTTCAGCTCATTTCCAAGTTGTTTTGAAAATATTTCTAAATATTTGTAAATTTTTGATTTAAATCAATGATTTTTTTTAAAAAAAAATCATTGATTTAAATCATGATTTAAATCAACTGATTTAAATCAGCCAACCCTGAAAGGTTTTCGGGTTTTGGGCTCGGACAGCCAGCACGGTGGACCAATCGCGACCAAAAGGGGACATTCTCATCTAGACATGATCTAAAACCTGCGTCTGAAATTTCGTGATGATCAGACAAGAACTACGGGATGTAGCCTGTGCTAAAGGAAAATGTGAACAGACTCAGACTTCTGCACGCATGATGGTAATAGCTTATCTTGACTTTGTCAAGTTAAGCTAAATATATGCATGCTGCATATTTACTGTCACTGTTTCAATAAAATAGAGTTATAGATGCATGCATGCTGCAGTGCAATCCTAAGCTAAAAGAACTTCCCAATTCGGGTCCTCTACTGCCCAAATTTTTCTTACAACAAGAACCTTTGATTCTTTCCCAATGGGAGTAGAATAACCCTGTATGATAAACCACATTAATTGGATATATCTTAACTAAATAACTCTGTTAACTGAATATACTTTCCCAACACAAAACCATTTACCGTACAAATTTGACCTGTTAATTGAATATAGGTTATATAGTAAACTACTATTAATCGAACAAAAATCTTATAACCAGTCGAGAAATTACACTGACTCTCTATTTATAGACCTATTTGGCCTCAGTACATTCAATACAGGCATTCAATTTATTATATCTTGTTTGACAGAGCTCATATAATAGAATAAATGCTAAGTCTATCTCTAGAATACAGGAAAGTGATAAAACCCCTGTTAACTGAATACTTTTGTTAACTGAATAATTTTCATTGGCAAAGTGGCTATTCAATTAACAGTAATTGAAGTTGAAACAATAAAAGTAGAGAAATGTTTTTTGGCATTGTTGACTTTTTGTTGGGGGTGGGGGGTAAAATGGGCACAACTTGGAGGGAAATGTCTGAGAAGTGTCCAGTGTCCTTTTTCTGGAATATAACTACCGACAGACCAGCCGACTGTATTGTATTGAAGTGTGATTTGTCCGATTACGGCAGTTGTGGATCACTTCAGGGGGGTTGCGAATCAAACATTCCATTTTAAATGTGTGCGCCTAAAAAATCGTTCCATTAAGGCACATGCCACTTTTTTAAATTTTGGATGCAACATTCATCGCAGTTTTAGGTATCAGAAACTAGTAAGCAGAGAAGAGAAAAGTAGTAAACAGAAAAAATGTACATCATCACCACAGAATTCTGTAACAGAACACAACAGGCAAATAAATTTTGAAACTAAAGTTTCAATTATTTGTTTGTTTATGAGGATTTAAAAACACTTTCAGCAAGATTGCTCACACCATGACGGAATTTATTTTTAATCATAATGACACATGAAATAATTAGAAAAAGACAGTTACTTTAAAACCACAGTAAAATTATGCTAATAAAAAGACAGAAAAACGGGATGCAAAACTCAAACCGAAGACATAGGCCTATTGCACGCAACGTTTAATGTGTAGCCTAACATCATTAGGGTGACAGTTTCCAGGGCTTATATTTCGACGAGAATCCGAGAATCGATTCGCACAAAGATTCGCGCAATAAAACCGGTGAGAATCCATGTAGATTCTTGCTGCACCTCTGCCAGGATTCGCGTGATAAAAATTCAGTCAATTTAAACCTTTAACTAACACAGCGGCAACAATTTAACCAAAAGAAGGCTAACATGACCTGAAATATCCTGACACTTTGTCAATAAAATCTTACAAATATGGCTATCATTGGAACCGGCTCATTGAGCCGGTTCCAACGACAGCCATATTTGTAAGATTTTATTGGTAAATATTATTCATTTAATTATTTATCATTTATTTATTATTTATTGTTTAAAAATTACCAAATTTAGTTTTAAAAATTAAGCAGGTGTGTTGGGTAAAAGGTTAACATGTGTTATCAGTATACAACAGTGGTTCAACCATGGTGGCGTCATGGGATCCTGGGACACTCATAGTAGGTATGGATTCTTGCAACCATTTTCACGAGAATCCAAATGGATTCTCACAAATTTAGACGAAATATAACCACTAGTTTCTAACTCGACGTATCAGTTTCATGTTTTCGGCAAGCTGTTCCAGTGAATAGTGCATAGAATTAAAAACATTGAAAAGGTAACGACGTAGCGTTTTGTATTTTCATTTTTTATTCGTATAGGTCGGGAGTAGTCTTTGTAAAGCTCATGCAACTTGTCCCAGGTACTTGAGCCGACAGCCATCTGGGGCAAGGTGACGGCAGTAAGGGGCACCGATATGTTGAGAGAAACATTGCAAAATATCTTATACTGAACTCTTGACACTGTTCTAAATCTGTCTACTTTCTGTCTTTTTCTTAGCCCCATTTCATATTTTACTGTAGCCTATCTGGTAATAGGACACATGCCCCCCCCCCCCCACCCCGACAAGAGTCACCCAGTCCAAAAATGCACAGATAAGTGCCCCCCTCCCCCACACACTCGTACATGCACAGTGACCCTGGAGCAACGTGCTTCACCCTCCTTTGTCTGAGTGGGGATGCAGTTCCCCTTCAAATTCAAGACCTAGAATGGCTTGATCTTCACAAGTGTCCAACACAGCGAGCACTTACCTTGCAAGCAGCACTAAACCCATTGTTTCTGTGTCTAACTCTTGCATAACCCCACCCAGACAACAATTTCCGCTTCTTTTGAAGACTTTTGAATATTATTAAATTTCCAAATTTTCCAGAAGGGGGCCCCGGCCCGCTACTATGTAAGGGCGCCACCCCATATCAGGTTCTCCATCAAAAATGCATCCTGTGTTGGCCATCAATGCACAATGGGTGCTCAACCTGCAGTGATGGCTGATGCACAAGGTGGGTTGTCACCCCTACTTCTTAATTTTGGAATGCATCAATGCCAGATTGCCAGTTTGACTTGGATGGGTAGGGGGGGAGGGGGTTAGATGTCCTGACTGATAAATGGACTAGGAGCAGTTGTCCTGTCTGTCAATTCGACTGCAAAACAGTTGTTCGACTGTGCATTGTTAGGACCGGGAGCAACTGTCAGGAGGGGGAGGGGGCATCTGTACATCTTATATCTTGCAATAAAGGAAAATGGATGATCAAAGAATTGTTCAAGACAGGGGAAGATATGGAAGAAAGTGTAAGAGGGGAGAAGATGGAGTGATAGATGTCCATAGCCACTTCACTCACCCCACCCCTCACATGATCTCACGCAACAATAAATACTGCTAGCTTCATTTACCAGCAAACTACAATTTTATGAACTGATATTACCGTATTTACTCTATGTATTGGGACAGCTAAAAATAATTATTTTCACAGGTGTCCCAATTCTTAGAAAATGGGGAAAGAACAGAGCCTGGTCTTGATTTGATGCTGAATAAAGTTGTGTGTGATTCGTTTTCCATCACTATATATGAAAATCGCCGTCCAATTTTTTTTTATATTTTCATTTTTTTGCTTCCAAAACATAGCTTATGATCCCTCATTGGAACGAGCGCATTGCGCCCGTTTCAATGAGGGATCATAAGCTATGTTTTGGAAGCAAAAAATGAAAATTTTTAGTTACTCAAGAATTTTTTTTTATGAGTGTCGTCTGCTACTAGCGACGGGCCAACTGGAAACAAATCTCCTGAATGTCCCAAACTTTGGAGCATGAAAAAAATATAGTTTTCTGGAAAAAATGTGTGTTCCAAATAATAGAGTGTCCCAATACATAGAGTAAAATCCTTCTGAAGACATTTGTCAGCAGGTTGAAAGCGAGAGTTGTTTGAATAGGCAGATGCCCACCTCATCTTCAATCATAAATATTAATAGTTGGAAATTTGGGCCTCAAAAATGAGTCAAAATGCTGGAACTTCGATACCCCAAAGCAGTCAAACCTGTTACTAGAAGCATGCGACTTTTCAGATTTCAATTCTGTCTGACCATGGATAATTTTTAACTCGATATGAAACAATATAGATTCCAGACTGAATGGGGATTTCGAACTCCAAATGTCAGTAGGTCTAGTCGGCTGGTGTCAGATAAAAGAGCCCGAGGTGAGGTACATACAATAGGAATTCCACTGAAAAAACCCTTAAAATTTTTGGTACCAGTCAGAAAGAAGGGATGCGCAAGTAGACTTTTCTCAATTTGGAAATTTAATGTGATCACCGAAATGGAAGCAGTTGAACTAAAATCCCCTCCCACCACCACCATATTCAAAATTTACAGTCCCATCCTTATTTCCTAACAGAGATGGAAGGTGATGTTAGGGTAAATGATTTTTTAAAGCTGGTATGTTTTGTATATGAAGTATTCGGAAGAGGTACATTCACTACGGTTGTTTTTTTTCTTAATTCTTTGCCCGAATCACTGTCAGTAAACAGCCCAGATCAGTGATCCGCAACCGATGGAATTGGGTGCCTTTCAATAAGAGCTAGTGCAGGCGTTAAATAGAATGCAGTCATCTCGAAACATTCTGTGTACAGTTAAAAGTAGAAGTCCTGTCCCGAACAGTGCGTTTATCTAGACTTAATTGCGCGTAAGAATATCGCACAATTGTCATATCGGATGACATTTTTAGAACGGAAGGTTCTCCTGGTTACTCTTAGCAAACACAAGCAATGTTTCTGTCAATGGACCTCCGGGTTACCGACGTGCTATTTGTGCGCATTTCATGACAGGACTTCTAGTTTTAACTGTACAAAGTTATTGCTCATATCAAAAGATACACCTAATTAATTTGTACTTTTAAAGCGTCATTACTGAGATAAAAGTGAATTTGGCGACTACGTGTTTTTTTACTACTGACAATTTTACAAGTGTCATTGCACATGTGCAAAAATATTTACCATTTGCTACTTTTTGTGGATGGATGTGGAAGGTTTTATTTGGCAATTGGCATTCGGAATCAGTAGTAAGTAGTCTTTAAAAATGTTGACTTGTCTTTCAACACAGTCTTACACAGAGGTGGACTTTTGATAATAATCAGAAAAGAAATCAAACTTGATCTGGAACTGCCAATGATCTGCAACTGCTGTAACAACTGTATCTCATTCGATCAAATGTGAGAACAGGCTGTACTGTTCTGATAAGGGGAATGTTGGTGGAACACTAAAGCATACATCCTCTCAACATTGCACTGAAACTCAAAGGCCGATTAAAAGAATAAAAAAATAACAGCAGTTCAGGAAGCATGTTTTGGGAGATAATGAGATCAAATAATTTATTGGGGTGTGAAATATATGCATATTTCTTTTTTGGGGGGATGAGGGATGAGGTGATTGTAAAACTGGACCCGGTATAGGAGACAAATTCAATGGGCTTCTCGGGATCTGGCCTGGCAATTTTAGGAGAGCGATTTATTCGTTCGTCTACTGCTTGCCTTAAAAAAATTAAGGAGGGCGAAAACTAGCTCTCCTGGTCTTCGAAAATAATGATTACCATACAGCCTATTCCTAAAACCCACATCTTATAAGATTTCTACTTTGTTAGTGGTCTTTGTAATATGGCCACACTTTCCCTTCTACACCTCTGGGCCTCGGCAAGGCCTGGAGGAGTGAGAGGGACAGTGAGACTGTCTGAAATAGACTACCTTGTTAGCACTAGCAGCACCATAAAAAGTACAAAGCCCACGAGGCAGAATTCATTAACAGTAAACCTTCATTTAGCCACTTTTAGCTTTTGTAAGCTTTATGACAGCTAATTGCTCCCCTAGGCCATGCGAGGGAAGCGATCTTTAACCCTCCTGCATTTTTAAGGTGCTATACAAGTAACAGAATTAAGTTTATTTTGAAATTCCCACCTCTGATATTCCTTAAATTCGAATTAAATATACACAAATAATACATCAAAATGAAGGTTGAGATGTATAGAACACGAAACACATACATGTATGTAATCAACTCATAGATTTGACAACAGGCACCACTGGTTCCTGGAAGTCTGCTACCGTATTCGTACCAGAACTGATAATAAAATACTATTTCAAGAGAACTTGTGTCCAAATGCGGTTGGTCTATTTGCAGTAAGTTCCTGCAGTAAGTAACTTTGTGGAAGTTCCTCAGTGTGCACGAAGGTTAGGGCCCTGCGAATCGGGAAATTTATGTTCGAATCGAATCTCGAATCGAATCGGGACTGATGTCGACATCGAATCGAATCTCGAATCGAATCGGGATAAACTCGAGAAATAATTATAACTGGCATTATCTTGTGCAGAGATGTCCGGAAAGCACTGCGAGAAGAGATCGTTGACATAACTTGACAACTTGGCGTTGTTTTAATTTTCTTTCTCGTTGAATGGCCATCCAGATGTTCACTTGGCCCGACAATAAATTTAAGACATAAATATGGACAAATTAAGGTGTTACTGCCCAGAGACATTTAAGACAAACCACTAAATTGAAACATGAGACTTAAAAGCACAAATGTAATACAAGTGGCACATTAATTCCCATGGGTTGAAGTCAGCTACAGCCGCTAACTTCAGGTACGTTAGCATGCCTAAATACATTATTGTTATGTTTAGTTGTTTTGTATTATCAGAATTTGGGTCTTGTAGATTTCGGTCCGTTCTCTATTCAATAACACAGGATACATCAAAAGCAGCGAAGGCGTTAAACTGTGTTAGTTTCTGCATTAGTTAACTCGAATAGTGACGCAGTGCTCATTCACACAAATTGCTTTTACTTCATTCCAACTTCCAAGTACCAACTCCGAACAATGCAAAGAAACTACAGAGGTTTTCCTCCCACAGTTTTCTAACACAATAATGGAAGCGCTCCAGGCGACATGTCTCCATTATTGTGTTAGAAGATTCCGGGACTGGGAGCAGGCCTTAGGCCCATAGCTGGATATTTCGGTTGTATAGATGGGCGTGAACAGGTTACAACTTGGACAGAGCCGCTGAGCAAACGGGATTCCGCGAATAACTCTCACACGAATTCCTGGAAATCTATAAATAGCGAATTTGCGGTGAGTGGTTTTCTGGGAAACTGAAAGTGAAACGACAGAAATTTGCAATGAATTTGACTATTTTCCTGATAGAAACATTAAAACTAGAAGAGTTCGCTCCTTATTTCAACTGATGTCGACATTGTCGAACACTGATTCATTTTCCTCGAAGCTTCGTTTGACTAACGAATCGGCAAACTATTCGAGATCGATATACGAATACCAAAGCGATGTCGACATCGAATCGAATACTCGAAGCTTCGCAGGGCCCTAACGAAGGTGTTATTAATCGGATTGGTATTTAATAATTGGACTAGTGTTGTGGGTCCTACTAGAAACCGGAATCACCTGGAATCCCCTTTAAAGACCGGAATCACCCGGAATCCCCTCATATTTTACTACATTTTTGCCATATACAGTACATGGAGAGTGGATTGTAACTAAATCACCTGTGGAGTGGAGCTATCACCCAAGCTATAACTTTCAAATTTTGTATGTATCGACAAAAAACGCAAGCAATGTTTCAGACAATGGACCTCCGAGTTTAACCCGGAGGTCCATTGGCTGAAACTTTGCTTGTGCTGGTTATACTTTGCAACAAATTTGCAATTATTGCTTGGGTGGAATCTCCACTCTGCGGGTGATTTAGTGATAATACACTCTCCACGTACTGTATAGTACTTTTAGCAATGGAATCCTATCTAATAAGTTTCCACGTTCAAGATTTAGTAAACTTCAAAGGATTTTAGGGTACAGGAAGTGGTTAGCAAAGAGTCTTCGTCGTTTAGAAGCTTTTTTTCGATCAAAACATTTCCCAAGGGAAGTAACTTGTGGCGTAATTTTGAACTCAATGTTTTATCAATCGCCAATACAACACAAACATCATAGCCTGAGAAGCGAGAATTTACTATCAAACTTGGGGGAGGGGGGAGGGGGTAAGGGCGGTAAAAAACTCGAACTAATCAAGATTATAATTTGCTCAATTTGAATGAGAACTTTAGCGAATCATCATCTTGGTTGGCTCATGACTATTCAAAAAGAAACCCGCACAGAACTCGACCCTATGCTCTCTCAGAGATAAGCCCCAAAGTCGAGGAAAGTCAGTCAGGGTCGTGGAGAGTTGGGCGGGGTCCGGAAAAGAAGGCCCGTGACTGCATGCCCCCCTCTACTGTAAAGTCTATCGCCATTCACTGCAGTGGCTCAAACACTGACCACTGACCTATCACAGATTGACAAAGTTTCTAAGTTTTTTTTTACACACAATAATCTCTTCTCGTACACTAAGACACATCAAAATCTATATTTGAAAAAAAAAATATGATTGGAAACAAGGATGATTTTTATTACTAAAAGTACTAACTATGGCAAAAATGTTGTAAAATATGAGGGGATTCGGGGTGATTCCAGTCTTTAACTCTTTACCCAACACAGACGATATCAAAATTTATTATTTTAAATATCACTTTTTTAAATTTTTCAATATTTCGTGTTCTATACATCCCAACCTTCATTTTGATGTATAATTTGTGTATATTTAATCTGAATTTAAGGAATGTGAGAGGTGAGAATTTCAAAATAAACAAAATTCCATTACTTATATAGGCCCTTAATTTGAATTGAAGGAGTATCAGAGGTGAGAATTTTCAAAATAAACAAACTTTCATTACTTATATAGGCCCTTAAGGAATATCAGAGGTGGGAATTTCAAAATAAACAAAATTCAATTACTTATATAGCACCTTAAGGGCCTATATAAGTAATGAAAGTTTGTTTATTTTGAAAATTCTCACCTCTCATATTCCTTAAAGTCAAATTAAATATTCACAAATTATACATCAAAATGAAGGTTGGGATGTATAGAACACGAAACACATATGTAATCTACTCATAGAGTTGACTGTAGGCACCACTGGTTCCTGGAAGTCTGCTACCGTATTCGCACCAGAACTGATAATTTAATAATATTTCATCAGAACAACTTGTGACCAAATGTGTTTCATATATCCAAGAACAAAGCTAGGCATTCAAAACACTTTTGAATACAGCGATAGGACTGCATTTGGGAAAAGGACAACACTATCTGCATATTTTATGGAAGATGGTTTCCATGCTTGAGACAGACATGCGCGAATCACTCGAAACCACGAATTTCCATCGAAAAAACAAAATCGTAATTCTAAGAAATTTCAACAGGTGTCATGATACCTTGCGTTGAATATGGCAACTGTGCAATCTCTATCTAATAACAGTATACTGTATGAAGGCGATCTTTTTCATTATTTGATTTTACACGGCGTTGTTTTTACATGCTTTTTCCATCCGATGACGTTGACCAGAAATCGAAAGTATATTCATACGTAAACAAAAGCAAAGGCTATGGAATTTACAACCATGCAGCTCTGTCGCCGTGTTTTGAAGAATTTTGATCCCCCAGCTTTGTTCTTAGATATGTAAAGCACATTTGGCCACAAGTTGTTTTCGTGAAATATTATTAAATTATCAGTTCTGGTGCGAATACGGTAGCAGACTTCCAGGAACCAGTGGTGCCTACAGTCGACACTACTCTCGTTTTCGAATAGAAGTGAGGTCTGCAATATAAGTGCGGGGTGGAATAAATGGCCATAATTAATAAAAGTACAGACTGGAATAAAAGTGCAGGGTAGGAAATGCCATCGGAGCATGCAACATATACATTAGAAGTCAAAATAAGTTGTAAGATAACCACTATAGGCAATGCCACAGTGTGCATCCTGCTTTTCCTACAATCTTAACACCTGGCTCTCACCGTCCTTGCATTATTTTTTTGGAAAGCCCACTCAGAACCTGGTGCTACCAATGTAGGAAAAGTAGGTGGGACACATGTTTACAGTCAGTATGGTGCCAAGTGGTGATCCTGCAACTTACTTTGAATTGTACTGTTGTTAGATTCCTTACTCTTGAGGCCAAAGTAAACCTACCCTTTACAGTTTATTATACAGGTGAGCAAATGCATGTGATACAGGGCTTGATTTAATCTGAAAATTTTGAATAGCAATTTACTATTCACCCTGGAAAATTGATTAGCAGTTGATCCAAAAGCACTTGAAACTAATAAATCTTGAATAGCAAAATTCAGAAATTGGAGAGCAAAGTGCTATGCTAATCCAGTTAAATCGAGCCCTGTGATAATTTATTTGCTGCTGTCAAAATGTCCCCGATTTTTTCCTCGGACGTGTGTCCACTCTGTCGAAAATTAAATAGAAGTGCAGACTGGAATAAGCATGGTGCAGGGTGGAAAATGTTCTGGAAAATATTAAACATGCGTGCATGTTTATTCCAAACATGAGAGTATGAGTTGATTACACGTGTTTCGTGTTCTATACATCTCAATCTTGATTTTGATGCATATTTTGTGTATATTTAATTTGAATTGAAGGAATATCAGAGGTGAGAATTTCCAAAATAAACACAATTTCATTACTTATATAGGCCTATATAAGTAATAGAATTTTGTTTATTTTGAAATTCTCACCTCTCATATTCCTTAAATTCAGATTAAATATACACAAATTATACATCAAAATGAAGGTTGGGATGTATAGAACACGAAACACATATGTAATCAACTCATAGAGTCGACTGTAGGCACCACTGGTTCCTGGAAGTCTGCTACCGCATTCGCACCAGAACTTTTAAAAAAATATTTCATCAGAACAACTTGTGGCCAAATGTGCTTCATATATCCAAGAACAAAGCTAGGCATTCAAAACACGTTCGAAGGTTTCTAGACAACTCGTACCCACGGCAACTCGTACCAGTCAAGTCGTACCCAAAATTGGACGACTCGTACCCATTTTTGGCTGGACAACTCGTACCCACAATTGGACAACTCGTACCTAAGGTTGGACAACTCATACCCATGGCTGGCCAACTTGTACTTGGTGTTTTATTGTATGGGCGAAGGCCGTTAATGGCCTAAGAACTATTGAAGCGGGGTTTTTGATTTTGTTTGATCCGTTTAAGGTGCAATAATAGTAATGGAAAGGATTTCATTGTAAATTGATAGTCCAGCCGGATTTTGTACTTGAAGCGTAGCACATTTACTCGCTCAGATGAAAAACGGCAAACAATGACCAGTGATAGACTAAATCAAGAAGATCACAAATGATGTTCATTTAAAAAAAATGCAATTAAAAAGCTCTAATACATCTCTCTCTATGAGTCCACCAGCTCGCATCAACTGATTTCTGCAGGAAAATTTATGGTCAACACCGACACACCTGAAAACTCAACGGTCATTTAATTTAGACTTACCCGGCAGTGACAGGTGTGAGATCATGAAGAATCTATTACCTTATAGTCGATTGGTGTTTAATTTTCTTCCAATTATCTGTGCATATTATTATCGCCAATTAAGTTAATCTTCCAGTTGGGAGGTGTGTTTTCGAACAATTATCTTCCATGACAATCATGAAAATTAAATGATAATTAGCATTTTTGTAAGGTTTGCAATTAGACTATAAATGTGAATAAAAGTGAATCTCTCTCTCTCTCTCTAGGCACCTGACTCTCGTGCCTCGACCGATCGAAACAAAAATTGGCACAGGTCCATATAGATGTAATTTGACCAGGAAAGGACTTCTGATGGGCCACGATCGCGTCCGACATCGCGTTAATCCTTCAACCAATGAAGGGGTGGGGTGGGGTGGGGAAATGAGCCCCGATCGCATCTGATTTTGCGTTAACACTGCAACACGTGAACTGCTGGGTATGACTACCAGTACAACAAAATATTACGTAGAAAAGCCCTCAGAAGTTTAACGAAGTGCCAAAGATTACCCGATTTGGGGTGGGGGTGGGAGTGGGGGGGGGGGGGGGGGCATCTCCCATATCTACACCACTGTACTAATATATAATTTAAGTATTTCCTGTTTCCTTCGAATTGCTCTCTTGATGAAATGTTCATACCGGTGAAATTGACTTTCGGCGAAGTCTGTTCAGACTGTTCTGCTGAGATAAATGCTAAAAATGGAAAGTTTTTGCCTGTATGCACACCCATTGAAAACAGACACTCATCTTCTCAAGTCCTTCAGCCAATATTCGCCTTCCCCCATACAATTAAAGACCAGGTACATGTTGACCAACTGTGGGTACGAGTTGTCGAACCTTGGGTCAGTGGCGGCGCCAGAAATTTTTTTGTGAGGGGGGGGGGGGGGGGGGGCAACTAGGGGGGCAGACTCCCATGAAGGGGGGCAAATACGTAAAGGATCATATCATTACTTTGTTATGAGGTAGTCCAAACTTGGACCCAAAGTCCGTAATATACTTTTTTGGTTTGGTACGTCCTATGGACGTACCAAACAAAAAAATTATATTACGGACTTTGGGTCCAAGTTTCGACTAAATGTAATGGTAATTAGCGGTCCTCCTTTCAAAAAATCCTGGATCCATGTCTGGTGGGTCTGTGCGTGAGAGAGAGAGAGAGAGAGAGAGAGAGAGAGAGAGAGAGAGAGAGAGAGACTGTGCAAGGGAGATAATGCCTGTCTGTCATAATGCGAAATCCATGAATTTTTTTAGACAAGGGATATGGATAGACATGCCTTTGTTGGCTCATAACTTGATTATAACTTATAAGTATCTGCATCCGAGTCTTTAAATGTCTACTGCCTGGATGTGTTCATCAGCTAGCCTGAGGCTTTGGGCCAAGTGTGTATGGGAAATTACTGGGAATGAAAAAGAGAGAGGTGTGTGTGTGTGTGTGAGAGAGAGTGACTGAATGTGTTTGTGTGTAAGGGTGGATGGAAGTGCATGCGAGATGGTTGGGGGGGGGGGGGGGGGGGGGGGGGGGGGGGGCAAAGCTTTTGTTGGGGGGGAGGGGGGGGACAAATCCCCCCCCCCCCCATAGCGCCACCACTACCTTGGGTACGAGTTGTCCAACTGTGGGTACGAGTTGTCCAGTCAGAAATGGGTACGAGTCGTCCAATTTTGGGTACGACTTGAATGGTACGAGTTGCCGTGGATACGAGTTGTCCTGATACCCGTTCGAATACATCGATAGGTCTGCATTTTGGAAAAGGACAACACTGTCTGCATTTTTTATTGAAGATGGTTTCCATGCTCGACAGACATGCGCAAATCACTCATTACTACGAATTTCCATCAAAAAAACAAAATCGTAATTTCTAAGAAATTTCAGCAGGTATCATGACACCTTGCATTGAATATGGCAACTGTGCAATCTCTGCCTAATAAAAGTATACTGTATGAAGGCGATCTTTTTCATTATTTTATTTGAGACGGCGTTGTTTTTACATGCTTTTTCTGTCCGATGACGTTGACCGGAAATCGAAAGTATACTCATACGTAAACAAAAGCAAAGGCTTTGGAATTTTCCCCCAATGCAGCTCTGTGGCCGTGTTTTGAAGAATTTTGACCCCCTAGCTTTGTTCTTGGATATGTAAAGCACATTTGGCCACAAGTTGTTTTCGTGAAATATTATTCAATTATCAGTTCTGGTGCGAATACGGCAGAAGACTTCCAGGAACCAGTGGTGCCTACAGTCGACTCTATGAGTAGATTACACGTGTTTCCTTTCTATACATCCCAACCTTCATTTTGAGGTAAAGGTGTAGAATAGGGGACTTTTCGTTTTTTAAAAAAAATAACGATTTTTTTCGCTATTTTTTTCTCTGTTTTCTTAAAGTAAACTATATTTTGAACAAAATGACACAAAATCACATACTTTTATCGTTTTTTTTCAAGAAATATTAACGATTGTATTGTGACAGCGCCGTCGAACTCACTGCAATCGGTCCGTCTCATTATCGCTATCATAGGGGAGAGTTTAGTAATTGAAATGTCGGCTGACAAACCCTGCCCCCTCACTAAACTGACCTTAGATCAAATTTTAGGGTCAGCCTAGTAAGGGCCAGGGTTAGCTTACCGATTAGATCACCCTGGTCCTAACTGAACTGACCTTAAATCGAGGAACACGCACAGAAGCGAAGCGCACCTGCTAAAATGCACACAAGCAAAGCGCACCTGCTATCATATAGAATGATTTCTCCCCTGTGACGTCACTCGTAATAACGAATGAAAACAACAGATGCTGCGAAATTTTCAGCGGTTGAAACAAATGGCAACTGAGAATTCGCAATTCAACGGGATTTAAAATCTATTCTCTGACATGTTAAAACATGATAGAGGTAGCTAATTTTGTGTCATTTTGTTCAAAATATAGTTTACTTCAAGAAAACAGAGAAAAAATAGAGAGAAAAGCGTTATTTTTTTAAAAAAACGAAAAGTCCCCTATTCTACACCTTTACCCATTTTGATGTACATGTTGTGGATATTTAATTTGAATTGAAGGAATATAAGAGGTGAGAATTGTCAAAATAAACAAGATTGCATTACTTATATAGGCCCTTAAGAATGCCAGGCCTGCGGGATTGGGGCCGTATCCAGCACGCGAGGAAAGAGCGCCTTATTTTGGTAAATCGTGTACACATCCATGTTATAAATTCTCTTTTCAACTGAAAACACTAATCAGTTTTCAAGACAATCCAACTCAAGTCTTGAAAGAAAGAAATGTAACTCACTGACGATATTGGTGGGTACAGTCGTCCTCGAAAGCAATGTCCTAATTGTCCTTACGATTCCCCATGTGGTTGAAGTTCCTAAAGCTGACATTTTGTTTCAGACGCTTCTGTTTCCTCCACCAGAAATATTCTAGCACTAACAGTTTTAAGTCGAAAGCCATCATCAACCAGAGTAACTCCTTAGTAATCGAATGTAATACTACTGGCTCATAACAGGTGGTCTAAGGGGGAGTAACTCCATATTGATAAATTAAAGCTGTGAGTTCCATTCTTTCAACTTGAAAACTACTTCAGAAATGGATAAAATGTATTTGTTTGCAAGTTTCAGATACGTGATAGTTCAAAATTTGAGAAAAGATTTGACAAAATTTGAAGTATTGAAGTAACCAAGAATATAAATTTGATTTTTTATTTAATCTTATTTGTTTAACAAGGATTGGCGAACAAGTTATGCAACTTATATTAACGCCTCTCCTTGACCCAATGGCGCTGGTGTGTGGGACAATAAATTTGACCCCAAAGCAAAACTGTAAAATATCATCTTAAAACTCTTACCCCGCTGAGTATTTCTAAATATATTTTCCATCAAATCTAGTTATGACTGCTGTTAATCTATCAATCAGCAGGCCCGTCGGAACGAAATTTATATTGGGGGGGGGGGGGGGGGGGGGGGGGGCTGATATTGCTAATTTGGGTGAACTGGTTGACTGGTTGATACTAAATGGGTACGGGGTATCCAGATGCCGAAGGCATCTGGCGCGAGTGCTGAAGGCACGAGCTTTTTGAGGGGGTGGGGGAGGGGAGGGGTGGGGGTTACTCCCCCAGAAAATTTAATTTTTTGAAAAGGGCATTCAAAGGAAGCATTCTGGTAGCTTTTGAAGCAAAAACCTCTTGATTTTTTTAAACGGCAAAAATCCCAATAGAACCCCATAACATTTGGGGACGGTTCTCAGACCGGGCTCACCTGCAGGCCATGGCCGTATTCCGTCATGCTAAAAAACAGTCAGGCCTTATGGTGGATTTATTAGTTTTATCATTAGGCCAACGGTTGTCGTGGTCTTCTAAGCTGCCAAAGGAATTGCTCAAAACGTTTGCACATCAACATATGCAGGTGCACGTTATACATTCAGTGATACGTTCATAATTCTAATCCAGGGGCGTAGTAAGCTAATTTTATTTGGGAGGGGGAGGGGGGTAGGACCTATATTCCCATGACGCGACGCGTCTTCCGAGCGGCGAGTAGGGGTGAACACGAGAGGGGATATCCTCCGTCTTGTTGGTGGGGGGGGGGGGGGGGGCCGGGAAAATTTTCGAATTTAAGATGTAAAAACATGCATTCTGGTTGATTCTGAGCAAATAAATCGTATATTCCTATGAAGCGTCATCCGAACCGCGAAGAGGCGAATGGGGGGTGAACACGAGAGGGGATATCTCCCCGTCTCGTTGGTGGGGGTCCGGGGGCCTCCCCCGGGAATTTTTTTTTAATTTAAGATGTACAAATATGCATTCTGAGTGATTCTGAGCAAATACATCGTCAATAAGGAAATACGTCAGCTCTCTGATCAATTCAGCGTGATTTCCGAGCAGAATGACAGGAATAGTGAACATGCAATGAATTACCCTGTGGTTGGTTGGGGTTTAACATCGCTTTCCACAATTAGGCGAAAACACGACTGTCAGTTTTATTGGTGGAAGAAAGCCCACATGGAACCCACTCAATCCAGTAATTATTAACAGCAACGTCGGAATATGGTAACCAGTGGGCATCCCGTGTGGAGAAACCACCAACCCAGCCCAGCTCAGTAAAGCCTACTTTTGACAAATTTGTGGGGGGTGGGGGGATATCTCCCTCACCCCCCCCCCCCCCCCCGGTTTCTACACCACTGTTCTAATCTGAGTTAAATAATGTAATGTCCAGTTTTAATCAGATTACATCGGTTGCTCCCATCATGGATGAACTAACGACGAAATATGAGCAAATTATTGGGGGGGGGGGGGCTGCAGCCTCCCCCCCCCGGTTCCGACGGGCCTGCAGCAGTTGTGACTAGATTTGGTGAGAAAATCCCGAAAACTGAACTGAAGAAATCATAAAAAAAAGTTGATTCAGTTTCCCAAAACACCCCTTTAGTTACTACTAGAACAAGAATGTTGAAATTCTACTTATTCTTACGATAAGAGATTGTCTGCCCAGGATAGGAATATCTGCCAGCAGCATGCAATAAGTTAACAAATAGCAGGCCTACTGAAGACATGACTGATGAAAACGACGCCAAACATTGTAAAGTGGATAAAGAGCCCCCAACCTGCGCTATCTAACAGTATATGCAACAGTAATGATGAGATAATAATTTTATGAACACCAAACGAACAGGTGGAAGGACTACAGACAAGAGTAAGAATTCGAAGAGGCAGTGCAATGGGTATGCGTTGCGTAGTAGCCCGTCCTACCAATTATGGAATAATGGGGAGGGAGCTCTGGGGGTGATGCCACCTCTCATCTTTCTGGATGTATAAAGGAATGAAAAATGATGCTCTGACAAAAGCATTCCTCTGATTTCTTGCTTCAAATTGGACCCAAATTATACGCCTTTGAAGTCAGAAAGGCAGCTGTAAATATTGCCCCTCTAACTTCAGCTGTATATATATATATAGACATATTTATAATTATTGGTGTTTAAGGTCACATACTTATGCAATGGTTAATCATGGCCGTGATAGTTTTACGGGGGGAGGTCTGGAGGAAGCAGGAATACCCGGAGAGAACCACCGAGCAACGACGAGCAGCTCACAGCTCCCCCAACATCTCAACTCCGCACTGCAGTACAGACAGGGTTAGATTGGTTGAAGATATGCGCACCATCGACGTGCAGTACCCCTCAGTACGTGACGTCATCGTGCCCCCATGTGGACAATCGGGTTGGACACGACGCGGGAGTCCGAATCGATCGCTTCAGCTGTAAATAATACCTCCTCAAACTTCCCTGGGACAAACTTGAGTGTACATCTTAAAGGAAGCTAAATATCAAATAGCAACTCATTCCATCCATCATGAGAAGAATTAAAAACAAAAAATGGAGAAATTTTCCCCATCCCTCCCTATGAGGCGTGGTGACTTGATTTGAATATAGTGAATTAATATGAAAAAAATATTAAAGTTCAAAACAAATACAACGACATCACTGACTATATTCCTGCTAGCGCTTTCACCGCTCTGTATGCGGATCTTCAGGCATTTTTATTTTTTTTATAAAATACGTTATACAAATATTTACAAAATAACGTTATGACGTAAACCACTGGGTGTGGTGTATCGATTTTGGAGACGTTGTTCCAGAAACTGCATATGCAATAATTATTTCATACATTTGAACAGATGCGTGTTGATCCTTTATCGAAAGAAATTATAACGAAATTAACATAACAAATAAAATAATGATGTTTCTTTTATCCTAGAAATTAAGTTATAAAGGTTGTGGGCTCCGAAAAAACCCCGGTATATTTGTTTCCCACAGATGCTTCCCACTCTAACTCTCTATATATTACTATGTTGGTAATACCCATATTTCTGCATAATGTAAGGGAATGAACTCCTTACTCCCGACTCTAGCTCGAACCCCCGAGAGTGTTTGTCATTCTCGGGGAGTCGAGCCGGACTCGGGGCAAGCGCCACTGTACATGTAACTCTCTGGCTAAGGGAGAAGAAAAGGTTGGGTAAGTAGGGGGCTATACACAAAGACTCACTGTGCCAATCGTGTTATTTCTATGAAACATAACATATAATACTATGATGTTGCCTTTATACTAGAAGTAAAGTTTATGAACTCAGAATATATGTGTTTTTCCACGAATTTTCCTATGTTAACCATCTATTTATATTTATTTTCACGATACCAATATTTCCGCATAATTTAAATTAATGGCTGTGAGCGCCTTACTCAGACTCCAGCTCGACACCTCCTGGAGTCGAGCTGGATCCGATGCAAGCGTTCTTAAACAAAGAACTAATCCGACGTAAACGGAGTCAAGCATGATATTCCGATAAATAAAGTCAAGTTATCCGTAGAGAGGCTATACTTTTGTAACTCCGTGGTTTAATCCCCCCCCCCCCCGGAATCCGTAGCCATTATGTGTCCCGTTGACGCCACTCCTGTAATAAGGAAAAATTGTACGATTAGATAAAGAATTAAAATATAAGGATGAACAAATAAATAATTCTTAATGAGCTGGTCATCCAACCCACCCACCCCCTCCCGTCATCCCCTACACCAAACTAATGCTTACAATCATCCCCATTATATTACATTACTTAAACTCATCCTCAGTCTCAACAAAGGAAGACCCCCCCCCCCCCCGCCCCAAGTGAACATGGACAAAAGCCTTATAAAAACAAGCAGGTGTAGGTAATTACTATTATAAAAAGAGCCATCCCAAACGATTTAAAATGGATTAATTATCTACCCCCCCCCCCCTCTCCAAAGTTAAGACTATAAAAATAATAATATAGCGCATAATTTGAAAGCCTTGGGTGCCCACCCTACTACCACCACCACCCATCTAAAGCTTTAAACTACAGGCATTACATTACGTTTGGATTGTAATAGCGCCACCCAGTAGCATTAAATTGACCGTTGCATGAATGAGCCCAAACCCTAAATTCACGGGAGATACGAACAACGGCAGAGCCACATAGATCGACATCACGTGCATGAGTTAAATTAAGGCTGTAGACTGCGTATAAAAAATAATAATAATTCCTTCTTGTCACGTAAGATATAATTATATGTGAACAATTGATATAGTTGGCTGTTTATGCAATGTAATGCGTTTTCGCAATTAGATTTTAGTTTGGCCGATATAGAAATATTTGATTTTGTCTCAAAATAAAGGTATATACGACCATGGTTTTAAGAAACCTCATAAAACAAATTCATATCCCCCCCCCCCCCCCAAACCTAATACTTTTGAACAATACAGGCTTCGACGTGCTGCTCGGTGTAAACAGTAAAATCCCTTTCTCCCAAGCGAAAATATATATGTTATAAAAGTGAATTAATATTATATAATTTGAATATAATCATATTTCTGAAGTCAGGTGAGCTAATAATTCTTTGGTCTCAAATCCACACATGGTGCTCTATGGTTGTACGAAACTGCAAAATGTCTTATGGAAAATATACGTTTTAATACTACATTTGAATGATTCTGGAGAGTCCATTTCTTTTACAGTGTATAGATGGATTACATGTTGATTGGAGTTTGTTGTTATGACGAAACAGAATTACTGCATGCAAGGATGTTTCTCGACATATTTCAGCATTTTTCAAGGGCCTACAATCGCCAAATTCACAAATTTCCAAGGCCTGCCTTTACTAATCCTAACTAGGATCCTTCAATCATTATCCATCCTCCCACTTCCCTTGCGGAGGGGTAATGACTGAAGGGTCCTAGTTAGGACAACGCCTTCACAAACTCTGGCATATAAAACTATATAGTTTTGATTATGTGCTTCGGTGGCATTTTTATTTCGTGAGTTTTCAAGGCTTTTTCAAGGCCTCCTGGCACATTTTCCAGAAATTCAAGGCCTTGGATGTCTCTTAGTCAAATTTACGTCCATTCCTTTCATCCAAGGCCAAGCGGAAACTCTGCTATACATCTCTTGCTGTGAGTCAATCGGGGCAGGGTCAAGCTTGGGTAATATTCAACGACTTCAACATAACATGTTTTAAGCATTGTTCAGCTTGTAGAGTGTTAAATTATTTTCAGTCGTCAAAAGTTGTTCACGTGTCTTTGCCTTGTTACACTTTATGGGAGAGTGCCTATAAATTGTAACAAGACAACTCCATGCAGATAATATAATTGCACTTCAAAGAAAATATAAAGCATTTCCACAGAATATGAAGACATTCAGTTGCGACACCTGCACTTCAGAATAAAGCCCAATTTTGAGCTTCCAGCACTCTACCTGCTTCCGGTCATGTAGTGACATTATTTTGACGGGTGCCCCTGTTTATTAACGGCCCTTGAGGACCGAATAACAGCCCTCTGGCTTATTAACGGCCCGAGACGAATAAGCCCTCGGGCTGTTATTCATTCCCCTCGGGCCGTTAATAAACCGTAACGCCCTCCAAACTCGTGTTATTGTTATATTATATTAATATTACAAAGAAATAACGATATGATATCGAGAACGAGATAGTATTAACGATATGAGAACGAGATGGTATTAAAAGCAACGATAGCCTAAATAATAACCAATGCTTTCAGCCAAAGAAAAAAATCCACTTCAAAATAAAAAGAAATGAGAAATAAGCTACCGACGCTTTGCGAATATTAAAAATATGCTAGAAACAATGTTTTACTACCGAAATTAGTATCGATATCACGAGTAATCGAATCCCGAGAGAAGCAGATGATTTCCGACAAGTGGTTCGGGGGGGGGGGGGGGGGGGGGGTGCATAACTTCACTGTGACTGGAGTGGAAAAAAATGACTTACTTCCCTTAGACCACAAAAGAGCAGACGGCTTCGAATTTTGGTGTCTTTGTTGCAAAAATATTAACGATTCGCGAGTGAAAAAAACGGTTATGTTTTGGCAGGAAACTACATTCTGTACACAAAAAAAATACAGAATTAAAACGATATCAAAATGGTAATAAAAATATCCAATAAATTCACAAAATTTTTTTTTAAAAAATGCCATAATACCCAAAACAATTGCTGTACCAATGCAAAACATGGGTCAGATTGACACTGACATCCAAGTGTAAATCCCCAAATCGAATCGAGTGAGAAACAATCTGACGGAAGTAATTTCAATGCGGTGAAAAACTAACGAGTTATTTCCCATAGATCACAAACGTGCAGACGATTATAATTTTGTTCATTATTGAGCGGTAAAGTTTCTTTAATAAATACAGCATTAGTGTTGTGTCTACATTTATACTAGTATACTAATAATATAAAGTAATATTATAACTGCTGGGTATCGACTCCGTTTTCTCCGGGTGAATTGGGGGGAGGAGGGGTGGGGGGGGGGGGGGGTGTTATTGCCCGTGCTGGAAATGAACAAAATTGACGGACGCAGTTTTAAGCTCCCGTGAAATCAGAGACGGGGGTAAATTGCACCCGTAAAATGTTAGTGTATGAATTTTCGAGGGAATACTGACAGCAAACGCCAGAAACCTTAACCCTTTGAACTCTAGTGGTATCTTCCATGCCAGTTCAATTGCAGCAATTAGAAGAGTTCATATTCATTATTTGGGGTAGACCAATCAATATTTTCAACGTGCAGCCCTGAGGCTGCACGTTGAAAATATTGATTGGTCTACCCCACACATTTATTGACCAACCATTCTATTCAATGACGTTATGACGTATCATGTTCCTGGTCAGAAAAGCGACCGCTCGGGTTCAAGGTGTTAAATGTATAAGGAATTGCTGAATTGTGACAGTAACTTGCCACTGGCCATCGAGTGCTGCTTACTCAAGACAACACACATTTATATGCCCTCACAGTATATTAATAATAACCAGGGATGTTCCCACAGCGAATTCATATTTTCTCTATGCTTTTGGAAGCAAAAGAATGGGGTGATGGTGGGATGCTGTTGGGCGGTAGGCTACCCTATCTACCTTATATGCCAATGCTAAATCAGCAGATAAGATGCTAGCATCGACTACTCCATGGGATTTTTACTATCCTCTAGGGCTCATAAGGCTTATGATAAGGGAGAACAAGTAGCAACATCAAAAAGACAGTTCTGGGTTTTTATCTAACAATCAACTTAATTTGCACCCCAAAACTCGGAAAAAACGTTTGTATCAGCAACCCCCACCCCCACCCCCATATAGTTCCCGAAATAAAAAAAAATTCTGACCAATTTCAACCTAATTTAAACCGAACCGAAAAATTGGGGGAAACGGGCTTTATGGAACGGGACCTCGAATCTGATACAAATTACAGGACATGCGCATGGTCATGATAATGTATATGTGCAGAAGACAATCAGTCGGCGATCATTGCATTTTGCCTTGAGAGCTGCGTGAATTTAACCGAGTCACAGAATGAAGGGTCAGTGCCCTCAATACATAACTATATATATGTGTATGTATGCCTGTGCGTGTCTGTAAAAAGGATAAATATAAAGGAAACAAATTTCCCCAGGAGATTATTTTATGGTCACATAGTGGGGGGGGGGGGGGGGGGGGGGGGGACCTTCAGCAAGTGTGCCCATTTTAAAGCAACTTCAGTCTTGTCATCATTTAATTTCAACCTATTTCCTGTCATCCACTGTTTAACAAATTTAGTGCATTTTTCACAATCTACAATGCGTCATCAAAGTTACCGAATGTCGAGGGTTTTAACTTTGAAAAGTTGGGTCTCATCATCACAGCTTACCGACTGCTTATGTATGAAAAGGGTCGGGTGTGCAGTGTAAACAGAACGGGCCCAGAACGGAGCCTTGACTTATTACAAATATGAGTTACTGTGGAGAGGAAAATAAACCACCCGTGATCGTAGTTTGACATGTATCCGCCAGATAAGATGAAAGCCACTTAAGGGCATTTCCCGTTACATCAAATGTAACGCGGAGTCTCTTTGGTTCTAAATAACTCAGCCAATGCCGCCTAGTCTCAGGGCCTGCCGTAGAAACATCTGACGGTTACCAACCGCTACTTGAAGAATTTATCTTCCTTGGGTTGGCTGGCGCGTGAATGGAAAACACAGCTAGTGGTGACGGATAAACCAATCCCTGCAATGTTCCTGGATGGAATTTCGTGAATTCGTCAGGCATAACAAAGTATCGACGTTCTGGTAAAAAAAAGAAATTATCATGCAGATTTGAGGCAGAAGTATGCAAGTAAAAAACTGTTTTATCCTGATAACTTAATTGATGTGACAAGTATTTTCTGAACAACTGCTGGATAAGATAGTCAAAAGCTTGAAGGACATGTTCAGAATAACAACATCTGTTTGTTTGGTTCGACTTTACATCTGCTTCTTCTTCATCATCTTCTTCTGATAATGGCAAGCCATCGCAAGTGATGATTATATGCCATGCGCTGGGAAGCCTTTTTTTTTTAAAAAAAAATTCTGTTTATTTATTTCATTTTTTTGGTTATTTGAAGAATAGTATGAAACTGTGTTAAGTGTTAGATTTTCAAGTGTAACAATAGGGATACAGGGACTGCAGATTTGAATGCATCCACTGTATCTACCGTCACCGACTCACAGCTGACCTTGAGGCGATTTCATTTGGTGATGTTGTGAGGGTAGAATGAGTATTTATAGGAGTCTCGAGCAGTTTGAATCTGTTTGAAGGCATGTGGGTTGTGGTGATATGATCTTCTTATTCGGTAGTCAGCAGGTGTGAGGAGGTTTGTTGAAGGATATATAGCTACTTGGTGGTTGATAATTGTAAAGAGCATTGTTAATCTAGATTGCAATCTGCGTGTGCATAGGGGAGGCCATTGTAGATTTTCTATCATTTGAGTTACGGATCTTGTGTTGTGGTACCGACTGGAGACGTAACAAGCAACACGGCGCTGTACTTTTTCGATCTGGTTTATATGGTTTACTGAATGTGCATCCCAAACAGAGGAGGAGTATTCAAGATTGGAGCATATAATGGTTTTGTAGGCATGGACTTTAATGTTAGCTGAGTTTTTTTGAGGTTGCGACGGAGGAATCCTAGGGTTTGGTTAGCCTTGGCTGTTATGTTGTTGATGTGTTTTTCCCATTTCAGGTTAGATTTGATAGTTTCGCCGAGATACTTAGCAGAGTCAGTAATTTCTAGGGCTCGGCCACATAGTTGGTATGTTGAGTTGAATTTTGAATGACGCTTGTTGGTGATTTTTAGGATGGTGCATTTGTCTGGGTGGAATTTCATCAGCCAATCCTCCTCCCATTTGGCAGCAGCATCTAGATCCCATTTTAGCTTGAGGGCATCATCTTGCGAGTTTATGGTTTTGTAGATGATGCTATCGTCTACAAACAAGCGCAATGTGCTGTGTTTAATGTATTCGGAGAGATCATTAATATATATTAGGAAGAGGATTGGCCCCAGAACTGTGCCCTGGGGAACCCCTGAGGTTACTGGAACTGTCTGCGATTGTTCGCCATTTATGATGACAGGTCTGTGTTCTGTTTGATAAGAAGGGAGATATCCAATCGAGGGTGTTGTTTGGAATGCCATATAATTTTAGTTTATGCAGTAGATGTATGTGTGAGACTTTGTCGAAAGCTTTGACCATGATAATAAGGTCTGTTTGTATGTTTTTATTTTGTGCCGAGGTCAGATCTTGCATGAATGAGATTAGATGAGTCTCGCTTGAATGAGATGATCAAAAGCCATATTGGAGGTCATATAGGATATTATTGGTTTCCATGTGGTTCAGGATGTAGTGGCATATAATGTGCTCTAAGAGTTTGCAGAAGATGCATGTCAGTAATATACTCTTGTGTTCCAAATAAATGTACAGGTGGGAATAAAAGTACAGGGTGGAATATTTATCAAAACTGAATAAAAGAACAGACCCAAATAATAGTACAGGGTGGAAATCTATAGAAGGGGGTGGGGAGTAATGCTAGTTAATTTTATCTGAAAGCCAACTTATTTTCCAGTATTGCAGTTAGTTTTCTTAACCCGCTAAGAACTTTCAAGATATTTTTTCATCAAACCTAGTCATGGCTGCTGAAAAAGCAGCCATAACTAGTGTTGATAAAAAATTAATCTAAATATAACCAGAAATCAGTGGTGAAAAAGTACATTCAATTTACAGGGGAAAATATGTTTAAATATGCCCAAATTATACTTATATCAGCGACAAGACATCATGATTGCAACAATGAATAAACTGTGCTAAACAAAAGACTATCACAATCTAGTGAAGATTTACTAATTTGAAGATCTCCTCCCTGTTGGAAGGCCAATGTTAATAAACATACAGGCCCAAATAAGGTGCATACAGGGTGGAGAAATTCCCAAAAATTACTAAAGAAACATACATGTATGTTTATTAGGAACACAAGAGTAGGACGGCAGTTGATGGGGTTATGTTCATCTCCCTTCTTAAATACAGGACAGATGTTAACGTGGTTCCAGTCTGTTGGGACGGTGGCGGAGGACAGTGATCTTTCAAAAAGCAATTATAGTATTGGGGGCAAAGTATTGTTTACATTCTTTAAGGATCCTGCCGTGTATTTGGTCCGGTCCTGTTGCTTTATGGGAATTGATCTTGTTCAGTAATTTTTCAACAAAAAGCGTGGTGATATGTATGAGTTCCATTATTGGGTGGGTGCAGTGGTCTTTGTCGTCAGGAACGTGTGTATCTGTTACTGGTGAAAATGCATCATGGAATTGCTTATTAAGGATATCGGCTTTTTTTTAGATGTTTCACTATATAGCTGTATAGCTGCCTATTACTTCTTAGTGGTGGGATGTTTGGGCCTTCTGGGTTTTTTTTGGAGATTTTATGTATGTAAACATTTTTTAGTGTGGATTTGGAGGTTGCAGAACCATTTTCTGGGATGTCTAATATCATATTTTCAATGTATGTCCAATATGACGTTGTAGTTTCTTTTGGGATTTCAGCTTTTAGTTTTTTGGGGGCACCTCGATTAGGATTTCCCTGTCTTTTGTTTTTATTGTGGAGTATTTTGTGTTTTTTCATTCTTCTGACAATACGGGAATTAATCCAAGGTAGGGATTTGTTGTTCCTTAGGAGCTTTTGGGGGATGTTTTCACTGATTGATTTTCAAGGTTATTTTTGAAAGTTGACCACAGTTTGTGTGTGTTATCTGTATTCTGTATAGTTTGATTTAAGTTTTTCAAAAAATTACTAGGGATCGAGGTGGCTCAGTGGTAGACTGTTGGACTTCTATGCTAGAGGTCCCGAGTTCGATTCCCGTCCGGGACGACCAGCGTTGTGTCCTTGGGCAAGGCAATTTATCTCGGTTGCCTACTTGGGGGCACGATTACGCCATGTACTAAGGTGTACTGCACGTCGATGGTACACATGTCTTCAACCGCTGTACCCTGCTTGAACAGAGTTAGAATGTTGAGGAGCTGCCAGTTGCTCGTCGATGCTCGGTAGTTCATTCCTGGTACTCCGGCTTCCACCACCCGTAAAACTCTCACGGTCACGCATTGTGCATAAGTATGCGACCTTAAGCAATACTGCGAGATCTTTGTGAATTTGTTTCCAATTTGCTTTGTTATATTTCATCATCATGCGTGCGCGTGCTTTCGTTTGATCTCTTTTGAGTGATGATGAGAATTCTGTTAATACTATGTCATGGCCTGCTGGGCTTATTGGTTGTAAGGTTTTCACAGAATTAACAATGTTAATATGGTTAGTGAGGATTGAGTTCAAGGATTTTGTCACGTCTTATAGGTTGGTTTACGACTTGTTTCGGGAAGTGATCATTTATTATGTCAAGAAGGTGCGGATGTAATTGCCGATCAGGGATTCCTGATGTTATGTTTGGTATACTCCGATAGAGCTAAAACGATTAAGGGGTTTTCTTGATCGATTAATCACGTGGATTAACCTTTGTTAACCGATTAATCACTTGTCCAAATAGATATCTGAATAATTGCCATACCGTTGATGATTTACAGCATGAACCCTTTACCCAACGTAACAAACAAAACCGACTAGGCCTATATACAAAAACCTCCATTCAAATTTATTATGTTTTCAATTTTTGTCTCAAAAACATAGCTTATTACACCTCATTGGAACGAGCTCGTTGATCTCGTCCCAACGAAGGGTCATAAGCTATGTTTTTGAGACAAAAATTGAAAATTTTTAGTAATTCATTAATTTATTTTGCAAGTATCATCTGCTACCCGCAATGGGTAAAGGGTTAAGAATGACCATTTCCAGCTACTGATACAGTATGATGATCATGCAAGTAAACAAGTGTGTCAGCAAGTAACTTGCATGCTTTACTCTGTCTCATATAATTGATGTGAGTCAGTGTGATAATGTTTGCCTGTTTTGGAGCAAGTTTGTTCCTTTGTTGACCCATAAAATACAATAGTTCAAAAGTAACGTTTAATCGATCAATTACTTTTTGGATCGATCAAGATGTTGAGCATTGATTAATCGATTAATCGGTTAACCGTTTCAGCTCTATACTCCAGTCGATGTGGCCTAGATTGAAGTCTCCGCCTATGATGATGATAGATTTTGAATTAGGATTGATTCTTTTAAGCGAGAGATCTAAATTGTTGAGAGCTTTATCGCCACGCTCTGGTGGAGGGAGATTGTATGAGCAGATCAGAAGTTTACGACAATTATGTAGGTTTAGTTCAGTCCAGACTATTGAGGATCGGTTTGTAGTTTTTTCACCTCGAATGATTGGAATTCGTTTCTGACAGCAATGAGGACTCCACCATAGGTTTCGCCATTTGATTTGTGGCCCTGTCTTTCCTATAAATTTGATAAGCATCTTGGACTTATTTTCTAACACTACATTTATTCTATTGTGCTGACTACAGAACTGTTAACTGTTGGCCATCTATACCCAGAAAATTTCGAATGGAATTAAAAAAAAAAATGCTTCAATGATGAAAAGAAAAGTTTTGTGTAGGGCACAAACGTCCCACATGCATGAAGTTTGATAAAGATACTTTCTAAGTACAAATGTTCTTGAAGTAACTGAACATTTAGGACATCCTTTCCTGTTAACATTTCCAGACTTGGGAAATTATTAGCTAAGTAGACTTTGATAAGAGCAAACCACAGGTGGTGGTGCTCTGTGGGACAGTGTGGGTGGGTGGGTGGTGGTAGGTGGTGTGTGTGTGTGTGTGTGTGTGTGTGTGTGGGGGGGGGGGGGGTTCATGAAGAAGAGGATCCTGGGGGAGGGGGTTAAATCAACAGTTATTTTATGATTTTTTAACATAGCATAAATGCATCAGCATAGTTGACAGCTAGTTCTGGATATAACCTGGTGTTAATAGTGGTCCATGAGCTGAAAATTCACAAGTTTTTTCTTTTATTTTGTCCCTCTGCGAACTTTTCCCTGAAATACATCCCATTTCCCTGAAAATCACACTCAGGTTCCCTGAAAAATTATTCTGGAGGTTAACATGTCTGATCTTGGTCAAAGTTCTCATACGATGATATGGATGGGGAGAACCAGGTTTCTGTACTTATCAAGATATCAGACTTGGTTGCTTGTACGAATTTTTCTTACCCCTCGTCTCATATCACATTATTTAGAACCAAATTCCGTTACAGATTAATTACTGATATCAAAGGCAATTTACTACGCGCTCTGCACCCGAAGTAGTTAATTCCAACATGGTCAAAGGAAAATATCATCATATTTTTCACCCCAAAATCAAAAATAATGAGTTATCTCCCTTAGAACATAAAGGGGCTGATTTTGTAGTTGTGGGGTCACTGTTTGTGTTTGCTGATTTTATTGTCAGACGATAAGTGCAAATGATTTTTGACTATCTGTAAATTGTAATCAGCACTATAGAGAAAAAACAGACGTTCAGTCGATATTTTTAAGTACCAAATGCGACGATAAAAACTATTATATTGAATTAGCAAGTACAAGATAAAAACATTAATGTTTCACGGATGCAGTCGGCGCCTTTTACATTGTAAAAAACTATTGCAGTACGTGGAGACTGTATTATCACTAAATCACCCACAGAGTGGAGATTCCACCCAAGCAATAATTGCAAATTGGTTGCAAAGCATAACAAGCACAAGCAAAGTTTCAGCCAATGGACCTCCGGGTTAAACCTGAAGGTCCATTGGCTGAAACAGTGCTTGTGTTTTTAGTCGGTATATGCAAAATATGAAAGTTATAGTTTGGGTGATAACTCCACTCTGCGGGTGATTTAGTTACAATCCACTCTCCACGTACTGTAAATGGGTTACCCCCGTGTTTTTGCACTTTTTGATTGTTTGGCTTACCCGCTTTCCCCTGTCAGCAGTGGAGTGGCCAGGAGGATTACAGTGCCCCACCTCACCCCACCCCACCCCTAAAAATGGCAAAATTAATGAAATTTGCCTGACCAGATAAAATAACGACGATAATGATATGAACACATCATTTTCGTGGGATACAACCATATTTGCTATTGAGACCGATATTCATTTCCATGAATTTCATGATTTGTGTGTAAATAATGGGCCATCCTGACTTCCTGAAAAATTTCAAATTAAAGCACCAACGTGCCCCAGATACATTCTCTGGGCATTGAATTTTCAAAGTTTTGTTGGGGGAGGCCCCCTCGAACACCAGCCAATGAGAGGGGGATACCCTTCCCCTACTACCAACAAGCCTGAAAATAAGCAGACTGTCATCTGCAGAATGAGGACTCCAGAGGGTGAATTTGGTGATGCTACCATGCACAGCAGGGTAGCGTCACTAAATTTACCCTCTATGAACCTCCATCTGAATCAAGGTCTCAAGCCTCAACATCGAGAGGTACCCAGAGGATACAATGGCACACTGTATGGGATAGCATCAGCAAATTCACTCTCTAGGGACCTCATTCTGCAAATGACAGATTGCTTATTTTCAGGCTTGACCACCAACGTCAGCCCTACGGCCTTCGGATATGCCTGCGGCAAATACCGACCTAGTACCCCCCAAAAAATTATCTCCACCCAATACGAAATCCTATCTTCACTCCTGCCTGTCAGGGTGTAAGTCATATTTGTTATTGGACTTGTTTTGTTTTTCTGGCTTACCCCAGCCAGGGGGGAAATCATTTGTTATTGGACTTGTTTTATTTTTCTGGCTTATCCCATCCAGGGATAAATCATTTGTTTTTGGATTTGTTTTGTTTTTCTGGCTTACCCCAGCCAGGGGAGAAATCATTTATTATTGTTATTATTTGTTTTTTTATTATTTAAAAAAAACATCCACTTACTTTTGAAACCGCTAGATCTCAAAAAATGGCTTACAGAAGGTTCTGAAATTTGCACACTTATATCTACCAATGTGACGTTTATTCTCTTTGTGTTGCCTTATCATACAGCATTCCTTATCTGCCAACGCCAGACCAAAATATGGCCCAAATCAACCATTTTCTCAAAACGCTTGGAAATTACCCACCATTTTCAGTTCAAATTTACCGTAAGTTTAGAGCTACGCCAAAATTACTACACAACGTTTTCAACATTAACTCCCATCGGCCACAAATGGCCCAAGTGTAATGAATTTCGGCAAAATTGAGCAACGCCCAAAGGCACCAATGAACCGGCGTCCTGTGTATATCAACAATGTGTCATGGAGTATGTGAACAGTGTATTATAACTAAGATTGCGAAACCCACTGAGTGAAGTTTCCTCCCACTCACCAATTCTATAATTGTATCAGGAGGCATAAAGCACACGCGTAATATTTCAGCAAATGGATCCCCCTTTCCAATTCTGAGGTCCATTGGCTGAAACTTATAACTTGTGGGTTCCAGAATATGAGTTAAGCTATATCCTGAGCTGAAGTGCCCATCTTCGCTCCTTTTGTGTTTTAGTTGTCAGAAATGTAGCTCCACGGTCTCTACGCTACCACGCACCTGCAGAAGGATCCTTTGACCTTTAAAAAAAAACAAAAAAAGAAAAAAAAACCCAAAAAAACAGCGCAAGTGTGTCGGAACAGAATACAACCGGCGACCGATCTGACTACAAAGTGGACTGTTTTTTATAAACTCGCCTTTGGAACTCCTGGGATTAACGGAGAACGAAAGGCCGATAAATTGGCAGATTTTGTCTCCATAATTAATTCCCCCAAGTGCAGATCCAGACAGGAGCGGAAGAGACAATTGCCTTCCTTTGGGGGAGGGGGTGGGGCATGGAAATAACCAACTCCATCTATTTTTATGCAATTGATTTCCAGTACATGCAAGGAAGTCCCAGATTTTTCCTTGGGGGGGGGGGGGGGGGGGGGTCAAGGCGGGATAGGTTATCCATCAGAGGAAGGCAGCATTAGGCCAATAATTCATTTTAACTCTTCATGCAGCGGGAATAGCAGGTGACACTAGCATTTTTTTTCTTTAAAAAAATAAACATTTCATTTTTGTTTCAAAACCATAGCTTATGACCACTCATTGGAACAAGCCCAACGAGCTTGTTCCGATGAGAGGTCATAAGCTATGTTTCAGAGGCAAAAGTTGAAGAAACAAATTTAGGCTAGCAAGTAGCAAGTGTAACCTCATCCATCCCTTTCTAAAATAGCAAGAGTCTAGGTGCCCCATTGTGGTTCGGTGGGTGAATTTATTAAATATGGCTTTATGAAGCAAACAATGTGCATTTTTATCTCGATTTTACAGGCCACAGAAGAGACAATTATACAAGGGAAACCTCTGTCGGATCTTACGAAGAAAGGGTCTGGAGTCTCTGGTCGGGATCGCGATGGCTCAGTGATACAGACTATTGGACTTCTATGCTAGAGGTCCCAAGTTGTGTCCTTGGGCAAGGCACTTTATCCCAGCTGCCTACATGGGGGCGCGATGATGCCGTGTACTTTAGGCGTACTGCACATCGATGGTGCACATGTCTTCAACCGCTGTAAGCCTGCTTGAGCGGAGCTTGAACAGAGTTTGAATGTTGAGGAGCTGACAGTTGCTCGTCCATGCTCGGTGATTCTCTCCGGGTACTCCGGCTTCCTCCGCCCGTAAAACTGTCACGGTTACGATTAGGCATTGCGCATAAGTATGTGACCTTAAACACCAATAAATAAATAGTCTCTGGCCACTTTTTTATTGGGGTTTAACGACAATCGACAGCCAATGTCACCTCGTGTCGGACAATTTTACGGGTGGAGGATGTCAGAGTACCCGGAGAGCACCACCGGGTAGCGGCGAACAACTGTCAGACTCCCCAACGTACTAACTCTGCACAAGCAGGTCCAGCATTCATTGGTTGAGGGCAAGTGCACTATCGGCGTGAAGTAGACCTACGTCTTAGCACACAACGTGCCGCGCCCCAACATTGACAGTCAGAATAAAGTGCTTGCCCAATGACACAACGTAGTTACCTTTATATCAGGATTGAACCGTGGACCTCTCGGTTGAACTTACCCTCTCCACATGACCCCCTCCCATACCCCTGCGAAATTTTTTTGTACATTTCACTCGTATTTGCTTTGCCCCCAAATAGATTTCCATTGTGTTGTGCAGCAGTTTAACTCTAAAGTTACCTAACATGAAAAGCAGACACCACTTGTAAAAAAATTCTAAAATAACTAATTTCTTTCATTTTTTGTCTCAAAAACATAGGTTATGGCCCCTCATTGGAACGAGCTCGACGAGCTCGTTCCAATGAGGTGTTATAACCTACATTTTGAATTTGAGACAAAAAATGAAAAATAATGAAAATTAATTGGCGATTTTTGAGAATAGCGCTGGTCGGTTTTGGCCGTTAGGCCTACGTTGGGTAAAGGGTTAATATACGTTACACGGAGCAGAACGATTGCTAATGTGCCCACTGTGCCGACTGTGCAATGGGATGGAAATGGGAACACTATATGAGAAAAACTACGTCCGTTTGGAAGTGTTAATCAAATTAATTGATAAGTCTGAGTCTCGCAGCCGGTAATGCGATAAATACTTCAAAGCAATTTAAAGTGGTCCCCCTGTGTAACCCAATTTGGAGTTGAACTGCGCAAGCGAGAAGCCGACTGCTGCGGAAGTTATTTTGAAATCGGAAACAAGAATCGAGTGTGCTGTTTAATGGTGCAATTATTTCGATTCGCCCACGTATTTAACGTGACACCCAATTTAGAATGTCTATGTAAATAAAATGGATGACTTAGGTTGGTAATATCGTCTACATAGAACATGGTGTTTTTGTTTAAAAGTTTCAGAAATTGCAGTTCTTCTATTGTGTTACCTAATTTCGCGTATGATTACTAATGCTCTATTTCCGTATTTGGTTCGTGAAATATGTCAACTTATGTTACAAATGTTTTCATTTATTTTTAACTTATACGCGAGTATGTTTGTAGGAGCACCTGTCCCCAAACTACCATTGTATAGAAAAATGTCAACTTTTGACGAGTTATGGTTGTTAAAAATGTGTATAAAACTTGGGAACTATTACTAATCTTGAAAAAATTCTGAGTAATTTCTGCTGGATTATCAGTCAACTGTACAGCTGTTAGTCCCTTTTATATGCATTTAATTTAGAAATATGTCATTCTGAACAGGATGAAGATGTAACCCTGATGATGTCATACATGTACATTTGAACAGTAGAGCTGAAACGGTTATGGGGATTTCTTGATCGATTAATCACGTGGATTAACCTTGGTTAAGGTGCTATTAAGTAATGGAATTTTGTTTATTTTGAAAATTCTCACCTCTGATATTCCTTTAGTTCAAATTAAATATACACAAAATGTACACCAAAATGAAGTGTGAGATGTATAGAACATGAAACATGTGTAATCATCTCATAGAATCGACCGTAGGCACCACTGGTCCCTGGAAGTCTGCTGCCATATTCGTACCAGAACTGATAATTTAATAATATTTCACGAGAACAACTTGTGGCCAAATGTGCTTTACATTTCCAAGAACAAAGCTTGGGTATCAAAATTCTTCAGAACACAGCAACAGGGCTGCATGGGGGGAAATCCCAAAACCTTTGCTTTTGTCTACATATGAATTTACTTTCGATTTCCGGTCGATGTCATCGAACGGAAAAAGCATTTATATACAACGCCGTCTAAAATCAAATAATGAGAAAGATCGCCTTAATACAGTATACTATTATTAGATAGAGACTGCACAGTTGCCATATTCAAATTCAAGGCAAGGTATGATACCTGTTGAAATTTCTTAGAATTGCGATTTTGTTTTTCGATGGAAATTTGTGGTATCGATTGATTTGCGCATGTCTGTTGAGCATGGAAACCATCTTCAATAAAAAATGCAGACAGTGTTGTCCTTTTCCAAAATGCAGTCCTATCGCTGCACTTGAAAGTGTTTTGAATGCCTAGCTTTGTTATTGAATATCTGAAGCACATTCGGCCACAAGTTCTCGCGAAATATTTTATTATCAGTTCTGGTATGAATACGATAGCAGACTTCCAGGAACCAGTGGTGCCTGCTGTCAACTCAATGAGTTGATTACATATGTGTTTCGTGTTCTATACATCCCAACCTCCATTTTGATATATAATTTGGGTATATTTAAATTAATTTAATCGGAATTTAAGGAATATCAGAGGTGAGAATTTAAAAATAAACAAAATTCCATTACTTATATATAGCACCATAACCAATTAATCACTTGTCCAAATGGATATCTGAATAGTTGCCATACCGTTGATAATTTACAGCATGAACCCTTTACCCAACATAACAAACAAAACTTACTAGGCCTATATACAAAAATCTCCATTCAAATTTATTATGTTTTCAATTTTTGTCTCAAAAACATAGCTTATGACCCCTCATTGGAACGAGCTCGTTGAGCTCACTCCAATAAGGGGTGATAAGCTATGTTTTTGAGACAAAAATTGAAATTTTTTAGTAATTCAACGAATTTATTTTGCAAGTATTGTCTGATACCCGCAATGGGTAAAGGGTTAAGAATGAATATTTCCAGCTACAGTATCATGATACAGTATGATATGATAATCATGCAAGTAAACCAGTATGTCAGCAAGTAACTTGCATGCTTTACTCTGTCTCATAGAATTGGTGTGAGTCAGTGTGATACTGTTTGTCTGTTTTGGAATAAGTTTTTCCTTTGTTGACCCATATAATACAGTAGTTCAAAAGTAATGGTTAATTGATCGATTACTTTTTGGATCGATCAAGATGTTGATCTTTGATTAATCGGTTAACCGTTTCAGCTCTAATGAACAGACGAGTTCAAGCCTCTTCCATCCCCGCAGGAACCCAGGGAATTGAAGCAGTGCTTGTTTACTGTGGTAAACAAGCTCTGTTTCACTGGTAAAATAGGACCCAGTCACTAAAGCTTGGGGTGCGAGTCCTCTAAAATAGGCAACATCGGGTATAAACGATTGACAGACCTTGACTTTATCTCCATGTTGTGGTCATGATTAGCCATTTTGCAGAAGTATGTGACCTTAAACACCAATAAATAAATAAATAAGCCTCTTCCAAAAGTGTTCTTAAGGTGCTATATTTTTGATGATTTAGAAACCCCATACATGTAGATACCCTATAGAACATTTCCCAGCAAATTATCAGGCCCTTCATGGGCCAAGTATGACTTCTTAAAGTTACTTCACCATTAATGGCCTATTTTGGGGGGCGCAGTGGCTCAGTAGATAGAGGTGCAGGCTGCAAGCCGAGAGGTCCTCGGTTCGAATCCCACCTGCGGCAACCGCATTGTGTCATTGGGGCAAGACACTTCACCCCCATTGCCCACTTGGGGGCACGGTGGTGTTGTGTACTAAGACGTACTGCACCTCGATGGTGCACATGCCTTCAACCAATGCTAACCATGCTTGTGTGGAGTTAGTATGTTGGGGAGCTGACAGTTGCTCGGTGGTTCTCTCCGGGTACTCCGGCTTCCTCCACCCGTAAAACTCCCGCGGTCATGATTAGCCATTGTGCAGAAATATGTGACCGTAAACACAAATAAATAAATATTAATAAATATAATGGCCTATTTTAACACACTATCATGTACATGTTAATATGTCCTATTCTGCACTGGTTGTAGCCGAGAGGTCCTCGGTTCGAATCCCACCTGTGGCAATCGCGTTGTGGCCTTGGGCAAGACACTTCACCCCCATTGCCCATGTGGGGGCACGATGACGCCGTGTACTAAGGCGTACTGCACGTCGATGGAACGCATGTCTTCAACCAATCTAACCCTGCCTGTGCTGCAGTGCGGAGTTATGATGTTGGGGAGCTGGCAGCTGCTCGTCGTTGCTCGGTGGTTCTCTCCGGGTACTCCGGCTTCCTCCACCCGTAAAACTGTCATGGTCATGATTAGCCATTGTGCATAAGTATGTGACCTTAAACATAAATAAATAAATAAATAAATAAATAAATAAATAAATAAATAAATAAATACTGCATTGGTTGTAAAAGTCTAGATGCATTTTCCCCATATTAACCCATAGATACTTCACAGTACCTCAGAGGTACCCCAAAGAACTGTTGAGCCTTACTCGGTTAAGACTCTCCCATTTTTAACGCACCTTCATGTAGTGTTGACATTTAATAGGAATTTGGTACTGTAAGTGATTAAGATTTTGACAACAATCACGTGATGATAATGAAGATATGATGCTGAGGACGGTTATTCGATTTATACTCCATAGATACTCCCTATAGAGCTGTGCAGTTAACTGAAAATTTGGTTCGGTTTCGGTTTTGTTATCAAAACCAAAACCGAAACATTTACAGAAAATTGGTCACCGCGGTTTCCAAATTAAATGTTGAAAATCCCTAATCATGTCTTCACTTCTCAGAATAATGAGAGAAACAACAAAGTTACCTTTATTTTGAAACTTTAGTATCATGATACCCCTTTATCAGAACAGCTACCCCCTTTATCAGAACAGCTACACTAGTAATTGGTATCATGTGCGAGCGTTGCATTCACCAGAATACCATGAAAATAGGTGACAAAACTGACTTCTCATGCACAGGTCACAAAATCCTTTTTTTAAAAGTGTATAGCAAAATGCTATACTAAATTTGTTTTTGTATAGCATAAATTGAAAAATGAATAGTACGGTATGTGGAGAGTGGATTGTAACTAAATCACCTGCGGAGTGGAGTTATCACCCAAAGTTTCATTTTCAAATTCTCTACGTATGGACAAAAACACAAGCAATGTTTCAGCCAATGGACCTCTGGGTTAAACCCGGAGGTCCATTGGCTGGAACTTTGCTTGTGCTTATTATGCTTTGCAACCAATTTGCAATTATTGCTAGGGTGGAATCTCCACTCTGCGGGTGATTTAGTGATAATACACTCTCCACATACTGTATTATTGTTTTTATTAAATTGATACTGTTCGCTATGATGTTTTGCTGAATTAAGCCTGAAACTACTCACTATTTTTAATGTATTAATTCAATTAAAATTAACATTGAAAATGATCTATTTGTGTTGTTGTCTTGTTGATGATAACTTGCCAATGTTATCAACTGATGTACATGTAGTTAAAGACCTTATTTACTTCTGATCCGGAGGATTACTCAAGCAAATGTTTCCAAATGATTTTACACCAAGTTCAGAGTAATATACTGTTGACAGACAATAACACTAATGACAATTTTAAACCTATCATCACTGATTCATTGGGTTATTCTCCCTCCAAGTCAATAAATGGGAAAGTGTCATTGATTGGTGAGTTTAGTGAGCTATTTCCAGGCTTAGCCATTTGAAAAATGCAGGAGGGCAAATCATCGCCCTCCTTGAAATGAGTCCAGGAGGGCACTGCCCCTCCCCCCCCACCCCCCAAAGGTAAGAAAGAAGAATCTACAGTACATCCATCATGGATGAGTCAAAATCCAAACATGGGCATTTTGTCCATGCATACAAATCAGAGATAATCTGCTATGGCACCTAGCAGAATTTACATCAATGAAGCATATGGATTCTGACCCACCACGATAGCCAAACTGTACTTGGGATGAGTTGACCTCTATTTGGGACGAGTGGACTTCTGTTGTGAGATGAGTGGATTTATGTTCTGGGGCGAGTGTATTTGGTTTGAGACGAGTCGACTTGAGTTTGGTAGGAGTCAACATCAGTTTGGGTCGAGTGTGCATTGGGCCAAGTGTGCTTTGGGCCAAAAAGACTGGTTACCAGCTACAGTATTATAATGCAGTTCAACATGCATTCTTTTTATGGGTTCGCATCACTGACATTAATAAGACAGTAAGTTTGCTTACCTCGATTAACTTATTCCCTTGAATCAATCTGTGTCACTTGTTTTTGACTGAATCTTCAAAAGCATACACGTGTACAGTTGTTGTGTTTATGTTGGATTTTCCCAAATGTGTTAATCATGTTCAGAAAAATCCAACATAAATACAACCGTGTATGGTGCAATTGTTGTAGAGGGGTTACAGTATGAAAAACCAATGACATTGAATGATTGAGTCAGTGACTGGCTTCCCCTTATAACATAAGTTGACGAGTTCGGATACAGATACTTTGAACTAAGTCAGGTTTTTAGTTTAGACTTTTGAGTAACTCAACTTTACCCCCAAAATTTGTATCACACTTTCCATACTGTCACTGCATTATCTCATCACATGAAGCTGAAAACGCATCGCAAAATGCGATGTTTCTTGCCCTGCTCATGCATCAGGTTTTTACTTGAGTTGAATAAAGTCCTTAACAGTGTTGAGACAATGTTTTAAATTGAACACATATAATTTTACAACAGACTCAAGGCAAGAAATCATTTTCTTAAACTTGAAACTGCTGAGATAATTTATACAAATACATTGCACTCAGGAAATCAGAGTATATTACACATGTGCTTTGCCATGGAAATGAAGTCCCTCTACCGACAATGACAGGCGTATAAATTTTAATAACACCTGTTGTGCTGTATTCCAAGTTTATTGAATTAATATGTCAGGACTCTTTGGGATTAAATTAATGTTTCCAGCTGCAATTTAATACTAAATCACCATCCAGCATCCACTTACTGTAGTTCCATCAGCTGAGTTGAGAAAATTACAGTTTCAAGCAATTAGATACAGAGAGTGCTGATATGGGTTGGGGAGAGGAATTTTGGGCCCCGAAGTTAATTCTGTGACGTTCCCTCCCCTCTTTAAAAGTATCAGGATACTGAAGAAAGCACAAACGATGATAGGGAATTTGAAATCATTTATTAAATGGAGACTTTTACGCAGAATGTTGAAAATTCCAAACTTCAGTGTGTTTCCAGTGACAAAGAGTTATAGCTTTTGACTGCACAATTCTTGGAGTGATAACTTTATTACGTCAAGTTGATTTATTACTTCAAGAATCATCATGCAGTCCAAAATTACAACTATTGGTCAGATCTTCATTTATGATACCACTGTTGGCAATGACAATGACAACAACTACAACAGTCATGATCATGATGCTGAAGGTGGTTTCTTGGATGAATAGTGTTTTCACGTTGGAGAAACATTCCTTATGGTCAATTTTATTTGAAAGGACTTAACAAAATGACATTTTAATGTAAATAATTTATTTTTTATGACCCCCCCCGTCTTAAGTCGGGTGGCATATAGTGATTGAAGTATGTGTGTGTCTGTCCGTGTGTGTGTGTGTGTGTGTGTGTCCGAGCCAATAACTTGAAAACTGTTAGGGCCACAGTCATCAAACTTTGCACAATTATAAAGGACCATGGGAGGATGTGTCACACACCATACCCGGGTTCGAACCTTCAAGGTCAAGGTCACATTTCAAGGTCACACTAAAAATCGGTCAATATTCGTGTCTCAGCCATAACTCAGAAATGAATCATAGTCCAATTGTTAAACTTTTTACAAATGTTAAGGACAGTCAGAAGGTGTGTCACGTATAATAGTTTCTGCTGAATCTGCAAAGTGAAGGTCACAAGGGTGGGGGGGGGGGGGGCATGTATTACCTTAGTAACATTCTTCTTGTTTCTACTTATGATAACCCCTAGAGTCTATTTTCTCATACAACTAGGGTTATAGCAGTACTGTCTTGATTGTTTGTGAGTGAACACTTTTTTGAGAAGAGTTACTATTTTTTTTATAGGTGGCCATGGGTGATTTACTGGGTTTCCAGGTGAGGTTCGGTCCATTTTTTGTGACAAACTAGAAAACCAAACCGTATGACCCCACAAAACATGACCAAATGGTTTTACTGTGTTTGTACATAAACTGATTAAACTACCTTACTTGGAGGGAACTGGACTAGCAGCTTCAATAGACTCTCGTCACTTAGTCAATCTCATACATCGTGTTTCATTGTCGCATTTTCCCCCTGTGGACAAGTCAATAAGGGAGAAGTGTGACAATGAAACACAACATCAATTAAATAAACTTTATTCATTTGTTACCTTAATTATGTGTTTTTTCTGTCTCATTTGGCTTATTAACTGATCCCCTGGAACCCCAAAGAATGATCAAAGGGGATTATTATAATCCCTGATGGGTACGAGTGTGGGATGGGAAAATCTCACCCGAGGGCAAGATATTTGGGCCAGACATGAGGCTTGCCCAAGGGTGAGATTTTCCCATCCCACACCCGTACCCATCAGGGATTATTTTTCTCCCCCACCATACAGTGATTACTTTAGCCAGAAGTAATTGGGAGTCACATGCTGATATAATCAACTCATTTTGTATTCGTTGTTTTGAGAAACTGATGACACTATCGGAAAGAGCATGCACAAGTTATGTATATTCCAAAGGTATATACCACGAAATCGATTAGTAACGGTGGCAGCTTTAGGGTTAAAGAGTTTTAGAGCATCAAACTTTGATCACACTGCATTCCGATGACGTCAATATGAATTAGTTGGTAGCAAGAAACTGATACGATATGCATAACGTCATAATAACGTTATAAATGTATAACGTCACGTGGGTGGGGTGGGATGCATCTGTCTCTCCCTGCTACCTCACCCTGGGCAGACGTATGTTACACATGCAGTGGGGAGAGAAATTTACAGGCCAGGCTTTTTGTGGCGAATGGGGTCAAACAAACTTGCATTTTCTCCTGCATTTTGTCCAAATTAAGGAGTATGATGTGTTGTTTACTGCATGTTCATGTTCTTTACACATAGAAAAACTAACCCAAAACCAATAGAGCTGAAACGGTTAATCAATGATCAGTGTCTTGATCGACCAAAAAAGTAATTGATTGATTAAGCGTTACTTTTGAACTACTGTATTTTAAGGGTTAACAAAGGAACAAACTTGCTCCAAAACAGGCAAACATTGTCACACTGACTCACATCAATTATATGAGACAGAGTAAAGCATGCAAGTTACTTGCTGATATACTTGTTTACTTGCATGATCATCATACTGTATCAGTGGCTGGAAATGGTCATTCTTAACCCTTTACCCATTGCGGGTAGCAGATGATACTTGCAAAATAAATTAATGAATTACTAAAAATTTTCAATTTTTGTCTCAAAGACATAGCTTATGACCCCTCATTGGAACGAGCTCATTGAGCTCGTTCCAATGAGGGTTCATATGCTTTGTTTTTGAGACAAAAATTGAAAACATAATAAATGTGAATGGAGATTTTTGTATATAGGCCTAGTCGGTTTTGTTTGTTACGTTGAGTAAAGGGTGCATGCTGTAAATCATCAACAGTATGGCAGTTATTCTGATATCTATATTAGTTTAAACAATATTTATTGAAAAAAATATAAGTTAACCGAATCTGGAAAATCAAAACCAATCAGCTCCATAGAATTTGGGGCTAATTTAAAGGTCTGAGAGTAGAATAGTCAATATAGTTTGTTGAATGGTTTGGGGGTTGTTTTCAATAATCTAGATTATTCAGTTAAGACTTATCCAATTAAGTGTCATACACTCAGGGTGGGAGAGAGGAAATTCGGGCCCCAGGGTTAATTCTGTGATGGGGCCCCCTTTCGAAAGTGGCAGGATACTGATGCAGATACAGAAGTTCTTGAAGTGAAGAATTCTTGAAGTGATAACACCAGGTCTGGTGCATATGTATAAAGATAACAGTCTATTAACCCATTACCCAATGCAGACGATATCAAAATTTATGAATTTAAATATCCTTTTTTAAAATTTTTCAAAATATTTCAACAAAGCCATATCATGTGACCCCTTGTTGGAACGAGCTCAACGAGCTCGTTCCAACGAGGGGTCACATGGTATGGTGTTGTTGATATTTTTTGAAAAAATAATATTTTTTCAACTGCTGAATTTGCAGATTAAGCGGGCGGATGCGGGCGATTCGTTGGGTAAAGGGTTAATCCATTACCCAACTAACAACCCAAACCGGCCAGCGCTATTCATAAAAATTGTCTTTTGATTTTCATTTTTTGGCCTAATAAACGTAGCATATAACCCACTCATTGGAACAAGCTCATTGAGCTTGTTCCAGTGAGGTGTCATAAGCTATGTTTTTTGATGCCAAAAGTGCCAAAAAATAGATATTCAATAATTTCGTTTGCAAGTTTCGTCAGCATTTCATGTTAAGTAAATGGTTAACAGATTGAACCTTCCTTCTGGCAACTAGTATTCCAATACAACGGCCAACTTATCTTGCTGATTTTCGCTTGGGGATTGGGGGACCCAGTCTTGGCACAGAAGCCGGAACTTTGGGGGAACCAGGCCCAAGCCAGAAAATAACCAGACTGTCATCTGCAAAGTGAGGTCCCCAGAGGTTGAATTTAGAGATGCTACCCTGCACAGGGTAGTATCACTATATTTACCCTCTGTGAACCTCAATCTGAATCAATATCTCAACCTAAACAGAAAGAGGTACCCAGAGGATAAATTGGCCCACTGTATGGAATAGCATCAGCAAATTAACCCTCTGGGTACACCTTTCTGCAAATGACAGATTGCTTATTTTCAGGCTTGACCAGGCCTGACCCAAGAATCCTTGACTCCTGGACTAACCCCGGGCCTCCCAAAGTTGCGGGGCCCCGGGTTACTACCCTGGGCTCCCCACCCTCTCCTTGGCTCTGCATACACTGTAGTCATGTAATGATGTTCATTTGAAGTGCTTATCTTGTGGGATAATTTGTTAATTTATGATTAATCTCATTTCAGATGCTTTGCTTGCCGATTTACAGTCAACAACATCTCACATTAATGCAAACCAACCTGCTCTTGTGAACAACTCCAGGGATAGCTTCCAGTCTGACAAAGATTCTGGAAGTTCAACACCCCCACCGTTACCACCACCTCCTCCCCAGGAAGTATTGGATAAGCTTCCAGCTTCTCCATCACCTGATTGTTTCCATCAGTTGGATGGTGTAAGTCATAGATTAAAACTATTTTGTGTCAATTATTTTTGTGTTAACTTACATGTAAGCATAAAATAATATACATGTCATTCTCTGGCCATTTATTTCCCAGTGCTTTCAGATAATACGTGTAACAAGATTTGCAAAGCTTTATGAAGACCTTTAATTCCTAACCATGTCTCAGAATTTTAATGATCAGAAAAATGTAAATAAAAAAAAAATAGTTCACGTGTTATTGTGAAATTTTGAACACAACTAGTTTTTTTTTTAGTAGATCCCAGTTTATTGAATATTTTGTTGAGTTGGAAGAAGTTAAACTTGACTAATACAGTAGAGCCCACTTAATTGGATATCTCTTAATTGAATAACTCTGTTAATTGAATATAATTTTCAAACACCAGACCATTTACCATACCTTCAGTACAAAATTGACCTGTTAATTGCATATAGGTTATAGAGTATAAACTCCTGTTAATTGAATAAAAATATTGTGATATGTCGAGAAATGTCTGACAGTCACCAAATTCCTCTTGTTTATAGACCTATTTTGCCTCTGTACATCCAATACAGGCATTTAATCTATTATATCTTGTTTGACAGAGCTCCATGAGCTCTGTCAAACAAGATATAATGGAATAAATGCTCAAATTATCCCTAGAATACAGGAAAGTGACACAATCCCTGTTAATTGAATACTCCTGTTAATTGAATAATTTTTGATGATGGCAGGTGGTGGTCAAACATAAGCAATTGGTTTCCAAGCAATTAACTTTAATTCTGTTTAATAAGCTCAAGCTGTTTAATAAGTTCAATAAGCTCTGTCAAACAAGATTGCGTTGGTTGAATTCATAGTTGCATTATGGGTAAAATGAACTGCTAAAGCATACTAACCCTTCCCTTTCGGTGACCCAACTCCCACATATCCTTCATTCTCCCATCCCACTTCCCCATTATACTTCCATTGAATCTTCTGCTAGACTGGTATTTTTGGCATTCTAACAGAAAGTGTTCCAGGGTCTCCACTATTCCTAAATTACACATTTGGCACTCGTTTTCAGTGTCTTTCCCAATTTTTCCACTAAGCTCCAGTGCTTGTGACCTCAGCTTGAACAGAAGTGACCCCTCAAAGGTGCCATCAAGGTACTTTTCAAACCATGGTTTCTCTTTAATTTCTTTTTAACTTCTCTAAAATTTCTCTTGAACTCTTCAACTTCTCTCCACTACTCCTAAATTACACATTTTGCATTCCTTTCCTTTCCTCGGTCCTTTCCAAATTTTCCTCTTAAGTTCCAGCAACCGCAACCTCTGCTTGAACACTGTGAAGCCTCCCCCCCTCCCAAGCCGCCATCAAGGTAGTCTTCATAAACCTCGCTTCTCTTTATCACGCAGACCACCCCAAAACCTCTTTACTTTGACCCCCTCTCACCAATTTCACTTACAGTCCTCCACGACTCTTTCTCTGATGTTTTTTTTTACCATGGGTTGTCCCCACTTCTATGTCAGAGTGTCTGAGATCTTCATTAAATAGTTCAACATCCTTCACTTGCTCAATACACCCTGTCTTTGTATTAAAATTCAAAATATTCTGGAACATTACATGTAGTTTATACCAGGCATTAGGGCTGCACGATATTCAAAACTGAATACCAGTATCAGTTTTCAAAAACATACCGCGGTATACCGGGTTTTCGAAAACTGCTGAGATATATGAACATAGGTACATGTTCCACAGTCAAGACTTGAGGCATCACAGTCAGAACAAATCTGCATGCCTTGATGATGCGGTTTTAAAAACATATACTCAACGCAGACGATATCAAAATGTATTATTTTAAAAATCAGTTTATCAACTTTTCCCCCAAAACTTCTGCACAACAATATCATGTGATCCCTCATTGGAACGAGCTCATTCCAATGAAGGGTCATATGATATACTTTTGTTGAAATTTTTTAAAATTATTTTTTTCAACTGGGGAATTTGTATATTCCGTGGGCACATGCAGACGAATCCTTGGGTAAAGGGACAATATTATTCATTCAGGGCTACAGTTAAAAAACTTATGTCATCTTGAAAATTAAATTATGGGTAAATAAATAATGACGATAAACCAATATTTTTGTAATTACTCCGGTATTCAATCGATATTGGTTTGAATACCGGTATGTATCAGTTTATCGATATACCATGCAGCCCTACCAGGCATGTCAAAGTACCACCGGAATCAGCATAACCGGTACTGGGTTGGGACAGAGCCTGTCCTGCCGAAACTGGTACTGGTACCGGGACAAATGAACAGTTGGATGACATATCGCAATCAGATGAGAGAAATTCGCATTCAACCCCAGACCCCAAGTCGCGAGACAAACATGGCATCATGCCAGTTATTCTGAGGCGACATCAAAGTAATCATACAGCACAAAGATCATGCTTTATGATTACTTTGATGTCACCACAGAATAATTTCTTTGGATCAGCCGATGACGGCTCTTTCATTGTCTTTGATACAATGTTTGAAAAGTCAAAATGGTCGGCCTTATCGAGGCCGTGGTGTAGACAGAATATACAGTTAAAACTAGAAGTCCTGTCATCAAATGCGCACAAATAGCACGTCGATCTGCGTGTTAATCAACGCGTTATGACCGCAGTAAGGCTATCAAATGCTGTACATATGGCATGTGCACAAGCAGTGTTTCAGCCAATGGACCTCCGGGTAACCCGGAGGTCCATTGGCAGAAACATTGCCTGTGTTTGCTATGAGTAACCAGGAAAATCTGCCGTGCTTTGGATGCCATTCGATATGGCCATTGCACACAATTCCTACCCGAAAAATTAAGCCTAGATAAGCTCACAGTTCATGACAGGACTTCTAGTTTTAACTGTACACCTGTAGAGTGTTTTGGCATGTTTTGATATGGTCATTCACAAATGAGTTAAAAGTATGTCGTGCAGGTGTGCCATACACGATTATCAGCCTGTTTTCCCTTGTTCAACTAGGAATTTCCCCATTAAATAATTTTGTCCCAGTACCGGTGGGACAAAAGCTTCAGTACTGATACCCTTTGGAGCATGAGGGAACTGGCGGTACTGGTACCGGTTAACATGCCTAGTTTATACCATTGGCTGTCGTTGAGATTTTCCAAATAGTTAAGATAAGAGAGTTTCATTAAGTCTATCCTGTCCATGATCATCATCCACCCAAGCTCACCCCGGACTGCTTCTAGTGCTGCAGCATTGCATGATCCTGTTATCCATCAGTCTGCATCATTCTGTGACTTTCATGTGAAGGTGTTTTTTTTATTATGACCAAACGTGTGAAAATCCGTACAGAAAAGCGGGTTGAAAACCTGAAACTAGGACAGTCCAGAAGTTTAGTATGGTGAGCTATTACTCTTTTCTTTTCTCTTGTGTTGTCAGCGGTGGTTGGTGGTTAGCTCCTTGGAAAACCCCCAGGGGCTAGAACTGTGGGTTGAGCTGGGCAGTATACCATATATATTGGGTGGTTTCGGTATCATGCCAGTACCAATTTATTGTACTGATAGGGAGCACCGTGGCTCAGTGGTTATATCATTGAAATTCAATCAAGGTCCTCTGTTCGATCCCTGCTGGGGGTAACTGCATTGTGTCCTTGGGCAAGGCACTTAATCCTGACTGCCCACATGGGGCCCATTCGTGCTGTGTACTAAGGTAGACTGCATGTCGATGGTGCACTTGTCTTTAACCAATGCTAACCCTGCTTCTGCAGAGTTAATATGTTGGGGAGTCTGACAGTTGCTTGCCATTGTACGGTAGTTCTCTGGGTACCCAGGCTTCCTCCACTCGTAAAACTGTCTGACACGAGGTGACCCTGGCTGTTGAAAGTATTGTTAAACCTCAATAAATAAATAAATAAATAAATAAATAAATAAATAAATAAATAAATAGTACTGATGGAATCTCAAAATTTTGGTATTAGTACATGTACTTCTGCAATTAGCCAAAATAGTTCAGACAATGGAACATTAACACATTATGATTGACAAAAATTTTGTATGGAGTCTGAACTACTTATTTCCACTGGCACTTGCCACCGGCCATTTTATGTTATTAAATAGCTGAGAGAAAATATCCCAAGAGATATTTTTCAGAATTTTGATCACATGATTGGTGGCAAGTGCCTGTGTTATTTTCAACATTTTGACAAATGTTCACTCCCTACATGTGTTTATGATTCATCTTCAAACAGCTTGCATTTGTTGTGTGTCTTTGACTTGGTTGGTTTGTGGATTAGAAGATGACTAGAGTTCAGAAAAAGAAAGTAAAAAAAAAAAATATAAAATGAAATTTAAATAAAGAAAAAAATAGAAAATAAGATCTTGTTACCCATGCTTTTAATGCTAGTCCCTGCAAGAAAGCAGAACTCTTGTCACTAGCTTAGGGTTATGCCCACAGTAGTCAGTGATGGTCAGGTATGTCTGGTATGCTTTCATTTCTGACAGCACGTTAGCTAGTGATGTGGTGATTAATTAGTATATAATTGGCCATCGGCTGATAAGCACCCATCGGTTGACAATCAGTAATCAGGGATGTGGGATTGACCCTCGCCGGTGGCCACACGTAAAAAATTGAATTCCTCACTGCATCATCCAGATTTAAAACGTTTTTAGCGTACCTGACAAAGTCAGGATGAGCTGTTGTGATCACTCAGCGTCTGTCATCCATGAACATAGTGTTTTCACCTGCCCACCCCCCCCCCCCCCCCCCCCCAAACAAACTGCTGTACCAATTTTAGTTATATTTCAGCTGATTGCTTGTTCTGACATCACATTTTTTTTTCAAATCAACTTGCCCAGAGTCATAAGTAAGGGATGGGGGAAAATGCACCAGAATTCTTAAAAAAATCTTCTTCTCATGAACCAGTGGGCACACTGACTTGATATTTGGTATTGGTATGGAGCTTCCTTTTGAGGTGTAGACTCAAGTTTGTTCAAACAAAGTTTGTGAATCAATATTTGCCTTTGTAATGGGAGGGGCACATTTTTGGCCCCGCCCAAAATTTCAGTTTTCAGAACCGATGGTCCGATTTGAACCAAATTTGATATGTGGTATTATTGAGTCATAAGTACTTGATTCATGCAAAAAACAATTTTTTCTGTGTTCCTGTGGGGACCCCAGGAGCTAAAAATAAATATTTTCGAATGCCCATATTTCCCAAACCACATGGAACAGAGAACTGTTATTTGGTATGAAGCATCCTTAGGACCAGTAGAATTGAATGGTAAAAACAAATTGCCATCAGTTATGTTAGGGTGTTCTATGGGTGGGTGGGTGGGGGGGGGGGGGGGGTACATTGCAAAAATGCTGAGCAAGCTTATTTGCAAAAATTACAAAAAAACTTTTCTCCACAACCACTGATCAGAATCTTTTGATATTTGGTACACAGCCATTGATTACTATCAAGTAAACATAAAACACTGACCATCTGACATCGGTAGAGCTGTGTAGTTAACCGAAAATTTGGTTCAGTTTCGGTTTTGTTATCGTTGTTTTGTCATCCTGGTTTTCAAATTCAGTGTTAAAAATCTCTAATCAGGTCTTCACTTCTCAAAATAATGAGAGCAACAGCATAACGTTACCTTTATTTTGAAACTTTAGAGTTGAGATACCCCTTTTTCAGAACACCTCCACTAATTAATGTTTTGTTCGAGCGATGCATTCATCCGAATACCATGAAAATAGGTGACAAAATTGACTTCTCACGAATCAGGTTTTTACTTGAGTTGAAAAAAGTCATTAACAGTGTTTGAGACAATTCAAACTGAAATGTTTTACTACGACACACATATAATTTTACAACAGACTCAAGGCAAGAAATAATTTTCTTAAGCCTGAAACTCTTGAGATAATTGCACTTAGGAAATCAGAGTATATTACACACATGGGTTACCATGGAAATGGAATCCCTACCGACAATGATGGGCACATAAATTAACACCTATTGCACTGCATTCGCATTTATATTGAATTGATATGTCAGAGACTTTTTAGGGTTAAATTAAAGTTTCTAGCTACAATTTAACAGTACAGTAGAATCCTCTTAATTGAATATTCATTTTGCCAGTGAAAATTATTCAGTTAACAGGAGTATACAATTAACAGGGATATGGTTAGTTTCCTGTGTTCTGGAGGTAAACTGAGCATTTATTCTATTACAGTATATCTTGTTTGACAGAGCTCATAGAGCTCTGTCAAACAAGATATAATAGAATAAATGCCTGTATTGGATGTATTGAGGCCAAAAAGGTTGATAAATAAGGGGAATTTGGTGCGTGTCACAGTAATTTTTTCGACATATTACAAAAATTTATATACAATTAACAGGAGTTTACTCTGCAACCCATATGCAATTAACAGATCAAATTTGTACTGAAGATATGGTAAATGGTTTTGTGTTTGAAAATTATATTCAATTAACAGGGATATACAATTAAGAGATATCTAATTAAGTGGGCTCCACTGTGCTAGTAATAAGTTCATCAGTGAGTATCCAGTAACCAAGAGTTATAGCTTTTGACTGCACAATTCTTGAAGTGATGACTTTATTACGTCAAGTTGATTTAAAAAAGTTAGTACTTCAAGAATCAAGCAGTCCAAAATTACATAACCATTGGTCAAGAACAGAGATCCATTCACGATACCTCCTCCCCCTTCTTAACTGTTGACATAGAAGTCAGAACCATGGGGCCCTAGTCCACACATGGCCTGAAAGCCCGTATTTTAATTTTTTTGTTTGGTACATCCTTTCAAAGGAGGGAGTGTGGGTGGGGGGGGGGGGGGTGTTGAGTCCTAACCCAATAATTCAGCACCCCTGGGCTACCCCCCTCACAAGTTCTGGGCTTCAGGGATACTATCCCAGCTCCCCACCTTCTCCCTGGCCCTGCTACTATGAAAGGTTGAATTTGACTTGGATATCTTGACAAAGTGTCATGTTCTGTTTTATTTTATAAATGGGTCATTTTCAAGTTTTTATTTGATGCAAATACATATACTGCAAAATAATCTTCCAATAAGCAGTGTATGCATTGTTACGTTTTGTACAATAAAACTGAAACTGTAAACCGAGGTTTTTAAAAAAAAAAAAAAAAAAAATTAAACCGACCTGAATTTTCAAAACAGCACAGCTCCAGACATCGGCATCAAGCATCAGCCGATTTCATATCCAAAACATTGGCATTTGGGTGACAGGTCATTTATCTTATCGGCACATCACTAACTTTAGCCAAAGAAAGCTCTTATTACCACCACTAAATCTCCCTAATTCCGCATTTAGCACCATAGAGCCTATTGGGAGGAGGTTTTCAGTTACCATATTTACTCTATGTATTGGGACACTCTATGATTTGGGACACACATTTTTTCCAGAAAGCTACATTTTTTTTATGCTCCAAAGTTTTGGACATTCAGGAGATTTGTTTCCAGTTGGCACGTCGCTAGTAGCAGACAACACTCATAAAAAAAAATTCTTGAGTAACTAAAAATTTTCTTTTTTTGCTTCCAAAACATAGCTTATGATCCCTTATTGAAACGTGCGCAATGCGCTCATTCCAATGAGGGATCATAAGCTATGTTTTGGAAGCAAAAAATGAAAATATAAAAAAAAATTGAACGACGATTTTCGTATATAGTGATGAAAAAACGAATCACACACAACTTTATTCAGCATCAAATCAAGACCAGGCTCTGTTCTTTCCCCATTTTCTAAGAATTGGGACACCTGTGAAAATAATTCTTTTTAGCTATCCCAATACATAGAGTAAATACGGTACCTTTTGTCTGGCACTCCTCAAAAATTTCTGTGCAGAACCCTGTTTACAGTACAGTCCACGTGCAGGTAATGATGTCCTCGCATGCTTTTACCAGGTAATAAAAATCATCAGCTAAGAAAATTTTTTACTCAGTCAAGCACCGGGTTGTATCCGATGCTTCATTAATTTAAATTCTTGATTATTATTGCTATAATTAATGTTTGGAGTCTTAATATTATTGCGTCTGTGGAAATATTGTCTACCCGTGGAAATTGACCAGTCCACGGCTGCTGTACTGTAGATATTAGTGCTCAAATGACTAGTGAATTCCAAAGTCGACTAGTCAATACCCAAAAGTCAAGTCGACTTCGACTAGTCATTGGTGATAACTTGTCTCCTTATAACAGTGTTGGTGTTCCGGTAGAGTGCTGAAGGTCCAAATTTGGCTTCACTTGGGCATTCATATACAGCAACTTACTGGAACATTATTCTGTTAATGTGCTTCTAATTATGCTGTGAGTGAAATTACATAGTCTTATTTAATTTGCCTTGTGATTTATGGGAGAGTGCCTATAGGCACTCTCCCATAAATTACAACAAGGCAAATTAATAACATATCCTGATAGCCGCCCAAAATAATTCAGCACTCTACTAATACCAGTTAAAACAAACTACTGTCACTACTATTAGATGGCAATAGATATATACATTGATTGCCCAATATTGGTGTTCAAACTGTCTGACAGTGGCACAGAAGGGATACTATTTACCAAAAAGCTTGAACTCCTTTGACTAGTTGACTGCACAATTGAGAGTCTACTACTGGTTTGCCCAGAGTCGACATCGACTAGAGTCGACTAATCGTTTGAGTACTAGTAGATATCACTCCCTAAGTCCTACATTGTAATGCAAAAAAGGCATTGCAGTTGCACTCAGTGGACAGTATGATCATAAAAAGAAATGTATCATTATATTTTGGATCAATTCTAATTATAGTGATTTCTAAACTTCCCTTCACTTGTGTTTTAGCTTAACTTGACAAAGTCAAGATAAGCTATTGCTGTCATGCAAGTGGAAGTCTGTTAGTCTGTGAGCCTGTTTCCTGTAGCACAGGCTACACCCCATAGTTCTTGTCCGATCATCACAAAATTTCATATAGAGGTTTGAGGTCATGTCTAGATGAGAACGTCCCCTTTTGGTCACAGTCGGTCAACCACGATGACTGCCCGAGCCCAAAACCCGAAAACCTTTAGCACAGTCTACAAGTCGTATTTATGAAGGGATTTCATTGTAACTTGGTAGGATGACTCTGTATAATATCCAGATTAGAATGTCCCCTTTTGGTCATGATCTGTCAACTGTGATGGCTGGCTGCCCAAGCCTGAAACCCAAAAACTTTTAGCACAGTCTACAGGTCATATTTAATATGGAGGGATTTCATTGTAACTTGGTAGGGTGACTCCTGATAATGTCTAGATGAGAACGTCCCCTTTTGGTCATGATTGTTCAACCGTGACTGCTGCCCTAGCCCAAAACCTGAAAAACTTGGGTTCAGACTACAGGTTGTACGTATGAAGGGATTTCATTGTAACTTTGTAAGATGACTCAGTATAATGTCTAGATGAGGACATCCTCTTTTGGTTGCGATGGGTCAACGCCTCTGTCTGCAGAGGCCTGAAGCCCGAAAACCTTTAGCACAGTCTGCAGGCTGCACATAGGATGACTCATTTTGGAATAATTTCACTGTAACTTGGTAACTTTGGTTGACATATATTAACTGTGAGAGCCACATTAACCCACCCCTCAGTTCTTTAGTACAGTATACACCTCAAATTATTTTTATTGAAAACATAACATACAGGGAACAGAAATTAACATATTCTTAATTATCACAATTCATAATCCTTTCATAAACATTGAACATTATCCTTTTCAACAAACACAACACATATTCAAGTTAAGCTACAGTGTCATTAACACTTTCATTTTTTTATCCAATCGAGTTGTAGCTACTTCACAACAGTCATAACTGGATTTTATGAAAACTAAAGAAAATCCAAAGCAAGTTAAGAGCTGAAGGAGGTGACATGAAATATGTGATAGACCCCCATGCTCATACTGTCCAAACCCTTTAAATGGTAGAGTGCTGGAAACCCATATTTGGGCTTTATTCTGAAGGGCAGGTACTGCAACTTAAAGGCTTCAAATTCAGTGGCTGTGCATCATATTATCTTTGAAGTGATATTATTTTGTCTGTTAAGATTTGCCTTGTTACAATTTATAGGAGAGTGCCTGTGGGCACTCTCCTATAAATTGTAACAAGGCAAAGACATGAGAAAAAATTTTGGTGGCCAAATAAAATTTAGCACTCTACCAGTTATAAGCATTTAGACATAAAAGTGATTAGTATTTTCAAATTAGTATAGTCAAAGCCTATGCTTTGTGATAATGGCATAAACGTTTGCAAACCTGTTGAGAAGGGGTTGTGTTTAACCCTTTGATACTTTTGTATGTGTTATTACGTACGAAATCTTTTGTTTAATTTAACCCTTTGATAATTTTGTAAGTATTATTACGTTTTAAATCAAATAGCACGTTTATACTTTGTGGTCATTTGTTTTGTTATTATCTTTCTATTTTTAAAAGTTTTAACCTCAAATTCCTATTTTCTCCCGAATAGTGCTCAGTGATAACCATTGAGCCAAATCTTATCGCAGCTCAAAAATACTAACATAATCCTGCTGACAAGACTTTTAACTGGTTGAGTGCGAGAAGCCACTATCGGGGCTTTCAAAAAATGAGGATACCTGAGCAAAAGCCAACACTTTCCTTCCTTATATTTCATATTCAGTCAAACACAAATATTTTTTTGTTTATATAAATTTGTTTTATTACAAATTATTGGAGAGTGCCTGTAGGGACTCTCCAATAATTTGTAATAAAACAAGTTTTGAATAACAAATTCAGGCCACCAAAAATAATCTATCCCTCAACCAGATAAAATAATGTGAAAAATATCTTATTTGTACTTTCCGACGTTTGACGTCGCATTTTGAAAAACGTTGAAGAAACTGAAATCCCAGTGACGTTTGAACGTCAGGACAATTAAAGTCTCAAAGGGTTAAAGCATATCGATTTAAAATAGACCTTGTAGAAATAGTTTTGAGAGTTTTTTGTTGTTGTTACAGCCATTGTATGAACCGCAGCAACTGAGAGCTGAAATCCGAGTTCGTGAGAGGACTCCAACCAGTGACACATCATCCAGGAATTCAGATAATATTCCTCCTGATAAACCACCTCCACCAAAACCAAAAATGACTCAGTTGAGTAATAATTTATCGGAATTGGACCAATTATTGCAGGATCTGGATTCAGCTCAATTTATGCAAGAAGTTGACCGGAAATCATCAAGTAGAGTATTTAGTTTGAACTTAAAATATACACAGTTTATAACCCTTTTCCTAATGAACCGACCTCATCTGCCTCATGTAATTTACAGATTGAGTAGGTGAAGAAAAAAAAAATTTCAAAACATTTTTATAAAACCATATCATGTGACCCTCATTGAAATGAGCTCATTGATCTCGTTCCAATGAGTGGTCACATGATATGGTTTTATAAAAATGTTTTGAAATTTTTTGAGCTTGTTCCAATGAGGGGTCACATGTTATGGTTTTATAAAAATGTTTTGAGCTCATTCCAATGAGGGGTCAGATGATATGGTTTTATAAAAATGTTTTGAAATTTTTTAAACTCGTTCCAGTGAGGGGTCAGATGATATGGTCTTATAAAAATGTTTTGCAATTTTTTGAGCTCGTTCCAATGAGGGGTCACATAATATAGTTTTACAAAAATGTTTTGAAATTTTTTGAGCTCGTTCCAATGAGTGGTAACATGATATGGTTTTGTTGAAAAAATTCTTATACAATCTTATATCTTATTACTAATTCCATTCTTCTTTATTGTCTGACAGTTTCTCGCTATTTCGCAGTGGTTCTCTCCGGGTACTCAGGCTTCCTCCAAGCGTAAAACTGTCCGACACTAGGCGACCCTGGCCTTCAAAAGTGTCGCTAAACCCCAATAACTAAATAAACTCCATTCTTCTACAGTATTTATCTATATATCTAAATATCTTTCAGCACACAGTTTAACCCTTTACCTAACGAATCGCCTGCATCCGCCCACGTAATATGCAAATTGAGCAGTTGAAAAAATTAAATTTTTCAAAATATTTGAACAAAACCATATCATATGACCCCTCATTGGAATGAGTTCATTGAGCTCATTCCAATGAGGGATCACATGATATGGTTTTGTTGAATTTTTTTAAAAATTTAAAAAAATGATATTTAAAATAATAAATTTTGATATCGTCTGTGTTGGGTAAAGGGTTAAACAATTTGCATTTATTGCAGCAGTTCCGGTAATACTGATTTTGTAACTCAAAAGACCTAATGGAGACAACCAACATAAGCATCAAGCTTTCTGTTGAATCCCTTCATTGTAATGATTTACCAAGTACCATATTTACTCTATGTATTGGGACAGCTATAAATAATTATTTTCACAGGTGTCCCAATTCTTAGAAAATGGGGAATGAACACAGCCTGGTCTTGATTTGATGCTGAATAAAGTTGTGTGTGAATCGTTTTCCATCACTATATACGAAAATTGCCATCCAATTTTTTTTTATATATTCATTTTTTGCTTCCAAAACATAGCTTATGATCCCTCATTGGAACGAGCGCACTGTGCTCATTCCAATGAGGGATCATAAGCTATGTTTTGGAAGCAAAAAATTAAAATTTTGAGTTACTCAAGAATTTTTTTTATGAGTGTCGTCGGCTACTAGCGACGGGCCAACTGGAAACAAATCTCCTGAATGTCCCAAACTTTGGAGCATAAAAAAAAAATATTTTTCTGGAAAAAATGTGTGTCCCAAATCATAGAGTGTCCCAATACATAGAGTAAATACGGTAATGTTTCTGTATGCTCCATGAATTCACTGTCTCATAATTATATCTGTATCTTTTATTTATTGCAAATCATATTGTATGCAATTACAGTGCTTTCACCAATAAATATTATTTAAATTAAAAATTTGAGAAAAAAAAGAAGCAAACTAACATTTTGATATTGTGTGAATTGGGGAAAGGTTTAACCACTGCACACTGATGTCAAAATGTCAAAATTTGAAGCAGCAAAAGTTTCCCATAATACAACTAGAATTGTAACCGATTCTGTTCTGTTTTATTTATTTATTAATTTATTGGGGTTTAACAACACTTTCGACAGCCAGGGTCATGTCATGTCAGACAGTTTTACGGGTAGAGGAAGCCGTAGTACCTGCAGAGAACAACCAAGCAATGGCGAGAACTGACAAAATCCCCAACGTACACAAGCAGTGTTAGCATTGGTTGAAGAGAGTGTGCACCATCGACATGCAGTATGCCTTACAGTAGTTCACAATGCCACCGTGCCCTCATGTGGGCAGTTGGGATTAAGTGCCTTGCCCAAGGACACAGCTTGCGGCCTGCATCTCTCCCTACTGAGCCACCGTGCTCCCGGTTCTGTATTACAGAGCTCAATGAGCTCTGTCAAACATGATTGAATTGGATAAATTTCTAGTGGCGTATTGGAAAAAATTGCTGCATAAATTGTCTGTATTTTAACATCAGTGTGCAGAGGGTTAAATGTGGTGGAGCCTACTTACTTGGATATTTGTTGAATGATAAAGCCTATTATTATCAATTCATTGTACGCTACATTCATGTTAACCCTTTACCCAATGTAACGGCCAAAACCGGCCAGCGGTATTCTCAAAAATCGCCAATTAATTTTCATTATTTTTTTCATTTTTTGTCTCAAAAACATAGGTTATGACCCCTCGTTGGAACGAGCTCGTTCCAACGAGGGGTCATAACTATGTTTTTGAGACAAAAAATGAAAAAAATTAGTTATTCAAGAATTATTTTTGCAAGTGTCGTCTGCTTTTCATGTTAGGAAAAGGGTTAATACTAATTTACACAGCCTGTAAGGGAGAATAATAAACTTAATTCAAAGATTGTAAAGCGTAGTCGCTTATGGCTAATTTTAGTCATTAGTGCCCGTGGACCGGCTAGCTCGCGCTGATGTTTTGCACATGGTGTCTTTTCGTCTTCCTGGAAATCTGTTTACATTGGTGTTGATTGAGATAAATATAAAGTGTTCTGCATTAAATTGCTTAATAAATGGTGTTTCACATTGATTCTTTTCATGAAATAATATAAATCCAGGGTCAAAAAGCTTTCTTATAATTTCTAAGTATTGATAATAATAATAATAACATGACTTTCTCAGGCGTCGTTTGGCTCCATTACTGGGCCTCCATCTGTGATTAGCAGCCCCACACCCATTAGCAGCCCTCGGCTATCGTCTTGGGCCAGTAATGACTGCTGGGCTGCTAATCATAGATGGTGGTCCAATAAGGGAACCCAACGCCTTCGAAAATCGTGCTATTGGATAATTAATTGCATATATAAGTTCCTGTTCATTTTTAGCTCAACTTTGACGCATTCAAATTTGAGGTTATGCTATGGCCTGTAGTCCGTCAACAATTCAATACGGCTCGGACTAGAGGCTGTATTTATGAACCGATCTTTACAAAACATCTTGGATACCTTTGTTATCACCATGGGATGAGAATGAGTGTTTTGGGGCGTGGTCTGAAATTCAAGATGGCCACCAGAAGCCATTTTGTACCGAAATTAGTACAATCAGTTTTTTATACAAAACTTCTGTATGAAAGTTCTGATTTGAATAAATTTTTGTATGAATGTTCAGTAACATGGAATACATCACATATAATACAGGTTTTTTTCTCGTGCAGAAATTATGCAAATTAGATGAACTTTGATTTATTCAGTGCGACTTATACACAGTAAGAACACATGTCAGTACGGCTCGGGCTAGAGGCTGTATTTATGAACTGATCTTCACGAAATTTCTTGGGTACCCTTTGTTATCACCTTGGGACGAGAACAAGTGTTTTTGGATGTGGTCCAAAATTCAAGATGGCTGCCAGCAACCATTTTATACCGAAATTAGGTGCAATCAGTTTTTTGAACAGAACTTCTAGGACTACATTTGTTATCATCATGGGATGGTAACAAGTGCTTTTGGGCTCTGCCAAAAATTCAAAATGCCTGTCAGCAATCATATTTAGAAGAATTGTGTGTATTGCATTTTTTGTACAGAACCTGTAAAGAAGATTTTTTATGTCAGTAATGTTTGCTATAAATTTATTGGGTGCCTTTGTTATCACTGTGGTATGAGAACAAATATTTTGGGGTTCAGTCAGACCCACATGGGAACTTAAAAAGGGAGATAATTAAAAATATTTTCCCCAAACACCAGACAAAATAATGTTTCTTGAATTCAGTATCTCTTGGATGTGTGTATTCAAATGTGCTGAAGCCAAGTTCCTGTGTTAAGATTTGGTGTTGTTTGGGGAGGGTAAACATTATTAGCATAACCCAATTTTCTGTTTCCAATGATAAAATAAAACCTCCTCACTCGTGGGAACCCTATGAGCTAAAGATAAAAAATTCAAATACCTATATTTTAAGAAGGACTTGACAAATATTTATTAATTAGTATGAATCATCACGTTGAGATACAGTGTCACTGACACTTTCATTAGTGTTCAATCGATGATCGGAATCGGCCACCACAATCAGCCAATTTTGGGCAATCTGATGACACCGGCAACGGCTCTTAGGACATTGGTTCAACCAATTGTTGTCAAGCATTTTGTGATGATTCATTAACTGCATTTTATTATCTTCTGCAATAGTTCAGTTGTTAATGTACAATGATGTCAATGATACCATTCAATAAAGTTGAGAAACAACCAAAATGTGTATTCTTAATCTCTCTAGACGCCCCTTTATGGCACATACAAGTTAAACGGCATGCAAAGCTTATAATTGAGAATACTTGCGACAATTGCCAGTTCATACCAGAAAAGTGAAGGTTGCACTCCATTGACTCAGGTCACAGTAAAATTACCAGTCGCATGCACTTGGGCATTAAACATGGCTCTGAGAGCCATGTTTACCGGCCAAGTGTGCATGACTGGTAATTTTACTGCGACCCCCAGTCAATGAAGTTTAACACTGTGAAAAATGTTCAGTTTAATGTAGTTCATTCGAGCCTCAACTTGTTGTCTAGTATTGCACGGTATTGCAATCGGAATCGGCATCAGAATCGGATGATTGTGAGCTCAAATAACCGGTAATCGGTCAGCGACCATTTTTGGTAATCTGTTGAACACTACTCATATTTTTATACTGTACCAATGACCCAGACATAGCTGGTGCTAACTCTTAAAATATAGGGCCAAACACAAATTTTGCCCCCCAATCCCCAAAATTTGCATCTAAAACTAAAGAAAACATGTCCTGAAAGGCCCTCCACACTTCGCCCCTACTGCGCATGCGCAGTGTCAAGGACGTTCCGAAATTGGCGCCATTAATCATTCTAAGTTTGGCCCTTCATCAGTTAACATCTGACTGATCTTTGTGCTTATAAATCTCAGTTTAAATGATGCCAGACACATAAATATTAGTGAAATGGTGATTCTAAGGAGGATAGAGAAGGAGGAGAGGAAAAGAATGTGTGACAGAATATTATCAGGGCTGTAACTTAAAATTTTTTAATGAAATTATGTTAAGTTACCTATTTTCAAGGCAGCAGCCATTTTGTTGTCATTCTGATTATTTAGTTACACTGTTTTTTTAAGTGTTTTCCTCTCTCCCTGTCCTTTAAGTTCCCCCTTGCTATTCTCCCATGCTTTTGGCATAGTTTTTGTAATTATTATTACTAAATTTTCTTGGGAGTTTCAGCTGAATAACAGAATGAATTCTGTTCTTTCCCCATGTTTACGTCTTCACCTACGGGTGGTTAGGCGTTGTGTTCTGCATCTACCATCTGATGTTCTGCAGTTTCTTCCCTGGAAGTCTCTGTTTTGCATCAGATAGTGTATTTTTGGTAACTGATTTCGGGCCTGGGTGCCTGGAGTCTTATTTTAGTGTTTTTACACTCATTGTTTACATTTACAACAGCCCTCTGTGTGAGGGGGGGATTTCTAAAAAATAATATCTTGATGTTATTTTAATCATAACTAGATACATTATTATTGTTCGTAAGTGTTGAATAAATTGTTTAAAATATTTTTAAAATTTTTGTCCACACTTAGGCTTGGGATCCATTGGGGCTCAACGTTACTTTTCAGAAACTTGGGCTGTTCTGAAAAAATATTTTTTCAAAATATTTTGATTTCAATTATTTTTTCTGTATTAATGGATCATATTATTATTATGTATTTTGATTGCCAGGGGTTAATGCGAGTACCAGGACTTGTTTTCTTTTCACATTGAAAGGATATTGATCAATTGTTTTAAGAGGAAGTCTTCCTCTGACTTTATTATCATTCTATATGTGGTCAGTGTACTCGCATTAACTCCTGTTCTGTATCGTATGATTTCGATGACAATATGGGAAGCGTATGTCACGGTATGTTGTTGGGGATTTGGACACTCCGGTCCTTTCCCCGCAGGGTCACTCTACTTTATCAATTTCTATTTCAGACGATCAAGATTAGGGTGATGTATCTGTGATGTCTTCCAACAGTGTGCCTCCGTCGTCACAATTAATGAAGGGCTAGCGGAAAAGTGCTCATGTAAATACGCCAATTGCCTAAGAGGACCCTAGTAGGTTCGACGGCCTTTGACGTCCGCTAGCTCGCCCGGTGTAGCGTCCATTCACCGAATGGTTCGGCAGCCGGGTTCGTCCGTTGCGGTCTAGAAGGAATTTTGGAGTGATGCGAGCACTATAAATTAACCTAATGCACACCCAGTGACGGCGGATCGGAGGGAGAACGCAGGAAGCCTTTTAGTCCGATTCATAGCTCGTTCCGGTCCATCCGGACGGCAAGCGAGAGAGGCCCCTCTCTCATTCAACAACATCTGGCCCCAGATGTTGTGGTACAAAATGTGTCGTAAGCGGAGCATACGTCCGTCGTTCGGGACGCTCCGTTGTATAGGCAGTCCGCTGAGACTGCTAAGGCTTCCTCTTCTCGTCAGCGCACACGACCGCACCTTGGCTGCGTGACCGCCGATATATTACCAGCTTCGCCGATCAAGGATTCTTCGGTGACCAGGTCACACCATCCGGTAGCCAGGGACACGAGGCCTGCAGACTCCGGACGTTCGCATAGGAAGTGTGCGGGAGTCAACGTACACGGAGCTTCCGGCGGCAATGCATCGTAAGACCGCTACTGCACAGGCCTCGGGAACGGACGTGCTTTCCTTAATAGCACAGTTTATCGCAGCATCCCAGCATCAACTGAATCTGTCGCATATATTTTATCCGATGATGCTGGGTCGGGACGCTCCGCGGAAGCGGGTACGGACGTCCGAAAGTTTCACCCGGTCCGACGGGATACCGAAAGGGATTCGGAGGATTTCGAGCTTTCCCTTTCGGAACAACATATGCTGTTGTGTATGTCATCTGACTTGGTCTTCTACAGCTTCTTTCGTCGGACCAGAATGCTGCGATGCCGGATAAGAAACTGATAGCGTCGGTGGACTTAGAAATTTTTGGTTCGGTTCAGGGACATCGTCCCTCACTTCCGACATAGTCCAATAATGTCACACAAACTTTCGAATTATTGAACGACGCTATATATATTATTATTTTATGCTTGCTAACCAAGCATTTCTGGTTTCTTGTTCGAAGAGTTATGGAGATGTCTTTCAAAAGTGTGCCTCTGTCGTCATAGTTAATGAAGAGTTAGCGGCAATAAGTGCTCATGGAATATGTCTATCGCCTACGGAGTGACATTCGCTAGCTCACCCGGTGTAGCGTACATTCATCGAATGGTTCGGCTGCCGGGTTCGTCCGTTGCGGTCTAGGAAGGAGATTTGGGTGATGCGAGCACTTTAATTACTTTAGTACTCACCCAGTGACGGCAGTTTGAGGACAGACCGGAGAAAGCCTGTTAGTCCGGTTCCTGGCTTGTCCAGGTCCGTCCGGGCTGTGAGCGAGAGAGGTCCCTCTCTCGCCCAACAGCATAGGGGACCGCATGTTGTGGTTCAGATATTTTACATTCGGAGCATATGTCCATTGGTCGGGACGCTCCGTTATATTGACAGTCCGAGAGACTGTCTTTAATGCTTCCTCATCCTCACAGCAGGGCACACGACCGCACATTGGCTACGTGACCTCGAGTATCCGATCAGTTTCGGCATTTAGTGATTCCACGGCGAATAGGTCGCGCCATCCGGTAGCCAAGGGACACGAGGCCTATACACTCCGTTCGCTCGCATATTGGTAGTATGCACGGAGTAACGATCACGGAGCTTCCAGCGGCAATGCATCGTAAGACCGCTTCTCCTCAGGCCTCAGTGACGGACGTGCTATCCGAGTTAGCACAGTTGTTTCGCAGCATCCCAGCAATTGACAGTTTCTCGGTCGAATCAGGAATTATCCGACGGTGCTGGGTCGGTGCGGTCCGCAGTTGCATCAGGTACGGACGACCGAACGCTTTATAGGGTCCGACAGGATGGCGAAAGGGATTCGAAAGATTTCGAGTTTTCCCTTTAGTAGTATCGGAAGATGCCTTTCATATCTTCTGGCATTATCTTCCAGTGATTATTATTTCGGACTTCATTGCTGCGATCTTGGATAAGAGACTTATAGCGTCATTGGACTCGGATTTTTCGATCGGTTCAGGGACATTATCCCTGACTTACCGACGCAGTCCAATATTGTCATTACAACATGTGTTTTATTTTTCGACGCTATATATATATATACAAGCCTGCTAATAAGCATGATAGTTTAGTTTCTTGTCCGCGTTGCTCATTTCTGCCATTTTATCATTTATACAAATAGTTTATTTTGGCAGAGCAGGGCATACCGAGAGTTCATATGCGTCTAGACGGTGTGATTAAAGACTGCATATATTCTTTTTCGCCATTTATGTCTTTTCCAATTTCAATGTTGGGAACGACATTATGTATAGTAGACTTAACTTAGACGCTTTATTATACGTAATCCGCCTTACTGAGGCGTTATCATTACGTCTTCAAGAAAAGATTTACGGGATATTATTCTCAATGTAATTTCTTTTGAGGGCAGTAGTTTGTTCACGTATAACTCCGCCCTTCAGTGGCTGATTGGAGTTAGTTAGACGTGACGCAGCCCTAGCTACATCCACACGCGTGGATAGTAAGGTTAAGAACTCTCTCAGAGTCGCTTCGTTCTCGGAGGAGCTTCTCTTCGACGGCAACTTTTCGGCAATCCATGAATTGCTCGATTTACACGTTCTCTTGTCTATCTAGTGTTACAAGAGATTCAGACTGGGGCAAACATTCGGTGGTTGACTCAGAGAGTGCCGCCGCAGTTGCCGGACCCGAGTGTGGCTGTTATGACGGTTGCCAGTCAAACAGATTGGGATATAATACTGATACCTACGGATTCGAAGTGCCAGGGTCTTTGGGTTCCGCAGTCTTTTAGCAATCAGTTTTCTTCCGCGGAATAATGTTTTTTTAGGCTTGCTTTATGTCATTGCATGAACATTATTCAGAAACGCATGCCCAAATTCCTGTCCTTTAATTCGACAGTAGTGGCGTATCTCCGGAACCAGGGAGGCACTCTTTCGTTTCCATTATTCAATTTAATGGAAAGAATCCGTCTGTTGGTTATAGTACACCAAGTTCAGTTTTGGTCCGTCATATTCCGGGTCGTCTGATTGTTTTATCGGACTCCCGTTCTCTTACGGGTCGCTTGTTGCTGTCAGAATGGACTCTCAACAAACAAGTATTCAATCAGATTTGCTATCTATGGGAGCGCCCAATGATGATTATTTATGACACAGCTTGCTAATCAATTGCAGACGTATGTGTTGGCTTGTCCAGATCTCTGAGCTAATATTGTTAACGCTCTATTGATCTAATAGGACGGAATGATAGGATACGCGTATCCTCCGGCGCTGTTGTTTTAGCAGGTATTGCTAAGATAAACAACCACAATACATTTCTGTTGATAGCATCTCTATCTTCACAGAGATCATGAGTAATTTACTCTCTTGTCTACTGTGGGTCTTAACGTGAAATCTTCCTCTATGTGAGGATCTTTTTCACTGGGTAAATCGTGTCATCTTTATCACAACCAGCAAGGTCGCAACCTTCATGTATTCTGTTGTGTGGTCCGTATTGCATTGTAAGCACTGTACTGGACGAGCTTTGGACGCGATTTCTTACTATAGGAGATCCTCTTCTTCGCTATTCTATGCGGCTAAAGTGGAGGCTCTTCCGTCGTGGTGTAGGGATCATTATGTTCATATTGTTGATCCCTCCATACTACTCATTGCTATTTTTTAGTATACTTGTTTCACAAGATCTACTGCAGCCTGTTATTATTTAGGTTATAGGTTTATGTTACCTCATACCTATGCACTCTACGATAGTTTACAATTGAGTCTTTTGTCTCTTTATCTAAGTCAGTTAGTAACTTTTTGATAAATAGACTTAGAATCTTTAGATTAAATTCCTATACGGATTTTAACTTCGGTTCTTATTTAGCTAAGTAATCATTTGAGCCTCTGGAAACAGTAGTTTTCAAATTCTGACCTTTTAGACAGTAATTCTGTTGGTTTCTCTTTTACTGTAGAGTCAGTGAGTTTCATGCACTATCGATGGATGCTTTTCACTTTCATAGTTTCGGAATCAATACTTCCGTTACTATTTAGGTTGGATTGTTGCATAAGAGTTAGGCTCCTATTATCCGGAACCTATTATTTTAAGGTCCTTCCGTCTTCGTATGGGCAAAGGCCTTTACTCTTTCCGGGTACAGTTTATGTATTTATAAACAGATATCTGTTTATTACTATGGGCGTAAGCTTCTTCTGTCTTTGATGTCTAGTAGAAGGACGTTACGCTCCATTTTATTGTTAATGGATTCTATTAACTATCGGTACTGCTTATCGTATATCATTGACTTAGCAGTTGTGCTTAAGATTTCGGCTCATGAAGTAAGAGTTCTTCTACTTCTTGGGCTTACATTAATAGTGTCGCTATTATAGATTTTTGAAGGGCGCTCATTGCGCTCAGCCATCCACATTCATGAATTTTATCTCAGAAATATAGAGTCCATTTCTGGAGGCCTCTATTGTTAGGTCTATTATCTACTGCTCAGAATGTCATTCACTTAACAGTTGCTACTATAGCTAGGTAGGCTGTCTGTTTCGGCAGTGTCTCCGTTCGGCTGCCCTCTTCGCTCTGGGCTATTTGACCCAGGGCAAGAAAAAGGGGGGGGGGGGAGGGTGTTCCCTTGGGTCACCTGTTTTACTATGAAAACAAGGGGATACCTCCTCCGGAGTTAGTAATTCTGAGCTGTTATTGGGATGGTTGTTTAGTGAGAAGTTTAGGTTTTTAAAATTCATTCAAGTCTTAGTTTTTAAAGTATAGCTTTTGAATATTGCATTTGTCAACGGACATGATTATGCAATCCTCAGACACTTTTAGGAGTATAAGAGTCTCTATTCTCTAGACTTACTTTAGTTATTGGCTTACTTTAAAAATTATTACTATAAGGATTATATTGGATATTAATAGAGTACATGGATGTATGAAGCTCAATTTTGGAAGGTGTTGTATCTTTCTAATTTATCATAAATAAGAAAGATACATGTAAGGCCTATTACTTCTTTTTCCCTACAGGGGATGACTCTATTTTATTTTATTGAGCGTATTCCATTTTGCTCTATGTCCTTGGCCCTCCAGCCTTTTTACTATTCAGCTATGTCTGGGTCATTGGTACAGTATAAAAATGTTAAAAAATTTATAGTAATTTATATATTTTTTATACTTACCAATGACCCAGACGGGGATGGCCCTCCCAGGAGTTGGGAACTCTTGCCTCCCCGCTGAGTACATAGCGCTTACCAGGCACTGGTTATTAGAATGATTAATGGCGCCAATTTCGGAATGTCCTTGACACTGCGCATGCGCAGTAGGCGCGAAGTGTGGAGGGCCTTTCAGGACATGTTTTCTTTAGTTTTAGATGCAAATTTTGGGGATTGGGGGGCAAAATTTGTGTTTGGCCCTATATTTTAAGAGTTAGCACCAGCTATGTCTGGGTCATTGGTAAGTATAAAAAATATATAAATTACTATAAATTTTTTAACTTTCCATGCAATTTATTGGAAAATGCCTGCTGTACGAAAGTGATTTGCAAGTTATGTATCCAAGTTACATTGTGCAGAACACTTTATATTATTTTGTGGATAGGGTTGATGGTTATATTTTTTCAAACAACACCACAAAATATCTTTCATATCTAAATTTAACCTTTTACCTAATGCGACTGGAATCAACATTTTGCAAACCTTTTTTCGAACAACTAAAAATCTTCTTTTTTTTGGCCTCCATGACATATCCTGTAACCCCTTATTGGACCGAGTTCTAGTGAGTGTGCATAAGCTATGTTTTAGAGGCATCAGTTTATAGAAATAATAAAATTTGAATTGTGATTTTTGTGAATAGTGCAGACCGGTAAATTAGATTAATCCTTAAAGGCCTATTTCTGAGTTTTAAAACCTCAGAACAGGTGCCCTCAACATTCCATCATGAGGAAATCATGCTAACAATAGACACATTACCTATTCACTGGTTTCTAGTCAAGTCTTGGCTGCCTTAACAGGCACCCAAGACTCGACTAGAAATCACTGCTAAGCCATTGGATGTGTACAGGCTGTGGTCAGGTGTGTATTCAAGACAATTATCCAGGCCCTTAAGGATTCAAGTTTAAACAAGCCATTTAATTAACCCCTTACTTCAAATGGAGAAGCAAGCAAAATTTTATCCCTTGAGTACAGCAAGGCCTTCTGCAATGCTGGTACATTGCAAATGACGCCTTGTTTTACTCAAGCGATGATTTATCAAACCCACTTTCAATTTCAGTAAATGTTTTTACTTGCACGGCATGGCTACACAACAGCACATGGCTAATAATTTTGATTAACTTAATTTGTGTGAGTGGTTTTCATTTTGTGTGCAAATGTGTCATTTGAATACTTTGAAGTTTGAGAGAGGCAGGGACCAGCCTAGGGGGGAATTTTAGGGAGACTTCATGTGTCCCTCCAGAAAAAATAGGGAGACTGCAGAGTCAAGTAGGGAGACTACATAGGCAAGCAGGGAAAATTAAGAAATTTAGGTTCCACCCCTCCATATTTTCAGCTCGTGGTCCTCCATTAACGTACAATTAATCCAGGTCCAGTTGAATATGATGCATCTATGCCAGGTTAAAAAATCACAAAGTAAATATTGATTGAAAATCCCCCCACTGCTACCCTCTCCTTCATGAACCCTCCCCTCTTCTTCGTGCCAATCCCCCCAGCACCATCCTGTGGTTGCCTTTCACCAAAGTCTACTAAGCTAATATGCCAAGTCTGAAAGTGTGAACAGGATCAGATGTAAGAAGGTTGCATGGAAGGTACATTTTCAAGATTCTTCATATGCACACTTGTTCCCTGTAGAAAGCTATTCTTGTCATCACTAAAGCTTTCTTTCACGTGTTTCAATTCCATTCGTGTTATTCTGCGAATAGACGGCCCAACAGTTAACAGTCATCAGCAAAATGAAATGAAAATACAGTGTTAGAAAATACGTTTGTTGTGTATACATTTTCAGCAGAGAATTTTCAGTGATGTAACCTACTTTCAAACTGGGTTATTTTGTTGAGTCGCGTAAGTCACCTATTTTCGTTTCGACACTTGAAGCTCCGACTGAAACAGAACCAAATAGAAACAAAAGATCTGCAAAAAGCAGCAATGGACAATTGATTCTCCTGTGATTTCAAATAAATGGTCGATTATTTGATGAATGAAAATGCTCATTATCACACTCAAGCACATTCGATTCTTGAAAATAATCGTTTTTATGTAAACCTGGGATCACTCAGTTCAGCCTTTCCTCATTTTGGACAATTTTTAGAGGGTGACTTGTAATCGTCCCGACTACTTTTCTAGTCGACTTTGGGCTTAGAAGGGCGATATATTTGCCCTAGTCACCCTCACGGCTGGTCCCTGGAGGGAGGATAGGAATTGCTCATAAGTGGGAAGCTATGTTTTATTTTTAAGTGTAAAGCATTTTAAAACAAGGGGTCGGATTAACCTATTTCTCTGTTTGATTAACCTATTTCTCTTCTACCCCCCCCCCCCCCCCCCTTGCAATGAGCTTGTGGGGGGGGGGGGGGTATACAGGAATCAGCTTGTCCATCCTTCTGTCCATTTGTCTGTCCATCCACGTGTCCATGTGTCTGTCCATCCATCCATCCATCTGCTCATCCATTTATTATCTATTCCTTCATCATCCAAACGTACTAACAGATGGGTAGATATGTAGCTATCAATTATGTGGTTGAAAGTAGTTATTTTGGCTTATATTTTTAAGTAGCTTCTCAAATTAATGTGGCTGCTTTTTTTAACCAAAAAATGTCCATTCATACTTTATGTGGCTTATATTTTTAAGTGGCTTCTGAAATTTTGTGTGGCTATCAACTATGTGGCCGGCAATTATGTGGCTTTTTTTTACTAAAAAATGGCTATTTATGTCTCCAGTGTCCATATTTTTAAGTGGCTTCTCAACTTATACGTGGCTGTCCATATATAATTTTATGAGGCTTATATCTTTCAGTCGCTTCTCAACTTTTATGTGGCTATCGATATATGTGGCTGCCAATGGAAGGATGTCTACAAATTTGGATATCTTCTTTCCAACCTTTAATGTGACTATGATGGCATGTGTCTTAGATGATTTTTAGAGGTCTCAAAAATTTATATTATGTGGCTAGCCACATAACAGAAATTAGCCACATAAATATCCATTTTTGCCAAACTCCTAGCCACACAAGTAGTCATTCGTAAACATGTCATCTAGTCATCCATCCATCTGTTCATCGGTCTGTCTGCCTGTCCATCCATCTGTCTGTAGACATAATTTTGTCCAGAGCTATTTTCAGACGTTTTTGGACCAATCTGCTCGAAACTTAGTATGCATGTTCACCACGTGGGAACCTGTGCACCTGTGATTATAGTTCTGGTGAGATTATTTTTGCCAAAATTATGCCCCTTTTCAACTTGAAAAAGCAGGCCTATAATTTTGTCCACAGATTTTCTCAAATGTTTATGTGTTGATTCCTTTCAAACTTTATATGGATGTTTACTACCATTATTGGAACGTTCACACCTCTGTTTTGGGTTTCAATTGGACTTTTTTTTTACTAGAATTATGTCCCTTTTCATTTTAGAATAATCATGGCGGCAGAGGGTATGGACTGGCCCATCTGGGATAGTCATACCCCTAGTAAATGTTGTGAAGATCTTAAAGCCTTGTTTTAAATCATTTTTAAAGTGCTTGGAAATTTAAATTGTTATCAGGAAATTTAGGCCGCAAATAATAACTGATGCACCTTATCAATAAACAGCTTATATATTTTGTTTTGGAATCAGAATTCAATGCGTTTGATCTTCATATTTTTTAGTCACACACTCTGCAACCAATGGCATGGCCAAACCACCACCACCTGCTGTTGCCCCAAAGCCTGGGCAGCCTCACAGAAATTCTGTTGATAATTTGCTGGATAACTTGGAGAGATCTGTTCCATCACCAGGGTAAGCTTGAATGCATTTCAGTTCTGTGTAATACTCTATTATGATAGAAGTGTAAAAAAAAGTTTCACTTTCAAAATAAGATTAGCAAGATAAAACTAAGACTCCACAAAGTAGATCTTCTGATTCTCAGGACATTGTTTGGTAAAATTGCATGTTGGTGGGCATTTTTTTTATTTCATTTCTGTGTGTACCCATACTATTTATGGTACACATAATGCCGTCATCCGGGGTGGCCATCCGTTGTTTGTCCATCCTTTGTCCATCCGTCTGTCCATCTGTCCGTCCGTCTGCCTGTCCATCCGGCATCCGTATCCATTTCTTTGGCATTCGATAACTTGAAAAATATTGCTTGGATTGTCAAGTTACGTTATATGTGTTTTCAGGTTACTAATGTGCCGAGCTGTATAGTTTTTGGTGTAAATCTGATAATTTGATCCTGAGATATTAACTCTTTATCCTTCAAATTGAGAATTCTTCCAATCCCTTTGGCATGAGATAACTCAAAAAATGTCAGTCCGATTGTCATGTTACTTCATATATGTGTTCAGGTTACTGATGTGCTGTATAGTTTTTGGTGTAAATCTGATAATTTGATCCTGTGATATTAACCCTTTATCCTTCAGATTGAAAACTCCTCCAATCCATTTCTTCAGCATGCAATAACTCAAAAAATATTAATCCGATTATCAGGTTACTTTATATATGTATTCAGGTTACCGATGTGCTGTGCTGTATAGGTTTTAGCTCAACTTTGGCGAAGCCAAATTTGAGCTTTTGTCATGGCCCGTCGTCCGTCTGTCCATACGTCAACAATTGGATACGGCTCGGGCTAGAGGCTGTATTTATGAACCAATCTTTACGAAATTTCTTGGGTACCTTTGTTATGACTGTGGGACGAGAACGAGTGTTTTTGGGTGCGGTCTGAAATTCAAGATGGCTGCCAGCCGCCATTTTGTACCAACGATGCAGAAATCTGTTTTTTGTACAGAACTTCCATATGAAAGCTCTGATTTGAATAATTTTTTGTATGCATGTTTAGTACCATGAGATACATTACATATCATACAGGTTTTTTTTTCTCGTGCTTAAATTATGGAAATTAGACTAACTTTGATTTATTTAGCGTTACTTTCAGCACTGTCAGTGCAAATGCCAATACGGCTCGGGCTGGAGGCCGCATTTATGAACCGATCTTTACAAAACTTCTTGGGTACCTTTGTTATGACCGTGGGATGAGAACGAGTGTTTTGGGGTCCGGTCCGAAATTCAAGATGGCCGCTGACAGCCATTTTGATCAAAATTAGGGGCAATCAGATTTTTGCGCAGAACTTCCACATGAAAGCTCTGATTTGAATAATTTTTTGTATCAATGTTTAGTACCATGGGATACATCACATATAATACGGGTTTTTGTCTCGTGCAGAAATTATGCAAATTAGATGAACTTTGATTTTTTCAGTGCTACTTACACACAGTAAGTACACATGTCAATACTGCTCGGGCTAGAGGCTGTATTTATCAACCGATCTTCATTAAACTTCTTGGATACCTCTGTTATCACCTTGGGATGAGAACGAGTGTTTCTGAGTATGGTCCAAATGGCTGTCAGTGGCCATTTTGTACCGAAATTAGGTCTAATAAGTTTTATGTACGCAACTTCTATACGGCTCAGGCTAGAGGCTGTATTTATGAACTGATCTTTACGAAACTTCTTGGGTACCTTTGTTATCACCGTGGGATGAGAACGGGTGTTTTTGGGTGTGGTCCGAAATTCAAGATGGCCACCAGCAGCCATTTTGTACCAAAATTAGTGCAATCAGTCTTTTGTACAGAACTTCTGTATGAAAGTTCTGATTTGAATAACTTTTTGTATGAATGTTTAGTAAAATGGAATACATCACATACAGTATGGGCTTTTTTTCTCATGCAGAAATTATGCAAATTAGATGAATTTTGATTTATTTAGTGCTACTTATACACTGTAAGTGCACATGTCAATACGGCTCAGGCTAGAGGCTGTATTTATCAACCGATCTTCACGAAACTTCCTGGGTACCTTTGTTATCACCTTGAGATGAGAACGATTGTTTCTGAGTGGGGTCCAAAATTCAAGATGGCTGCCAGTGGCCATTTTGTATCGAAATTAGGTCCAATCAGTTTTTTGTCACAACTTCTATACAGCTCGTATTTATGAACTGATCTTCACTAAACTTCTTGGGTACCTTTGTTTTCCCCTTGGGACAGGAATGAGTGTGTTTTGGGGTGCCTTCGTTTTCACTGTGCTATGAGAACAAATATTTTGGGGTTCAGTCAGACCCACTCTGGGACTCAAAGATTTCTTTTCTAGTTTAGCATCTGACTGTCACCCACCTTTACAATACTTTACCTATACATTTGTTAAGGCTATGGTCAGTATTTATGTACAGACCGTTACAATACTTTATATGCACCTTTGTTATCAGGTCATTACCTAGATGTTTGTCATTGCTGTGTCACATACTATACATGTACATGTCTTGACAAGTTGAGCTACAGTGTCATTGACACTTTCATTTATGTAAATCTAATAATTTGATCTGGAGATATTAACCCTTTATCCATCAAATTAGGGACTCCTCCAATCCATTTCTATATGTACCCATACCATGTATGGTGTACATAATGTCGGCATTCGGGGTGGCCCTTCGTCATACAGCTTTCTACTAGTTGCGTGTATGGGTACACATCTGACGATTTCATTGGCCTATTTTTAGCTCAACTTTGACGAAGTCAAATTTGAGCTATTGTCATGGCCCGTCGTCCGTCGTCCGTCTGTCCGTCTGTCCGTCTGGCCGTCTGTCCGTCTGTCCGTACGTCAACAATTGGCTATGGCTCGGGCTAGAGGTCGTATTTATGAACCGATCTTTACGAAACTTCTTGTGTACCTTTGTTATGACCCTGGGACGGGAACGAGTGTTTTTAGGTGTGGTCCGAAATTCAAGATGGCTGCCAGTGGCCATTTTGTACCGATGATGCAAAAATCAGTATTTTTATACTGTACCAATGACCCAGACATAGCTGGTGCTAACTCTTAAAATATAGGGCCAAACACAAATTTTGCCCCCCAATCCCCAAAATTTGCATCTAAAACTAAAGAAAACATGTCCTGAGAGGCCCTCCACACTTCGCCCCTACTGCGCATGCGCAGTGTCAAGGACGTTCCGAAATTGGCGCCATTTATCATTCTAAGTTTGGCCCTTCATCAGTTAACATCTGACTGATCTTTGTGCTTTTAAATCTCAGTTTAAATGATGCCAGACACATAAATATTAGTGAAATGGTGATTCTAAGGAGGATAGAAAAGGAGGAGAGGAAAAGAATGTGTGACAGAATATTATCAGGGCTGTAACTTAAAATTTTTTAATGAAATTATGTTAAGTTACCTATTTTCAAGGCAGCAGCCATTTTGTTGTCATTCTGATTATTTAGTTACACTGTTTTTTCAAGTGTTTTTCCTCTCTCCCTGTCCTTTAAGTTCCCCCTTGCTATTCTCCCATGCTTTTGGCATAATTTCTGTAATTATTATTACTAAAATTTCTTGGGAGTTTAGCTGAATAACAGAATGAATTCTGTTCTTTCCCCATGTTTACGTCTTCACCTACGGGTGGTTAGGCGTTGTGTTCTGCATCTACCATCTGATGTTCTGCAGTTTCTTCCCTGGAAGTCTCTGTTTTGCATCAGATGGTGTATTTTTGGTAACTGATTTCGGGCCTGGGTGCCTGGAGTCTTATTTTAGTGTTTTTACACTCATTGTTTACATTTACAACAGCCCTCTGTGTGAGGGGGGGATTTCTAAATAATAATATCTTTATGTTATTTTAATCATAACTAGATACATTATTATTGTTCGTAAGTGTTGAATAAATTGTTTAAAATATTTTTAAAATTTTTGTCCACACTTAGGCTTGGGATCCATTGGGGCTCAACGTTACTTTTCAGAAACTTGGGCTGTTCTGAAAAAATATTTTTTCAAAATATTTTGATTTCAATTATTTTTTCTATATTAATGGATCATATTATTATTATGTATTTTGATTGCCAGGGGTTAGTGCGAGTACCAGGACTTGTTTTCTTTTCACATTGAAAGGATATTGATCAATTGTTTTAAGAGGAAGTCTTCCTCTGACCTTATTATCATTCTATATGTGGTCGGTGTACTCGCATTAACTCCGGTTCTGTATCGTATGATTTCGATGACAATATGGGAAGCGTATGTCACGGTATGTTGTTGGAGATTTGGACACTCCGGTCCTTTCCCCGCAGGGTCACTCTACTTTTTCAATTTCTATTTCAGACGATCAAGATTAGGGTGATGTATCTGTGATGTCTTCCAACAGTGTGCCTCCGTCGTCACAATTAATGAAGGGCTAGCGGAAAAGTGCTCATGTAATACGCCAATTGCCTAAGAGGACCCTAGTAGGTTCGACGGCCTTTGACGTCCGCTAGCTCGCCCGGTGTAGCGTCCATTCACCGAATGGTTCGGCAGCCGGGTTCGTCCGTTGCGGTCTAGAAGGAATTTTGGGGTGATGCGAGCACTATAAAATTAACTTAATGCACACCCAGTGACGGCGGATCGGAGGGAGAACGGAGGAAGCCTTTTAGTCCGGTTCATAGCTCGTTCCGGTCCATCCGGACGGCAAGCGAGAGAGGCCCCTCTCTCGTTCAACAACATCTGGCCCCAGATGTTGTGGTACAAATGTGTCGTTAGCGGAGCATACGTCCGTCGCTCGGGACGCTCCGTTGTATAGGCAGTCCGCTGAGACTGCTAAGGCTTCCTCTTCTCGTCAGCGCACACGACCGCACCTTGGCTGCGTGACCGCCGATATATTACCAGCTTCGCCGATCAAGGATTCTTCGGCGACCAGGTCACACCATCCGGCAGCCAGGGATTCGAGACCGATGGACTCCGGACGTTCGCATAGGAAAAGTATGCGGGAGCCATCTGATCCGGAGCTGCCCTCGGCGAAGCAGCGATAGACTGCGCCTCCGCAGGTCTCGACGCCGGACATTCTTGTGCACATAGCACAGCTTATCGCAGCATCCCAGCAGCCGACAGAAACGGTGTCGGATCGAGAATTATCCGACAGTGCTGGGTCGGTAGCCGGGGACTCGAGGCCTGCAGACTCCGGACGTTCGCATAGGAAGTATGCGGGAGTCAACGTACACGGAGCTTCCAGCGGCAATGCATCGTAAGTCCGCTACTGCACAGGCCTCGGGAACGGACGTGCTTTCCTTATTAGCACAGTTTATCGCAGCATCCCAGCATCAACTGTATCTGTCGCATATATTTTATCCGACGATGCTGGGTCGGGACGCTCCGCGGAAGCGGGTACGGACGTCCGAAAGTTTCATCCGGTCCGACGGGATACCGAAAGGGATTCGGTGGATTTCAAGCTTTCCCTTTCGGAACAACATATGCTGCGATGCCGGATAAGAAACTGATAGCGTCGGTGGACTTAGAAATTTTTGGTTCGGTACAGGGACATCGTCCCTCAGTTCCGACATAGTCCAATAATGTCACACAAACTTTCGAATTATTGAACGACGCTATATATATTATTATTTTATGCTTGCTATCCAAGCATTTCTGGTTTCTTGTTCGAAGAGTTATGGAGATGTCTTTCAAAAGTGTGCCTCTGTCGTCATAGTTAATGAAGAGTTAGCGGCAATAAGTGCTCATGGAATATGTCTATCGCTTACGGAGTGACATTCGCTAGCTCACCCGGTGTAGCGTACATTCATCGAATGGTTCGGCTGCCGGGTTCGTCCGTTGCGGTCTAGGAAGGAGATTTGGGTGATGCGAGCACTTAATTACTTTAGTACTCACCCAGTGACGGCAGATTGAGGACAGATCGGAGGAAGCCAACAACATAGGGGACCGCATGTTGTGGTTCAGATATTTTACATTCGGAGCATATGTCCGTTGCTCGGGACGCTCCGTTATATTGACAGTCCGAGAGACTGTCTTTAATGCTTCCTCATCCTCACAGCAGGGCACACGACCGCACATTGGCTACGTGACCTCGAGTATCCGATCAGTTTCGGCATTCAGTGATTCCACAGCGAATAGGTCGCGCCATCCGGTAGCCAAGGGACACGAAGCCTATACACTCCGTTCGCTCGCATATTGGAAGTATGCACGGGGTAACGATCTCGGAGCTTCCTGCGGCAATGCATCGTAAGACCGCTGCTCCTCAGGCCTCAGTGACGGACGTGCTATCCGAGTTAGCACAGTTGTTTCGCAGCATCCCAGCAATTGACGGTTTCTCGGTCGAATCAGGAATTATCCGACGGCGCTGGGTCGGTGCGGTCCGCGGTTGCATCAAGCTACGGACGACCGAACGCTTTATAGGGTCCGACAGGATGGCGAAAGGGATTCGAAAGATTTCGAGTTTTCCCTTTAGTAGTATCGGAAGATGCCTTTCATATCTTCTGGCATTTCTTCCAGTGATTATTTTTCGGACTTCATTGCTGCGATCTTGGATAAGAGACTTATAGCGTCATTGGACTCGGATTTTTCGATCGGTACAGGGACTTTGTCCCTGACTTACCGACGCAGTCCAATATTGTCATTACAACATGTGTTTTATTTTTCGACACTATATATTTATATATATATACAAGCTTGCTACTAAGCATGATAGTTTAGTTTCTTGTCCGCGTGGCTCATTTCTGCCATTTTATCTTTTTTACATATAGTTTATTTTGGCAGAGCAGGGCATACCGAGAGTTCATATGCGTCTAGACGGTGTGATTAAAGACTGCATATATTCTTTTTCGCCGTTTATGTCTTTTCCAATTTCAATGTTGGGAACGACATTATGTATAGTAGACTTAACTTAGACGCTTTATTATACGTAATCCGCCTTACTGAGGCGTTATCATTACGTCTTCAAGAAAAGATTTACGGGATATTATTCTCAATGTAATTTCTTTTGAGGGCAGTAGTTTGTTCACGTATAACTCCGCCCTTCAGTGGCTGATTGGAGTTGGTTAGACGTGATGCAGCCCTAGCTACATCCACGCGTGGATAGTAGGTTAAGAACTCTCTCAGAGTCGCTTCGTTCTCGGAGGAGCTTCTCTTCGACGGCAACTTTCCGGCAATCCATGAATTGCTTGATTTATACATTCTCTTGTCTATCTAGTGTTACAAGAGATTCAGACTGGGGCAAACATTCGGTGGTTGACTCAGAGAGTGCCCCCGCAGTTGCCGGACCCGAGTGTGGCTGTTATGACGGTTGCCAGTCAAACAGATTGGGATATATACTGATCCCTACGGATTCGAAGTGCCAGGGTCTTTGGGTTCCGCAGTCTTTTAGCTATCAGTTTAACTTCCGCGGAATAATGTTTTTTAGGCTTGCTTTATGTCATTGCATGAACATTATTCAGAAACGCATGCCCAAATTCCTGTCCTTTAATTCGACAGTAGTGGCGTATCTCCGGAACCAGGGAGGCACTCTTTCGTTTCCGTTATTCAATTTAATGGAAAGAATCCGTCTGTTGGTTATAGTACACCAAGTTCAGTTTTGGTCCGTCATATTCTGGGTCGTCTGATTGTTTTATCGCACTCCCGTTCTCTTACGGGTCGCTTGTTGCTGTCAGAATGGACTCTCAACAAACAAGTATTCAATCAGATTTGCTATCTATGGGAGCGCCCAATGATGTTTTATTTATGACACAGCTTGCTAATCAATTGCAGACGTATGTGTTGGCTTGTCCAGATCTCTGAGCTAATACTGTTAACGCTCTATTGATCTATAGGACGGAATGATAGGATACGCGTATCCTCCGGCGCTGTTGTTTTAGCAGGTATTGCTAAGATAAACAACCACAATACATTTCTGTTGATAGCATCTCTATCTTCACAGAGATCATGAGTAATTTACTCTCTTGTCTACTGTGGATCTTAACGTGAAATCTTCCTCTATGTGAGGATCTTTTTTCACTGGGTAAATCGTGTCATCTTTATCACAACCAGCAAGGTCGCAACCTTCATGTATTCCGTTGTGTGGTCCGTATTGCATTGTAAGCACTGTACTGGACGAGCTTTGGACGCGATTTCTTACTATAGGAGATCCTCTTCTTCGCTATTCTATGCGACTAAAGTGGAGGCTCTTCCGTCGTGGTGTAGGGATCATTATGTTCATATGGTTGATCCCTCCATACTACTCATTGCTATTTTTTAGTATACTTGTTTCACAAGATCTACTGCAGCCTGTTGTTATTTAGGTTATAGGTTTATGTTACCTCATACCTATGCACTCTACGATAGTTTACAATTGAGTCTTTTGTCTCTTTATCTAAGTCAGTTAGTAACTTTTTGATAAATAGACTTAGAATCTTTAGATTAAATTCCTATACGGATTTTAACTTCAGGTTCTTATTTAGCTAAGTAATCATTTGAGCCTCTGGAAACAGTAGTTTTCAAATTCTGACCTTTTAGACAGTAATTCTGTTGGTTTCTCTTTTACTGTAGAGTCAGTGAGTTTCATGCACTATCGATGGATGATTTTCACTTTCATAGTTTCGGAATCAATACTTCCGTTACTATTTAGGTTGGATTGTTGCATAAGAGTTAGGCTCCTATTATCCGGAACCTATTATTTTAAGGTCCTTCCGTCTTCGTATGGGCATAGGCCTTTACTCTTTCCGGGTACAGTTTATGTATTTATAAACAGATATCTGTTTATTACAAGGGCGTAAGCTTCTTCTGTCTTTGATGTCTAGTAGAAGGACGTTACGCTCCATTTTATTGTTAATGGATTCTATTAACTAGCGTACTGCTTATGGTATATCATTGGCTTAGCAGTTGTGCTTAAGATTTCGGCTCATGAAGTAAGAGTTCTTCTACTTCTTGGGCTTACATTAATAGTGTTGCTATTATAGATTTTTGAAGGCTGCTCATTGCGCTCAGCCATCCATTCATGAATTTTATCTCAGAAATATCGAGTCCATTTCTGGAGGCCTCTATTGTTAGGTCTATTATCTACTGCTCAGAATGTCATTCACTTAACAGTTGCTACTATAGCTAGGTAGGCTGTCTGTTTCGGCAGTGTCTCCGTTCGGCTGCCCTCTTCGCTCTGGGCTATTTGACCCAGGGCAAGAAAAAGGGGAGGGGGAGGGTGTTCCCTTGGGTCACCTGTTTTTACTATGAAAACAAGGGGATACCTCCTCCGGAGTTAGTAATTCTGAGCTGTTATTGGGATGGTTGTTTAGTGAGAAGTTTAAGTTTATAAAATTCATTCAAGTCTTAGTTTTTAAAGTATAGCTTTTGAATATTGCATATGTCAACGGACATGATTATGCAATTCTCACACACTTTTAGGAGTATAAGAGTCTCTATTCTCTAGACTTACTTTATTATTGGCTTACTTTAAAAATTATTAGTATAAGGATTATTGGATATTAATAGAGTACATGGATGTATGAAGCTCAATTTTTGGAAGGTGTTGTATCTTTCTAATTTATCATAAATAAGAAAGATACATGTAAGGCCTATTACTTCTTTTCCCTACAGGGGATGACTCTATTTTATTTTATTGAGCGTATTCCATTTTGCTCTATGTCCTTGGCCCTCCAGCCTTTTTACTATTCAGCTATGTCTGGGTCATTGGTACAGTATAAAAATGTTAAAAAATTTATAGTAATTTATATATTTTTTATACTTACCAATGACCCAGACGGGGATGGCCCTCCCAGGAGTTGGGAACTCTTGCCTCCCCGCTGAGTACATAGCGCTTACCAGGCACTGGTTATTAGAATGATAAATGGCGCCAATTTCGGAACGTCCTTGACACTGCGCATGCGCAGTAGGGGCGAAGTGTGGAGGGCCTCTCAGGACATGTTTTCTTTAGTTTTAGATGCAAATTTTGGGGATTGGGGGGCAAAATTTGTGTTTGGCCCTATATTTTAAGAGTTAGCACCAGCTATGTCTGGGTCATTGGTAAGTATAAAAAATATATAAATTACTATAAATTTTTTAACTTTTTGTACAGAACTTCTGTATGAAAGTTCTGATTTGAATAAAGTTTTGTATAAATGTTTTGTACCATGGGATACATCACATATAATACGGGTTTTTTTCTCGTGCGTAAATTATGCAAATTAGACTGACTTTGATTTATTTAGTGTTACTTTCAGAGCTGTAAGTGCCAAGCTGCTATGGCTCGGGCTAGAGGCCGTATTTATGAACCGATCTTTACGAAACTTCTTGGGTACCTTTGTTATGACCGTGGGAAGAGAACGAGTGTTTTTGGGTGCGGTCCGAAATTCAAGATGGCTGCCAGCTGCCATTTTGTACCGACGATGCAGAAATCTGTTTTTTGTACAGAACTTCCATATGAAAGCTCTGATTTGAATAATTTTTTTGTATGAATGTTTAGTACCATGGGATACATCACATATAATACGGGTTTTTTTCTCGTACGTAAATTGTGCAAATTAGACTAATTTTGATGTTTTTTGGGGTTACTTTCAGCACTGTAAGTGCAAATGCCAATATGGCTCGGGCTAGAGGCTGTATTTATGAACCGATCTTTACGAAACTTCTTGGGTACCTTTGGTATCACCGTGGGATGAGAACGAGTGTTTTTGGGTCCGGTCCGAAATTCAAGATGGCCGATGGCAGCCATTTTGTACAAAATTAGGTGCAATCAGATTTTTGCACAGAACTTCCATATGAAAGCCCTGATTTGAATAATTTTTTTGTGTGAATGTTTAGTACCATGGGATGCATCACATATAATACGGGTTTTTTTCTCGTGCAGAAATTATGCAAATTAGATGAACTTTGATTTTTTCAGTGCGACTTACACACAGTAAGTACACATGTCAATACGGCTCAGACTAGAGTCTGTATTTATGAACTGATCTTCACGAAATGTCTTGGATACCTTTGTTATCACCTTGGGACGAGAACGAGTGTTTCTGGGTGCGGTCTAAAATTCAAGATGGCTGCCAGTGGCCATTTTGTACCAAAATTAGGTCTAATCAGTTTTTTGTACACAACTTCTATACAGCTCAGACTAGAGGCCATATTTATGAACCAATCTTTACGAAACTTCTTGGGTACCTTTGTTATCACCGTGGGATGAGAGCGAGTGTTTTTGGGTGTGGTCCGAAATTCAAGATGGCCACCAGCAGCCATTTTGTACCAAAATTAGTGCAATCAGTCTTTTGTATAGAACTTCTGTATGAAAGTTCTGATTTTAATAAATTTTTGTATGAATGTTTAGTAACATGGAATACATCACATATTGTAAGGGTTTTTTTTTCGTGCAGAAATTATGCAAATTAGATGAACTTTGATTTATTCAGTGCAACTTATACAATGTAAGCACACATGTCAATACGGCTCAGGGTAGAGGCTGTATTTATGAACCGATCTTCACAAAACTTCTTGGGTACCTTTGTTATCTCCTTGGGATGAGAATGAGTGTTTCTGGGTACGGTCCAAAATTCAAGATGGCTGCCAGTGGCCATTTTGTACCGAAATTAGGTCCAATCAGTTTTTTGTCACAAGTTCTATACAGCTCGTATTTATGAACTGATCTTCACAAAACGTCTTGAGTACTTTTGTTTTCACCTTGGGACAGGAACGAGTGTGTTTTGGGGTGCCTTTGTTATCACTGTGCTATGAGAACAAATATTTTGGGGTTCAGTCAGACCCACTCTGGGACTCAAAGATTTTTTCTAGTTCAGCATCTGACTGTCACCCACCTTTACAATACTTTACCTATACATTTGTTACAGGCAACGGTCAGTATTTATGTACAGACCGTTACAATACTTTATATGTACCTTTGTTATCAGGTCATTACCTAGATGTTTGTCATTGCTGTGTCACATACTATACATGTACATGTCTTTGTCTTGACAAGTTGAGCTACAGTGTCATTGACACTTTCATTTATTTTTGTTATTATTCTTTGCCATCAAAAGTTCATATTCTTGGTTTGTTTTATGTTTTTAACCTCATAATCTACAGAATAGCATGGGTGGTGGAGTATTTCATCCCTTGAATGCAAGGGGGCTTTGCAATGCTAAATAAACCATTTAATTTTTATTTTTTTTAAATTTGCATATTGGTTATAAAAAGAGAACATGCAGCAGCCAAAATGACCATGCAGAAAGGCCTGAGAAACCGATTTTTTCTTTTTTGGGCCTAAATAGTAAAAGTTATTACTACATTACTGTGATCACAAAAGCGAAAAGACAAAATTGACTGGATTGCAGCTGAGTCATGATTCAGTCAAAATTGAATAGCCACTTTGCCAATGAAAATTATTCAATTAACAGGAGTATTCAATTAACAGGGATTACGCCACTTTTCTATATTCTAGAGATAAACTTCACATTTATTCTATTATATCTTATTTTACAGAGCTCTGACAAACGAGATACAATAGATTATATGCCTCAGTTGGATGTACTGAGGCCAAATAGGTCCATAAACAAAGGAAAACTTGGGTGGGTCAGAGTAATTTCTTGACAGGTTACAAGATTTTTTATTCAATTAACAGTAGTTTACTCTATAACCTATATTCAATTAACAGGTCAAATTTGTACTGGAGGTATGGAAAATGGTTTTGTGTTTGGAAATTATTTTCAATTAACCGGTTATTCAGTGTTAAGAGATATCCAATTAAGTGGACTGCACTGTGTTACAGTTAAAACTAGAAGTCCTGTCATGAATAGTGCGCTTATCTAGGCTTTATTGCACAGTTGCCACATCGAATGGCATCCAAAGCACGACAGGTTCTCCTGGTTACTCATAGCAAACACATGCAATGTTTCTGCCAATGGACCTCTGGGTTACCCGGAGGTCCATTGGCTGAAACATTGCCTGTGCACAGGCTGTATGTTCAGAATTTGATAGCTTTACTTGGGCTATAACACGTATATTAACACGCATATCAACGCATATCAACGCAGGGCTTGCCATGAGTCGGGGCTGATCAGCCCAGGCCCCGAGATCAGCCCCGAGGAGCACTTGCTGGGGGCTTTTTTTCAAGCCCCGACATTTTCCACAAAAAAGCACTAACAATAATGGACAAAATGGAAAATCAGGCCCCGACCTCAATATGTGGGGGACTTTTTTTAGGCCCCGACCATTTTACTCAAGGCGAGCCCTGTCAACGTGCTATATGTGCGCATTTCATGACAGGACTTCTAGTTTTAACTGTAGGCTTTTCTCTCCATGGCACAATAAAACTGTCGGAAGAAAATCTGCAAAACATTGATTCTATGATGCTATTGTCATTTCTTTTTCTTGATTTGGTTATTGATTTTGCAATAATTTATGATATCTCTACTAGGGCTGTCACGATTTTTGAATTTAGGAATCGATTAATCGTCGCAAATAATCGATAATAATCGATTAATCATACCTAGATGACCTCCCTCCCTCTCTTTGAAGTCGTTAAAAATGAAGTTCAAGTCAGTTGACCTACCTCAAGTAAACAACGAAGACGATCCTCTTTTGGGTACATTCAAAGCTTTGATGTTCTGAACTTTTGAACCATCAGTGTAATAATCAAGACCGCTCGTCAGTTGCGAACTTCGCAACTGATGACCGGTCTTGATTATTACACTGACGGTTCAAAAGTTCAGAACATCAAAGCTTTGAATGCACCTAAAAGACAAATGCTTCTAACGGCTTCTTGAGGTTTAACATCGACGTTCTTGACCTTTTACCTTTAGAAACAATAGTTTTTTCATCAATTTTTTTTTAATTATTAAACGCGTAAAGCGGGGTAAAATTTACCGATTCTTCGACGATGAAAAATACTAATCGATTTTGGCATGATCGATCGACAATCGATTGATCGATTAATCGTGACAGCCCTAATCTCTACTCATAGTGTGCAAGTGTTAGGTGATCCATGTGAAATCTGATAGCAAAAAATACCACTTATGTGATTTACAGTACTGTAATTCCTTCCCCAATTTTCCCTTGTGGTAACATTTCATTCTTTGTTTCGCATGCCAAGAAATCCAAGTTTGTTCATTTCGAGTCCCCGGCTTAAAACTTGGGCTCCCTTTGGGGGAGGGGGGGGGGGGAGGGCAGGGGTAGGCTATGTTCAACTTTGTTCAGATCTAATCCTTAGTGTTTTTCCATAAAATTTGCCTCTCAAACTGCAGTGACATAACAACCCTTGGAAGTTTGGCAGTGCTTTTCTACAGCTGATAGAATTGGAAGCAGTCAGGAATACCTATGATAATAATCATCCGACATGGACACCAGAGTTATGAATAATTTCATGACTTTATTCTTATGTATTGTCGATGAACTATGACTAACTGAATGTGACCCAAAATACTTCTTTGAACCACTTTGTTAGGTGAGCGATTAAGGCCCTTGGGGCCTCTTGTTATTATTGTTGACAAAGATTTGAAATACCTCATCCTCTGTTTGGTTATGCCTTGTTTCAGTTCTAAACTTTATTGTCAGAACTGATCAGTTGGATAGAAACTCAGATATTTAACTCTGACACTTATTACATATTATATATATGTATGAATCACCTCAGACTGTCTATTCAGTTGGTCGTTGGGTATCATTGGTTGAAAAGAAATTTAAATTTTTCTTGTGAAATTTTTTTTTTATTCCAACCGTACCTAAACAAAAGATGACCATCCAGTGGAATTATGAATTGAACCTGAATCCCAACTACAGTCTTATCTATTATATCTCTGAAATAACCAGTTGACATGAGAAACACATACATGTACAGTAGAACCTGTCTTGAGAGACCACCCCTTTTGCCAAGCAAAAGTGGTCTCTCAAGACAGGTGGTCTCTCATTACAGGTTTAACGTTTTGCTAGTATAATTGTTGCAGAAATGGAGAAGAACTGATTTTTAAACCTTTTTATTATTGTTTTATTTTTATTCAGTTTTAATACAAGTACAAAGGCATTGTTTAATAAATTATAGTTAAAAGTACAGAAATAGAAAACTTCACTGTTGGGCCGATGTCCTGGTTACATGTACATTTTTTGACTATTGATTTCTGTACACACCACATTGATCTTAACTGGCTGAGTTACAACAGTTAGGGTACCAGAACAAAAGCCATCCTTTTCCTTGCTCGTGTTTCCTCTTCAGTCAAACACAAATATTTTGTTTGTATAAATTTGTTTTTTTACAATTATTTGAGAGTGCCAACAGGCACTCTCCAATAATTTTTAATAAAACAAATTTTGAATAACAAATTCAGCCCACCAAAAAAATGTAGCCCTCAACCTATTTATTGATTTTAATACTCTGAAATTGCCAAAAATTGATATTTTTATACAACAACCAATGGCCCAGACTAGCTGGTGCTAACTCAAAAATATCCAGGGCCAAACACAAATTTTGCCCCCAATCCCCAAAATTTGCATGCAAAACCGAAAAAATTATGTCCTAACTGGTCCTCCATACTTTTGCGAACTACACATGCGCAGTATCTAGGAATACACCAAAATTGGCGCAAACCATCATTCTTTGTTTGGCCCTTCTGTCAGTAACAACAAACTGACATCTGTGCTTTTAAATCTTAGTTTTAATGACGCCAGACACAAATCAATGGTAAATTTGGTGGATCCAAGGACACATTTGGATGATGGAAGGAAGAAATGGTGGTTGGAAACGTTCAGGGCTGTAACTTTATAATTTTTACAAAAATTATTTCATGTTTCCCAATTTCGGGACATGGGCCTGACGTCATCATTCTTGCTAATGATTTTTCTACTGTTTGTTAAGTGTTCCTTCCCTATCCTTCCTTGAAGCCCCCGAGATAAACTTCCAAGCTTTTTGGCTTATTTTATTGATTTTTTTTTTATAAATTTCTTGGGAGTTTGACGTGTTACACAGAATGTTGATTCTGTGTATCCCCATGGTTGCATCCTCACTCTAGTGGTGTTCAGGCGTTTTTGGTCATGCATCATACATCTGATGTATCCTTTTTTCTTCTGATGAAGATCTTGCTTTACATCGGATAGTTCAAAATCTGTTACTGACTTCTGGCCTTTTTATTCAGTGCCTGGAGTCTTGTTTCTGGTTTTTCTTCTGATGTTGTTTACATTGACAACGCTCTATAAATATATGTAGTTTCCTATTTATTATCATGGTAGGACTGTTGTAAGATACATTAAATATTCCGGTAGTGTAGCAATTAATTTTTTGGATAATAAAAAAAAATTTTGTCCACAATTAGGCTCTATCGGGATACATTTGGGCTCAGCGTTCCCTTTGGGAACTTGGGCTGCTGTCAAAATTTTTCGAAATTTTTTTTTTTTGTAAATTATTTTTCGATTTATATTTTGAATGTTATTTTTTATGTATCTTTTTCATATATTTATTGTGGAGTTGGTGGGAGTACTGTCGACTTTATTTGATTAATTATGAAAGCTTATTGCTCAAAATGCAAGGCGAGGAAGTCTTCCTCAGATTTACATACTTGTTGCCTTGCTTGCAGTCGATGTACTCCCACTAATTCTTGCTCAGCATGTGTCGGATGGGATGACAAACCTTGGAGACGGGTGTCACGGTAAGTTATCAGTGGCAAGAGGCCATTGCGGATCCTCTCACCACAAAGTCAATCTAGTTTCTCAGTTTCTTTTTCAGAGTAACAAGAACATGGTGATGTTTACGTGATGCCTAGAGATTGTGTGCTGCCGTCGTTGCATTCAGATGAACAAGCAGAGCTACCGGCAAATATGCTCATGAATATTAGACAGGGCAAAAAACCACTAGCCGGTGGTTTCAGTCCCTTGTCGCCAGCTAGCTCGACCAGTGAAGCGGTTACTCCATCTGTGGGTACCGTGACACCGGGTGTGTCCGTTGCGGTCGAGAGGAGTGGATTGGGTAGAGCGAGCACCTTAAAATATAAACAGGCTCACCCAGCGACAACGGAACAGAAGAAGAAGCCGGCAAGTTCAGTGGGAAGCTCGGCGAGGTCTGAAAGGACCGCGAGCGAGAGAGGCCCCACTCTTTCCCAACAACATCTGAGGCCAGATGTTGTGATTAGAAACTTGCATCAGTCGGAGCATGTGTCCGTCCCTCCCGCCCGGGACGCTCCGTTCAGTTCACGGCTGGCGTCGGCTATAGTTACGGACACACGACCGCACCTTAGATACACGACTTCTGATATCCAGCCTGCATCGCCGAGAAGGCACCACTCGTCATCAAAGAGGTCGGACCATCCGGTAGCTAAGGAGACGAGGCCTCATTTATCGGGACGACTGGAGAAAAGAGCCGTCTCGGACACACCATCCCAGGAGCAGTGGGTGGCCAAGAAACAGAAGACTGCTGCTCCTCAGGCCTCCGTAACGGACTTGGTGTCGCAGATTGCGCAACTTATCCCAGCAAGTGCAGGAGCAGCCTACGGCAGTCTCAGAATCTGAGCTATCGGACGGTGCTGGGTCGGTCCAGTCATCTGCACGTTCAGATGCCGCTGACCGTGAATCTCAACTGATTCAATTGGATGGTGACTGATTCAGTCGGATGGTGAAAGGGATACAGAGGAAGATTACCCTTCCCTTTCGGAACAGCACATGGTTGCGATGGATTTAATCCATCAATACTACCCTGATTTTGTTCAGAATCAGAATGCTGCGACTACTAGGAAGAAACTGCTGGCGTCGTTGGATGCAGACTTTATCCAGACACAATTGAGACAGCAATTTCTTCAAACAGAGCGAATTTAGATGCTATTTCATACGCAGATCACCTGTCGAGAGCTGTGGCGCAACGTCTCAACGGAAAGGAATCTGAGGATGTTCATACCTCTTTAAGAGTTCTTTACAGGGCTATTATGTTTACCACGTATAACTCCGCCTTAACAGTAGCAAATTTGGAGTTAATCAGACGTAACGGCACCCTTGCGTCGTCATCTTTAATAGATGACAAGGTGAAAAACTCTCTACAGGTCGCTCCGGTATCCGGACACACAATTTTTGACGATAAGCTTTCATTGCAATTGGTTTATGACCAAGCTACAAAGAAAGCATCTGATACACTGCTCCTTAAGTGGGCGTCTAATTGACCTGCGGCAGCAGAAAAGAGTAAGGGAGAACGTCTAAACAGAAATTGTCTAAAGGGGACTCCTTGCGAGGGTATAAGAAACCCTCCTGTTATTACTCTAGGGATCGTCAATACAGTGACCCGGGAAGGGGGCATAGGTCTGATCGAGACTACCGGTCAGATGCCCCTAAGCCGGTGGGTTGAGGCTCTTCACGAGGAGGATGTGGTTTCTCCTCCCGTAAGCCTTGCAGGTCCTACAGGTGATGGTCAGGACCTCTATTGCTTGCCAGTTGGCGGAGGGTTATCAAGATTCGCAACAAACTGGATAACAATTTACGGAAGACCAGTAGGTGAAAAGTGTGGTCTCAGACGGCCTACGGCTATCTTTCCAAGCAAAACCACCACTAACAAGATGTCCGTGGTGGACAAATCTTCCGTCAAATCCTTGCAAAAGAGAGTCTCTCCTATTGGAGGTACAGGCTCTCTTGGCAAAGGAAGCAATAGAGGTCGTCGAGAATCAAAATTCTCTAGGATTCTACAGTCACCTGTTTCTCGTTCCGAAGCCAGACGGCTGGATAAACAAACTTATCTTAGCTCCAAAGTTCTATATGGAGATCATTCGGTCAGTAAGGGCGAGCATTTGAGTGAACGGCTATGCGGCAAGCATAGATCTAAAGGATGCATACTTTCATGTCCTGGTACATCTGGCATTCAGAAAGTACCTACGGTTCGCCGTTCAAGGGATAGTATATCAGTTCCAAGCGATGTGCTTCGGTCTGAATCTAGCGTCCTAGGCATTCACTCGAATAATGAACTATAATGTCTCACTTCCGAGCTCATTTGTCTGTGGTAACATCGAATAATGAACTCGGTTATGTCTCACTTCTGAGCTCATTCGTCTGCGGTAATGTCGGCTTACTTGGACGACATTCTTCAGAGATACGGCAACAAAACTATTCTTCAGAATGATGTTCAGAGTCTGCTTCTCTTCCTCCGACGTCTCGGCTTCATCGTAAATGAGAAGTCAGATATAGCTCCATCCAAGTCGTTCATTCACTTGGGAATGAGCTTTGAGACTCACAACAATCTTGTTCGTCTGCCGTTACCCAGAGCAAAATTAGTCAGTTGTTATGCTCGCTTTTGTCTACACTCAGACGCATTAACAGCGAGGGAATTTATGCGACTGATGGGGTTGTGCGGAGTGGCTGCGGATCTTATTCCGACGGGTCACTTACGCACACATCCCCTCCAGATATTCTTTACTCAGAACTATTATCTTAAAGGCTCTGCCGTCTACGGACAACCATAGACCTCTGCTGTGTCCAGTCAGGGCTATGCGCACATATAAATGCCGATCAGAGTTTATTAGAAAAGGAAGGAAACGCTTCTTTTTATCATTGATTCCTAACAGAAAAGATATTTCTGTCCATTCAGTTGCTAGATGGATTCAGTTGGCAATATGCATTGCCTATGAAAATCTATCTTCGGATCAGCATTCGGTTAATAAGATATCAGCGCATGAAGTTAGAGCGCTGTCCACTTCTTGGGCTTATTCTAACAGTATAGCTATTACTGATCTCAAGAAAGCTGCGTACTTGACACAGCCTTCTACACTTAACCAAGTTTTACCTTAGAAATTTAGAGTCCATCTCCGGTAACCGTAGATGTTTAGGTCCTCTATCTGTTGCTCAGAATGTCGTCCACTAAATGATTACATCTATAGTTATTTAGGCAACCCGTTCCAGCAGTGATGCTGTTCTGCTGCATTCTTCATTCTGAGGACATGTACCTCAGAACAAGGGGAAGGGGGGGGGGGGGTGGTGTTTTTTTCCCTTATGATCATCTGGCTTCATAGAGAAAAGCAAGGGAAGACCTCCTCCGGTGTCAGTAGTCCGGAGTCGGTGCTGGGATGGTTTTAATGTGTAGCTCCGTGTGAAGCAAATTAATATGTCTCATTTATGCATTGTTTTTAAAGTGTAGCTCACTGAGAAGCATTTGTATATGTCACGTGTCAAATGGGCATTAATATACAATCCTCGAACACTTTTAAATGAGTATAAAGAGTCTTATTCTCTGGACTTTCTTTATATATTGGCTTCCCTTCACCGAATTAGCATAATGGGTTATGCTGACATTAAATGGAGAATTATATATTATGTAATGCTCAATTACATTGTTGGTGTTATGTCTTTCTCGTTTCTCGTAAACGAGAAAGACATATATAATTCCTTTCTCTCCTATTCTCCTGTAGGAGCTATCCTTTAAGAAGTGATTGAGTAATTGGATTTTCCTCTTTGTCCTAGGCCCTCCAGCCTTTTTACGATTCAGCTAGTCTGGGCCATTGGTTGTTGTATAAAAATATAAATTCAAAGTAATTTGTATATTTTTTATACTTACCAATGGCCCAGACGGGGATGACCCTCCCATGAGTGGGCACTCATACCTCTCCGCTGCTGACAACATTTAACAGGCAAATTCTAGAAAGAATGATGGTTGGCGCCAATTCCGGTGTCTTCCTGGATACTGCGCAGTTCGCAAAAGTATCGAGGACCAGTTAGGAGATAATTTTTTCGGTTTTGCATGCAAATTTTGGGGATTGGGGGGGCAAAATTTGTGTTTGGCCCTAAATATTTTTGAGTTACAACCAGCTAGTCTGGGCCATTGGTAAGTATAAGAAATATACAAATTACTTTGAATTTATAATTTTCCGGTCTCTCAAAACAGGTGAAAAACTGAGTTTTTGCCACAGTTTTGTGGTCTCTCAAGACAGGTGGTCTCTCAAGACAGGTGGCCTCTCATGACAGGTCCATTATAGAGTGAAACCAATCGGTACATGGCCACAGTGGTCTCTCAAGACAGGTGGTCTCTCACGACAGTGGTCTCTCAAGACAGGTTTTACAGTACCTAGTGCAAATCATCATAGAAAAAAATGATCTGGTCTTGAATTTCATTGTCAGAGTGTCAGGGTTGTGTACCGTGTTCCTTTTAGCATTTAACAGACTCAGGTTGGGCTATATTTTTATTCTATAAACCAATGGCCCAGACTACCTGGTGCAAACTCAAAGTTATCAAGGGCCAAACACAAATTTTGACCCCCTCCCACCCCCCAATCCCCAAAATTTGCTTGCAAAACCGAAAATTAAAAGTCCTATCTGGTCCTCCATACTTTTACTCTCTGCGCATGCGCAGCCATCAGGAAGTGACCGGAATTGGCGCCAATATCATTCTTTGTTTGGCCCTAAAGTCAGCAACAAAGAACTGACATCTGTGCTTTAAAATCTCCTTTTTTGAGGTTGCCAGACACAAATAAAAAAACGGTGGTTTTTGACATTCAGGGCTGTAACTTTATAATAATTATAAAATTATCTTATGTTTCCCAATTTCAGGACATATACGCCTGACATCATCATTTTTGATAATGATTATTCCACTGTTTGTTAAGTATTCCTTCCCTATCCTTCCATGAACCCTTCCTGTTAAACTCTAAAGCTTTTTGGCTATTTTTTATTGAAATTTTTTATTAAATTTCTTGGGAGTTTAACATGTATTACAGAATATTTTTTCTGTCTTTCCCCATGATTACGTCCTCACCCTAGAGGTGTTAGGTCGTTTAGTCTTGAATCTTCTATTTGGTGTATCGTTTTTTCTTCATATGAAGATCTAGCTTTGCATCTGGTAGCAATTAAATTGGTTTTTGACTTTGGGCCTTTTTTGTGTGCATGATGTCTTGTTTCCAGTTTTTTCACTGACGTTGTTTACTTTGATAACATCCTCATATATAGGTAGTAATTTATATTCTATTACTGTAGAATTACTGTAGGATGCATGCATTATTATTCCGGTAGTCTAGCTCAGTAAATTTGGATTTTGTCCACACTTAGGCTCTATCGAGATGCCCTTGGGCTCTTAATGTTTCCTTTGGAACTTAGGCATTTTTTCAACAAAGAATTTCCCAAAAATATTTTGAATTTAATTTTGTTGCTATTATTCATGTATCTTAATTATATTTTGTTGTGGAGTTTGGAGGACTGATATCGACTTTAGTCGATGCACTCCTGCGGACTCTTGTCATTCTTGTGTTCACTGGGATGACAAATGTTGGAGACGGGTGTCGTGGTATGTTGTTGGTGATGAAGTTCTGAGTCCAGGCCTCTCATCGCATTATAATTCATTTTTTCAGTTTCTATTTCAGAGGAACATGAACACGGTGATGATATTCTGACACCCATCCAAGTGTGCCTCCGTCACCGCGCTCCATTGAGCAAATAGAGCTAGCTGCAGTGCTCATGATATGCAAGGGATAAGGCCTCTAGTTAGTGTTCTTAATCTCTTGCAAGCAGCTAGCTCGACTGGTGAAGCGGTTATTCCGTCCGTGGGAGCTGTGACACCGGGTAAGTCCGTTGGGGTCGAAGGAAGTGTAGATGTGGGTAGAGCGAGCACTTAAATATAAATAAGCTCACCCAGCGACGATGGAAATAGGGAGGAAGTCAGCAAGTTTCTTGTACTCGGCGAGGTCCCTATCTAACCTAACAACATTTGGGGCCAAATGTTGTTACGAGAAACTTGCACGAGCCAGAGCATACGTCCCCCTACCACTCGGGATGCTCTGCCTAGTCTGCAGACAGGGTCGGCTTAGTCACAGCTTCCTCTGCTACGCTTCACAAGCCAAAATGAAGTTTTCTGGTTGAAAACTTGCACAAGACGGAGCATACATCTGCCCACCGCTTCAGACGCTCTGTCTAGTCTGCAGCCAGTGTCGGCTTTAGTCACGGCTTCCTCCATTATGTTATTAAGGCACACATGACTGTAGGGTAGCTACCTGACTTCAGATAACCAGTCAGCTGTGCGAAGATGGAGCCTTTCATCGCCCTTGAAGTCAGACCATCCAATAGCTAGCTATCCGAGGCATCGATCAGTGGGTCACTCGCAGAAGAGATTTATCTACGGATCTTCTTCCCAGGAGCAGCAAGCTGTGGGAAAAACAGAAAACTGCTGCTTCTCAAGCCTCGGGAATGGACTTGCTGTCGCAGTTGCGCAGCTATCAGCAGCATCCCTGCTAATGCAAGAGCAGCCTCCCGCAGACTCCAGTGTTGAGCTATCGCACGGTGCTGGGTTTGGTCCGGTCAATTATGCATGTAGTAGAAGCCAGAAGTTTCTCTATGGGATGCTCGGCTAGATCTGGGGTCAGATCACCGATTGGGGAACCCTCTCCATCCCGTTAACAGTCGGGGCCGACTGTGTCCGTTATGAGAAACCTTATTGAGTCGGAACATGCATCAAAACGTTCCTTCCACGCTGCATCCGGGGCTGGACGGCAGTTATGGCTTCTTCCACTCACATGGAAGCGCACAAAAGAGGATTAAGCCTAGAAGTTTCTAAGCGGGATACTCTACTAGATCTGGGGACAGATCGAGAGGGGAGAGCGTTTTTTGTCCCGTTAACAGTCGGGGACGACTGTTTTGTGTTGTAAGAAACCTCAATGAGGAGGAGCATCCGTCCTATGTGACGAGTTGGGATGCTTTTCCCGCACTTCACCCGGGGTTGGCTGAGGTTATGGCTTCCTCTTCTTCCATGGATATGCACAATAAGGGATAGATGCCTAAAAGTTTCTAACGGAACGCTTGGCGAGGTCTGGAGCAGACTGCGAGCTGGAGAACCTTCTCCTTTCCGTCAGCCGTCAGGGTCGATTGTTTTTGGTGCGAGAAACTTTAGTGAGTTGGGACGCCCGTTCACGCTTGCGGTTCGGGACGCTTCTTCCACACTGCAGCCATATTCGGTTGCAGCTATGGCATCTTCCCTTGCTTCATTAATGAAGCACGTTGACCACAGACTAGCTATTCGGGTTGATAGCTAGTCGTTTGAGACTAGTACTACCATTTAACAGACTCCGATGGTGAGCTGTCAGTCGGTGCTGCATTGGTCCAGTCATCCGTTTAGTCAGATAGAGTTCACCATATTTGCGGATGGAACATTTGGATGGTTAGAGGGATACGGAGTGATGACAAGGTGAAAAGCTCTGAGTCACTCCGGTTACCGGAAATATACTATTTGACGACAAGCTTGCGTTGATATATGTGCGGGCTACAAGAAGCTTCAGTGCTCTGCTATTGAAGTTGCTGTCTCATCAACACACTTCAGCAGACTGGGGTAAGCGAGGCCATTCTGCTTCTAAGAAAGCATCATGAGAATGTCTCGCGAGGGTACAATAACCCTCTTATATTTACTCTGGAAGTCGTCATTATAGCGACTCGGGAAAGGGGTATAGGTCTGATCAAGGCTATTGATCAGACACCCTAGGCCAACGATTAACGGAAGGTTATCATCTTCACGAGAAACTGGGCATTAATCACAGAAGTTCCTTTCAAAGAGAGTTGCTTCTAGTGGAGGTAAAGGCTCTCTTATTGAAGGGAACCATTGAGGTCGACGAGATGAGTTTCTTCGTGGGGAGGATGTAGTTTCTCCTCCCGTAAGCATCGTAAGTCGTACAGGTGATGGACATGACCTCTATTGCTTGCCAGTTTACAGAGGATTATCAACTTCACGAGAAACTGGACGTTAATCACAGAAGTTCCTTTCAAAGAGAGTCCTAGTGGAGGTCAAGGCTCTCTTATTGAAGGGATCAATTGAGGTCGTCGAGAATAGATTTCGGTTGCTTGCTATTTGGCGGTAGGTTACAAACCTCACAAAAGTGGATAAATTTCTCAGGATTAGTGTGGATGAGAATGTCTTGGCAGGCCTGCGGCTATCAGCCCAAGCAAGCTCCACTTACAAGAATACTTGTTAGACAAATCTTCCAAGAGAGGCTTTCCTTCTGGAGATATCAACTTTCCTATTGAAGAAAAGTATTAGACGTCGTCAAAATTATTCTCCATTTTTTTTATTATCACCTGTTTCTCATCCTGAATCCAGATGGATAGTGCATAGATAGGCTGAGATATGTCTTGGCGTCAAGACAATTATGTCATTGTGGATGTCATAGTAGCCTTCTGTGCGGTTACAGCGGTCTCTTCAGTTAGGCTTTGTCCGCTGTCTTTTGGGATTACAACCAAAAAAGATACTGTGCTTTTTGGTTTGTTTTTCCTAGGTGTCACAGACTTGAGTCTTATTGTTACACCATAGTAGCCTAGCTAAATCTTGAGTGACATTTTTTCAGTATTATGCAGTGGCATAACTGAATTTATTATCTCTTGGGACTGGGGTCTCTTTGGGAATTCAGGGCTGTTTATATTGCGGCTCTTCATTCCCTACCTTGCACAGCGATAACTGTAAGTCTCCATTAAGTGAGCCTTCAGGGTCGCAACTTACACCGATATATCTGTCTTCACCTAGATGAAGACTTATAAGCTATGGCTAGCGTTGTAAGTCTCCCTAGTGAGCTAGGGCATCAGTTATCAGCTTTTAATGGTCTTCATGTACAGGAAGACCTTTAGCTGCTTCAGCTAGGCTGAGTTAGTTGTCCTGTCGGCCATGATACCGTTTGTTAGAGGAGGTTATTCTCTTCAAACCGGTATGGTTTGGTGTGAGTTATTATATAAATACGGTGTATTTATTCATCATGTCCTTCTCCGCCCTTAGTGGCATTATGGAGTCGATCAGACGTGAGGGAGCCTTGCGGTTCCTATACTATTTGATGGCTAACACAAGAACGATTCAAGTAATGCGGGTGAGGTGGATTCGATATGATTTTGAATCCCCCCCCTCTCCCCAATGTGTTAAGAGGTGATTACCGGGCAAGACGTAGTTTTCTTCCAGTAAGCCGCGTATGCATTGAAGTTTATACATGCATTTCATGACTTCTCGATTGGCAGCTGGGTCATGTTCTATGGCGACCTCATGGGCACATCCACTTTTTAGTTGGTTGGTTTCCTGTGGTTGTTCGTCTAGATGTCATATACGAGCATATGATTCATCATCAATAAATTGCTAGCCTTCGGGTACCTGTAAGGCTGTTTAGTCAGTTAACTGGTATTCACATGATTACATGCAAGATTTCAATGCTCACATGCATAAAATATGCATTAATAGGCAGACACATTATTGTATGTTATGGACCTTAGAAACAATTATTTCGAGGGCTGTCCATGACGAGCCTGTTAATCATAGCTCCTTACATTTCTAAATCCAGGTTTCTATTAATTTCGGTACCAATCGAATACAACTTGTCTTTACACTCTCGTGTAGTCATATACAAGCATATGATTCATCATCAATAAATTGCTAGCCTTCGGGTACCTGTAAGGCTGTTTAGTCAGTTAACTGGTATTCACATGATTACATGCAAGATTTCAATGCTCACATGCATAAAATATGCATTAATAGGCAGACGCATTATTGTATGTTATGGACCTTAGAAACAATTATTTCGAGGGCTGTCCATGACGAGCCTGTTAATCATAGCTCCTTACATTTCTAAATCCAGGTTTCTATTAATTTCGGTACCAATCGAATACAACTTGTCTTTACACTCTCGTGTAGTCATATACAAGCATATGATTCATCATCAATAAATTGCTAGCCTTTGGGTACCTGTAAGGCTGTTTAGTCAGTTAACTGGTATTCACATGATTACATGCAAGATTTCAATGCTCACATGCATAAAATATGCATTAATAGGCAGATGCATTATTGTATGTTATGGACCTTAGAAACAATTATTTCGAGGGCTGTCCATGACGAGCCTGTTAATCATAGCTCCTTACATTTCTAAATCCAGGTTTCTATTAATTTCGGTACCCAATCGAATACAACTTGTCTTTACACTCTCGTGTATTCGCACTTTTCTGGGAGCATAGATATCGGATAGAACACGTCTGGGAGTGTTATTTATTGGAATTTATTGTACACCTGAATGGGGTCGCCTGTGGGTTACCTTGGAAGTGTTTTTACTCTCCAGAGATTGTCCATTGTGATTCTATTGGACATGTGTATGTTATATATTATATCACCGGTTTTTGACCTATCTACCTATGCTGACTCCGGTATACGTTACAAGTGGGCAATATTAATTACCGGGATCGCTGCGATAACCTTAGCTTCTGAAGTGGCGTTAAGCACCAATTTATTGTGTCGCCTGCCCCACGAAGTGGGGAGCGACATATAGGGATTACTTTTGTCGTCTTGCGTCGTCCGCATCGTCTGCGTCGTCGTCCACGTCACACTTTCTCTTATCCGCCACTCCTCTTTAACCTATGAATGGATTTTGATGAAACTTTCAGTGATTCTTTATCACATAATGGCATTGTGCACCTCCTATTTTATTTTTTGATCCGCTGTATTTTTTCCAGAGTTATGCCCCTTTTCCACTTTCTGTCTGAAATAGTAAAATATAGTGCAGGCGACACACGTCTTCCATGGAAGACTCACATCTAAGTTAATAATAATTAATACCTGGGTGCCTGGTCGACGGATATATACTGTTGTTTGGTACAGCTTTTACTGATTCCAGAGCGCTCTCCTCTTTGTTTTTGGGAAGACTCCTTCAAAAAGTGAGGTGGGGGGGATTTTTTACCTCTCCTCTGGCTTGATAAGTGTGTAACTATGAGTGAAGCTGTTTTGTCTGTAGATTATATCCTGGATACAGCTTGTGTTTTATGGTATATAGCGTATGTTTGTGGGGGATAACCTCTCATTCTCAAATACGCCATCCTAATTTTAGCTCAACTTGACAAAGTCAAGCTGAGCTATTGCCATCACTTCTCGTCCGTCGACGTACATACGTACATATGTTAGTACGTTAGTATGTACGTCCACAATTTCCTTTGGCACACCTCACAGGTCGCATTTATGATCAGATTACTTTGAAACTTGGTATGCTTGTTTGGGGTGACCTCTAGATCGGAGCTATCGATTTTCTTCAATTTCTGTCAAAAAATGTTGCCGCGGCCAACGTTCTTAGAACTTAGTTTAGTCAAACCACAATATCCCTTTGGCACACCCTACAGGGCGCATTTATGATTTGATTGCTTTGAAACCTGGTATGCTTATTTAGGGTGACCTCTAGATGGGAGCTATCGATATTTTTATACTGTACCAATGACCCAGACTTAGCTGGTGCTAACTCTAACAAAACCAGGGCCAAACACAAATTTTGCCCCCCAATCCCCAAAATTTGCATCCAAAACCAAAAGAAATCATGTCCTATAGGACCTCCATACTTCGCCCCTACTGCGCATGCGCAGTGTCAAGGACCTTCCGAAATTGGCGCCAATTATCATTCTCTGTTTGGCCCTTCATCAGTCAACATCTCACTGATCTTTGTGCTTGTAAATCACAGTTTAAAGGATGCCAGACACGTAATTATTGGAGAAATGGTGATTCTAAGGAGGATATAGAAGGAGGAGAGGAAAAAGCAGTGACAAAAAATAATCAGGGCTGTACTTAAAAATTTTTATGAAATTATGTTAAGTTGCCTATTTTCGAGGCATGGGCCTCTTGTTGTCATTCTTGCTAAAAAGTTGCACTGCTTATTCAGTGTTTCCTCTCCCCTGGCCTTCTAAGTCCCCCCTTGCAATTCTCCCATGCTTTTGGCATATTTTTGAGAAAGTTCATTTCTAAAATTCTCTTGGGAGAGTTGCTTGGTTACAGAATGTTTTCTGTTATTTTCCCCATAGTTACGTTTTCACCCATGGGTGTATAAACGTTGTGTTCTGCATCTTCCATCTGATGTTCTGCAGATTCTCCCCTGGGAGTCTCTGTCTTGCATCAGATAGAGTGTAATTTTGATGACTGATTTCGGGCCAGTTTTTTCAGTGCCTGGAGTCATGTTTTCTGGTGTTTTACACTGTTTGTTTACATTGGCAACAGCCTTTTTTGAGGGGGGCTGTTTGCCTTTGGTGTAGTTTATCTCACTATAAGATACATTTCTATTATCCGTAAGTGTCGCATTAATTATTTAATATAAATTTAACATTTTTGACCACACTTAGCCATCGGATCCATCGGGGCTCAACGTTACTTTTCAGAAACTTGGGCTTCGCTGAAAAAATATTTTTCAAAAATTATTTTGATTTGCAATTGTTTTTTCATTATTAATGGATCATGTTATTATGTATCTTTGTGTCAGGGGTTTGTGCGAGTAACTAGGACTTGTTGTTGACTTTTCACAATGAAAGGATATTGTTCAAATTGTAATAGGAAGAAATCTTCCTCTGACTTTCATGATCATTGTATTAATTGTAGTCAGTGTTCTCGCACTAATCCCTGTTCTATATGTCAATTTTGGGATGACAAACATTGGAAACGTGTGTCACAGTATGTTGTTACTGGAGAAAGGGCTATGCCGGCTCTTTCTCCGCAAGGTCACTCTACTCTCTCAGTTTCTATTTCAGAGGAACAAGAACAGGGTGATGTTTCCATGTTATCTTCCGCAAGTGCGCTTCCGTCGTCACAAATGAATACAGAGCTAGCAGCAAAAGTGCTCATGGAGATTAAACAAATGTCGTCCGCTAGCTCGCCCGGTGTAGCGTCCATTCACCGAAGGGTTCGGCAGCCGGGTTCGTCCGATGCGGTCCAGGAGGAAATGTTGGGTGATGCGAGCACTATAAACATTCTACGTGCACACCCAGTGACGGCGGATAGTAGGCGAGATCGGAGGAAGCCTTTGAGTCCGGTTCCTAGCTCGTCCAGGTCCAGCCGGGCCGCGAGCGAGAGAGGCCCCTCTCTCGTACAACAGCATCTGGGACCAGATGTTGTGGTACAAAATGTGTCACAAGCGGAGCATACGTCCGTCGCTCGAGACGCTCCGTTGTATAGGCAGTCCGCGGAGACTGCTCAGGCTTCTTCTTCTCGTCAGCGCACTTGACCGCACCTTGGCTGCGTGACCGCCGATATCTTACCAGCTTCGCCGATCAAGGATTCTTCGGCGACCAGGTCACACCATCCGGCAGCCAGGGACAAGAGGCCGATGGACTCCGGACGTTCGCATAGAAAAAGTATGCGGGCGCCATCAGATGCGGAGCTGCCCTCGGCGAAGCAGCGAAAGACTGCGCCTCCGCAGGTCTCGATGCCGGACGTGCTTGTGCAGATAGCACAACTTATCGCAGCATCCCAGCAGCCGACAGAAACGGTGTCGGATCGGGAATTATCCGACGGCGCTGGGTCGGTACGCTCTGCCGAAGCATCGGGGGCGGACGACCGGGAGCATCATGAGGTCTGACCGGATGGTGAAAGGGATACGGATGATTTGGAGCTATCCCTTTCGGAACAACATAAAGCTGCCGTGGACTTCATCCGGCACTTTCTCCCTCAAGTTGTTCCGTCGGGCCAGACTGCTGCGGTTCCGGACAAGAGGATTATAGCGTCATTGGACTCTGAATTTTTTGAGCGGTTCAGGGACATCGCTCCCGAGTTTCCATCGCAGTCCAATAATGTTGCAAGAACATTTGAATTATTGAACGACGCTATATTTAAACTTGCTTCCAAGACGGGGAAAGCAGGTTTCTTGTCCGCCAATACTCTCAACCTGCCTTTCATTAATGCAAGGAATAAATTTGACACGGCAGGACAGGGTATTCCGAGAGTTCCTCTGCGTATGGACGACGAGGCGGAAGACTTAGAGCTATCATTACCGTCGTCGGCTTCTATTCCAACTGCGGTGTTGGAAACAGCTATTTCGTCTAACAGAGCCAGTTTAGATGCCTTATCTTACGCAGATCACCTTACTAAGGCGTTATCACTCCGCCTTCAAGGGAAAGAATTTCAGGATATACAATCCTCTTTAAGACTTCTTTCAAGTGCAGTAGCTTATTCCACGTGTAACTCCGCCCTTTCAGTGGCAAACCTGGAGTTGGTTAGACGTGACGCAGCCCTAGCTACATCCACACTCGTGGATACTAAGGTGAAGAACTCTCTCAGAGTCGCTTCGGTCTCCGGAGAACTTCTCTTTGACGGCAAGCTTTCTGCTATTTATGATAAAATTACAAAGAAAGCTTCGGATTCTCTGTTGTTCAAATCTGCTTCTAAGAAGTCGGATACAGCAGACAAGAATAAGACAGGCACTTCTGGGTCTAATGCGCCCAAGAGAGGTTCCTATAGAGGTTCCGGTGCGTCCTCTTGGTCTTATTCGAGAGACCGTCAAGGTAGCGACTCACGTTCGGGACGTCCTTCGGGCCGGGACAACCGGTCGGACGTCCCGAGGTCGACGGGACGAGGGGTGCGGGTCGTGGAGAACGTGGTTTCTCCTACCGCAGGCCTCGCAGGTCCAGGAGGTGATGGCTTAAACCTCTATCGCGTACCAGTTGGCGGAAGGTTGTCGAGCTTTTCACAAGAATGGGCGTCGATTACGGACGACCCTTGGGTGAGAGGAGTGACTTCGGAAGGTCTAAAGATATCCTTCAAACGAAAGCCTCCATTAACTCGAAGTCCAAAGTGGACTCAACTTCCGTCAAATCCGCAGAAAAGAGACACTCTATTATCAGAGGTGCACTCTCTTTTAATGAAGAACGCGGTAGAGGTCGTAGAAAACCAGGAGACTCCGGGATTCTACAGCCATCTGTTTCTGGTTCCGAAACCAGACGGCTCGTTCCGTCCAGTCATAGATTTGAGCTGGATAAACAAGCTGATCGTCGCTCCGAAGTTTTATATGGAGACGATTCGGTCGGTCAGAGCGAGTATTCGGGTGAACGATTATGCAACAAGCACAGATCTCAAAGATGCGTACTTTCACGTCATGGTACATCCGACATTCAGAAAGTATCTACGCTTCGCAGTCCTAGGAGTGGTGTATCAATTCCGGGCGATGTGCTTCGGATTGAATCTAGCACCCTGGGCTTTCACTCGGGTAATGAACTCGGTAATGATCTATTTCCGAGCTCATTCGTCTGCGGTAACGTCGGCCTACCTGGACGACATTCTTCAGAGGTACGGCAACGAGTTAACGCTTCAGAACGATGTTCAGAATCTACTTCTATTGCTCCGACGTCTCGGTTTTATAGTAAACGAGGAGAAGTCGGATCTGGTGCCGTCCAAGTCATTCACACATCTGGGAATGAGCTTCGAGACGCACAACAATCTCGTTCGTCTGCCGTTAACCAGAGCGAAATTAGTCAGTTGTTACGCTCGCTATTGTCTGCACGCAGACAAAGTCACAGCGAGAGAATTTATGAGACTGATAGGTCTGTGCGGAGCCGCTGCGGATCTCATTCCGATGGGGCGGTTACGCACGCGTCCTCTCCAAATTTTCTTGACTCAGAATTGGAGTGTGAAAATTCATTCGCTCGACATAGACGTTCTCTTGTCAGATCAAGTGAAACAAGAGATTCAGACTTGGGCAAACATTCAGTGGTTAACTCAGGGAGTTCCGCTGCAGTTGCCGGATCTGAGTTTTACCATTATGACGGATGCCAGTCAAACAGGTTGGGGTGCATCATTGATCCCAACGGATTCGAGATGCCAGGGTCTTTGGGATCCACAATTCCTGGGCAAGCACATAAACATCAAGGAAATGATGTCAATTTGGCTTGCGTTACGTCATTGGATGGACATTATTCACAATGCTCATGTCCAAATCCTATCCGACAATACGACAGTAGTGGCGTATATATGGAATCAGGGAGGCACTCATTCAGTTCCATTGTTCAATCTAACGGAAAGAATCCTTCTGTTTGCGCTAGAACATCAGGTTCTTCTTTCGGTCCGTCACATACCGGGTCGTCTGAATGTGCTAGCAGACTCCCTTTCACGAAAGGGTCGCTTGTTGCCGTCGGAGTGGACTCTCAACAAACAAGTATTCAATCAGATTTGCTACCAATGGGAACGGCCAATGATAGACTTATTTGCGACACATCTCAACAATCAGTTGCAGACGTATGTGTCTCCGTGTCCGGATCCAAGAGCATTTGCAGTAGACGCTCTGTCAATCCCTTGGGACGGAATGATAGGATATGCGTATCCTCCAGCGCCGTTAATTCAGCAAGTATTGCTAAAGATAAAACAATCTCAATGCAAGATTCTGTTGGTAGCATCTCTGTCTCCACAGAGACCGTGGATAAATCTACTCAGGTGTCTGTTGTGGGACCTACCGCGAAAGCTTCCTCCACGGGAGGATCTTCTTTCGCAGGGGAAATCGCGTCAACTCCATCACAACCCGCGAGGTCTCAACCTTCACGTTTTTCCGTTTTGCGGTCCTTCTTGCATGGCAAGCACTTTACAGGATGAGCAGTGGACGCGATTTCTAACTGTAGGAGGACCTCCTCTTCGCTAAACTATGCGGCTAAGTGGAAGGTTTTTCGTTGTTGGTGTAGGGATCATTCTGTAGATATTTTCGATCCCTCTATACCAGACATTGCAAACTTTCTAGTATACTTGTTTGACGAAATCAAACTGCAGCCTGTTACTATTAAGGGTTATAGGTCTATGTTATCTGATACCTATGCACATCATGATAGTTTACAAATTGGATCTAATGTCTCTTTATCTAAGTTGGTTAGAAACTTCTCAATAAATAGACCCAGAACTCTTAGGTTAATTCCTAAATGGAATTTAGCTTGGGTTCTTCTTAAATTGAAGGAAAAGCCATTTGAACCTCTTGGGACAGTAGATTTCAAATTCTTATCTTATAAGACAGCTTTTCTCTTAGCTTTCTCTTCTGCTAGAAGAGTCAGTGAGCTTCATGCACTGTCGGTGGATGATTCTCACTATCGAAGTGTCGGGAACACTATCACCTTCACTACTAATGTGGGTTTTTTAGCTAAGAATCAGGCTCCTAATAAATATCCGGAACCTATTGTTATTAAGGCTCTTCCGTCTTCAGACGGGCGTAGGCCTTTACTCTGTCCTGTTAGAGCGTTACGTATCTATAAACAGAGATCTCAGTTTATCAGAAAGGGACGGAAACGTTTCTTTCTGTCTTTGATGCCTAATAGAAGGGACATTTCGGTCCATTCTATTGCTAGATGGATTCAATTAACTATCCGTACTGCTTATGAGAGTTTATCTTCTTCTCAGCAGTCTGTGCTTAAGATTTCCGCTCATGAAGTAAGAGCTCTTGCTACTTCTTGGGCTTATGCTAATAGTATTGCTATTACAGATTTAATGAAGGCTGCTTATTGGTCTCAGCCATCCACATTCACAAATTTTTATCTCAGAAATATTAAGTCCATTTCTGGAGACCTGCATTGTTTAGGTCCGTTATCTGTTGCTCAGAATGTCGTCCACTAAACAGTTGCAACTATAGTTATGCAGGCTTTCTGTTCCGGCAGTGACTCCGTCCGGCTGCCCTCTTCACTCTGGGCTATTTGACCCAGGGCAAGGGGAAGGTGGGGGGGAGGGTGTTCCCTTAGGTCACCTGCTTTATAGTGAAAAGCAAGGGAATGCCTCCTCCAAAGTCAGTATTTCTGAGTCGCTTCCGGGATGGTTTTAAAGTGTAATATTAATGTTAAAATTCATTCATGTCATATTTTTAAAGTGTAGCTCGGTGTGAAGCATTTGTATATGTCAAGTGTCAAACGGGCTTTAATATACAATACTCGGACACTTTTAAAAGATTATAAAGAGTCTCAATTCTCTGGACTAACTTTATTTATTGGCTTACTTTAAAAATAATTAGTATAAGGGTTATACTGGATGTTAATAGAGAACATGAATGTTATTGTGCTCAATTATTAAGGGTATTGTATCTTTCTAATTTAATATTTAATAAGAAAGATACATGTAAAGCCTAATACTCCTTTTCTCCTTAAGGGGTTGCCTCTATATTATATAGTTGAGCTTATTGGATTTTCCTCTATGTCCTAGGCCCTCCAGCCTTTTTACTATTCAGCTAAGTCTGGGTCATTGGTACAGTATAAAAATGTTAAAAAATTTATAGTAATTTATATATTTTTTATACTTACCAATGACCCAGACGGGGATGGCCCTCCCAGGAGTTGGGAACTCTTGCCTCCCCGCTGAGTACATAGCGCTGACCAGGCACTGCCAGTAAGAATGATAATTGGCGCCAATTTCGGAACGTCCTTGACACTGCGCAAGCGCAGTAGGGGCGAAGTATGGAGGTCCTATAGGACATGATTTCTTTTGGTTTGGGATGCAAATTTTGGGGATTGGGGGGCAAAATTTGTGTTTGGCCCTGGTTTTGTTAGAGTTAGCACCAGCTAAGTCTGGGTCATTGGTAAGTATAAAAAATATATAAATTACTATAAATTTTTTAACTTTCTTCAATTTCCGGCAAAAAATGTTGGCACGGCCAACGTTCGTAGAACTTAGTTTAGTCAGACCTCAATATTTCCCTTTGGCACACCCTACAGGGCACATTTATGATCAGATTGCTTTGAAACCTGGTGTGCTTGTTTGGGGAGACCTCTAGATGGAAGCTATCGATTTTCTTCAATTTCTGTCAAAAAATGTTGCCGCGGCCAACGTTCTTAGAACTTAGTTTAGTCAGAAGACTCAATATTTCCCTTTGGCACACCCTAGGGTACCTTTATGATCGGATTGCTTTGAAACCTGGCATGTTTGTTTGGGGTGACCTCTAAATGGAAGCTATAGATTTTCTTCAATTTCCATCAAAAAATGTTGCCGCAGCCAACATTCTTAGAACTTAGTTTAGTCAGACCACAATATTTCCCTTTAGCTCACCCTACAGGGCACATTTATGATTAGATTGCTTTGAAACCTGGTATGCTTATTTACGGTGACCTCTAGATGGGAGCTATCGATTTTCTTCCATTTCTGTCAAAAAATGTTGCCACGGCCAAGGTTCTTAGAATTTAGTCTAGTCAGACCACAATATTTCCCTTTTGTACACCCTACAGGGCACATTTATGATCGGATTGCTTTGAAACCTGGCATGCTTGTTTGGGGAGGCTTCTAGATGGGAGCTATCGATTTTCTTCGGTTTCTGTCAAAAAATGTTGCCACTGGCAAAAAAAATGACATTGGTACCAATGATCTTCAATTTTGCCATTTCATTTATAACTTACCAAGTTCAAGTTTGTCAAGTTGAGCTACAGTGTCATTGACACTTTCATTGGGGCTTAGTCTGGACTAGCCTTAAAAATTGGGAACTCGTTACATCCAATTAGCATAGTCTTCATGCTAAGAATACGTAATTACTTGAATTTGGCTCCTTATTTATGATATGTCTTCTCTATTACTGTATTGAGAGACATACATGTAATTCCTTTTAAATTAATTTCCTTTCACCTTTAATTGCAGGCTTGGGAACTATGTTGGTCTGCTAATTCTGAAGTCCTAGGTCTTCTGCCTTTTTACGATTCAGCTAATCTGGGCCATTGGTTTATAGTATAAAAATATGATAAATTTAAAGTAATTTGTATATTTTTCAGGCTTTCCAATGGCCCAGACGGGAATGGTCCTCCCCTGAGTGGGGCTATAGGTCTATGTTATCAGACACATATTCTCATCATGATAACTTGAGTATTGGATTAGATCCTTCCTTATCCAAGCTAGTTAGAAATTTCTCTATCAATAGACCTAGAAGCCTCAGATTAATTCCTAAGTTGAATTTGGCTTGGGTTCTTTTGAAGCTCTCAAGAAGCTCCTTTTGAGCCGTTAGATGATGCAGAATTTAAATTTCTCACTTATAAAACGGCTTTTCTCTTAGCCTTCGCTTCTGCCAGACGAGTTAGAACTCCATGCATTACCTGTCGAAGATTCCCTTTACTTTAGTGTGGGTAATACTATTACTCTTACTACGGAAGTGGGATTCTTGGCCAAGAATCAGATTCCGAATAAGTGACCGGAACCTATTGTCATTAAGGCCTTACCGTCCTCGGACAACCGTAGACTGCTGTTGTGTCCAGTGAGAGTGATGCGCATATATAAACGTCAATCTAGCTTCATTTAAAAAGGATGAAAGAGGTTTTTCCTTTCACTTATACCTAACAGAAAAGATATTTCTGTTCATTCAGTCGCTAGATGGATTCAATTGGCAGTAAGAATCGCTTACGAGAACCTATCAGCGGATTAACATTCTGTCAACAAAATTTCAGCACATGAGGTTAGGGCACTGTCTTCTTCTTGGGCTTATTATACCCCCTGCAAACAAAGTTTGGGGTGGTATATAGGAATCACCCTGTCCGTCCGTCCATCTAGGCATCCGTCTATCCGTCTGTCCATCCTTATAAGCGCAACTCCTCCTAAACCATTTGAAGATTTTTCATGAAACTTTACACAATGGAAGATCTCCATATGAAGATGTGCATGAAGCAGTATAACTCCGTTCTGACATTTCCAAGGGGAAATAATCTAACTTATACATTTTAATGTACCAAAAAGGCTACAACTGAGGCGCGGGGGGTATCACTTTGTGAGCTTGCTCATAGTAATACCTCTAGTTCAAATAGTATTGCTATTACTGATTTAATGAAGGCAACCTACTGGATGCATCTGTCTTCATTTTCAAAGTTCTGTCTTAGAAATTTAGAGTCTATCTCAGGTGACCTGATGTACTTGGGTCCTCTTTCGGTCACACAGAGTGTTGTCCATTAATAATACATCTCAGTGATGTCTTAGGCAGTCTGCTCGAGCACTGACACTGTTCTGCTGCCCTCTTCGTTCTGAGGAATCTCCTTCCGAAGAAGGGGAAGGGGGGGGGGGGGGGGTCCCTTTATATCATCTGGCTTTATAGTGAAAAAACAAGGGAATACCTCCTCCAGTGTCAGTAGTCCAGCATTGGTGCTGGGTGGTTTTAATGTGTAGCTCGGTGTGAAGCAACAATTATGTCTCATTCATGTATTGCTTTTAAAGTGTAGCTCAGTGTGAAGCATTTGTATATGTTACGTGTCATACGAGCATTAATATACAATCCTCGGACACTTTTAATGAGTATCAGGCATCTCATTCTCTAGACTTCCTTATAAGTGATTTCCTTCACCGAATTAGCATAAGGATTATGCTGGCATTAAATGGAGAATTTATTATGTCTTACTCCAGTATATATTGGTTGTTGTGTCATTCTCTTTTTTTATTGGGAAAAAGAGATAGACATGAGTAATTCCTATGTCTTCTCCTATTCTCCTGTAGGAGCTATTCTTTGTTATGGAGTAATTGAGATACTACAGTCTTCTAAAAGTGCTAGGCCCTCCAGCCCTTTTTACGATTCAGTCTGGTCCATTGGTTATTAGGATAAAAATATGATAAATTTAAAGTAATTTGTATATTTTTTATACTTACCAATGGCCCAGACGGGGATGGCCCTCCCATGAGTGGGCACTCATACCTCCCCGCTGATAGATATGTATAACATTTAGCAGGCATAACTAGGAAGAATGATGTTGGCGTCAGTTTCGGTCACTTCCTGGTTACTGCGCATGCTCAGTAAGCTAAAGTATGGAGGACCAGTTAGGACTTTTTCTTTTTTGGTTTTGTATGCACATTTTGGGGATTGGAGGGAGGGGGTCAAAATCTGTGTTTGGCCCTGGAAATTAAAGAGTTTGCACCAGCTAAGTCTGGGTCATTGGTAAGTATAAAAAATATACAAATTACTTTAAATTTATCATTTTTTTTGCAAAAAGGACATCTTACATTTGTGTTTGAAGCCTACTTTTGAAGGTTAGGCCTAAAAAAGTAAAAAAAAATTGTTTCTTAGGCTGTCTCGCATGGTCCCTTTGGCTGCCACATGCTCTCTATTTATAACCAATGCAAACTTGAAAAAATAAAAATTAAATGGTTTATGTCTGATATTTTAAAATAGATAAATTTGTTCCTTGAGTGCAACAAGGCTTTGCAATTCTATATCATTGCAAAGCCTTCTTGCACTCAAGGGATGAAATACACCACCACCCATGCTATTCTGTAGATTATGAGGCCTAAAACAAAACAAACCAAGAACATGAACTTTTGATGGCAAAGAAATAATTACAAAAATAAAAAATAAAATAAAAGAATGTCCGCCCAGATGCAATATTACAAAAAATGGCCAGAGAAACAGATCTACTTTGTGGAGGCCTTACAAGTTTGGAGTGTGTCTCCATTTGGCAGTGTTTTTGAACACCCACCCACATCCACCAACCCCAGCACACATATTGCAAACTCGAGCTCTGAAATATCCTCTTTCCAGAGCAAAATCCTTGTATTTATAAAAACGTAATTCATTTTATTTAAGCTATGATGGTAACATGGAACCACAGGGAGTGTATGAAGGGATGGCACCTGCTCCAAGGATAAATTACCATCATCAACCAACTAGAAGCAGTGTAGAGAAGTCTGCTTCTTCTGCAACAAGAGAGCTTGAAAATCTGATGGGCTCATTGTCAGAGTTTCAGGTAGGCAGAAACTATTTATGGGATACAGATATAAGAAATTTTGAATTTGATGGTTTTGTTTTGCTTTCACTTTTAGGGGAGAGGAAACCCTCAGTTTCAGTTTGGTTTGGTTTTTATAACTTACCTTACTGATAATCAGGATGTGATATTCTGATCACTCAGTGCCCGTCATCTTCATCTGATTGGAGCTGAAATGGTTAAGGGGATTTTCTTGATCGATTAATCACGTGGATTTACCTTGATTAACCGATTAATCACTTGTCCAAATAGATATCTGAATAATTGCCATACCATTGATGATTTACAGCATAAACCCTTTACCCAACATAACAAACAAATAAATAGTTTCCACATTAATTTCTGTGGTGGCTTATTAGAAATCACCCGTTCACCTTTTTCCCAACAAAACTGCCATAAAACACCTGGAAAGATTATCTTAAAAAAGTCTTCCTCTGACTTCAATTTCTAATAGAGGTTTCTCAATAAAGCCATACAAATATGGATATTATTGAAACCAGCTGCTTACGCTAGCCTCACAATACCCAAAATGAACCTTTGGAATTTTATTTTAAGACAGACAAGATACATTTCTGTTTGAAAAAGAATAAACTAAGTCACAGTTAAGTGACTGCGCAGGGGACATTTTAAGGCTGAAACCCCAAACCAGCAATCCACCAGAGAGACTGCAATACTGGCGTCTTAAACTTCGCTTGAGGTGAAAAGGTTTGTTCTGTTGTTGTGACTTGTCGGCTCAACAACACTAAAATGGTGGTCAACGTGATCTTTATAATCTTTAGAAAGGCTTAAAAAAGTTTATGATATTAAAGTCTGAGATCACTAAAAATTATTTAAAATCAGCCATGGAACGAAGCAAATTAAATTTGGTGAGACATATGGTGGGTGGGTGGGGGGGGAGGGGGTTCACATTAGGCGTAAGCACTCTCAGCAATTTCCACTGCATGAAAAAAAAGAGTTCTTCGATAGCTCTATTAGTTCTCTTTGGAGGGCGGTGGCTCAGTGCTTACAGAATTGGACTTCAGAACAAAAGGTCCATGGTTCGATCCCTGCCAGGGGTAACTACATTGTGTCCTTGGGCAAGGCACTTAATCCTGATTGCCCAAGTGGGGGCACTGTGTCGCTCTGTACTAAGACGTACTGCACATTGATTGTGCACTTGTCTTCACCCAATGCTAACCCTGCTTGTGTGGAGTTAGTACATAGGGGAGTCGGGCAGTTGCTTGTCATTGCTTGGTGGTTCTCTCCAGGTACTCCAGCTTCCTCCACCTGTAAAACTGTCCGACAGATGCTGACCCTGGCTGTCAAAAGTGTCATTAAATCCCAATATATAAATAAATATTAGTTCTCTTTTGTATATGAGAGAATGGAGTTTTGCACCCAGGAGAAATGTTTTGCCCCAGATCTCTTGTAAGCTCATCTCGGCATCCATAAAATGTTGTCTCAACCAGTAATTGGAAGATGCAGGAGGTAAACACATCAAACTTATCACAAATGGGAACCCCCAACCAGAGACCAGTCGACCAGGCGACTGGGGCAAAAAAGTCGCCTTGGATTGCATAACTTTGCTCTGACTTCACTAAAAAGCGAAATCGTGTCGCCCTGTAATTTGTAAATTCCCAATTGACCTACCTTGAAATTAGGAGAATTCACGTAGAATTTACAAAGTAATTTCCATCTGAAAAGAGTATTATTGCTAGGGTTAATTGTTATTGTGATTAATTTTCATAGTAACTAAAACTAAAATCATCCAAAAACAATGCCCGATTAATAATGTGATTGTGAACCGTCTTGGCTGAATTGAAATTAGGTGACAAGTCGTCAAGTTAAGACGAGATTTTCTATTTAAGTTATCTTTAAAATAAGTATTTTTCATACTCAGAATTTTTTTTCGGGGGAGCAGTTTTTCATAAAACAATACTTTTTTGTAAAAGCTGAAGTTTTAATTCCAATCTGGATTTTATTTTTGTGCAAGATGTTTTGAAAACCAAAACAGTATATTGACCTATTTTTTACTCACTCTGGACCAAGAAATGGACACACTTGAATTGTTTAATTCAAGGCTGATCTGTCTATTCTAAAAAGTAAATGCCCATTTGAATTTGAATTGTAAACTTTTCTTTTTATAAATAAAATGTTTTGACATTAGAGTTCGAAGAGTGAAGGTCAAACATACATTGTATCACACCGAAGTTGTTTTTTTCTTTTAAGGAAGAAGATAGGTTTGTTAAATTATTCACACTGATACCTCAAAAACTGCTGGTATTAAATTTTAAAGACTGAGGTTTGGTCGGTTTCTCAAATTTTGTCTCCTTCATTACTCGAAAAATACTAGACTTAAATGCACAAAGTTATTGAGGGCAGGGGAAAGATTTAAGTAACATTCTTGTCTGTACCACTGAGGTCTAGGCTATTCCAGTGTTTTGGAATTTCAGGACCAAATATGAAATGCAAGTGAAATTTTTGTTTTTTGAAATTGTTTTTTATGTATATTTTCAGATAACTAGTCAGAGAGTAAGTTCACCTGGAGTAATCACTGGTCCTGCTGATAATCAAGCTGGAGATCCAGCCTATGCCAAACCAAAGAAAGGTCGAGGTACTGAAATAAGTCCCACACAATCTGTTGAACAAACATCACATGGCAGCCAGCTGGACACAATGCTTGGTGATTTGCAAAGTGATATGAATCGACAGGGAGTGTCAACAAAGACCAAAGGAGTGTGTGCAGCCTGCAATAAGTTAGTTGTTGGACAGGTAATATTAGGTTTATTTATTTCACTTCAAACAGAGACTGGTTAGGCAGCCTGTCATTTTGAAAATCACATGGGAGCAAATAATGCCCTCCTGGGAAAGGTTCATAAGGGTTACTACCCCCATAGTACAACAATCAATTCACTAGGATGGGAAACCCTGTAGATTGGCTTTCTTTTACTGCATCCATTGGGAGCTGTTATCTTTCAAACTTGTTTATCTGACTTTGACAAACTCTTTGCTCTCAGAGTGGGTATTTTAGCATATAGTCAAGAGATTCATGTAGAAAATAGTCAACTTACCTTGGCTGTGGTTACTAGTCATGACTTGACTAGAAACGACTGCTAAGCTAAGTGAAATTTATCTCAATCCTTAAGGATTAAAGGAGAGTAGGTATGTTTATGTTAGATTTATTGTGCGAACAGACCTTTAAGAATCCAATAGTTTAGGCCCCACAAAGTAGGTCTTCTGTTTCTCAGGCCATTTTTGTAAAATTGCATGTAGGCAGGCTGTTTTTGTACTTTATTTTTTATTTTTGTAATTATTTCTTTGCCGTTAAAAATTCATGTTCTTGGTGGTTTGTTTTATGTTTTAGGCCTCATAATCTACAGAATAGCATGGGTGGAGGTGTATTTCGTTCCTTGAGTGCAAGGGACAAATTTATCAATTTCATGAACTTGAGTAAAATATCGGACATGAACCATTTAATTATTTTTTTTAGCTCATCTTGACAAAGTCAACCTGAGCTAATCTCATTGCTCTCCATCCGTCGTCTGTCGTCCATCGTCCGTCGTCTGTCAACACCATGCTTTGGTCTTCTCCTCCAAAGCCACTGGGCCAATTCAAGTGAAAGTTTGTGTGAGTGATGGTCCCAAAGGGGCATTTCATTTTTGTTCAACTCAACATGCCCAGCCCCATAGGGAGGGAGTGGGGGAAAATGCTCCAAAATATTTTAAAAATCTTCTTCTCAAGAACCAGTGTGTACAATGACTTGAAATTTGCTATGGAGCTTCCATATGAGGTGTAGAATCAAGTTTGTTTGAACAAAGTTCGTGAAGTAATATTTGGCTTTGTAATAGGAGGGGTAAGATTTTTGGCCCCGCCCAAAATTTCGATTTTCTGAACCGATGGTCCAGTATGAACCAAATTTGGTTTGTGGTATTATTGGGTCATAAGTACTTGACCCATGCAAAAAAAAAAAAACCTCCTGCATCCCCATCGGAACCCTGGGAGTTAAAAATAGAAATATTTTCAAACGTCCATATTTCCCAAACCACACAGAACAGAGAGCTGTTATTTGGTATGAAGTATCCTTAGGACCAGCAGAAATGAATGGTAAAAAGAAATTGCCATCATTTATGTTAGGTTGTTCTGTTATATTTGGAGTCCATCCGATCGGTCAGAGTGAGTTTTCGGGTGTACGACTATGCTACATGCATAGATCTCAAGATGCGTACTTTCACGTCATGGTACATCAGGCGTTCAGAAAGTATCTTCGCTTCGTCATCATAGGAGTCGTGTATCAGCTTCGAGCAATGTGCTTCGGTCTGAATCTAGTCCCCTGGGCTTTCACTTGAATAACAAACTTGGTAATGACTCATTTCCAAGCTCATTCGTCTGCGATAACGTTGGCCTACCTGGACGACATTCTTTAGAGGTATGGCAATGAGTTAACGCTTCAGAACGATGTGCAGAATCTGCTCCTATTGCTCCGACGTCTCGGTTTCATAAGTAAACGAGGAGAAGTCGGATCTGGTATCATCCAAGTCATTCACCCACCGGGGGATGAGCTTTGAAACGCACAACATTTGCATTCGTCTGCCGTTACCCAGAGCGAAATTAATCAGTTGTTGTGCTCACTATTGTCTTCGCTCAGACAAGGTCTCAGCGGGAGATCTCATGATACTGATACGTTTGTGCGGAGCTGCCGCGATTTATTCCGATGGGGCAGTTACGCACTTGTCCTCTCCAATTTCTTCTGATCCAGAATTGGAGGGTGATGATTTTTTTGCTCGATACGGACATCTTCTTGTCAATCAAGTGAATAAGAGATTCAGACTTGGGCAGGTTTTCAGTGGTTAATTCAGAGAGTTCCACTGCAATTGCCAGATCCGAGTTTTACAGTCTTGACGGATGCCAGTCAAACAGGTTGGGTCGTATCATTGAGCCCAACGGATTTGAAGGGCCAGCTTCTTTGGGATCCGTAGTTCCTAATTAAGCACATTAACATCAAGAATGATGTCATTTTGGCTTGCGCTACGTTATTGGATAAACGTTATTCAGTATGCTCATGTGCTAATTCTGTCCAACAATTCGATGGTATTAGCATATTTTCGGAACTAGGGAGACCGTCATTCCATTCTGTTTTTCATGTTAACGGAAGGAATCTTTCTGTTTGTACTAGAACAGCAAGTGCTCCTATCGGTCCATCATATTCCGGGTTATCTGAATGTATTAGCGGACTCCCTTCACGGAGGGGCCGCTTGTTGACGCCAGAATGGACTTTCAACAAGCGAGTATTCAATCAGATTTGCTACCAAGGAGAGCGGCATATGATCGACTTTTTCATGACGCATCTCAACAATCAGTTGCATAAATATGTGTCACAATGTTTGGATCTTCGAGCGTTTGCAGTAGACGCTCTATCAATCTCGTGAGACGGAATAATAGGATATGCGTATCTTCCAGCACCATTGATTCAGCAGATATTGCTCAAGTTATATATCTCAATGCAAAATTCTGTTGGTAGCATTTCTATCTCCACAAAGACCGTGATTTAATCTACTCAGACGTCTGTTGTGGGACATGCTGTGGAAGCTTCCTCCACATTTCGGTCCATTCTATGGTCAGATGGATTCAATTTACTATCAGTACTGCTTATGATAATATCTTCAATCAGCAGTCTGTGCTTTAGTTTTAAGCTTATGAAGTAAGACCTCTTCTACATCATGGGCTTACGCTAATAATGTTACTATTACAGATCTAGTGAGGGCTGCATATTGTTCTTAGCCCTCCACTGTCTCAAATTTGTATCTGAGAAATATTGAGTTCTTTTCTGCAGATATGCATTGTTTAGGTCCGTTATTTTTCACTTAGAATGTCGTCCACTAAACAGAGGCAACTATATATATGTAGGCTTTCGGTTCCGGCAGTGACTCTGTCCTGCTGCCCTCTTCGCTCTGGAGTATTTGATCCAGGGCAAGAGGAAGGGGGGGGGGGGGGGAGGTGTTCCCTTAGGTCACCTGCTTTATAGTGTAAAGCAAGGGAATACTTCCCTTGGAGTCAGTAATTCCGAGTCGGTACTGGGATGGTTTTAAGTAAAGCTAATGTTTACTCATCTATGTAATATTTTTTAAGTGTTGCTTGGTGTGAGACATTTGTATATATCACGTATTAATCAGGCGTTAATATACAATCCTCGGACACTTTTATATGAGTATATAGAGTCTCATTTTGCAGGACTTCCTCATTTATTGGCTTTCCTTTAAAAATATTAGTATAAAGGGTTATACTGAATGTTAATAGAGATCATTGATGTTATTGCGCTCAATTACAGAATATTGTTGTGTCTTTCTTTTTGATACAAATAAGAAAGATACATGTAAAGCCTATCTCTCATTTTCTCCTTCAGGGGATAGTTCTTTTATATGTAATTGAGTTTATTGGATTTTCTTTTATGTCCTATGCCCTGTTACAACCGATAATGTTACAATGCCGCATAATGTTACACCAACGCATAATGTTACAAAAAGTGTTGTAAACAACCGATAATGTTATAAACTCCGCATAACGTTATAACTTTTTTCAACCCGTTATGTTATAAAAATCGACGCATAATGTTATAACTTTTTTCAACCCGTTTTGTTACAACAAATTAACCGATAATGTTATCACTTCAATAAACAAATCTTTGGTAATTTATACTGTCATGGCATCAGGAAACACTTAACAAACAGTGGAGATTTCATAGCAAGAATGAAAACATCAGGCCCATGCCCCAAAATTAGGGAATATGAAATAATTTTGTATAAAAGTTAAAACATTTATAGTAATTTATATATTTTTTATACTTACTAATGACCCAGACTTAGCTGGTGCTAACTCTAAAATATCTAGGGCCAAACGCAAATTTTACCCCCCCAATCCTCAAAATTTGCATCTAAAACCGAAAATTACATGTCCTATATGGTCCTCCATACTTTTACTCCACTGCGCATGCGCAGTGTCAAGGAGGTCTCGAAATTGGTGCAATTATCATTCTTACAACCAGTGCCCGGTAAGCGTTATGTACTCAGGGGGGAGGTATGAGTTCCCAACTCATGGAAGGGCCATCGCCGTCTGGGTCATTGGTAAGTATAATAAATATATAAATTACTGTAAATTTTTTAACATTGTTATACTGTACCAATGACCCAGACTTAGCTGAATAGTAAAAAGGTTGGAGGGTATGTTACAACCGATAATGTTACAACGCCGCATAATGTTACACCAACGCATAATGTTACAAAAAATGTAGTAAACAACCGATAATGTTATAAACTCCGCATAATGTTATAACTTTTTTCAACCCGTTATGTTATAAAAATCGACGCATAATGTTATAACTTTTTTCAACCTGTTATGTTACAACAGATCACCCGATAATGTTATAAATTCAAATAAACAAATCTTTGGTAATTTATACTGCCATGGCATCAGTTTCAGGTGGAGCCCGTCGGTTTGTATTTGAGGGAACTCTTCAGTTCCCAGTGTGGAATTGGACCATTCTGACTTTAAATAATATATACCATTATTGTAATAAACCCATTTCTGTTATAAATTACGCGTACATTATATGGTCGGACATTAGGTAAGGATACTATCCTGTATTTTAAGGATACTAAACCCACGGAATCCCCCTTTTCGTCATATGAAGCAATGAAAGCTATGAAAATGAGCACGATGTGCGCAAAATCATACGTCTCAAAATGAAAGCTATGAAAATGAGCGCAACGAGTACCTCTTCATACGTCTCATACCCTCATTAAAGATGCTATCCTACCTTTATGTGGGAGTGTTTTCTGGAGTGTTTGGATCAGTTTTCTGAAGATTGTCGGATTGTTTGGATTAATTCGATATCTGTTGTCGGGTTGTTAGGGGTGAGACGGAGCACGTGTCCCCATTACAACACGCGCTGCGCATACGCACTCCTACCACCTATTATCATGACAATGACGTCACAGCATGGTCACCCACGTGCAGTATCATGACAACCCAACATGACTGCCCATTCACGTGACATGACGTCACTTCCCCCGGCCCTGCCCCGGGGTCCTACAAGATGGCTCATTTTCAACATACGTAACTACTCAACACCATCACCATCACCAACACCGCCACAACACCAACATCATCACAACTCCTCCTCCACAGCCTCCTCCTTCTCCCTATACTGCCTGTTCTAGTGATTCCGCCTTTCCCAGAACCTGTAATCCCAAATTCATCACTTCTAATTCTTCCACCATCTCCACCATCTATATTATCATACCGTCTAGCGCTACTAGTCTAGTCACATTGTGCCTTCTCACATAAGCATATATGACAAAAAAGGGATTCTGTAGTATCCTCGAATAAAACAATACCGGGTCATAGGTATCCGAAACACCCGTATGTGCCTATGTGCTAGGGCACATTGTGCCACATTGTGCCTTTTCACTCACATAAGCACATATAAGCACATATCGGCACATAAAGTATGTGCCAGGGCACATTGGTCACACTGTGCCTTTTCACATAAGCATATATATATGACAAAAAAGGGATTCTCTAGTAGGTATCCTCGAATAAAACAATCCCGGGTCATAGGTATCCTCAAATATCCGTATGTGCCAATGTGCTAGGACACATTGTGCCACATTGTGCCTTTTCACATAAGCACATATAAGCAAATATTGGCACATAAAGCATTTGCCTCTGTGCTAGGGCACATTGTGCCTTTTCACATAAGCACATATGACAAAAAGGGGTGCCGAAGGTCATATGTGTTTTAAAAAAAGGGGTGCCGGAATTGGGGTGCCTTGGGATATTGCCATTGGATATAGAGGCGATGGGAATCGGATACAATGTAATAAGGGGAGATAACTCTGTACGATTAAGTATAGGTTATGGGAAATCAAGCAATCTGATTGGTTAGTTATAATTTATATAAATGACTAGATCATTTATATAAATTATAACTAACCAATCAGATTGCTAAATGAAACAACAAGAGTACTTGGAATAGGGTCAGAACTAACAAGAATAGACTAGAATAGCTAAATATAGTAATAATATGCAAAGCTGTTCCAACTAATAGGCTCTTCTATGCTACTGGAGTATCCTCTGGAACAAAGGAACACGGCCAGATAGGCGAAAACTATTACATATATAGATAGAAGCAGAGAATTCTGAAAGAATTCGAAATAGTAAAACTCGTCGGGTTGTTTGTGGTAATTCTACGAATCTGGAAATTACTCTTCTACAAAGGAGCATACCCTCCGAACATACCCCTGTCTTGTTAGAAGGTTTTGGGTCACATAGCAACCACGTGCTACCATAGAAACCAAGATGGCGGCCTCCAGTATACAAAATGGACGACGAAAACACTATCACCCTAACAACATGCGCCGCGCATGCGCACTCACACCACGTATCCCTATGGAGATGACGTCACAAGATGACCGCTCACGCGGGTTACCATGACAACCAAACATGGCGTCATCAGGTCACGTGACATGACGTCACATATGAGATCCCCCATGAGATCCCCTCAATGAGCCCTGTTTCATCCCTCTCCTACTGCTGCTCTGGTTAAGGCGAGGAGATATCCCCCCCCCCCCACCCCCCAACTCCCGGAGATTTATCATAGAATGACCTAGTCACGTTACATAGATGCATATTATCCTGGTAACTCAATCGTGTGACGTCATTACCATGATCATCCAGTACCCAACATGGTGAAGGCAGGGGTGGTGGGGGAGGGGTGCTATTTTATCCGGTTGGTACGTTTACCAACATGCGTAGTCTCCGCTTCCAGAAATATAGTGTACCATAGTCCCCTGACGCCTTTGGGGACGGGCAAATGCCTCTGTTTCAGCTTGTTTTGGGCATCTAAAACTCATTTGTCGCATATTTCTTAGTCATAAGAATATCTTATTGTTCATTAATTTGACATTTTAACAACTAACAGTGAACAAAAATGAGGTGGAGTTAAAAGAGGTCAAAAAGTTGGATAGAGCGACGTACATATGGAGGATGTGGCGGGATGGTAGTGTCACATGGAACAAGAATAAGATGCGAGACTGGGTAGGAAGAGGAATGGGGTTTAGGGGGACTGGAACGGGTGGGCAGGGATTAGGCCGAGAAAGAGAGGAGGTCATGAATTAGTACATCAGGGTGATTGGGTAGAGAAGGCTACCTGAGAATGCTATAAGGGAGTAGTGCTAGACGGTATGATAATATAGATGGTGGAGATGTTGGAAGAAGTAGAAGTGATGAATTTGGGATTACAGGTTCTGGAAAAGGAGGAATCACTAGAACAGGCAGTATAGGGAGAAGGAGGAGGCTGTGGAGGAGGAGTTGTGTTGATGTTGGTGTTGTGGCGGTGTGGGTGATGGTGTTGAGTAGTTATGTATGTTGAAAATGAGCCATCTTGTAGGACCCGGGGCAGGGCCGGGGGAAGTGACGTCATGTCACGTGAATGGGCGGTCATGTTGGGTTGTCATGATAGTGCACGTGGGTGACCATGTTGTGACGTCATTGTCATGATAATAGGTGGTAGGAGTGCGTATGCGCGGCGCATGTTGTAATGGGGACACGTGCTCCGTCTCACCCCTAACAACCCGACAACAGATATCGAATTAATCCAAACAATCCGACAATCTTCAGAAAACTGATCCAAACACTCCAGAAAACACTCTCAAATAAAGGTAGGATAGTATCTTTAATGAGGGTATGAGACGTATGAAGAGGTACTCGTTGCGCTCATTTTCATAGCTTTCATTTTGAGATGTATGATTTTGCGCACATCGTGCTCATTTTCATAGCTTTCATTGCTTCGTACGATGAAAAGGGGGATTCCGTGGGTTTAGTATCCTTAAAATATAGGATAGTATCCTTACCTAATGTCCGACCATATAATGGACGCGTAATTTATCACAGAAATGGGTTTATTACAATAATGGTATATATGTTATTTAAAGTCAGAATGGCCCAATTCTACACTGGGAACTGAAGAGTTCCCTCAAATACAGACCGACGGGCTCCACCTGAAACTGATGCCATGACAGTATAAATTACCAAAGATTTGTTTATTTGAATTTATAACATTATCGGGTGATCTGTTGTAACATAACGGGTTGAAAAAAGTTATAACATTATGCATCGATTTTTATAACATAACAGGTTGAAAAAAGTTATAACATTATGCGGAGTTTATAACATTATCGGTTGTTTACTACATTTTTTGTAACATTATGCGTTGGTGTAACATTATGCGGCGTTGTAACATTATCGGTTGCAACATGCCCTCCAACCTTTTTACTATTCAGCTAAGTCTGGGTCATTGGTACAGTATAACAATGTTAAAAAATTTACAGTAATTTATATATTTATTATACTTAACAATGACCCAGACGGCGATGGCCCTTCCATGAGTTGGGAACTCATACCTCCCCCCTGAGTACATAACGCTTACCAGGCACTTTTTGTAAGAATGATAATTGCACCAATTTCGAGACCTCCTTGACACTGCGCATGTGCAGTGGAGTAAAAGTATGGAGGACCATATAGGACATGTAATTTTCGGTTTTAGATGCAAATTTTGAGGATTGGGGGGGTAAAATTTGCGTTTGGCCCTAGATATTTTAGAGTTAGCACCAGCTAAGTCTGGGTCATTAGTAAGTATAAAAAATATATAAATTACTATAAATGTTTTAACTTTTATACAAAATTATTTCATATTCCCTAATTTTGGGGAATGAGCCTGATGTTTTCATTCTTGCTATGAAATCTCCACTGTTTGTTAAGTGTTTCCTCTCTCCCTTTCCTTGAAACCCCCCCTAGTTAATCTCCCATGCTTTTGGAATATTTTTTGAAATTTTTTTCTGGAAATTTTCTTGGGAGTTAACTTAGTTGCAGAATGTTTATTCTGTTTTCCCCATGTTTACATCCTCATCCTTTGGGTGTTTAGGTGTTGTTGGTCATGCATCTACCATCTGATGTATTCCAGTTTCTTCAGATGAAGATTCTGTTTTACATCAGATAGTTTTAAGAATCTGTTACTGACCTTGGGCCTCCCCGTGGGAACCCCGGGAAGTAAGCAGCACTTGTTTACTGTGGTAAACCAGTTCTGCTTTACTAGTAAAATAGGACCCAGTCACCAATGCTTGGGGTGAAAGTCCTCTTAAATGGGCAACATGTTGATCAACGATTGACTAAACTTGACTTCATCTCCATGTTGTGTCACGATTAGCCATGGTGCATAAATATGTGACGTTAACCACCAACAAACAAACAAACTGACCTTGGGCCGGGTTTTTCAGTGCCTGGAGTCTTGTTTCTGGTTTTTATTATTATTTGTTTACGTTTACTTTCCTTAGTAATTTCTTGTCATCTGTTAGGATATATATGTAGTCAGATACATTAATTTACTCCATAAGTGTTACATTAATTTTTTAGATGGTTTAAAAAATTTTTTAGGATCCATTTGGGCTCATCGTTCCCATTGGGAACTTGGGCTCATGTCAAAATTTTTTGAAATTTTTTTTTTTTTTTTAATTATTTTTCGAAATTTTGATATGGATTGTGTTATTTCATGTATCTTTGTATTATAAGGGTTAGTGCGAGTACTATGGCTTAATAAAATTTTATAATTATGAAAGAATTTTGTTAAAATTGTAATTCGAGGAAGTCTTCCTTGGATTCTCATACTCATTGTGTCTGCTGTAGTCATTGTACTCATACTAAGTCTTGTTCTGTTTGTGCCAGTTGGGATGACAAATGTTGGAGACGTGTGTCACGGTACATTTTTAGTGGTGAGAGATGGATGCCTGTTCTCTCACCACAAGGTCACTCAAGTTTTTCAGTTTCTTTTACAGAGGAACAAGAACATGGTGTTGTGTCCATGATGTCTGCAGGAAGTGTGCTGCCGTCGTCGCAAAGTAATGAAGAGCTAGCAGAAAAAGTGCTCAATGAAATTAGACAAGTACCTAGGTCCCAAAAGGGATTTACGGCCTTGTCAGAAATTAGACAAGTGCCTAAGTCCCAAAAGGGATTTACAGCCTTATCGCCAGCTAGCTCGACCGGCGGTTGCATCACCCCTCAAATGGGTGGTTTGGCGCAGGGTGAGTCCGTTGTGGTCCAGGAGAGGAATACAGGTGATGCGACACTATTATCTCGGATGACGCACCCCCTGCGGCGTTGGAACGGAGGATGGAAAAGAGGAAGCCACTTACTTTGGTAGTAAGCTCGTTCAGGTCATCCCAGACCGCGAGTGAGAGAGGCCCCTCTCTCGTACAACAGCATCTGGGGCCAGATGTTGTTGTTCATAATGTTTGTCAATTAGAGCATACGTCCACACCTCTTGTTCGGGACGCTCCGTCTTATAGACAGCCGGCCTCGGCTAGTCTATTGGCTTTCTCTTCCACGCATCAGCACACATGACCGCACCTTGACTTCGTGACCTCAGATGTGCAGCCTGCTTTGCTGACAAAGGATTCCATGTCATCTAGGTCACGCCATCCAGTAGCCAAGGATTCGAGGTTTCATCAGTTGGGGCGTTCACATAAAAGAATTATGTCGGACACACTGTCCCAGGAGCTTCCAGCGGCTAAGCAACAGAGGACCGCTCCTCCACAGGCCTCCATGACGGACTTGCTATCACAGATAGCACAGCTCATCGCAGCATCCTACGGAACATCCTACAACGGTTTCATGTCAGGAACTGTCGGATGAAGCTGGGTCGGTTCATTCCTGTGCTATGTCAGACAGGGACGACCGAGATGCCCATCTGGTCCACTTGGATGGAGAAAGGGAAATAACGGAGCTGGATTTTCCCCTTCGGGAACAACATAAGGTGGCGATGGAGTTTATCCGTCAAAACCTTCCTGACGTTGTCCATCAGACCAGGTTGCTGCAACAGTGGATAAGAGACTGATAGCATCTCTGGATACTGACATCTTTGGCCAGTTAGGGAAGATGTTCCTGAATATCCGGTGTAGTCCAGCAATGTCTCATGGATGTTTGAATTGCTGAATGACACTATTTTTAATTTAGTCTCCAAGACAGGCAAAAACACAGTTTCTTATCACAAACTGCTCTGCATCTGCCATTCATCAATAGTAATAATAGATTTGCAATGGCAGGACAGGGCATACCAAGAATTCCTCTGCGTTTGGATAGTCAGGCTAAGGATTTAGATTTATCTCTGCTTTCGATCCTACCTAGTACTATGGAGATGACGATTTCGTCTAATAGGGCGAATTTAGACGCACTATCATACACAGATTACCTTACCAGAGCGTTAGCACAACGTCTCGATGGTAAAGAATTCGAGGATGTTCGTTCCTCATTAAGAGTTCTTTCGAGAGCTGTTGCATTCTCCACGTACAACTCCGCCCTATCAGTGGCTAATTTGGAGTTGGTTAGACATGACGCGGCCCTGGCTTCATCTAATGTAGTGGATTCAAAGGTGAAAAACCCTCTTCGAGTCGCTCCGGTTTCCGAGGATTTTCTCTTTGATGGTAAGCTTTCGGTTATCTATGATCAGATTACCAAGGAAGCTTCAGATTGTCTGCTTTTTAAGTCGGTTTCTAAAAAACCTGACGTAGCAGAAAAGAGTAAGACAGGAGCTTCTGGTTCGAGTACGTCTAAAGGAAGCCCCTATAAAGGATATAAAAAATCCTCTAGCTCTTACTCTAGAGACCGTCAGAGTAGCGACTCAGGTAGGGGACGTGGTTCTGACTGAGACAACCGGTCAGATGCCCCTAGGTCGACAGGATGAGGCACTGGACGGGGAGGACATTGTTTCTCTTCCCGTAAGCCTCGTAGGTCCAGGAGTGATGGTCAGGACCTCTATTGCAGTCTGGTGGGCGGAAGACTGACAAAGTTTTTGACCAATTGGTTGTCAATTACAGACGACCATTGGGTAAAGCAGGTTATCTCGGATGGCCTGAAGCTATCTTTCCGAGAAAAACCTCCGCTAACACGAAGTCCGCGCTGGACTCGGCTTCCGTCAAATCTTAAAAAAAGAGATTCACTTCTAGCAGAGGTGCAATCTCTTTTGGAGAAGAATGCAATAGAGGTTACATGTTACCGTCAGAATGGACTCTCAACAAGGGAGTGTTCAATCAGATTTGCTACCATTGGGATCGACCAATGATAGACTTGTTTCTGATACATCTCAACAATCAGTTGCAGAAGTATGTGTCGCCATGTCCAGATCCTCGAGCATTCGCAGTAGACGCTCTTTCAATCTCTTGAGACGGAATGATCGGATATGCATATCCTCCAACTCCATTGTAAATCCTTTCTCTCCTTTTCTCCTTAAGGGGATTATTCTTTATACATAATTGAGCCTATTGGATTTTCCTTTATGTCCAAGGCCCTCCAGCCTTTTTTCTATTCAGCTAAGTCTGGGTCATTGGTTACAGTATAAAAATATGAAAAAATTTAAAGTAATTTATATATTTTTAGTCGAGTTGTGACGAAGTCAAACTCGACTTATAGTTTGGTGAATGGCGGGCGGGCGGGCGGGCGGGCGGGTGGGTGGGCGGTCATAAACAATTGGTTTCCGGATGATAACTTGATAGTGGTTCAACTCACATTCATTAAACTTCATACGTAGGTTGGTCTTGGTGGGAGGAAGAACCCTATTGATTTTGGACATGCTACGTCGAAGGTCAAGGTCACAGTGACCTTGAACATAGTAAATCTTAAACAATTGGTTTCCGGATGATAACTTGATAATGGTTCAACTCACATTCATGAAACTTCATAGGTAGATTGGCCTTGGTGAGGGGAAGAACCCTATTGATTTTGGACTCGCTAAGTCAAAGGTCAAGGTCACAGTGACATTTAACATAGTATATCGCAACAATTGGTTTCCGGATGATAACTTGATAGTGGTTCAACCTAGAGTCATGAAACTTCATAGGTGTGTTGGCCTTGGTGCGAGGAAGAACCCTATTGATCTTGGACTCACCAGGTCAAAGGTCAAGGTCACAGTGACCTTGAACATAGTATATCGCAACAATTGGTTTCCGGATGATAACTTGATAGTGGTTCAACCTAGAGTCATGAAACTTCATAGGTGTGTTGGTCTTGGTGCGAGGAAGAACCCTATTGATCTTGGACTCACCAGGTCAAAGGTCAAGGTCACAGTGACCTTGAACATAGTATATCGCAACAATTGGTTTCCGGATGATAACTTGATAGTGGTTCAACCTAGAGTCATGAAACTTCATAGGTGTGTTGGCCTTGGTGCGAGGAAGAACCCTATTGATCTTGGACTCACCAGGTCAAAGGTCAAGGTCACAGTGACCTTGAACATAGTATATCGCAACAATTGGTTTCCGGATGATAACTTGATAGTGGTTCAACCTAGAGTCATGAAACTTCATATGTGTGTTGGCCTTGGTGCGAGGAAGAACCCTATTGATGTTGGACTCACCAGGTCAAAGGTCAAGGTCACAGTGACCTTGAACATAGTATATCGCAACAATTGGTTTCCGGATGATAACTCGATAGTGGTTCAACCTAGAGTCATGAAACTTTACAGGCGTGTTGGCCTTGGTGCGAGGAAGAACCCTATTGATATTGGACTCACCAGGTCAAAGGTCAAGGTCACAGTGACCTTGAACATAGTATATCGCAACAATTGGTTTCCGGATGATAACTCGATAGTGGTTCAACCTAGAGTCATGAAACTTTACAGGCGTGTTGGCCTTGGTGCGAGGAAGAACCCTATTGATGTTGGACTCACCAGGTCAAAGGTCAAGGTCACAGTGACCTTGAACATAGTATATCGCAACAATTGGTTTCCGGATGAGAACTTGATAGTGGTTCAACCTAGAGTCATGAAACTTCATAGGTGTGTTGGCCTTGGTGCGAGGAAGAACCCTATTGACCTTGGACTAGCCAGGTCAAAGGTCACAACTCGACATTGGATCGGTGATCCTGAGCGGCATTTTTTATACTTACCAATGACCCAGCCGGGGATGGCCCTCCCATGAGTTGGAACTCATACCTCCCCGCTGATTATATAACATTTAGCAGGCACTGGTTGTAAGAATGAGGCTTGGCGCCAATTTCGGTACTTCCTTGACACTGTGCATGCGCAGTAGGCAAAAGTATGGAGGACTATATAGGACATCAGTTTTTTTTATTTGGGTGGAAATTTTGGGGATTGGGGGGGCAAAATTTGTGTTTGGCCCTGAATATTTAAGAGTTAGCACCAGCTAAGTCTGGGTCGTTGGTAAGTATAAAAAATATATAAATTACTTTAAATTTTTTCATTTCCGCATGATAACTTGATAATGTTTCGACCCACGTTCATGAAACTTCATAGGTAGGTTTGCATCAGTGAGAGGAAGAACCCTATTTATTTTGGACTTGCTAGGTGAAAGGTCAAGGTCACAGTGACCTTCAACATAGTAAATCATAAACAATTGGTTTCCGGACGATAACTTGATAATGGTTTGACTCACATTCATGAAACTTCATAGGTAGGTTGGCCTAGGTGAGTGGAAGACCCCTATTAATTTTGGACTCACTAGGTCAAATGCCAAGGACACAGTGACCTTGAACATAATAAATCGTAAACAGTTGGTTTCCAAATGATAATTTGACAATGGTTCCACCTGTGTTCATGAAACTTCATAGGTAGGTTGGCATTGGTGCAAGGAAGAGCCCTATATATTTTGGAATCACTAGGTGAAAGGTCAAGGTCACAGTGACCCTGAACATAGTAAATTGTGAACAGTTGGTTTCCAGACGATAAGTTGATAATGATTAAACCCACTTTTGTGCTGTCACAACTCGACGTTGGATTGGTGATCCTATCAGCATTTTTTTACATTCTGGTGATATGCTGAGAATTTACTTCATTACACATTGTTTGACAGAACTTATAACTCCACCATAGCCAGTCCCAAGCCCTGGTTGAGAAAGGAGGAGGGTGCCTTGTTCTCCCGCGAGATGCATACTGAAGGCCATGGAGGACAGAATCCTGGTTGGTTCAGGACTACAGTGGCCCCAGTTGGGCAATCCTCATTGGGGATATTGTCCAATAAATCACCTTAAGCCCTTACTTCATGGTAGACAGTTGGTCGGATCAGCCCCCAAAAAGAATGTCACGTCGGGGGATGGAGTAGCCGCTAAACTGACCAGTATTTTATTATCTCCGCCTGTGTTTCATCATTGTGCTCTGTATACATAGTTTGTTATCTTTTTCCACTGATGTTCGTTGCACTGTCTGATGGATAACAGATATTTTTTTTTTATCTTCTTTGTTTGATGTGACCAGTTTATCAACTGCTTTATGATGGCGCATCTGTACGAGTCAGTCGGTCAGCAGTGTGTGTATGCATACCCTTGTCACGTATGCTCTTCATGTATTCTTGGCTTTGTCACCACCTCATATTAGGCTAGATCATACCCTCTAAGTTATGTTCAGAGTATGGGTGTGAGGCATGAAGTGAAGTGAAGAATCAAATATTTCAAATTATGGTTACAAAAATGAAATGATTGTATGATTCGACAAATGACAAATCATTCTCTGATTTGGATTCTTACTGCAATAAACAATCGAACCATTACTAAACAGATGACTAGCTAAGAAAAAAGCTTTTGGGAAACTTGTTTCTAAAATCAACCAACACACACCCATCAACAAAATTTGGAAGATGATTAAAAAAATTAAAGGTTAAGAAACAAAATCAACTGTACAACATCTATCTTGTTTGACAGAGCTCAGAAGGCTCTGTCAAACAAGAGTTTGATAAATTGGTTGAGTTCTAGAAGCCACTATCATGGTTCCATTGAAAAGTGCAGGATGCCACTTTAGTGACTTTACACTGTGTGCATTGGCTTGACTTTTGCTCAGCAGTAGAAGAAGGGTTTTTTGTATAAAATTGTTTTGTTGCAATTTATTGGAGAGTGCCTATTGGCACTCTCCATTGAATTGTAACAAAACAATTATTTATGAACAAAACCTTGCAAAACTGAAGGCTCTCTTGCTGGTAGCTTGATACCTTTGAAAAAACGCATGTTTCAATTCAGCATTGAAAAATAATTTAGGACTCCACCAGTTAAATGCTTATTTTGGATACACTGAGGCCAGATAGGTCTTTTTCAACATGGGGAATTCAGTGGATGTCAAATAAATTCTTCAATAAATCACAAGGTATTTTTATACTGTAACCAATGACCCAGACTTAGCTGGTGCTAACTCTTAAAAATTCAGGGTCAAACAAAAATTTTGCCCCCCCAATCCCCAAAATTTGCATCCAAATCAAAAAATTCAATGTCCTATATGGTCCTCCATACTTCTACCTACTGCGCATGCACAGTGTCAAGGAAGTACCGAAATTGGCGCAAAGCCTCATTCTTTGTTTGGCCCTTCTGTCATTAACATCTCACTGATTTCTGTGCTTATAAATCTCAGTTAAAATGACGCCAGACACAAAATCATGATGGAAATGGTTGATCCAAGGATGAAATAAGAGGATGAGAGGGAGAAACAGTGGTTGGATGTGTTCAGGGCTGTAACTTTTAATTTTTATTGTAAATTATTTCATGTTCCCTAATTTTGGGACATGGGCCTGCTGTGTTCATTCTTGCTATGAAATCTCCACTGTTTGTGTTCAGTGTTTCCTCTCTCCCCTTCCTTGACCCCCCCCCCCCCCCCCCCCCCCCTTCCCCCTCCACTGCCCCCTAGTTAATCTCCCAGGATTTTGGTACATTTTTTGAAATTTTTTTATTGAAAATTTCATGGGAGTTTAGCTTAGTTACAGAATGTTTATTCTGTTATCCCCATGGTTACGTCCTCACCCTTGGGGTGCTTAAGCGTTTTTGGTCATGCATCTACCATCTGATGTATTGCAGTTTCTTCTGAGAAAGATATCTGTTTTACATCGGATAGTTTTTAAAATTGGTTACTGACTTCGGGCCTTGTTTTCGAGTGCCTGGAGTCTTGTTTCCGGTTTTTATTGACTTTTGTGTACGTTGACAATGGTTACTTTCTGTTAGTAATTCCTTGTCTTCTGTTAGGTTCATTATGTAGTCAGATACATTAATATACTCCGTAAGTGTAACATTAATTTTTAGAATTGTTTTAAAATTTTTGTCCACACTTGGGCTTTTTTGGAATCCATTTGGGCTCATCGTTCCCATTGGGAACTTGGGCTCATGTCAAAATGTTTTCAAAAATTGTCTTTTTTGAATTATTTTTCGATAAATTGTTATGGATTGTATTATTATTATGTATCTTTGTATTTTTGAGGGTTAGTGTGAGTACTACGGCTTTATAATATAATATAATTATGAAAGAATATTGTTCAAATTGTAACTCGAGGAAGTCTTTCCGGATTCTCATGCTCATTGAGTTTGCTGTAGTCATTGTACTCATACTAACTCTTGTACAGTTTGTGTCATTTGGGATGACAAACGTTGGGAGACATGTGTCACGGTACATTGTTAGTGGTGAGAGATCGATGCCGGTTCTATCACCACAGGGTCACTCTAGTATTTCAGTTTCTTTTTCAGAGGAACAAGAACAGGGTGATATTTCCGTGATGTCTTCCGGAAGTGTGCTGCCGTCATCGCAAATAAATGAAGAGCTAGCGGCAAAAATGCGCAATGAAATCAGACAAGTGCCTAGGTCCCAAAAGGGATTTACGGCCTTGTCGCCAGCTAGCTCGACCGGTGGATCTATCACTCGTCAAGTGAGTGGTGTGACACCAGGTATGTCCGTTGTGGTCCAGGAGAGGAAAGAGGGTATTGCGAGCACTATAATCTCAGATCACCCACACCCTGCGACGACGGAGCAGAGGATGGATCAGAGGAAGCCAGTCAGTCTGGTAGCAAGCTCATACAGGTCTGCCCGGACCACGAGCGAGAGAGGTCCCTTTCTCTTACAACAGCATCTGGGGCCAGTTGTTGTTGTTCATAACGTTTGTCAGTCGGAGCATACGTCCACTCCTCCTGCTCGGGATGCTCCATCTTATAGACAGCTGGCGTTGGCTAGTCTATTGGCTTCCTCTTCCACACATCAGCACACACGACCGCACCTTGGCTTTGTGACCTCAGATATCCAGCCTGCTTCACCGACAATGGATTCCATGTCATCTAGGTCCCCCCATCCACTAGCCAGGGACATGAGGCCTCACCAGTCGGGATGTTCACATAAAAGGATTATGCAGGACATACTGTCCCAGGATCTTCCGGCGGCTAAGCAATGTACCTCAGCTCCACAGGCCTCCGTGACGGAGCATCCCAGCAACCTACGGAACATCCTACAACAGTTTCAGATCAGGAACTGTCGAATGAAGCTGGGTCGGTTCGTTCCGATGCAAGGTCAGACAGGGACAACTGAGATTCTCATCTTGTCCAGTCGGATGGTGAAAGTGAAATTACGGAGCTGGCTTTTTCCCTTCTGGAACAGCATAAGGTGGCGATGGACTTTATCCGTCAACACCTTCCAGACGTTGTTCGATCGGACCAGGGTGCTGGGACACAGGGTAAGAGACTGATAACGTCATTGGATACTGACTTTTTTGGCCGGATTAAGGAAGATGTTCCTGATTATCAGGTCCAGTCCAACAATGTCTCACGGACGTTTGAATTGCTAAATGACGCTTTTTTAAATTAGCCTGTAAGACAGGCAAAAGCAGTTTCTTATCTCGACAAGTTCTGAATCTGTCGTTCATCAACAATAAGAATAGATTTGCAATGGCAGGAAAGGGCGTATCGAGAGTTCCTCTGCATTTAGACGATCAGGCTGAGGACTTAGAATTGTCCCTGTCTGCGTCTTTGTCGATTCTCCCTAGTACTTTGGAGATGACGATCTTGTGTAATAGAGCCAATTTAGAAGCATTATCATACGCAGGTCACCTTACCAGAGCGTTAGCTCAACATCTCAATGGTAAAGAATTCCAGGATGTTCACTCATCCTTAAGAGTTCTTTCCAGGGCCATTGCATTCTCCATGTATAACTCCGCCCTATCAGTGGCTAATTTGGAGTTGGTTAGACGTGATGCTGCCCTGGCTTCATCCATTATGGTGGATTCAAAGGTGAAAAACTCTCTTTGAGTCGATCCGGTTTCCGCGAATTTCTCTTTGATGGTAAGCTTTCGTTAATTTATGAACAGATTACCAAGAAAGCTTTCAGATTCTCTGCTTTTTAAGTTGGTTTCTAAAAAAACGGACACAGCAGAGAGGAGTAAGTCAGGAGCGTCTGGGGCGAATACATCCAAGGGAGGCTCCTGTAAGGGAAAAAAAATACTCCAGCTCTTACTCCAGAGACTGTCAGAGTAGTGACTGAGGTAGGGGTCATAGTTCTGGCTGAAACAACCGATCAGATGCCCCTAGGTCGACAGGACGAGGCGCTGGACAGGGAGGACATAGTTTCTCTTCCCGCAGGCCTCACAGGTCCAGGAGGTGATGGTCAGGACCTCTATTGTGGTCCAGTGGGTGGAAGACTGTCAAAGTTCTTGACCAAATGGTTGTCAATTACAGATGACGATGGGTAAAGGAGGTTATCTCGGAAGGCCTAAAACTGTCCTTCCAAGAAAAACCTCCGTTAACACGAAGTCCACGCTGGACTCAGTTTCCGTCCATCCTTCAAAAGAGAGATTCGCTTCTATCGGAGGTGCAATCTATTTTGGAGAAGAATGCAATAGAGGTCGTGGAAAACCAGGAATCCCTGGGGTTTTACAGTCACCTGTTCCTGGTACCGAAGCCAGATGGCGCGTTCTGTCCAGTTATAGATCTGAGCTGGATAAACAAACTGATCGTGGCTCCAAAGTTCTATATGGAGACCATTCGATCAGTGAGAGCGAGCATTTGAGTGAACTATTATGTAGCAAACATAGATCTCAAGGATGCGTATTGTCATGTCATGGTACATCCGGCATTCAGAAAGAACCTTCGTTTTGCCGTCCTAGGAGTCGTTTATCAGTTCCGAGCGATGTGCTTCGGACTCAATCTAGCACCCTGGGCTTTCACTCGAATAATGAACTTGGTAATGACTTATTTCCGAGCTCATTCATTTGCGGTAACGTCGGCCTACTTGGATGACATTCTTCAGAGATACGGCAACAGAATAACTCTTCAGAATGATGTTCAGAGTCTGCTTCAATTGCTCCCACGTCTTGATTTCATCGTAAACGAAAAGAAGTCAGATCTAGCTCCGTCCAAGTCGTTCTTTCACTTGGGAATGAGCTTCGAGACTCACAACAATTTGGTTCGTCTTCCGTTACCAGAGTGAAATTAGTCAGTTGTTATGCAAGCTTTTGTCTACACTCAGATGTAGTAACAGCGAGAGAATTCATGTGATTGATGGGTTTGTGCGGAGCGGCGGCGGATCTTATTCCGATGGGTCGCTTGCGCACACGTCCACTCCAGATATTTTTCACTCTGAATTGAAGTGTGAAGACTCATTCGCTCGAAACAGATATTGTCTTATCGAACCAAGAAAAACAAAGGATTCAGACTTGGGCAAATATTCAGTGGTTGACTCAGGGAGTTCCACTGCAACTGCCGGATCCGGTTTTTACGATTATGATGGATGCAAGTCAAACAGGTTGGGGTGTGACATTGAGTCTAACAGATTCGAGGTGCCAGGGCCTTTGGGATCCCGAGTTTCTGAACAAGCACATAAACATCAAAGAAATGATGTCAATTTGGCTTGTGCTGCATCATTGGATGAACGTAATTCAAAATTCACAGGTTCAATATTGTCGGACAATTCGATGGTAGTAGCATACATTCGGAACCAAGGAGGCACTCATTCCATTCCATTATTCAATCTAACGGAAAGAATTCTTCTGTTTGTTCAAGAGCATCATGTTCTTCTGTCGGTCCGTCATATTCCGGGTCGTCTGAACGTTCTAGCGGACTCGCTCTCTCCGAAAGGTCGCATGTTACCATCAGAATGGACTCTCAGCAAGCGAGTATTCAATCAAATTTGCTATCAATGGGATCGACCAATGATTGACTTGTTTGCGACACATCTCAACAATCAGTTGCAGACGTATGTGTCGCCATGCCCAGATCTTCGAGCATTTGCAGTAGACGCTCTCTCATTCTCTTGGGATGGAATGATAGGATACGTGTATCCTCCAGCTCCATTGATTCAACAGATCTTGCTAAAGATCAAGCAATCTCACTGCAAGATACTGTTGGTAGCATCTTTGTCGTCCCAGAAACCATGGATAAATCTACTCAGGCATCTGTTATGGGATGTTCCTCAGAAGCTTCCTCCGTGGGAGGACCTTCTCTCGCAGGGGAAATCTCGCACACTGCATCACAACCTGCAAGGTCTCAACCTTCACGTATTTCCATTGTGCGGTCCTTCTTGCACGGCAAGCAATTTACAGGACGAGCAGTGGATGCAATTTCTAACTGTAGGAGGGCCTCCTCTTCGCTAAATTATTCAGCCAATTGAAAGGTTTTCTCTCGTTGATGCAGGGAACAATCGATTGCTATTTATGATCCTTCCATTCCAGACATTGCTAATTTTTTGGTCTACTTGTTTGATGAACTCAAACTGCAGCCAGTAACTATTAAGGGTTATAGGTCTATGCTATCGGACACATATGCTCATCATGATAGCTTACAAATTGGATCTAATGTTTCTTTATCTAAATTAGTTAAAAACTTTTTGATAAATAGACCTAGAACTCTTAGGTTAATTCCTAAATGGAATTTAGCTTGGGTTCTTCTGAAGCTCAAAGAAGCTCCTTTTGAACTTTGAACACTGTAGACTTCAAATTCTTGTCATATAAGACAGCTTTTCACTTAGCCTTTGCTTCTGCAAGAAGAGTTAGTGAGCTTCATGCTCTATCTGTTGATGAATCTCGTTATCGTAGTGTTGGTAATACTGTTACTTTAACTACAAATGTGGGATTTTTGGCTAAGAATCAGGCTCCTAATAAGTATCCTGAGCTCTTCCGTCGTCTGATGGCCGTAGGCCTTTGCTGTGTCCAGTTTATGCGTATTTACAAATGCAGATCTGAGTTTATCAGAAAGGGGCGAAAACGTTTCTTTCTGTCTCTACCTCCTAATAGGAAGGACATTTCGGTCCATTCTATCTCGAGGTGGATTCAGTTGGCTATTTGTACTGCTTATGAAAGTTTATCATCAAATCAGCAGTCTGTGCTTAAGATTTCAGCATAAGAAGTTAGACAGCTGTCAACATCTTGGGCTTATTCTAACAGTATTGCTATTACGGATCTGATGAAGGCTGCGTACTGGTCTCAGCCTTCTACTTTCACTAATTTTTACCTTAGAAATATTGAGTCTATTTCTGGCGACCTTAGATGTTTAGGTCTGTTATCTGTTGCTCAGAATGTCGTCCACTAAACGTTTGCAACTATAGTTATGTAGGCTTTCTGTTCCAGCTGTGACTCTGTCCTGCTGTCCTCTTCGTTCTGTGGTGATTGACCCAGAGCAAGGGGGGGGGGATGGTGTTCCCTTATATCACCGGCTTTATCGTGAAAAGCAAGGGAATACCTCTTCCTGAGTCAGTAATTCTGAGTCGGTGCTGGGATCGATTTAAAGTGTAATGCCAATGTCTATCTCATTTGTGTAATATTTTTAAAGTGTAGCTCGGTGTGAAGCATTTGTATATGTCACGTGTCATACAAGAGTTAATATACAATCCTCGAACACTTTTAAATGAGTATAGAGAGTCCTATTCTCTGGACTATCTTTATTTATTGGCTTTCCTTTTAAGAAATTAGTATAATGGGTTATACTGGATGTTAATAGAGATTATCAATGTTATTGTGCTCAATTATTGACTGGTCATGTGTCTTTCTTATTTTTAATACCGTATTTCCTTTAAATATTGGTCCACTCTAAATGTTGGTCCACCATATATTTTTATACTGTACCAATGACCCAGACATAGCTGGTGCTAACTCTTAAAATATAGGGCCAAACACAAATTTTGCCCCCCAATCCCCAAAATTTGCATCTAAAACTAAAGAAAACATGTCCAGAGAGGCCCTCCACACCTCGCCCCCACTGCGCATGCGCAGTGTCAAGGACGTTCCGAAATTGGCGCCATTTATCATTCTAAGTTTGGCCCTTCATCAGTTAACATCTGACTGATCTTTGTGCTTTTAAATCTCAGTTTAAATGATGCCAGACAAATAAATATTAGTGAAATGGTGATTCTAAGGAGGATAGAAAAGGAGGAGAGGAAAAGAATGTGTGACAGAATATTATCAGGGCTGTAACTTAAAATTTTTTAATGAAATTATGTTAAGTTACCTATTTTCAAGGCAGCAGCCATTTTGTTGTCATTCTGATTATTTAGTTACACTGTTTTTACAAGTGTTTTTCCTCTCTCCCTGTCCTTTAAGTTCCCCCTTGCTATTCTCCCATGCTTTTGGCATAATTTCTGTAATTATTATTACTAAAATTTCTTGGGAGTTTAGCTGAATAACAGAATGAATTCTGTTCTTTCCCCATGTTTACGTCTTCACCTACGGGTGGTTAGGCGTTGTGTTCTGCATCTACCATCTGATGTTCTGCAGTCTCTTCCCTGGAAGTCTCTGTTTTGCATCAGATGGTGTATTTTTGGTAACTGATTTCGGGCCTGGGTGCCTGGAGTCTTATTTTAGTATTTTTACACTCATTGTTTACATTTACAACAGCCCTCTGTGTGAGGGGGGGATTTCTAAATAATAATATCTTTATGTTATTTCAATCATAACTAGATACATTATTATTGTTCGTAAGTGTTGAATAAATTGTTTAAAATATTTTTAAAATTTTTGTCCACACTTAGGCTTGGGATCCATTGGGGCTCAACGTTACTTTTCAGAAACTTGGGCTGTTCTGAAAAAATATTTTTTCAAAATATTTTGATTTCAATTATTTTTTCTATATTAATGGATCATATTATTATTATGTATTTTGATTGCCAGGGGTTAGTGCGAGTACCAGGACTTGTTTTCTTTTCACATTGAAAGGATATTGATCTATTGTTTTAAGAGGAAGTCTTCCTCTGACCTTATTATCATTCTATATGTGGTCAGTGTACTCGCATTAACTCCTGTTCTGTATCGTATGATTTCGATGACAATATGGGAAGCGTATGTCACGGTATGTTGTTGGGGATTTGGACACTCCGGTCCTTTCCCCGCAGGGTCACTCTACTTTATCAATTTCTATTTCAGACGATCAAGATTAGGGTGATGTATCTGTGATGTCTTCCAACAGTGTGCCTCCGTCGTCACAATTAATGAAGGGCTAGCGGAAAAGTGCTCATGTAATACGCCAATTGCCTAAGAGGACCCTAGTAGGTTCGACGGCCTTTGACGTCCGCTAGCTCGCCCGGTGTAGCGTCCATTCACCGAATGGTTCGGCAGCCGGGTTCGTCCGTTGCGGTCTAGAAGGAATTTTGGGGTGATGCGAGCACTATAAAATTAACTTAATGCACACCCAGTGACGGCGGATCGGAGGGAGAACGGAGGAAGCCTTTTAGTCCGGTTCATAGCTCGTTCCGGTCCATCCGGACGGCAAGCGAGAGAGGCCCCTCTCTCGTTCAACAACATCTGGCCCCAGATGTTGTGGTACAAATGTGTCGTTAGCGGAGCATACGTCCGTCGCTCGGGACGCTCCGTTGTATAGGCAGTCCGCTGAGACTGCTAAGGCTTCCTCTTCTCGTCAGCGCACACGACCGCACCTTGGCTGCGTGACCGCCGATATATTACCAGCTTCGCCGATCAAGGATTCTTCGGCGACCAGGTCACACCATCCGGCAGCCAGGGATTCGAGACCGATGGACTCCGGACGTTCGCATAGGAAAAGTATGCGGGAGCCATCTGATGCGGAGCTGCCCTCGGCGAAGCAGCGATAGACTGCGCCTCCGCAGGTCTCGACGCCGGACATTCTTGTGCACATAGCACAGCTTATCGCAGCATCCCAGCAGCCGACAGAAACGGTGTCGGATCGAGAATTATCCGACAGCGCTGGGTCGGTAGCCGGGGACTCGAGGTCTGCAGACTCCGGACGTTCGCATAGGAAGTATGCGGGAGTCAACGTACACGGAGCTTCCAGCGGCAATGCATCGTAAGTCCGCTACTGCACAGGCCTCGGGAACGAACGTGCTTTCCTTAATAGCACAGTTTATCGCAGCATCCCAGCATCAACTGAATCTGTCGCATATATTTTATCCGACGATGCTGGGTCGGGACGCTCCGCGGAAGCGGGTACGGACGTCCGAAAGTTTCATCCGGTCCGACGGGATACCGAAAGGGATTCGGTGGATTTCAAGCTTTCCCTTTCGGAACAACATATGCTGCGATGCCGGATAAGAAACTGATAGCGTCGGTGGACTTAGAAATTTTTGGTTCGGTTCAGGGACATCGTCCCTCAGTTCCGACATAGTCCAATAATGTCACACAAACTTTCGAATTATTGAACGACGCTATATATATTATTATTTTATGCTTGCTATCCAAGCATTTCTGGTTTCTTGTTCGAAGAGTTATGGAGATGTCTTTCAAAAGTGTGCCTCTGTCGTCATAGTTAATGAAGAGTTAGCGGCAATAAGTGCTCATGGAATATGTCTATCGCTTACGGAGTGACATTCGCTAGCTCACCCGGTGTAGCGTACATTCATCGAATGGTTCGGCTGCCGGGTTCGTCCGTTGCGGTCTAGGAAGGAGATTTGGGTGATGCGAGCACTTTAATTACTTTAGTACTCACCCAGTGACGGCAGATTGAGGACAGATCGGAGGAAGCCAACAACATAGGGGACCGCATGTTATGGTTCAGATATTTTACATTCGGAGCATATGTCCGTTGCTCGGGACGCTCCGTTATATTGACAGTCCGAGAGACTGTCTTTAATGCTTCCTCATCCTCACAGCAGGGCACACGACCGCACATTGGCTACGTGACCTCGAGTATCCGATCAGTTTCGGCATTCAGTGATTCCACAGCGAATAGGTCGCGCCATCCGGTAGCCAAGGGACACGAGGCCTATACACTCCGTTCGCTCGCATATTGGAAGTATACACGGGGTAACGATCTCGGAGCTTCCTGCGGCAATGCATCGTAAGACCGCTGCTCCTCAGGCTTCAGTGACGGACGTGCTATCCGAGTTAGCACAGTTGTTTCGCAGCATCCCAGCAATTGACGGTTTCTCGGTCGAATCAGGAATTATCCGACGGCGCTGGGTCGGTGCGGTCCGCGGTTGCATCAAGCTACGGACGACCGAACGCTTTATAGGGTCCGACAGGATGGCGAAAGGGATTCGAAAGATTTCGAGTTTTCCCTTTAGTAGTATCGGAAGATGCCTTTCATATCTTCTGGCATTTCTTCCAGTGATTATTTTTCGGACTTCATTGCTGCGATCTTGGATAAGAGACTTATAGCGTCATTGGACTCGGATTTTTCGATCGGTACAGGGACTTTGTCCCTGACTTACCGACGCAGTCCAATATTGTCATTACAACATGTGTTTTATTTTTCGACGCTATATATTTATATATATACAAGACGGCTACTAAGCATGATAGTTTAGTTTCTTGTCCGCGTGGCTCATTTCTGCCATTTTATCTTTTTTACATATAGTTTATTTTGGCAGAGCAGGGCATACCGAGAGTTCATATGCGTCTAGACGGTGTGGTTAAAGACTGCATATATTCTTTTTCACCGTTTATGTCTTTTCCAATTTCAATGTTGGGAACGACATTATGTATATTAGACTTAACTTAGACGCTTTATTATACGTAATCCGCCTTACTGAGGCGTTATCATTACGTCTTCAAGAATAGATTTACGGGATATTATTCTCAATGTAATTTCTTTTGTGGGCAGTAGTTTGTTCACGTATAACTCCGCCCTTCAGTGGCTGATTGGAGTTGGTTAGACGTGAGGCAGCCCTAGCTACATCCACGCGTGGATAGTAGGTTAAGAACTCTCTCAGAGTCGCTTCGTTCTCGGAGGAGCTTCTCTTCGACGGCAACTTTCCGGCAATCCATGAATTGCTTGATTTATACATTCTCTTGTCTATCTAGTGTTACAAGAGATTCAGACTGGGGCAAACATTCGGTGGTTGACTCAGAGAGTGCCGCCGCAGTTGCCGGACCCGAGTGTGGCTGTTATGACGGTTGCCAGTCAAACAGATTGGGATATATACTGATCCCTACGGATTCGAAGTGCCAGGGTCTTTGGGTTCCGCAGTCTTTTAGCTATCAGTTAACTTCCGCGGAATAATGTTTTTTAGGCTTGCTTTATGTCATTGCATGAACATTATTCAGAAACGCATGCCCAAATTCCTGTCCTTTAATTCGACAGTAGTGGCGTATCTCCGGAACCAGGGAGGCACTCTTTCGTTTCCGTTATTCAATTTAATGGAAAGAATCCGTCTGTTGGTTATAGTACACCAAGTTCAGTTTTGGTCCGTCATATTCTGGGTCGTCTGATTGTTTTATCGCACTCCCGTTCTCTTACGGGTCGCTTGTTGCTGTCAGAATGGACTCTCAACAAACAAGTATTCAATCAGATTTGCTATCTATGGGAGCGCCCAATGATGTTTTATTTATGACACAGTTGGCTAATCAATTGCAGACGTATGTGTTGGCTTGTCCAGATCTCTGAGCTATTACTGTTAACGCTCTATTGATCTATAGGACAGAATGATAGGATACGCGTATCCTTCGGCGCTGTTGTTTTTAGCAGGTATTGCTAAGATAAACAACCACAATATATTTCTGTTGATAGCATCTCTATCTTCACAGAGTTCATGAGTAATTTACTCTCTTGTCTACTGTGGATCTTAACGTGAAATCTTCCTCTATGTGAGGATCTTTTTTCACTGGGTAAATCGTGTCATTTTTATCACAACCAGCAAGGTCGCAACCTTCATGTTTTCCGTTGTGTGGTCCATATTGCATTGTAAGCACTGTACTGGACGAGCTTTGGACGCGATTTCTTACTATAGGAGATCCTCTTCTTCGCTATTCTATGCGACTAAAGTGGAGGCTCTTCCGTCGTGGTGTAGGGATCATTATGTTCATATGGTTGATCCCTCCATACTACTCATTGCTATTTTTTAGTATACTTGTTTCACAAGATCTACTGCAGTCTGTTGTTATTTAGGTTATAGGTTTATGTTACCTCATACCTATGCACTCTACGATAGTTTACAATTGAGTCTTTTGTCTCTTTATCTAAGTCAGTTAGTAACTTTTTGATAAATAGACTTAGAATCTTTAGATTAAATTCCTATACGGATTTTAACTTCAGGTTCTTATTTAGCTAAGTAATCATTTGAGCCTCTGGAAACAGTAGTTTTCAAATTCTGACCTTTTAGACAGTAATTCTGTTGGTTTCTCTTTTACTGTAGAGTCAGTGAGTTTCATGCACTATCGATGGATGATTTTCACTTTCATAGTTTCGGAATCAATACTTCCGTTACTATTTAGGTTGGATTGTTGCATAAGAGTTAGGCTCCTATTATCCGGAACCTATTATTTTAAGGTCCTTCCGTCTTCGTATGGGCATAGGCCTTTACTCTTTCCGGGTACAGTTTATGTATTTATAAACAGATATCTGTTTATTACAAGGGCGTAAGCTTCTTCTGTCTTTGATGTCTAGTAGAAGGACGTTACGCTCCATTTTATTGTTAATGGATTCTATTAACTAGCGTACTGCTTATGGTATATCATTGGCTTAGCAGTTGTGCTTAAGATTTCGGCTCATGAAGTAAGAGTTCTTCTACTTCTTGGGCTTACATTAATAGTGTTCTATTATAGATTTTTGAAGGCTGCTCATTGCGCTCAGCCATCCATTCATGAATTTTATCTCAGAAATATCGAGTCCATTTCTGGAGGCCTCTATTGTTAGGTCTATTATCTACTGCTCAGAATGTCATTCACTTAACAGTTGCTACTATAGCTAGGTAGGCTGTCTGTTTCGGCAGTGTCTCCGTTCGGCTGCCCTCTTCGCTCTGGGCTATTTGACCCAGGGCAAGAAAAAGGGGGGGGGGAGGGTGTTCCCTTGGGTCACCTGTTTTTACTATGAAAACAAGGGGATACCTCCTCCGGAGTTAGTAATTCTGAGCTGTTTTTAGGATGGTTGTTTAGTGAGAAGTTTAAGTTTATAAAATTCATTCAAGTCTTAGTTTTTAAAGTATAGCTTTTGAATATTGCATATGTCAACGGACATGATTATGCAATTCTCACACACTTTTAGGAGTATAAGAGTCTCTATTCTCTAGACTTACTTTATTATTGGCTTACTTTAAAAATTATTAGTATAAGGATTATTGGATATTAATAGAGTACATGGATGTATGAAGCTCAATTTTTGGAAGGTGTTGTATCTTTCTAATTTATCATAAATAAGAAAGATACATGTAAGGCCTATTACTTCTTTTCCCTACAGGGGATGACTCTATTTTATTTTATTGAGCGTATTCCATTGTGCTCTATGTCCTTGGCCCTCCAGCCTTTTTACTATTCAGCTATGTCTGGGTCATTGGTACAGTATAAAAATGTTAAAAAATTTATAGTAATTTATATATTTTTTATACTTACCAATGACCCAGACGGGGATGGCCCTCCCAGGAGTTGGGAACTCTTGCCTCCCCGCTGAGTACATAGCGCTTACCAGGCACTGGTTATTAGAATGATAAATGGCGCCAATTTCGGAACGTCCTTGACACTGCGCATGCGCAGTGGGGGCGAGGTGTGGAGGGCCTCTCTGGACATGTTTTCTTTAGTTTTAGATGCAAATTTTGGGGATTGGGGGGCAAAATTTGTGTTTGGCCCTATATTTTAAGAGTTAGCACCAGCTATGTCTGGGTCATTGGTAAGTATAAAAAATATATAAATTACTATAAATTTTTTAACTTTTATACTGTACCAATGACCCAGACATAGCTGGTGCTAACTCTTAAAATATAGGGCCAAACACAAATTTTGCCCCCCAATCCCCAAAATTTGCATCTAAAACTAAAGAAAACATGTCCTGAGAGGCCCTCCACACTTCGCCCCTACTGCGCATGCGCAGTGTCAAGGACGTTCCGAAATTGGCGCCATTTATCATTCTAAGTTTGGCCCTTCATCAGTTAACATCTGACTGATCTTTGTGCTTTTAAATCTCAGTTTAAATGATGCCAGACACATAAATATTAGTGAAATGGTGATTCTAAGGAGGATAGAAAAGGAGGAGAGGAAAAGAATGTGTGACAGAATATTATCAGGGCTGTAACTTAAAATTTTTTAATGAAATTATGTTAAGTTACCTATTTTCAAGGCAGCAGCCATTTTGTTGTCATTCTGATTATTTAGTTACACTGTTTTTACAAGTGTTTTTCCTCTCTCCCTGTCCTTTAAGTTCCCCCTTGCTATTCTCCCATGCTTTTGGCATAATTTCTGTAATTATTATTACTAAAATTTCTTGGGAGCTTAGCTGAATAACAGAATGAATTCTGTTCTTTCCCCATGTTTACGTCTTCACCTACGGGTGGTTAGGCGTTGTGTTCTGCATCTACCATCTGATGTTCTGCAGTTTCTTCCCTGGAAGTCTCTGTTTTGCATCAGATGGTGTATTTTGGTAACTGATTTCGGGCCTGGGTGCCTGGAGTCTTATTTTAGTGTTTTTACACTCATTGTTTACATTTACAACAGCCCTCTGTGTGAGGGGGGGATTTCTAAATAATAATATCTTTATGTTATTTCAATCATAACTAGATACATTATTATTGTTCGTAAGTGTTGAATAAATTGTTTAAAATATTTTTAAAATTTTTGTCCACACTTAGGCTTGGGATCCATTGGGGCTCAACGTTACTTTTCAGAAACTTGGGCTGTTCTGAAAAAATATTTTTTCAAAATATTTTGATTTCAATTATTTTTTCTATATTAATGGATCATATTATTATTATGTATTTTGATTGCCAGGGGTTAGTGCGAGTACCAGGACTTGTTTTCTTTTCACATTGAAAGGATATTGATCAATTGTTTTAAGAGGAAGTCTTCCTCTGACCTTATTATCATTCTATATGTGGTCAGTGTACTCGCATTAACTCCGGTTCTGTATCGTATGATTTCGATGACAATATGGGAAGCGTATGTCACGGTATGTTGTTGGGGATTTGGACACTCCGGTCCTTTCCCCGCAGGGTCACTCTACTTTATCAATTTCTATTTCAGACGATCAAGATTAGGGTGATGTATCTGTGATGTCTTCCAACAGTGTGCCTCCGTCGTCACAATTAATGAAGGGCTAGCGGAAAAGTGCTCATGTAATACGCCAATTGCCTAAGAGGACCCTAGTAGGTTCGACGGCCTTTGACGTCCGCTAGCTCGCCTGGTGTAGCGTCCATTCACCGAATGGTTCGGCAGCCGGGTTCGTCCGTTGCGGTCTAGAAGGAATTTTGGGGTGATGCGAGCACTATAAAATTAACTTAATGCACACCCAGTGACGGCGGATCGGAGGGAGAACGGAGGAAGCCTTTTAGTCCGTTTCATAGCTCGTTCCGGTCCATCCGGACGGCAAGCGAGAGAGGCCCCTCTCTCGTTCAACAACATCTGGCCCCAGATGTTGTGGTACAAATGTGTCGTTAGCGGAGCATACGTCCGTCGCTCGGGACGCTCCGTTGTATAGGCAGTCCGCTGAGACTGCTAAGGCTTCCTCTTCTCGTCAGCGCACACGACCGCACCTTGGCTGCGTGACCGCCGATATATTACCAGCTTCGCCGATCAAGGATTCTTCGGCGACCAGGTCACACCATCCGGCAGCCAGGGATTCGAGACCGATGGACTCCGGACGTTCGCATAGGAAAAGTATGCGGGAGCCATCTGATGCGGAGCTGCCCTCGGCGAAGCAGCGATAGACTGCGCCTCCGCAGGTCTCGACGCCGGACATTCTTGTGCACATAGCACAGCTTATCGCAGCATCCCAGCAGCCGACAGAAACGGTGTCGGATCGAGAATTATCCGACAGCGCTGGGTCGGTAGCCGGGGACTCGAGGCCTGCAGACTCCGGACGTTCGCATAGGAAGTATGCGGGAGTCAACGTACACGGAGCTTCCAGCGGCAATGCATCGTAAGTCCGCTACTGCACAGGCCTCGGGAACGGACGTGCTTTCCTTAATAGCACAGTTTATCGCAGCATCCCAGCATCAACTGAATCTGTCGCATATATTTTATCCGACGATGCTGGGTCGGGACGCTCCGCGGAAGCGGGTACGGACGTCCGAAAGTTTCATCCGGTCCGACGGGATACCGAAAGGGATTCGGTGGATTTCAAGCTTTCCCTTTCGGAACAACATATGCTGCGATGCCGGATAAGAAACTGATAGCGTCGGTGGACTTAGAAATTTTTGGTTCGGTTCAGGGACATCGTCCCTCAGTTCCGACATAGTCCAATAATGTCACACAAACTTTCGAATTATTGAACGACGCTATATATATTATTATTTTATGCTTGCTATCCAAGCATTTCTGGTTTCTTGTTCGAAGAGTTATGGAGATGTCTTTCAAAAGTGTGCCTCTGTCGTCATAGTTAATGAAGAGTTTGCGGCAATAAGTGCTCATGGAATATGTCTATCGCTTACGGAGTGACATTCGCTAGCTCACCCGGTGTAGCGTACATTCATCGAATGGTTCGGCTGCCGGGTTCGTCCGTTGCGGTCTAGGAAGGAGATTTGGGTGATGCGAGCACTTTAATTACTTTAGTACTCACCCAGTGACGGCAGATTGAGGACAGATCGGAGGAAGCCAACAACATAGGGGACCGCATGTTGTGGTTCAGATATTTTACATTCGGAGCATATGTCCGTTGCTCGGGACGCTCCGTTATATTGACAGTCCGAGAGACTGTCTTTAATGCTTCCTCATCCTCACAGCAGGGCACACGACCGCACATTGGCTACGTGACCTAGAGTATCCGATCAGTTTCGGCATTCAGTGATTCCACAGCGAATAGGTCGCGCCATCCGGTAGCCAAGGGACACGAGGCCTATACACTCCGTTCGCTCGCATATTGGAAGTATGCACGGGGTAACGATCTCGGAGCTTCCTGCGGCAATGCATCGTAAGACCGCTGCTCCTCAGGCCTCAGTGACGGACGTGCTATCCGAGTTAGCACAGTTGTTTCGCAGCATCCCAGCAATTGACGGTTTCTCGGTCGAATCAGGAATTATCCGACGGCGCTGGGTCGGTGCGGTCCGCGGTTGCATCAAGCTACGGACGACCGAACGCTTTATAGGGTCCGACAGGATGGCGAAAGGGATTCGAAAGATTTCGAGTTTTCCCTTTAGTAGTATCGGAAGATGCCTTTCATATCTTCTGGCATTTCTTCCAGTGATTATTTTTCGGACTTCATTGCTGCGATCTTGGATAAGAGACTTATAGCGTCATTGGACTCGGATTTTTCGATCGGTACAGGGACTTTGTCCCTGACTTACCGACGCAGTCCAATATTGTCATTACAACATGTGTTTTATTTTTCGACGCTATATATTTATATATATATACAAGACGGCTACTAAGCATGATAGTTTAGTTTCTTGTCCGCGTGGCTCATTTCTGCCATTTTATCTTTTTTTACATATAGTTTATTTTGGCAGAGCAGGGCATACCGAGAGTTCATATGCGTCTAGACGGTGTGATTAAAGACTGCATATATTCTTTTTCACCGTTTATGTCTTTTCCAATTTCAATGTTGGGAACGACATTATGTATATTAGACTTAACTTAGACGCTTTATTATACGTAATCCGCCTTACTGAGGCGTTTTCATTACGTCTTCAAGAAAAGATTTACGGGATATTATTCTCAATGTAATTTCTTTTGAGGGCAGTAGTTTGTTCACGTATAACTCCGCCCTTCAGTGGCTGATTGGAGTTGGTTAGACGTGATGCAGCCCTAGCTACATCCACGCGTGGATAGTAGGTTAAGAACTCTCTCAGAGTCGCTTCGTTCTCGGAGGAGCTTCTCTTCGACGGCAACTTTCCGGCAATCCATGAATTGCTTGATTTATACATTCTCTTGTCTATCTAGTGTTACAAGAGATTCAGACTGGGGCAAACATTCGGTGGTTGACTCAGAGAGTGCCGCCGCAGTTGCCGGACCCGAGTGTGGCTGTTATGACGGTTGCCAGTCAAACAGATTGGGATATATACTGATCCCTACGGATTCGAAGTGCCAGGGTCTTTGGGTTCCGCAGTCTTTTAGCTATCAGTTAACTTCCGCGGAATAATGTTTTTTAGGCTTGCTTTATGTCATTGCATGAACATTATTCAGAAACGCATGCCCAAATTCCTGTCCTTTAATTCGACAGTAGTGGCGTATCTCCGGAACCAGGGAGGCACTCTTTCGTTTCCGTTATTCAATTTAATGGAAAGAATCCGTCTGTTGGTTATAGTACACCAAGTTCAGTTTTGGTCCGTCATATTCTGGGTCGTCTGATTGTTTTATCGCACTCCCGTTCTCTTACGGGTCGCTTGTTGCTGTCAGAATGGACTCTCAACAAACAAGTATTCAATCAGATTTGCTATCTATGGGAGCGCCCAATGATGTTTTATTTATGACACAGCTGGCTAATCAATTGCAGACGTATGTGTTGGCTTGTCCAGATCTCTGAGCTAATACTGTTAACGCTCTATTGATCTATAGGACAGAATGATAGGATACGCGTATCCTCCGGCGCTGTTGTTTTTAGCAGGTATTGCTAAGATAAACAACCACAATACATTTCTGTTGATAGCATCTCTATCTTCACAGAGATCATGAGTAATTTACTCTCTTGTCTACTGTGGATCTTAACGTGAAATCTTCCTCTATGTGAGGATCTTTTTTCACTGGGTAAATCGTGTCATCTTTATCACAACCAGCAAGGTCGCAACCTTCATGTATTCCGTTGTGTGGTCCGTATTGCATTGTAAGCACTGTACTGGACGAGCTTTGGACGCGATTTCTTACTATAGGAGATCCTCTTCTTCGCTATTCTATGCGACTAAAGTGGAGGCTCTTCCGTCGTGGTGTAGGGATCATTATGTTCATATTGTTGATCCCTCCATACTACTCATTGCTATTTTTTAGTATACTTGTTTCACAAGATCTACTGCAGCCTGTTGTTATTTAGGTTATAGGTTTATGTTACCTCATACCTATGCACTCTACGATAGTTTACAATTGAGTCTTTTGTCTCTTTATCTAAGTCAGTTAGTAACTTTTTGATAAATAGACTTAGAATCTTTAGATTAAATTCCTATACGGATTTTAACTTCAGGTTCTTATTTAGCTAAGTAATCATTTGAGCCTCTGGAAACAGTAGTTTTCAAATTCTGACCTTTTAGACAGTAATTCTGTTGGTTTCTCTTTTACTGTAGAGTCAGTGAGTTTCATGCACTATCGATGGATGATTTTCACTTTCATAGTTTCGGAATCAATACTTCCGTTACTATTTAGGTTGGATTGTTGCATAAGAGTTAGGCTCCTATTATCCGGAACCTATTATTTTAAGGTCCTTCCGTCTTCGTATGGGCATAGGCCTTTACTCTTTCCGGGTACAGTTTATGTATTTATAAACAGATATCTGTTTATTACAAGGGCGTAAGCTTCTTCTGTCTTTGATGTCTAGTAGAAGGACGTTACGCTCCATTTTATTGTTAATGGATTCTATTAACTAGCGTACTGCTTATGGTATATCATTGGCTTAGCAGTTGTGCTTAAGATTTCGGCTCATGAAGTAAGAGTTCTTCTACTTCTTGGGCTTACATTAATAGTGTTCTATTATAGATTTTTGAAGGCTGCTCATTGCGCTCAGCCATCCATTCATGAATTTTATCTCAGAAATATCGAGTCCATTTCTGGAGGCCTCTATTGTTAGGTCTATTATCTACTGCTCAGAATGTCATTCACTTAACAGTTGCTACTATAGCTAGGTAGGCTGTCTGTTTCGGCAGTGTCTCCGTTCGGCTGCCCTCTTCGCTCTGGGCTATTTGACCCAGGGCAAGAAAAAGGGGGGGGGGGGGGGGAGGGTGTTCCCTTGGGTCACCTGTTTTTACTATGAAAACAAGGGGATACCTCCTCCGGAGTTAGTAATTCTGAGCTGTTATTGGGATGGTTGTTTAGTGAGAAGTTTAAGTTTATAAAATTCATTCTAGTCTTAGTTTTTAAAGTATAGCTTTTGAATATTGCATATGTCAACGGACATGATTATGCAATTCTCACACACTTTTAGGAGTATAAGAGTCTCTATTCTCTAGACTTACTTTATTATTGGCTTACTTTAAAAATTATTAGTATATGGATTATTGGATATTAATAGAGTACATGGATGTATGAAGCTCAATTTTTGGAAGGTGTTGTATCTTTATAATTTATCATAAATAAGAAAGATACATGTAAGGCCTATTACTTCTTTTCCCTACAGGGGATGACTCTATTTTATTTTATTGAGCGTATTCCATTTTGCTCTATGTCCTTGGCCCTCCAGCCTTTTTACTATTCAGCTATGTCTGGGTCATTGGTACAGTATAAAAATGTTAAAAAATTTATAGTAATTTATATATTTTTTATACTTACCAATGACCCAGACGGGGATGGCCCTCCCAGGAGTTGGGAACTCTTGCCTCCCCGCTGAGTACATAGCGCTTACCGGGCACTGGTTATTAGAATGATAAATGGCGCCAATTTCGGAACGTCCTTGACACTGCGCATGCGCAGTAGGGGCGAAGTGTGGAGGGCCTCTCAGGACATGTTTTCTTTAGTTTTAGATGCAAATTTTGGGGATTGGGGGGCAAAATTTGTGTTTGGCCCTATATTTTAAGAGTTAGCACCAGCTATGTCTGGGTCATTGGTAAGTATAAAAAATATATAAATTACTATAAATTTTTTAACTTTTTTGCCAAAAATATAATTTTTTTTTACCCTCTAAACCTTGGGCCACAATGTTGAATGAATTTGAATCACAGAATTTGAATCACAGATAACGAGGTAAGTGTCGCATTTAAAGGTTTAGCAAGATTAAAAAATTATACAAACTGTGTTGTTTTCATTTATTATTAACACCCCTGCTGGCCTCGGACAATACCACCACGGAAGCAGATAACAGATAAGCAGGTGAGTTTTGCTATTCTACACGTTTAAATAAATAAATTAAATCAATACAAACTATTTGCCTTGTTCTTTATAATTAGCATCAATCCAATTCCTGCATGCAAATAGTCAATTTTCCATCTGAGACTTATAGAAAAACCAACAATCGTAGATTTAACAAACACGTTTTAAATACGTTTCAAATACAATAACATAAGAGAAGGGGGGATTTCCCAACAATCCCAGAATGCCAAGGAAAGAGACTTCCGATCCGAATTGATTGACAAGCAAAAAGATCTATTTGAGAACAGGTCCCCCTTCCAAATCAATGCACAAGTGGCCGCTTTGTCCGGCGTCATTGGAGCTTTGTCTAAAATTGAAAAGGAACAACCACTCAGTTTTATTTACATTTATTATGTCTGTTTAAATACGCATACATAAACAAATAATCATTGGAAACCCCCAAATTCACACACATTGTTATGACGAGACAACACCGATATGAATAACACTGCGTATGGCGTCCCACATTTGACATAAAAATTTCACAAAAGAAAATGAACCGTTACAATTGGTTCGAAACGTTACAAATTTATATAATTTCATAAAGTAATTTCAAATTCCAGTAATGAGAGTAGTGCACAACTATCGCCCCTTTGATGTACGGTAACCCACACAGGTCATAAAACAATCTTATTCAATGAAATATAGCAGCCCACACTTGACGTACCGTAATATTTATCTTTACAGAACGTAATTTCACATATCGCCACAGATTTGTTATAAAATTGTTACAAGTGTATAATTGTGATATAAGGAAACAGAAATATTACAAAATGCATGTAAAACATATTTACAGATACCATGTCAAATAACAAACTACACACAATCATTACAAAGATTCACCATTACATTCATCTGGTAATTCAAATGAATCATTAAAAATGTCTGTCAATACACTTTCAACTGACATAAGTTCACCAGGGTCATAAAATGACTCACATGCTTCGTTTAGCTCCTCTAAACTATCAAATGGATTGTTGACTGGTATCCAAGCATCTTCCCGTATCATGTGATCTTCTGCCCCATTTAAGTGATTGTTGATGCCACAAACTTTGAAGGAATTCTTAATGAGCTCTTTTTTGGCTTTAAGATTGGTGACTGCAAAGTTTATCCAGTCGACAACTTGTTGTTTCGATGCCGCCTTTATCCTCTCTTCTTTATTTTCGATGACCTTTTTTGTTTCTTCTTGGATAAATTCTGACCATTTTTTTCGAAGATCTCCCTTCACTGGTTTATTTATGCTGACATCAAGTGGTTGTAATTTGGATGTACAACCACCTGGAATGATCGCCGGCACCACGTTGCTACGTCTCATTATCTTCTTGACATCGTCTGTAAGATGACCCCTGAAACTGTCCATGACCAGGAGGCTTCTTTCCTTTTTTGTGTGCTTCACTAATATTTCTCTTAGCCACACCTGCATCAAGTCTTCATCCATCCAGCCTTTAGGTTGAACAGATACAACCCAGCCTGTCGGAGTCTTCAATTTTAACTCTCTTTTCCCTTTAAATATTATCATGGGCGGCAGGACCTCTCCACTGCTGGTGACGGCTAACACCAGGGTTAAATGTCTTTTCTCTGCCCCTGTATGTCTCATTCTGATTGATTTGGCACCGACTCTGTCTATTGTTTTATTTGGTACCAGGTCGAAATAGACTGGCGTTTCGTCCATATTAATTATAAATTCATCTTCAAATTCATCTTCTCGTCGTTTATCCTTTACATATTGCAGGAAATTCTTTGTTTTTTCTTCCAAATCTTTTGGTAGTCTCTGTGCCAATGACGTTTTTGCTCGGAGAGCAAGATTATGCCGCTTCATAAATTTTTCTGCCCATCCCAGGCTGGCTTTAAAGTGTGGTTCTGTGCTAACAGACTTCACCATTTCTCTTGCATAATTACATAAAGACTCCACTGATACCGGCAGCTGTAGATCTCGTTGTACCAATAACCATTCAGCTATCCTCTCATCTAGCTCATCTCCATATGTAATTGGACGCCCGGTTCTCGACAAATGCCCATCTTTATTTCTCTTTTCGTTTTCATCTTCAAAGTTGATTTTACTCCATCGACATAACGACGTCTTAGGGATCTTTAGTTTTATTGCAGCCTGACGAAAACCAATCATCTTTGCAACGGAAACTGCCTCTTTCTTCTGTTTCATGTTGAATGACTTATACTGGCCACGTATTGTTGTACATATCTGATCATCTTCGCCTTTCTCTTCATTAATTGTTGGTGTGTCTGGTTTTCCTTCTTTTTCGAATGCCAACTTCTTTGCAGGTCTCTCTTCTACCTGGTCCGAGTTCTCTAGTTTTCTTTTGGGGGGTCGTCCAACCGGTCTCTTTATTTTGGGTTTCTCTGGGCTTAAATTCACCTTTGGTCTCGCTTCTTCTGCTGTCTTGTACTTGATTATAAACTTGTCCATGCTGGTAGTTGAATGTCGAATCCTTACTGGACCGGGTATTTATACATAATTTGTGTGTTACAAAAACACAGCATACCACGACTGATGTCTTTGTTTCGATTAATTGATGAAATACTTCTCACAAATCAGTCCTTTGATATGTATTGTTCTATTGCTATGAAGCGATTACTTTTTAGTACCGCCCATAGTGTTTTTTGTTAAAATAACAAACTCATCAATATTTCTTCCCTTGAGAAGATAAGGTGTAGGGAAAAATCAAAAGCGACCCGCTTTTGATATTCAGTGTTGTTACAGAAGCGGTTAACACTTTTTAGTGTTACCAATTGTACTGGGGAGCACGTGCGTAACCAAAACACTACACACTCACATGCTCTGAATTTGATTGACAGAACTGATGCTGTACATTTGTATTTTATAATTTAAAATAACTGTATGGTGAAAAGGGTTTACACTAAATAAGTTACAGTAGGACTATTTTGAATTCAGTGAGCTAAGCTACTGGTAGTTAGATGTCATGGCGAGTGCACTTTAATTGTGGGCTGTTCACCAAAGTGACAGGATTATCGATCGGATTTACATGTAGGCCTACCGTTTTTCAAACTGAGGAAAATTCGGTCACGGGAATAAAACTGCCGACAGTGCCGTGCTCAATTATTGGTGATTATCAGGTAAGACAAAATCTGTTTTTTTTATAATTTTTTATGGTGGCTCTTGGCATTTTCACGTCCTGACCCCCTGCCCACTGCTCTACCCCCCACCACTACCCCACCCCGTCAAGCTTTTGACATTCCCATCGCCGATAACGGCATCGTAATCATTGATTCATTGGTCGATGCTCACAGCACAGTTCAGTCGTGGTCCTCACGAAATTTCTGTATTTTTTTCTTTCTTCTAAATCTTGGTCCACCTAAAAAAATAATTATTTTATGCCGGCCCAATATTTAGAGGAAATACGGTAAACAAGAAAGATATATGTAAATCCTTTCTCTCCTTTTCTCCTTGAGGGGATAATTCTTTATATGTAATTGAGCCTATTGGATATTTTTATACTGTACCAATGACCCAGACATAGCTGGTGCTAACTCTTAAAATATAGGGCCAAACACAAATTTTGCCCCCCAATCCCCAAAATTTGCATCTAAAACTAAAGAAAACATGTCCTGAAAGGCCCTCCACACTTCGCCCCTACTGCGCATGCGCAGTGTCAAGGACGTTCCGAAATTGGCGCCATTAATCATTCTAAGTTTGGCCCTTCATCAGTTAACATCTGACTGATCTTTGTGCTTATAAATCTCAGTTTAAATGATGCCAGACACATAAATATTAGTGAAATGGTGATTCTAAGGAGGATAGAGAAGGAGGAGAGGAAAAGAATGTGTGACAGAATATTATCAGGGCTGTAACTTAAAATTTTTTAATGAAATTATGTTAAGTTACCTATTTTCAAGGCAGCAGCCATTTTGTTGTCATTCTGATTATTTAGTTACACTGTTTTTTAAGTGTTTTCCTCTCTCCCTGTCCTTTAAGTTTCCCCTTGCTATTCTCCCATGCTTTTGGCATAGTTTTTGTAATTATTATTACTAAATTTTCTTGGGAGTTTTAGCTGAATAACAGAATGAATTCTGTTCTTTCCCCATGTTTACGTCTTCACCTACGGGTGGTTAGGCGTTGTGTTCTGCATCTACCATCTGATGTTCTGCAGTTTCTTCCCTGGAAGTCTCTGTTTTGCATCAGATAGTATATTTTTGGTAACTGATTTCGGGCCTGGGTGCCTGGAGTTTTATTTTAGTGTTTTTACACTCATTGTTTACATTTACAACAGCCCTCTGTGTGAGGGGGGGATTTCTAAAAAATAATATCTTGATGTTATTTTAATCATAACTGGATACATTATTATTGTTCGTAAGTGTTGAATAAATTGTTTAAAATATTTTTAAAATTTTTGTCCACACTTAGGCTTGGGATCCATTGGGGCTCAACGTTACTTTTCAGAAACTTGGGCTGTTCTGAAAAAATATTTTTTCAAAATATTTTGATTTCAATTATTTTTTCTATATTAATGGATCATATTATTATTATGTATTTTGATTGCCAGGGGTTAGTGCGAGTACCAGGACTTGTTTTCTTTTCACATTGAAAGGATATTGATCAATTGTTTTAAGAGGAAGTCTTCCTCTGACTTTATTATCATTCTATATGTGGTCAGTGTACTCGCATTAACTCCTGTTCTGTATCGTATGATTTCGATGACAATATGGGAAGCGTATGTCACGGTATGTTGTTGGGGATTTGGACACTCCGGTCCTTTCCCCGCAGGGTCACTCTACTTTATCAATTTCTATTTCAGACGATCAAGATTAGGGTGATGTATCTGTGATGTCTTCCAACAGTGTGCCTCCGTCGTCACAATTAATGAAGGGCTAGCGGAAAAGTGCTCATGTAAATACGCCAATTGCCTAAGAGGACCCTAGTAGGTTCGACGGCCTTTGACGTCCGCTAGCTCGCCCGGTGTAGCGTCCATTCACCGAATGGTTCGGCAGCCGGGTTCGTCCGTTGCGGTCTAGAAGGAATTTTGGGGTGATGCGAGCACTATAAATTAACCTAATGCACACCCAGTGACTGCGGATCGGAGGGAGAACGCAGGAAGCCTTTTAGTCCGGTTCATAGCTCGTTCCGGTCCATCCGGACGGCAAGCGAGAGAGGCCCCTCTCTCGTTCAACAACATCTGGCCCCAGATGTTGTGGTACAAAATGTGTCGCAAGCGGAGCATACGTCCGTCGCTCGGGACGCTCCGTTGTATAGGCAGTCCGCTGAGACTGCTAAGGCTTCCTCTTCTCGTCAGCGCACACGACCACACCTTGGCTGCGTGACCGCCAATATATTACCAGCTTCGCCGATCAAGGATTCTTCGGCGACCAGGTCACACCATCCGGTAGCCAGGGACACGAGGCCTGCAGACTCCGGACGTTCGCATAGGAAGTGTGCGGGAGTCAACGTACACGGAGCTTCCGGCGGCAATGCATCGTAAGACCGCTACTGCACAGGCCTCGGGAACGGACGTGCTTGCCTTAATAGCACAGTTTATCGCAGCATCCCAGCATCAACTGAATCTGTCGCATATATTTTATCCGACGATGCTGGGTCGGGACGCTCCGCGGAAGCGGGTACGGACGTCCGAAAGTTTCATCCGGTCCGACAGGATACCGAAAGGGATTCGGAGGATTTCGAGCTTTCCCTTTCGGAACAACATATGCTGTTGTGTATGTCATCTGACTTGGTCTTCTACAGCTTCTTTCGTCGGACCAGAATGCTGCGATGCCGGATAAGAAACTGATAGCGTCGGTGGACTTAGATATTTTTGGTTCGGTTCAGGGACATCGTCCCTCAGTTCCGACATAGTCCAATAATGTCACACAAACTTTCGAATTATTGAACGACGCTATATATATTATTATTTTATGCTTGCTAACCAAGCATTTCTGGTTTCTTGTTCGAAGAGTTATGGAGGTGTCTTTCAAAAGTGTGCCTTTGTCGTCATAGTTAATGAAGAGTTAGCGGCAATAAGTGCTCATGGAATATGTCTATCGCCTACGGAGTGACATTCGCTAGCTCACCCGGTGTAGCGTACATTCATCGAATGGTTTGGCTGCCGGGTTCGTCCGTTGCGGTCTAGGAAGGAGATTTGGGTGATGCGAGCACTTTAATTACTTTAGTACTCACCCAGTGACGGCAGATTGAGGACAGATCGGAGGAAGCCTGTTAGTCCGGTTCCTGGCTTGTCCAGGTCCGTCCGGGCTGTGAGCGAGAGAGGTCCCTCTCTCGCCCAACAACATAGGGGACCGCATGTTGTGGTTCAGATATTTTACATTCGGAGCATATGTCCGTTGGTCGGGACGCTCTGTTATATTGACAGTCCGAGAGACTGTCTTTAATGCTTCCTCATCCTCACAGCAGGGCACACGACCGCACATTGGCTACGTGACCTCGAGTATCCGATCAGTTTCGGCATTCAGTGATTCCACGGCGAATAGGTCGCGCCATCCGGTAGCCAAGGGACACGAGGCCTATACACTCCGTTCGCTCGCATATTGGTAGTATGCACGGGGTAACGATCACGGAGCTTCCAGCGGCAATGCATCGTAAGACCACTTCTCTTCAGGCCTCAGTGACGGACGTGCTATCCGAGTTAGCACAGTTGTTTCGCAGCATCCCAGCAATTGACAGTTTCTCGGTCGAATCAGGAATTATCCGACGGCGCTGGGTCGGTGCGGTCCGCGGTTGCATCAGCTACGGACGACCGAACGCTTTATAGGGTCCGACTGGATGGCGAAAGGGATTCGAAAGATTTCGAGTTTTCCCTTTAGTAGTATCGGAAGATGCCTTTCATTTCTTCTGGCATTATCTTCCAGTGATTATTATTTCGGACTTCATTGCTGCGATCTTGGATAAGAGACTTATAGCGTCATTGGACTCGGATTTTTCGATCGGTTCAGGGACATTGTCCCTGACTTACCGACGCAGTCCAATATTGTCATTACAACATGTGTTTTATTTTTCGACGCTATATATATTTATATACAAGCCTGCTACTAAGCATGATAGTTTAGTTTCTTGTCCGCGTTGCTCATTTCTGCCATTTTATCATTTATACAAATAGTTTATTTTGGCAGAGCAGGGCATACCGAGAGTTCATATGCGTCAAGACGGTGTGATTAAAGACTGCGTATATTCTTTTTCGCCGTTTATGTCTTTTCCAATTTCAATGTTGGGAACGACATTATGTATAGTAGACTTAACTTAGACGCTTTATTATACGTAATCTGCCTTACTGAGGTGTTATCATTACGTCTTCAAGAAAAGATTCACGGGATATTATTCTCAATGTAATTTCTTTTGAGGGCAGTAGTTTGTTCACGTATAACTCCGCCCTTCAGTGGCTGATTGGAGTTAGTTAGACGTGACGCAGCCCTAGCTACATCCACATGCGTGGATAGTAAGGTTACAAACTCTCTCAGAGTCGCTTCGTTCTCGGAGGAGCTTCTCTTCGACGGCAACTTTTCGGCAATCCATGAATTGCTCGATTTACGCGTTCTCTTGTCTATCTAGTGTTACAAGAGATTCAGACTGGGGCAAACATTCGGTGGTTGACTCAGAGAGTGCCGCCGCAGTTGCCGGACCCGAGTGTGGCTGTTATGACGGTTGCCAGTCAAACAGATTGGGATATAATACTGACCCCTACGGATTCGAAGTGCCAGGGTCTTTGGGTTCCGCAGTCTTTTAGCAATCAGTTTAACTTCCGCGGAATAATGTTTTTTAGGCTTGCTTTATGTCATTGCATGAACATTATTCAGAAACGCATGCCCAAATTCCTGTCCTTTAATTCGACAGTAGTGGCGTATCTCCGGAACCAGGGAGGCACTCTTTCGTTTCCGTTATTCAATTTAATGGAAAGAATCCGTCTGTTGGTTATAGTACACCAAGTTCAGTTTTGGTCCGTCATATTCCGGGTCGTCTGATTGTTTTATCGGACTCCCGTTCTCTTACGGGCCGCTTGTTGCTGTCAGAATGGACTCTCAACAAACAAGTATTCAATCAGATTTGCTATCTATGGGAGCACCCAATGATGATTTATTTATGACACAGCTTGCTAATCAATTGCAGACGTATGTGTTGGCTTGTCCAGATCTCTGAGCTAATATTGTTAACGCTCTATTGATCTATAGGACGGAATGATAGGATACGCGTATCCTCCGGCGCTGTTGTTTTAGCAGGTATTGCTAAGATAAACAACCACAATACATTTCTGTTGATAGCATCTCTATCTTCACAGAGATCATGAGTAATTTACTCTCTTGTCTACTGTGGGTCTTAACGTGAAATCTTCCTCTATGTGAGGATCTTTTTCACTGGGTAAATCGTGTCATCTTTATCACAACCAGCAAGGTCGCAACCTTCATGTATTCCGTTGTGTGGTCCGTATTGCATTGTAAGCACTGTACTGGACGAGCTTTGGACGCGATTTCTTACTATAGGAGATCCTCTTCTTCGCTATTCTATGCGGCTAAAGTGGAGGCTCTTCCGTCGTGGTGTAGGGATCATTATGTTCATATTGTTGATCCCTCCATACTACTCATTGCTATTTTTTAGTATACTTGTTTCACAAGATCTACTGCAGCCTGTTATTATTTAGGTTATAGGTTTATGTTACCTCATACCTATGCACTCTACGATAGTTTACAATTGAGTCTTTTGTCTCTTTATCTAAGTCAGTTAGTAACTTTTTGATAAATAGACTTAGAATCTTTAGATTAAATCCCTATACGGATTTTAACTTCGGTTCTTATTTAGCTAAGCAATCATTTGAGCCTCTGGAAACAGTAGTTTTCAAATTCTGACCTTTTAGACAGTAATTCTGTTGGTTTCTCTTTTACTGTAGAGTCAGTGAGTTTCATGCACTATCGATGGATGATTTTCACTTTCATAGTTTCGGAATCAATACTTCCGTTACTATTTAGGTTGGATTGTTGCATAAGAGTTAGGCTCCTATTATCCGGAACCTATTATTTTAAGGTCCTTGGGACTTCGTATGGGCATAGGCCTTTACTCTTTCCGGGTACAGTTTATGTATTTATAAACAGATATCTGTTTATTACTAAGGGCGTAAGCTTCTTCTGTCTTTGATGTCTAGTAGAAGGACGTTACGCTCCATTTTATTGTTAATGGATTCTATTAACTATCGGTACTGCTTATGGTATATAATTGACTTAGCAGTTGTGCTTAAGATTTCGGCTCATGAAGTAAGAGTTCTTCTACTTCTTGGGCTTACATTAATAGTGTCGCTATTATAGATTTTTGAAGGCCGCTCATTGCGCTCAGCCATCCACATTCATGAATTTTATCTTAGAAATATCGAGTCCATTTCTGGAGGCCTCTATTGTTAGGTCTATTATCTACTGCTCAGAATGTCATTCACTTAACAGTTGCTACTATAGCTAGGTAGGCTGTCTGTTTCGGCAGTGTCTCCCTTCGGCTGCCCTCTTCGCTCTGGGCTATTTGACCCAGGGCAAGAAAAGGGGGGGGGGGGGGGGGAGGGTGTTCCCTTGGGTCACCTGTTTTTCTATGAAAACAAGGGGATACCTCCTCCGGAGTTAGTAATTCTGAGCTGTTATTGGGATGGTTGTTTAGTGAGAAGTTTAGGTTTTTAAAATTCATTCAAGTCTTAGTTTTTAAAGTATAGCTTTTGAATATTGCATATGTCAACGGACATGATTATGCAATCCTCAGACACTTTTAGGAGTATAAGAGTCTCTATTCTCTAGACTTACTTTATTTATTGGCTTACTTTAAAAATTATTAGTATAAGGATTATATTGGATATTAATAGAGTACATGGATGTATGAAGCTCAATTTTGGAAGGTGTTGTATCTTTCTAATTTATCATAAATAAGAAAGATACATGTAAGGCCTATTACTTCTTTTTCCCTACAGGGGATGACTCTATTTTATTTTATTGAGCGTATTCCATTTTGCTCTATGTCCTTGGCCCTCCAGCCTTTTTACTATTCAGCTATGTCTGGGTCATTGGTACAGTATAAAAATGTTAAAAAATTTATAGTAATTTATATATTTTTTATACTTACCAATGACCCAGACGGGGATGGCCCTCCCAGGAGTTGGGAACTCTTGCCTCCCCGCTGAGTACATAGCGCTTACCGGGCACTGGTTATTAGAATGATTAATGGCGCCAATTTCGGAACGTCCTTGACACTGCGCATGCGCAGTAGGGGCGAAGTGTGGAGGGCCTTTCAGGACATGTTTTCTTTAGTTTTAGATGCAAATTTTGGGGATTGGGGATTGGGGGGCAAAATTTGTGTTTGGCCCTATATTTTAAGAGTTAGCACCAGCTATGTCTGGGTCATTGGTAAGTATAAAAAATATATAAATTACTATAAATTTTTTAACTTTCCTTTATGTCCTAGGCCCTCCAGCCTTTTTTCTATTCAGCAAAGTCTGGGTCATTGGTTACAGTATAAAAATATGAAAACATTTATAGTAATTTATGTATTTTTTATACTTACCAATGACCCAGACGAGGATGGCCCTCCCATGAGGTGGGAACTCATACCTCGCCGCTGATTATGTAACATTTAGCAGGCACTGGTTGTAAGAATGAAGCTTGGTGCCAATTTCGGTACTTCCTTGACACTGCACATGCACAGTAGGTAAAAGTATGGAGGACCATATAGGACATTAGATTTTTTGATTTGGATGCAAATTTTAGGAATTGGGGGGGGGGGGGGCAAATTTGTGTTTGGCCCTGAATATTTTAGTGTTAGCACCAGCTAAGTCTGGGTCATTGGTTACAGTATAAAAATATGCATGCTATGCAAGTCTGTCATGCAGCATTTTTCATTCAATTAATAGGAATTTATTCTGTAACCCATATGCTATTAACAGGCCAAACCTGTTCTAGAGGCATGGTAAATGGTTTGGTGTTCAGATTTTTTTTACAATTAACAGGGTTATTCAATTAAGAAATATACAGTTAAGTGAGTATAACAGTATTCTCAAGGAAACAACTAACTGCATCTCTATATAACCCAGAAGGAAGGTTAAGGAAGTGTCAAGCAGTTGAAAACACAATAAATGATTTAGACTCTATTTTCTTTTTGTTTAACATATTCATTACAGTATGCCAAACAACCCATTTCCTGGTTAGGAAATAAGAGAAAATAATGGCATAAAAATAAAGAAACGACAGAAAGCCCTTTGCTTCCTGAATTTGATGTAATTCCTGGTGATAGGTGTTTACTGAAACAATTTTTAGTCATCCACCCTCCACTTTTTCCCATGGCTCAGCTAATTATTATACCCCCATTCTCGAAAAGAAGGGGAGGTATACTGGCTTACATGCGTCCATCCATCTGTCCATATGTGTGTCCAATCCAGTTCGAATCCTATGTGTGGCAACTGCATTGTGTCCTTGGGCAAGACACTTCACTCTCATTGCCCATGTGGGGGGATGGTGGCATTGTGTACTAAGGCGTACTGCACGTCGATGGTGCACTTGTCTTCAATGAATGCTAACCCTGCTTGTGTGGAGTTAGTATGTTAGAGAGCTGACAGTTGCTTGCTGTTACTCGGTGGTTCTCGCCGGGTACTCCGACTTCCTCCATCCGTAAAACTGTCATGGTCATGATTAGCCATTGTGCAAAAATATGTGTCCTTAAACACCAATCAATAAATAAATAAATATGTGTCTGTACGTGCATCCATCCATCCATCCATCCATCCATCCATCCATCCATCCATCCATCCAGTCATCCATCCATCCATCCATCCATCCATCCATCCATCCATCCATCCATCCATCCATCCATGTGATATCTCAGCAGTGAGTGGATGAATCTCAATGAAATTTGGTATGAGGGATCCTCATGACAAGCCACTCCAGTACATGTGATAGAAAAGTTGCCTGCCTATTTTTACCTGTGTCGTCAGTGGCAGAGCAGGTCTAGTAACTGCTTGACTCTGCCTGTCAGTCCATGCATCTGTCAGTCCGTCCGTCCGTCCGTCCATCCGTCCATCCGTCCGTCAGTCCGTCCGAAACACTTCTTCCGTCAAAGTTTTCTTGGCTTCTATGAAAGGGAATGATTTTATATTTGGTCTGCTGCTTCATAATGATGAGTTGTATCGTGTATCTAATTTTCAGATCTGCCGTGCAGCCACTTCCTGTTTGCCGATACTTTGAATTCTGTTCATCTTTGTAATCAATTGCATGCAGCGATGCAGGTCCAGACCCGGTGTCACACGTCATCTTCCCCCCCTGGATATCTTTTCCCGCGGGGGAAGATATCCTAGGAGGGAAGATATCCTTGTATATCTCCCCCCCCTCCTGCAAACATTTTTTGGGGATTAATTTAACATTATTTGATGATGAAATGGCGAGAAAATGTTTATTTTTATACTGTACCAATGACACGGGACATAGCTGGTGCTAACTCTTAAAATATAGGGCCAAACACAAATTTTGCCCCCCAATCCCCAAAATTTGCATCTAAAACCAAAGAAAACATGTCCTGAATGGCCCTCCACACTTCACCTCTACTGCGCATGCGCAGTGTCAAGGACGTTCCGAAATTGGCGCCATTAATCATTCTTAGTTTGGCCCTTCATCAGTTAACATCTGACTGATCTTTGTGCTTGTAAATCTCAGTTTAAATGATGCCAGACACATAAATATTAGTGAAATGGTGATTCTAAGGAGGATATAGAAGGAGGAGAGGAAAAATGTGTGACAGAAAATTATCAGGGCTGTAACTTAAAATTTTTTAATGAAATTATGTTAAGTTACCTATTTTCGAGGCAGCAGCCATTTTGTTGTCATTCTTGTTATCAAGTTACACTGATTGTTCAGTGTTTTCCTCTCTTCCTTTCCTTTAAGTCCCCTCTTGCTATTCTCCCATGCTTTTGGCATATTTTCTGTAATTTTATTACTAAAATTTCTTGGGAGTTTTAGCTGAATAACAGAATGAATTCTGTTCTTTTCCCCATGTTTACGTCTTCACTTCACCTATGGGTGGTTAGGCGTTGTGTTCTGCATCTACCATCTGATGTTCTGCAGTTTCTTCCCTGGAAGTCTCTGTTTTGCATCAGATAGTGTATTATTGGTAACTGATTTTGGGCCCGGGTGCCTGGAGTCTTATTTTAGTGTTTTTACACTTATTGTTTACATTTACAACAGCCCTCTGTGTGAGGGGGGATTTCTTGAAAATAATATCTTGATGTTAATTTAATCATAACTAGATGCATTATTATTGTTCGTAAGTGTTGCATAAATTGTTTAAAATATTTTTAAAATTTTTGTCCACACTTAGGCTTGGGATCCATTGGGGCTCAACGTTACTTTTCAGAAACTTGGGCTGTTCTGAAAAATTTTTTTTTCAAAATATTTTGATTTCAATTATTTTTTCTATGTTAATGGATCATATTATTATGTATTTTGATTGTCAGGGGTTGGTGCGAGTACTAGGACTTTGTTTTCTTTTCACATTGAAAGGATATTGGTCAATTGTTATAAGAGGAAATCTTCCTCTGACTTTTATAATCATTCTATATGTAGTCAGCGTACTCGCACTAACTCCTGTTCTGTATGTGATGATTTCGATGACAACATGGGAAGCGTGTGTCACGGTATGTTAGTGGGGAATTGGACATTCCGGTCCTTTCCCCGCAGGGTCACTCTACTTTATCAATTTCTATTTCAGACGATCAAGATTAGGGTGATGTATCCGTGATGTCTTCCAACAGTGTGCCTCCGTCGTCACAATTAATGAAGGGCTTGAGGAAAAGTGCTCATGTAAATACGCCAATTGCCTAAGAGGACCCTAGTAGGTTCGACGGCCTTTGACGTCCGCTAGCTCGCCCGGTGTAGCGTCCATTCATCGAATGGTTCGGCAGCCGGGTTCGTCCGTTGCGGTCTAGAAGGAGTTTTGGGGTGATGCGACCACTATAAATCAACCAAATGCACACCCAGTGACGGCGGATTAGAGGGAGAACGGAGGAAGCCTTTTAGTCCGGTTCCTAGCTCGTTCAGGTCCATCCGGACGGCGAGCGAGAGAGGCCCCTCTCTCGTACAACAACATCTGGCCCCAGATGTTGTAGTACAAAATGTTTCGCATTCGGAGCATACGTCCGCCGCTCGGGACGCTCCGACATATAGTCAGTCCGGAGAGACTGTCAATAAGGCTTCCTCATTCTCATGGTAGCGCACACGACCGCTCTTGGCTACGTGACCTCGGATATCCAGTCAGCTTCGCCAATCAGAGAATCATCGGCGACCAGGTCACACCATCCGGTAGCCAGGGACACGAGGCCTGCAGACTCCAGACGTTCTCATAAGAAAGTGTGCGGGAGTCAACGTACACGGAGCTTCCGGCGGCAATGCATCGTAAGACCGCTACTGCACAGGCCTCAGGGACGGACGTGCTATCCCAAATAGCACAGCTTATCACAGCATCCCAGCAACAACTGAATCTGTCGCATAATGTATTATCCGACGATGCTGGGTCGGGACGCTCCGCGGAAGCAGGTACGGACGTCCGAAAATTTCATCCGGTCCGACGGGATACCGAAAGGGATTCGGAGGATTTCGAGCTTTCCCTTTCGGAACAACATATGCTGTTGTGTATGTCATCTGACTTGATCTTCTACAGGTTCTTTCGTCGGACCAGTTCTGGTTTCTTGTTCGCAAAGTTACGGAGATGTCTTTCAAAGTGTGCCTCTGTCGTCATAGTTAATGAAGAGCTAGCGGCAATAAGTGCTCATGGAATATGTCTATCGCCTAATAGGTCCCTTGTAGGATCGACGGAGTGACATTCGCTAGGTCACCCGGTGTAGCGTACATTCATCGAATGGTTCGGCTGCCGGGTTCGTCCGTTGCGGTCTAGGAAGGAGATTTGGGTGATGCGAGCACTATAATAACTTTAGTACTCACCCAGTGACGACGGATTGAGGACAGATCGGAGGAAGCCTGTTAGTCCGGTTCCTGGCTCGTCCAGGTCCATCTGGGCTGTGAGCAAGAGAGGTCCCTCTCTTGTCCAACAACATAGGGGACCGCATGTTGTGGTTCAGATATTTTGCATTCGGAGCATATGTCCGCCGCTCGGGACGCTCCGTTATATTGACAGTCCGAGAGACTGTCGATAATGCTTCCTCATCCTCACAGCAGCGCACACGACCGCACATTGGCTACGTGACCTCGAGTATCCGACCAGTTTCGTCATTCAGTGATTCCACGGCGAACAGGTCACGCCATCCGGTAGCCAAGGGACACGAGGCCTATACACTCCGTTCGCTCGCATAATAGTAGTATGCACGGGGTAACGATCATGGAGCTTTCAGCGGCAATGCATCGTAAGACCGCTTCTCCACAGGCCTCAGTGACGGACGTGCTATCCAAGTTAGCACAGTTTTTCGCAGCATCCCAGCAATCGACAGTTTCTCGGTCGGATCAGGAATTATCCGACGGCGCTGGGTCGGTGCGGTCCGCGGTTGCATCAGGTTCGGACGACCGAACGCTTTATAGGGTCCGACAGGATGGCGAAAGGGATTCGGATGATTTCGAGTTTTCCCTTTCGGAACATCGGAAGCTGCCATACATTTCTTCCAGTGGTTGTTCCTTCGGACTACATTGCTGCGATGTTGGATAAGAGACTTATAGCGTCATTGGACACGGAATTTTGGATCGGTTCAGGGACATTGTCCCTGACTTACCGACACAGTCCAATATTGTCATTAGAACATGTGTATTATTTATCGATGCTATATATATATATAAGCCTGCTACCAAGCATGATAGTTTAGTTTCTTGTCCGCAATGCTCAATTCTGCCTTTTATCATTTATAGGAATAATTTATTTTGGCAGAACAGGGCATACCGAGAGTTCATATGCGTCTAGACGGCGTGGTTAAAGACTGGAAATTATCTATTTTTATACTGTACCAATGACCCAGACATAGCTGGTGCTAACTCTTAAAATATAGGGCCAAACACAAATTTTGCCCCCCAATCCCCAAAATTTGCATCTAAAACTAAAGAAAACATGTCCTGAAAGGCCCTCCACACTTCGCCCCCACTGCGCATGCGCAGTGTCAAGGACGTTCCGAAATTGGCGCCATTAATCATTCTAAGTTTGGCCCTTCATCAGTTAACATCTGACTGATCTTTGTGCTTATAAATCTCAGTTTAAATGATGCCAGACACATAAATATTAGTGAAATGGTGATTCTAAGGAGGATAGAGAAGGAGGAGAGGAAAAGAATGTGTGACAGAATATTATCAGGGCTGTAACTTAAAATTTTTTAATGAAATTATGTTAAGTTACCTATTTTCAAGGCAGCAGCCATTTTGTTGTCATTCTGATTATTTAGTTACACTGTTTTTTTTAAGTGTTTTCCTCTCTCCCTGTCCTTTAAGTTCCCCCTTGCTATTCTCCCATGCTTTTGGCATAGTTTTTGTAATTATTATTACTAAATTTTCTTGGGAGTTTTAGCTGAATAACAGAATGAATTCTGTTCTTTCCCCATGTTTACGTCTTCACCTAGGGGTGGTTAGGCATTGTGTTCTGCATCTACCATCTGATGTTCTGCAGTTTCTTCCCTGGAAGTCTCTGTTTTGCATCAGATAGTGTATTTTTGGTAACTGATTTCAGGCCTGGGTGCCTGGAGTCTTATTTTAGTGTTTTTACACTCATTGTTTACATTTACAACAGCCCTCTGTGTGAGGGGGGGATTTCTAAAAAATAATATCTTGATGTTATTTTAATCATAACTAGATACATTATTATTGTTCGTAAGTGTTGAATAAATTGTTTAAAATATTTTTAAAATTTTTGTCCACACTTAGGCTTGGGATCCATTGGGGCTCAACGTTACTTTTCAGAAACTTGGGCTGTTCTGAAAAAATATTTTTTCAAAATATTTTGATTTCAATTATTTTTTCTATATCAATGGATCATATTATTATTATGTATTTTGATTGCCAGGGGCTAGTGCGAGTACCAGGACTTGTTTTCTTTTCACATTGAAAGGATATTGATCAATTGTTTTAAGAGGAAGTCTTCCTCTGACTTTATTATCATTCTATATGTGGTCAGTGTACTCACATTAACTCCTGTTCTGTATCGTATGATTTCGATGACAATATGGGAAGCGTATGTCACGGTATGTTGCTGGGGATTTGGACACTCCGGTCCTTTCCCCGCAGGGTCACTCTACTTTATCAATTTCTATTTCAGACGATCAAGATTAGGGTGATGTATCTGTGATGTCTTCCAACAGTGTGCCTCCGTCGTCACAATTAATGAAGGGCTAGCGGAAAAGTGCTCATGTAAATACGCCAATTGCCTAAGAGGACCCTAGTAGGTTCGACGGCCTTTGACGTCCGCTAGCTCGCCCGGTGTAGCGTCCATTCACCGAATGGTTCGGCAGCCGGGTTCGTCCGTTGCGGTCTAGAAGGATTTTTGGGGTGATGCGAGCACTATAAACTAACCTAATGCACACCCAGTGACGGCGGATCGGAGGGAGAACGCAGGAAGCCTTTTAGTCCGGTTCATAGCTCGTTCCGGTCCATCCGGACGGCAAGCGAGAGAGGCCCCTCTCTCGTTCAACAACATCTGGCCCCAGATGTTGTGGTACAAAATGTGTCGTAAGCGGAGCATACGTCCGTCGCTCGGGACGCTCCGTTGTATAGGCAGTCCGCTGAGACTGCTAAGGCTTCCTCTTCTCGTCAGCGCACACGACCGCACCTTGGCTGCGTGACCGCCGATATATTACCAGCTTCGCCGATCAAGGATTCTTCGGCGACCAGGTCACACCATCCGGTAGCCAGGGACACGAGGCCTGCAGACTCCGGACGTTCGCATAGGAAGTGTGCGGGAGTCAACGTACACGGAGCTTCCGGCGGCAATGCATCGTAAGACCGCTACTGCACAGGACTCGGGAACGGACGTGCTTTCCTTAATAGCACAGTTTATCGCAGCATCCCAGCATCAACTGAATCTGTCGCATATATTTTATCCGACGATGCTGGGTCGGGACGCTCCGCGGAAGCGGGTACGGACGTCCGAAAGTTTCATCCGGTCCGACGGGATACCGAAAGGGATTCGGAGGATTTCGAGCTTTCCCTTTCGGAACAACATATGCTGTTGTGTAGGTCATCTGACTTGGTCTTCTACAGCTTCTTTCGTCGGACCAGAATGCTGCGATGCCGGATAAGAAACTGATAGCGTCGGTGGACTTAGAAATTTTTGGTTCGGTTCAGGGACATCGTCCCTCAGTTCCGACATAGTCCAATAATGTCACACAAACTTTTGAATTATTGAACGACGCTATATATATTATTATTTTATGCTTGCTAACCAAGCATTTCTGGTTTCTTGTTCGAAGAGTTATGGAGATGTCTTTCAAAAGTGTGCCTCTGTCGTCATAGTTAATGAAGAGTTAGCGGCAATAAGTGCTCATGGAATATGTCTATCGCCTACGGAGTGACATTCGCTAGCTCACCCGGTGTAGCGTACATTCATCGAATGGTTCGGCTGCCGGGTTCGTCCGTTGCGGTCTAGGAAGGAGATTTGGGTGATGCGAGCACTTTAATTACTTTAGTACTCACCCAGTGACGGCAGATTGAGGACAGATCGGAGGAAGCCTGTTAGTCCGGTTCCTGGCTGGTCCAGGTCCGTCCGGGCTGTGAGCGAGAGAGGTCTCTCTCTCGCCCAACAACATAGGGGACCGCATGTTGTGGTTCAGATATTTTACATTCGGAGCATATGTCCGTTGGTCGGGACGCTCCGTTATATTGACAGTCCGAGAGACTGTCTTTAATGCTTCCTCATCCTCACAGCAGGGCACACGACCGCACATTGGCTACGTGACCTCGAGTATCCGATCAGTTTCGGCATTCAGTGATTCCACGGCGAATAGGTCGCGCCATCCGGTAGCCAAGGGACACGAGGCCTATACACTCCGTTCGCTCGCATATTGGTAGTATGCACGGGGTAACGATCACGGAGCTTCCAGCGGCAATGCATCGTAAGACCGCTTCTCCTCAGGCCTCAGTGATGGACGTGCTATCCGAGTTAGCACAGTTGTTTTGCAGCATCCCAGCAATTGATAGTTTCTCGGTCGAATCAGGAATTATCCGACGGCGCTGGGTCGGTGCGGTCCGCGGTTGCATCAGGTACGGACGACCGAACGCTTTATAGGGTCCGACAGGATGGCGAAAGGGATTCGAAAGATTTCGAGTTTTCCCTTTAGTAGTATCGGAAGATGCCTTTCATATCTTCTGGCATTATCTTCCAGTGATTATTATTTCGGACTTCATTGCTGCGATCTTGGATAAGAGACTTATAGCGTCATTGGACTCGGATTTTTCGATCGGTTCGGGGACATTGTCCCTGACTTACCGACGCAGTCCAATATTGTCATTACAACATGTGTTTTATTTTTCGACGCTATATATATATATACAAGCCTGCTACTAAGCATGATAGTTTAGTTTCTTGTCCGCGTTGCTCATTTCTGCCATTTTATCATTTATACAAATAGTTTATTTTGGCAGAGCAGGGCATACCGAGAGTTCATATGCGTCTTGACGGTGTGATTAAAAACTGCATACATTCTTTTTCGCCGTTTATGTCTTTTCCAATTTCAATGTTGGGAACGACATTATGTATAGTAGACTTAACTTAGACGCTTTATTATACGTAATCCGCCTTACTGAGGCGTTATCATTACGTCTTCAAGAAAAGATTTACGGGATATTATTCTCAATGTAATTTCTTTTGAGGGCAGTAGTTTGTTCACGTATAACTCCGCCCTTCAGTGGCTGATTGGAGTTAGTTAGACGTGACGCAGCCCTAGCTACATCCACTCGCGTGGATAGTAAGGTTAAGAACTCTCTCAGAGTCGCTTCGTTCTCGGAGGAGCTTCTCTTTGACGGCAACTTTTCGGCAATCCATGAATTGCTCGATTTACACATTCTCTTGTCTATCTAGTGTTACAAGAGATTCAGACTGGGGCAAACATTCGGTGGTTGACTCAGAGAGTGCCGCCGCAGTTGCCGGACCCGAGTGTGGCTGTTATGATGGTTGCCAGTCAAAACAGATTGGGATATAATACTGATCCCTACGGATTCGAAGTGCCAGGGTCTTTGGGTTCCGCAGTCTTTTAGCAATCAGTTTTCTTCCGCGGAATAATGTTTTTTAGGCTTGCTTTATGTCATTGCATGAACATTATTCAGAAACGCATGCCCAAATTCCTGTCCTTTAATTCGACAGTAGTGGCGTATCTCCGGAACCAGGGAGGCACTCTTTCGTTTCCGTTATTCAATTTAATGGAAAGAATCCGTCTGTTGGTTATAGTACACCAAGTTCAGTTTTGGTCCGTCATATTCCGGGTCGTCTGATTGTTTTATCGGACTCCCGTTCTCTTACGGGTCGCTTGTTGCTGTCAGAATGGACTCTCAACAAACAAGTATTCAATCAGATTTGCTATCTATGGGAGCGCCCAATGATGATTTATTTATGACACAGCTTGCTAATCAATTGCAGATGTATGTGTTGGCTTGTCCAGATCTCTGAGCTAATATTGTTAACGCTCTATTGATCTATAGGACGGAATGATAGGATACGCGTATCCTCCGGCGCTGTTGTTTTAGCAGGTATTGCTAAGATAAACAACCACAATACATTTCTGTTGATAGCATCTCTATCTTCACAGAGATCATGAGTAATTTTCTCTCTTGTCTACTGTGGGTCTTAACGTGAAATCTTCCTCTATGTGAGGATCTTTTTCACTGGGTAAATCGTGTCATCTTTATCACAACTTGCAAGGTCGCAACCTTCATGTATTCCGTTGTGTGGTCCGTATTGCATTGTAAGCACTGTACTGGACGAGCTTTGGACACGATTTCTTACTATAGGAGATCCTCTTCTTCGCTATTCTATGCGGCTAAAGTGGAGGCTCTTCCGTCGTGGTGTAGGGATCATTATGTTCATATTGTTGATCCCTCCATACTACTCATTGCTATTTTTTAGTATACTTGTTTCACAAGATCTACTGCAGCCTGTTATTATTTAGGTTATAGGTTTATGTTACCTCATACCTATGCACTCTACGATAGTTTACAATTGAGTCTTTTGTCTCTTTATCTAAGTCAGTTAGTAACTTTTTGATAAATAGACTTAGAATCTTTAGATTAAATTCCTATACGGATTTTAACTTCGGTTCTTATTTAGCTAAGTAATCATTTGAGCCTCTGGAAACAGTAGTTTTCAAATTCTGACCTTTTAGACAGTAATTCTGTTGGTTTCTCTTTTACTGTAGAGTCAGTGAGTTTCATGCACTATCGATGGATGATTTTCACTTTCATAGTTTCGGAATCAATACTTCCGTTACTATTTAGGTTGGATTGTTGCATAAGAGTTAGGCTCCTATTATCCGGAACCTATTATTTTAAGGTCCTTCCGTCTTCGTATGGGCATAGGCCTTTACTCTTTCCGGGTACAGTTTATGTATTTATAAACAGATTTCTGTTTATTACTATGGGCGTAAGCTTCTTCTGTCTTTGATGTCTAGTAGAAGGACGTTACGCTCCATTTTTTTGTTAATGGATTCTATTAACTATCGGTACTGCTTATAGTATATCATTGACTTAGCAGTTGTGCTTAAGATTTCGGCTCATGAAGTAAGAGTTCGTCTACTTCTTGGGCTTACATTAATAGTGTCGCTATTATAGATTTTTGAAGGCCGCTCATTGCGCTCAGCCATCCACATTCATGAATTTTATCTCAGAAATATCGAGTCCATTTCTGGAGGCCTCTATTGTTAGGTCTATTATCTACTGCTCAGAATGTCATTCACTTAACAGTTGCTACTATAGCTAGGTAGGCTGTCTGTTTCGGCAGGGTCTCCGTTCGGCTGCCCTCTTCGCTCTGGGCTATTTGACCCAGGGCAAGAAAAAGGGGGGGGGGGGGGGGGTGTTCCCTTGGGTCACCTGTTTTACTATGAAAACAAGGGGATACCTCCTCCGGAGTTAGTAATTCTGAGCTGTTTTTGGGATGGTTGTTTACTGAGAAGTTTAGGTTTTTAAAATTCATTCAAGTCTTAGTTTTTAAAGTATAGCTTTTGAATATTGCATATGTCAGCGGACATGATAATGCAATCCTCAGACACTTTTAGGAGTATAAGAGTCTCTATTCTCTAGACTTACTTATTTATTGGCTTACTTTAAAAATTATTAGTATAAGGATTATATTGGATATTAATAGAGTACATGGATGTATGAAGCTCAATTTTGGAAGGTGTTGTATCTTTCTAATTTATCATAAATAAGAAAGATACATGTAAGGCCTATTACTTCTTTTTCCCTACAGGGGATGACTCTATTTTATTTTATTGAGCGTATTCCATTTTGCTCTATGTCCTTGGCCCTCCAGCCTTTTTACTATTCAGCTATGTCTGGGTCATTGGTACAGTATAAAAATGTTAAAAAATTTATAGTAATTTATATATTTTTTATACTTACCAATGACCCAGACGGGGATGGCCCTCCCAGGAGTTGGGAACTCTTGCCTCCCCGCTGAGTACATAGCGCTTACCAGGCACTGGTTATTAGAATGATTAATGGCGCCAATTTCGGAACGTCCTTGACACTGCGCATGCGCAGTAGGGGCGAAGTGTGGAGGGCCTTTCAGGACATGTTTTCTTTAGTTTTAGATGCAAATTTTGGGGATTGGGGATTGGGGGGCAAAATTTGTGTTTGGCCCTATATTTTAAGAGTTAGCACCAGCTATGTCTGGGTCATTGGTAAGTATAAAAAATATATAAATTACTATAAATTTTTTAACTTTTCGCCGTCTATGTCTTTTCCAACCACAATGTTGGAAACGACAATGATGTCTAATAGACTTAACTTAGACGCTTTATCATACGTAATCCACCTTACTGAGGCGTTATCATTACGTCTTCAAGAGAAAGAATTCCGGGATATGATCCTCAATGTGATTTCTTTTGAGGGCAGTAGTTTGTTCACAAATAACTCCGCCCATCAGTGGCTACCTGGAGTTGGTTAGACGTGACACAGCCCTAGCTACATCCACGCGCGTGGATAGTAAGGTGAAGAACTCTCTCAGAGTCGCTTCGGTCTCGGAGAAGCTTCTCTTCGATGGCAACTTTTCAGCAATCCATCAATTGCTCGATTTACACGTTCTCTTGTCTATCTAGTGTAGCAAGAGATTCACACTGGGGCAAACATTCGGTGGTTGACTCAGAGAGTGCCACTGCAGTTGCCGGATCCGAGTTTTATAATTATGACGGTTGCCAGTCAAACAGGTTGGGATACAATATTGATCCCAACGGATTCGAAGTGCCAGGGTCTTTGGGTTCCGCAGTCTCTAGGCAAGCACTTATCTTCCACGGAATAATGTTTTTTAGGCTTGCTTTATGTCATAGGATGAACATTATTCAGAAACGCATGTCCAAATCCTGTCTGATAATACGACAGTAGTGGCGTATCTCCGGAACCAGGGAGGCACTCATTCGTTTCCGTTATTCAATTTAATGGAAAGAATCCTTCTGTTTGTTATAGTACGCCAAGTTCTGCTTCGGTCCGTCATATTCCGGGTCGTCTGATTGTATTACCGGACTCCCTTTCACTTATGGGTCGCTTGTTGCCCTCAGAATGGATTCTCAACAAACAAGTATTCAATCAGATTTGCTATCAATGGGAGCGCCCAATGATAATTTATTTTCGACACAACTTGCTAATCAATTGCAGACGTATGTGTTTACATGTCCGGATCTCTGAGCTTATGTTGTTAACGCTCTATTGATCTAATAGGACGGAATGATAGGATATGCGTATCCTCCTGCGCTGTTGTTTCAGCAAGTATTGCTAAGATAAACAACCACAATACATTTCTGTTGATAGCATCTCTGTCTTCACAGAGACCGTGGGTAAATTTACTCAGATGTCTAATGTTGGACTTAACGCGAAATCTTCCTCCATGAGAGGATTTTTTTTCGCTGGGAAAAATCGTGTTATCTTCATCACAACCCGCAAGGTCTCAACCTTCACGTATTCCGTTGTGTGGTCCTTATTGCATTGTAAGCATTGTACTGGACGAGCTTTGGACGCGATTTCTTACTGTAGGAGAACCTCTTCTTCGCTATACTATGCGGCTAAAGTGGAGGCTCTTCCATCGTTGGTGTAGGGATCACTATGTTGCTATTGTTGATCCCTCCATACTAGTCATTGCAACTTTCTAATATACTTGTTTGACAAGATCTACTGCAGCCTGTTACTATTAAGGTTATAGGTTTATGTTATCTCATACCTATGCGCTCTATGGTAGTTTACAATTGAGTCTTATGTCTCTTTATCTAAGTCGGTTAGTAACTTTTCGATAAATAGACTTAGAATCATTAGATTAAATTTCTATACGGAATTTAACTTCGGTTCTTATTTAGCTAAGTAATCATTTGAGCCTCTGGAAACAGTAGTTTTCAAATTCTGACCTTTTTGACAGTAATTCTGTTGGCTTCTCTTTTACTGAAGAGTCAGTGAGCTTCATGCGCTATCGGTGGATGATTCTCACTTTCGTAGTTTCGGAATCACTACTTCCTTTACTATTTAGGTTGGATTTTTGCATAAGAGTCAGGCTCCTAATAAATATCCGGAACCTATTGTTATTAAGGTCCTTCCGTCTTCGTACGGGCATAGGCCTTTACTCTGTCCGGTTAGAGTTTACGTATTTATAAACAGATATCTGTTTATTATAAACAGATATCTGTTTATTACTACAGGCGTAAGCTTCTTCTGTCTTTGATGCCTAATAGAAGGACGTTACGCTCCATTCTATTGCTAATGGATTCAATTAACTATCGATACTGCTTATGGTATATCATTGACTCAGCAGTTGTGCTTAAGATTTCGGCTCATGAAGTAAGAGTTCCTCTACATCTTGGGCTTACATTAATAGTGTCGCTATTATAGATTTTTGAAGGCTGCTCATTGCGCTCAGCCATCCACATTCATGAATTTTTATCTCAGAAATATCGAGTCCATTTCTGGAGGTCTATTGTTAGGTCTATTATCTACTGCTCAGAATGTCATTCACTTAACAGTTGCTACTATAGCTAGGTAGGCTGTCTGTTTCGGCAGTGACTCCGTTCTGCTGCCCTCTTCGCTCTGGGCTATTTGACCCAGGGCAAGAAAAAGGGGGGGGGGGGGAGGGTGTTCCCTTGGGTCACCTGTTTTACTATGAAAACAAGGGGATACCTCCTCCGGAGTTAGTAATTCTGAGCTGTTATTGGGATGGTTTTTTAGTGAGAAGTTTATGTTTTAAAAATTCATTCAGGTCTTAGTTTTTAAAGTATAGCTTTTGAATATAGCACGTGTCAACAGACGTTATTATACAATCCTCAGACACTTTTAAGGAGTATAAAGAGTCTCTATTCTCTAGACTTACTTTATTTATTGGCTTACTTTAAAAATTATTAGTATAAGGGTTATACTAGATATTAATAGAGTACATGGATGTATGATGCTCAATTTTGGAAGGTGTTGTATCTTTCTAATTTATCATAAATAAGAAAGATACATGTAAGGCCTAATACTTCTTTTTCCCTAGAGGGGATGACTCTATTTTATATAATTGAGCGTATTCCAACTTGCTCTATGTCCTTGGCCCTCCAGCCTTTTTACTATTCAGCTATGTCTGGGTCATTGGTACAGTATAAAAATGTTAAAAAATTTATAGTAATTTATATATTTTTTATACTTACCAATGACCCAGACGGGGATGGCCCTCCCAGGAGTTGGGAACTCATACCTCCCCGCTGAGTACATAGCGCTTACCAGGCACTGGTTATAAGAATGATTAATGGCGCCAATTTCAGAACGTCCTTGACACTGCGCATGCGCAGTAGAGGTGAAGTGTGGAGGGCCATTCAGGACATGTTTTCTTTGGTTTTAGATGCAAATTTTGGGGATTGGGGGGCAGAATTTGTGTTTGGCCCTATATTTTAAGAGTTAGCACCAGCTATGTCTGGGTCATTGGGAAGTATAAATAATATATAAATTACTATAAATTTTTTAACTTTTGGCAGAATGTTGTTTTTTTTCAGGTTGAACCTGGATATCTTGCTCTCATCCAGTTGAAAACCTGTGACAAAAAATCATTTCAATATTTTCTCAACTATTCTGGGTCATGTGACGTGAAGTGTAACTGTTTTGGGTAGAGAAATTGGTTTCGGATATAAACACTGGGTTGGGGTTGGTTGGAATGGGAGATGTGGGGGGGGGGGGGGGGGTTAGATATCCAGACCTGGATATCTTTCCCCCCCCCCCCCCCATGACAAAAAAAATTTTGTCAGACATTTGACACTAATTGATATTGAAATGGTGTGAGAAATAGATTTGGGACTTTAAAAATGGTTTCGAATAAACACTGAGTTAGGGTTGGTTGGAATGGGAGGTGAGGGGGAAGATATCCAGTCCTGGATATCTTCCCCCACACCATGACAAAATAATTTTTTGTCAAACATTTGACACTAATTGATAATGAAATGGTGAAAGAAATAGATTTGGGACTTTAAAAATGGTTTCGGATAAACACTGAGTTAGGGTTGGTTGGAATGGGAAGTGTGTGGGGGGGGGGGGGGGGGGGGGGAGATATCCAGGCCTGGATATTTTCCCCCACACCATGACAAAAAACTTTTTGTCAAACATTTGACACTAATTGATAATGAAATGGTGAAAGAAATAGATTTGGGACTTTAAAAATGGTTTCGGATAAACACTGAGTTAGGGTTGGTTGGAATGGGAGGTGGGGGGGGGGGGGGAAGATATCCAGGCCTGGACATCTTCCCCCACACCATGACAAAAATTTTTTTGTCAAACATTTGACACTAATTGATAATGAAATGTTGAAAGAAATAGGTTTGGGACTTTAAAAATGGTTTCGGATAAACACTGAGTTTGGGTTGGTTGGAATGGGAGGTGAGGGGCAAGATATCCAGGCCTGGATATCTTCCCCCACACCATGACAAAAAATTTTTTGTCAAACATTTGACACTAATTGATAACGAAATGGTGAAAGAAAGAAATTTGGGACTTTAAAAATGGTTTCGGATAAACACTGAGTTAGAGTTGGTTGGAATGGGAGGTGGGGGGAAGATATCCAGGCCTGGATATCTTCCCCCCCCCCCCCCCCCCCCACCATGACAAAATAATTTTTGTCGAACATTTGACACCAATTGATAATGAAATGGTGAGAGAAAAAGATTTGGGACTTTAAAAATGGTTTTGGATAAACACTGAGTTAGGGTTGGTTGGAATGGGAGGTGGGGGGGTGGAGGGGGGGGGGGGGAGATATCCAGGCCTGTGAAAAAACTGAATTTTATTTTGTCATGTTTGGAGGTGGGGGAATCCAGGCTTGGATATCCCCCCTCCCCACCTCCCATTCCAACCAACTCAGTGTTTATATCCCAAAGCAATGTTTCCACCTTAAACACTTTTTATCCCCATTTCATTGTCATTTTTGTCATAGGTCGGTTACTAGGTGCGGGCAAGATATCCAGGATGGTCTTGAAAAAAAAAAAAAATTCTGCAAAAACTCTTTTCTCACCATTTCATCATCAAATAATGTCAAATTAATCAAATTTTTTTTTATGGGTGGGGGGAAGATATCCAGGGTGGGAGGGGGGAAGATATACTAGGTGGGGGAAGATATCCAGGGTGGGAAGATATCCTGTTACACCGGTATTGGTCCTCTGAGTTACAGTCCTTACCTAACTTATGCATCATCAGTCCAGTACTGCAGTGGGGGTATAATTGCCTTCAGCAATAACTATTGTTGTTGCTAAAACAATTTTTAAGTGATTCTCTACACCCATCTCTTTTTCCATTTATCGATCAATACTGACGCCTAATTACTATAACACAAACAAGGAAAGTATACCTCTCAGCTTATTAACATTGAGAGGTGTTATTTTTTCTCCCATATCCCTACCAGTGTCAGATTCGCACTGAATTCTCCAGTTCTTGAGGAAGAAGACTTGAATGTTAAAAAATTTATAGTAATTTATATATTTTTTATACTTACCAATGACCCAGACTTAGCTGGTGCTAACTCTAACAAAACCAGGGCCAAACACAAATTTTGCCCCCCAATCCCCAAAATTTGCATCCAAAACAAAAAGAAATCATGTCCTAAAGGACCTCCATACTACGCCTCCACTGCGCATGCGCAGTGACGCAGTCGTCCCGAAATTGGCGCCAATTATCATTCTTACTGGCAGTGCCTGGTCAGCGCTATGTACTCAGCGGGGAGGCAAGAGTTCCCAACTCCAGGGAGGGCCATCCTCGTCTGGGTCATTGGTAAGTATAAAAAATATATAAATTACTATAAATTTTTTAACATTTTTATACTGTACCAATGACCCAGACTTAGCTGAATAGTAAACAGGCTGGAGGGCCTAGGACATAGAGGAAAATCCAATAAGCTCAACTATATAGTAAAGAGGTAACCCCTTAAGGAGAAAAGGAGTATTAGGCTTTACATGTATCTTTCTTATTTAATATTAAATTAGAAAGATACACTACCCTTAATAATTGAGCACAATAACATTCATGTTCTCTATTAACATCCAGTATAACCCTTATACTAATTATTTTTAAAGCAAGCCAATAAATAAAGCAGTCCAGAGAATTGAGACTCTTTATAGTCATTTAAAAGTGTCCGAGTATTGTATATTAAAGCCCGTTTGACACTTGACATATACAAATGCTTCACACCGAGCTACACTTTAAAAATAAGACATGAATGAATTTAAACATTAATATTACACTTTAAAACCATCCCGGAAGCGACTCAGAAATACTGACTTGGAGGAGGCATTCCCTTGCTTTTCACTATAAAGCAGGTGACCTAAGGGAACACCCCCCCCCCCCCCCCCCCCCTTCCCCTTGCCCTGGGTCAAATAGCCCAGAGCGAAGAGGGCAGCCGGACGGAGTCACTGCCGGAACAGAAAGCCTGCATAACTATAGTTGCAACTGTTTAGTGGACGACATTCTGAGCAACAGATAACGGACCTAAACAATGCAGGTCTCCAGAAATGGACTCAATATTTCTGAGATAAAAATTCGTAAATGTGGATGGCTGAGACCAATAAGCAGCCTTCATTAAATCTGTAATAGCAACACTATTAGCATAAGCCCAGGAAGTAGAAAGAGCTCTTACTTCATGAGCAGAAATCTTAAGCACAGACTGCTGAGAAGAAGATAAATCTTCATAAGCAGTACGGATAGTTAACTGAATCCATCTAGCAATAGAATGGACTGAAATGTCCTTTCTATTAGGCATCAAAGACAGAAAGAAACGTTTCCGTCCCTTTCTGATAAACTGAGATCTCTGTTTATAGATACGTAGTGCTCTAACAGGACAGAGTAAAGGCCTACGCCCGTCTGAAGACGGAAGAGCCTTAATAACAATAGGTTCCGGATATTTATTAGGAGCCTGATTCTTAGCTAAAAAACCCACATTAGTAGTGAAGGTGATAGTGTTCCCAACACTACGATAATGGGAATCATCCACCGATAGTGCAGGAAGCTCACTGACTCTTCTGGCAGAAGAGAAAGCTAAGACAAAAGCTGTCTTATAAGATAAGAATTTGAAATCTACTGTCCCAAGAGGTTCAAATGGCTTTTCCTTCAATTTAAGGAGAACCCAAACTAATTCCATTTAGGAATTAATCTAAGAGTTCTGGGTCTATTTATCGAAAAGTTTCTAACCAACTTCGATAAAGAGACATTAGATCCAATTTGTAAACTATCATGATGTGCATAGGTATCAGATAACATAGATCTATAACCCTTTATACTAACAGGCTGCAGTTTGATTTCGTCAAACAAGTATACTAGAAAGTTTGCAATGTCTGGTATAGAGGGATCAAATATATCTACAGAATGATCTCTACACCAACGACGAAAAACCTTCCACTTAGCCGCATAGTTTAGCGAAGAGGAGGTCCTCCTACAGTTAGAAATCGCGTCCACTGCTCGTCCTGTAAAGTGCTTGCCATGCAAGAAGGACCGCACAACGGAAAAACGTGAAGGTTGAGACCTTGCGGGTTGTGATGGAGTTGGCGTGATTTCCCCTGCGAAAGAACATCCTCTCGTGGAGGAAGCTTCCGCGGTAGGTCCCACAACAGACACCTGAGTAGATTTATCCACGGTCTCTGTGGCGACAGAGATGCTACCAACAGAATCTTGCATTGAGATTGTTTTATCTTTAGCAATACTTGTTGAATTAACGGCGCTGGAGGATATGCATATCCTATCATTCCGTCCCAAGGGATCGACAGAGCGTCTACTGCAAATGCTCTTGGATCCGGACACGGAGACACATACGTCTGCAACTGATTGTTGAGATGTGTCGCAAATAAGTCTATCATTGGCCGTTCCCATTGGTAGCAAATCTGATTGAATACTTGTTTGTTGAGAGTCCACTCCGACGGCAACAAACGACCCTTTCATGAAAGGGAGTCTGCTAGCACATTCAGACGACCCGGTATGTGACGGACCGAAAGAAGAACGTGATGTTCTAACGCAAACAGAAGGATTCTTTCCGTTAGATTGAACAACGGAACTGAATGAGTGCCTCCCTGATTCCGTATATACGCCACTACTGTCGTATTGTTGGATAGGATTTGGACATGAGCATCGTGAATAATGTCCATCCAGTGACGTAACGCAAGCCAAATTGACATCATTTCCTTGATGTTTATGTGCTTGCACAGGAATTGCGGATCCCAAAGACCCTGGCATCTCGAATCCATTGGGATTAATGATGCACCCCAACCTGTTTGACTGGCATCCGTCATAACGGTAAAACTCGGATCCGGCAACTGCAGCGGAACTCCTTGAGTTAACCACTGAATGTTTGCCCAAGTCTGAATCTCTTGTTTCACTTGATCTGACAAGAGAACGTCTACATCGAGCGAATGAATTTTCACACTCCAATTCTGAGTCAGGAAAATTTGAAGAGGACGTGTGGGTAGCCGCCCCATCGGAATGAGATCCGCGGTGGCTCCGCACAGACCTATCAGTCTCATAAATTCTCTCGCCGTGACTTTGTCTGCGTGCAGACAATAGCGAGCGTAACAACTGACTAATTTCGCTCTGGTTAACGGCAGACGAACGAGATTGTTGTGCGTCTCGAAGCTCATTCCCAGATGAGTGAATGACTTGGACGGCACCAGATCCGACTTCTCCTCGTTTACTATAAAACCGAGACGTCGGAGCAATAGAAGAAGATTCTGAACATCGTTCTGAAGCGTTAACTCATTGCCGTACCTCTGAAGAATGTCGTCCAGGTAGGCCGACGTTACCGCAGACGAATGAGCTCGGAAGTAGATCATTACCGAGTTCATTACCCGAGTGAAAGCCCAGGGTGCTAGATTTAATCCGAAGCACATCGCCCGGATTTGATACACCACTCCAAGGACTGCGAAGCGTAGATACTTTCGGAATGTCGGATGCACCATGACGTGAAAGTACGCATCTTTGAGATCTATGCTCGTTGCATAATCGTTCACCCGAATACTCGCTCTGACCGATCGAATCGTCTCCATATAAAACTTCGGAGCGACGATCAGCTTGTTTATCCAGCTCAAATCTATGACTGGACGGAACGAGCCGTCTGGTTTCGGAACCAGAAACAGATGGCTGTAGAATCCCAGAGATTCCTGGTTTTCTACGACCTCTACCGCGTTCTTCATTAAAAGAGACTGCACCTCTGATAACAGAGCGTCTCTTTTCTGTGGATTTGACGGAAGATGAGTCCACTTTGGACTTCGAGTTAATGGAGGCTTTCGTTTGAAGGATATCTTCAGACCTTCCGAAGTCACTCCTCTCACCCAAGGGTCGTCCGTAATCGACGCCCACTCTTGTGAAAAACTCGACAACCTTCCGCCAACCGGAACACGATAGACGTTTAAGCCATCACCTCCTGGACCTGCGAGGCCTGCGGTAGGAGAAACCACGTCTTCCACGACCCGCACCTCGCCTCGTCGACCTCGGGGCGTCCGACCGATTGTCCCGGCCTGAAGGACGTCCCGAACGAGAGTCGCTATCCTGACGGTCTCTCGAATAAGACCAAGAGGACGCACCGGAACCTCTATAGGAACCTCTCTTGGGCGCATTAGACCCAGAAGTGCCTGTCTTATTCGTGTCTGCTGTATCCGACTTCTTAGGAGCCGATCTGAACAACAGAGAATCATTAGCTTTCTTTTTAATTTTATCATAAATAGCGGAAAGCTTGCCGTCAAAGAGAAGTTCTCCTGAGACCGAAGCGACTCTAAGAGAGTTCTTCACCTTAGAATCCACTAGTGTGGATGTAGCTAGGGCTGCGTCACGTCTAACCAACTCCAGATTTGCCACTGAAAGGGCGGAGTTACACGTGGAATAAGCTACTGCCCTTGAAAGAAGTCTTAAAGAGGATTGTATATCCTGAAACTCTTCCCCTTGAAGGCACAGTGATAACGCCTTAGTAAGGTGATCTGCGTAAGATAAGGCATCTAAATTGGCTCTGTTAGACGCAATAGCTGTTTCCAACACCGCGGTTGGAATAGAAGCTGACGACGGTAATGATAGCTCTAAGTCTTCCGCCTTGTCGTCCATACGCAGAGGAACTCTCGGTATACCCTGTCCTGCCGTATCGAATTTATTCCTTGCATTAATGAAAGGCAGGTTGAGAGTATTAGTGGACAAGAAACCTGCTTTCCCCGTCCTGGAAGCAAGTTTAAATATAGCGTCGTTCAATAATTCAAATGTTCTAGCAACATTATTGGACTGCGACGGAAACTCAGGAGCGATGTCCCTGAACCGCTCAAAAAATTCAGAGTCCAATGGCGCTATAATTCTCTTGTCCGGAAGCGCAGCAGTCTGGCCCGACGGAACAACTTGAGGGAGAAAGTGCCGGATGAAGTCCACGGCAGCTTTATGTTGTTCCGAAAGGGATAGCTCCAAGTCATCCGTATCCCTTTCACCATCCGGTCGGACCTCATGATGTTCCCGGTCGTCCGCCCCCGATGCTTCGGCGGAGCGTACCGACCCAGCGCCGTCGGATAATTCTCGATCCGACACCGTTTCTGTCGGCTGCTGGGATGCTGCGATAAGCTGTGCTATCTGCACAAGAATGTCCGGCGTCGAGACCTGCGGAGGCGCAGTCTTTCGCTGCTTCGCCGAGGGCAGCTCCGCATCAGATGGCTCCCGCATACTTTTCCTATGCGAACGTCCAGAGTCCATCGGTCTCGAATCCCTGGCTGCCGGATGGTGTGACCTGGTCGCCGAAGAATCCTTCATCGGCGAAGCTGGTAATATATCGGCGGTCACGCAGCCAAGGTGCGGTCGTGTGCGCTGACGAGAAGAGGAAGCCTTAACAGTCTCTGCGGACTGCTTATACAACGGAGCGTCCCGAGCGATGGACGTATGCTCTGCTAAAGGCACATTTTGTACCACAACATCTGGTCCCAGATGTTGTACGAGAGAGGGACCTCTCTCGCTCGCGGCCCGGCTGGACCTGGACGAGCTAGGAACCGAACTAAAAGGCTTCCTCCGTTCTCGCTTACTATCCGCCGTCACTGGGTGTGCATCTATTATGTTTATAGTGCTCGCATCACCCAAAATTTCCTCTTGGACCGCATCGGACGAACCCGGCTGCCGAACCATTCGGTGAATGGACGCTACACCGGGCGAGCTAGCGGACGACATTTGTCTAATCTCCATGAGCACTTTTGCCGCTAGCTCTGAATTCATTTGTGACGACGGACGCACACTTGAAGAAGATAACATGGAAACATTATCCTGTTCTGGTTCCTGTGAAATAGAAACTGAGAGAGTAGAGTGACCTTGCGGAGAAAGAGCCGGCATCGCTCTTTCTCCAGAAACAACATATCGTGACACACGTTTCCAATGTTTCTCATCCCAATGTTCACATATAGGACAGGGATTAATGCGAGAACACTGACTACAATTAATACAATGATCATGAAAGTCAGAGGAAGATTTCTTCCTATTACAATTTGAACAACGTCCCTTCATTGTGAAAGAACAACAATAAGTCCTAGTTACTCGCAAAAACCCCTGACACAAAGATACATAATAACATGATCCATTAATAAATGAAAAAACAATTGCAAAACAAAATAATTTTGAAAAAATATTTTTTCAGCGAAGCCCAAGTTGCTGAAAAGTAACGTTGAGCCCCGATGGATCCGATGGCAAAGTGTGGTCAAAAATTTTAAATTTATATAAAATAATTAATGAGACACTTTCGGATAATATAAATGTATCTTATAATGAGATAAACTACAACAAAGGCAAACAGCCCCCCTCAAAAAAGGCTGTTGCCAGTGAAAACAAACAGTGTAAACACACTAGAAAACATGACTCCAGGCACTGAAAAAACTGGCCCGGAATCAGTCATCAATTACACTCTATCTGATGCAAAACAGAGACTCCCAGGGGAGAATCTGTAGAACATCAGATGGAAGATGCAGAACACAAACGTTATACACCCATGGGTGAAAACGTAACTATGGGGAAAATAACAGAAAACATTCTGTAACCAAGCAACTCTCCCAGGAAATTTTAGAAATGAAATTTCTCAAAAATACGCCAAAAGCATGGGAGAATTGCAAGGGGGGACTTTAGAAGGCTAGGGGAGAGGAAACTCTGAATAAGCAGTGCAACAATTAGCAAGAATGACAACAAGAGGCCCATGCCTCGAAAATAGGCAACTTAACATAATTTCATCAAAAAATTTTAAGTACAGCCCTGATTATTTTTTGCCACTTCTTTTTCCTCTCCTCCTTCTATCCTCCTTGGAATCACATTTTCTCCAAAAATTACGTGTCTGGCATCCTTTAAACTGAGATTTACAAGCACAAAGATCAGTGAGATGTTGACTGATGAAGGGCCAAACAGAGAATGATAATTGGCGCCAATTTCGGGACGACTGCGTCACTGCGCATGCGCAGTGGAGGCGTAGTATGGAGGTCCTTTAGGACATGATTTCTTTTTGTTTTGGATGCAAATTTTGGGGATTGGGGGGCAAAATTTGTGTTTGGGCCTAGTTTTGTTAGAGTTAGCACCAGCTAAGTCTGGGTCATTGGTACAGTATAAAAATTTATATTTGTCCTCGACAAAATTCAAGTTCCCCACTCTGGTCTCCTTTTGTTTATTTGTCTATAGGGACATGTAATGGATAGGCAAAATGTTTAGTTGTTTTAAAATTTATTGCATTTAGTCATTCTGAAGTGTTGTATTTTATGTGCAAGCAAACTATCTGATAAATCAGTTCACTGATATAATCCCTGAAATTTAGTTTCACTGTGCATGTCACGAAGAATAGGTAAACCTCCTCATGAGGTGGATTACTTAAAATGCTCTGGAATGATATTCCGAAATAAAAATCAGCAAATATACATGTAACAGGACTGAATTATTAATCTCTGTTATCTCTATGTGCCTGGAATAATCTGTGTATTCATGCATTGCCCACGGCAACATGCTGAAAGTTACAGTTATTTATTTATTTATTTATTTATTTATTTATTTGGGGCATGGTGGCTCAGTAGGTGGAGTTGCAGGCTGCCAGCCGAGAGGTCCTTGGTTCGAATCCCACCTGGGGCAACCACGTTGTGTCCTTGGGCAAGACACTTCACCCCCATTGCCCATGTGGGGGAACTGTGACGTCGTGTACTAAGGCGTACTGCACGTCGATGGTGCACTTGTCTTTAGCCAATGCTAACCCAGCTTGTGTGGAGTTAGGATGTTGGGGAGCTGACAGTTGCTCGCTGTTGCTCGGTGGCTCTCTCCGGGTACTCCGGCTTCCTCTACCCGTAAAACTGTCATGGTCATGATTAGCCATTGTGCAAAAATATGTGACCTTAATCCGTAATAAATAATAATAATATTTATTTATTTACTTAAATAACTTTATTTATTCATTTATTTATTTATTTATTGGTGTTTAAGGTCACACATTTATGCACAATGGCTATTCATGACCACAACAGTTTTACAAGTGGAGGAAGCCGGAGTACTCAGAGAGAACCACCGAACAATGGCGAGCAACTGTCAGCTCCCCAACATACGAACTCCACACAAGCAGGGTTAGCATTGGTTGAAGACATGTGCACCATTGACGTGCAGTACGCCTTAGTACACAATGCCATCGTGTCCCCATGTGGGCATTGGTGTGAAGTGTCTTGTCCAAGAACACAATGTGGTTGCTGTAGTTGGGATTTGAACCAAGGACCATTTGGCTTGCAGTCTGCACCTCTGCCTACGAAGTCGCCATGCCCCTGAAAGTTACAGTTAAAAGCTGTAACATGCAAATCAGCTACAAATAGTAATTTAACATGTCATTTGAAAGAAAACCCAACGTAATGGCCAAAACCGGTATTCCATTCTAAAAAAATCGCTAGTTAATTTCCATTATTTTTTCATTTTTTGTCTCAAAAACATAGGTTATGATCCCTCTTTGGAATGAGAGGGACAAAAAAATGAAAAAAAATAGTTGTTCAAGAATTTTTTTTTAAGTGTTGTCTGATTTTCATGTTAGATAAAGGGTTAACTCCCTACACATTGATGTCTAAATATCAGAATTTCTATCAGTACATTTTTCACATAATGCAATAAGGAATTTAGCCAATTCAGTCCTCTTTGACGTAGCTATGTAAAACAAGATTGAATTTGTTCAATTTCAAGTTGCATTATATAAAAATCTGGTAATGGTAATTTCAGAATTTGACATCAGTGTGCAGAGGGTTCAGGCGTGGCATTCTGAAAAATGCAGGAGGGCAAAAAATCACTCTCCTCAATCAGCTTAGGAGAGCAATTGGCTTTACACAGCATTTCAAATATCCAATTCAACGAACTCATTGAAACTGAAACCAACAGACTACATCATTGATTTTATTAACTTTACTAAGGTAAAGCGAAATCTCTTAGACATCTAGATGTCTCACTCAACAACCGAACACACACTTGACAAGACCTGTGTGTGTTCCCAGACCTGTTGTCCAAGAAAGTCATACGCCTACCACTACCACCTTCAACCCCCCCAAGGGGGTTGAAGATGGTAGTGGTAGGCGTATGACTTTCTTGGACAACAGGTCTGTTTGAATCTACAGTCACATCCTGGTGCAAGTGCTTCAAGTGACAGGATAGTAGTAATGGTAGTATATTATAGTGTCAATATTCCTTGAATAATTACCCCTCAAACTGTGATGTCAGTTGTTGAACTTGAAACTGACAGAAAAAAAAATATTGCTGTGACCCATTTTGCTTCAAATGATTACAACTGTGTTTGGGTATGGTTGCAGCCATTACCTTTTACCACTAAACCACTTTCAAAATGAAATTACGTGATGTTATGTGACTTCGAAGTTAAATTACATTTTTGCTTTAAAAACAAAAATTTAATGTGAGCATAATACATGTAATCTCAATCATCCCAGACCAAACAATTTAGGAGGGCAATTTTTCGCTCTCCTTAATTCTTTCAGGAGGGCAGTAAGGAGAGCTAAAAAATCGCTCTCCTGAAATTGCCAAGCCTGAGGGTTAGTGATGGAAATGTCTGAGGAACCTTTTTGTATAATCTAATTTTAAATGTTTCATTATTTTTTATTTCAGATAATAACCGCATTAGGTAAAATCTGGCATCTAGAGCATTTTGTCTGTGATAAGTGTAGCGAACCTTTAGGAACTAAGAACTTTTACGAGAGAGATGGGCTGGCTTACTGTGAGACTGACTACCATAACCTGTTCGCACCAAGATGTGCCTATTGCAATGGTCCCATAATAGATGTAAGTATTTGGTATATCTTGTACTCTTTATTTTGTTTGACCAGGTTGCCCTTGAATTTAGCCACAGATCAGTAAAAGTCAAAGCACTTGGCAGACCAGTGCAGCCAAGTTAATTAAATCTCACTACTTCTTGTTATTTTGTGAATAGAACATTTTGATAGATAACATGTAGTTTTTTCCTGACATTTTTGGGTGGTGGGGGTAGGGGGGGATACTGATTAATTACATTATCAACTTCTCATCAGAAACTACTGGACCAAATTGAACCAAATCTGGTGTGTTCCTTATCATATATCAATTCAAGTTTGTTCAAATAAAGTTGCCACGTCCACAGGGGACACCACAAGTAGCATAACTGATAGTACCCATATATTTAAAAAAAAAAAAAAACCCAAAAATCTCCAGAACCATCAATTATAATCTTTGGATATTTGTTAATCAACATCTCTAGGGGGGGGCAGATTAAAGTTTGTTCAAATCGAGTCCCTGGATGCATATTTGGGTTCTGTATTGGAACCCAAATTTTAACTTAGTGCAGTATAAGGAAATTTCTTTAAAAATCTTCTTCAGATCCACCAGTCAGAATTCTTTCATGTTTGGTATACAACATCTCAATGCGGGTCAGATTCAAATTTGTTCAAATTTAGTCCCTGGGTTAATATTTGGGCTCCCTATGGGAACCCAAATTTTAACTTGGTGTAATATGAGGAAATGTCTTTAAAAATCTTCTTCAGATCCACCAGTCAGAATGCTTTCATATTTGGTGTACAACATCTCTAGGGGGTTCATATTCAATTTTTTTCAAAAGGGATCCCTGGGTTAATATTTGGCTACCTGTTGGTTTAAGGAAATATCTTCTTCAGATCCACCAGTCAGAATCTTTTCATACTTAGTATATCACATCTTGTGGGGTGTGAGTTGTGGGGAGTGGGGGTGTTGATTCAAGTTTGTTCAAATCCGGTCGCTGTTTTAATATTTGGGCTCCCAATGGTAGTATTTGGGCTCCAGGGGGAGGGGGGAGGGGTGTGGTTGCAATGACATAACAACCCTTGGAAGTTGGGCAATGCTTGTCTATAGCAGATTGAATTAGAAATAGTTAATAATCATCTGACATGGACACTAGAATTATGAATAATTTCATGACTTCAATCCGCTGTAGTGTTGATGATCCATGACTAACTGAATGTGGGGAGCTCAGTGGCTCAGTAGGTAGAGATGCTGGCTGCAAGCCATGAGGTCCTCGGTTTCGAAAATCCCACCTGCGGCAACTGCGTTATGTCCTTGGGCAAGGCACATAATCTCAATTGCCCATGTGAGGGCACAGTGATGTTGTGTACTAAGGCATACTGCATGTCGATGGTGCACTTGTCATCAACTAATGCTAACCCTGCTGGTGTGGAGTTAGTATGTTGGGGAGTCTGACAGTTGCTTGCCATTGCTCTGTGGTTCTCTCTGGGTACTCCGGCTTCCTCCACCCATAAAACTGTCTGACACATGTTGGCGGTCAAAAGTGTCATTAAACCCCAATAGATAAATAAATGTGATCCAAAGTACTCCTTTGAACTGAACAACTTTGTGAGGTGAGCGATTACGGCCTCTTGGCCTCTTGTTGTTTAAAATCTTTGCATGCTACTGGTGGATATTCCTGTCCAGTACCTGAAATCTTTTGCCACTGAAAAAGGTATAATTTGGGGCACTTTTTGCCATGTCATCCATTGCCATGAAAATTTATAAATGTAAAATAACAATCACAGCATTTCTGAGATTATTTATTTTGTTTGAACCATGAATAAATCATGAGACTTTTTTTTAAAAATTTTTTTGGTTGATGTATAGTGCTGTGCGGTATTGAAATTTCAGGTTTGGTTTTGGTATTGGTATATTTTTATACTGTACCAATGACCCAGACATAGCTGGTGCTAACTCTTAAAAATATAGGGCCAAACACAAATTTTGCCCCCCAATCCCCAAAATTTGCATCTAAAACCAAAGAAAACATGTCCTGAATGACCCTCCATACTTCACCTCTACTGCGCATACGCAGCTGTAAAGGACGTCCCGAAATTGGCGCCATTAATCATTCTTTGTTTGGCCCTTCATCAGTTAACATCTGACTGATCTTTGTGCTTGTAAATCTCAGTTTAAATGATGCCAGACACATAAATATTAGTGAAATGGTGATTCTAAGGAGGATATAGAAGGAGGAGAGGAAAAATGAGTGACAGAAAATAATCAGGGCTGTAACTTAAAAATTTTTGATGAAATTATGTTAAGTTACCTATTTTCGAGGCAACTGCCTGTTGTGGTCATCCTTGTTTTACACTGCTTATTCAGTGTTTTCCTCTCTCCCTTTCCTTTAAGTCCCCTCTTGCTATTCTCCCATGCTTTTGGCATATTTTCTGTAATATTATTACTAAAATTTCTTGGGAGTTTTAGCTGGATAACAGAATGTATTCTGTTCTTTTCCCCATGTTTACGTCTTCACCTATGGGTGGTTAGGCGTAGTGTTCTGCATCTACCATCTGATGTTCTGCAGTTTCTTCCCTGGAAGTCTCTGTTTTGCATCAGATAGTGTATTATTATACCCCCGCTTCGAAGAAGTGGGGGCTATATAGGAATCGCCCTGTACGTCTGTACGTCCGTCCGTCCGTCCGTCCGTACGTCCGTCCGTACGTCTTTCCGGACATGAAATTCTTGTGTGCGCAACTCCTCCTACATTTATCAATCAATTTGGACAAAACTTTTCAGACATCATCACTACTAAGTGAACATGCGCATATTCCAAGATTTTTGATCTGCGACAATTTTAACCAGGTTATCTCCCTTTGACTTAGATTTATTGTGTCTTTCCATCCGAACAAATTCTTGTGTGCGCAACTCCTCCTACATTAATGAACCGATTTTGATGAAACCTTTCAAACATCATCTCTACTAAGTGAACATGTGCATATTCCAAACTTTTTAATCTGCGACAATTTTAACCAGGTTATCTCTCTTGAACTTTGATTTAATATGGGTTTCTACATGAAATTCTTGTGTGCGCAACTCCTCCTACATTTATCAATCAATTTGGACAAAACTTTTCAGACATCATCACTACTAAGTGAACATGTGCATATTCCAAGATTTTTGATCTGCGACAATTTTAACCAGGTTATCTCCCTTTGACTTAGATTTATTATGTCTTTCCGTTCGAACAAATTCTTGTGTGCGCAACTCCTCCTACATTAATGAACCGATTTTGATGAAACCTTTCAAACATCATCTCTACTAAGTGAACATGTGCATATTCCAAACTTTTTGATCTGCGACAATTTTAACCAGGTTATCTCTCTTGAACTTTGATTTAATATGGGTTTCTGCATGAAATTCTTGTGTGCGCAACTCCTCCTACATTTATCAATCAATTTGGACGAAAGTTTACAGACATCATCACTACTAAGTGAACATGCGCATATTCCAAAATTTTTGAGCTGTGGCAATTTTAACTAGGTTATCTCCCTTTAACTTAGATTTATTATGGGTTTCTACATGAAATTCTTGTGCGTGCAACTCCTCCTACATTTATCAATCAATTTGGACAAAACTTTTCAGACGTCATCACTACTAAGTGAACATGCGCATATTCCAAGATTTTTGATCTGCGACAATTTTAACCAGGTTATCTCCCTTTGACTTAGATTTATTATGTCTTTCCGTTCGAACAAATTCTTGTGTGCGCAACTCCTCTTACATTAATGAACCGATTTTGATGAAACCTTTCAAACATCATCTCTACTAAGTGAACATGTGCATATTCCAAACTTTTTGATCTGCGACAATTTTAACCAGGTTATCTCTCTTGAACTTTGATTTAATATGGGTTTCTGCATGAAATTCTTGTGTGCGCAACTCCTCCTACATTTATCAATCAATTTGGACGAAAGTTTACAGACATCATCACTACTAAGTGAACATGCGCATATTCCAAAATTTTTGAGCTGTGGCTATTTTAACTAGGTTATCTCCCTTTAACTTAGATTTATTATAGGTTTCTACATGAAATTCTTGTGCGTGCAACTCCTCCTACATTTATCAATCAATTTTGACGAAACCTTTCAAACATTATCACAACTAAGTGAACATACGCATATTCCCAAATTTTTGATCTGCGACAATTTTAACCAGGTTATCTCCCTTTAACTTGGATTTATTATGGGTTTTCAAATGGGATTCTTGTGTGTGCAACTCCTCCTACATTAATGAACCGATTTTGAATACATGTTGCACATTGTAAATGTGTTTTTCCAAATGTAAACCATATATGTGTGGGCTCTTTAAGTATTCAGTGCTGTTCTGTGGAAGGCCACATGCAAATACAAATTTCAACAACAAAAAATGATCTTTATGTATACATTTCCTTATGGCCTTCGCCTACATGATCAGAAGTGCATTCCTCTAAAAACCCAAAGCGGGGGTATTAATCACCTTCAGTGATAGTTCTAGTTGGTAACTGATTTCGGGCCAGGGTGCCTGGAGTCTTGATTTAGTGTTTTTACACTTATTGTTTACATTTCCACCAGCCCTCTGTGTGAGGGGGGATTTCTTGAAAATAATATCTTGATGTTAATTTAATCATAACTAGACACATTATTATTGTTCGTAAGTGTTGCATGAATTGTTTAAAATATTTTTAGAATTTTTGTCCACACTTAGACTTGGGATCCATTGGGGCTCAACGTTACTTTTCAGAAACTTGGGCTGTTCTGAAAAAAATTTTTTTCAAAAGTTTTTGATTCAATTATTTTTTCTATGTTAATGGATCTTGTTATTATGTATTTTGATTGTCAGGGGTTGGTGCGAGTACTAGCACTTTGTTTTCTTTTCACATTGAAAGGATATTGTTCAATTGTAATAAGAGGAAATCTTCCTCTGACTTTCATAATCATTGTATAATGTAGTCAGTGTACTCGCACTAACTCCTGTTCTGTATGTGTTGATTACGATGACAACATGGGAAGCGTGTGTCACGGTATGTTAGTGGGGAATTGGCCATTCCGGTCCTTTCCCCGCAGGGTCACTCTACTTTATCAATCTCTATTTCAGACGATCATGATCAGGGTGATGTATCTGTGATGTCTTCCAAAAAGTGTGCCTCCGTCGTCACAATTAATGAAGAGCTAGCGGAAAAGTGATCAGGTATACGTCAATTGCCTAAGAGGACCCTAGTAGGTTCGACGGCTTTTGACGTCCGCTAGCTCACCCGGTGTAGCGTCCATTCATCGAATGGTTCAGCAGCCGGGTTCGTCCGTTGCGCTCTAGAAAGGAGTTTTGGGTGATGCGAGCACTATAAACATCCATGTGCACACCCAGTGACGGCGGATTAGAGGGGAGAATGGAGGAAGCCTTTTAGTCCGGTTCATAGCTCGTCCAGGCCCATCCGGGCTGCGAGCGAGAGGCCCCTCTCTCGTACATTAACATCTGGCCCCAGATGTTGTGGTACAAAATGTCTCGCATTCGGAGCATACGTCCGCCGCTCGGGACGCTCCGTTATATAGACAGTCCGGAGAGACTGTCAATAAGGCTTCCTCATTCTCATGGCAGCGCACACGACCGCACCTTGGCTACGTGACCTCTGATATCCAGTCAACTTTGCCAATCAGAGAATCCTCGGCGACCAGGTCACGCCATCCGATAGCCAGGGACACGAGGCCAGCAGACTCCGGACGTTCGCATAAAAAAGTATGTGGGAGTCAATGTACATGGAGCTTCCAGCGGCAAAGCATCGCAAGACCGCTTCTGAACAGGCCTCGGTGACGGACATGCTATCCCAAATAGCACAACTTATTGCAGCATCCCAGCAACGACAGAATCTCTGTCGCATTATATAATATCCGACGATGCTGGGTCGGGACGCTCCGCGGAAGCATCAGGTGCGGACGTCCGAAAATTTCATACGGTCCGACGCGATGCCGGAAGGGATTCGGAGGTTTTCGAGCTTTCCCTTTCAGAACAACATAAGCTGCTGTATATGTCATCCGACTTCATCTTCTAGAGGTTCTTCATCGGACCAGAATGCTGCGATACCGGATAAGAAACTGATAGCGTCGGTGGACTTAGAAATTTTTGGTTCGGTTCAGGGACATCGTCCCTCAGTTCCGACACAGTCCAATAATGTCTCAGATACGTTCGATTTATTGAACGACGCTATATATATTTTTTATATGCTTGCTATGTACAAGCATATCTGGTTTCTTGTTCGCAAAATTACTGAGATGTCTTTCAAAAGTGTGCCTCTGTCGTCATAGTTAATGAAGAGCTAGCGGCAATTAGTGCTCATGGATTACGTCAATCTCCTAAGAGGTCCCTAGTAGGATCGACGTAGTTGACATTCGCTAGCTCACCCGGTGTAGCGTCCATTCATCGAATGGTTCGGCAGTCGGGTTCGTCCGTTGCGGTCTAGGATGGAGATTTGGGTGATGCGAGCACTATAATAGACTTTAGTACACACCCAGTGACGACGGATTAGAGAAGAGATCGGAGGAAGCCTGTTAGTCCGGTTCCTAGCTCGTCCGGTCCGTCCAGGCGGCGAGCGAGAGAGGTCCCTCTCTCGTGCAACAACATATGGGACCGGATGTTGTGGTACAGACATTTCACCTTCGGAGCGTATGTCCGCCACTCTGGACGCTCCGTTATATAGACAGTCCGAATGACTGTCGATAATGCTTCCTCATCCTCACAGCAGCACACACGACCGCACATTGGCTACGTGACCTTGAATATCCGGCCAGCTTCGGCATTCAATGATTCCATGGCGAACAGGTCACGCCATCCGGTAGCCAAGGGACACGAGGCCTGCACACTCCGGTCGCTCGCATAATAGAAGTATGCACGGGGTAACGAACACAGAGCTTCCAGCGGCAATGCATCGTAAGACCGCTCCTCCACAGGCCTCAGTGACGGACGTGCTATCCAAAATAGCACAGCTTATTGTAGCATCCCAGCAAACGACAGATTCTCGGTCGGATCAGGAATAATCCGACAGCGCTGGGTCGGTACGCTCCGCTGTTGCATCAGGTACGGACGACCGAATATTTCATAGGGTCCGACAGGATGGCGAAAGGGATTCGGATGATTTCGAGCTTTCCCTTTCGGAACAACAGAAGCTGCCATACATTTCTTCCGGCATTATCTTCTAGAGGTTGTTCCGTCGGACTACATTGCTGCGATGCTGGATAAGAGACTAATAGCGTCATTGGACACGGAGTTTTGGATCGGTTCAGGGACATTGTCCCTGAGTTGCCGACGCAGTCCAATAATGTCTTTAGAACATTCGAATTATTTGACGACGCTATATATATATAAGCTTGCTATCAACATGCTAGAATAGTTTCTTGTCCGCAATGCTCTATTCTGCCTTTCGTGAATTCTAGGAAATAATTGTTTATTGGCAGAACTGGGCTTACCGAGAGTTCCTTTGCGTCTAAGACGGCGAGACTCAAGACTGCAATTGTCTTTTTCGCCGTCTATGTCAATTCCAACCACGATGTTGGAAACGACAATGATGTATAATAGACTTAACTTAGACGCTTTATCATACATACACCACCTTACTGAGACGTTATCATTACGTCTTCAAGAGAAAGAATTCCAGGATATGATCCTCAATGGGATTTCTTTCAGGGGCAGTAGTTTTTCACGTATAACTCCGCCCTTCAGTGGCAACCTGGAGTTGGTTAGACGTGACGCAGCCCTAGCTACATCCACGCGCGTGGATAGTAAGGTGAAGAACTCTCTCAGAGTCGCTTCGGTCCCCGAGAAGCTTCTCTTCGACGGTAACCTTTCAGCAATCTTGAATTGCTTGATATACACGTTCTCTTGTCTATCAAGTGTAACAAGAGATTCAGACGTGGGCAAACATTCGGTGGTTGACTCAGAGAGTTCCACTGTAGTTGCCGGATCCGAGTTTTTCGATTATGACGGATGCCAGTCAAACAAGTTGGGACACATTTTGATCCCAACGGATTCGAAGTGCCAGGGTCTATGAGTTCCGTAGTTTATAGGCAAGCTCTTTACTTCCAAGGAAGAATATTTATGTTGGCTTGCACTACGTCATTGGATGAATTTTATTCAGAAACGCATGTTCAATCCTATCCGATAATACGACAGTAGTTGCGTATATCCAGAACCAGGGAGGCACTCATTCGGTTCCGTTATTGATTTTAATGGAAAGAATCCTTCTGTTTGTTATAGAACACCAAGTTCTGTTTCGGTTCGTCATATTCTCGGTCGTCGGATCGTATTAGCAGACTCCCTTTCACGTAAGGGTCGTTTGTTGCCGTCGGAATGGACTATCAACTAACAAGTATTCAATCAGATTTGCTATCAATGGGAGCACCCAGTGATAAATTTATTTGCGACACAACTCTCCAGTCAATTGTAGACGTATGTGTCACCGTGTCCTGATCCCTGAGCATATGTAGTTACCGCTCTATCGATCTAGTAGGACGCGATGATAGGATATACGTATCCTCCAGCGCTGTTGATTCAGCAAGTATTGCTAGGATTATTCATTCACAATACAATTCTGTTGGTAGCATCTCTGTCCTACAGAGACGGTGGATAAATTTACTTAGATGTCTACTGTGGGACTTACCGTGGAAACTTCCTCCACGAGAGGATCTTTTTTCGCTGGGGAAATCGTGTCAACTCTATCACAACCCGCAAGGTCTCAACCTTCACGTATTCCGTTGTGCGGTCCTTCTTGCATAGCAAGCACTGTATAGGACCAGCAGTGGACGCGATTCCTAACTGTAGAAGGACCTCCTCTTCGCTATACTATGCGGCTAAAGTGGAGGGTCTTCCGTCGTTGGTGTAGGGATCTTTATGTTGATATTTTTGATTCCTCCATACCAGACATTGCAAACTTTCTAGTATACTTGTTTAACGAAATCATCTGCAGCCAGTTACTTTTATAGGTTATAGGTCTATGTTATCTGATACCTATGCACACCATGATAGTTTACAATGGAGCCTAATGTCTCTTTATCTAAGTTAGTTTGAAACTTTTCGATAAGAGACCTAGAATCGTTAGATTAATTCCTATTCGGAATTTAGCTTGGGTTCTTATTAACTAAAGCAACCATTTGAATCCTTGGGACAGCAGTTTCAAATTCTGGTCTTTTAAGGCAGCGATTCTCTTAGCCTTCTCTTCTGCTGAAGAGTCAGTGAGCTTCATGCACTATCGGTGGACGATTCTCACTTTCGTAGTATCGGGAACTCTATTACCTTTACTACTAATGTTGTATTTTTGGTTAAGAATCAGGCTCCTAATGATATCCGGAACCTATTGTTTTTAAGGTCCTTCCGTCTTCGAGCGGGCATAGGCCTTTACTCTGTCCGGATAGACCTTTATGTATTTATTAACAGATCTCAGTTTATCAGTAGGACGTAAAGCTTCTTCTGGCTCTGATGCCTAATAGAAAGGTCATTACGGTCCATTCTATTACTTAATGCATTCAGTTAACTATCGGTACTGCTTAGGATAATCTATCCTTAACTCAGCAGTCTGTGCTTAAGATTTCGGCTCATGAAGTAAGAGCTCTTCTACATCTTGGGCTGACATATAGTTTTGCTATTATAGATTAAGTAGGCTGCATATTGGTCTCAACCATCCACATTCATGAATTTTTATCTCAGAAATATTGTATCCATTTCTGGAGACCTGCATTGTTTAGGTCCTTTATCAGCTGCTCAGAAAGTCGATCACTTAACAATTGCAACTATAGCTATGTAGGCTTATGTTCAGGCAGTGACTCCGTCTGGGCTATTTGACCCAGGGCAAGAAAAAGGGGGGGGGGGGGGTGTTCCCTTGGGTCTCCTGTTTTTATTATGAAAACAAGGGGATTCCTTCTCCGGAGTTAGTAATTCTGAGCGGTTACTGGGATGGTTTCTTAAGTGAAAGTTATGTTTTTAAATTCATTCATGTCATAGTTTTAAAGTATAGCATTTGAATATGTCATGTGTCAAACGGATGTTATTATACTATCCTTGGACACTTTTAAAAGAGTATAAAGAGTCTCAATTCTTTGGACCAACTTTATTTATTGGCTTACTTTAAAAATAATTAGTATAAGAATTATACTGCATATTAATAGAGAACATGGATGTTATGATGCTCAATTATAGAAGGTATTGTGTCTTTCTAATTTGTCATAAATAAGAAAGATACACGTGAAGCCTATTTCTCCATTTCTCCTCCAGGAGATGACTCTATTTTATATAGTTGAGCTTATTGTATTTTCCTCTATGTCCTGGGCCCTCCAGCCTTTTTACTATTCAGCTATGTCTGGGTCATTGGTACAGTATAAAAATCTTAAAAAATTTATAGTAATTTATATATTTTTTATACTTACCAATGACCCAGACGGAGATGGCCCTCCCAGGAGTTGGGAACTCATACCTCCCCGCTGAGGACATAGCGCTTACCAGGCACTGTTGGTAAGAATGATTAATGGCGCCAATTTCGGGACGTCCTTGACACTGCGCATGCGCAGTAGAGGTGAAGTATGGAGGGCCATTCAGGACATGTTTTCTTTGGTTTTAGATGCAAATTTTGGGGATTGGGGGGCAAAATTTGTGTTTGGCCCTATATTTTAAGAGTTAGCACCAGCTATGTCTGGGTCATTGGTAAGTATAAAAAATATATAAATTACTATAAATTTTTTAAGTTTTCAGATAAATACCATGGTTTCGGTACAGTATTTGTTATGAACACAGAACACTGAAAGTAGTTTCAAACTGGCCCATTTTCCCAACATTCAACCATATAGTAACTTAACAGGTTCAGCGTTGACATCTCATGAACTTGACAGGTTAATTCAGCATTGATAACTGATTAGTCTAGCAAGTTATTTAATGAATCACTCAATTCAGAGTGAATAATCGCACTGAATCGAGTGATTCATTAAATAAATTGCTAAACTGATCAGTTGGCCTCTATGTCCTTTGTACTATATCCCTTCCCAAGTCAAGTCTTCGCCTGTCCTCCAATGAATCTGGCAAAAGAAGCATTTATATATGTTCTTTAACTTCAAAGCTTTTCAGAAAGTTTTCACTAGATGTAACACCTGGTCACTCCCCTCCCCCCACCTTATCTTTCAAAGTGGCAACGAGATTAATGTCCACTGTCCTGCGATTCCAGTGTCCAAGATCCACACAAATATGCAAGTGAATTGAAGTAAAGCAACTGTAATTATTCTCTCTATGATCAGCCCAGTTGTGAAAACATTGTGCAATCATTGTCTGTCATGCAATGCGTCAATCACATGGTGTAACCCACCTTTCACTGTTTGGGTTCATCCTTGATAAATAAGAAAAATAACATGTTTTATGACATTCATCTAGTTGAAATTATAGAGTATTTTGAGTGGAATCACTCTATTGGTGTTCACTTATGGTTCCTGGCTTCACACACTTTTCTGAAAATTTCAGAGAATTCACTATTTCCCATGATAAATTAGAGTAAATTTTCATTTTCTATGAGAAAAAAAATGTACAAATCGTTGATTTACTAATAGCAGCAAATCATTTTCAAAGCATTTGCTGTGCCTCAATCCATCAAATGAACTTCGATAATGCTAAATATAATGTTGCCTCTTGTCTTCCACATTGTTTTTTAATTTAGGTCAATCACATCTTTCCAGTGTGCACTGACAATGTCTACTTCTTTCTAGAGTCCATATGAAACCTCCTCTAACAGAGTGTCGGTATTATAATCACAACCTGTGGTATTTCATAAAACCCAAATATGGGCTTCCACACTCTACTAGTTGAATATAACAGAGAAAAAAAAAATTAAAATAACAGTTGAAAATTTCTTATGACAATTTTATGTAAGAAAAGGTGTCAGCAATATTTTATTGATATATTATTAACCATAGCGAAGAATATAGTAAAGTATTGTATCTCTTTCATTTGTCCTTTTATCCATCTATCCATAAAAGTGTTGTTAAACCCCAATAAATGAATAAATGTGAATAGTTGAAAATTAAGAGTTATTTCCCTTTGTTTACTGCCCTTTGAATTCTGTTGTCTGAAGAAAAAGTTGAACAACAATTATAGAATTTCAAAAAATTTACCAATCAACAGTTACCAGTAATATTTGCTGATTTGTTGATAATTGTACTGGATAAGGCCTAAAAAAATAAAAATCTGTTTCTCAGGCCCTCCCGCATGGTCCTTTTGGCTGCCGCATACTCTCTTTTTATAACCAATCCAAACTTTAAGAAATCAAAATCAAATGGTTTATGTCTGATATTTTACCCAAGTTAATAAAATTGTCCCTTGAGTGCAAGAAGGCTTTGCAATGCTTTAGCATTGCAAAGCCTTCTTGCACTCAAGGGACGTAATACACCACTACCCATGCTATTCTGTAGATTATGAGGCCTAAAACATAAACAAACCAAGAAAATGAACTTCTTAATGGTAAAGAAATAATAAAAAAAATAAAAGATAAAATAAAAAAACGCCCACCCACCCGCATGCAATTTTACAAAAAATGACCTGAGAACAGAAGATCTATTTTGTGAGGCCTAAGCTACAATTTAATGGCTACGGTTAACTCCATATATGTAATATCACATTCACTCCTTATGTAATGTTATGTTGTCTTGAACTGATTGACCACCCTCCATTAACAATTCTTTCTCTGTGGGATCCTGGGAAATGGAGCAGTCCTAGTGTACTGCAGTAAACAAGTTCTGCTTTACTGGTAAAAATAGGTTCCGGTACCCAGTGACTGGAGTGGCAGTGGGCAGTATAGGTGTATAGGTGTAAACTATTGGCAAAACTTGACTTCATTTGCATCATGTGGTCATGATAAAGTCAAAGATGCTGAAAATGACTTTAACTGGTTGAGTGCTGGAAGCCACTATCAGGGCACTAATGAAAAGTGCTGAAAGCCACTGTAGTGGCTTTCCATTGTTTGCACTAATTTGTTGTTGGCTCAGCATTGAAAGAAAAATATTAATACCAAACTTTTTTGTTACAATTTATTGGAGAGTGCCAACTGGCACTCTCCAATAAATTGCAGCCAAAGTTTGATTTATGAGCAACATCTTGCTAAAATAAGGTTCCTTTTGTACTGGTGCGATATCTTTGAAAAAAAAAATAATCAAGTTACAAATGACCATTGAAAATTAATTTAGCACTCTACCAGTTAAACACCAATAAATAAACAGTTCTTATGGAATGCAAATCAATATTTTTATACTGTACCAATGACCCAGACATAGCTGGTGCTAACTCTTAAAAATCTAGGGCCAAACACAAATTTTGCCCCCCAATCCCCAAAATTTGCATCTAAAACTAAAAGAAATCATGTCCTGAAGGATCTCCATACTTTGCCCCTACTGCGCATGCGCAGTGTCAAGGACGTTCCAAAATTGGCGCCAATTACCATTCTTTGTTTGGCCCTTCATCAGTCAACATCTCACTGATCTTTGTGCTTGTAAATCTCAGTTTAAAGGATGCCAGACACATAATTATTGGAGAAATGGTGATTCTAAGGAGGATATAGAAGGAGGAGAGGAAAAAGGAGTGACAGAAAATAATCAGGGCTGTAACTTAAAATTTTTTAATGAAATTATGTTAAGTTGCCTATTTTCGAGGCATGGGCCTGTTGTTGTCATTCTTGTTATAAAGTTGCACTGCTTATTCAGTGTTTCCTCTCTCCTGGTCTTCTAAGTCCCCCCTTGCTATTCTCCCATGCTTTTGGCATATTTTTGAGAAAGATCATTTCTAAATTCTCTTGGGAGAATTAGCTTGGTTACAGAATGAATTCTGTTATTTTCCCCATGTTTACGTTTTCACCCATGGGTGTTTAAATGTTGTGTTCTGCATCTACCATCTGATGTTCTGCAGATTCTCCCCTGGGAGTCTCTGTTTTGCATCAGATAGTGTGTAATTTTGATGACTGATTTCGGGCCAGTTTTGTCAGTGCCTGGAGTCATGTTTTCTGGTGTTTTTACACTATTTGTTTACATTGGCAACAGTCTCTTTTGAGGGGGGCTGTTTGCCTTTGGAGTTGTTTATCTCACTATAAGATACATTATTATTATCCGTAAGTGTTGCATTAATTATTTAATATAATTTTAAAATTTTTGACCACACTTAACCTTGGGATCCATTGGGGCTCAATGTTACTTTCAGAAACTTGGGCTTCGCTGAAAAAATATGTTTCAAAAATTATTTTGATTTTCAATTGTTTTTTCATTATTAATGGATCATGTTATTATGTATCTTTGTGTTTAGGGGTTTGTGCGAGTACTAGGACTTGTTGTTGACTTTTCACAATGAAAGGATATTGTTCAAATTGTAATAGGAAGAAATCTTCCTCTGACTTTCATGATCATTGTATTAATTGTAGTCAGTGTACTCGCATTAACTCCTGTTCAATATGTCAATATTGGGATGACAAACATTGGAAACGTGTGTCACAATATGTTGTTAGTGGAGAGAGGGCTATGCCGGCCCTTTCTCCGCAGGGTCACTCTACTCTATCAGTTTCTATTTCAGAGGAACAAGAACAGGGTGATGTTTCCAGGTTATCTTCCGCAAGTGCGCTTCCGTAGTCACAATTGAATGCAGAGCTAGCGGCAAAAGTGCTCATGGAGATACGACAGTTGCCTAAGAGGTCCCTAGTAGGATCGACGACGCTGTCGTCCGCTAGCTCGCCCGGTGTAGCGTCCATTCACCGAATGGTTCGGCAGCCGGGTTCATCCGATGCGGTCCAGGAGGAAATGTTGGGTGATGCGAGCACTATAAACATTCAAGGTGCACACCCAGTGACGACGGATAGTAGGAGAGATCGGAGGAAGCCTTCTAGTCCGGTTCCTAGCTCGTCCAGGTCCATCCGGACTGCGAGCGAGAGAGGCCCCTCTCTCGTACAACAACATCTGGGACCAGATGTTGTGGTACAAAATGTGTCGTTAGCGGAGCACACGTCCGTCGCTCGGGATGCTCCGTTGTATAGGCAGTCCGCTGAGACTGCTCAGGCTTCTTCTTCCTCTCACCAGCGAACACGACCGCACCTTGGCTACGTGACCGCCGATATTTTACCAGCTTCGCCGACCAGGGATTCTTCGGCGACCAGGTCACGCCATCCGGTAGCCAGGGACACGGGGCCGGTTGACTCCGGACGTTCGCATAGGAAGAGTATGTGGGAGTCACTAGATGCGGAGCTGCCCTCGGCGAAGCAGCGAAAGACTGCGCCTCCGCAGGCCTCGATGTCGGACGTGCTTGCTCAAATAGCACAACTTATCGCAGCATCCCAGCAACCGACAGAAACGGTGTCGGATCGGGATTTATCCGACGGCGCTGGGTCGGTACTGTCCGCTGAAGCATCGGGTGCGGACGACCGGGAGCATCGTGAGGTCCGACCGGATGGTGAAAGGGATACGGATGACTTGGAGTTATCCCTTTCGGAACAACATAAAGCTGCCGTGGACTTCATCCGGCACTTTCTTCCTCAGGTTGTTCCATCGGGCCAGACTGCTGCGGTACCGGACAAGAGAATTATAGCGTCATTGGACACTGATTTCTTCGAGCGGTTCAAGGACATCGCTCCTGAGTTTCCGTCTCAGTCCAATAATGTCACAAGGGCATTTGAATTATTGAACGATGCTATATTCAAGCTTGCTTCCAGAACAGGAAAAGCGGGTTTCTTGTCTGCCAATGCTCTTATCCTGCCTTTCATTAATGCAAGGAATAAATTTGATACGGCAGGACAGGGTATCCCGAGAGTTCCTCTGCGTATGGACGACGAGGCGGAAGACTTAGAATTATCATTACCGTCGTCTACGTCTATCCCAACCGCGGTGTTGGATACGACTATTTCGTCTAACAGAGCCAGTTTAGATGCTTTATCTTACGCAGACCAACTTACAAAGGCGTTATCACTGCGTCTTCAAGGGAAAGAATTCCAGGATGTTCAATCCTCTTTAAGACTTCTTTCAAGGGCAGTAGCTTATTCCACGTGTAACTCCACCCTTTCAGTGGCAAACTTGGAGTTGGTGAGACGTGACGCAGCCCTAGCTACATCCACACTCGTGGATAGTAAGGTGAAGAACTCTCTCAGAGTCACTTCGGTCTCCGGAGAACTTCTCTTCGACGGCAAGCTTTCTGCAATTTACGATAAAATTACTAAGAAAGCTTCGGATTCTCTGCCGTTTAAGTCCGCTTCTAAGAAGTCGGACACGGCAGATAAGAGTAAGACAGGCACTTCTGGGTCTAATGTGCCCAAGAGAGGTTCCTATAGAGGTTCCGGTGCGTCCTCTTGGTCTTATTCAAGAGACCGTCAAGGCAGCGACTCACGTGCGGGACGTCCTTCGGGCCGGGACAACCGGTCGGACGCCCCGAGGTCGACGGGACGAGGTGCGGGTCGTGGAGGACGTGGTTTCTCCTCCCGCAGGCCTCGCAGGTCCAGGAGGTGATGGCTTCAACCTCTATCGCGTTCCGGTTGGCGGAAGGTTGTCAAGTTTTTCACAAGAGTGGGCGTCGATTACGGACGGCCCTTGGGTGAGAGGGGTGATTTCGGAAGGTCTAAAAATATCCTTCAAACGAAAGCCTCCATTAACTCGAAGTCCAAAATGGACTCATCTTCCGTCAAATCCGCAGAAAAGAGACGCTCTGTTATCAGAGGTGCAGTCTCTTTTAATGAAGAATGCGGTAGAGGTCGTAGAAAACCAGGAAACACCGGGATTCTACAGCCATCTGTTTCTGGTTCCGAAACCAGATGGCTCGTTCCGTCCAGTCATAGATTTGAGCTGGATAAACAAGCTGATCGTCGCTCCGAAGTTTTATATGGAGACGATTCGATCGGTCAGAGCGAGTATTCGGGTGAACGATTATGCAACAAGCATAGATCTCAAAGATGCATACTTTCACGTCATGGTACATCCGACATTCAGAAAGTATCTACGCTTCGCAGTCCTAGGAGTGGTGTATCAATTCTGGGTGATGTGCTTCGGATTGAACCTGGCACCCTGGGCTTTCACTCGTGTAATGAACTCGGTAATGATGTATTTCCGAGCTCATTCATCTGCGGTAACGTCGGCCTACCTGGACGACATTCTTCAGAGGTACGGCAACGAGTTAACGCTTCAGAACGATGTGCAGAATCTGCTTCTATTGCTCCGACGTCTCGGTTTTATAATAAACGAGGAGAAGTTGGATCTGGTGCCGTCCAAGTCATTCACACATCTGGGAATGAGCTTCGAGACGCACAACAATCTTGTTCGTCTGCCGTTAACCAGAGCGAAATTAGTCAGTTGTTACGCTCGCTATTGTCTTCACGCAGACAAAGTCACAGCGAGGGAGTTCATGAGACTGATAGGTCTGTGCAGTGCCGCTGCGGATCTCATTCCGATGGGGCGGTTACGCACTTGTCCTCTCCAAATTTTCTTGACTCAGAATTGGAGTGTGAAAATTCATTCGCTCGACATAGACGTTCTCTTGTCAGATCAAGTGAAACGAGAGATTCAGACTTGGGCAAACATTCAGTGGTTAACTCAGGGAGTTCCGCTGCAGTTGCCGGATCCAAGTTTTACCATTATGACGGATGGCAGTCAAACAGGTTGGGGTGCAACATTGATCCCAACGGATTCGAGATGCCAGGGTCTTTGGGATCCACAATTCCTAGGCAAGCACATAAACATCAAGGAAATGATGTCAATTTGGCTTGCGTTACGTCATTGGATGGACATTATTTACAAAGCTCATGTCCAAATCCTGTCCGACAATACGACAGTAGTGGCGTATATACGGAACCAGGGAGGCTTTCATTCAGTTCTGTTATTCAATCTAACGGAAAGAATCCTTCTGTTTGCTCTAGAACATCAAGTTCTGCTTTCGGTCCATCATATACCGGGTCGTCTGAATGTACTAGCAGACTCCCTTTCACGAAAGGGTCGCTTGTTGCCATCGGAGTGGACTCTCAACAAACAAGTATTCAATCAGATTTGCTACCAATGGGAACGGCCAATGATAGACTTATTTGCGATACATCTCAACAATCAGTTGCAGATGTATGTGTCTCCGTGTCCGGATCCAAGAGCATTTGCAGTAGACGCTCTGTCGATCCCTTGGGACGGAATGATAGGATATGCGTATCCTCCAATGCCGTTGATTCAGCAAGTATTGCTAAAAATAAAACAATCTCATTGCAAGATTCTGTTGGTAGCATCTCTGTCTCCACAGAGACCGTGGATAAATCTACTCAGGTGTCTGTTGTGGGACCTACCGCGAAAGCTTCCTCCCCGGGAGGATCTTCTTTCGCAGGGGAAACCGCGTCAACTTCATCACAACCCGCAAGGTCTCAACCTTCACGTTTTTCCGTTGTGCGGTCCTTCTTGCATGGCAAGCACTTTACAGGACGTGCAGTGGACGCGATTTCTAACTGTAGGAGGACCTCCTCTTTGCTAAACTATGCGGCTAAGTGGAAGGTCTTTCGTCGTTGGTGTAGGGATCATTCTGTTGTTATTTTTGATCCCTCCATACCAGACATTGCAAACTTTCTAGTATACTTGTTTGACGAAATCAAACTGCAGCCTGTTACTATTAAGGGTTATAGGTCTATGTTATCTGATACCTATGCACATCATGATAGTTTACAAATTGGATCTAATGTCTCTTTATCTAATTTAGTTAGAAACTTCTCGATAAATAGACCCAGAAGTCTTAGGTTAATGCCTAAGTGGAAGTTAGCTTGGGTTCTTCTTAAACTGAAGGAAAAGCCATTTGAACCTCTTGGGACAGTAGATTTCAAATTTTTGTCTTATAAGACAGCTTTTCTCTTAGCTTTCTCTTCTGCTAGAAGAGTCAGTGAGCTTCATGCACTGTCAGTGGATGATTCTCACTATCGTAGTGTCGGGAACACTATCACCTTCACTACTAATGTGGGATTTTTAGCTAAGAATCAGGCTCCTAATAAATATCTGGAACCTATTGTTATTAAGGCCCTTCCGTCTTCAGACGGGCATAGGCATATACTCTGTCCTGTTAGAGCGTTACGTATTTATAAACAGAGATCTCAGTTTATCAGAAAGGGACGAAAACGTTTCTTTCTGTCTCTGATGCCTAATAGAAAGGACATTTCAGTCTATGGATTCAATTAACTATCCGTACTGCTTATGAAAATTTATCTTCTCAGCAGTCTGTGCTTAAGATTTCGGCTCATGAAGTAAGAGCTCTTTCTACATCTTGGGCTTACGCAAATAGTATTGCTATTATAGATTTAATGAAGGCTGCTTATTGGTCTCAGCCATCCACATTCACAAATTTTTATCTCAGAAATATTGAGTCCATTTCTGGAGACCTGCATTGTTTAGGTCCGTTATCTGTTGCTCAGAATGTCGTCCACTAAACAGTTGCAACTATAGTTATGCAGGCTTTCTGTTGCGGCAGTGACTCCGTCCGGCTGCCCTCTTCGCTCTGGGCTATTTGACCCAGGGCAAGGGGAAGGGGGGGGGGGGGGAGGGCGTTCCCTTAGGTCACCTGCTTTATAGTGAAAAGCAAGGGAATTCCTCCTCCGAAGTCAGTATTTCTGAGTCGTTTCCGGGATGGTTTTAAAGTGTAATATTAATGTTAAAAATTCATTCATGTCATGTTTTTAAAGTGTAGCTCGGTGTGAAGCATTTGTATATGTCAAGTGTCAAACGGGCGTTAATATACAATCCTCGGACACTTTTAAAGAATATAAAGAGTCTCAATTCTCTGGACTAACTTTATTTATTGGCTTACTTTAAAAATAATTAGTATAAAGTGTTATACTGGATGTTAATAGAGAACATGAATGTTATTATGCTCAATTATGAAGGGTATTGTATCTTTCTAATTTATCATAAAATAAGAAAGATACATGTAAAGCCTAATACCCCTTTTCTCCTTGAGGGGTTGACTCTATATTATATAGTTGAGCTTATTGGATTTTTCTCTATGTCCTAGGCCCTCCAGCCTTTTTACTATTCAGCTATGTCTGGGTCATTGGTACAGTATAAAAATGTTAAAAAATTTATAGTAATTTATATATTTTTTATACTTACCAATGACCCAGACGGGGATGGCTCTCCCAGGAGTTGGGAACTCATACCTCCCCGCTGAGTACATAGAGCTGACCAGGCACTGCTTGCAAGAATGGTAATTGGCGCCAATTTCGGAACGTCCTTGACACTGCGCATGTGCAGTAGGGGCAAAGTATGGAGGTCCTTCAGGACATGATTTCTTTTAGTTTTAGATGCAAATTTTGGGGATTGGGGGGCAAAATTTGTGTTTGGCCCTAGATTTTTAAGAGTTAGCACCAGCTATGTCTGGGTCATTGGTAAGTATAAAAAATATATAAATTACTATAAATTTTTTAACTTTTCAACAATAAATGACAGATGTGGGACATACCTGAAGAACATCGAGTACTGTGAGCACAATACAGTCTTCTTTATAATCAGATTACAATGGACTTCAAAAGTACTTTCACCAGTGGGTCAATATGTCTCATATAAAGTATTGCAAAATCGGAATCAACAAAAACCAAATGTAAATAACATCTGAGATTCAATGGTCTTGTAATTTTTTTTTGACAGGTGAAAGTCTGGGGTGCAGTGGCTCTGTGGTTACGGCATTGGACTTCAAACCGAAAGGTCCATGGTTTGATTCCTGTCAGGGGCAACTGCATTGTGTCCTTCAGCAAGACACTTAATCCTGATTGCCCATGTGGGACACAGTGACGCTGTGTACTAAGGCATACTGCACGGCGATGGTGCTCTTGTATTTTCAACGAATGCAATTCCTGCTTGTGTGGAGTTAGTTTGTTGGGGTGTCTGACAGTTGCTTGCCATAGCTTGGTGTTTCTCTTTGGGTACTCCGGCTTCCTCCACCCCGAAAACTGTCTGACATGAGGTGACTCTGACTGCCAAAAGTGTCATTAAACCCCAATAAATAAATAATTATAATAAATCTTAGTTCCCACCAAATGCTATACTAACCCAATGCCTCAGTTGAAGGTCATAAATTTTTAAAAGAATGATCATGGTAAAGACATTCTCTCCAGGTACCCTGGATCTCTACACACTTGTTATCCACGATCCTCAAGTTCATAAAACCCCATCCAGCCACCAGTAATCAGTATCAAAATGATCATAAACTCCAGCTAGATTTGAGGATAAGAGCCCTGAAACCTCCTTCCAGCACCCCCCCCCCCCCCCATCCCCCCCCTCGCCACTCCCCACCACCACCACCACCACCACCATCAGTTCTCACCCCATCAAGGTTCTTCTACCAAAAACATTTATTGGAAAATTAGCTAAACATGAAACAGTATTTGACCAGCGTGAACACTGATTGCAACATTGATTTGTTGTGACATTTACCAGGGCAAAACCAATTGCCGTGGCTAATATCTGGAGCTGCTCTTGCTAGCATTATTCCTGATATTCAAGACCATTTTAAATCTACCAAGGGTTAGTATATATGTTATGTAATTTGTATTGTTACTCACATTTATTTAATTTCATTTATAACATAAACATATGTCAATTTACTGATCTACACTGTTTCCTTTGTAGAAATGTATAACAGCTTTAAACAATACATGGCATCCAAATCATTTCTTCTGTGCAATGTGTGGTAAGAATTTTGGTGAAGAAGGCTTCCATGAAAAAGATGGGAAAGCATATTGCAGGTAATTCTCTACTATTTCTCAGATGTGACTAGGGCTGGAATGATTTTTTAAAAAATTTATTAACTGGTAGAGTGCTGGAAGCCCATATTTGGGCTTTATTCTGATGGACAGTTACTGCAACTTAGAGTCTTCAAATTCAGTGGCTGTGCCAAATATTATCTTTGAAGTGATCTTATTATACCCCCGCAAACAAAGTTTGGGGGGGTATATAGGAATCACCCTGTCCGTCTGTCTGTCCGTCCGTCTGTCTGTCCGTCTGTCCATCCTTGTAAGCGCAACTAATAAACCGTGTGAAGACTTTTCATGAAACTTTACACAATGGAAGAACTCCATATGAAGATGTGCATGAAGCAATATAATTCCGTTCTGACATTTCCAAGGAGAGATAATCTAACTTATACATTTCAGGTGCGGTCCATCCTTGTTAGCACAACTCCTCCTAAACCGTTTGAAGAATTTTCATGAAACTTGACACAATGGAAGAAATCCATATGATGATGTGTATGAAGCAATATAATTCCGTTCTGACATTTCCAAGGGGAGATAATCTAACTTATACATTTCAGGCGCGGGGGGGGGGTATCACTTTGTGAGTTTGCTCAGAGTACCTCTAGTTTAGTCTGTTAAGATTTGCCCTGTTAGAAGGCAATTGTAACAAGGCAAAGAAATATGAATAAATTTAGGTGGCCAAAAATAATCTAGCACTCTACCAGTTAAAATCGACTTGAATCGTATTCTGTGACCTCTAGAAACAACTAAAAATAAACAAATATTTTTGGTCAATAGTTCCCCGGGCTGGACGTTCATTAGGAATGCAGGTATGCTGCAGGACAACTGCTCTCTAAAGAAAATTCAGAATCTTAACCATCTTTGCCTAGACTCAGGTTTGGCCCTGAGGTGGTCAGGAGTCTAATAATATACCCATTGAGAATTAAGAAGGCAATTGCACTGCTTGTTAAACTGAGAATGGCAATTATATGTATTTCCATACTTTTTAGAACACCAGACCTGGTGTCATGTGTTGTACCTTTATACTTCTTTCCTCTTTCAATTAGCATGTAATTTGATATTCTACACCCTCTCATACTTCCTACGAGCATGATGGATAGGAGGGTAATAACTAATAATTCATCGGTAAAGTAGTGATAAAAACTCCTGATCATCGATTTAAAAATTGGTGTAGATTATGGTGTTTCTGACGATTAGTCGACTTCTTGATTAATCACGACGTTCCAGGATATGACATAAATACTGATATTTCCACCATGAAATGATGTAGCATATTATATTGTCACACTCGATTTTACAAATGACATTTCAACATGTTCACCTGTCATTTGCTTGTAAACGTGTAGATGGTAGTTCACTGCTCAGATTTGAGTATGATTTTTTTTGGATCAAGTCGGGTACGCGGAGGATTATTTCGTTATCTGAGTGAAATAATCCACGGAGACCATGAGAGGCTAAGATTATTAGTTACCCCGTGTCTGATCAGGTGATACAGGTTTTTACCTACCCAAAGCCAGACGTATCCAATGAGGCCGGAGGCCTCATGGGATACGGCTGGCTTCGGGTAGGTAAAAACCCGTACCACGTGATCAGACACGGGGTAACAAATTTATCTATTGACTTTCCATTTTAGAAGTACAATCTATTTCATGTGTGAACACACCCAGCATGAGATCTTTTATCTTCCATTGTTGAGCCATACATTTTTCTGTGGAATTTTTGTGCAAAAGAGTTTTTGTGAAAATAAGCCGATATGACTAGTATAAAAAAATTATTGAATTTCTTTTTTTCTTTTTTGTCTCAAAAACATAGCTTATGAACCCCACATTGGAGGGTACTCGACAAGCTCATTCCAATAAGGGGTCATGAGCTATATTTTGGAGATAAAAAATTAAAATATAATACATGTACACTGTAAAACTGGAATAACGCATCTTCTACGGGGTATGGACAATTTGTAGATTTCGGAACGAGGCTTCCACTGGGTATGGGAAATTTGTCAGTGGCTGGGCAGACGTATCGTGGGTTTCATACTACATATCTATCAACCAATCAAATCAAAAAATTCACTTTAGTCAATAGATAACGAACTTTAATCCGAGCAGTGAACTTTTGTATTTATTTTATTTTCTCCTTGTTTGTTTTCCCAAAACAACCCTTTATAATTGATTCAACTCAACTGATTTGTAAACAATAGTGAAAAAAAAAATAGTCCGTCATCGCTGAGAGTGGAATATGATGGTGGGAGTGGAATACCAGTTTTGGCAAGTGGGAGGGGGAATTTGATTTGTTTGGGGGGAAGACAAAAAAATGAAAATAAAATAATTCTTCTTATTGCCAACATGTAGTTGAAAAAGCTTTCCATTTAACCCTTTACCTAACGGATCGCCCGCATCCGCCCGCATAATATGCAAATTGAGCAGTTGAAAAAATTAAATTTTTCAAAATATTGAGCAGTTGAAAAAATTAAATTTTTCAAAATATTTCCACAAAACCATATCATGTGAGCAGTTGAAAAATTGAGCAGTTGAAAAAATTAAATTTTTCAAAATATTTCAACAAAACCATATCATGTGACCCCTCATTGGAACGAGCTCATTGAGCTCATTCCAATGAGGGGTCACATGATATGGTTTTGTTGACATTTTTTGAAAAATTTAAAAAAATGATATTTAAAATAATAAATTTTGATATCATCTGCGTTAGGTAAAGGGTTAACTTCAATCAGTTTTTCAGAACAGAAGTCTCAGTATGTGATCATGAACAAGAGCAAACATTCTGGGGGATATGGGGGTTGGGGAGAGGTCACACACAGCCCCCAAATTGTTTGCCTTGTCGGTCAGGAGCAGGGCAGAGTACTATTGGTTGACAATTAGCATGTTCAAAGAAATCTGCATAAGCATCAAACTGTCAGATGTGATTTTAGTAGTTTGGTGATATGCAAGTTGGATAAGCCCAAGAAATTAGAAAAGGCATTTGGCAATGTTGTGGTAGAAGCCATAATGCAATGCAATGTTAGCGTCTAGAATCCACCACAGTGCTCTCTGACTTACATTATTACCTTGTATCATAGACATACACACCCTTTGTTCATTCCATGACATACTCAGCTCAACTCTGCGGAGCATATTGCCAGTGCTCCACAGACGTGCAAGCAAGGCAAACGTGCCTCAACAGGTCCCTATTTTACACCTAGGTATGGTGAGGATTCCATGGTACTGGTGAACATACCCAATGTTCACAGCCAGCATGATATTCAACATCACTCACTCAAACTTCACTGATCACATACCATCCACTACTAAGCACCCAAATCAATTGCTCAGTGGCCACCAAGCCAGAAAATAAGCAGACTGTCATCTGCAAAATGAGGTCCCCAGAGGGTGTATTTAGTGATGCTACCCTGCACAGCAGGGTAGCGTCACTAAATTTATCCTCTGTGAACTTCACTCTGAATCAGGGTATCAAAACTAAACAGAAAGAGGTACCCAGACGATAAATTGGCAAACTGTACGGAATATCATCATCAAATTCACCCTTTGGGGACCTCATTCTACAAATGTCAGACTGCTTATTTTCAGGCCTGGTGGTCACCCATTCAAGGATTAACCGGGCTCGATGTTGCTTAACTTCGGCGATGTAATGAGAACTGGTCGCTCTGCCAGTGCTCACATGGCTGTCTATCATAGCCCTTAACATGACATATTTGACTTTCATGGCTAATTACAATTAACCCTCTATACAATGCACTCTATATCACAGTTGATTATTTAAACTATTGCTTTTTCAATTTTTTCAAAAATATTTTGCAAAACCATATGTGGCCCCTCATTGGAATAAGCTCGACAAACTTGTTCCAATGACGGGTTCATATGACATGGTTTTGTTGAAATGTTTTGAAAAATAATATTTTTTCAACTGCTCAGTATATTAAATTATGTGGGTGGATGTTCCTGATTTGTTAGGTAAAGGGCTAATATAATGAAACTTTATGAAGAGGTTTTAGCAAGAAGCAGATATATTTGTTCATAAAAACTGTTGGGTAAATTAACTCAATTCATGATCAGGCAAACAAGGGTCACGGTGGAGGAAGAAAGTTATGGGCCTGATCTTGAAAGTTTACTAAGTTTTGAAATTCTAGAAGCCAGTTTAACCATGTCAGTCTTATTTTTGAATGGTATCATTAAATATCATTATATACAATATTGTCCACACCGATTGAGAGAATATATTTTGTATCAATAGGGAGGTTCAACTTTATCCGGATAGAGTAGTCTAATATATGGTTAGCAAGTCTGAGAGAAGTTTTATTATTCCTAAATTTTCCCTCTGGATTTAACGCTTTCTTTTCTGATCTTAAAATACCAAAATTTCAAGCAGCAATTTTTCCCCCATAATGCAATTACCAGTAAGAGTTTATAACCAATCAAATTGCGTTTCAGAGAGCTGTCAGGACTCTTTCAAACAGTACTAAAATGGCTAAATTTCTAGTTGCATTATGGGAAAATTAACGGCTTGAAATTTAGAAATTTAGACATATTAGTGTGCGGAGGGGAGGGTTAATACTGAAAAGTTTATAGCTATCACAGCTGCAACATCGCTTGATTTCTTTGAACTTTGACAGTGACATTGAATACACTGCTCAATTATAACTCAAAACAAAAAACCAAAATTTATATCCGTTTGTGCTTCAGGAATTTTTCTCTTGCAAATACTGTGTTTTTCAACCCACAATTAACTTAAGATGTAATGAGATAAATAAAGAAATATAAAAAACTTCAATTTTTTAAATCATTTGCAAAGAATTGCGGGTTAACCCTTAACCCTCTGCACTCTGATGTCAAAAAAGCAAGGTTTTCAGCAGCAAATATTTCCCATAATGCAGTTTGATATTTAACCAAATATACCTTGTTTGACAGATCTCAGTAAGCTCTGTCAAACAAGATATAATTGGTTAAATTCATAGTTAAACAAGATCAAAATGGAGTGATTGGATTCTGTTCCAGTGTGTTAGGGGTTAAAGGCACTCGTAGAATAAGGGTTTTAACCAGGCACTCGTAGAATAAGGGTTTTAACAAGCCGAGTGCTTAAAACCCTTATCCTACTCGTGGTTTAAATCTGATTACTGTCCCTAGTACCTATTTATTCTATATTGAAAGCCTTGTGATCGTTTGGATTAAATTATTAGTATACTTGCTGATTTCCTCACTGATGTATTGTTCGTTGTGTTGCTTGTTTGTTGTCTGCAAAATATTCTGCACGCACATTGATGCATACCTGATTGAAATTGTCAGTAACCCCCCCCCCCCCCTCCCACTCCCCAAAAGAAAAGATAAACAATAAAAAGAAAAAGAAAAATGGGCAACATTTCTTATCAATGTATAAGACCAAGCTCTCAGACCACATGTCTAATTCTCTAAAAAAAACTGTTGCTGTTATGGCCTGGAATCAGTCTTGATCTGAAATAGGTGATTGCCAATGAAATTTTTTTTAAACATTCATATTTTTATACTGTACCAATGACCCAGACATAGCTGGTGCTAACTCTTAAAATATAGGGCCAAACACAAATTTTGCCCCCCAATCCCCAAAATTTGCATCTAAAACTAAAGAAAACATGTCCTGAAAGGCCCTCCACACTTCGCCCCTACTGCGCATGCGCAGTGTCAAGGACGTTCCGAAATTGGCGCCATTAATCATTCTAAGTTTGGCCCTTCATCAGTTAACATCTGACTGATCTTTGTGCTTATAAATCTCAGTTTAAATGATGCCAGACACATAAATATTAGTGAAATGGTGATTCTAAGGAGGATAGAGAAGGAGGAGAGGAAAAGAATGTGTGACAGAATATTATCAGGGCTGTAACTTAAAATTTTTTAATGAAATTATGTTAAGTTACCTATTTTCAAGGCAGCAGCCATTTTGTTGTCATTCTGATTATTTAGTTACACTGTTTTTTTAAGTGTTTTCCTCTCTCCCTGTCCTTTAAGTTCCCCCTTGCTATTCTCCCATGCTTTTGGCATAGTTTTTGTAATTATTATTACTAAATTTTCTTGGGAGTTTTAGCTGAATAACAGAATGAATTCTGTTCTTTCCCCATGTTTACGTCTTCACCTAGGGGTGGTTAGGCGTTGTGTTCTGCATCTACCATCTGATGTTCTGCAGTTTCTTCCCTGGAATTCTCTGTTTTGCATCAGATAGTGTATTTTTGGTAACTGATTTCGGGCCTGGGTGCCTGGAGTCTTATTTTAGTGTTTTTACACTCATTGTTTACATTTTCAACAGCCCTCTGTGTGAGGGGGGGATTTCTAAAAAATAATATCTTGATGTTATTTTAATCATAACTAGATACATTATTATTGTTCGTAAGTGTTGAATAAATTGTTTAAAATATTTTTAAAATTTTTGTCCACACTTAGGCTTGGGATCCATTGGGGCTCAACGTTACTTTTCAGAAACTTGGGCTGTTCTGAAAAAATATTTTTTCAAAATATTTTGATTTCAATTATTTTTTCTATATCAATGGATCATATTATTATTATGTATTTTGATTGCCAGGGGTTAGTGCGAGTACCAGGACTTGTTTTCTTTTCACATTGAAAGGATATTGATCAATTGTTTTAAGAGGAAGTCTTCCTCTGACTTTATTATCATTCTATATGTGGTCAGTGTACTCTCATTAACTCCTGTTCTGTATCGTGTGATTTCGATGACAATATGGGAAGCGTATGTCACGGTATGTTGTTGGGGATTTGGACACTCCGGTCCTTTCCCCGCAGGGTCACTCTACTTTATCAATTTCTATTTCAGACGATCAAGATTAGGGTGATGTATCTGTGATGTCTTCCAACAGTGTGCCTCCGTCGTCACAATTAATGAAGGGCTAGCGGAAAAGTGCTCATGTAAATACGCCAATTGCCTAAGAGGACCCTAGTAGGTTCGACGGCCTTTGACGTCCGCTAGCTCGCCCGGTGTAGCGTCCATTCACCGAATGGTTCAGCAGCCGGGTTCATCCGTTGCGGTCTAGAAGGAATTTTGGGGTGATGCGAGCACTATAAACTAACCTAATGCACACCCAGTGACGGCGGATCGGAGGGAGAACGGAGGAAGCCTTTTAGTCCGGTTCATAGCTCGTTCCGGTCCATCCGGACGGCAAGCGAGAGAGGCCCCTCTCTCGTTCAACAACATCTGGCCCCAGATGTTGTGGTACAAAATGTGTCGTAAGCGGAGCATACGTCCGTCGCTCGGGACGCTCCGTTGTATAGGCAGTCCGCTGAGACTGCTAAGGCTTCCTCTTCTCGTCAGCGCACACGACCGCACCTTGGCTGCGTGACCGCCGATATATTACCAGCTTCGCCGATCAAGGATTCTTCGGCGACCAGGTCACACCATCCGGTAGCCAGGGACACGAGGCCTGCAGACTCTGGACGTTCGCATAGGAAGTGTGCGGGAGTCAACGTACACGGAGCTTCCGGCGGCAATGCATCGTAAGACCGCTACTGCACAGGCCTCGGGAACGGACGTGCTTTCCTTAATAGCACAGTTTATCGCAGCATCCCAGCATCAACTGAATCTGTCGCATATATTTTATCCGACGATGCTGGGTCGGGACGCTCCGCGGAAGCGGGTACGGACGTCCGAAAGTTTCATCCGGTCCGACGGGATACCGAAAGGGATTCGGAGGATTTCGAGCTTTCCCTTTTGGAACAACATATGCTGTTGTGTATGTCATCTGACTTGGTCTTCTCCAGCTTCTTTCGTCGGACCAGAATGCTGCGATGCCGGATAAGAAACTGATAGCGTCGGTGGACTTAGAAATTTTTGGTTCGGTTCAGGGACATCGTCCCTCAGTTCCGACATAGTCCAATAATGTCACACAAACTTTTGAATTATTGAACGACGCTATATATATTATTATTTTATGCTTGCTAACCAAGCATTTCTGGTTTCTTGTTCGAAGATTTATGGAGATGTCTTTCAAAAGTGTGCCTCTGTCGTCATAGTTAATGAAGAGTTAGCGGCAATAAGTGCTCATGGAATATGTCTATCGCCTACGGAGTGACATTCGCTAGCTCACCCGGTGTAGCGTACATTCATCGAATGGTTCGGCTGCCGGGTTCGTCCGTTGCGGTCTAGGAAGGAGATTTGGGTGATGCGAGCACTTTAATTACTTTAGTACTCACCCAGTGACGGCAGATTGAGGACAGATCGGAGGAAGCCTGTTAGTCCGGTTCCTGGCTGGTCCAGGTCCGTCCGGGCTGTGAGCGAGAGAGGTCCCTCTCTCGCCCAACAACATAGGGGACCGCATGTTGTGGTTCAGATATTTTACATTCGGAGCATATGTCCGTTGATCGGGACACTCCGTTATATTGACAGTCCGAGAGACTGTCTTTAATGCTTCCTCATCCTCACAGCAGGGCACACGACCGCACATTGGCTACGTGACCTCGAGTATCCGATCAGTTTCGGCATTCAGTGATTCCACGGCGAATAGGTCGCGCCATCCGGTAGCCAAGGGACACGAGGCCTATACACTCCGTTCGCTCGCATATTGGTAGTATGCACGGGGTAACGATCACGGAGCTTCCAGCGGCAATGCATCGTAAGACCGCTTCTCCTCAGGCCTCAGTGACGGACGTGCTATCCGAGTTAGCACAGTTGTTTCGCAGCATCCCAGCAATTGACAGTTTCTCGGTCGAATCAGGAATTATCCGACGGCGCTGGGTCGGTGCGGTCCGCGGTTGCATCAGGTACGGACGACCAAACGCTTTATAGGGTCCGACAGGATGGCGAAAGGGATTCGAAAGATTTCGAGTTTTCCCTTTAGTAGTATCGGAAGATGCCTTTCATATCTTTTGGCATTATCTTCCAGTGATTATTATTTCGGACTTCATTGCTGCGATCTTGGATAAGAGACTTATAGCGTCATTGGATTCGGATTTTTCGATCGGTTCGGGGACATTGTCCCTGACTTACCGACGTAGTCCAATATTGTCATTACAACATGTGTTTTATTTTTCGACGCTGTATATATATATACAAGCCTGCTACTAAGCATGATAGTTTAGTTTCTTGTCCGCGTTGCTCATTTCTGCCATTTTATCATTTATACAAATAGTTTATTTTGGCAGAGCAGGGCATACCGAGAGTTCATATGCGTCTAGACGGTGTGATTAAAAACTGCATATATTCTTTTTCGCCGTTTATGTCTTTTCCAATTTCAATGTTGGGAACGACATTATGTACAGTAGACTTAACTTAGACGCTTTATTATACGTAATCCGCCTTACTGAGGCGTTATCATTACGTCTTCAAGAAAAGATTTACGGGATATTATTCTCAATGTAATTTCTTTTGAGGGCAGTAGTTTGTTCACGTATAACTCCGCCCTTCAGTGGCTGATTGGAGTTAGTTAGACGTGACGCTGCCCTAGCTACATCCACTCGCGTGGATAGTAAGGTTAAGAACTCTCTCAGAGTCGCTTCGTTCTCGGAGGAGCTTCTCTTCGACGGCAACTTTTCGGCAATCCATGATTTGCTCGATTTACACGTTCTCTTGTCTATCTAGTGTTACAAGAGATTCAGACTGGGGCAAACATTCGGTGGTTGACTCAGAGAGTGCCGCCGCAGTTGCCGGACCCGAGTGTGGCTGTTATGACGGTTGCCAGTCATACAGATTGGGATATAATACTGATCCCTACGGATTCGAAGTGCCAGGGTCTTTGGGTTCCGCAGTCTTTTAGCAATCAGTTTTCTTCCGCGGAATAATGTTTTTTAGGCTTGCTTTATGTCATTGCATGAACATTATTCAGAAACGCATGCCCAAATTCCTGTCCTTTAATTCGACAGTAGTGGCGTATCTCCGGAACCAGGGAGGCACTCTTTCGTTTCCGTTATTCAATTTAATGGAAAGAATCCGTCTGTTGGTTATAGTAAACCAAGTTCAGTTTTGGTCCGTCATATTCCGGGTCGTCTGATTGTTTTATCGGACTCCCGTTCTCTTGCGGGTCGCTTGTTGCTGTCAGAATGGACTCTCAACAAACAAGTATTCAATCAGATTTGCTATCTATGGGAGCGCCCAATGATGATTTATTTATGACACAGCTTGCTAATCAATTGCAGACGTATGTGTTGGCTTGTCCAGATCTCTGAGCTAATATTCTTAACGCTCTATTGATCTATAGGACGGAATGATAGGATACGCGTATCCTCCGGCGCTGTTGTTTTAGCAGGTATTGCTAAGATAAACAACCACAATACATTTCTGTTGATAGCATCTCTATCTTCACAGAGATCATGAGTAATTTTCTCTCTTGTCTACTGTGGGTTTTAACGTGAAATCTTCCTCTATGTGAGGATCTTTTTCACTGGGTAAATCGTGTCATCTTTATCACAACCTGCAAGGTCGCAACCTTCATGTATTCCGTTGTGTGGTCCGTATTGCATTGTAAGCACTGTACTGGACGAGCTTTGGACGCGATTTCTTACTATAGGAGATCCTCTTCTTCGCTATTCTATGCGGCTAAAGTGGAGGCTCTTCCGTCGTGGTGTAGGGATCATTATGTTCATATTGTTGATCCCTCCATACTACTCATTGCTATTTTTTAGTATACTTGTTTCACAAGATCTACTGCAGCCTGTTATTATTTAGGTTATAGGTTTATGTTACCTCATACCTATGCACTCTACGATAGTTTACAATTGAGTCTTTTGTCTCTTTATCTAAGTCAGTTAGTAACTTTTTGATAAATAGACTTAGAATCTTTAGATTAAATTCCTATACGGATTTTAACTTCGGTTCTTATTTAGCTAAGTAATCATTTGAGCCTCTGGAAACAGTAGTTTTCAAATTCTGACCTTTTAGACAGTAATTCTGTTGGTTTCTCTTTTACTGTAGAGTCAGTGAGTTTCATGCACTATCGATGGATGATTTTCACTTTCATAGTTTCGGAATCAATACTTCCGTTACTATTTAGGTTGGATTGTTGCATAAGAGTTAGGCTCCTATTATCCGGAACCTATTATTTTAAGGTCCTTCCGTCTTCGTATGGGCATAGGCCTTTACTCTTTCCGGGTACAGTTTATGTATTTATAAACAGATTTCTGTTTATTACTATGGGCGTAAGCTTCTTCTGTCTTTGATGTCTAGTAGAAGGACGTTACGCTCCATTTTATTGTTAATGGATTCTATTAACTATCGGTACTGCATATAGTATATCATTGACTTAGCAGTTGTGCTTAAGATTTCGGCTCATGAAGTAAGAGTTCTTCTACTTCTTGGGCTTACATTAATAGTGTCGCTATTATAGATTTTTGAAGGCCGCTCATTGCGCTCAGCCATCCACATTCATGAATTTTATCTCAGAAATATCGAGTCCATTTCTGGAGGCCTCTATTGTTAGGTCTATTATCTACTGCTCAGAATGTCATTCACTTAACAGTTGCTACTATAGCTAGGTAGGCTGTCTGTTTCGGCAGTGTCTCCGTTCGGCTGCCCTCTTCGCTCTGGGCTATTTGACCCAGGGCAAGAAAAAGGGGGGGGGGGGGGGAGGGTGTTCCCTTGGGTCACCTGTTTTACTATGAAAACAAGGGGATACCTCCTCCGGAGTTAGTAATTCTGAGCTGTTATTGGGATGGTTGTTTAGTGAGAAGTTTAGGTTTTTAAAATTCATTCAAGTCTTAGTTTTTAAAGTATAGCTTTTGAATATTGCATATGTCAACGGACATGATTATGCAATCCTCAGACACTTTTAGGAGTATAAGAGTCTCTATTCTCTAGACTTACTTTATTTATTGGCTTACTTTAAAAATTATTAGTATAAGGATTATATTGGATATTATTAGAGTACATGGATGTATGAAGCTCAATTTTGGAAGGTGTTGTTTCTTTCTAATTTATCATAAATAAGAAAGATACATGTAAGGCCTATTACTTCTTTTTCCCTACAGGGGATGACTCTATTTTATTTTATTGAGCGTATTCCATTTTGCTCTATGTCCTTGGCCCTCCAGCCTTTTTACTATTCAGCTATGTCTGGGTCATTGGTACAGTATAAAAATGTTAAAAAATTTATAGTAATTTATATATTTTTTATACTTACCAATGACCCAGACGGGGATGGCCCTCCCAGGAGTTGGGAACTCTTGCCTCCCCGCTGAGTACATAGCGCTTACCAGGCACTGGTTATTAGAATGATTAATGGCGCCAATTTCGGAACGTCCTTGACACTGCGCATGCGCAGTAGGGGCGAAGTGTGGAGGGCCTTTCAGGACATGTTTTCTTTAGTTTTAGATGCAAATTTTGGGGATTGGGGGGCAAAATTTGTGTTTGGCCCTATATTTTAAGAGTTAGCACCAGCTATGTCTGGGTCATTGGTAAGTATAAAAAATATATAAATTACTATAAATTTTTTAACTTTCTGTGAATCAAAGCTATAAATGTTACTTAATTTTACTGATATTTTCATGACATTACAAACGTAAATGAAGGCTGACTGCAACCAGGGTGTTATAATTATGCCAGATAGTTCCACAAATTATGTTCATATCTTGACGTTTTCAAGGGGATTAATTATTGCTGGGAATATTTATGACTGGGACAGGAAAGAATAATAATCAGAATGAATAATTTCAATGCCTAAATTCCACTTAAGGATGCTCTTTGGCTATACAACAGAACTAGTGGGATGTTGAACTGCACATTACTGATGAAATGCTTGTGATATAAATAAACTTTCAATCCAGTTTTAAATATGTTGATATTCTTTTTGGACTTTTGGCTGCTCAGTAGGGAATTCCACAGAGTCAGGTTGCAACAGAAAAAGGCCCTATCACCTGCTGAGGCAAATTTAGAAGTCGTCTGAGACAAAGTTGTTTGAGTCTTAGAGATTATTACCATTATATGGATGTACAAAATATGTATCCGAGTAGAGCTCCAGGTTCTAAAGGCAGATCACGACGCGTCAAATACCAGATAATGGTAATAATCATTTTATCTAACATTATATTGGGGATAAGTCAATAATGTAGACTAATATATAACAAACTATTTATTCGTATGGATGAAAAAAAAAATGGAACTCACACAAAAGGAACGTGCCTGTATCCGCCCCCCCCCCCCCCCCTGATACAAACATCTCTATCTGTATCAGGTGGTCAGATACACGACAGTTGCGGAGTTAATACAGACAAAATGCATGTTGATTGTAAGATAAAAGATGTTATCAGCTTTGAGATATGATTGCACAATGTTGTTAATGCACTTGAAAGTAATAAGAATTATTTTATATTGTTTTCTCTGTTGCATAGGAAGACAGTGGAGATCCTAAAGAATCAGAGTTGTTCTGGAAAATTTATGACTTCATGTTACAACCCTAGCTGCTCAATTTTAACTCTTAGAAGCCGGGAGTGAAGCTTTCTTGCCTGTGATGTAATACGGCAGGTAATCTGGCTGTGACTGTTCAGCCATCTTTGGGCTGGGGGAGAATTACACACTGAGCAGGTGCTTCTAGTCAAGTGTCATCTGCCTGAATAGGCAGACAACACCTGACTAGAAGCACTTGCTTTACTGTAAGTTTTTCGCGGTATGTCATACTCAGTAAATTCATTCTGTTTCTCCGGCTTCTAAGAGTTAATTCTGATTGAGTTTTATCAAGAAGTGATCTTTTACAGCCAATATGCAATGAGTATAATTGACCTGGCTGGTAATAAATGCATACAGTTAAAACTAAAAGTCCTGTCAAGAATTATGCACAAACAGCACGTCGATCTGCATGTTAATCTACGCGTTAATACAATAGTAAGGCTATCAAATTCTGTACATATGGCCTATGCACAAGCAATGTTTCAGCCAATGGACCTCCGGGTAACTCGGAGTTCCATTGGCAGAAACATTGCCTGTGTTTGCTATGAGTAATCAGGAGAACCTGCCATGCTTTGGATGCCATTCGATATGGCAATATGGCCCAATTTCTACATGCAATTAAGCCTAGATAAGCGCACAGTTTGTGACAGGAATCCGAGTTTTAACTGTACACTAACTGCTCGGCAATCTGAACATCAATAACAGGTCGTATCTTGCTAATATTTTCGCAGATGAAAAATGCTGCATGACAGACTTGCATAACATGCATGTTGGCAGCAAGATTTTCATCCACAAAATACCCCAAGTTGTGAACAACTGCATTCACTTTCAGTTAACATGGGACCTTTAGGGTGATTTGATAGCTGATGAGGTAGACCAATGTATATAACTTCAGTTTTGTCAGCATTCAACTTCATGTAATTACTGCTCATCCAGCAACTGATGTCAGCCACACACTTTTCTAACTTATTATTGGAAATACCTGTATATCTTTATAAGTAAAAGCACATCAAATTACATCCCACCTGCGGCAATCACATTATGTCCTTGGGCAAGACACTTCACTCCCATTGTGGGCACGGCGACGTTGTGTACTAAGGCATACTGCACGTCGATGGTGCACCTGTCTTCAGCCAATGCTAACCCTGCTTGTGTGGAGTTGGTATGTTGAGGAGCTGTCAGTTGCTCGGTGGTTCTCTCCAGGTACTCCAGATTCCTCCACCCGTAAAACTGTCACTGTCATGGTTAGGCATTGTGCAGAAATATGTGACCTCAAAAACACCAATAAATAAATCAAATTACATCAATGGTCATCTGCATGCAAATTTCCGCAAAAACTGGATAAACAAACAACCCATAACAGCATCAAATTCCAAACAGAATTAGACTGGTGGCCTGAGAGTTTGGTATAAGACACGCCCTGATTTTGGGCTCATATGTCACGGAAGTGGAGTAGCGAGGGGAGTGGGGGGGGGGGGGGTGGGGGTGGGGGGGGGGGGTGGGGGGGGGGGACTTATACACCATATAGTATGATAATGTTAAAAATAGATTTTATCACTAGAAAATAGTTTACTTGTGAACATTCCTAGCATTCAGAACTCTTTTAATATATTTTTTCAGAGATGATTACTTCAATCTGTTTGCTCCCAAATGTGGTGGATGTGGACGCCCCATTATTGATAATTATATATCTGCTTTGAACAGGCAGTGGCATCCTGAGTGTTTTGTTTGTTGGGTAAGTGTCAGGACTAATTAATTTAATTAGAGACGGTAATCTTGATTAAAAATGTTCAGTCAAGTCTAGTCTTCTTGAACTCTTTACCTTACACGAAAAGCAGACGACACTTGCAAATAAAATTCTTGAATTACTAATTTTTAGCTCAACTTTGACGAAGTCAAATTTGAGCTATTGTCATGGCCCGTCGTCCGTCGTCCGTCGTCCGTCCGTCCGTCCGTCTGTCCGTCTGTCCGTACGTCAACAATTGGCTATGGCTCGGGCTAGAGGTCGTATTTATGAACCGATCTTTATGAAACTTCTTGGGTACCTTTGTTATGACCGTGGGACGAGAATGAGTGTTTTTGGGTGCGGTTAGAAATTCAAGATGGCTGCCAGCCGCCATTTTGTACCGATGATGCAGAAATCTGTTTTTTGTACAGAACTTCCATATGAAAGCTCTGATTTGAATAATTTTTTTGTATGAATGTTTAGTACCATGGGGTACATCACATATAATACGGGTTTTTTTCTCGTGCGTAAATTGTGCAAATTAGACTAATTTTGATGTTTTTTGGTGTTACTTTCAGCACTGTAAGTGCAAATGCCAATACGGCTGGGGCTAGAGGCCGTATTTATGAACTGATCTTTATGAAACTTCTTGGGTACCTTTGGTATCACCGTGGGATGAGAACGAGTGTTTTTGGGTCCGGTCCAAAATTCAAGATGGCCGATGGCAGCCATTTTGTACAAAATTAGGTGCAATCAGATTTTTGCACAGAACTTCCATATGAAAGCGCTGATTTGAATAATTTTTTGTGTGAATGTTTAGTACCATGGGATACATCACATATAATACAGGTTTTTTTCTCGTGCAGAAATTATGCAAATTAGATGAACTTTGATATTTCAGTGCGACTTACACACATTAAGTACACATGTCAATACGGCTCAGACTTGAGTCTGTATTTATGAACTGATCTTCACGAAATGTCTTGGGTACCTTTGTTATCACCTTGGGACGAGAACGAGTGTTTCTGGGTGCGGTCTAAAATTCAAGATGGCTGCCAGTGGCCATTTTGTACCGAAATTAGGTCTAATCAGTTTTTTGTACACAACTTCTATACAGCTCAGACTAGAGGCCATATTTATGAACCAATCTTTACGAACCTTGTTGGGTACCTTTGTTATCACCTGGGATGAGAGCGAGTGTTTTTGGGTGTGGTCCGAAATTCAAGATGGCCACCAGCAGCCATTTTGTACCAAAATTAGTGCAATCAGTCTTTTGTACAGAACTTCTGTATGAAAGTTCTGATTTGAATAAATTTTTGTATGAATGTTTAGTAACATGGAATACATCACATATTCTAAGGGGTTTTTTTTCGTGCAGAAATTATGCAAATTAGATGAACTTTGACTTATTCAGTGCTAATTGCACAATGTGAGCACACATGTCAATGCGGCTCAGGGTAGAGGCTGTATTTATGAACCGATCTTCACGAAACTTCTTGGGTACCTTTGTTATCACCTTGGGACGAGAATGAGTGTTTCTGGGTACGGTCCAAAATTCAAGATGGCTGCCAGTGGCCATTTTGTACCAAAATTAGATCCAATCAGTTTTTTGTCACAAGTTCTATACAGCTCGTATTTATGAATTGATCTTCACAAAACTTCTTGGGTACCTTTGTTTTCACCTTGGGACAGGAACGAGTGTGTTTTGGGGTGCCTTTGTTATCACTGTGCTATGAGAACAAATATTTTGGGGTTCAGTCAGACCCACTCTGGGACTCAAAGTTTTCTTTTCTAGTTTAGCATCTGACTGTCACCCACCTTTACAATACTTTACCTATACATTTGTTACAGGCAACGGTCAGTATTTATGTACAGACCATTACAATACTTTATATGTACCTTTGTTATCAGGTCATTACCTAGATGTTTGTCATTGCTGTGTCACATACTATACATGTGCATGTCTTTGTCTTGACAAGTTGAGCTACAGTGTCATTGACACTTTCATTTTCTGTTTTTGCATAGAAAACTTATCTCATGTCCCCTCATTAGAATGAGCTCACTGTGCTCATTCCAATGAGAGGTCATTAGCTATGTTTTTGAGACAAAAAATGAAAAAAAAATAATGAAAATTGAATGGTAATTTTTTAGCTTAACTTGACGAAATCAAGATAAGCTATTGCCATCAGGAATGTGTGGAATTCTGTTAGTCTGTGAATCTGTTCACATTTTCATTTAGCACAGGCTACACCCCATAGTTCTTGTCTGATCATCATGAAATTTCATATGCAGGTTTGAGGTCATGTCTAGTTGAGAACGTCCCCATTTGGTTGCGATCGGTCAACTGTGATGGCTGCCAGAGCCCAAAACCCGAAAAACTTTAGCACAGTCTACAGGTCGTATTTATGGAGGGATTTCATTGTAACTTGGTAGGATGACTCCATATAATGTCTAGATGAGAATGTCCCCTTTTGGTCATGATTGGTCAACTGTGATGGCTACAGGGGCCCAAAGCCCGAAAACCTTTAGCACAGTCTACAGGTCATCTTTATGAAGGGATTTCATTGTAACTTGGTAGGATGACTCCAGATAATGTCTAGATGAGAACGTCCCCTTTTGCTTGTGATCATTCAACCTTGACATCTGGCCAAGCCCAATACCCTTAGCACAAACTACAGGTCGTATTTGTGAAGGGATTTCATTGTAACTTGGTTGGATGACTCAGTATAATGTCCAGATGAGCACATCCCCTTTTGGTTGTAATCGGTCAACCATAATAGCTACACAGGCCCGAAACCCGCAAACCTTCACAGTCTACAGGCCGTATTTATGAAGGGATTTCATTGTAACCTGATAGGATGATTCATTTTGGAATAATTTCACTGTAACTTGGTAACTTTTGTTGACATACATTAACTGTGAGGGCCACATTCATTAACTGTGAGGGCCACATTAACCCACCCCTCAATTCTTTAGTACTGTCTACACCACAAATTATTTTTATTGAAAACATAGCATACAGGGAACAGAAATTAACATATTCTCAATTATCACAATTCTTGTCTTATTTCATAATCCGAATTTTAGCACTAGCAAAAACACTGGGAAAAACAGTTCAAAAAAATTTCTTCTCACAAACATTGCACCTGTCATCAGTGATCATTCACAAGCTATTTTTTTTAAATTGGGCACCTCAGGACATTTTGAGGAGTAATACCTCTACCTCTCCCCCCCCCCCCCTCCCCCCATTCGACACACACACACACACTCACATTTTAACATGGTTGGTAATGGGGAAGAAAATCTCTTTCCAAACCCTTTGGCTTCTTTTTTTCCGGTAAATAATGACCAAATGATTATTTCGAAAATTTGGTTTGGATAAATCCATGGACCTTTGTCAGGTGAGACCTTAGGGCCTTTGGGGTCTCTTGTTTCAGTTATGTCAAGAACATAGCGAATGAACCCTCATTGAAATGGACCACTTGAATTCATTCAGCTGTAGGGTCATAAGGCCATAAAAAAGAACCCCTGTTTCTCAGGCCCGCAAGCATGGTCATTTTTGCTGCGCATGCAACCTTTTTATCACCTCCAAAAATCTTTTGAAATTCAAGTTATTGTGCTCATTTCAGTAAATCGATAGAACCAATTCTTGCGTTAGCAAATTTTAAATACCACACTCTCTGCATTTATTCTACAACATACTTTGATAAAGTGGGTGGGTTTTAGCAATACTCAATTCAGAAAATGTTTTATACCGTAAAAAATAAGTATAACGACAGACAGAGTGGCAGTGTCTTTCAGACTGACAACAATTACAAAGGGGAATGGTTGATTTGCACCAAGGTTGATTTGCACCTACCCTGAGAAACTCTGCAGAGTCAGACGCAGTGTTGAATGGAACATGTTCTCCAGACATTGTTTTGTTTGTTTTTTTGTAAATGGCCATCATTGTGTTATTCGAAACTGTGTAGCGAGTTTACCAGTTATGGAATTAAGTGAATTTTGGGAGCAGGATAATTGTTTGAATCAATGATATATCAAACAATAACCTTTGATTGATATGAAAGTAACATTTGCATTTGAAAATAAATCGTATATTATCGGCTGTGTGCAGTCGAATTGGGGAAAAAACCACGCAAACATTTATTCTTTTTGTATTTAATTTTTCAGAAAAATATGATTTGTGGATGAACTGCTCGTTCAGATAGGTTGTTATAATTATGAATATATTGGGAAAAAATTCTGATTCACGATTTTCTTAAGCAAGTTGTGAGGGAATTTCATATTTTGATGAAATAAATCTGTGAAAGTTTGTAATTTACAGCACTTCGACATTTTCCCCAGAGACATTCTGTCCCTGTAACGTTTCGCCCTGTGTCGTGGAATAATTTTCACGTTTCACAGAGAAAAAAACCATTCCAAACACCTTTCATTTATTACCCAACACCCCTCCAGTGAAAAACCAATGTTGCTGCGTGGACCACCAGGATGTTGGGTTGGGGCAAATTATTAAGGGTTATAATGCTGCTTTTACTTCATGAGAGTATTGTGAATTTTTTTCAAGATTTTTGTGTTTTTATTTCAACTTCTGTTAATTTCTTACCTTATTGCTGCTGTTCATTTTTTTATCCCCTCCATCCATCCGCCCGCCCGATCATCTGTTTGTCCATCTGTCCATAACAACTTTGGACCTTCATGACTCAGTCAGTTGATGTTGGATTTAAATGATCTTCGGTATGCTAATAGACCACCACGGCAGAAAGGATATTCACAAGTAACAGGTTTTGTCCATTTTTTTTTCTAGAGTTATGGGCCTTTTTCCACTTTTATTCACATGTCATTTTTTGACGGTTGTATTATGTTATGGCATTGCCCGTCTGTCTGTCTGTCCATCCGTAAACAATTTCTTTTCAACCTACTCACAGTTGTTTACAATTGGCTATAACGTAAGTGCAAGCCCTACTTCGGAACTAACTCAAGCTTTTAAGAAACTTTTCCAAACAAGTTGAAAAAGTAATAGAGTACAAAAGCACGAAAAAGATCGAAAAAGTGTCGAGCGAGATCGGCGCTCGAAATTACAGGCACTCTCTCTGCATACCTCTTGCGTTTACTGAGCGCATGCGCAACAACCGTGACGTCAATTCCTTTTATTTCCGCCATTGTACTGGTCGGAAATTTTTGTGACTCTTTTAGCTGTTATCTTCGTGAACAACTTATTTGTATGTTCTATCTTCATCTGATTATGTGCAAGTGGATTGTATCCTTTTCAAGCTTCTAAATTATTACTTTTGATGATATTTTTGATAAGGCCATAAAAAAAAGAACCTCTGTTTCTCAGGCCCGCGCGCATGGTCATTTTTGGTGTGCATGCAACCTTTTTATGACACCAAAAAATCTTCAAAAAAAATTTGAGATATTGTGCTCATTTCGGTAAATCGATATAGATGCGTTCGCAAATTTTAAATTAACACACTTCAAGCTTTTTCTACATCATACTTTATTAAAGTGGGTGGGTTTTAGCAATATTCACGGCAGAAAGTGTTTTATTCTGTAAAAGGTAAGTCATAATGACAGCAAGAAGGAAGGTGTCTTTCAGTCTGACAACAAACAGTCACAAAGGGGAATGGTCGATTTGCACCACCTTTGATTCGCACCAACCCTCAGAAAGTCTGCAAAGTCAGGTGCTATGTTGAATGGAACACAGTCTCCTGGCATTTATTTTTAGTAACATTTGTATTGTAAATGGCCGTCATTGGGAATTTGTGTACTGTTATTTGAAACCGTTACGAGTTTCCCAGTTAATTTAAATAAATGCATTTGAGATGCAGGATAATTGGATAACTAATAGTAACCGTTGCTTGATATAAAAGTAACAGTCATATTTGAAAATAAATCGCATATAGGCAGGTATGTGCGGTCGAATTGGTTTAATAAAAACACGCAAACGTTCGTTTTATATTTCATTTTCAGATTTCCCAAAAATATGATTTATGGATGAACTGCCCATTCAAATGGGTTGTGATAATTTTGAATATAATGGGGAAAAATTGCAATTCACGATTTTATTAGGCAGGTTGTGAAAGGATTTTTTTTTTTGGAAAAATAAATCTCTGAAAGTTGGCACTTCGACATTCGATTTGTCCCAGAGACGTTTCAACCCGAGACATTTCACCCATGATGCGTTTCGTGACTTTCGTCCTGTGTTATAATATTTTTATACTGTACCAATGACCCAGACATAGCTGGTGCTAACTCTTAAAATATAGGGCCAAACACAAATTTTGCCCCCCAATCCCCAAAATTTGCATCTAAAACCAAAGAAAACATGTCCTGAATGGCCCTCCACACTTCACCTCTACTGCGCATGCGCAGTGTGAAGGACGTTCTGAAATTGGCGCCATTAATCATTCTAAGTTTGGCCCTTCATCAGTTAACATCTGACTGATCTTTGTGCTTGTAAATCTCAGTTTAAATGATGCCAGACACATAAATATTAGTGAAATGGTGATTCTAAGGAGGATAGAGAAGGAGGAGAGGAAAAATGTGTGACAGAATATTATCAGGGCTGTAACTTAAAATTTTTTAATGAAATTATGTTAAGTTACCTATTTTCGAGGCAGCAGCCATTTTGTTGTCATTCTGGTTATTTAGTTACACTGATTTTTTAGTGTTTTCCTCTCTCCCTTTCCTTTAAGTCCCCTCTTGCTATTCTCCCATGCTTTTGGCATAGTTTCTGTAATTATTATTACTAAAATTTCTTGGGAGTTTTAGCTGAATAACAGAATGAATTCTGTTCTTTTCCCCTTGTTTACGTCTTCACCTACGGGTGGTTAGGCGTTGTGTTCTGCATTTACCATCTGATGTTCTGCAGTTTCTTCCCTGGAAGTTTCTGTTTTGCATCAGATAGTGTATTTTTGGTAACTGATTCCGGGCCTGGGTGCCTGGAGTCTTATTTTAGTGTTTTTACACTCATTGTGTGTACACCTCTGTGTGAGGGGGGGATTTCTTGAAAATAATATCTTGATGTTATTTTAATCATAACTAGATACATTATTATTGTTCGTAAGTGTTGAATAAATTGTTTAAAATATTTTTAAAATTTTTGTCCACACTTAGGCTTGGGATCCATTGAGGCTCAACGTTACTTTTGTTGGGCTATTCTGAAAAAATATTTTTTCAAAATATTTTGATTTCAATTATTTTTTCTATATTAATGGATCATATTATTATGTATTTTGATTGCCAGGGGCTAGTGCGAGTACCAGGACTTTGTTTTCTTTTCACATTGAAAGGATTTTGATCAATTGTAATAAGAGGAAGTCTTCCTCTGACTTTTATAATCATTCTATATGTGGTCAGTGTACTCGCATTAACTCCTGTTCTGTATCGTATGATTTCGATGACAACATGGGAAGCGTATGTCACGGTATGTTAGTGGGGAATTGGACACTCCGGTCCTTTCCCCGCAGGGTCACTCTACTTTATCAATTTCTATTTCAGACGATCAAGATTAGGGTGATGTATTTGTGATGTCTTCCAACAGTGTGCCTCCGTCGTCACAATTAATGAAGGGCTAGCGGAAAAGTGCTCATGTAAATACGCCAATTGCCTAAGAGGACCCTAGTAGGTTCGACGGCCTTTGACGTCCACTAGCTCGCCCGGTGTAGCGTCCATTCATCGAATGGTTCGGCAGCCGGGTTCGTCCGTTGCGGTCTAGAAGGAGTTTTGGGGTGATGCGAGCACTATAAATCAACCAAATGCACACCCAGTGACGGCGGATTAGAGGGAGAACGGAGGAAGCCTTTTAGTCCGGTTCATAGCTCGTTCTGGTCCATCCGGACGACGAGCGAGAGAGGCCCCTCTCTCGTACAACAACATCTGGCCCCAGATGTTGTGGTACAAAATGTTTCGCATTCGGAGCATACGTCCGTCGCTCGGGACGCTCCGACATATAGGCAGTCCAGAGTAGACTGTCAATAAGGCTTCCTCATTCTCATGGTAGCGCACACGACCGCTCTTGGCTACGTGACCTCGGATATCCAGTCAGCTTCGCCAGTCAGAGAATCATCGACGACCAGGTCACACCATCCGGTAGCCAGGGACACGAGGCCTGCAGACTCCGGACGTTCGCATAGGAAAGTGTGCGGGAGTCAACGTACACGGAGCTTCCGGCGGCAATGCATCGTAAGACCGCTACTGCACAGGCCTCGGGAACGGACGTGCTTTCCTAAATAGCACAGCTTATCGCAGCATCCCAGCATCAACTGAATCTGTCGCATATTTTTTATCCGACGATGCTGGGTCGGGACGCTCCGCGGAAGCAGGTACGGATGTCCGAAAATTTCATCCGGTCTGACGGGATACCGAAAGGGATTCGGAGGATTTCGAGCTTTCCCTTTCGGAACAACATATGCTGTTGTGTATGTCATCTGACTTGATCTTCTACAGCTTCTTTCGTCGGACCAGAATGCTGCAATGCCGGATAAGAAACTGATAGCGTCGGTGGACTTAGAAATTTTTGGTTCGGTTCAGGGACATCGTCCCTCAGTTCCGACATAGTCCAATAATGTCACACAAACTTTCGAATTATTGAACAACGCTATATATATATTATTATTATATGCTTGCTATTACCAAGCATTTCTGGTTTCTTGTTCACAAAGTTACGGAGATGTCTTTCAAAAGTGTGCCTCTGTCGTCATAGTTAATGAAGAGCTAGCGGCAATAAGTGCTCATGGAATATGTCTATCGCCTAAGAGGTCCCTTGTAGGATCGACGGAGTGACATTCACTAGCTCAACCGGTGTAGCGTACATTCATTGAATGCTTCGGCTGCCGGGTTCGTCTGTTGCGGTCTAGGAAGGAGATTTGGGTGATGCGAGCACTATAATTACTTTAGTACTCACCCAGTGACGGCGGATTGAGGACAGATCAGAGGAAGCCTGTTAGTCCGGTTCCTGGCTTGTCCAGGTCCATCCGGGCTGTGAGCGAGAGAGGTCCCTCTCTCGTCCAACAACATAGGGGACCGCATGTTGTGGTTTAGATATTTTACATTCGGAGCATATGTCTGTCGGTCGGGACGCTCCGTTATATTGACAGTCCGAGAGACTGTCGATAATGCTTCCTCATCCTCACAGCAGGGCACACGACCGCACATTGGCTACGTGACCTCGAGTATCCGATCAGTTTCGTCATTCAGTGATTCCACGGCGAATAGGTCACGCCATCCGGTAGCCAAGGGACACGAGGCCTATACACTCCGTTCGCTCGCATATTAGTAGTATGCACGGGGTAACGATCACGGAGCTTCCAGCGGCAATGCATTGTAGGACCGCTTCTCCACAGGCCTCAGTGACGGACGTGCTATCCGAGTTAGCACAGTTTTTTCGCAGCATCCCAGCAATCGACAGTTTCTTAGTCGAATCAGGAATTATCTGACGGCGCTGGGTCGGTGCGGTCCGCGGTTGCATCAGGTACGGACGACCGAACGCTTTATAGGGTCCGACAGGATGGCGAAAGGGACTCGAAAGATTTCGAGTTTTCCCTTTCGTAGCATCGGAAGCTGCCATTCATATCTTCTGGCATTATCTTCCAGTGATTGTTATTTCGGACTACATTGCTGCGATGTTGGATAAGAGACTTATAGCGTCATTGGACACGGAATTTTGGATCGGTTCAGGGACATGGTCCCTGACTTACCGACACAGTCCAATAATGTCATTAGAACATGTGTATTATTTATCGACGCTATATATGCATATAAGCCTGCTACCAAGCATGATAGTTTAGTTTCTTGTCCGCAATGCTCATTTCTGCCTTTTTATCATTTATACGAATAATTTATTTTGGCAGAGCAGGGCATACCGAGAGTTCATATGCGTCTAGACGGCGTGGTTAAAGACTGGAAATATTCTTTTTCGCCGTCTGTCTTTTCCAACCACAATGTTGGAAACAACAATGATGTCTAGTAGACTTAACTTAGACGCTTTATTTCCACCTTACTGAGGCGTTATCATTACGTCTTCAAGAAAAGAATTACGGGATATTATCCTCAATGTGATTTCTTTTGAGGGCAGTAGTTTGTTCACGTATAACTCCGCCCTTCAGTGGCTGATTGGAGTTGGTTAGACGTGATGCAGCCCTAACTACATCCACGCGCGTGGATAGTAAGGTGAAGAACTCTCTCTTCGACGGCAACTTTTCAGCAATCCATGAATTGCTCGATTTACACGTTCTCTTGTCTATCTAGTGTTGCAAGAGATTCAGACTGGGGCAAACATTCGGTGGTTGACTCAGGGAGTGCCACTGCAGTTGCCGGATCCGAGTGTTATAATTATGACGGTTGCCAGTCAAACAGGTTGGGATATAATATTGATCCCAACGGATTCGAAGTGCCAGGGTCTTTGGGTTCCGCAGTCTCTAAGCAAGCACTTATCTTCCGTGGAATAATGTTTTTTAGCTTGCTTTATGTCATTGGATGAACATTATTCAGAAACGCATGTCCAAATCCTGTCCGTTAATTCGACAGTAGTGGCGTATCTCCAGAACCAGGGAGGCACTCATTCATTTCCGTTATTCAATTTAATGGAAAGAATCCTTCTGTTTGTTATAGTACACCAAGTTCTGTTTCGGTCCATCATATTCCGGGTCGTCTGATTGTTTTACCGGACTCCCGTTCACTTATGGGTCGCTTATTGCCGTCAGAATGGACTCTCAACAAACAAGTATTCAATCAGATTTGCTATCAATGGGAGCACCCAATGATAATTTATTTACGACGCAGCTTGCTAATCAATTGCAGACGTATGTGTTTGCTTGACCGGATCTCTGAGCTAATGTTGTTAACGCTCTATTGATCTAATAGGACGGAATGATAGGATATGCGTATCCTCCGGCGCTGTTGTTTCAGCAGGTATTGCTAAGATAAACAACCACAATACATTTCTGTTGATAGCATCTCTGTCTTCACAGAGACCGTGGGTACATTTACTCTGATGTCTACTGTGGGACTTAACACGAAATCTTCCTCAATGAGAGGATCTTTTTTCGCTGGGTAAAATCGTGTCATCTTTATCACAACCCGCAAGGTCGCAACCTTCACGTATTCCGTTGTGTGGTCCTTATTGCATTGTAAGCATTGTACTGGACGAGCTGTGGACGCGATTTCTTACTATAGGAGATCCTCTTCTTCGCTATTCTATGCGGCTAAAGTGGAGGCTCTTCCGTCGTTGGTGTAGGGATCACTATGTTCAAATTGTTGATCCCTCCATACTACACATTGCAACTTTTTAGTATACTTGTTTGACAAGATCTACTGCAGCCTGTTATTATTAAGGTTATAGGTTTATGTTACCTCATACCTATGCACTCTATGATAGTTTACAATTGAGTCTTATGTCTCTTTATCTAAGTCAGTTAGTAACTTTTCGATAAATAGACTTAGAATCATTAGATTAAATTCCTATATGGAATTTAACTTCGGTTCTTATTTAGCTAAGTAATCATTTGAGCCTCTGGAAACAGTAGTTTTCAAATTCTGACCTTTTAGACAGTAATTCTGTTGGCTTCTCTTTTGCTGAAGAGTCAGTGAGTTTCATGCACTATCGGTGGATGATTTTCACTTTCGTAGTTTCGGAATCACTACTTCCTTTACTATTTAGGTTGGATTTTCGCATAAGAGTTAGGCTCCTAATATCCGGATCCTATTGTTATTAAGGTCCTTCCGTCTTCGTACGGGCATAGGCCTTTACTCTGTCCGGTTAGAGTTTATGTATTTATAAACAGATATCTGTTTATTACTACGGGCGTAAACTTATAATGTCTTTGATGCCTATTAGAAGGACGTTACGCTCCATTCTATTGCTAATGGATTCAATTAACTATCGATACTGCTTATGGTATATCTTTGACTCAGCAGTTGTGTTTGAGATTTCGGCTCATGAAGTAAGAGTTCTTCTACATCTTGGGCTTACATTAATAGTGTCGCTATTATAGATTTTTGAAGGCTGCTCATTGCGCTCAGCCATCCACATTCATGAATTTTTTATCTCAGAAATATTGAGTCCATTTCTGGAGGCCTCTATTGTTAGGTCTATTATCTACTGCTCAGAATGTCATTCACTTAACAGTTGCTACTATAGCTAGGTAGGCTGTCTGTTTCGGCAGTGACTCCGTTCTGCTGCCCTCTTCGCTCTGGGCTATTTGACCCAGGGCAAGAAAAAGGGGGGGGGGGGGGGGTCTTCCCTTGGGTCACCTGTTTTACTATGAAAACAAGGGGATACCTCCTCCGGAGTTAGTAATTCTGAGCTGTTATTGGGATGGTTGTTTAGTGAGAAGTTTATGTTTTAAAAATTCATTCAGGTCTTAGTTTTTAAAGTATAGCTTTTGAATATAGCACGTGTCAACGGACATGATTATGCAATCCTCAGACACTTTTAAGGAGTATAAAGAGTCTCTATTCTCTAGACTTACTTTATTTATTGGCTTACTTTAAAAATTATTAGTATAAGGATTATACTAGATATTAATAGAGTACATGGATGTATGATGCTCAATTTTGGAAGGTGTTGTATCTTTCTAATTTATCATAAATAAGAAAGATACATGTAAGGCCTAATACTTCTTTTTCCCTAGAGGGGATGACTCTATTTTATATTATTGAGCGTATTCCATCTTGCTCTATGTCCTTGACCCTCCAGCCTTTTTACTATTCAGCTATGTCTGGGTCATTGGTACAGTATAAAAATGTTAAAAAATTTATAGTAATTTATATATTTTTTATACTTACCAATGACCCAGACGGGAATGGCCCTCCCAGGAGTTGGGAACTCTTACCTCCCCGCTGAGCACATAGCGCTTACCAGGCACTGGTTATTAGAATGATTAATGGTGCCAATTTCGGAACATCCTTGACACTGCGCATGCGCAGTAGAGGTGAAGTGTGGAGGGCCATTCAGGACATGTTTTCTTTGGTTTTAGATGCAAATTTTGGGGATTGGGGGGCAAAATTTGTGTTTGGCCCTATATTTTAAGAGTTAGCACCAGCTATGTCTGGGTCATTGGTAAGTATAAAAAATATATAAATTACTATAAATTTTTTAACTTTCACGTTTCACGGAAAAAACAAACATTGAAACCCCACTTCATTTATGACCCAACACTCCTATGGTGAATAACCAATATATTTGCGAAATTTTGCGTGGTCCACCAGGCGTTTGGGTGGGCGTCAAATTACCACAAACAACCTCTCGGGGAGAAAATAAAAAGAAAAAAAAAACAAAAACGCCCACCCGCATGCTTTTTTTGAAAAAATGGCCTGAGAAACAGACAATCAACTTTGTATGGCCTAATTTTTGCTTTTTCATACAGTCTTGTTTTTCCCTCACGTGAGAACACAACAATTGTACTCAGGCCCAATCATGTGGTATTTGTGGGGTTTGGTCCACAAAATTCTTGGCTTCTGTTAACAAAGTGGTTCTGTCTAGAGCTAGAACCTCTCGTTCTCGGGGTAAGGGTAGCCGTGCCTTATCAGATATTTCTGTGAGTGCACGTAGTGACTCTGTCACACAGGATGCTGATCCGTCTTTTTCAGTGGCGAGTTCCTCTGCAACTGTTGATGGTGCTAGTGCGGTAATACCTGGCATGGAGACCGTGGTCTCTTTGTCTTCTGATGTCATTCTTGAGGCATCTGTTTTTGTCGAGAGCTTCTCCGAGGTCAGCTCGGTGACACTCTCCGATTTGCCTCCTACGCCATCGACAGTTGCTGAGGAAGTTGTTACTACAGATCCTATTCTGTATGATGGTGGCTCTTCCATCTCCTCTGCGGATGGTATACAGTCTCGGGGGGGGGGGGGGGTCCGAGACTGTATCTGCTGGTGTGTCTATGAGCTTTCAGCCTCCCCTGGCTTCACGGTGAAGCTCTGCGGGTTTGCTGTCCCGGGGGTGGGGGGGGGGGGGTCCGAGACTGTATCTGCTGGTGTGTCTATGAGCTCTCAGCCTCCCCTGGCTTCACGGTGAAGCTCTGCGGGTTTGCTGTCTGCTGCGTCTCATCTGGCTAGGTTTGCTCCTAGTCGGTTGAGCTGTTCGGTCGCTTCGGCAGCGATTTCTCACCCCTCGAGTGAATCGTTTATTGTTTCTCCTTCCCCTGCTAGTGTGCCGACTAGCAGGATGGGGTTGGGACATTGGCATCCAGGGCCTGCTGTTCGGCAGAGGTCTGTGACAGCCCCGGGTAGCTGTCACTCTCGGAACCTTCCTCCGGTGATTCCTCACTGTGTTCCAAGTCTGGATGTCGATCAATGCTTGCCGTCGGTCTCAGAGGATGGGCAGTTGGGGCCTTCTGCCATGCAGAGGCCAAAGACAGGATCCTGTCATTCTTGGGACAATCCTCCAGTGTCTTCTCACCGTGTCCCAGTTCCAGCTACCGATCGACGTACGCCGTCGGTCTCTTTAGAGGATTTGCAGGCAGGACCTTCTGTTCCACAGAGGTCAGTGCTTGCCCCTGGGCATCACAATCGAGACCATCCTCCGGCGTCTTTTCACCGTCTCCCTATTCTGTCTGCCGATCGACGTTCATCATCGGTCCCTTCTGAGGATTTGGGTTCTTCTACCGGAAGGGTCCATTGGGAGGACACTCTGTCGGGCGACGCTGCTGTGACGGATTCTCAGGATGACCTGCGTCAGGTCGTTTTGGCGCTCACCCGGTTTTTTTCTAGCAACCCTCAAGTTGGCCTCCCTGTGCCTCCTGAGGCACAACCTCCTTTGGTCGCCGAGATGTCTCGCCTGGCCCCTTGGATACTGCACAGTATTCACAGGAGGTTTCTGCTGGTCAGCCTGAGTTGGGCTACGTCTCCTCTGCAACAGAGGATGGCAATTTTCTTGAAGGTGATGCACCCCCCTCGTCAGTCTTGGGGCAGGCTTTGGATTTTGTGTTTGGCTTATTGCTGGACATTCAGCATTCAGACCAGCCATCTGTGACCGTCCGGCCGCGGTCCTCTGTGGAGCGCCGTTACCCTGTTGAGCCTTCTAGCTCTGGGGCTTTGCATCCTCTGCAAACAGCTCAGGTTGTTGAGTCCTTTCAGGCTTAGACGCCAAGATGCCTTTCAGCCTCCATCGTGGTTTCGCGTTTACGATTCTGTCTGTCCACCAGTCTTCCAAGGGATGACTACTGTGGATGAGGATTCTTCTTCCCTCGGGTTAGCTAAGTCTAAGTCGGCAGTTCTCCCGATGTCGGTAGTTGAGTCTATGGTGGGCCTGTCCCGAGAGATGCTGGGTATGTTACCTCTTGCGGACCATGTTGTCGCTGCCCTGGCTGAATATATTTCCCGCCAGGGGTGTTTGATGATGCTCAGACGCCTTTTCGCATTTTGTCACAGGCTCTTATAAACTTGACACATGCTCACGCCTGTAACACGGCTAATTTGGAGCTGGCACGCCGGGATGCAGTGTTGGATTCTTTACCATCCCTTCCTTCTGTGCAACGTGCTGTTCTGAGGTCTACCTCTTTGGTTGGATCTCAGTTGTTCCATGGTTCCGTGGAAGCTGTCCATGGCGAGGTTCTTCGTCATTCGAAGGACCAACTTTTGCTACGACAGCTGGACCAACCTGCTGCTGCAGGTGGTGGTCATTCTAGGCCCGCCAAGCATCCTGCTGCGTCTGCATCGTCGGCGACGTCGGCTACGCCTTCGGCTCCGTCTGCTCCTTCTGCTCGCTGGCAGCCTCAGGCAGGAAAGTCTCAGGACTCTGTCGCTTCCTGAGGTGGTGGTTTCTCCTCTCGGGGGCCTCGTCGAGGCTGCAAGTGAAGTTCCTCACCTCGATTCGCCTCCAGTCGGAGGAAGGCTGTCACTGTTTTATGACCGTTGGACAGAGATAACATTGGACACTTGGGTCCTCAACGTCATACAGTCCGGTCTGCGACTGTCCTTCTATCGACACCCCAGTTTATCTTGGGTGCCCCTCCCGACTCGGGTCCCTTCCGATTCTCTACGTCGGGACCTTCTGGTGCAGGAGATCGACAATCTCCTCTCCAAAGGGGCGATCGAGGTGGTCAGGAACACCCTTTCATCGGGGTTTTACTCGAGACTTTTCTTGGTGCCGAAGAAAAACGGACAATTTCGTCCTGTCATCGATCTGAGTATCCTGAACAAGTACATTATAGCTCCTCGTTTCAGTATGGAGACTCTTTCCGGTCGGTTCGACATTCAGTTCACCAGGGCGAATTTGCTGCCAGTATCGACCTGAAGGATGCCTACTTCCATGTACCCATTCATCTGGCGTCACAGAAATACCTTCGGTTCTCGTTTCGGGATCGAGTCTATCAATTCAGAGCTCTTCTGTTCGGTTTGAACCTGGCTCCTTGGGCTTTCACCCGACTGATGTCACATGTGTTTGTCTTTCACTGTACTCAGTCGGCTGTGACTTCGTCAGCCTACCTGGACGACATCCTCCAACGGCACCATGATGCTGCTGTTCTGGAGTCTGATGTCCGGCAGTTTCTTTGCCTACTAGCATCGCTGGGTTTCAGAGTCAATCGCGAGAAGTCGGAACTCCTTCCTTCTCAGCAATTTCATCATTTGGGGATGGATTTCGACACTCTTCACAATGTGGTGTCGGTCCCCAATCATCGGGCGCCGATTCTTTCCGCCTTCACTCGGAACCTGCTTCAATCTTCCTCGGTCTCGGCCAGGTCTTTCCTTCGGATGATGGGCCTTTGTGATTCGGTGACAGATCTCATTTCACTCGGTCGATTGTTTGTCCGACCTCTCCAACACTTCCTGTTGGATCATTGGCGTCCGAATGTAGATCCGCTGGACCTGGAACTTCCTATTCCTTGGTCCCTGCTTTGTCACCTCCACCCTTGGGCCGATGTTCCCTGGCTGAAACAGGGTGTTCTGTTGGATCTTCCTTTGGCCGATCACATCCTTACTGCAGATGCCAGCGATCGGGGCTGGAGTGCAGAGTTGGATCCTCTCAGTCTGTCCACTCACGGCAAGTGGGACAGTTAGCAGGTGGGCCTTCATATCAACCAGAAGGAGCTCTTTGCTCTTCTGTTGAGTTTTCGGCTTTGGGTCCCTCACCTGTCGGACCATATTGTCCTACTTCTTTCAGACAGTTCAACAGTAGTGGCCTACATATGGAATCAAGGAGGCACACATTCGATTCCCATGTATCGGCTATCTCAGGATCTTCTGTTGGCGCAGGATCTAAATGCTCGGGTGTCCATTCGACACATTCCCGGGCATCTCAGTGTCCTAGCAGACTCCCTGTACCGATGGACAGTGTCCTTCCAACCGAATGGATGCTACTTCGGTCGGTGTTTCAGGCGATTTGCAAGTGGTGGGGACGTCCTCTGGTCGACCTTTTCGCCACTCGCTGGAATCATCAGGTAGAGACCTTTGTCTCTCCTTGTCCAGATCCTCTGGCATTTGCAGTAGACGCTCTTTCTCTGAACTGGACAGGTTGGATCAGCTATGCCTTCCCTCTTGCACTGATTCTTCCTCAAGTATTAGCGAAGATTCGTGCTTGCAGTTGCAGGATCATTCTGATCGCACCTCTGTCTCCACAGAGGATGTGGATCAATCTGCTGCGGCCTCTGTTGGCAGATCGGCTGATTCGTCTACCTCTACGTCATGATCTTCTTTCCCAGGGTCATCCCAGGAAGTATCACAATGACCTGGTGAGCCTGTCCCTTCACGCCTGTCTTTTATCAGGTCCTGTCTCCGACTTAGAGGTTTTTCGAGATGAACAGTGGAGTGCATTTCTGCATCGCGGCGACATTCTACTGGCATGACTTATGCTGCGAAGTGAAAGGTTTTCTGCCGCTGGTGTGCAGATCACAATGTGGATTACCGTGATCCATCAATCGCTCAAATTGCAGATTTTCTGGTATACCTTTTTGACTCCAAGGGCCTTCAGCCTATTACGATTAAGGGCTATCGGTCCATGCTGTCTGATACTTTCTCTTATGTGGGAAAGCGGTGCATCGGTCGTAATCTTTTTCTCTCCAAACTCATTCGGCACTTTTCTTTGAAGAGGCCTCGAGTTTTGCATCTTACACCCAAGTGGAACTTGGCATGGGTGTTGCACTGTTTGGCGGGGGTGCCTTTTGAGCCTTTATCTGAGACCGATATGCATTTTCTAACCTATAAGACGGCTTTCCTTCTAGCATTTGCTACTGCTCGACGAGTCATTGAGCTTTATGCACTATCTGTTGATTCTGCTTTCTTCAGAAATAAGGCTAACAGTGTCAACTTCACTACTGATTGCTCTTTTCTGGATAAGAATCAACTTCCTGATTCGGTTCCTCCTCCCATCTGCATTCGGGCTCACCCCACTGTCGATGGTCAGAGACCTCTTCTTTGTCCTGTTTGTGCGATGAAGACTTACATTAATCGCACTCAGTTCATTAGGAGGGGTCGGAAGAGATTCTTTCTGTCTCTCATTCCTGAGAGGCAGTCTGTCTCTTCCCATTCTATTTCCAGGTGGATCTGTCTTGCAATCAAGCTGGCTTATTCCCAATTGTCTGTTTCGGATCTTGTTTTGAACCGGTTTAATGCTCACGAGGTTCTTGCCATTTCTACATCCTGGGCGTTCTCCAATTCTGTTTCGCTCCGGGATGTTATGAATGTGGCTTACTGGAGGAATGCTTCTACTTTAAGCTTCTCCTCCTTTTGTCTCTGCCACCTACAGCAGCAATCTGAGGACCTTTATTCTTTAGGCCCTCTCGTTGCTGCTCAGGCTGTTGTGCACCCTCGTTAAATTTGTTTTTATCGGGTTTGTGCTTTCGCTCAGCCTTGTTCGTTTCAGGTGCCTTCTCTCTATCTTCATTACAGGTTTCGCTATTGTTCTCTGCCCTTCTTGCTTTTCTTTCTGCTGCTCTTGTTGGTATTGGTTATGTGATTCACCTCCTCCTATTGTTTATTCAGCCAATTGTAAACAATTGTGAGAAGGTTGAAAAGAAATTAAAATTTTTTAGTAAATTTTGTTTCTTAACATACCTACCACAATTGTTTACTGGAGGCCCACCCTCCTTGAGGATATCTTTGATATCGATGTCTCCCTGCTAAATCACAAACTTCTTGTTGGTGGAAATACGGAATTGACGCTCGGTAAACGCAAGAGGTGTGCAGAGAGAATACCTGTAATTTCGAGGGCCGTTCTCGCTCGACCCTTTTTCGATCTTTTTCGTGCTTTTGCACTCTGTTACTTTTCCAACTTGTTTGGAAAAGTTTCTTAAAAGCTTGAGTTAGTTTCAAAGTAGGGCTTGCACTTATGTTATAGCCAATTGAAAACAATTGTGGTAGGAATGTTAAGAAACAAAATTTACTAAAAACTTTTAATTTTTGTGTCGCCTACTCCTCCAAAAGTTTACATGCTACATTAAAACTTTGCACACATGTTTATCAATAATTGCCGTGGTGCATGTGACAAGAGCAGGTAACTCTGTTTTGTATTTCCAGAGTTATGCCCCCAATTAGTACTTAAAACATTACAGTATTGTATCATCTACTCCTTCAACATTTTACATGCTATATTGTTCAAACTTTGCACACATGGTGATCACCAATTTCTGTTGTGCATGTGACAAGAGCAGGTAACTCCATTTTGTATTTCCAGAGTTATGCCCCTTTTAGTACTTAAAACATTAACCCTTTACCTAACGAATCGCCCGCATCCGCCCACGTAATATGCAAATTCAACAGTTGAAAAAATATTATTTTCTTCAAAAAATTTCAACAAAACCATTTCATGTGACCCCTCGGAACGAGCTCGTCAAGCTAGTTCCAAATAATAAATTTTGATATCGTCTGCATTGGGTAAAGGGTTAACAGTATTGTGCAGCCTTCTCCTTCAACATTTTACATGCTATATTGTTCAAACTTTGCACACATGTTGATCACCAATTTCCTTGGTGCATGTGACAAGAGCAGGTAACTCTGTTTTGTATTTCCAGAGTTATGCCCCCAATTAGTACTTAAAACATTACACTATTGTATCATCTACCCCTTCAACATTTTACATGCTATATTGTTCAAACTTTGCACACATGGTGATCACCAATTGCTGTTGTGCATGTGACAAGAGCAGGTAACTCCATTTTGTATTTCCAGAGTTATGCCCCCTTTTAGTACTTGAAACATTACACTATTGTGTCGCCTACTCCAACATTTTACTTGCTTTATTGTTCAAACTTTGCACCCATGTTGATCATCACTTGTCGTTGTGCATGTGACAGGAGCAGATAACACCATTTTATTTTTAAATGAAGAGAATCCTTGCCATTTATAACTCTTATGATCCTCAAAATGTCCTTTTTCCTTGGTGCCACCTATTGTCAGTCATTATCAATGAAGTTAACCTATCAATAAATGGACGCTACCATTGTAAACGGCGAGGAGAATCTTCTACAGAAGCCTTGTTTTTATTTTGTGAAGACCCCAGATTGATTATTATAAAAATGTAAAAACAGGTGAATTACCCTTTACCCCAGACATGGCAGGGGAATGGACAATGATTGGAGGGGGGTGGGGGCAGAGATAGTCAAGTCAACAAAAATTTCAAACTTTACCACAGACAAACTTGTGCATGTTCTAGTTTTGACGGACGTATGTTGCCCCACTAGTCGGTGCTCTTATTACAACTTAAAAACCCTTAGCAGGGGATACCAGTGGCATTGCACCTTATTTTTAAAAATTAATTAAATGGTTCAAACCATTTTCACGTATTCTTAAAGAAATAAAATACTCTCTCTGGCCTTATTTATAAGGGATATTATTCATGTTGGACATGTAAGCAGACCAGATTGTGATATGACGTTAATCCTTAATCCATCTCATAATTTCAAACCACAAATTCTTCACATCATGCAACTTGTAATTAATTTCAGTCCTGTTCACAAAATTCCTTGAACTCTGTCAAACAAAATTAAATTGATTAACCCTTAGAGGCCAAATTCCGACTTTGGTAACTTTTTTACTGCAACAAAACGGGTGCCCAACATGCAGCCTTTATGTATATATTCAAGGTACATTCCAAGGACCATGGGAGTTGTTTATAGACATGTCTTGACTGTCTATGTAAGCAGCCAAGACTTGCCTAGAAACAACTTCAAAGCCACAGGATGTACACTGTCAAAGCAGATCAAAAATATAGAAAATCTCGAGGCCATTAAGGTTAAATTTCCCAGTTACACTATGGGAAATATTTGCCCTTTGGAAGTGGACATCACTTTACAGAAGGTTAAACTACACAAAAGTGATTAAAATTTTTCTCTGCTTACATGTACATGTAACCCATTTTAGCTCTGGAAAGAGAGATGCTTGTGTTTGTCCCTGGGCCATCCTTGAAAATCTCTGAATTTCTCAACTCTTGCTCTTAGAAATCCCTTGATGTTGTACTTGCCATCAGCTGCTGTTAACCATTTACCCAACGCAACGGCCAAAACCGGCCAGCGCTATTCTAAAAAATCGCCAATTAATTTTCAAAATATCTTCATTTTTTGTCTCAAAAACATAGGTTATGACCCCTTGTTGGAACGAGCTCGTTGAGCTTGTTCCAACGAGGGGTCATATCCTATGTTTTTGTGACAAAAGCTTCCTGTACAGAATTAGTAAGTTGGATTGTCTGACAGTTGCTTGGCAGTGTTCCATGGTTCTCTCCAGCTTCCTCCACCCATAAAACAGTCCGACACATTATGCCTCTGCCTTTTGAAAGTGTCATTAAACCCCAATAAACAAACAAACAAACAACTTTTTGGTATATGTCTATAGCAACAATGTCTACGGCAAGTTCACTGACCAACCATATCTGATGAAAATAATGAGAGTTATTACCCTTTGTTAATATATATCGTGAAATGCTTGTTTATGGAATTACTTAACACACCCCCCTCCCCTGTTTTAGCATACTACACTAAGTGGTCTGCTCTTATAATGATGCCTGTGGTCTGCTCTTATAATGATGCCTGTGGCATGCTGAGAATTGTTTGTCGTCAACTTTCACTCATAATGTATGTTATCTGACTTTTCCTCCATACTATAACCTTTGTACATATTATCCTGAAAGGCTATAGATCTAGCTCATTAGAGCTGCCTTCATATGTGGAAAGATCTTTAATGTGTGTGTTATTTCATTGATGAATTCTGTTTATATACAGTGGAAATATATCATTCATTTATTAAGAGCTGAACCCTGTTATGCATATTCTGTCTTTTGTGAACATACAGAACAAGTGGCTCCTATATACAGTTAAAACTAGAAGTCCTGTCATCAGTTGCATGCAAACACCTCGTTATTTAGCGCGTTTATCGGCGCGTTAGGTCATATGGAAAGGCTATCGCATTCTCTACGCAACCTGTGCACAAGCAATGGTTCAGCCAATGGACCTCTGGGTTTAACCCGGAGGTCCATTGGCTGAAACATTGCTTGTGTTTGCTGTTAGTAATGGCAAGACTCTGTGGTAATTTGGGTATTTTCAATGGGAAAATTGCGCGCAATTCCTGTGCGAAATTGTGTCAAGATAAGCATGCAATTCATGACAGGACTTCTAGTTTTAACTGTACATGACTTTCCTACTTTGACAGCGCGTAATGTAATTATATCAATTATTCATTATTCTCTGAGATAATGGCGATTTAGTCTACATGTGATGGTGAGGAAGGTTGGAAAGAAATGAAAATTTTCTGCTTTTTATACCTACTATACTTAAACATCATATTACTTTCCTTCCTTGCGGCTCACAAATATTTTTGCACTCTTTGATAATAAGGGAGATTTCTCTTTGTTTCAAATTCTACATTCATTGACTTGTAAGTAACAAGAGTAATAATCTAATCTTTTTGTAGTTGCTCCAGTCAAACCACTTTTATCATTTTATATTGAAAAAAAAAGCATGGAAAACAACCAGCAATTTTATAATGACTGTTTTACAGTCAAAGATCATGTGCTTGTCCATTTTACACTTCATTGGATGCTTTAAAACAAATCTAATCCTCATATGGAGATATATAACAAGGATTCTTTTGAGTGTCTACAGGAGACAAATATGGGACCCTTTACCAATAGGATTTGGCATAATTTTCTCAATTCCCAAGTTTCCCAATCTCATTCATCATTCTAGACAAAAATTTAATTCGCAATTTGTGTCCTAAATTGGGAAGTTAAGCCCTCTGAAAACCAATAATTGCCCACCCATCGAAGCATAAAAAACATCCGAATTCAAGAGCCAACAACAGGGTCTTCTCTGATAATATATGAACAGTTTAAGGGGAGATTACAGATACTGGAGTGAACATGATTTCATTTGACATGCGACTGTTATAAAACTTTGTCCATGTAGTTTACGAGTATTTGTATTAATGTTATCTGTCCAATGTGGGGCTCAGTTGGTAGAGGTGCAGGCTGCAAACCGAGAGGGCCTCAGTTCGAATCCCACCTGCGGCAACCACGTTGTGTCCTTGGGCAAGACACTTCACCCCCATTACCCACGTGGGGCACGGTGACGCTGTGTGCTAAGGCGTACTGCACATCGATGGTGCACCTGTCTTCAACCAATGCTAACCCTGCTTGTGTGGAGTTAGTATGTTAGGGAGCTGACAGTTGCTCGCCATTGCTCGGTGGTTCTCTCCGGGTACTCCGGCCTTCTCCACCCGTAAAACTGTCGTCATGATTAGCCATTGTGCAGAAATATGTGACCTTAAACACCAATAAATAAATAAATAAATAAATAAATAAATAAATAAATAAATAAATAATCTGTCCAATGTGATGATACAATTTCTTATTCTTTGTATGTTTGTTTTCCTTGAAAACAAACAAATTCCCAACTGGAGCCTTCACAATACAAATGTTTCCAATGGCATGGTTTCTGGACTCTGGAAGGGCAGAAAAATCCCTGCATAATTTCACTTATACAATTTGCCCTCGTGGCTGGTTTTTCATATGCTGAAAACTGCATTGTAAAATTTTCTTCCAGAAAGGACTGTGGGCTATATTAATTCCCAGTGGATAATATTTATTCAATTAACAGAGATTAACTTTTTTTTAACTAAAATGCACTTAGGTCATATTTGTACTGAATGAAAAGCAAATGGTTTGTTTGGTGTTGGATACTTATATACAATCAACAGGATTTTTATATTTAACCCTTAACTCTTTACCCAACGAATCGCCCGCATCTGCCTGCGTAATATGCAAATTGTACAGTCGAAAAAATTAAATTTTTCAAAATATTTCGACAAATCCATATCATGTGACCCCTCGTTGGAACGAGCTCGTTCCAATGAGGGGTCACATGATATGGTTTTGTTGAAATTTTCTGAAAAATTTAAAAAAATATATTTAAAATAATGAATTTTGATATCGTCTACGTTGGGTAAAGGGTTAAGATCCTGGAGATTTTTATAAATTTTCGCTATACTTTGACAGTCTACCTCCAGTGGCTTTGCATTTGTTTCTAGTCAAGTCTTGGCTGCCTACAGAGGCAGCCAAAACTTGCCTAGAAACAACTGACAAGGTACTTAGAAAACAAGTTTTCAGTTTACCCAAATAATACATGTTGGGCTACCTGTTCCTTTGCATTAAAAAGTTATCAAAGTCGGAATTAGGTCTTTAAGGGTCAAGCAGGTTGTGATAACTGAGACTCACCATTGCAGGCGACATGGAAATATATAGTTTTCATACAACTATGTGCAGAATCATTTATAGTGATGAACCGATTATCAAAACTTGCCATCAACCGATTACCGGTTGCTTCTCTACCGATCATTGCGATGGTTGAAGTACGACACTGAAGAAAATCTGCTGGTGTCTATTATACTACAGAATTTCGTTGATAAATCATCAATCACAAAAGCTTAATACCACATAAGTTCTCAGAGTATGCATATTTAGTGCTGGGCAATATTAGCCAAAATAATATTTGCATTTTGGTTGGGGTGTGGGGAAAAGATCGTTATTAACGATACAATCACACGATATTGTTCTCAAGAAGATTGTGTTTTATTCCGGTAAATAGTGGTTTTGTGTAAGGATACAATACACTTGGCTGTATTAACCAGGAATATACTAAGCACACATACTTTGTCTCCTAAATGAATAATAATTTTAATGTTAATGTGTGTTGTGAAGTCGTATGACGCATGGTTTACACGTTTGTCAGAATGTATTATTCAGTGTTTTTCTTTTCAGTGTGTTACCTCCTTTGATGTGTTTCTCTAATGTTTACATGTACTCTACAGTCTTCAGGAAATGGTGGCGATCTTGTACTGATTGCAGTTGGTAACTTCCATAATATCTCTGCTCTGCAAATCCCTAAATTTTCTGCTATGCACCAAACATGTTTTTAATGGGGAAACTTTATGGAAAGGGCCAGATATGAAAGGGATTTTCAATAGTCAGTGTTAAATATAGAATAACCGTAAACTGCCAGTTTTTAACTGCCGGTTGTCATAATCGGCCGATGCCCCATAACCGGCTGGTTCTGATTGCCGATTCCGATTATCGGTTCATCACTAATCATTTAAGATCTTCATTCACATGGATTAAATTGTTTTTTCTTCTTTATTTTCAGGATTGTAGAACTCCGTTTGGAAGTGGTAGTTTTTTCGATCATGAAGGTCTACCATACTGTGAGACACATTACCATGAGAAGCGAGGGTCTCTCTGCGCTGGCTGTCAAAAACCAATCACTGGCCGATGTATAACAGCAATGTTTCGCAAATTTCACCCTGAACATTTTGTATGTGCTTTTTGTTTGAAACAACTAAACAAGGGAACCTTTAAAGAACAAAACGACAAGCCTTATTGCCACCCATGTTTTGTGAAGCTGTTTTCATAAAAAAAATAGGTCAGCATTTCTGTGGTTCTCTTGTTTGTGCTGTAAAACGCTTGTCATGGGGTATTTTACTGAGTGCTCATACTTTCCATATAATCGTATTTGATGAAAAAAAATTATAATATATGAATAAAAATTATCTTTATACATCTAAATATTTTGTCAAATGGTTTTCAATTTTGACTCATCCTTATTCCATTGAAGTGCCAAAATATACACAACATCATAGGAATAAATTTTATGATATTGAAAATCTTTTCTGTATGAACCAAATAGTTGCAATGTCGTCACACGGTATATGCAGTTTATTTCCCTGTTCCATCTCTGTTTGGCTGAAGCAGTGGAATCTGGATTGGAATGTCAAATAAATATTATTCTATACTGGAGATCATTGATTTTGTGTGATATGCATCACTACAGTTGTGTCCCTTCCATGGGGAAAGTCTGTGCCGCTGCAGTGTTGGTAGATTTGCAGCTTGTGAGTCTTAAGATCGAGCTGCTGCCTGTGAACATGCATTCTGTGTTGTATGCCATTGTTGGCACCCTTTACCCAACGTAATGGCCAAAACCGGCCAGTGCTATTCACAAAAAGTGCCAATTAATTTTCAATATTTTTTTCATTTTTTGTCTCAAAAACAAAGGTTATGACCCCTCTTTGGAACGAGCTCGTCGAGCTCGTTCCAAAGAGGGGTCATAACCAATGTTTTTGAGACAAAAAATTAAAAAATTAGTTATTCAAAAATTTTGTTTGCAAGTGTCGTCTGCTTTTCATGTTAGGTAAAGGGTTAATGGTAATATAGGCAACATAATAGATAAATATTCCAAGACGTGCGGTCAATTCTCTTTATGTGTGTAGTGCAGCTTTAACATGCATTCCATGGTGTCTTGATTATCTGCCATTGTTCATCATTATACCCACGCTTCAAAGAAGTGGGGGCTATATAGGAATCGCCCTGTACGTCTGTACGTCCGTACATCCATCCGTACGTCCATCCGTCCGTACGTCTTTCCGTCCGAACAAATTCTTGTGTGCACAACTCCTCCTACATTAAAGAAACGATTTTGAAGAAACCTTTCAAACATCATCACTACTAAGTGAACATGCGCATATTCCAAAATTTTTGATCTGCGACAATTTTAACCAGGTTATCTCTCTTGAACTTTGATTTAATATGGGTTTCTACATGAAATTCTTGTGTGCGCAACTCTTCCTACATTTATCAATCAATTTCCTTATGGCCTTCGCCTACATGATCAGAAGTGCATTCCTCTAAAAACCCAAAGTGGGGGTATTAATCACCTTCAGTGATAGTTCTAGTTGGTAATATAGGCAACATAATGGATAAATAATCCAAGAGGTGCGGACAATTCTATAAAGTGTGAAGTGTAGTTTTGAAATGCATTCCACGCCATTTTGGTTGACTGCCATTGTCCATTAATGGTTATATAGGCAACACAATAGATATAGAAGAGGTGCGGATAAGTCTCTAAAGTGTGTATTGTACTTTTGACTGGTTTCTTCCCTATTCAGATTCATCAGAGGCAATTGCCTCTGATGAATCTGAATAGGGAAGATACCAGTTAGACTGTTTAATTCTATACAACACTTTTTAGAGAAATGTCTGCACCACTTGGATTTATTTATCAATTATACTGCATCATTTCAATATAAAAACTTCATTTTCAAATTCAAATAAGTATTAAAAAAGATTTAATAATGAAGATGCTCTGTAAATTAATTTAGTAATAAACAAATTAATGAATTCTCGGCACAAGGTCATTAAAAAAAAAAATTCCATGTTATATCTTTCTTGGTTGGCAACAAGTGAACATACATTCACACTACTCTTCATATTCATTAAGTATCACTGATTAAAGTTTGGGGTGAGGTATATTGAATATGATTAGATAAGATGATGCTGTTGTCCAGGCTTGCTATTTGTTTAAAAAATGTTGGCATGGGAGAGAATTCTCAGATGAATATGATGGAACAGCAGACATTCCCATCACATGACATATGTTGGTACGACACTCAGACTGAATAAGTATTAATCAAAATTGAAAGACATATTAATGAAAGTAATCTCTTAGGACATGATGGTAATTTGACGAAAATATTTTATACTATTTGACAAAAGATATATATGTAAATACATAGAGGATATCTACGCTGTTTTGGTGAATATTAGGAATTATCTCATGAGTGTGGACCTGAACATTTTATAATTCACGAGCACATGTGCGAGGGAAAAATAATACTTTCAGGTCCACACGAATGGGATAATTCCCGATATTCAATAAAACAGCGTAGATTTTCTTTTTATTATATGCTATGTGACGTTGTACTGCGTAGTATTCAGCCCAATTCGACTGCAAACAGTTTCAAGACAATAACAAAAAGCTGCTGGTCGTTCCTTCAAGGCGATGTTCAAGACGACGTCGTGCGCCGAAGCGTGACGTCATTTAGGAAGCTACTGAAAAAATTCATGGTGTGCACCTGAAAGTTTTATTTTTCACGAGCAAGTGCTCATGAAAAATAAAACTTTCAGGTCCACACTCATGAGATAATTCCCGACACCGACTAAAATAGAGTAGATTTTCATTTTTATTATATGCTACAAGACATTTTATTGCACAATAATAAGCCCAATTCGACCTCAAATGCATACGTTTCAAAACAATAACAAAGATGAACTGATCATGCCTTCAAGGTTACGTAATGTGGCATAGCGTGACATCATTTAGGAAGCTACTGATGGATATTCCTCAATAACTGTTGAGTCGATCGATATGAAGCAATATCTTTTAGATAATTTACGATAATTCACAGTCTAGCATATAATAAATATACATATGTAGCTATACAGTTCAACCCTGAAAGCAATGTATTATTCACTGTCTACATTACTTGCAAGCCAGAAAATAAGCAGACTGTCATCTGCAAAATGAGGACCCCAGAGGGTGAATTTAGTGATGCTACCCTGCACTAAATTTACCCTCTGTGAACCTCAATATGAAACAAGCTTCTCAAAATTAAACAGAAAGAGGTACCCAGAGGATAAATTGGCCTGCTGTATGGGATAACATCATCAAATTCATCATCTGGGGACCTCATTCTTCAAATGTCAGACTGCTTATTTTCAGGCCTGATAACTTGAACTTTACACAAATGAATGAAGATAACTAAAACATTTCTTCATGTCTTTCTATGCTGATGCTACTGCTTTTTGGAAGCTGTTTCTTTAAAAGATACCTGATTTGATATTTAGCAAGTTAATACTACTAATTTGACTGGTACCACAAGATCTGTCAAGTGCTCTCTTCAATTTATTTTGCTAATACTGTACAAACACTTGTGGCCCTCTTCCAATAGGATTTTTGCAGTGCCTGTTATGTAATAATTGTCAAAGATTGAATTTATGTATTAAAATTCCCTAACTTTGACATTCATATTTTGGGCTTTGTAGTTGTTCAGTTTCAGGGTTATTGGAGTGGAACCCTGTTTATTATGCCCCAGTCATCCGAAGAAGGATTCGGGGGTATCTAGTGAAGCCCTCCATTCTTCCATCTGTCTGTCTGTCTGTCTGTCTGTCTGTCTGTCTGTCTGTCTGTCTGTCTGTCTGTCTGTCTGTCTGTCTGTCTGTCTGTCTGTCTGTCTGTCTGTCTGTCTGTCTGTCTGTCTGTCTGTCTGCCTCTGTCTGTCCTGTCCTGTCCTGTCCTGTCCTGTCCTGTCTGTCCTGTCCTGTCCTTCCATTCATCTCCATCCATCCATCTGTCCGTATGCTCATATGTCTGTCTGTCCATTTGTCCGTACAAATGTTTTGCATTGTAATTTCAAACCCATCAGTCAGATTTGGATCTCCAATGGTATGCTGATAAATCCACTTGAGGGAACTGATATGCACAAGTAATGGGTTCTGTCCAATAATGTTTACCAGAGTTATGGCCCCTTTTCACTTTTTGTACTTAGACTTTTGACTTAGAAAACTTTTTTGTCCCACAATACCTTTAAGGCTACTTTGAACATGCCTACGTGTCGGGGACAGTGGCTCATGGTTTGCATAGCACTTGTTAACGAGATATTTTGCCAGTGAAAAATATTCAGTTAAAAGGAGTATTCAATTAAAAAGAATTGGATTAATTTCCTGTATTATAGTGATACCCTGTGCATTTATTCTATTGTATCTTGTTTGACAGAGCTCATTGAGCTCTGTCAAACAAGTTATAATAGATTAAATGCCTCTGTTCTGAGGCTACGAGGTCTATAAACACAAAGGAATTTGTGGTCATCATAGAAATTGCTTGATATATTACAAGATTTTTTATTTAATTAACAGGAGTTTACCCTTTAACCTATATGCAATTAACAGGTCAAATTTGTACTAAAGGTATGGTGATGGTTCGCTGTTTGAAAATTATATGCAATTAATAGAGTCATTCAGTTAAGAGATAACTAATTAAATTGTCTATGCTTGATAACCATTAAGTTTCAATATTACTGTCTTTACTTTCCCACTTTGTCTGGACATGATGTCCAGTTCTAAAAGCAATTAATCAAAATTACACTTTTAACCCTTTACCCAACGAATCAGCCACATCTGCCTGCGTAATATATGCAAATTCAGCAGCTGAAAAAATATTATTTTTCAAAGAATTTCAACAAAACCATATCATGTGACCCCTCTTTGGAACGAGCACGTCAAGCTTGTTCCAGTGAGGGGTCACATGACATGGTTTTGATGAAATTTTTGGAAAAATTAAAAAAAATGATATTTAAAATAATAAATTTTTATATCATCTGTCTTGGGTAAAGGGTTAAGCAGTGAATGAATGCAAAATACTTTTGACTTTTTACTGTATTTTTTCATCCAAGTTGTTTTCTTTATTGTCTATTGGAAAAACATTTTGTTGACTGCATCACATTTTGTTAATTAGAATTTGATTTGATAAGTTTCGAATTTCAGAAACATTTTATTTTGTTAGTCAACATTGCTGCTGATGGTGATAAAAACTTTTGAGAGCTTGGATATTTTCCCACTAGCTTTTTCAGCATCTTAAACATTATTATATGTACTATTTACTGGTGTTTAAGGTCACATACTTATGCACAATGGCTAATCGTGACAGTTTTACGGGTGGAGAAAGCCGGAGTACCCTGAGAGAACCACCGAGCATTGACATGTAACTGTCAGCTCCTCAGCAGTCTAACTCTGTTCAAGCTCCGCTCAATAGGCACTCTCCCATAAATTGTAACAATACAAATTAATGGAGATTAAGTAATTTTTTTTTCCGATAAAGAAGGAAATCCACAAAATAGGAAGTCTTCAACTGTAGATACCTGCATAAAGCACGATTATAGTCTTTCGGCACTGTACCAGTTAACCAACCTTGTGTCTGATGGATTTTTAGACTTTTGCTTTGAGATGCTATACGTATTTCAATTCCACGCAGTATATGAATACTTGTTAATGATAAAAAAGCAGTTTTCCAAGAATTTTTACATAGACGAGCATTTGGTTAGTCATCTCCAAACCACGTAAACGGTGAGTCGGTTAGAGTCATTTTTGAAATTTTGCACACTGCAACCTGTTCTTTAAATAAAAGTTGGCAATATTGCGTAGCATCAGAATATTGAACATTGTTAAGAAAATATGTTTTTGTTGAGTGTTGTCTGTGTATTGGAACAAATGCCCCCTCAAAATGGCAAAAGCTGGGACATTTTTGTGTTTGTGATCAATAAGCATTCCATCAATTCAGTTGTATGAAGATCAGTGAACACAAGGCACTATTATAACTTAACACTCTGCTCACTGATGGCAAAAATACCAAAATTTCGGGAGCTCGGTGGCTCAGCAGGGTTCCCGTGGGCCTTGAAAAGCCTGGAATTTCAAAAATGAAATTCAAGGCCTTGAAAAAGCCTTGATTTGGCTCCCTGGGCCTGGAAAATCTTGAAAAATGAAGCATTGCACGCCGAGTTGAGATGAATGAAATACGTCCGAGACGTTTCGAGTGGTTCAACTACGATAAGCCTGGAAAAAACCTTGAATTTAACTTTCTATTAGCCTTGAAGCTCCTTGAATTTGGGGTGTATATCGCCTGGAAAAGCCTGGAATTTTATGTCAGGTCAGGTGCAGGAACCCTGCTCAGTGGTAGACTGTTGGACTTCTATGCTAGAGGTCCTGAGTTCGATCCCCATCTGGGATGACCTGCATTGTGTCCTTGGTCAAGGCCCTTTATCTAGGTTGCCTACATAGGGGGCATGATGACGCCGTATACAAAGGCGTACTGCATGTCGTTGGTGCACATGTCTTCAACTGCTGTAACCCTGCTTGAGCGGAGCTTGAACAGAGTTAGAATGTTGAGGAGCTGACAGTTGCCCGTTGATGCTCTGTGGTTCTCTCCGGGTACTCCGGCTTCCTTCACCCGTAAAACTGTCATGGTCACGATTACCCATTGTGCATATTATGTGACCTTAAACACCAATAAATAAATAAATAAATATATAAATAAATAAATACCAAATTTTCAAACTGCAAATTGCAATCAGGAAATTAACCATTTCAGTCTTGTTTGACTGAGCTCCTCGAGCTCTGTCAAACTAGATTGATTGGTTAAATTTCATGATGCCTTATGAGACAAATTGTATGCTTGAAGTTTTGCAATTTTGACATCAGAGTGCAGAGGGTTAATTGATAGAAACTCTTTGAATGATATATATAATTTTAACCGTTGAGGTCTATTTCAGTCTTGGATCAACTTTTATCACTTCAGAACAGGTACCCCCAGAAGTAGAGTTTGAGTAAACTTGACCATTACATACATATACATATTTGCCATTGTTTCTAGACAAGTCTTGGCAGCCTATATTGGCAAGACTGCAAGGTCACAGAACAAAAAATGCCATAGTGTGGCAGAAATATATGAAATAATCTCCAGCCCTATTGTGGTTAAGTGTGTTGTTCTTGGAACTAGAACAATTAAATTTGAATAACAGCTTGAATTGGGTTAGAAATAAAATTAAAATTCTTCGGCGACTTTCTTACACATTAGTACACAATTCTCCAAGATTATGGCAAACATAACACCATCAATATCACTTAGGAATGTATTACAGTGGAACCTTGTTAATTGAATAGCCACTTTGCCAATGAAAATTTTATTCAATTAACAGGAGTATTCAATTAACAGGAATTGTGTCACTTTCCTGTATTCTAAAGATAAACTTAGCATTTATTCTCTTTTATCTTGTTTGACAGAGCTTACGGAGCTCTGTCAAAGAAGATATGTTAGATTAAATGCTTGTATTGGATGTACAGATGCCAAATAGGTCAATAAACAAAGGAAAACTGGGGCCATTCAGGCTAATTTCTTGACAGGTTGCAAGGTTTTTTATTCAGTTAACAGGAGTTGACTCTATTTCAATTAACAGGTGAAATTTGTACTGGAGGTTGGTAAATGGTTTTGTGTTGGGAAATTATATTCAATTAACATGGTTATTCAGTTAAGAGATATCCAATCATATTCAATTAACAGAGATATCCAATCATATTCAATTAACAGGGTTATTCAGTTAAGAGATATCCAATTAAGTGGGCTCCACTGTATTGTCAGATACCATAGTAGTCGTCTTGTGGACTTGTTGATGAAATATTTGTATGTTTTTGTGCCTGATCTGGTTTTGGCATACTTCTCAAATGGTATTGGTGTGTTTAACAGGGTAAAATGAGTCAAGCAGTGAGTTTGAAATGTGTGTATTAGAGATAGCACTTTCTGACATGTAAAGGGCAATTTCATAATGGAATTAGGGCATGCTTGTATTGATGAATACACAAACAATTCCTGTGATGTGGTCAATTTTCAAAAGCAGAAAATATTTTTGTGTAACTTTGCTTTTGCTCCCTATAGAAACCCTTGGTAATGCAGCAATGCTTGTTTACTTTGGTGAACAAGTTCTGCTTTATTCCAGGCCTGGCATTTTCAGGAGAGTGATTTATTTGTGAAAACTAGCCCTCCTGGCTTTAGAAAATAATGATAACCATAACAGCCTATTCCCAAAACCCACATCTTTTCAGATGTCTGCTATGTTAGTGGTTGGTTCTCATCAGATTACCGAAGTTAAGCAACGTCGGGCCCGGTTAATCCCTGGATGGGTGACCGTCTGAGTGATTGATTCCAACTGCTGCATTGTGTCCTTGGGCAACGCACTTCACCCCGACTGGCCACACGGGGGCACGATGATGCCATGTACTAAGGCGTACTGCACGTCGATGGTGCGCATGTCTTCAACCAATCTAACTCTGCCTGTACATGTGCTGCAGTGCGGAGTTACAATGTTGGGGAGCTGACAGCTGCTCGTTGTTGCTTGGTGGTTCTCTCCAGGTACTCAGGCTTCCTCCACCCGTGAAACTGTCGCCGACACGATATGACCTTGGCTGTTAAAGTGTTGTTAAAGCCTAATAAATAAATATATGTTAGTGGTCTCTGTGAGATGACCACACTGCCCCTCCCTCACCTTTGGGCCTTGCCAAGGCCCGGAGGTGTGGGAGGAGCAGTGTAGCCATCTCACAGTGACTACCTTGCTAGCCCCACCAAAGAAAATGTACAAGGCCCACTAGGCAGAATTCATTAATAGTGCCACTTTTAGCTTTTGCAAGCTGAGGAGAGCTAATCCCTCCCCTAAGCTATATGAGGGGAGCAATTTTTAACCCTCCTGCATTTTAAAAAATTCCAGGCCTCTTACTCTGCTTTACTGGTAAAATATGATCTGGTAACCAATGCCTGGGGTGGAAATCCTCTAAAATAAGCAGCACAGAATCAACTGATTGGTTAAAACTGATTTTATACATATTTTGCAGTCATGATATAGTCCTAGATGCTGAAAGTAGCCTTAACCATCAATATATAACCTTGCTTTTACAGATAATATGTTGCAAGAAATTTTATTGGAAAAGGCCTTTCACAACATTGTGTCAAATAATGGCATGTTATCGTGTCACATAACGGTGTGTTACCAGCTTAACTCCCAAAACAAATGTATCTGTAGAATAATTTATCACACACCTATTAAGTAAAACACAAGATTTCCTCTGTTCTGTCAGTACGATAAAAAAAGTTGTATCGCACATGTGGTGATACAAAACATATTCGATTTTGTTTCGAACGTAAACAGAGAAGAAACCCATCAAGATATATCGCGTACTCATTCGTCAAATGCGTGGAGTCGAGATCGCTTGGAAATTTCAAGTTCCTCTTTTAGATTTGTTTACGCAGGATTTAAACAATCAGATTTGAGTCAAAAATTTACAAAATAAAAATAACATTCTGACTGCTTATTCCTTGACAAATGCTTTCCACAGCTGGTTATATGATGATGGAGTGTGGTAAACTTATTAGCTATTTAAAAACTTTTTGTTGTGTTATTCCCTGCAGTTTAGTCAATATTTAAAGTTTGATCAACTTGACTGTGACACTGATAGCTGTCAATTGTTTTTGACCAGTTGAATGCTGTAAAAATTAAAAAGCAAAATAGGGTTGGTACCCCACCCATTAACAATGATGTCTTATTGGCAACGAAGGAAAAGCAGCAATTATCAGCTTGAAAAATGCTTTTAGTTCAATTTTCGTGTAGACTTGTTGATTACATGGGAGGTGCGTGTTAAATACAGAACCGCACATATGTTTGAATAGGTTAAGAATTATCGCACTCGATTGCTTTGGCCCAGGATATCACTCGAGCCTTGTCTCTCTTAACCCATAATTAACCCTTTACCCAACGTAACGGCCAAAACCGGCCAGTGCTATTCTCAAAAATTGCCAATTAATATTTTTATACTGTACCAATGACCCAGACATAGCTGGTGCTAACTCTTAAAATTTCGGGCCAAACACAAATTTTGCCCCCCAATCCCCAAAATTTGCATCTAAAACTAAAGAAAACATGTCCTGAAAGGCCCTCCACACTTCGCCCCTACTGCGCATGCGCAGTGTCAAGGACGTTCCGAAATTGGCGCCATTTATCATTCTAAGTTTGGCCCTTCATCAGTTAACATCTGACTGATCTTTGTGCTTTTAAATCTCAGTTTAAATGATGCCAGACACATAAATATTAGTGAAATGGTGATTCTAAGGAGGATAGAAAAGGAGGAGAGGAAAAGAATGTGTGACAGAATATTATCAGGGCTGTAACTTAAAATTTTTTAATGAAATTATGTTAAGTTACCTATTTTCAAGGCAGCAGCCATTTTGTTGTCATTCTGATTATTTAGTTACACTGTTTTTCAAGTGTTCTTCCTCTCTCCCTGTCCTTTAAGTTCCCCCTTGCTATTCTCCCATGCTTTTGGCATAGTTTATGTAATTATTATTACTAAAATTTCTTGGGAGTTTTAGCTGAATAACAGAATGAATTCTGTTCTTTCCCCATGTTTACGTCTTCACCTACGGGTGGTTAGGCGTTGTGTTCTGCATCTACCATCTGATGTTCTGCAGTTTCTTCCCTGGAAGTCTCTGTTTTGCATCAGATGGTGTATTTTTGGTAACTGATTTCGGGCCTGGGTGCCTGGAGTCTTATTTTAGTGTTTTTACACTCATTGTTTACATTTACAACAGCCCTCTGTGTGAGGGGGGGATTTCTAAATAATAATATCTTTATGTTATTTTAATCATAACTAGATACATTATTATTGTTCGTAAGTGTTGAATAAATTGTTTAAAATATTTTTAAAATTTTTTTTCCACACTTAGGCTTGGGATCCATTGGGGCTCAACGTTACTTTTCAGAAACTTGGGCTGTTCTGAAAAAATATTTTTTCAAAATATTTTGATTTCAATTATTTTTTCTATATTAATGGATCATATTATTATTATGTATTTTGCCAGGGGTTAGTGCGAGTACCAGGACTTGTTTTCTTTTCACATTGAAAGGATATTGATCAATTGTTTTAAGAGGAAGTCTTCCTCTGACCTTATTATCATTCTATATGTGGTCAGTGTACTCGCATTAACTCCTGTTCTGTATCGTATGACAATATGGGAAGCGTATGTCACGGTATGTTGTTGGGGATTTGGACACTCCGGTCCTTTCCCCGCAGGGTCACTCTACTTTATCAATTTCTATTTCAGACGATCAAGATTAGGGTGATGTATCTGTGATGTCTTCCAACAGTGTGCCTCCGTCGTCACAATTAATGAAGGGCTAGCGGAAAAGTGCTCATGTAATACGCCAATTGCCTAAGAGGACCCTAGTAGGTTCGACGGCCTTTGACGTCCGCTAGCTCGCCCGGTGTAGCGTCCATTCACCGAATGGTTCGGCAGCCGGGTTCGTCCGTTGCGGTCTAGAAGGAATTTTGGGGTGATGCGAGCACTATAAAATTAACTTAATGCACACCCAGTGACGGCGGATCGGAGGGAGAACGGAGGAAGCCTTTTAGTCCGGTTCATAGCTCGTTCCGGTCCATCCGGACGGCAAGCGAGAGAGGCCCCTCTCTCGTTCAACAACATCTGGCCCCAGATGTTGTGGTACAAATGTGTCGCTAGCGGAGCATACGTCCGTCGCTCGGGACGCTCCGTTGTATAGGCAGTCCGCTGAGACTGCTAAGGCTTCCTCTTCTCGTCAGCGCACACGACCGCACCTTGGCTGCGTGACCGCCGATATATTACCAGCTTCGCCGATCAAGGATTCTTCGGCGACCAGGTCACACCATCCGGCAGCCAGGGATTCGAGACCGATGGACTCCGGACGTTCGCATAGGAAGTATGCGGGAGCCATCTGATGCGGAGCTGCCCTCGGCGAAGCAGCGATAGACTGCGCCTCCGCAGGTCTCGACGCCGGACATTCTTGTACACATAGCACAGCTTATCGCAGCATCCCAGCAGCCGACAGAAACGGTGTCGGATCGAGAATTATCCGACAGCGCTGGGTCGGTAGCCGGGGACTCGAGGCCTGCAGACTCCGGACGTTCGCATAGGAAGTGTGCGGGAGTCAACGTACACGGAGCTTCCAGCGGCAATGCATCGTAAGTCCGCTACTGCACAGGCCTCGGGAACGGACGTGCTTTCCTTAATAGCACAGTTTATCGCAGCATCCCAGCATCAACTGAATCTGTCGCATATATTTTATCCGACGATGCTGGGTCGGGACGCTCCGCGGAAGCGGGTACGGACGTCCGAAAGTTTCATCCGGTCCGACGGGATACCGAAAGGGATTCGGAGGATTTCAAGCTTTCCCTTTCGGAACAAAATATGCTGCGATGCCGGATAAGAAACCGATAGCGTCGGTGGACTTAGAAATTTTTGGTTCGGTTCAGGGACATCGTCCCTCAGTTCCGACATAGTCCAATAATGTCACACAAACTTTCGAATTATTGAACGACGCTATATATATTATTATTTTATGCTTGCTATCCAAGCATTTCTGGTTTCTTGTTCGAAGAATTATGGAGATGTCTTTCAAAAGTGTGCCTCTGTCGTCATAGTTAATGAAGAGTTAGCGGCAATAAGTGCTCATGGAATATGTCTATCGCTTACGGAGTGACATTCGCTAGCTCACCCGGTGTAGCGTACATTCATCGAATGGTTCGGCTGCCGGGTTCGTCCGTTGCGGTCTAGGAAGGAGATTTGGGTGATGCGAGCACTTTAATTACTTTAGTACTCACCCAGTGACGGCAGATTGAGGACAGATCGGAGGAAGCCAACAACATAGGGGACCGCATGTTGTGGTTCAGATATTTTACATTCGGAGCATATGTCCGTTGCTCGGGACGCTCCGTTATATTGACAGTCCGAGAGACTGTCTTTAATGCTTCCTCATCCTCACAGCAGGGCACACGACCGCACATTGGCTACGTGACCTCGAGTATCCGATCAGTTTCGGCATTCAGTGATTCCACAGCGAATAGGTCGCGCCATCCGGTAGCCAAGGGACACGAGGCCTATACACTCCGTTCGCTCGCATATTGGAAGTATGCACGGGGTAACGATCTCGGAGCTTCCTGCGGCAATGCATCGTAAGACCGCTGCTCCTCAGGCCTCAGTGACGGACGTGCTATCCGAGTTAGCACAGTTGTTTCGCAGCATCCCAGCAATTGACAGTTTCTCGGTCGAATCAGGAATTATCCGACGGCGCTGGGTCGGTGCGGTCCGCGGTTGCATCAAGCTACGGATGACCGAACGCTTTATAGGGTCCGACTGGATGGCGAAAGGGATTCGAAAGATTTCGAGTTTTCCCTTTAGTAGTATCGGAAGATGCCTTTCATATCTTCTGGCATTTCTTCCAGTGATTATTTTTCGGACTTCATTGCTGCGATCTTGGATAAGAGACTTATAGCGTCATTGGACTCGGATTTTTCGATCGGTACAGGGGCTTTGTCCCTGACTTACCGACGCAGTCCAATATTGTCATTACAACATGTGTTTTATTTTTCGACGCTATATATTTATATATATATACAAGCCTGCTACTAAGCATGATAGTTTAGTTTCTTGTCCGCGTGGCTCATTTCTGCCATTTTATCTTTTTTACATATAGTTTATTTTGGCAGAGCAGGGCATACCGAGAGTTCATACACGTCTAGACGGTGTGATTAAAGACTGCATATATATTCTTTTTCGCCGTTTATGTCTTTTCCAATTTCAATGTTGGGAACGACATTATGTATAGTAGACTTAACTTAGACGCTTTATTATACGTAATCCGCCTTACTGAGGCGTTATCATTACGTCTTCAAGAAAAGATTTACGGGATATTATTCTCAATGTAATTTCTTTTGAGGGCAGTAGTTTGTTCACGTATAACTCCGCCCTTCAGTGACTGATTGGAGTTGGTTAGACGTGATGCAGCCCTAGCTACATCCACGCGTGGATAGTAGGTTAAGAACTCTCTCAGAGTCGCTTCGTTCTCGGAGGAGCTTCTCTTCGACGGCAACTTTCCGGCAATCCATGAATTGCTTGATTTATACATTCTCTTGTCTATCTAGTGTTACAAGAGATTCAGACTGGGGCAAACATTCGGTGGTTGACTCAGAGAGTGCCGCCGCAGTTGCCGGACCCGAGTGTGGCTGTTATGACGGTTGCCAGTCAAACAGATTGGGATATATACTGATCCCTACGGATTCGAAGTGCCAGGGTCTTTGGGTTCCGCAGTCTTTTAGCTATCAGTTTAACTTCCGCGGAATAATGTTTTTTAGGCTTGCTTTATGTCATTGCTTGAACATTATTCAGAAACGCATGCCCAAATTCCTGTCCTTTAATTCGACAGTAGTGGCGTATCTCCGGAACCAGGGAGGCACTCTTTCGTTTCCGTTATTCAATTTAATGGAAAGAATCCGTCTGTTGGTTATAGTACACCAAGTTCAGTTTTGGTCCGTCATATTCTGGGTCGTCTGATTGTTTTATCGCACTCCCGTTCTCTTACGGGTCGCTTGTTGCTGTCAGAATGGACTCTCAACAAACAAGTATTCATTCAGATTTGCTATCTATGGGAGCGCCCAATGATGTTTTATTTATGACACAGCTTGCTAATAAATTGCAGACGTATGTGTTGGCTTGTCCAGATCTCTGAGCTAATACTGTTAACGCTCTATTGATCTATAGGACGGAATGATAGGATACGCGTATCCTCCGGCGCTGTTGTTTTAGCAGGTATTGCTAAGATAAACAACCACAATACATTTCTGTTGATAGCATCTCTATCTTCACGGAGATCATGAGTAATTTACTCTCTTGTCTACTGTGGATCTTAACGTGAAATCTTCCTCTATGTGAGGATCTTTTTTCACTGGGTAAATCGTGTCATCTTTATCACAACCAGCAAGGTCGCAACCTTCATGTATTCCGTTGTGTGGTCCGTATTGCATTGTAAGCACTGTACTGGACGAGCTTTGGACGCGATTTCTTACTATAGGAGATCCTCTTCTTCGCTATTCTATGCGACTAAAGTGGAGGCTCTTCCGTCGTGGTGTAGGGATCATTATGTTCATATGGTTGATCCCTCCATACTACTCATTGCTATTTTTTAGTATACTTGTTTCACAAGATCTACTGCAGCCTGTTGTTATTTAGGTTATAGGTTTATGTTACCTCATACCTATGCACTCTACGATAGTTTACAATTGAGTCTTTTGTCTCTTTATCTAAGTCAGTTAGTAACTTTTTGATAAATAGACTTAGAATCTTTAGATTAAATTCCTATACGGATTTTAACTTCGGTTCTTATTTAGCTAAGTAATCATTTGAGCCTCTGGAAACAGTAGTTTTCAAATTCTGACCTTTTAGACAGTAATTCTGTTGGTTTCTCTTTTACTGTAGAGTCAGTGAGTTTCATGCACTATCGATGGATGATTTTCACTTTCATAGTTTCGGAATCAATACTTCCGTTACTATTTAGGTTGGATTGTTGCATAAGAGTTAGGCTCCTATTATCCGGAACCTATTATTTTAAGGTCCTTCCGTCTTCGTATGGGCATAGGCCTTTACTCTTTCCGGGTACAGTTTATGTATTTATAAACAGATATCTGTTTATTACAAGGGCGTAAGCTTCTTCTGTCTTTGATGTCTAGTAGAAGGACGTTACGCTCCATTTTATTGTTAATGGATTCTATTAACTAGCGTACTGCTTATGGTATATCATTGGCTTAGCAGTTGTGCTTAAGATTTCGGCTCATGAAGTAAGAGTTCTTCTACTTCTTGGGCTTACATTAATAGTGTTGCTATTATAGATTTTTGAAGGCTGCTCATTGCGCTCAGCCATCCATTCATGAATTTTATCTCAGAAATATCGAGTCCATTTCTGGAGGCCTCTATTGTTAGGTCTATTATCTACTGCTCAGAATGTCATTCACTTAACATTTGCTACTATAGCTAGGTAGGCTGTCTGTTTCGGCAGTGTCTCCGTTCGGCTGCCCTCTTCGCTCTGGGCTATTTGACCCAGGGCAAGAAAAAGGGGGGGGGGGGGAGGGTGTTCCCTTGGGTCACCTGTTTTTACTATGAAAACAAGGGGATACCTCCTCCGGAGTTAGTAATTCTGAGCTGTTATTGGGATGGTTGTTAGTGAGAAGTTTAAGTTTATAAAATTCATTCAAGTCTTAGTTTTTAAAGTATAGCTTTTGAATATTGCATATGTCAACGGACATGATTATGCAATTCTCACACACTTTTAGGAGTATAAGAGTCTCTATTCTCTAGACTTACTTTATTATTGGCTTACTTTAAAAATTATTAGTATAAGGATTATTGGATATTAATAGAGTACATGGATGTATGAAGCTCAATTTTTGGAAGGTGTTGTATCTTTCTAATTTATCATAAATAAGAAAGATACATATAAGGCCTATTACTTCTTTTCCCTACAGGGGATGACTCTATTTTATTTTATTGAGCGTATTCCATTTTGCTCTATGTCCTTGGCCCTCCAGCCTTTTTACTATTCAGCTATGTCTGGGTCATTGGTACAGTATAAAAATGTTAAAAAATTTATAGTAATTTATATATTTTTTATACTTACCAATGACCCAGACGGGGATGGCCCTCCCAGGAGTTGGGAACTCTTGCCTCCCCGCTGAGTACATAGCGCTTACCAGGCACTGGTTATTAGAATGATAAATGGCGCCAATTTCGGAACGTCCTTGACACTGCGCATGCGCAGTAGGGGCGAAGTGTGGAGGGCCTTTCAGGACATGTTTTCTTTAGTTTTAGATGCAAATTTTGGGGATTGGGGGGCAAAATTTGTGTTTGGCCCTATATTTTAAGAGTTAGCACCAGCTATGTCTGGGTCATTGGTAAGTATAAAAAATATATAAATTACTATAAATTTTTTAACTTTCATTATTTTTTTCATTTTTTGTCTCAAAAACATAGGTTATGACCCCTCATTGGAACGAGCTCGTCCAGCTCGTTCCAATGAGGGGGTCATAACCTATGTTTTTGAGACAAAAAATGAAAAAAATTAGTTATTCAAAAAATTTTTTTGCAAGTGTCGTCTGCTTTTCATGTTAGGTAAAGGGTTAATTCTTAACCTATTCAAACGTGTGGTTCTGTATGTATGTACTGTTTCAAAATAAATTTTTATCAGTGACAAACAGCTCTGTATATGGTAATATCAGTCGGTTGGTCGGTTGGTTAATCGGTCAGCCAGCCCATCTGTCATCCAGTCAGTCTGTTAGTCTGTGACCAACAAGTTTTTAAACTCAGTAACTTTAAAAAGCTTGGTGAAATAACATCATATTTGGAATGAAAGTGTATCTTATTCATGTTTAGCCCCATGTTCAATGCAGCTGCTATTCAGAATATTTTCATCAAAGTTATTGACCTTCATGAACTTTGAATTTATTCAGGCCTTTAGATTACCCCAATTAGAGAAGGTGTGAAGACATCAAGAAAAATATATAAATTTCCCTGCCTGTTCTTCATTTGAGAATAACTTCCATCATAATATGGCCACAGAAACACAAAGAAAGGCATGGCAATAAAACATAACAGGATAAGGCTGTTATTTCTGGTTTTAATGTACCCAAATTAGGGCAAAAGGGTGTGCCCAAAATAAATGAATTTAAAGGCCTGATTTGTTTCATATTTACCTTCCATTGCAGCTTGGGTGTGAATTCACAACTTTTAACCCACAAGTATGATTAATTATTTAACTCACCAGCCTTGGCTTGTGGTTTAACCCTTTACCCAATGGAGACGATATCAAAATTTATTATTTCAAATATTTTTAAAATTTTTGAAAAAATTTCAACAAAACCATATCATGTGACCCCTCATTGGAACGAGCTTGTTCCAATGAGGGGTCACATGATATGATTTTGCTGAAATTTTTTGAAAAATAATATTTTTTCAACTGCTGAATTTGCATATTATGCGGGCAGATATGGCCGATTCGTTGGGTAAGGGGTTAAATACTTAATCCTACATATCAGTTGAAAGGTACTTATTGACATATTATATTTCTTACGTAGACGTTTATTATCATTGGGTAAAATAAATCAACATTTAAAAAAAATTACAAAGCCCAATGCATTAATTTTTTATCACTATGCAATGAAATAAAGAGATTGTGTAAGATAATTGTGATAGTGTAATGACCTTTATGACACTACAGCTGTTATTGGTATAAACTTTTTCAGTGTTAAATCTGTCAGGGAAATTTATTACCCAAATGTGGGAATGAAGCTAAATTTTATCACAGGCTTGTTTGATCGAAAAACTGGGCTGTTCCCTTAATTAGCTTGTGCTTCAACAGATTCTCACAGTTTGATGGAAAAGCTGGGCTGTTCCCTTTATCCTACCCCTGACTTGAAAAGTTGAAGGGGTATCAAGTGTAGCCCTTCATCCATCCATTCATCTGTCTGTTTGTCCGTTTGTACCAACATTTTCCCTTGTATCTCAGCCACTCCTACTCTGATTTGAATGATATTTGGTGATGTGATAGAACACAGAACGATACCTGTATAGCTCTAGTTTCTTCCGCACATTTTTTCCAGAGTTATGGTCCTCTTTTGACTTCGAAAATTCAAAATTCCTTTTGTCTGAACATTTTCCCTTGTAGCTCATCTACAGCTACTCCGTTTTGAATTATATTTGGTACAGTGATAGAATAAAATGGGGGTAACGATACTTGCCTAGCCATGAGTTTCTTCCACACATTTTATCCAGAGTTATGGCCCTTTTTTTGACTTGGAAATTTCAAAATTCCCTTCCATCCAAACATTTTGCCTTGTCTCTCAGCCACTGGTACTCTGATTTGAATGATATTTGGTGTGGTGCTAGAGCATCATGTGGTTACAATACCTGTTTAGCATGAGTTTCTTTCACATATTTTCTCCAGAGTTATGGCCCTTTTTCACTTTATCGACTTAGACATTTTTTTGCGGTCAGGGCAATTGCAGCGCTTTGCGATGCAGGCCTCTTGTTGGCTAGGGCTTCATTAGTTGAATAATTTGATGCCCTGACTGTTATAATCAGCCCTGGTTATCACAGTTCAATTGAGTTGTACCTTCTATTAATTCCTTACCTAATGAATCTCCTGTGGAAACCCTAGAAAATGAAGCTGCGCTTCTTTACTGTGGTAAACAGGTCTGTTTTACTGGTAAAATAGGACCCAGTCGTGAATGCTTGGGGTTGAAGTCCTCTAAAATGGGAGATATGGGCATAAACAATTGACTAACCTTGACTTTATCTCTATGTTGTGCTCATGATTAGCCATTGTGCAGAAGTATGTGACCTTAAACACCAATAAATAATTTTTGTCCCTATGTACAGAATTTGAAAGTGATACTTTGGGTGATAACAAACTCCATGGGTGATTTAGTTACAATTCACTCTCCATGTACTGTATTATGTCCATATGAGAACCCCAGGAAGTGAGGCAGTGCTTGTTTAACACTTTACCTAAGACGAAAAGCAGACGACACTTGCAAACAAAATTCTTGAATAACTATTTTTAGCTCAACTTTGACAAAGTCAAATTTGAGCTATTGTCATGGCCCGTCGTCCGTCGTCCGTCTGTCTGTCCATCCGTCTGTCCGTCTGTCTGCCTGTCCGTACGTCAACAATTGGCTATGGCTCGGGCTAGAGGTCGTATTTATGAACCGATCTTTACGAAACTTCTTGTGTACCTTTGTTATGACCCTGGGACGGGAACGAGTGTTTTTAGGTGTGGTCTGAAATTCAAGATGGCTGCCAGCAGCCATTTTGTACCGATGATGCAAAAATCAGTTTTTTGTATAGAACTTCTGTATGAAAGTTCTGATTTGAATAAAGTTTTGTATAAATGTTTAGTACCATGGGATACATCACATATAATACGGGTTTTTTTCTCGTGCGTAAATTATGCAAATTAGACTGACTTTGATTTATTTAGTGTTACTTTCAGAGCTGTAAGTGCTAAGCTGCTATGGCTCGGGCTAGAGGCCGTATTTATGAACCAATCTTTACAAAACTTCTTGGGTACCTTTGTTATGACCGTGGGATGAGAACGAGTGTTTTTGGGTGCAGTCCGAAATTCAAGATGGCTGCCAGCAGCCATTTTGTACCGACGATGCAGAAATTTTTTTTTTGTACAGAACTTACATATGAAAGCTCTGATTTGAATAATTTTTCGTATGAATGTTTAGTACCATGAGATACATTACATATCATATGGGTTTTTTTCTCGTGCTTATATTATGCAAATTAGACTAACTTTGATTTATTTAGTGTTACTTTCAGCACTGTAAGTGCAAATCCCTATACGGCTCGGGCTAGAGGCTGTATTTATGAACCGATCTTTACGAAACATCATGGGTACCTTTGTTATCACTGTGAGACGAGAACGATTGTTTTGGGGTCTGGTCGGAAATTCAAGATGGCCGCTGGCAGCCATTTTGTACAAAATTAGGGGCAATCAGATTTTTGCACAGAACTTCCATATGAAAGCTCTGATTTGAATAATTTTTTGTATGAATGTTTAGTACCATGGGATACATTACATATAATATGGGTTTTTTTCTTGTGCGTGAATTATGCAAATTAGGCTAACTTTGATTTATTTAGTGTTACTTAAATTAGGGGTCCTGGTGGGACTTTTGGACCCAAATCCGGAAATTAGTTTTTTGGTTTTTTATGCGTTTTGGTCAATTTTAAGACAAAAAAAAAAAATTTTTTTTTACACTGAAAATTTGGGGTCCGTGTGGGACTTAGAAAATTTTGGACCAAAATCCAGAAATTAGTTTTTTGTGTTTTGATGCATTTTGGTCAATTTTAAGAAGAAGAAGAAAAAATTTTAGTCTGAAAATATTTTGTTTGGGACTGAAAATTTCCACACAAAAATAATAATCTACAATGATTGGTCTTAATCTGTAGTCCATTACAGTCACCTTGTAATTCTTTTATTATTGTTGACTGGGCCAAAACAAATACTAATTCCTGTCATATTCATTATTCAGTTGTCTTGGTCACAGCAAGTACTAATTCCTGTCATATCCAAGTTGAGCTACAGAGTCATTGACTCTTTCATTTTCATTTTTTGTCTCAAAAACATAGGTTATGACCCCTCATTGGAATGAGCTCGCTGAGCTCATTCCAAAGAGGGATCATAACCTATGTTTTTGAGACAAAAAATGAAAAAATAATGAAAATTAATTGGCGATTTTTGTGAATAGCGCTGGCCAGTTTTGGGTGTTACATTGGGCAAAGGGTTAATGTGGTAAACAAGCTCTGTTTTACTGATTTTTCAAAATATTTCAAGAAAATCATATCATGTGATCCCTCATTGGAATGAACTTGTTGAGGGGTCACATGACATGGCTTTGTTAAAATTTTATGAAAAATTTGAAAACAAAAACAATACTTAAAAAAATAATTTTTGATATCGTTTGCATTGGTAAAGGGTTAACCCTTTACTTAATATAATGGCCACATCCAATCAAGTTGTTCACAAACAATCACCATGCAAATTAGATAATTTCTCCAATTCAGCTTAAAAAACATAGCTTATGACCCTTCAATGGAAAGAGCCAAAAGTCGTGTTTTGGGGGTACAAATTTTTTTAAATCATTCAAAAATTTTATTTATTTCATTCAATTTATTTATTTTTCCAAATGCCATCTGCTAGTAATTTTTTCAGTAAAATGATGACATGCTTTTACCTGACACACTGTAAAGACCCTGTGAGCCCTTTTCAGGACAGTGTATCACATTTTGGTATATTTAATGGCTTGAAATAGTTAAATAGGTGGCAAATAATTGCATGAGTGACAGAAGTCCAAACTCGAGATCTCTTTCTGATGAACAACTGACACTTTTATAGAAATCAGTTTAGTTGTCACAGCACTCGCTATATTATTATTGTCATGTTACATGAGTGTATTTTGATGTTTCTCACTAAGTTTTTATATTTGTAGATCTCTTCATCCTAAGCTGACATGTTTGGTTGCAATATTTGGCATTATTCCCCAAAATTGGCAATTGTGCTACATCCATACAGACATGAGTCGCCATTAAAAAACCATGCACAGCATGGGTCCACATTCACTAGTTTAACCCTTTACATAACATAGCGGCCAAAAACGGCCAGAAAATTAACCAGGATAAGCCTACAACACCCTAAAATATCTTGTAAATTTCTCAATAAATCCATACAAATATGGATATCATTAGAACCAGCTCGTAGAGCTGGTTCTAATTACATCCATATTTGTATGGTTCTATTGAAAAATTGTGAAATTTGCTTTCAAAAAATGTGAAATTGATATTTTTTTTTTTAAAGAAAAATACTGTGTAAGGTAAAGGGTTAAAATAATTGATCAAAATTGCAAGGGTGGGTTACCCCATTAACCCACTTTTTCAGTTCACACAAACTCACACACAACACCTCTTCATCAACATTTTTCTTCGTAGGATTCACAGTTGTATTGCATACAATCAAAGTGGGGATTGTTTTATTTGCTTTGAAGAGATGTTGAAATGAAATTAACTAGGCCCTCAATATAATAATTGTTCAGGCCTTATTTTAAAAAGGTAACATGATCTGATTTAATTTTCGTATTTTGCAGTAATATATACCAACATTACATTTGACTTATATGCTTGACCTTCCATCAGTAAATGAATATCTTAACTGGATATCCACTGGCATGATATTTGGATGATCTTTTCAGTGGATTTCGCATGATAGGAATGAGTGAAGACAAGCAAATGAAATGTATATTTTGTTTAACAGGTAGAGTGCTTAAAGTCCATTTTGAGGCTTTATTCTGAAGTGCAGGTACAACAACTTAAAGGTTTCATGCTGTGTCGATGCGCTTCATATTATCCTTTGAATGAAATTATTGGGGGCGCGGTGACTCAGTTGGTAGAGGTGCAGGCTGCAAGCCGAGAGGTCCTCAGTTCGAATCCCACCTGCGGCAACCACGTTGTGTCCTTGGGCAAGACACTTCACCCCCATTGCCCATGTGGGGGCACGGTGGCAGTGTGTACTAAGGCGTACTGCACGTCGATGGTGCACGTGTCTTCAACCAATGCTAACCCTGCTTGTGTGGAGTCAGTATGTAGGGGAGCTGACAGTTGCTCGGTGGTTCTCTCCGGGTACTCCGGCTTCCTCCACCCATAAAACTGTTGCGGTCATGATTAGCCATTGTGCAGAAATATGTGACCTCAAACACCAATAAATAAATAAATAAATAAATGAAATTTTTTCATCTCTGTGGACTTGCCTTGTTCCAATTTATGGGAGAGTGCCATTTGGCACTCTCCCATAAGTCGCATCAAGGCAAAGGCACATGAATAAATTTTCATAACCAGAAATAATTTAGCTCTCTACCAGTTAAACCTGGATGAAATCCCTCTTACAACTACATCACAAGAACCTGCAAAGTCAAAACAGACATAACTTGTCTTTTTCATAGTTTACATAATTTTTGTTATTTAGTAAGCTATGTGGATCTGGATTAGTTTATTTGAGGAGAGGATGGAAAGCTGCATATTCAAGTCTTAACATCTCATTTTTTATTATCTTCTGATAATATTTTGTAAAATTTATTTTTTGTAATTTATATTATTTCTTTAAAAGAAAAAATAATGGGGTAAATTCCAGCCTGCAAATAATATATTTTTTTCTAGTACGTGTCATTGAGACAGGTACCAACAGTTTTGTGCCTGTCATCACAAACCTGATACTTGTCTCAGGGGTTTTGGATAGAGATGGGCAGTATACCCCAAAGACCCAAACGGGTAGCGATATCATGGGGATACCAAAAACAACAAACCGAACCAATCATTGAATACCGAAACTGTTTGGATTTTTAAATTTTTCTGCATTCGCTATTTATAAAGCCCCATCGAGGCTTGATAGAAGTTGAAGGGTTCATTTTCATGAAAGTAGTGACTGATTTTCTTTTCAGTTTTGTTAACCCTTAAGGGCCTGGGCAATTATCCAGAATTCCCACTGGACTACAACCTGTACTTGTCCAGCTGCTTAGTAGTGATTTGTAGCCAAGTCTTGGCTGCCTTAACAGGCAGCCAAGACTTGGCTAGAAATCACTGCCCAGGTGATTTGTGTATTTTCAACAGGACCTCATAATAATGGCATGGTCAGGGCACATGCTCTGAGATAGCAATAGTCTGAAATAGGCCTTGAAAAGGTAAGGTGTGTTTTGAACAAATCACAAAATTATTGTAGATATGATTTGTGTTCGTAAAATAATTCTATTGTTGAGCTATTGACAGTGGCAGGGGGCGCAGTGGCTCAGTTGGTAGAGAGAGAGAGAGGTCCTCGGTTCGAATCCCACCTGCGGCAACCGCGTTGTGTCCTTGGGCAAGACACTTCACCCCCATTGCCCACGTGGGGGCACGGTGATGCTGTGTACTAAGGCGTACTGCACGTCGATGGTGCACTCTTGTCTTCAACCAATGCTAACCCTGCTTGTGTGGAATTGGTATGTTGGGGAGCTGACAGTAGCTCGCCGTTGCTCGGTGGTTCTCTCGGGGTACTCCAGCTTCCTCCACCCGTAAAACTATCCCGGTCATGGTTAGCCATTGTGCAGAAATATGTGACCTTAAACACCAATAAATAAATAAATATTGACAGTGGCATTTATTGTGCTGTGGTAGATTGATGCAAGAATAACTTATTGTGTATTTTTCTGATGTGAATTCCTCCTTGGTACTATCAGGAAATATCAATCAAGTCAGATACTGAATCCTAAATTCCAAGGGTGAATTTTATAGCATGTTCAGTTTATAATATGGAGGTGTGTGTTAATTGAATGTGGAGATCTGACTAAAATCTTGCTTTTACTGCTGTAAACAAGTTCTGCTTTACTGGTAAAATAGGCCCCAGAATCAACGTCAGGGGTTGAAGTCCTCGAAAGTGGGCAGTAAAGATATAAATGATTATTTATCGAGCTCGTTCCAAAAGGGGTCATAACCTTTGTTTTTGAGACGAAAAATGAAAAAAATTAGTTATTCAAAAATTTTGTTTGCAAGTGTCGTCTGCTTTTCATGTTAGGTAAAGGGTAAACAACACTTTTGACAGCCAGGGTCACCTCGTGTCAGACAGTTTTACAGGTGGAGGAAGCTGGAGTACCTGAAGAGAACCACCAAGCAATGTTGAGAAACTGTCAGACTACCCAACATACTAACTCCACACAAGCAGGGTTAGCATTGGTTGAAGACAGGTGCAACATTGATGTGCAGTACGCCTTAGTCCACAGCACCACTGTGCCCCCCCCCCCCCCCCCCCCCCCCCCCCCCCCCCCCCCATTGGCAATCAGGATTAAGTGCCTTGTCCAAGAACACAACACAGTTACCTGGCGGGGATCAAACCCTGGACCTTTTGGTTTGAAGTTCAATGCTGTAACAACTGAGCCACCATGCTCCCTGTGTAAACGATTAGCTATATTTAACTACATCCCAGTATTGCAGTAATGAGATGGCCAAAGATGCTGAAAGTGACCTTTAACATAAATAAATAAATAATATTGACTTATTATCACTTATTGGAAATCTCTTTGTAGGAGAGCTTTCCAATAAATGGTAATAATTAAGGAATTTCGTATTGGTGAAACTTATGGAAATTTAACTTGATTTTAAATTAGACCTTTTTTGTATTCAATTCCAAGGACTTTTACTGGTCATTAAATCAGGAACTAGTGAATTGGAGCCTGTCTGTGAGCATGACAGGTTGTTTATTTGCAGGCTTGGAAGTTATTATCGGTATGTAGATCACCAAATTTTACTAGTCTTGTAAATTAATTTTTTGAATTTTTTTCTTAGTTCATTATTAACTCTGTAGATAACTGCACAGGAACAAACTAATTTTAATTTAGGCTCTTGAATAAAAGAATTCTTGTTTCTAAGGTGCCCACCTCGTCTTTGTAAATCTTCCTGATCACCCTTTTTTAATTTGGAAATGTCTTTAGTGATATTATTTTGCATTTGCACGACTTAAATTGTTTGACTGAGGCATAGACAAACCAGACATAGTTGGTTAAATATGCAACTGCATAAAGAGTAATTGCTTGACTGGACTTGTTACGTGAAATGATTCATGAGAGGTGAGGGACGTTGTACAAACACGTGTTTTACAATATAGTCCCTCGCTTCGCCTCTGTTCATTACTTTTCATTATTAACGATAAATATTTAACCCTTTACCTAACGTAATGTCCAGCACTATTCTAAAAAATCACCAGTTAATTTTCCTTATTTTTTATAGCTATTCAAGAATTTTTTGTGTAAGTGTTGTCTGCTTTTCATATTAGGTAAAAGGTTAAAAAAACAAAAAACAATGAAGTCCCCATTGCATCCAGGGCAAAGCATCTTTGTTTGCGCGCACGGATACATGACACAATTGTTGATTGCATAATTCACTTGT